>OX637357.1:10126143-12526143 GCA_951799405.1 Agapetus fuscipes | reverse complement strand
AACTACACTTGTTGGTTTGTGGGCATACATCTGAGAGCTTTAAATGAATATATCCTTGCAACTTAGATTATAGATTATCAGCATTCCTGTTAATGTGGTTTTACAATGTTTTATGATTTTTTTTATGTCACAACAGCCTTTAGGACAAAAAAGGCCAAAATCTTGTTGGCTACACAAAAACCTTTCTTCGAAAACGCAGTTGTTTGCTTGGGCATAAACAACAACAAAAATATCATAGAGCTATGGGAGTTAGCGCATTAGAAAGAGCAGAAATTTTTAAGTAGGATAGCATTCATAACTCATTTTTGACCAAAACGTTGCTTATGCCCTACTTTCTTTTAACCGTCAATATGTAGTAACACAAGCATAGTTACTCTGTTTTGTGAGCGCGGCCTGTTGTTCTTGTGCTGCTGCTCCTGCTGGCGCTGCTGCTGCTGCTGCTGCGGCTTGCTGGGCTTGTGCTGCCCCTGCAGCTGCTGCTGGCCCTGCTGGGGGCCCACCTGCGTGCCCTGCTCCGCCGTGGGGCTCTTGCGCTGCCCGCCCAGCTGGGGAGTGTCAGAGCGAGAGCCCCCGCCAATCATCTCCAGCATGGTACCTAAGGAACACACAATTCACTCTTTACACCCCCCTGCTACTGGCCTTATAAATGAGCATTCACTTATTTATTGTTTATGTTCACACCCGTTACAATATAATACAGTAGAGCCGCACTAGTCTGAACCCTGCCTAATCCGTTGGTAATACGAACGATCTCGCACCCAGGAATAAGATAATAAGCTATGCTGAGGCTGTGGGGGCATTCAACAAATGCATTCAATGGGTTGACGAAAACAGCGTATCAAGTCAGGACACATTGTTGCTGCGGCGATTGCGAAGTGATGTTTTTTCCAAAAAAAATTGCCCTATCAAAGCAAAAGTCATTGCTAGATTTTCTTGTTCTAAAGTAGTATGCAGAAGGAAATATGTAGGACAATATAAAATATTTGTTACTTTTTTTTTCATTTGAATTACAATCGAAGATTGCTTAAATAAATAAAACACAAACAAATCCCATTTTTTTTATTTTTCACCTCCATAGAATTTGCCCCATACTATATTTATTTTGAACCCTCCTGTGTTTTTAGGGGTTCGGATTAAACTGTATATGACAAAAAAACTTTTTACTAAGTAAATAGAACCTTGATTATCCCAGCCTGCTTCAAGCGTGATAGATGGATTATACAGTTTCCACCAATTAACACAGCATACAGCTCCCCGCTCCTAATTCACGTACAGGCTGCTACTTCTGAGAGCATTAGGAAATGGAGAGCATTCAACCAACCATTTTACAAAGATTTATCTTGAGGGTGTCATGCTTTGAGAATTCCAATCGCAACATGAAACTTAACCCAAAACTGTCAATATTTCACAAGATTTCTCTGTACAGAAACCTATAGAAATTCTGCTGTTCGACAATGGGTTCAAAACCAACTTGAAAAGAGTTTTTTTCTCAGCGGGCACCTCTAAGTGACTAGGATCCTTTCCAAACAATAACAAAATATTTGTTTGCCTTTTCTCTAGCAGCCCTGGTGGGGTGATATCATAATTTTGTTGTCTATGTAGTTTATGCCGGACCCATTGGTCAGATGATGGAGGTTCTACTCAAGCTCCAATACAATGTATAAATAAAGCATGAAAAATCTAGCAATACCCAAAGCAAGAGCATAAGTAATTATTCATAGTTACCAATACAAGCAAACCATTACAGTGAATGCAACTTCTCCAGAGAAACATGTAATATAGAGAAGGAGGCAGCTCCCAGTCTTCTTTCATGCACAACAAGATACAACTCAGAGACATCATGATTAATCAAGCAAACCATAGACAAGCAACAGACCAAGATGGAGGACAGGGCTCAGGCAGTGGGGCGCAGTGCACACCACACCCTGCAGCAGGGAACACTAAAGCATTTACTTATCATATAATCTAAATATTCACACCATGTAATGAGTATGATCGATAGCTTAGTTGGTAGAATGCTTGCGTTGCATTCCACAGGGCTAGAATTACATTTCCACCAAGGGGAAATTACATGGAACAGCTGACATTTGTGTTATGCTTCATTTACCAAGTTAACATTTCATCTAAGTATCCTTGTATAAAGACTTAATTCTGTGATAGTGCTACTGGTCACAGCTCTAGTGATCTGCCAACTGCATGCAACAATAGATTCTTAACCTTTTTACGACCAGGGACCACTTTGCTGGTTTTGTTATGATTGTCTCAACTTGCAAGAAACTGAGTGAGAAGTGAAGTGCTTACATGGCTGGCAGTTGACGCTGCAGACTTCCATTCCAGGACCCGTTGTCATGGTCTAACACAGGGGTCTCCAAACTATTTTACCCAAAGGCCGTATTGAAATATTGCGGAGGTGTGGCGGACTTGTCCCCCAGGGTGGAAGATTTTTAAATATTGACATTTGGAAACAGTGTTTTTAAGCATTTCCAGTCTATTTATACAATTAAATTTAAGTTGTACGTTGCTAGTTTGCGCGACCGATCTTTTCGTTCTCAATATCTAAAACAAAGGCGTACTATTATTGGCGTACACGGGCCAGGCCAAATCTTTTTGCGGGCCGCATTTGACCCACGGGCCGTAGTTTGGAGACCTCTGGTCTAACAGAACCGGGCTGGAAGTCTCATCACCACGGTAATTCTTACCTACCGAATATCGGTAATTTTTAAAGATTTTAAATTATGATAAGGGTCGTTAGACATTTTTTGGAATGAAAAAAAAAATGGATGTTACTGACCATGTGTAAAGAGAAGAACGATTTTCTCTACGTTTCGTCGGAGTCATATCCGACGTCTTCAGGAGACGTGTGTCTTCTACAAGGAAGAAACACAAACTGTTGAATTATTGTTGTTCGCTCGAGGTCGAAGGTTGTAAGTACATTTATTGACCTTCGGTGATGCTTCCATAGATGTCGCAATAGCTCCACTTGTACAGAAGGATGATATTATGTCCTCGACAATAATTCAACAGTTTGTGTTTCTTCCTAGTAGAAGACACACGTTTCCTGAAGACGTTGGATATGACTCAGACGAAACGTAGAGAAAATCATGCTTCTCTTTACACACAGTCAGTAACACCAGTTTTTTTTTTTATTCCAAAAAAATCGGTAATATTTGTACGAAGACCTGTCAATCCAAGATGGCCGCAAGTGAACAGCTGATAAGTTTTCATACAAAGATTACCAATATTCGGTAGATAAGAATTACCGTGGTGATGAGACTTCCAGACCTGGAGTCTGCCAACGTTTAACCATGAAACTATTCAACTGTGGGAACAGTTATATCAACATCCTATCACACCACCATCACCCTGAATACAAACATTGCAGATGGAGGCGGAGCGCCTGGGAGTTCCAGCCCTAGCTTCAGTTAGACCACAGCGACAGATCTCAAAAACTCAGTAGCTACAAGAAACTGATAACTGATAAATTACATGAAGAGCTACCAAATAGTATTATTAGATGACAGATTTTAGATACAAATACGATGCTAATGCTCAATTAAATCTGTGTTACAAGTTCAGCAATAAAACAGACAGCTCCTACACCCAATATGTAACTAGTGATGTTTGCACCCTGAGCCCCACTGCCATGACAGATGCAGATGTTAGTGTAGGGAGGGGGCGCATGCAAGTTACTGTAGCTCAAGCAGGCAGCGGGCAGGCAGCAGGCAGGCAGCGGCAGCAACAAGCAAGAGAGGAACATGAGCAACAACCTTGGTCTTTCACTTGGGAGATCTGCGGAGAGGAGTCCTGGGGGGGCAACTCACTGGGCTGCTTGGTGAGGGGCGCGGGACGCAGCGCAGGGGGCAGCCCGCCCATGGGGTGGTACTGCGGGTAGTGCGCAGCGCCCACCACGGGGTGGCTGAACTGCGGCTGCTGGTAGGGCGCGCCCACGGGGCCCAGCGAGGGCGGCACCGACAGCTGCATGATGGCCGGGTCATTGGGCAGCGACGGGACATTGTTCACCACGCGGATGTCCTTGATGTCTGTGCCGCGGAACAGGATGTAGTCATACACCTGGTTTTGCGGAGCCACCGGGTATTGCGTCTCGCGGTCCTCCGTGCCAAATGAGCGCACTGCAAGACAAGCAAACCATGTCAACATACCCCTCCAGTAACAACACATAGGGAATCACCAACTCTCTAGTAATAAATATTAACATCATATATTAGTTAAGTACTATTCTTGTGTGAATCACACCTCAAGAACTCAATGCGGTTAAGTCCTCATTATAGAAAGCATATAATCAAAAGCCAGTTTGTGTAAAGCTAGATGGATCTTTGATGATCGGTCTTCGGTAAAGGCAGATGAATTTTTCAATCCAAGGAAGAGCATATTAGAAAGTCAAATGATAGTATTTCTGTGCTCTGTGAGAATCAAACCCCCTACTTTTCGTTTACGAAGACGGTCATAATGTAATATAAAACAATGATTATGCATTTCCATCAATTAATTGGGAACATAACAATTTGTTTTCTGACGGCTCGACTTGTAGCAAGTACTTACTGGGTATACTTTTAGTCGGTCATACGAGACAATTATCGTGCAACCTATTGAAACAGAATCAATTGCGCAATCTTATTTTACATTCTCGCGAACAACAAGAGTGAATTATGATATATTTTGTAAAGCCGGGAATCCATTGTAAACTTACCGCTAGCTAGGGCTATGGTACATTCTTGAGGATCAACCGTAAAAAGTCTCCCTTCGTAGCGAATATCCGCCTTCGATATGAGGCTTATCTTGGAGCCTAGCTCCGGCATTCCCGAACTCATAATGATTTGATGATGAAGCTGCGCCGATTGTCCAGATATTCACGGATAATACTCAGCATCGAAAAGAAGCTGCGAATATTTGACGATTAACAAAGTGCAAACCTTCCGGCAAGCGGCGTACACAAACAGCTGAGCAGGGAGCGCTGCCAACCGGACCATCATACACTACCTACTCGGTCAAGCTACAGAGGGAATTAGCGGCGTAAACAATGCAGATCACAAATCCTCTGCAAACTTCTTTCCAATAATGCAATAACAAAACCTGTTTTTTTAGTATGTTTATGTGCACAACAAATTTTGCGGTAGCATGCAAGTTCATGTTTTCTTCAAAAAGAGTTCTTTTCAACATTTTGCAAAATATAAACCCATTTCTTGCCACATCCTATGCCGTTAACCAAAAAGGTTAAAAGCTACTTAAGTCTCAGCTACACATAAAGTGTACTTTTTTGCACCGTTTTCCTCCAAGGATTTGCATGTGGCGAGTGGCACTTATTTACTTTTTCAGATAAAAGAGCGGCCTTACGCCAACCATTTCAGTTAAAGTGGGGTTGACCAAAAAAGGTCTTCCGCTTTTGAAACTACATCTCTAAAACAAAACGAAGCTCTATCCAACATTGCCTGGTGAAATATTTAAAAAAAAAGTGATCGGTGTTCAGCTTGTTCTGGCCAAAACAAAACGGATATCCCTTACATTATTATTTATCATTCATTGTCAAAACATTTAATCTCATTATATTGTAAAATGAAAACATTTCAATCTGTTTTTTTGACTGATTTTCTCCATTTCTTAGCTATGTTTAGGTTTAGAAATAAGAATAAAATAGAAAGATGAACTTTACAAGCTTTTCTTTATACTGCTCATCATGCATGTAGTTAACTAGGTGTTGCCCGCACAGTTGTACCTAAATGTGTACCTACGTTTCCATATTTTGACTTCGCTCTTTTCAGTTTTCATCCACTGCCCATCATGGCGGCCACGGTAGGCAGGTTCTGCGGTGCAGGGTTGTTAAAAACCAATACCTCTTCTCTAAAGCAAGTAAGAACTATTTATTTAAAACAATAACTACCTTAATAATGTTTCAATACAAGTGGGTGAAATGTTTCGTGAGGCTGTGACATCTATTAAGAAGTGAAAAGTGCATATTAATAATTTCCATGAAATGCTATTGATTCTATATTTTAATGACAAATACAGCTCACAATTGTCATTTTACTGGTGTGCTAGATTGCTATGGATGTTCTCTTGCATTATGCACATGATTTATAACAGCTGAGTTATTTATTTTCTAAACTGCAGGATTATGTAACCATTTCCAATCTGACGGATTTCTAACCAACAATTTTCTTGCAGTTCAGGAAGCTGTCGACCGCCAGTGCAGGATGGAGCAAGGGGCAGAAATACGTAAGGACCTCGCTCGTACTATTCTAGTCGCTTCATAGTGAACGCTCCTCACTCGGGACGTGACATCTCACGAATCTGACAGTTGATATGATAATGTAATGTGAGGGACGAGGGGTAGTCAGGTCGAAGAAAATATATAAATGTAAATTTCACCGAAAATATTTCAATCGAAGATGAAAGCAAAATAAATTGACTATGCTCCCTCTTCCTCGGAGTATTAACCCTGTGTACCCCGCTTCAACTGAAGTGGTTGGTGTAAGGCCGGCCCCCTTACCTGTAAAAATAAATAGGTCCCGAATCGCCACATGCGACTCCTTCGGGAACAACGCAGGCAAGAAGTTACACTATATGTGTAGCTTAGTTGCGTTATTGGTGTACAGCAAATCCTGCATGTTATCCTCCTTGGCCCTCGTCAGTTTGGCATAGATAGATCAAGCTTATTTATTTAAAATTACAAATTAAAAGAGAGCGCTGTTTTTTAATCACCCAAAGATTTTGAGTTCTTCACTCCGGGTGGCAGTCTGTTCCACTCCACCGGACCTGCAACACGGAAAGTGCGGACTCCGAAATTTGTACGAATCTGACGGCGCGGCTGAACCAAATTGACTGCTCCATCGCCCGCGGATCTGAGTGTCTGCCTCCTTACACCCATCTCAACAGGCGAAATCATGTCAGTCAGATAAATTTGAGCCAAGCTATTGATGGCTTTATATACCATCAAACAAACACAGTAGACCATCCTCTCAGGGAAACAAGTCAATGTAGTTTTTTTAACAGCGGTGTGAGCGAATTGATGAGCCTTACTGCCGAATTCAACACGGTTTGAAAGTGGTTGAACTGCTTCTTCGGCTTAGCACTATAAAGCATCGAGCAATATTAAATCTGAGACATCACAAACGCGCCCACCAGGGTCTTAACCGCATCTGACGGTAGACACTTTCTAATTGCCTGTATTTGGCGAAGTGAAAAAAAAGAGGAAGCTATTGTGGCATCTATTTGCCTGACCAATGTTGGCCCTCTTCAGTTCGGCATACTAAGTTTAGTTCACATACTCTCTGTGGGGGCGCCCTCTGCAGTTGGTGTTCTCGACCCTTTATGTGTAAGGGCGAACTCGTATATCAAATTTGAATCTTGAATACTAATAAATCTGTGCAACTTAAGACTATTGAATACATGTCCAAAACACAGCTAAGCTACACATATAGTTAACTTCTTGCTGCATGGTGTGGCGGATTGGAACATATTTATTCTTACAGATGAGGGGGCCGGCTGGCAGCCGTGTATCAACCACTTCGATTTAAGTGGAAGTTTCCCAGTTCCCGAAGGGGCTGGTACTCAATTCTTGTGAAGTCAACTTGATTCAGTAAACCTTGCCAGTATTTTTATTTTGCATTTGAAATAAACACCGAAACGGGAAATCGTTTCTGACACCCTGGGTGGGAATGGAACTCAAGTCCTCAGCATGGAATGCAAGCATTCTACCAACTGAGTTATCAAAAGTATTTTTTTTTGGTGCACACAGGACCGGTCCGTAGCTCAGTGGTAACACTGCGGACTCTGAATGGAAAGGTTGTGGGTTCGATTCCCGGCGGAGCACAAAAAATATACCATTTATATTTTCAAATTTGCTCTTCGCCGGATTTGAAAAATTCATAAAACCTGTACCAATGACCGGTCACCAAAGGTCCATCCAGCCTAACAGCAACTGGGTCTTGCTTGAGAATTGGCGCTTTGTAGCGACGACGATCAAGCTCGTAAAAAGGTCGATAGCTCAATTGGTAGAATGCTTGCATTCCATGCCGAGAGCAAGGGTTCGATCTCAAAGGTTTACTCAGCCTTCACAAGAAATGAGAACCAGCCCCCCCGGGAACTGGGAAACCCCCACTTCAACTGAAAGTGGTTGGTGTGAGGCCGGCCCCATTACCTGTAAAAATAAATAGGTCCCGAAGCGCCACATGCGACCCCTTCGGGGATAACGCAGGCAAGAAGTTACACTATATGTGTAGCTTAGTTGCGTCTTTTTACAGGTTACCCTAATAACAGTGCACCCTCACAGCCATTAACAAGCTGGGAGGAACTCTTTCACCATACTTTTAAATCTGTGTTTAAATTATATTGAAGTATTGGTTGTCGTCTATGATTGTATGTAAGTTGTGTGTTGCAGATGTTGACGACCTTGGGTGTGGTGGGGGGAGGCGTGGGCACCCTGTGGTTCGCCCTTGAGCAGTCGGTGAGCGCGGGCGACCACGGGGCCCACCCCACCAAGAACCCCTGGAGCCACAACGCCACGTTCGCCTCGCTGGACCATGGCAGGTGAGCCACATGCTCTACTGTTGCTGCACTTTATTTCACTTATATTCAAGATGTACTTACAGCATCGAAAGGGCGAGTATAAAGTATTCCTGCTTCAATACTCAAATTAAGTTGGAACCGTTGGGCCCAGGTAGTCGTCGAATCCATCTACGTCATTTTGACGTCACAGCGTGGCTAGTTGGCCGCGCTGCGTTTTGGCGGGACTCAAATTCTCGGCATTTTAGTTTTAACAATTATCGATGATATCTTTATTTTTACTACTTAAAAATATATGGTTGTGATCCTTGAAATGTACTCTACACAACCATAGTATTTTAAACCGTTTTCCCCACCACTGCAATTAATAGGGGTGGGCCGAATGTGGTTTGAACCAAATACGAACTTCGGCTGAACATTTGGTTGAAATGAAAAAATTGGCCAAACTTCGATTCTATAGAAAAAGGTAAAAAAGTTTTGCATTATAGTTTCCAGTTACTGTTATTTGTTAGAAGACTGCTAAGGGCCGGTCTTATAAACGAGAGACCAAATATCCGTAAGTATCTCGGCAAGTTACTAACGGATGGACGTTTACCGACTGATCTTACCGATGGTCGTCCTATAAAGCTTTTTTAACCGTCCGTTAGTTCTCAATAATGCACTCGTATTTTCATTGATTTTTTGCGTGCATTCATGAACATACGTCATCCGTTTGCTGTCAAAGACGAAACATAACCTAAAGTTGCTTTTGACAAATACGAAAACGACTAAGACAGCGCAATTTTAATGCATTATCTATCACTTTCGGAAGAAATTATCTTCAACAGGATAGAGCGTAGTAGTCCAATGACACGCAAAACTCACCGTAAAGAAACAATTCTTTGACAGCTGACCTAACCTCAAACCTTAACTAACCGGCCGGTATCTGCCATTAATCGATGGGTCAGCTGTCGGTTAGATCTGTCGGTAACTTTTACAGAAATAAAACAAACGGATTCTTATAAGACGAAACATGTGACGTTTGTATTATATTTCGGTAAATTTGGTACGACATTGAACTAACGGATGTTTATAAGACCGGCCCTAACTCTATTTTATTTTTGTTTCAATCTAATATCTATGTCACGGAGTAGAAGAAGATTTAATTGTTATCAAATTGTAAGTTAATGTTCACTTGTTCCTACTAAAATAAATGACCATTAGTGAGTATATAAAGGCCAAATTTTTATTTTACGGTAATAAAAGATGCCATGACATCCAATTATAACAGCCAAAATGGTGCAAGTAGGTATTTTGTTTTAGTTTATGTTACATGTGTTACACCGAATATTTGTCATTTTGGCCGAATTCCGAAGTTCGGTTAAAGCTCTCATTGCTGGTGCATTTTGAGGAGAGTGTTTGTTTGCAGTATCCGGCGTGGCTATGAGGTGTACAAGCAAGTGTGCGCGGCCTGCCACTCCATGCAGTACATCGCCTACAGGAACCTCGTGGGAGTGTCACACACGGAGGCTGAAGCCAAGGCAGAGGCAGCCGAGGTAATGCACAACATTACACACTTATTGCAACTTAGATCACATGATTAACATTTGTTACTGTAACTGTATCCTGCCGCCGTTCCGCTAGGGGTGGCCGGTACCTCCGCAGATGCGTCTGCACTTTTTTCTGTCCTTGCATACCTCTTTCATCTCTTCAACATTCATCACTTTCTTCATACGTATACTCTTCTCTTATTCTCACTCTGCAGGTTCCATGCTTTCGCAATCTCACCTATTTAGTCTATTCATTCCTTCCTCGGTCTCTTCCACGCTTCCTCTTACACAAATCAAGTGATTTGGGCATCTTGCAACCAAATAGCGATGTTTCCAATCAAATTTTATGTCTAATCTAATCTAAGTTGCAAGGATATGTAACATTGGGGATTAACATTACATGCATTTTCACAAGCAGACACATACAAGTTCGCACTTGCGCATCTATCTATAATCTAAGCTGCAAGGATATGTAAGCATTTAAGGCTCATATGAAATGCATGCCCACAGACAGGCACATGGAGGTTCGCGCCTACACATTCTGCATGTGTGCATACAAATAAAGAAAACCTCACATGGACATAAACCTTGCAACTCCTGCCGCCGTTCCCTGAACCGGGGTGGCATTGGCAAAAGTGAACCGATTTTTACAGCACGGGTGGTCAGCCTCGTACCAACCTATCAGTCAAGGAGCCATGCCGCATGTGAATTTACAATATAAAAACTAAATCTCAAATGGACATACACCCTGCAACTCTTGCCGATCTTCCTTGAAACAAGGGTAACATTGGCAAAGTGAACCATTTTCTACAGCATGGGTGGTCAGCCGAATACCAACCTATAAGTCAAGGAATATATACAACAAATAACATTTTAGACATAAACAAATGGATAAACATTAAAATCAAATACAAATACAAAATACTGACCACCAAATACTGATTGGAGGTTGGTTCAACAGGCCTTTTGTGTTTTATTTTTGCATTATTAATCACATGTTGATTTAACTTGGGTCCTTAGCAACAAATAACAGAATAGTGTCTATCTTTTCCAGCCAGGTGATGTATGTGATTGTGTTGACGCCCTTGTATGTTGCAGGCCATGATCAAGGACGGCCCAGATGACACGGGCAACTACTACACAAGGCCGGGCAAGCTCTCCGACTACTTCCCGTCTCCCTACCCTAATGAAGAGGCGGCCAGAGCTGCCAACAATGGTTTGTCATGTTAACAGCATTTTACAGGGACTCCTTTACACCCTGATGCACCCACAGAACTACCTTATCTATCTTGGGTACTTCATTAAAGCTTTTGGTGTGAACCATTGAGTAATAACATAGAGGAGCAGAAACTAACTTACTGCATCGATACATATTATAGCCCACATTTGTCTCAGTCCGGTCAAACGTTGCAGTGGTGTAGTCATACGAAATACGGCCATTTTGTCCAAATCCATTTTGTGTTTCGACACCCAATTATAACACATGCCATAATATCTTAAAATAATGCCCTTTTCCTTTAAAATTGATCAATTTTAGCGATCACAATATTTATTACGCGCTTTATCTGTCAATTGACAGCCTTTATTATTCGCAATAGTACCAACCGATGACCATACCATGTTGAAAGCACCGGTTCTCATCCGATCACCGAAATTAAGCAACATTGGGCGCGGATAGTACTTGGATGGGTGACCGCTTGGAAACACCGTGAGTTGTTGGCATTTCTTTGACCGGTCCGTAGTCCAGTGGCAACACTTTGGACTCATAAATGGAAGGTTGTGGATTCGGATCCCGGCGGAGCACAAAAAATATACCATTTATATTTCTAAAAATGCTCTTCGCTGGGTTGAAAAATTCATAAAACCTTTACCAAAGACCGGTCACTAAGAAGGTCCGTCCAGCCTTACAGCAACTGGGTCTTGCTTGAGTATTGGCGTTTTGTAGCGATGACCAAGCTCGTAAAACAACACCTATGCGTAGGGACTGGAAAATTTCGCGATCGCGATAAAACGAATTTATTCGCGAATTTTGATGTTTTTACGCGAATAACGCGAATTTTGAGGTTTTACGCAAATATCGCGAATTTTAGTACTTTTGGTAGAAATTGTGCGAAAAAGTTGTCATGTGTCGCTTTTCCAACGCAACGATGTTGTGGGAAAGAAAATATTCCTTTGACCCTGATTCAACAGATGTGATTGGGTAATTATAAATGAATAGGTAATTCATTAAAATAAACAATAATTAATTATTAATTTATGATATTAATACCTGTTTCTGGCCGGGCAGAGTAAGTTGTTGAATTGCATTCCTATTCACAAATCTATTTTATTAAAAAAATGAATGATAAGCAGAAATTGAATCCTGATCAAAACCTGCATCATCCAAGCAGACTTGAATTGTGACATCAATGAAGGAAATTACTTCAAGTGAAGCTGTTGCTGGATTAGCCAAGAGCACAACTTGAGGCTTTCATAAAAGCCAACATCCCTTGAAAAATTAGATAACCCTCATCTAGAGACTAAATGCACAAAAATTCAATATTTTAAAAGGATATTGCAGGGTATTCGGAGTGTCATTGAAATATTAATACTTTTTTCAATCAATGGTATTTTTAAGTTAGGTCCTTGTATCGATTCAGATGTTGTTTATTCATTGTTTTTGAAGGTAAATATTGTTGTTTATATAATAAATTGTAAATAATAGTAATATCTTTTGTTTTGCAATTATATAAACCTTCATTTTGATCAAATCAAACCTAAAAATTTCACCGAATCTCCCCGTTTATCATGAAAAATAACGCGAATTTCCCTTTTTCGATCAAAAATAACGCGAATTTCCCAAAAAAATAATGCGAATTTCTCAAAAAATAACACCACTATTTTCCAGTCCCTACCTATGCGGCACTACAAGTGAGTAGTCCAATTGCAAACAGCGCTATGTTAAAAAAAGTTTTTTTTACGAAATTCAATAAAAACATCTACTAGTTAAGTTATTGAAGAAAATGTTGTTACATTATAATAATTCTACAGTGGTATTATTTAGAAATTATTTTATTATAAAAAATAAAATCTCGGTATTATATAATTCTTGTAATTTGAATATTAAAATTGAACATAGCAAGTTCTGCAAAAGTATTTGTAACATAGACATCTTTGCAGTTGTATGGACTTAACATAGACAGTTTTGAATCAGTAAGTCTTAAAACTAAGCCTCTTTTAGTCTTAATCTCTCTTTCAATATTGCCAAATATACGGTCAGGGGGCAAGAAAGAATGCCCAACTACCGGAAATATATTTGCTATTTTTTAAATTTGATTTGGAACTTTTGTTTTACAGGCAAGATAGCGGGATTTGCACGAGGATGTTGGCGTCTTAGCGCCATTTGCAAGTGAACAGTAACATAGACAGTTTTGAAAGTGGATTGTCAAATATCATAGCGACTTTTGCAAGAGTATACCGTATTAAGCCTCAAATTATACGTAACGTAGCGAGTTTTTGAATAGTTTAATAAAATATAAATAAGCGTTTTTAAAAATCCTATATAATGACATCAAAAACAAAAAAAAAAATTTTTTTAACATAGCGCTGTTTGCAATTGGACAACTCAAGTGTCCTAGACCCCTAGAGTCTCTGAAATCAAGGGAGTCTCCCGCACAGGATTTCTTAAAAAAAAAAAAAACTTTCTAGGAACATTTTTACATTAGCCTGAGTTTTTTTGTACACATTTAAATTCAACTGTCTAATTTTCGTTAAAATAATTTCTAGTCCACAGATATCATAAGTCAATGGTCCCTCCATCTCGTTCCCACTGTCCTTCCTCCTGGATGATGGCCAGCCAGATATATAGTGTGTTGTTAGCAATATGGTGACTTTGTTGGTGCTGTGTTGCAGGTGCGTACCCCCCCGACCTGTCCCTCATCGTGAGTGCGAGGAAGGGAGGCGAGGACTACATCTACGCCCTCCTGACAGGCTACATGGACCCGCCGGCCGGCATCAACCTCAAGGAGGGCCAGTACTACAACCCCTACTTCGCTGGGGGCGCCATCTCCATGGCCCAAGCTCTGTACAATGAGGTAAATACCACACGCATCCCAGCACTCATCAGCCTCCATCTCCAATACTGCCACACCCATTTATTAATCAAAATTAATCACCGCATTCGGATCTTCAGATATTTGGTCCGTAGTCCCTAGGCAACACTTCAGACTCGTAAATGGAAGGTTGTGGGTTCGAATCCCGGCGGAGCACAAAAAATATACCATTAATATTTTCAAATATGCTCTTTGCTGGGTTGAAAAATTCATTAACCAAAGACCGGTCATCAAAAGGTCCATTCAGCCTTACAGCAACTGGGTCTTGCTTGAGAATTGGCGCTTTCTACAGCGTCAACCAAGCTCGCAGAGGGCTCTTGAGGTGTGATTCACACAAAAACAGCGCTCACCAAATAAATCATCCTAATATTATATCAACGGTTAAAAGGAAGCGACGTTTTGGTCAAAAATGAGTTATGAATGCTATCCTACTTAAAATTTTCCGCTCTTTCTAATGCGCTAACTCCCATAGCTCTACATTATTTATGCCCAAGCAAACAAGTGCGTTTTCAAAGTATGGTTTTGGGGTAACCGACAAGATTTTGGCCTTTTTTGCTCTAAAAGCGCTTGTGACATAAAAAATTGTAAACCCATATTAATAGGAATGCCAATAAAAGCCTTTATTTTTTTAATTTTAGAGCTGTTTTGATTTTAACGATATGATAAAAAATAAAAAAGTTATGCCACTTTCTCCTGAACAATTTAGTTTTTGAACGTCAATATTATTATTGTGCAATGTCCTAATGATGCGTGTGTGTGTGCAGGCGATGGAGTACTCAGACGGCACTCCGCCCACCGCCAGCCAGCTCAGCAAGGACGTGTGCACATTCCTGAAGTGGGCCTCGGAGCCCATGCACGACGAGCGCAAGCGCATGCTGGTGAAGGCGCTGGGAGTGTACTGCTGCGCGATGGCCGTGTCCTACTACATCTACAAGCACAAGTGGAGCATCATGAAGACTAGGAAGATCGCCTTCAAGCCCAAGCCATAAAGGTGGCTCGTGCGACTCACCACTTCTGTAGTTCAATTGATCAGTTGTTGCCAAGCAAGTACTCTGATGGGATTGTCAGTTGCCCGTCATTGAGTGACCATCATCCCTCCTTCACGACAACAGCTGCTCTCAAACATATTTATTGTTAATTATTATTTTAAGACGATGATAGCTGTTGACTTGGCCTCTCACTTGAGCACCGCACATGTGCAGCCCAGCAGTGTTGCTGTAGTATTAGGTGTCCATCTCGGAGCAACCATTCTTGTTGTACATTATTTATTTCCATCGGCGTCGAAAGCTTCAATCAGAATAATTAATTAACTGATCCATTTACTTGTATGAAATATTATAAATATATAAATAAATGAAATTAAGTTTGAAAAAATGTTTTTTTTATTATAGTTCCTTCCTTGACTTATAGGTTGGTAGAAGCAGAAATATGTGGCTCTTTAAGTTGTCTGCTACGAGTAGTCTTGACTCTTGTACTCGTATCTCCTGGGTTGTGGCTTTCAAGAGCAAACTACTGCCTTCAAAAGTTTGAAACTAAGTAAACTATATGACTTATTGAAATTGAATTGAAAAAGAAACTTGAGTTGACCTTATTGAAATAGTAAATAAACATTTGTATTGCGCCCTGTTGTGATTGAGTCACTACAGAGGCGCTTTGTAAGAGTCTTTGAAAAAGTAAGTATTAAGTCCTTTGCAAAATGCTGCTTCAGTCTCGGCTCCCTGAGGGTCACAGGCAGCAAATTCCAGGCCATAGGAGCAGCAATGTGAAAAGCTCGATCGCCAAACACCGTCCTCGTGAGTCTGTGTGGCAGCTGGAGTAGACTTATATTAGCTGCCCTGGATCTGAGTGTCTTTCGCGGGTAGTGGGTTCCATTTTCGTGACCAGTTCGGACAGGTAGCGAGGTGCTGATCCATTTTGTGTCCTGTGGGTAAGCACACAGAGCTTGTACTGTATTCTCTCACTAACCCGAAGCCAGTGTAATTCATATAGAAGGGGCGTTATGTGGCAAAAAAATTATTGACCAAATATAAGTAGAGGAAGACCGAGAAAGGTATGGATGGACCTAATTTCCGACATTGCAAATGAATGGAAAATCCAGTCATAATAGAAGGAGAGCTTGTGTGAAGAACGTTGTGAGTCTGGATGAAATGAAAGAAGTATGCAAGGACAGAGAGAATTGGCGGTTGATCTGTAATGCTGGCGGCTAGGGCTAGGGTTTCTCAAGTTTTCCAAATTTTTGTAAATTTGAAATTAGAATTTTGTATTTGATTTTAGTGTTTATTTTAGATTAGATATAAGTCTTGCTGCCGCATTCTGGACCGACTGCAGCCTCTTTGGAAAGGATCTAAGAACCAGAGTAAGTAGAAGTCAAGTCCCTGTTTGTGCACCCAGAGAGAATCAGTATCTAGCCGAGCCAAACCAGACAAGCAACACTTAGTCGGCACCATAGTCTTGTGATTTGGTTACTTTTGTTGTTTTTATCAGTCTCGTCTCAAAGTGGGAAGAGCATATTTTTGCTGCAGCTGCTAGGATATCACTAAATAATAATGTTGCTTTAAATCCACTTAACTCTGGCTTTACTAACAAAGACAGCCATACACATCACCCATCCCATAGAAAAGAAGAGCTGTGTGCTCTAGATAAAATAGATTTGTGAAGAGGAATGCAATTCATCAACCTATTTTGCCTGGCCAGTAACAGGTATTAACATTATCAATTAATAATTCATTATTTGAATTAATTATTAATAAGCAATCACTCCATGATATTTGTTGAACAAGGGACTAAGTTATTGTTGAAATGACACCATGCAGGTGGTGTTCGAAATTGTGGTTGTCTTAATAACACAAATTTGAGTGCCGACGCCTTATTCTCTTTAACCTCTTGACCATACCATATCATTATGAAGCATTTGTTATGCAATGCTGGGTATGTAGACTGAAGAATAAAATTCTTCAGCCAAGCACTTTATTCTGATCCATTCATGTAAAACAATTTTGGAATAAAACAAGTCTCAATTTCATATAGTATATTTTATAGTTAAATTATAACCTAATTAGCCACAGCATAACACTTAATGAAGTTCCATAAGGCTCAAAAAGACTTAACTGAGTATCAAGATCAGCACGGTGATCACTGCCTGACAAGACCAGCGCGGTGATCACTGCCTGACAAGACCAGCACGGTGATCACTGCCTGACAAGACCAGCACGGTGATCACTGCCTGACAAGACCAGCACGGTGATCACTGCCTGACAAGACCAGCGCGGTGATCACTGCCTGACAAGACCAGCACGGTGATCACTGCCTGACAAGACCAGCACGGTGATCACTGCCTGACAAGACCAGCGCGGTGATCACTGCCTGACAAGACCAGCACGGTGATCACTGCCTGACAAGACCAGCGCGGTGATCACTGCCTGACAAGACCAGCGCGGTGATCACTGCCTGACAAGACCAGCATGAAGATCACTGGTGTTACAAGTGCACTAAACGCTATTATTCATTTATGTTTAGGAGTTGCGCTCAATGAAAATCCACAATTGTTTAAAATATTATTTTTTTACAAAATAAAATTCTTTATTATTAAGCGAAGGCGCTAAGGAGGATGAACTAAATTATTATTTTAAAAATGCTATACAAAAGTTATTCCCAAGTAAACAAGCGAGAGACGACGGTGTGGAGCATGTGTGCAGTGCCACAAGCTACATTTTGTACCAGCAGAAGGATGCCCTGCTGATGAAATGGCTCCCCTTCAGTCCCGAGGGTTGTCACACTGTTAGTAGTAACTTTGTTGGACACAATACAAGATTACAGTTATTGGTTCTAAAATCCAGGAAACAAATGTACATAAGAGCAACGGGTAAAAGACTTCTAAAGCAACTTCAGAGAGTAACATTGATTAAATTAGAATTGCTAGCAAACTCTGTATTTCTGCAATGCAAACATTCCATCAGACTTGATTACGTGATAAAGTAAGCCTTGGAGGGAACTGCAGGAAACAGTTGATTGACTTATTGAATGGTTGGTTACGATCTTACCATTGGTAATTTCTTAATGTACCGCTAAAAACTTAAAAATCCTACAAAAAAGAATTCACCACATTATGGTGGATAATATGTGAGAGCCAGACTTCACCAACAGCCCTTTCATTACCTTCAGCAGAATTAACAATTACTTATTAGGAAATGCACACATCTTGATTTCATACCTTCACAAAGGAGACGCCTGAAGATTGATAACAAAAAAGATATAGATTGAGTATGCGGCTGACCACCCATGCTGTAGAAAATGGTTCACTTTGCCAATGTCACCCCTGTTTCAGGGAAGGACGGCTAGAGTTGCAGGGTGTATGTTCATTTGAGATTTGGGTTTTATGTTGTAGGTTCACATGCGGCATGTACAAGCGTGGACTTGTACGTGTCTGCTTGTCAGAATGCATATAATGTGAATCCCCAATGTAACATATCTTTTCAACTTAAATTAGATGTCAGCTTCTTCTCGTGGTAATGCCCTTGCCATAGAACACAAGTAGATAAAGAGACATAAAAGAACAATTTTTGTTGAATAATTCTCATCAACTTCGCCTTAAACGTAGTCTTTTTGGTACACCTAACGGTTTTGATGATTCATCTATTTCTTATAAATTCAAGGATTTGTGTATTGAGATTGTGAAGCTTCATATTTTTAAAAATAGTAATGTAAAAACAAACTCGCGAAGAAAAACTTTGTATAATTGTTACATTATTATTTTCATCTATTTCTTTTATTTTGATCAATGCCTCTGAAACTTGCATAGAATGCTGCTTAGAATCCTTTGTGATTGAAAGTTGTTGGTGAAATGGGGCAGAGGTAAATGATACTGTACATTGAACAGATATAAACAGAAGGAGGATGGGGGAAACCACGCTAGAAGGTGCTGTTCTCCGGTGGCTGGGTGAGCTTGAGGTTCTCCTTGAGGGTCATGATGCGGCGCAGCTCCTGCAGCACAGTCTTGATGGTGTACTCGCGCTGCCACCGCGACAGGATGGGGACCTGCTTGTTGTCCACCTGTAGCACACCACACACTTATACACATGCACAAGGATTTCATGATATACACTATTCTATCACTATTCCTTGTCTTATAGGTTGGTATGAGGTTGACCACCCATACTGTAAAAAATGGTTCACTTTGCCAATGTCACCCCTGTTTCAGGGAATGTCGGCAAGAGTTGCAGGGCTTATTTATTTATTTATTTTATTTATTTATTCACAATCATGCACATTAGGCAAATTAACAAAAGAAGAAATCATGTTGCACCCCATTACCGGTGTAAGCGTAATACAATGTGATAAAAAAAGCACATAAAAATATCAAGATAATTTCACTTACATACTAAGGATAAAAACTTTTTTTTTTAAAACGGAATACAACATTCAAAAATTCAAACAACAATAAATTGCACAGAATCTGTACTCGACTTTCTTGCAAAAATTAACCCACTGTATGACGTATGTAAAGCTAGAATCATCTACCAGCTTATGCAGTTTCAATGAAAATATAATATATCGATAATAAATCAATTTTATTCCACCGCGGTGTGTACCTGCATGCTCGTACAATATGGATAAAGCCATTAAAATTATTAAGTGAATAAAAAATATTTGGATGATTTATTTGGTGAGCGCCGTTTTGTGTGAATCACAACTCAAGAGCCCTCTGCAAGGTTGGTCTTCTCTGGAAAAAGCGCCAATTACACAAGAAAGATCCTTGACTTATAGGTTGGTATGAAGCTGACCTCTGTACTGTACTGTACTGTATCCTGCCGCCGTTCCACTAGGGGTGACCGGTACCTCTGCAGATGCGCCTCCACTTTTTTCTGCCCTAACAAACCACTTTTATTCTCAATATTCATCACCTTTTTCATACACACTCTTCTCTTATTCTCACTCTGCAGAATCCATTCTTTCGCAATCTCACCTATTTGGTCTAACCATTCTTTCCTCAGCCTTCCCCTTCCGCGCTTTCCTCTGACATTTCCTTTGTACACTTTCTTCGTTAGTTGTTCATCATCCTTTCTTTCAAGATGTCTGAACCATCTCATTGTACTTTTTTGTACTTTCATTCTCATATTCTCTTTTATACCACACTCGTTCATCACTCAAGCATTACGTACTCTATCACTCAGTGTCTTTCCAGCCATTGCTCTCAGGTAAGCCATTTCAACCGTACTTTACTCAGCTCACATTCATTAAGCCTCACTTCCACCAACCAATATGCCATTGTGGACCGCCGATCTCTTATTCTTCGTAAGTTTCCTATTTCTTGCAATTCTTCCAATCGTTTCCATCACACTTCTTCCTCTACTAGCGCGCTTTTCCAATTATTTCGTCAATTTCGCATTCGACTCAAACTTGCTTCCCAGATAATCAAATTCTTTCACGACCTCCACTCTTTTTTCATTCAGTCTTATCTCAATTTTCTCGCATTTCTCAGTCCTCCCAAAGTGTAAAAAATAATTCACTTTGTCAATGTCACCCCTGTTTCAAGGAAGGTCGGCAAGAGTTGCAGGTTTTATGTTCATTTGAGATTTGGTTTTAATTTGTAAGTACAAATTCAGCATTCGTAAGCGCGAACTTACACGTACCTGTTTGTGGGCATGCATTTCATATTAGTTTTGAATGTTTATATTTCATTGCAACTTATATTCTAGATTATTATAGATGGTCATTAAACCCTTCTGTATGCAAACTAGGACTTTGTATGGTGGGTACACTTTTTAGTTATATTTTGAAAAAGTAACGACTGATTATTATTGGTATTTATAAAATTTCAAGAATCGCAGCCTTTTATCTATTTTTAACCCTTTGACTACCAAGAAAATTGCTAATACATTTTGTATGGAAAATTTTCACTTTGTATGGCGGCTATACTTTTGATTCACTTTTTGGAAAAAATAATGATGGCAATATATAGGTTATTATTATTGTTTTACATTTGTACTACATTATTTTTTTATCAACCCTCTAACTGCCGAGAATTTTTCCATTATTTTTTTCTTTTATATGGCAACTCCCTAAACCGAGATTATGATGAAGAAATGATTATAATTATTAGATAGCACTATTATAAAAATGGATTCACAAAAAATTTAAGAAAAATCGTCGGAGCCGTTTTTGAGAAAATCGCATTTTAAATTTTCAGCTCTTCGGAAGCCATCTTGAATTCTCAAAAAAGTAAAAAAAAAATGATTACGAATTAAATTAATAAGCTTGTTCTTTCTATCAAATCTAAAACAAATTTAAATATCTTGCATTTTAATAGGTTTTTGTAATATTTTCGATTTAAAATTTCAGGTCGTGTAAACGGTGCTTTATATTTATTTTTTCAAAAATTTTTTTTTGTAAATTTGTGCAAATTTATGTTGTCCATAATATTGTAGAACATTATATTTTTGTTGACCCCTTAACTTTCGAGAAAATCACAATCGTTTGTTTTTTTCATATGGCAGCCCATAGACACAGATTAGTAAGAGTGTTGTCATAACTAATTTATTAAGTTAAAAATTAATTAGTGGCAACTCTGAAAATTTAAGAAAAATTCTTGGAGTCGTTTATGAGAAAAGTGCAATTTTATGTTTTTTTTGTATGGCAGCCATCTTGAATTTTCAAGTTGGTGTAATGCCATGTTATTCATACTTAATACATGTCCAAAAAAGTTGATGTAGCCAAAATTTGGTATCTCTAGGTCTTATACTTTGGAAAGTGACACACACACATACATACATACATACATACATACATACATACATACATACATACATACAGACGGACGTTTTTAAAAGATAGTGTTTTTTGGCATGTCCTGCACCAGGACAACTCATTTCCGTGAAAACCTCGAAATTTTTTTTTCACACCAAATCATAACTTTCTTTATAGCCTTCGGCTATAGCAAGAAAGTAATAATAAAATAATATAAATAGAAGTAGTAGGGAAGAAAGGAAGGGGAAGGGATACTCACTGCTCAAGTATAGCTAAAATTGATCTTTTAAATAAATTAGAACTACCGTGAAACAGATCGACATCTTTAAATTTATTGTTATAATTTTTAGTCATTCTTAGCAGAGGATTTCGCAAACCTGCATTGGTAACGTGACGCTTAATGTGAAAGGGCCAAAATGATCGTCTAACTGTTGGGACCGCGAAGTCTATCAATTTCAGTAATAGGGGTGTGTCTAGTGCAGACATACAAATTCTGCGTAGAATACAGGCATCTGCAAGTTCACGCCTCGACGAGAGGTCTATTAAGTCATTGAAACGGGATGTTCTGAATCGGTGATTTCCAATTCGTATTAGTTTATGTTGGATTTTTTCCAATGCAACGTTATATTTGTCATATAAGGGATTCCATACTGGGGAGCAATACTCGGCCCGAGAGCGTACAAGTGAGACATACAAGGTCATAAGAGATGTGGGATCTCTGAACTCCCTGGTCACCCTTAGGATAAAACCAAGCATTTTGTTACATTGTGTTATGTTCATCTTATGTTCATTCATGTACATTCTTATGTTCATTTGAGGTTTGGATTTTATTTGTAAGTACACAATCAGCATTTGTAAGCGCGAACTACACGTGTTTGTTTGTGGGCATACATCTGAGAGCTTTGAATGAATATATCCTTGCAACTTAGATTATTGATTGATTATTGATTGACACGCACAAGGATCTTACACAATAGCTTCCTCTTTTTTTTTCACTTCACCAAATAAAGGCAATTAGAAAGTGTCTACCGTCAGATGCAGTTAAGACCCTTGTGGGTGCGTTTATGATGTTTCAGATTTAATATTGCTCGATGCTTTATAGTGCTAAGCCGAAGAAGCAGTTCAACCACTTTCAAACCGTGTTGAATTCGGCAGTAAGGCTCATCAATTCGCTCACACCGCTGTTAAAAAAACTACATTGACTTGTTTCCCTGAGAGGATGGTCTACTGTGTTTGTTTGATGGTATATAAAGCCATCAATAGCTTGGCTTCACCTTATTTGACTGACACGATTTTGACTGTTGAGATGGGTTTAAGGAGGCAGACACTCAGATCCACAGGCAATGGAGCAATCAATTTGGTTCAGCTGCGCTGTCAGATTCATACAAATTTCGGAGACCGCGCTTTCCGTGTTGCGGGTCCGGTGAAGTGGAACAAACTGCCACCCAGAGTGAAGAACTTCAAATCTGTGGGTGTATTTCAAGCACTCAAGACACACCTTTTTAAAAAGTCCCTTGAGGTGAGACACATACAAAAACGGCCCTCTCTTGTAATTTAAAATAAATAAGCCTCATATAATAATAATATAATTGTACAGAGGGAGCTTGGGTGATATTTGTTAATTTTTTGGGCAAAGGCAATATTCCATAAAATTATATGAGAGTGATAAAAGAAAAACAGTTTTGTTTTCGATTACGTGAGCACTTATATTATATGAGAGCTTTAGTTTTGCCATCTTGTGTAATGTTGCTTTTGATAATCACTGTGAAGGGAGTGGAGTTGTTTTATATTTCGATAATAAAGCGCGGCTTTTCAAAAGCTAAACAAGAAATGGTGTCAGGGAGGTTGTGTTATAAAGGAGTACATTGTAAATTAATTTATCAGTTGGCAGCCTGTATCACAGCAGTTCCTTCACTCGCATTCACTAATATCCTTCTGCCAGCATACAATATGTCTGCTCTGTATGAGAGCATGGTACTTCAATCAGTCGCATTATGTCACAATATAACATTCTTTCTGTAGGAAAAGTAACACCGTTTTTGGAGATGTAGCCTGCAAGGTGGATGTTCCAACTACATGGAACAGCTTCTTAGATGGCATGCGCCAGAAGGCTCATGAGAGTGTATCTGGAAAGAGGTTAGCGCCTTTGGGATGACCAAGAGTTGAGCGGTTATGGGAAAACTTATATAATTCTCAACATCTTCAGGAGGCACCCTCTCTGCACAACGACTGAAGATGAACTAAAGAGAATTATGTAAGTTCTCTCGTAACGGTTGGTCTAATATCCGAAACGTTTGATTACCTCAGTTTTTTTTTTTTTAAATCATGTGCGGGAGACTCCCTAGATCTAGATTAGTCTATGCAACTTGTTGTAGTGCCGCAGAGGTGTACGAGCTTGGTAGTCGCTACAAAGCGCCAATACTCAAGCAAGACCCAGTTGCTGTAAGGCTGGATGGGCCTTTAGTGACCGGTCTTTGGTAAAGGTTTTATGAATTTTATCAAACCCACCGAAGAGCATATTTGGAAATATAAATGGTATTTTTTTTGTGCTCCGCCGGGATCCGAATTCACAACCTTCCATTTACGAGTCCAAAGTGTTGCCACTGGACTACGGACCGGTCAAGAATGCCAACGACACGCGGTGTACCTAAGCGGTCACCCATCCAAGTAACATCTGCGCCCAATGTTGCTTAACTTCGGTGATCTGATGAGAACCGGTGCTTTCAACATGGTATCGTCGTGAAACAGTGAAAATAATTATAATTTGTAATTCCAGCTTAAGCTAACAATGGTCAAGAGACCTACAAGTAATGGACAAAATAAATGACTATTAGCAGCACGTCTACTCACCACACCATTAGAACTGTATATGCAATTAATATTTATTTTTGAAATAAATTTGGCTGACGGGGCTTCGTCTGGATATCTGGGTCCGCACTCTATTTTCAGTGAGTACATCCTATTTTCAAACGGCGTCTGAAACAAAACAATAACCAGTACAGAACAGGTCAAGGACATGGAATATCTGGTTTCTTAAATGTGTTGCTTTTTAATATGCAAGCTTTCATACCAATATTAGTTGGGTAGTTATTTTTTTCACATACATTTATAACGAGTAACAGCTATGGGGAGCAATGTTGGTTGGTCCCTTTGTTGTAGCCAATGTTGGCTGTATCTAGACTTTTTTTTTTAAGAAATCCTATGCGGGAGACTCCCTAGATTTCAGAGACTATAGGGGTCTATGACACTTGTTGTAGTGCCGCAGAGGTGTTGACGAGCTTGGTCGTCGCTACGCAAAAAAAACAAAAAAAAACGCAACTAAGCTACACATATAGTGTAACTTCTTGCCGCGTTATCCCCGAAGGGGTCGCATGTGGCGAGTTGAACCTATTTATTTTTACAGGTAAGGGGGCCGGCCTTACGCCAACCACTTCAGTGAAGTGGGGGGTTTCCCAGCTCCCGAGGGGGCTGGTACTCATTTCTTGTGAAGGCTGAGTAAACCTTGCCGGTATTTTATTTTGGGGTTTGAAATAAACACCGAAACGGGAAATCATTTCTGACACCCTCGGTGGGATTCGAACCCGAGCTTTCGGCGTGGAATGCAAGCACTCTACCACCTGAGCTATCGACCGGCTACAAAGCGCCAATACTCAAGCAAGACCCAGTTGCTGTAAGGCTGGATGAACCTTTAGTGACAGGTCTTTGGTACAGATTAATAAAGTTTTCAACCCAGCAAGGAGCAAATTTGAAAATATAAATTTTTTGTGCTCCGCCGGGATTCAAACCCACAACCTTCCATTACGAGTCCGAAGTGTTACAACTGGACTACGTGACTTAACTTATTGGATTATTAAAATTGGCCAAGATCAAATATTTTTCAAGACAGTAGGGTGGATATCTATGTCTCGCAATTCTAAGAACATCATAATATTCAACCAAGAATTCATCTTAACTTTAAATGAATAAGGACTACAAGAAAAAGGGGAGAAATTACTGTAATTTACCCAGTCTGGGTCAACTGGGCTGGAAGTCTCATCACCACGGTAATTCTTACCTACCGACTACCCGTAATATTTGTATAAAGACTAATCAGCTGTTCACATGCGGCCATCTTGGATTGGCAGGTCTTCATACACAAATATTACCGATATTTGGTAGGTAAGAATTACCGTGGTGATGAGACTTCCAGCCCAGGATTAATACTGGAGCTTTTATACAAAATATTTTTTCATCCAGGACTTCCAGCCCTGGCGTCTTACTTATAGTACTGTTAAGTTGTTACGCTTGAGGTCCACCCAATTTGACTTCAAGTTTTAAAGCACTTTCATTTTTATCCAGAGCACCTACTAGCACACAATGTCAAATAGAAAATAATCTCATCTTGGGAAAAGATGACTCCGTCACATGCTTGTAAGAGAGGAAGCGAGAAGGAAAGTTAAATTGTCATTACTCTTGAGATAAAATAGGGAGGATGAAAGCTGTGCTCACCCTTGGTGGACCGATGATCATGCCAGTCCAGTGTGTGAGAGTCATGTCATCATCATTCTCCAGGCCCCACGAGATGGTGCCGTCCCCCACGCCCTTCTGCCCCTGCTCCAGCTCTTCCAGAAGACGGAAATTCCGAGGAACCACTGCGGCACATCACACACAACTGTGAAATACACTGGTGGAATGCTAATCTTTACCATTGCGCTCTATGGCATGGAGGCAGAGCTATAAGAATTAAATCACTGCAGTCGAGTTGTGGGTATGCCGTCAAATGCTACATGTTGTGGGTGTTCTGTCAAATGCTACATGTTGTGGGTGTCCCGTCAAATGCTACATATATATATATATATATATATATCAGGCTTATTTATTTTTTAATTACACATGATAAGAGAGCGCCGTTTTTGTGTGTGTCACACCTCAAGGGCCCTCTCCGATCACGGATAAGACTTTTTGAAAAGGTGCATCTTGAGAGCTCCGCGAAATATGCCCATAGATTTGGAGTTCTTCACTCCGGGTGGCAGTCTGTTCCACTCCACCGGACCCGCAACACAGAAAGCACGGTCTCCAAAATTTGTATGGATCTGACGGTGCGGCTGAACCAAATTGATTGCACCATCGCCCGCAGATCTGAGTGTCTGCCTCCTCACACCCATCTCAACAGGCGAAATCATGTCAGTCAGATAAGGTGGAGCCACGCCATTGATGGCTTTATATACCATCAGACAAACAAGGTAGACCACCCTCTCCGGGAAACGAAGCCAGTGTAGTTTTTTTAACAGCGGAGTGATGTGAGCGAATTTGGATATCCCGAATATGAGCCATGTTACATGTTGTGGGTATCCCGTCAAATGCTACATGTTGTGGGTGTTCTGTCAAATGTTACATGTTGTGGGTGTCCCGTCAAATGCTACATGTTGTGGGTGTCCCGTCAAATGCTACATGTTGTAGGTGTCCCGTCAAATCTAACATGTTGTAGGTGTCCCGTTAAATGCTACATGTTGTGGGTGTCCCGTCAAATGCTACATGTTGTAGGTGTTCTGTCAAATGTTACATGTTGTGGGTGTCCCGTCAAATGCTACATGTTGTGGGTGTCCCGTCAAATGCTACATGTTGTAGGTGTCCCGTCAAATCTAACATGTTGTAGGTGTCCCGTTAAATGCTACATGTTGTGGGTGTCCCGTCAAATGCTACATGTTGTAGGTGTCCCGTCAAATCTAACATGTTGTAGGTGTCCCGTTAAATGCTACATGTTGTGGGTGTCCCGTCAAATGTTACATGTTGTGGGTGTCGTGTCAAATGCTACATGTTGTGGGTGTTCTGTCAAATGTTACATGTTGTGGGTGTCCCGTCAAATGCTACATGTTGTGGGTGTCCCGTCAAATGCTACATGTTGTGGGTATCCCGTAAAATGCTACATGTTGTAGGTGTCCCGTCAAATCTAACATGTTGTAGGTGTCCCGTCAAATGCTACATGTTGTGGGTATCCCGTAAAATGCTAAATGTTGTAGGTGTCCCGTCAAATCTTACATGTTGTAGGTGTCCCGTTAAATGCTACATGTTGTGGGTATCCCGTAAAATGCTAAATGTTGTAGGTGTCCTGTCAAATCTAACATGTTGTAGGTGTCCCGTCAAATGCTACATGTTGTAGGTGTCCCGTCAAATGCTACATGTTGTAGGTGTCCCGTCAAATGCTACATGTTGTAGGTGTCCCGTCAAATCTAACATGTTGTAGGTGTCCCGTTAAATGCTACATGTTATGGATGGATTGAGATTCAAATGGCAAGGTTTTCTGTCCCTTATGAATATCAGAGCGGAGCGCGGAATGTTCGCCATAACATAAAAAAGGCAACAGAAGCAAAGATCCCTCTTAGTGCGGAAGTATTGGGAGAGAAAATTGAACGTGCAAAAATACATGATGACGGGTTATTTTTACTGAAGAGGCACTAGAAGAAAAAGAATGAGTTTAAATGCACAACAAAGAGAACTGTGTCAAATGTTGTGCATTAATGTGAGAGAAGTGAGTCTG
Source organism: Agapetus fuscipes (assembly GCA_951799405.1). Taxonomy (NCBI): domain Eukaryota; kingdom Metazoa; phylum Arthropoda; class Insecta; order Trichoptera; family Glossosomatidae; genus Agapetus; species Agapetus fuscipes. The sequence continues at coordinate 12,497,743 of OX637357.1, read as the reverse complement.
GACTTAAATGGTTTGTTTCTTGCAATAGGGAAGTATCACATATTTTTTTCATTGTATAAAATGGTAGAATACATTTTTTTAAATACATCTGCGTTTTCAAAAAAAAAATATCTTGCTTAGTTTTTAAACTAAAGCTCTTTAAAATTAGCATATTCTCGATTTCCGGAAAAAAGGTCATTTTGTTTATTTAGGTAGATATGACGCTGATGCATTTTCGGAGTGTAGGTATCGACGGGCCCAGTGGCGAATCTTGACGTCATTTTGACGTCAAGATTCGCGAAGTCGAACGCACTGCGTTTTGGCGCGACTAAAATTCTCCGCATTTTATTTTTTTAAATTATTAATGATATTTTTATTTTTACTACACAAAAAATATATGGTTGTGATCCTTGAAATGTACTCTACAGAACCATATAATTTTCAACCGTTTTCCCTACCACTGCAACTACCCTATTCTTCTTATCACACCTACCACTTGCTTTCCCTTACACACCCTGTTCTCATTTCTCTTGTCATTTTTCCATCCTTCTCAAACATACTTCCTAAATATTTAAATTAATTCACAATTTCAACTTCTGTACAATAAAGGAGCATTCTTCATTCCGTTTCTATTTATCAAAAATCAAAACTTTCTTCTTGCTTGTATTACTTTTCAAATTGTTCGCATTTAGAGTTGCATTAAAAAAATATTAGTTTTAGGATTTCACCAAACATTTCAAATTATATTTCCGGCATATAGTGAAAAAATGACGGGAGGGGTGGGAGACCGCGGAGAGCTAACTAGCTGATGACCATGTACGGGGAGGCAGGACAGATACGCAGCTGGCGGAGGAATACAGGACGCTGTGTGAGGACGGAAGGCTCCGGAATATTGGTAAATATACTAATATTATGTTCAACTGCTTACCAACGCCTGATGACGGGACCGCCATGATTTAGCAATAATCTGAAACAGAGATTCGCCGCTGGATTACAATTCAATATAAGTACAATTCGCTACTATAGCTTTTCCAACAACATGCACGATCTGAGAAGTAGGAGTGTAATGTAATTAAATGAAAAGTTTACAAAATGTGCGGCTTCGACAGTTCCGCCGACCTTCCACTTGCCAGATTTTTTTTTATAAATCTTCCAGGCTGCCGGACTGGAAATATGCAGAAAGATTGTCTATGGTTATTAGCGAGTGGGCAGCACCATGCCGCTAGAGACAGAAAACGCGCTACACAGGAAGTGAAGGAATACGGACTCAACACAAAAATCGAAATTTTGGTCACAGCTCTATATGACTAGGGTCTTTAGAAACCAATATAATAGTATTAATTTGAATAGTTTTAATAATTTAATTAAATTTAATATATTATTTTTCTTTTACCGTCCATGGATTGAAGCATTGCGTCGGCGTAAAAGCAATAAGATGAAGAAAACTTCAAGCTAACGCTGTCAGATAAGTTTGAAATTCTCTTCTCGATCAACTGGTAAACATGAAAAAATCTGGAAGAAAAGTTGGAAGACCAAGGAAGAACATAGGTATTCATTATAATCATTTATACCAGCCGTAAAGGAATTGTTATATCTTTATGCATCTGATTCATTACAAGACGGAACTTGATGAGCTTCCTAATAATTGATTATTCTACCTACATTATTTTTTCAGATGAATCTCACACGGAGACTTCGACAGCGGATTCGGAATATGACACAAAAAAGTAAGTCGCTAACCGGTCGTTGTGTAGTGTGTAACGTTTCAAGTCGGAATCGGAAGGTAGTGGATTCGATTCGGAGTGCACTAAAAAATATCGTTTAATTTTCAAAACCGCTCTTCTTGGGATTGAAGAATCTAACTATCTTCATCAAAGATCGTTCACAAAGACTCATCCAGTCTGACAGAAACTTGGTCTTCCTTGAGAAACTGGTACTTAATAACTTAAGCGATGACCAAAGTCGTAGAAGGCTTGACAGATAATAGTGCGCTCCATATTCTCCATTCCTTGGCTTATAGGTTGGTATAAGGCTGACCACTCATACTGTAAAAAAATGTTCACTTTGCCAATGTCACCCTTCTTTCAGGGAAGGTCGGCAAGAGTTGCAGGGCTTATGTTCATTTGAGATTGGGTTTATATTGTAGGTTCGCATGTAGCATGTTTAAGCGCGAACTTATATGTGTCTGCTTGTGGGAATACATAGCTAATATAAATTTTAAATGTAATATACCTATCTTTGTAACTTAGATTATAGATCATATAAACCTGCTTGTTCTGGTCCTGGTTAAAAACATGATATAAGGCAGGCTTCCTCACCCATAGAAGTAAATATGTTCCATTTGCCTTACCTAATTGCGTAGTGAAACATGCCGGGTACTGCCAGGGTTGCGTCATTTTTTTATGACGTATGTGAATCATTAAGACCCCAAGGTGGCAATCTAAGGCCCCTTACGCACTAGCGGCTGGCCGCTTAGGCGGTTCGGCAGTTTATGGGGGTTCTAGTGCGTACGATCACCAACGGTTGCATACTAAATTGGAAAAGCGGCAGGTCGCGCGGCTAATCGCCTAGGCGGTTAACCGCTAGTGCGTAAGGCCGCTTAGGCGGTTCGGCAGTTTATGGGGGTTCTAGTGCGTACGATCACCAGCGGTTGCATACTAAATTGAAAAAGCGGCAGGTCGCGCGGCTAATCGCCTAGGCGGTTAACCGCTAGTGCGTAAGGGCGCTTAGATTGTTAAAAAAACACATATTTAAAAAAAAGTGTTTATCTCATTTGAGAAAAAATCATAAGACAGACTCACGTGTGATAATGACTTCTGTGTATACTTTTATTTTCAGAAGAGAGACTTACCTGCTGCAGATCCACAACTTACACATGGAAATCAATAATATCAAATTAAAAGAAACCACAACAAAAGCTGCCAAAGACAATATCCTACTAGAGATGGACCTTTTAGAAAGACGTATCAATTATTTGAAAAAAATTATAGAATTGTATTCCAAAAGGTCTAAAAAAATAGCTTCTAAGTCTAAGTACACAGAAAATAGCAATGGCCCGTCACCCACACCCATGGAGTGTGACGACTCTATAAACAAGGAAGCACGTACACCTACGAGCAGCCTGAAACAGAAAGCAGTTTCTCAGCCAGAGCAGAAACCTGCAGAGAAGAGAAAGTCCATAATGGACGCAGACGAGTCGAGGAGGAAGGTAAAACTTCTTCGGGAGAAAGTAAAAAAGTATTTGATAGAAACCGTGGGGAAGGATGTGATCATCTGTAACATTCACCGGATCACACGGCAGGAGTCGGAGGCAGCCCAGCCAGAGGACAATGTGAAGCTGCTGCGGGTGAATGTGCTGGGGCCCAACAACATCTGGGTGCAGGACGTCAAGTCTCCGGAGATGCCCAAGGTGGCCTCGCGCTACATGAGATACTACAAAGTCAAATACAAGTGCACCAAATACGTAAGTTTTTTTTTTTAAGAAATCCTGTACGGTAGACTCCCTAGATTTCAGACACTCTAGGGGTCTATGACAATCGTTGTAGTGCCGCAGAGGTGTTTACGAGCTTAGTCGTCGCTACAAAGCGCCAATATTCAAGCAAGACCCAGTTGCCTGTAAGGCTGGATGGACCTTTTAGTGACTGGTCTTTGGTAAATGTTTTATAAATTTTTCAACCCAGCGAAGAGCATATTTGAAAATATAAATGGTATATTTGTTGTGCTCCGCCGGGATTCAAGCTCACAACCTTCCATTTACGAGTCCGAAGTGTTGCCACTGGACTACGGACCGGTCTAGTAGCTTCTTTCCTCACAATCCTCTTACGCTGGAACCACACGCTTGCCACTTGGCACAAACCACAAACCTATCAGTGGCGAAGGGTGCCAACAACTCGATTCCCATCGGCTTCCCTTTTAAAATGAGGCAACAAAGTAGTTAAAAATATAAGCACAAAGTAAAAAAATACATTTAAAACCAAAGGAACAATACATATTTTTTCCCCATTGAAACCATGCAGTCTACTTGGTTATAATTTTTGCCTCATTTTAAAAGAGAAACCAATGGGAATCGAGTTGTTTGGCACCCTTCACCACTGGAACCTATACAAACGCTTGGATAAATTAAGTGATCCAAACAGCGATATCCACACGTTTGCGAGTATGTCAGTGTGTTTTGAAGAAATAAACTAATGTGTTTGTAGAGGAGTTATCTGTGGCCGATTTGTCATGGAACTCTATAAACTCACATGTCTGCTGGCGTTGTTTCATTTTGCTGCTTGGGCAGTTTCAAATGCAGATAAAGCTTCAGAGCGAAAACTTTCTTATAAATGATGTCAACTTGCCATTAGTAAAGGTGAGTTGCAACTTGCCATCACTAACGGTTCCTAATAGAAGTCGGCATTATTAAGTCATAAAATATGTGAGTCCTACAGAACCAAATGTGGCAATCTAGGATTTTTAAGAAAATTACATACTGTTACGAAATTAGGGTTCAATTGTCTTCAAATTAAAAATACACAGGTCTTCTTCAATAGTTATTTATTTTACACAGTTACAAAATTTATTTTCACACTACTTTCTCGATTATTCCACTTGGTTTTGGTTCACTGATCAGATGACTTCGATGTGTTTGTAAGTCTCTATGATACTGGCCCGCTCTGCAGGCCATTCGCCCCTTTATACTCTGTAGAGCAGTATGATCTAGAACTAAAGTCGCCAGACGGTTCCAGAGTAATTATTACTTCTCGACGCTTCACGTACTACCTAGAGATACAACCAAAATCCTACCTACAAATTTAATACAGAATTCCTATAATTATAACAAATACCTACTTAGCCTAGAGAATTCTACACTTATACATAATTATCGATCTTACCTACCAATACTTTTGAGGATTCTTATAACTATAACTACCCATACTTATTTCAATATTTATATTTACATAACACTACCCCCCACCTAGACTGTTTCGTCCCGGAACAGTCTTGACTCTGTGTAGGTAGGGGCATGCTGATCCACGTCGACACCCTGTGGTCAGGAAGAAGTGGCAGTCCACGGATTTCTCCCCACTGGCTCTCGGCTGCGCTTGCTCGCAGCACACCATGACGCTGATGCCGACTCCCGAGAACACTGCTTCAATCATACTCCGGATTATCCGCCAGTCTCGATTAGCGCGGCCGCCACCCATCTTCGGTATTGCCAGACGCGCCTGCTGATCCTCCAACATGTAGTCACGCAGCTCAACAAGGCCGTCCCACAATGCCTTGTAGTCCTCTTCCAGGTTGCTGGAATCCGGGACAACCAGGCAGTATGCTTGTTGACGCCCCTTCGGTAGTCTCAGAGCTCTTCCTTGCGGGCTGCTCGAGGGTTGCGGTTCTCCGAATTTGTATCGGAAGACCCGTGCAATTCCTCTAGACATATCTAGATCTTCCGGTACACTGCATGCCAGTGTGTGGTCCCTAGTGACCTCAAATAAGTCCTTGTGGACTTCTGTGGTCACTCCATGGCGAAACTTCTGCCCTGCCTTCGCGTTCTCCCAAAACGTCTCAAAGGCTGGTGATCTTTCGGATGCGACGCACTGTCGTACTTTTTGGGCTGGTTGGTCATCATTATCGCCTAGGTATGGTGAGAGGCGATTGTAGTGCACGACCCTTGGTTTTCCGTTTGGTCTCTTTTTTATGCGGTAGACCACATCGTTGATGCGCTCCAAGATCTCGTACGGCCCGTCCCAGGAACGTTGAAGTTTCGGACAGTATCCTTGGCGCCTCTTGGGGTCAAAAAGCCACACCCAGTCACCAGCTTTGTACCCCATGCTGTCAGCTCTGGTGTCATAGCGCTCCTTCATTTGATCGCTGGCTTCCCCGATGTTCATGCGGACCTGATCATGGATGTCATCCAGCCTCCTGCGAAGGTCTGTCACATAGTCTTCTCCGGCTAGGTCTTCACCTGGTTTGCAGCCAAATTTGAGATCACAAGGAAGTCGCATTTCTCGCCCAAACAGTATGCTGCTGGGAGTCTTCTTCGTCGTTTCCTGAACAGCTGACCGGTAAGCCAATAAGAACAAAGGCAGATGTCGGTCCCAGTCCCGCTGATGGCTGGACACTACTTTGGCTAAGTACCTCCCCACGGTACGGTTCATCCTTTCCACCATTCCATCAGACTGTGGATGTAGCGCAGTGGTCCTGGTCTTGTAGATCCCTAGCCGCTCACACATTTGCTGGAAGATAGCAGCTTCAAAGTTCCTTCCCTGATCAGAATGTAATTCCAGGGGTACGCCAAACCTGCTGATAAATTCGGTAACTAGAACTTCAGTCACGGTTACGGCCTCTTGGTTAGGGATTGAGTAAGCTTCCACCCACTTGCTGAAGTAATCCATCACCACCATGATGTACTTGTTACCCTTCTCAGTTGTAGGAAATGGGCCAGCTATGTCGATGGCAATTCTTTCAAAGGGGCTGCCAACATTGTACTGACGCATTGGTGCTCGCCTTTTCCTTTGCGGTCCATTGGCCGTTGCACAGGTTACACATTTTCGACACCAATCTTTGACGTCTTCGCTGCAGTTGATCCAGTAAAATCGCTCTTTCACTTTCTCCAGCGTCTTCTTAACGCCTAGATGTCCTCCAGAAGTTCCTCCATGCAGCAGTCCAAGGATTTCCGGTACTCGGCTCCTCGGAACGAGGGTTTGCTTTCTTCTAAGTGTGCCGTCTTCCTTCTCGATCTTTCGTTTCAGAAACCCTCCTTCTATCACTATGGATCCCCATTGAGCCCAATAAGCCTTGACAGTTGGTGATAAGGGGGCGAGTTTTTCCCAGGTTGGCCTTTCTCCTTCTCGCGCCCATTCCATCACATACTTCAAGTCCGGATCATTCAGTTGGTCTTGCGCCAATTTTTCATCTTGCCAGTCCTCATCTTCGGTGGTCGTCCTTTGGACAATTGCTACCTTGTCCTCCATCTTGCTGCAATGTTTGCAGTCACTGGCGCATGGTCGTCTGGATAATGCATCCGCATTTCGATGAAGCGTGCCAGGTCTATGTTCGGAGTCATAATCATACTCCTGGAGCCTTTCAATCCATCTAGCCACTTGCCCTTCTGGGTTTTTGAATTTCAGAAGCCAAACCAGTGCAGCATGATCAGTCCGTAGTGTGAATTTTCTCCCGTACAAGTATTTGCGGAAGTGTTCCACTGATTTTATCACGGCAAGAAGCTCTCGTCTGGTCACGCAATAATTTCGTTCTGGCTTGGAAAGCACTTTACTGAAGTAACCCAGAACAGTCTCATGCCCATCCTGTATTTGGGAAAGGACGCCTCCTATCCCCACATTACTAGCGTCGGTATCCAGGATGAACTTTCCATCTTTTCGTGGGTAGCTCAAGATGGGGGCACTTGTTAATCTTCCCTTAAGCTCTTCAAATGCTTGTGCGCAGGAATCACTCCAATGGAAGCGAGTGTTTTCTTCCGTAAGCTTGGTGAGCGGTTTTGCAATGTCCGCAAATCTTGGCACAAACCTCCTGTAATAAGTGCACAGCCCCAGGAAACTCCTAGTTTCATGTTTGTCCTTCAGCACGGGCCAGTCTCTTACTGCCTTGATTTTGGCAGGGTCAACTTCAACTCCACGTTGAGAAACTATGTGTCCCAGGTAATTTACTTGTTTCTTGAACAGGTTACACTTTTTCGGGTTGAGCTTCAGTCCAGCGTCTTGTAGTCGCCCGAAAACTTGCTCCAGATTTCTCAACTGATGGTTGAAGTCCTTTCCCAGGATGATTATGTCATCCAAGTATACCAGGCAGGTTTCCCATGACAGTCCTCGCAGCACATTCTCCATCAGCCTTTCAAACGTGGCGGGGGCATTGCATAAGCCAAATGGCATCACGGTGAACTGCCAAAGTCCAGATCCAGTCGAGAATGCAGTTTTCTCCTTATCTTTGGCATCCAATTCAACTTGCCAGTAGCCACTTTTCAGGTCCAATGTGGAAAAAATGGTGCATCCTGCCAATGTGTCCAAGGTGTCGTCAATCCTTGGCAGAGGGTAACTATCCTTTTTCGTAACATCGTTGAGCAGTCTGTAGTCCACACAAAATCTCGTGGTACCATCCTTCTTTTTCACCAGTACCACCGGGGATGTCCAAGGGCTACTTGATGGTTCTATGATGCCATCCTTGCTCATGTCTTTGATGATCTTGTCAGCTTCTTCCCGCTTTGCAAAGGGTAGTCTTCTTGGAGCCTGTTTTATTGGTCTCGCTTCTCCGGTGTCTATGCTATGTCGCACTACCTTGGTTCTTCCCAGACGGCCATTAGAGTCCTCGAAAATGTTCTGGTAGCGGCAGATCAAACTCCTCACTCTCCGTTTGTTTTCCTCGGTTAGACCTTGGGAAGCGTCGTGGACCAGGGCTTCCAATTGTGTTGACAATTTGTTTCCTTCGCATGACATGTTTGTCATCTGTTGCACAATGGAAGTTATCCTCTCACATCTGCCCAAAACAAAACCTTCATTCATTTTAACTGGGTAGCTGTTCACATTCATGATCTTGACAGGAATGGTCTCCTTTGCGCGAATCACTGTTCTTGCCACCATGACTCCTTTGTTAACATTGTCCATGTTCTCCGGTTCTATCATACAGATTTGGTCATTTGTACTACTGGAATCCAGGCGGGCACTCACTATCATCTCGGATCGCCCCTTCACTTCGGTATTCTTGGCTAGGATAACACGTGCAGCCAGTTCTTTCCGTCTTTGCAGGATGACTTCTTCATTTCCAATTTTAATGGACCCTTTCTTTAAATTTAAACTGCACCCAAATCTGTCCAGTATGTCCATTCCCAATATAACGTCTTCTTCAATGTTGGCCACCAACGTCCGATGATCAAAAGTGGTGCTGCCAATTTGGAAGGTGGCAATCGTCTCCCCATACACCTGTGCTGACTCTCCCGTGGCGGTGTGCAGAGACCACTTTGTTGGTGCAATCTGCTTACCTCGTGCCACTATGTCGCGTCTCAGAATTGTCCTGGTTGCTCCCGTGTCCACCAGTAGTTCACGAGTTACTCCATCTATTATGCCATTGATAAAAATGCTGCTGGCTTCTCCTCTCACGGTCGCGACAGTAGCAGCAGATTTCAGGGCCTCTCCAGCGTGGGTCAACGGTTGCCCCTTCCCATTAACCCTTTCTAGTTTTCCGCAGCCTGTTTTTCTGGGTTTCTGAGGCTTGGGACACTTGGTGCTAAGGTGGCCCAGCTGTCCGCAGTTCCAGCAGCGTGGGTCTCGTCTTCGAGGTCTCAGACGTTCCAGCACTTTTTCAATTAGCTCCTCGGTTGTAGGTAGCTTGACCTCCTCCGCCTCGACTGCACGAACCCTGGCGTGGCCCCTGATGGACTGTTTGACAGCCTCAAACTCGAGAGCTTGGCTGAGCGCCTCGTTCAAAGCCTTGGGATGGGCCAGTTTTACGGCCTGTTGCGTCTCCCATTCCCGCAATCCATTTAGGAACTTGTCCACTGCCAAGCTCTCACAGATGTCGTCGGAGGCTGTCGGGTAAGCGTCTCGTACCAGGCGGGCGATGTCCATTTCAAACTCCTGGAGGCTCTCGTTGGGCTTCTGCACCCTTGTGTTCAGCTGCGACTTGTACAGCTGCTCCAGGCACTTGTGGCCATAGCGCATATCCAAGCGCTGCTTCAGCTGCCCAAAGTCACCACGGTTGTCCAGGGGTATGGCCTGCAGAACCCTGAGAGCGTCTCCTCGGAGCGACAGGCTGAGAACCGAAGCCTTCTTCTGCTGGCTCCAGGCTCCCATCATGGCAGCCGTCTCAAAGAGGGTCAAATACTCCTCCCACGACGTCTTCCCGTCGAAGGTCGGAAGGTTGTGCTTCGACAGCGAAGGGTCGTCATCCCCTCTAGTGACCCTGGTTGGAGTTGAGCATCCCTGGTCGGTCTCGTCGTGAAGGCCGTCTTTGGGGGATATTCTGGTGGACTCCATCTGGCACTTGTCAGCCAGCTCGGCACGCAGACGGTCCTCCAGGCTTGATATACGAGTCTCCATTTCCCCCTTCAGGGCTGTCATCTTCTCTTCCATTTCTCCTTTCAGGGTTGTGAGATTTCGGGACACCTTTTCCTCCAGATTCCTGGCGTTGTCAGCCATTTCCACCTTCAGGTCGGTCACCACTTCCTTCAGGTTGGTGGTCATCTTCTCCTCCAGCCCGGTCAGGTCCTCCTTCAGGGTCTTGGCGTTGTCAGCCATCTTCTCCTCCAGCCCGGTCAGGTCCTCCTTCACGGTCTTGGCGTTGTCAGCCATCTTCTCCTCCAGCCCGGTCAGGTCCTCCTTCAGGGTCTTGGCGTTGTCAGCCATCTTCTCCTCCAGAGTCTTGGCGTTGTCAGCCATCTCAGTCTTCAGTCCTGTCAGGTTACTGTTGATGCTGATATTTAACTCGTCCAAGGCGCGGTCCCCTCCAGACGCCATGACAAAATATGCCGGGTCTTCGCCTGACTGTTCCAAGGCCTCTATGAGGCGTGCTTGTAAGGCTGCCTTTCCTCCTGAGGTCTCCAGGTCCCTCTCCAGAAGCTCATTTTTAAGCTCAGTGACTTTGAGGTCCTTGACGTTCACTTTAGTTGCCATTTTTTTTTCAAAATTTACGTCAAAACAAAAATATTTTCAAATTTATTTAATACAAGTTTTGAGTTTTATATATATAGCTGTTTTGAATACGTACTTTAGCAAAAATAATAATTTATCTGATTACACTGTGAGTAGGTACTGTCTTTTAATATTTATTTTTAATTCACCAATATTTTTTTTTACATAATAATGTCTGATAGTACATAATTATTTATTTCGTCTCAAGTCTTTCAAACACACAGGTAGGTATTTAATGTACATTCACACACTTGTAAACGAAGGGCAGTTATTCAAAAACTTTTTCTCGATGAATCTGGAACGTTCTTTTGTAATATTTTTCAAGATTTTATTTATTTATTTTATTTTTTAATCACACACAATAATAAAAAAAAAACTATGGTCCAATTTGATGACTTTCTCAATGCGGTAAAATAGTCATTATGTTATGTCCAGAATTATGTTCCATATGATGTTCCAGAATTTTTTTTGAACTTGCTTTTTGCGTCTTTTCTTTTAACAAAAATTTATTTAAACACTTGTTTTCACAAAAGTCAGTTCACACAAAGTTCAATTTGACTAAAGTTCATTTTAACACTATTTAATTTATTTTATTTATTTTTAGACAGAAGATCTTAATTTTTCTTGACAATTCCGCACCTGACGCCAATTGTTACGAAATTAGGGTTCAATTGTCTTCAAATTAAAAATACACAGGTCTTCTTCAATAGTTATTTATTTTACACAGTTACAAAATTTATTTTCACACTACTTTCTCGATTATTCCACTTGGTTTTGGTTCACTGATCAGATGACTTCGATGTGTTTGTAAGTCTCTATGATACTGGCCCGCTCTGCAGGCCATTCGCCCCTTTATACTCTGTAGAGCAGTATGATCTAGAACTAAAGTCGCCAGACGGTTCCAGAGTAATTATTACTTCTCGACGCTTCACGTACTACCTAGAGATACAACCAAAATCCTACCTACAAATTTAATACAGAATTCCTATAATTATAACAAATACCTACTTAGCCTAGAGAATTCTACACTTATACATAATTATCGATCTTACCTACCAATACTTTTGAGGATTCTTATAACTATAACTACCCATACTTATTTCAATATTTATATTTACATAACAATACATATATTTATTTTTTTATGTTGTAGGCTCACATGCTGAATGTGCAAGCGCAAACTTGTACGTGTCTGCCTGTGAGAATGCATATAATGTGAATCCCCAATGTTACATATCTTTGCAACTAAGTTTAGATTAGATTAGATGTATGAAAACACAGAATATCATTTTCTGTTTGTTCTGAATATTCATCTCATTGTTCAGTGTCGCCTCGAGTTGTATGCATTTCATGTAGCGTAATGTTGTGTTGTCTTGTGCTACAGGAGATCACCAACAAGCAGCCGGTGGTCGTGGACGACGACCCTGACTTTGTCATCCTCACCCCGTCCGGAGACTTGCACGTAGGAAACAAGAAGAACCTGTTCTGCATCGGAAGCATCGGGGAGATCAGCATCAACGAGGTGTTTGAGCTGACGAGCAGGGAGCCCTTCACCATACAACCTGTCAGCGCGGAAGTGGTCATGGAGCGGAAGCACATCTCTCTGCTGCAGCCGCTCATCCTGGAAACTCTGGCCAACGACAGCGAGCCGGACAGCATTCCGTGCATATCCATGCTGGCAGAGTGCACTTCCAAACAGATTGAACAAGTTCTGCCCGACACCGAGGCTTATGACGCCAACATGATTATCCCTGACAGTGTGCCAGTTATTGTGAAGCATGAAGAGTTTGTTATTGAGAACGACCCCAACTTCTCGTGTTCTTATGAAGAAAGAAATGACCAGAACATCATAGATCTCACTGAGATTCTTTAAAAATGACCAAAAATCTGAGGATGGACATGAGCCCTCTACTGCTAAACTGAAAGAAAATCCACTCTTGTATAGAGTCAAAGCTGTAGTGGTATATAGTCAGTGGAACCTAGAGCAAACCTTGCCTTGCCAGCGCTGGAAGTCTCATCAAGACGGTAAATCTTACCGAACATCGGCAATATTTGTATGAAGACCTGCCAATCTAAGATGGTCACAAAATATTACCGATATTCGGTAGGTAAGAATTACCGTGGTGATGAGACTTCCAGCCCAGATGTTCAAAAGTTAGCATATGTGACTTTAAATTGAAAAAATATCTACCTCCATGGTTTTAATTTATTGGTCTTGTTCATTCAGTATAAAGTCACTGAGCTATGTTTGAACATCTCTGAAACACATGTGGCATGAGGTTCCATGCCCTTGGAGCCACCATTGCAAAAGCACGTTCACAAAACACTGTTGGTGATCGTTGTTGATCTGTGTTGGTATCTTAGCTACTTATACTTTCTCAGGAGATTCGCTTGTTGTGTGATGGGCAATTCATAGAGCCTTCTTTTTCAGTCAGTTCAATTTTGCTCTCCACACTACACAGTGTCTCCTGAAAACAATGGTTAGGACACCAATAAAACATCATAAAATTACATACTTTAACTCCAGTGAGGGTTTTTTTAATGTATATATTTTTATAAATTAATTGTAATAAGTTAGAGCTCGTTCCCACTTGTCGGGTGTCGGATCCATATATTAATCGGAGGATCCGGTGGCAGAACGTTTCGGACAAAATTGGTTTCCGATAAGTGTGAATAGCATACATAATGTTCTGCCACTGGAACCTCCGATTAATATAAGGATCCGACACCCGACATGTGGGAACGGGCTCTTAGTTTACTTTTGCCAATGACTCTCTGATATAAGAGAAAGACGACAATTTTTTAAAAGTATTTTTTATGTTTAGGTACATAATATTTTTATGAAAACTAAATTCTTCCTACCACGTGTGCCATGCTGACTGAAAATATCATTATTTACAAATGACAATGTTGAAGTTAATGATTTTAGAGTGAAACTACATTTTGTATTAAGAAATTAAATATGGATTAAATTCTCTAAGGTTTGTACATTAACAAAGTGAAAATTCATTTTTAATTTTAATTAAAAATAACACAGTTTTATTTTCACATTTTTGAGTTAAATTGCCTAACTAGTCCTTCTCCCCTACCAGCAGTACCTGCCCGAAAAATCCCACCTTCCTACCTTGAATTTTGATCCTTTTGTTTTTACCTCAGTTAGGCTCTGAAGATGGGCGGTTAAAGTCCGATAGCGCTCGGGCAATTTAACACAAAAATGTGAAAATTAAACTGTTGTATACAAAAAAGGTATTTTTAATTAAAATTAAATATGGATTCACAAACCTTTTGTATCAAGAGCTTTTATGCCTCTGTTGGCACATCTTCAAAGGTCATCTCATCTACATATAATCTCCAATCACGAGTGACAAATTGGTTTGTGCCTCATTGACCGAGAAGAGACACAACTCTTGATGACGTTAGAGACGACGGTGATGAAATGTTGAGAAATCCAATTTTCCCCAAATCATGGTTTGTAAAATTCATTTTTAATTTAATGTAATGTGTAGATATTTAAGTTTTTTGTAAGTTTAAGGTACCTTAATTAAGCAGGTATATGTTCCATATATTTTTAACAAGAATGTATATTTGTTCGTGCTTTGATTCCTTGATATTATTTTTCCACAAGTCTTGCTTATGTTATGTGTTATTTTAAATGAAAATGAACTCACTTTCTATACATTTGGCATATTGTCTTGGTATCCATGCCAAAACACAACTCGCAACTAAGCTACACATATAGTGTAACTTCATCGCATGTGGCGATTCGGGACCTATTTATTTTTATAGGTAAAGGGGTCGGCCTCACACCAACCACTTTCAGTTGAAGTGGGGGTTTCCCAGCTCCCGAGGGGGCTGGTTCTCATTTCTCGTGAAGGCTGAGTACACCTTGGGATTGAACCTTTGCTCTCGCCATGGAATGCAAGCATTCTACCAACTGAACTATCGACCGGACTTTTTACGAGCTTGGTCGTCGCTACAAAACGCCAATTCTCAAGCAAGACTCAGTTGCTGTAAGGCTGGATGGACCTTTTGATGACCGGTCTTTGGTAAAAGGTTTATGAATTTTTCAAACGAGTGAAGAGCAAATTTTAAAATATAAATGGTGCTCCGCCAGGATTTGAACCCACAACCTACCATTCACGAGTCCGAAGTGTTACCACTGGACTACGGACTGGTCATGACTAAGAATTCTTATTCTAAATATACTTCTTGTGACTCCTGGCCGTGGTTCATCATTTTGTCCGTAGAGGATTAAGCTCAGTTCAGTGTGCAGTCATTACTACATGTCACCGAGTGATTGATACAAGGTCATACAGGATGATACAAGGTCATACAGGATGATACAAGGTCATACAGGATGATACAAGGTCATGAAGGGGCAGGGCTTGGATATTTGGAGTGAAAAGTTTATTTTTTTCAAATCAGAATAAATTGATTAAAAAAAAATGTAATTTGTCGTGTATGTTCCTTGACTTACAGGTTGGAATGCAGCTGAGCACCCATGCAGTAAAAATGGTTCACTTTGCCAAGGTCACCCCTGTTTCAGGGAAGGACAAGAAGAGTTGCAGGGTGTATGTCCATTTGAGATTTGGTTTTTATGTTGTAGGTTCACATGCGGCATGTGCAAGCGCGAACTTGTACGTGTCTGCTTGTGAGAATGCATATAATGTGAATCTCCAATGTAACATATCTTTGCAACTGAGATTCGATTAGATTAGAATCGATTTGCATTTATTGAAGTAAATTCTCAGTTGTTATATTGTGGAAATATTTCATTAACCTTGTACATAGTTATCTGAAAAATAAAATTATGTTGACAGACTTGTATTGTTATTAAATGAAAGAAGTTGATGAATGCAAAGGAGTTTATTTTTCTTTTCACTTTCTTAGCATTGGGAGGAACAATCTCGGGCAGTTAGAAAACTTGGATTATACAACTGAATATCACATGAGATTTTCCTGAATGGAGAAAAAAATTGTTCACTTTGCCAATGTCACCCCTGTTTCAGGGAAGGTCGGCAACATTTGCAGGGCTTATGTTCATTTGAAATTGGGTTTTATATTGTAGGTTCACATGCGGCATGTTTAAGCGCGAACTTAACCGTGTCTGCTTGTGGGAATACGTTTACTATAAATCTTAAATGTCATATATCTTTGCAACTCAGATTATAGAGTCAGAATGAGGCTCCCAAAGGCCTATGTGAGTAGGATCTCTTACCGTGAGTATAAAAAAATGTGTACATATACTCAACCATTACATAAACAAAAATAATGTACGCGAGGTACATGTTTCTGTGTAAGGCATTACATCAAAATTATTGCAAACTGAACATTTTTTGTGTCTTTTTCCTTTTTTGTGAAGGTTAGGCATTTAATTTTTATAATCAGTTGTTGGTTTTAAAGCTTTTGAATGGCATTGTAATTATTTCCAAGATTTTGAGGCGGGGCTTGTCACTTTGGTAAATCTCGGTTTAAGTTAACTCGAACTGGAGATTTTTAATAATAATAGTTAACTAAAATATTACTAAACTTGAATATACCTGGCCTTACTCAATGTTTTTTACTCAGGATAAGGGACATATCCCAACTGGAATGTGAGAAGTTTGTGGTTTCACGAGGTCTGTGGCAGGTCAGGTGAATCATCAAGGATACTAACATCAAAGTCCAGCAGTCCCTCGGCCAGGTGACTCCTAATGACGTACTTCAAGAAGCTGCCGTCACGGAAGGTTTTGGCTTCACCCTGTAAGAAAGAAAAGCATTAGAGGGAAAATGTGGGATGTTGGAGAATGCGACGGATTCTTTTTACAGATTTACAATAGATCAAATACAGAAGTTTTGCATAGAGTTAATTGACTCTGTTTTTAATGGCAAACCTCACGCGACTAAACTGCACATATAGTGTAACTTCTTGCCTGTGTTATCGCTGAAAGGGGCCGCATGTGGCGATTCGGGACCTATTTATTTTTATGGGTAAGGGGGCCGGCCTCACACCAACCACTTTCAGTTGTAGTGGGGTTTTCCAAGCTTCCCGGAAGGGCTGGTTCTCATTTCTTGTGAAGGCTGAGTACACCTTGCCGGTATTATTTTGGGTTTGAAATAGACACCGAAACGGGAAACCATTTTTGACATCCTCGGTGGGGATTTAAGCCTTGCTCTCGGCATGGAATGCAAGCATTCTACCAACTGAGCTATCCCCTGGACTTTTTAGAGGAACACATAGAAGAGGAAGGCATGACTCACCAGTAACTTAACTCCTTATCTTGTGTGAGGGTCCCAGCTGACTCTGGTGTTGATCTGTGGTGTCTGCAGGGGACCACAGCTGACGGTGTTGCAGGTCTGCCCATCTACAAACTAGAGGAAGGCCTGACTCACCAGTAACTTGACTCCTTGTCTTGTGTGAGGGTCCCAGCTGACTCTGGTGTTGATCTGTGGTGTCTGCAGGGGACCACAGCTGACGGTGTTGCAGGTCTGCCCATCTACAAACTAGAGGAAGGCCTGACTCACCAGTAACTTGACTCCTTGTCTTGTGTGAGGGTCCCAGCTGACTCTGGTGTTGATCTGTGGTGTCTGCAGGGGACCACAGCTGACGGTGTTGCAGGTCTGCCCATTTACATGCTAGAGGAAGGCCTGACTCACCAGTAACTTGACTCCTTGCCTTGTGTGAGGGTCCCAGCTGACTCTGGTGTTGATCTGTGGTGTCAGCAGGGGACCACAGCTGACGGTGTTGCAGGTCTGCCCATCTACCTCCCACTCCACCCACAACGCTATTCCATTATAGCTGCCTCCTCTGTAATTAAAAAAATACCTTTTCTATTTTCAGTTAAACTTACTTTTTCGCAGACAGCAACAGTACTGATAAATGAGTATTTTTTGTCTTCTTTTCGTGCCACTTCTATCGAAGATCGGCGATCATCATGGCTTTTTTGAATTTGGATGCTGCGACTCGAAACAGGGACTTGGTGCTTCTGCCGAACCACTGTCGCAGGTTTTCCAGCCACAATGTCCTTCGGCATCCCTGAGATATTCTCCCCTCAATCTTACCCTGTATGATAAGATGAAGGAGACGGTATTTCTCATTTCTCAAAATGTGACCAAGTACATCAGTTGTCTTTTAATGGTTGGCAGAAGCTCCTTTGTAGTGCGTATTCGTTGGAGGACTTCTTCAAATGAGTATGGTACATGATAAAGGGTGTAATTGCTTGAAATAGCTGTGACCTTGATATTTTGGGGATCATTATAACTACACAAATAGTTCTCACCCCTTGAGTGGGCGCTCGCCCTGTGACTTGCTAGACTCATCTTGCAGTGCGGTCAAGTCTACGTCCATGATCTTCACCGGCTCTGATCTGCAGTAGCAGGGATACTCCCACAGAGGCTGCGCTTCCAGCTCATCATCACTCGCACATCGAGAGTTCTGAAACCGTTAATGCAATAAAATAAATAACAAGAAATATAATTTTGACATAACTATCGCCTGCCATATATTATAAGTGAAGAATTCCTTGACTTATAGGTTGGTATGGGGATGACCACCTTAGTGTAAAAAATGGTTCACTTTGCCAATGTCAACCCTGTTTCAGGGAAGGTCAGCAGGGGTTGCAGGGTTTATGCAACAATTTTTAGGGGGCTACCGGAACCCCCAAAATTTTGGAAGTGGTCTAAGAAATAAAAGTTTGGGAACCTTTGTTATACACTATTATTATAAGTACATGAAATTGATATTTACCTCTATCAGTTCATCAAATATTGTCAAGTTGATGTTCTCACAGGTCCCGAGTGGGGCTTTGATCTTGTGCAAATCTAAAAACTCAACCGGCATCGCCCACAGAGAAAACTTGCACGGCATTATGACCACATCACTCCGCAACTGCGGCTTCAATTTACTCACAATGTGGCCGTGCCGTAGATTCCCCCACGGCACAAGCGCCGTGAGGAAGTTGGGATCACAGAATATCAACGTCACATCCTTCACAATGTCAGCCTTCATTAAATCCCTGACACTTTCAAATATTTTAATTTTACTTTGCACGCCATTGAATGTCGAGTACGTGTTGAGGATTCTCTTTGAGATAATTCCGGATTCTAGATAGATAACTTGTTGAGCTCCCATCTTGGCCGCGGCTATTCCCATCAGAGATGCACCGTTCAGACACAGACACACTGTGTTAGGGGTGACTGCACTTTGCAGTGCCCTCAAGTGCTTCTTGTTCCTCGAGCGATCATTTAAATATGCCACATGTGTTCTGGAATAGTTGATGTGGACGCCACATTCACACACAGGTCTTGAAATTGGCGCCGCTGAAGTCTGCTGGCCTCTCTGCAGAGAGAACCAGAGGGAGAACTCGTCCTGTGAGGAGACGAGAGTGATGTCTTCTCCCCGCGTGACACCCACAGGCTGGGGGAAGTAGTACACGGCCTGCATCCAGTGGTCCCTCCAGGGTATAGAGTCCTGTGGGTGCTGCAGGGCAGGGTCGGCATCAGGATGCGCCCACCAGGGAGCGCAGCTCAGGATAATATCACCTAAAGCAAACAAACACCTATTATGATCATCAACTTGTTCAACATTTATTGTTCCTTGACGTATAGGTTAGTATGAGGTTGACTACACAGACTGTAAAAAATGGTTCACTTTTCCAATATCACCCCTGTTTCTTTCATCCTGTTTCAGGGAATATCAGCAACAGTTGCACGGCTTATGTTCATTTGAGATTGGGTTTTTATGTTGTAAGTTCACATATTGCATGTGTAAACGCGAACTTATACATGTCTGCTTGTATGAATGCAGTTAATATGAATCTTATATGTAGGTATGTAATGTATCTTTGCAAATTAGATTATAGAACTCTAATAGACTCCGCTGTCACTATTATAATTTTTATCAATTTCTATGAGGACAATGCAGTCCGGCTTTATGGCTGGTAGAGGCTGTGTTGATTCAAGGTTTTACTCTATGACAACTTTGTTTTTTTATCTGGCGCCGGGTTGGAAGTGTGTGGATAAGGTTTCACACAGTTTGTCTGGTAATTCATAGATAATCCGGGCAGAATGTGTTGTGCTGGGGAGATGTTTTTCGGAATCTGTTGCCATGGCCTATGGGAGCTGGAGCTTCCGGACGTTTCGCCCATGACTACGATGGGCTTCTTCATTATCATACTTCGATGGGCTTTTTCAGCGTGAAGTATGATGATGAAGAAGCCCATCGTAGACATGGGCGAAACGTCCGGAAGCTCCAGCCCCCATACGCCACAGAAACATATCCCGGAAAACATCTCTCCAGCATCATCAGCCGGCCACGTAAGCCTAAAACTCTTTTTCAGAATGTGCTGTGTTTGAAGGGCTTCTTAGAGTTGAGATTGTGAGTGGTCACCTTGTGTATCCATCTGCAGATCCCACCACATGAACACCATCTGCGCCTGCCCAGTGACCTCTGCTCGGCCCGTGTGGGAGCTGCTCCTGTCCTTGCTGAGGGAGGGGCCCCCTGCCCACAGGTAGTGCAGCACGGGGACGGGGGGCAGCACGCAGGTGAAGGCAGCGGGGGGCAGCTGGCTCAGTTGAATGTCGTGCACGGCGGCCGAGCCAGCACAGCGAGTGATCTGAGAGGAACACATGGCGCAGTGCTGTACAATGTTTGTGTAGTTTAACAGGAGAGAGCAACTTTTAACCCTTTAACTGCGGGTTACACGCATAGGCATCACATGTAAACTTGCATAAAGTGTGGCTGTCAATCATAGACGTCATCCAACTTTAAATGCCTTTATTTTTTTAATTTTAGAGCTGTTAATTTTAACGATATGATAAAAAATTCAAAAGTTATGCCATTTTTCTGCAATCTCAAACTTTAAACAGCTCTCCTGAACAATTTAGTTTTTGTTGCTTATGCTTTACTTTCTTTTAACCGTTGATATCTTTGCAACTAAGATTAGATTAGATATTGTCAATTTTTCTTTAGCGCCGTACTGTAAAAATCCCCTCAAGGGCGCTTTACATCATTAATTGTTTTTTTTTTTGAGATAAACAAGAGAACTTGAAGTGCTTTCAGGGTGAGGACTTACTGGAATGTTTGCGTTACCTCGCTCGGAGTTTTCACCAGGATATCTCCATCATCGTCAGCCAGGTCCATGGGCTTGTTCCACCTCTGCAGAGTGGGGCACTCCACAACCTGAGCGTATATGGTGGCGGCGTGCGGCACCACCACACACTCTGCCTCCAGGAGTTCCCGCTGCGCATGGCTGAAGGTCTCCAGGGCGCCTTCTCCGATCAGCTCTGTGTCAAACACTTCGGTGACAAGGATGTTGGCCCGCTGGGTGAGGTCCCCCTGTGGCCCTACGGTGAGGTCGGTGGACCTCTTGGGGATGACGCAGATCTTGCCTTTACAGTTATTGTCCTCGATGATCTTCACGGCGCAGTCTGCCATGGGCTGGAAGGCTTCGCAGGCGGTGACAGAGTCAGCTCCCGCCTTCACCGCCATGATAGAGAGCAGCCCCGTGCCCGTGCCTGCAAGGGAAAGTGAACTGCAGTGAGCACACTACTCACAAATACCCTTGTAACATTTTCTGGCAATGTTGTGTTGTTGTCCGGGGTCCGTTGCCCTTATCTATCGGAGCTGGAGTTTGCGAACATTTCGTCCATGTCTGTGATGGGCATTGAGTAATATAACAGAGGAGCTGAAACTAATTTACTGCATTGATACACACTATCTACCACTTTTGTCTTAGTCCTGTCAAACGTTGCAGTTGTGTAGTCATGTTTTTACGTGGCAAATTTTATGTTTTCATGCTTTCTTCGTTTTGTGTTTTGACACATAATTACAACGCATGCCATAATGCCTTAAAATAAAGCCTTTTCATTTAAAATTTGTCGATTTTATCAATCACAAGATTTATACCGCATGCGTCTATGTTCGGACTGCTCCAGGCATAGTACGCACGCGGCAATACTGCCACCTTTCTAGAAACATTTTTACATTCGCCAAGTTTTTTTGTACACATGGAAATGCAACTGTGAAATTCTTTGTTCTCTTTCTTACTAATGACCATTTTTATAAGTTGAAACAGATAATATGCTATGGGGCTGTCCATATATTACGTCATTCGAATTAAGGGGGGGGGAGTCTGGTCTGCGGATGATGGTAAATGATGTAAGAGTACCAAAAGTGACGTCGCTCTTGTAAATACCAATTTCTACAGAATATACAAAATATTATGTGAGTAATATAACATTATTAATTATTAAGCTCATCCATTATTACAGTACGAGGGGGGGGGGGGGCGGGGTCATTAGATAATAACTGTAGGATGATTGTAAGGGGGGGGGGGGGTCGAAAATCGGCCAAAATCGATGACGTAATTTATGGACGGCCCCTATGTCTATTTTCATTTAAAAAAATTCTAGTCCACAGATATTATTAGTCAATGGTGATGGGCTTCTTCAGGATA
Source organism: Agapetus fuscipes (assembly GCA_951799405.1). Lineage (NCBI taxonomy): Eukaryota > Metazoa > Arthropoda > Insecta > Trichoptera > Glossosomatidae > Agapetus > Agapetus fuscipes. The sequence goes on along the minus strand of OX637357.1, from coordinate 12,475,710 downwards.
ATGTGGATGAAATGCATTGATAGTTGCATCAACATCACATTGAAGCAGCTTATTATAAATATGGAGGAAAAGTGTGCAAGCTCTAGCTCCGATGGATCACGGCAACAGATCCCAGAAAACAGCCCTCCAGTGACAGTGGATTTGAGCATGATGATACAGAATCAGTGGCGTGACTGTCTTACAAGCTAAAAAGCTAAGCATGCGTATACTCTCAGAAATGAAAATAATGAATATTTTTGCGTAGATTAAAGATACTTATCGTCATTCATCTTTTTTAAATTTCTGCCATCAACATTCATGCTACCATCTGTGAGGGGCAGTGCGATATTATTATTAGTTATTGACGAACGAAACTCTGTTATTCAAATGTGATTGAGAGACCTGTCTTTGTTTCTTTGTTTAACATATTACGAAAAAATGCTTGGACTCTGTAAGCTTGTATGAAGATAGTCGGTTAAGCTCTTTTTAATTCTAAAGGAACACGTCATTCATTCACAGATTGTACTTGGAGTACGCGTAATAACAATATCATTTAACAAACCCACTAAAGTTGCAAACATTTTTAACAATTATTTTGTTAATGTAGCAAGAAATCTTGCTAAACTGATACAAACAAACACAGTCACAATGCCAACAATAAAAACAAACACAAACAAAATTGAAATCCTTAACAGCTGTACTGAACAGGAAGTTGAAACAATTATTGACAATATGAAAGGAGGATCTACTCCAGGATTTGATGGCATAACAATTGATACACTAAAACACATTAAAATAGTTATTTATGCCACTGCCAAGTAATGATAGTCTTTTTAACACGAGTGTTACAAAGACTAATTACGTGCAGTGGCATACAATACTTTTTCTACGACCATGAGAGAATTAACAAAATAGTGAATAATGGTCATTATAATGTACTCGTCCATTTGAAGTAATTAAAACCTTACCTTTGTCAAAACGTGTGATTTATCATTCCCTTCGATTATCTAATCTAACCTAAGTTGTAAAAATAAACTATATTTAGGTTTCATATTGAATTCATGCCCACAAGCCGACACATATGTATAAGGTCGCGCTTTTACATCCTGCATATAAGCTTAAACATTCAAACCCAAAACTCAAATAAACATATGCCCTGCAGTTGTATTGGCAGGTGAACCAAATTTGTACAGCATAGGTGATCAACCTCATACTCACCTATTAACCAAGTAACTTTTTGAGTTTGTTTATTTTTTGCGGTGAAAATTTTTGTATTGTTTTCCTTTCAAGCCTTTTATTTTCCATTGAAAAAAGGAAAGCTTTATTTGGAGCAATCCGATAAATAAATTCGATAAATTTTAGCACTATTAACAATTTTTATTTGACTCTACACATAAAATATACTTATTTATTTTCATCTGAACAGGGCTGAAAGTCTCATCACCACGGTAATTCCTACCTACCGAATATCACTAATATTGTATGAAGCCTAATCAGCTGATCGCTTGCGGCATCTTGGATTGACAGGTCTTCATACCCCCATACAAGGTTGACATTTGAAATTAAAAAATGGTTCCAATTCTGACAATGCGCATGCGCACATGTTCATTTTAACACGGTTACCGGTTGCATAATGTAACATTATGCAACGGGTGTAGAAATGTATGGCATTGTGATTGCGTTAGCCGTTTTGTAATTAGTAAATTACCAAATGGGAGTAGAAAAAAGAAATTTCAAAACCACTAATTTACATTATAAATAAAAGTTTTGAGACTGGAAAATTTCCAACTATATATAAAAAATCCATAATAATTCCAATATTTAAATCTGGTAAACAGGATGATATAACAAATTACAGACCTATCTCTATTATATCAAACATTGCTAAAATATTTGAAAAAATAGTTAAAAAAAGAATCAACGCATTTATAAAATGCAATAATATAATAAATGAAAGCCAGTTTGGTTTTATGGAAAATAGAAGCACACAAGATGCAATTGCTAAATTAACTAGCTATGTACTGAATGCATTGGACAAATCTCGTAAATGTATCGGTATTTTCATAGATTTAAAAAAAGCATTTGACAGCATATCTCATTACAAACTGACTTCAAAATTAGAAAGTATAGGTTTCCAAGGCAGGACACTCGAGTGGATAACAAGCTATCTATATCAAATACCTCAAGTTGTCAAAATAAATGAGGTGTACAGCCAAATAGAAACTAGCAATTTCGGAATACCACAAGGCACCGTATTAGGCCCTTTATTATTTATAATCTATGTCAATGATGTATTTACACTGAAACTAAACGGAAATATAATATCCTATGCCGATGATACAGTTATTATCATCGAAGATACGAATTGGAATAGTGTCAGCAATAAAGCAAATGTTGACATAAACAATTTAAAGCACTGGTTCGATGTGAATTTGTTAACACTAAACAGCGAAAAAACTTACATTGTCCCGTTTTCTATTAATAAAAATAAATTAAATCTAAATTTAAACGTATTTATTCATCAACAAAATAAATGTAATAAAACGAATTGTAATTTAACCTGCTCAGTACTAAAGCAAACAGATACTATAAAATACTTAGGCGTTGACATATATAGTATATTAAAATGGAAAGAACATACTAGTAAACTGATAAAACGAATCAGAAAGTGCATATACATATTTATAAGACTTAGAAATATACTCGGAATAGATAACTTAAGAAGAGTCTACTACGCAATTGTACAATCTATATTACAGTACGGAATTATAGGATGGGGAGGGTCATACTTAAACACATTAAACCCTGTAAAAAGAATTCAAAAATTAATCATTAAGATAATATTAAAAAAACCATCGAATTACTCGACTGAATTAGTATTTAAAATATTTAAAGTCCCCTCAGTAGATATCATTTTAAAAAAAAACGCCATATTGCAAATATTAAAGGATAAACAACAATTAAAATTAGAAACAAATCAGTCAACAAGATACAAACATAACTTCAAAATGTCAAAATTTGACACAAAACATTATCAAAATAGCTTCATCTATGTTGGAGTAACAAACCTTAATAAATTACCGACGGAAATAAAAAAAATAAAAGATTATCATGTATTTAAAAATAGAGTTAAAAAACATTTCGAAAAATATTAAAATAGTAGAATATACCACTCGATATTACTGCCTGTGATTTCAATTTTGCAACCAGCTTTTTATTTTATTGGAAATTAGGTGATGATATATTTCTTGTCATTAGTATACTTTTATAACTCATATGTATGTATGTTTTTTTATTGTACTTTATTACTTACTTGCCTGTATTATACTTTTGTTTATTATTCAGTTTTTTTTAATTTTGTTTGCTTTCATTATATATTAAATCTCTTAACACCTGAAAATGTATACATTAAAGTGCATAACTAAACTATGTATAGAATAATTTTAATTACTTTATTATTACTTTTTTATTAAACTCAATTGTGAATCCCTCACCACACACAAGAGCTTTGCCTCTTTTTGGTGAGGTTCAGCTCATAGAACAATTAACTTATTATGTTATAGAAATAAGCTTTATAAAAATAAAAATAAAATGTACTAAAAAGTGTTATATTAAATAAATAAAAAAAAATATATATATATATATATATATATATAAGCTAAGCTTTTCGCCCATTAAATTTTACGATTCCAGACTGAAGCTGTTTACAGATTTATGAATGACTTAAGGTGGATGTCCCAATTATTGGCAGCTTAAGGAAATTTTTAAATTGAAAAGCTCATAGAAATTCGATTTTTTATCTGATTCTGTTTTTTTTTGTATCAGGACATTGGAAATATGCTGCAGTATTTAAAAAAGAAAGAATTCAATCAAAATTATGTGAGGAAATAAGTTTTATTTAATTAATTGAACAAAAACTCCCATGTCCCTATTATTGGCAGGTGAAATTCGGATTTGTCCCAATTATTGGCATACCTTTGTCCCATTTATTGGCACCTCAGTTTTTTTAATCTACAGCTTACATTTTTCTTAAAAAGGGGGAAGTTTTTATCAGAATAAGTGCAGAGAGGTTCAAGGAACAAATGTTTATTAAATTTTGGTCGAAAATATATAATATAGTTATACAAATAAATAAGAGAAGTGACAATTTTTTATTTTTTTTAACATATTCACAAAACATCTTATTCGATGGCATTTGCAGGTCAACATCTTCCGTGTTTTTTTTCACTGAAGAAGTCACTTCTAGATCATCTGTCTTTATCTCTTTAACCTCTTTCTTCAATTTTTTCCAGACGATGAACAAATTAATATCCTCCATATTCATTTTTTTTTATAATCATTCGCTTCCATATCCAAACATTTCCTGAAACTTTGTTATTTTACTGGTCCTACTAGTTTCTAGTCTGGAAAGTAGTTAATCAAGTATATCTTCATCTCCATCTTGTTCTGGTGCATTTTTAGTGCTTGAATGATTCACAAACGGAATTTTGCTGAAGTCAATTGCATTAACGTTCCACGGAAAGAGTCCGTACTTGCGAAAACCATTCTTCAAAGTATCAGGTTTGACAGATTTCTGAATTGAGGATGCTAGGAGGGGAGCGAAGTCTTTTTTCTTCAATTCGTAGTGCATATTATGTGTCTGCATGTGTTGGTTTCTTCCTTCCATGAATGCTTTAAGCTTGGAAAGACAGCGACATCCATCGGCTGAATGATGTGAGTGGCATTCGGGTAAAATGCTACGAGTATTATACCAAGTACTTTATCTCCTTTAAGACTAAGAAAAAGAGCTGCTTCATCAGCATGAAAAATCCGCTCTGGATCTTTTGTGTCATCGGCATTAATGATCATGCGATCACCTAATGTGTTGTCAGGGTCTAAGATATTTGGCTTCTCCGGGTCTATCGCAAACCTCTTGCTCTGTAGGTACTCATGGATTTCCGCATGCCATCTGATTAATTTCTCTTTGGTGACTGAAGCCCGTGAGTTTGTCCAATTCTGTGGGGTTGGGATGCTAATTTCCCTGACGTGACAGCAGCAATTACTTTGACCATGTCTGCACCATCATACATTTTTCTCTTTGGATCCCATCATACATCTGTAAAAGAAAGAAATTTGAGCAATAAGTATCGTATTTGTCTAACTGAAATTGTAAAAAAATTAAGAGTCTAAATGAAAATTATAGCGCCGCTGAAGAACGTTCGGCAGAATGTGAGAGAAAAAAGGACTTATTAAGAGTTTTTAAATACTTATTATAAAAGTTGCTTAAAATGATCTCTACTGATAATAAGTATGTAGTTTCCATTTTCTTATCCATTGTACTGTAACTTAAAATAAGAAACTTCAGAGGTCAAAAAAAATGAATGCCAATAATAGGGACATAACAGGTTTCAGCTTGCACCTATCATGGGCACCCCTGCCAGTAATTGGGACAAAAGAGATTTTGGTGTCCCTAATACTGGCATTTATTTTAAAAAATAGTAAAAATGAGGTTATGCCAATGACAACAAAGTTTCTATCTAGAGAAAGCCATCACAAAACCACTGATACAATCAGAAACCATTCAAACTTAAAAGTAAAGTAGAAAAAAAAACAAAATGCTCACCTTGTTCCTTATCGAAATCAGTAAGAAATCCCGCCAAATGCACCTTGCTGGGTAGGTGCTCACTTTGACTATTTTTTTTGTGTCCAAAGCTGCCACCTATACACTTGAAACTAAAAACACAGTTTGGACAACCTATGAAATATTTATTCCACATTTTTTCTTAACTTTCCCTGCCTTTGAAGCCTTATTATAAGTTAAAAACTGAAAAAGTGCCAATAATTGGGACACTGCCAGTAATTGGGACATCCACCTTATTGTGTTTTTAAAATACTTAAGTATATAATGAAAGGAAAATACTGTCGCGTCCGGTGCGTTTTATTCAAATATCAGAATAATTAACTTATTCTTGTTTGCGATCGAGAATCCGCTTTTTTTAGTATACAATGAATTCCTGTGAAAATATAGTTGTGGCTTGTAAGGATCTTAAGTATGTGAAGGTTTTATTCATTAAATCCAAAATCTAAGTCTGAAGAGATTAAGAAACACCGAGGAAAGAAACAAAGGGGTAAGATTTATTATGTGTGATTTAGTGCAACTTTAATTATTCAGCATGCGCATGGCAGAAACCGTAGGCACGCCACTGTACAGAATGGCATATTGTTACCGGCATTGATGTATGGAAGTGAAGCATGCTGCATGGGCTACAACTGCTTCAAATGACACCGAAATGAGTAAGTTATGTACAGTGGAAACAAAACTTTTTAGGAGCATGACAGGAAAACTCTGCGAGATAGAGCTAAGAATAAATGGGTAAAAGAGAGAAGCAAGTCGACAAAATAAGATGATTTTTCAACCTAGCAAACAGGACGCTCACGTAGGCACTGGAGAGACGAATTGAAGCATTTGAGATGTGTCTCTACCGAAAAATGCTTCGGATCTCTTGGCGTGATTGAGTCACCAATGAAGAAGTCCTCCCACGAATGCGCACTACAAAGGAGCTACTGCCAACCATTAAGCAGAGAAAACTTATATACTTTGGTCACATTTTGAGAAATGAGAAATACCACCTTCTCCATCTTCTCATACAGGGTAAGATTGAGGGAACAAGATCTCAGGGACGCCGAAGGACATTGTGGCTGAAAAACCTGCGACAGTGGTTTGGCAGAAGCACCCAGTCCCTGTTTCGACCCGTAGCACCCAAAGTCAAAATAGCCATGATGTTCGCCGATCTTCGTTAGAATTGGCACGAAAAGAAGAAGAATGGCTGGGCTACCTATATCCAGGACATGAGCCGGCCTCCCCTGGTCGTGCATGAGCTGTATGGCGCGCTGCAGCGCCAGGTTGTACTTCTGGTTCCTCTCAGTGTCGTGCAGCATGTCGGCGAAGGAGGAGCGCGCGATCTCCTGGTGGTAATCATAGTCGTCCTCCTGCACGGACCACTCCAGCCCGCCGCTCAGCGCATTCACCGTCTGGGTGAAAACAACCATCTCAACACACCCACTCCGAGGTCACTCCTGTGAGAATAGAGCTACTGGTAGAATTATTTTCGAAACACCTAATAACTAAAAAAAATAATTTAAAACTGGCGTCTTTATAGTAAATAATCAAATGCACAAGGTAATACCACGTTCAATCACCTCACTTTTTAGGTTATGTTAAATAAAAGTGACAGGCACAGAGGTGACAGGTGTTGAGTTACCCAGAATTTTTTGTGATTAGTGCTGTAAACAACAAAATGAGGAAAACATTTTCAGAAAATAATACTTTTCATTTTCTTATTCGAAGCGAGCTAAAAAATTGAATGAAAAATCCAAAGTCTTTAATCTTTGGAAGAAAAAACAAGAAACACTTTAAAAAATAATGAACTTCTTTGGAATTTGATCATCTACAGCATTTTTAAGTAGAAGTTTTGGGTGTTACTTCCTGCTTCCCCTGCTTTCGATCGTTTCCGGTGCTACTTGTCAGAGAAACCTAAATATTATTTATCTATCAGCATTTTGTTTATATTTAATAATTACTAACGTTTGTGGGTTTATCGCCTCTCTGCGACTACGTCACTGGCGAATGGAGCTTTCTGACTCCTTCACAAGTTGTCCTCATTTTTATTCCTCTCGCTTTAAAACCACAAAAGAAACGTCCTTCGGGCTCGTTAAAATATGAATTGAATTTGTGCGAGTTATCACCAGTGTATTGTGACGGCCACTGAATGTTAATAACTTCTCATATTACGCCCTGCCAGGCTATACATAAAGTACAAACAAAAAAGCAAAGCAGACGGTTAGGTCAGTTCCTTGACTTTAAGGTTGGTATAAGACTGACACCCATCCTGTAAAAATTGAGATCTATAATCTAAGTTGTAAGGATATATTCATTCAAAGCTCTCAGATGTATGCCCACAAACAAACACGTGTAGTTCGCTCTTACAAATGCTGATTGTGTACTTACAAATAAAATCCAAACCCAAATGAACATAAGCCCTGCAACTCCTCCCGACATTCCCTGAAACAGGGGTGACATTGGCAAAGTGAACCATTTTTTACAGTATGGGTGGTCAGCCTCATACCCACCTATAAGTCAAGGAATAGAGTTGGATGTTCTAAATATGTTTTTTTCTCAGGGGGCAACACCACACTTATATGGTACCATGGTCTTCAGCAACCAATAACAAAATGTTAATAAGCCTTCGTCCTAGAAACCCAGATGTGTGACATCATTACTTTTTTGTCTATGCCAAATGTGTATTCTTTGTATCACTTGGACCTGTGAAAACCGCCTCCGGATATGAAATTGGTTTTTGTTTAGGTATAGCATAGGGGGTTATTTCTGGAGACTGTTTTCACAAGTCTGTTTCACTTTTGCCAACATTACCCTTGTTTCAGGGTTGCAGAGCTTATGCTCATTTAAGGTTTGGATTTTATTTTGTAAGTACACATGCAGCATGTGCAAGCGTGAACTTACATAAGTCAAATAGAATCAAAGCAGGCAGTCTTGTTTTTTTGTTTGAAAATGAGATGAATAGAATATGGAATCCCAAAAGATGGCATTCCATATTGTATTTATTTAATTTTTTAATAAATCTTGGATCGCCGTTCTTGATTCTTTACTACTCGCTCTTCTGCTTGTGGGCGTGTTTTATATGTAAATCTTTAATATTCCAGTCTTACTCCTGACTGCAGAGATATGCAGAGCTTAAAAGAGCCGCACAAGACAGGGAGGAATAGAGATCAAGAGTACAAGATATTGCTGCAAACCAATCCCAGGATTGAAACAGAAGAAGAAGACTCCTGACTATTGTATATGAGTGTGTACTTACACTAACTCTTGTTTTTGCAGATATCACCTTTGGCGGGTTGCTCCGTCAGTATGAGAACAGATTGGTGTCGCCGTGTACTCTTAAAATTTTCTTTGAAGAAATAAAAATCCTGAAGAATGGAAGTTAAGGATACAATTGTTATTGAGTTGTGCTCAACCTGCATAAACTGCAAACAAACATTTGACAGTGATGAGAAACTCATTGGGCATGACTGTAAAACTAAAATAGAAAATCTACTGTCTTCATGTGAGGGCCACGCAGCTGAGGACGCTAGTTATCAGTCAAATAATCCTTTGTCTACGTATGGTGATCACAGAACTAAAGATCCGGGCAATCTTTTACGCAATGCTTTATCTAAATTTGGGGACCAAGCTTCAAAGGATTCTGGATACCAGGTAAATAGTTCTTTGCAGACGTGTGATGATACTAAAAATGAGTCCATGGACCTTCAGCCGAGTGGTGGCAGTTCAGACGGTCAGGAAACACAAATCAGAGTGGTTACAGATGATTTCCTGAAAGAAACTCCACCAATCCAACCTTACAGCTGCAAAATGTGTCACCAAAGGTTTCACTTGTTGCTCGATTACGTAACACACGAGAACAATGATTGTTTTAAGAGTTCAACTTCCGCTTACCGGTGCGACATTTGTAACAAAGAATTCAGAGAAAAGCGCTTTCTGAACATTCACAAAACGAGAATACACGAGAAACCAAAAACAACCAAACCCATGCAAACTGAAGGCCTGTATTGCGATAAATGCCGCAAGAGATGTTCATCCCTTGAGGAGTACGACAAGCACTTACAAGCCAAGGACACCCTAGTGTGCGTGATGTGCAGGTTTGCTTGCCACTCTACCATAGAGCTGAGAGCACACAAGGCCACGCACAAGTACCAATACAACTGCCAGCAATGCCATGACTTCAGATCCAACGACTTTGATTTGTTCCAAAGGCATCTGTCCACACACAGCGTGCATGAGGTGACCGTCAACGAGATCAAAGTTGAACAGAACATGGGGGATGATGATGAGAACCCTCTCCAGCTGCCGGAGGAGGCCCTGTACCTGAGCGATGCGTCGGCTCTGATCAAGACTGAACTTCCTATAGAAGGATACAGTCCGTCGCATGATGAAGAAGCCGACCTGCAGCGATGCTCAGTTGTCCTTGAAAAGTCAACAGGTGAGCTGCTTTTCTTTTAAATATGAAGTCTAATCTATAATAATCTATAATCTAAGTTGCAAGGATATATTCATTCAAAGCTCTCAGATGTATGCCCACAAACAAACACGTGCAGTTCGCGCTTACAAATGCTGATTGTGTATTTGTATATTTAAGTATAAAAAAAAACCAATAAAACCTTAAAAATAAATCTATACAAAAAAAGTCAAAAATTTGTTATGCAAAAAATCTTTTATAAATAACCATTCCTTGACTTATAGGTTGGTAGAGGCTGACCACCCATACTGTAAAAAATGGTTCACTTTGCCAATGTCATCCCTGTTCCAGGGAAGGTCGGCAAAAGTTGCAGGGTTTATGGGCATTTGAGGTTTGGATTTTAATTTGTAAGTACACGTTCAGCATTTGTAAGCGCAAACTTACACGTGTGTAAGTTTGTGGGCATGCATTTGATATGAGCTTTGAATGTTTATATATCTTTGCAACTTTCATTATAGATTATAGATGATGTAGCCATATGCCCACAGAGATATTCTTTATAATTACAATGGTAAAAGTATTTGTTTCATAATAGGTTAGAAATTAATCCATTGTTTTTCTCTTCAAAAATTTACTTGATAGAGAAAATAAACAGATCTCTCCGTGATGTCATAATTCTTCCTTGGAAATGGTTGCAGCTTAACCCATTAAAATGGAAACCCTGGCCTAGTTAATCTGCTTGCTTGTATATTGATTGTTTTCCTTTCTTGCAGGATCACGAGCTGAGGACAAAGTGCTCCACGACCAAATCATTAAAGAAGAACCCGCCCCTGCAAGGACTTTAAGTACGGTGACATTGTTCAGAAATATATTAACAAAGAATTCACTTAACGTAGACCACGTCATATTAGTCACATTATTGCATTTTTTAAGGTTTTGTTCTTTTTTATATTTAAATCTAATTTATTCTTCATATTCCTTGACTTATAGGTTGGTATGAGGCTGACCACCCATGCTGTAAAAAAATGGTTCACTTTGCCAATGTCACCCCTGTTTCAGGGAAGGTCGGCAAAAGTTGTGGGGCTTATGTTCATTTGAGGTTTGGATTTTATTTGTAAGTACACATTCAGCATTTGTAAATGCGAACTACACGTGTTGGTTTGTGGGCATACATCTGAGAGCTTTAAATGAATATATCCTTGCAACTTAGATTATAGATTGTAGATAGAAAAAAAAGCAGGAGCATTGTACAAGGCAACCATCTTGTTGCTGTAACTGTAACTTTGTCGTCATTCTGCTAACAGTAGCCAGAGCCTCTACAGAGTTCCTCCGCTTCTTATTCTTGCACACCTCAACAGTTTATTCATATCCATCACCTTTTTCATCTATTTCCTTATTTTAAATTCACTCTGTAAATCCCATTCTTTCACAGTTTCCTCACCTCACGAAACCAAACTTGTCTTGGACTTCACTTTCCTCTTTTCCCCTTCACATTTCCACCATGTATATTTCAGCTGGCAGTTGGTCAGTTTTGCAATTTCAAGTTATGTAAGTTACTGATTATTCCAGGAAGAGCAAGAAGGACGAGAGTCAAAGTTGAAATGGACAGCGACGAGGAGGATAGGATGTGTAAGCGGAACATCAGGAAATCCAGGGGTGAGGCTCTTGGGAATGTTGCCCTACATCTGATGTTTCTACAAGAGCACGTACACAATTGTGAAATTTGGTCATTTTTTCAGATTCACTTCTGCGTGAAGTAAAACGTTTGAAGAAGAAGAATAAATTATTAAAGTATCACAGGTGCAATGTGTGTGAGTTTGGTTGTTGGGGCTGGTCGCTGTTCAGCGAGCACACGGCCACCCACTTCAAGTACAAGCACCTGCGCTGCGCCCACTGCAGCTACGCCTGCAACTTCAAGCCCGCGCTCATCTGTCATCTGTACAAGCACATGAACTGGACCTTGCTCAAGTGCAGCATGTGCAAGAACCAGTACACCACGGAGAAGGGCCTGAGGTACCACATGCAGCGCCACGATGCCAAGAGGTTCCCCTGCCGCAAGTGCAGCATGGCGTTCTTCACTCACCGGGAACTGATCAGGCATCACGAGAGGAGGCACACGAGCCACGAGAGGATCCTGTGTGACCGCTGCCCGCTGAGCTTCATCACCGCGGGACAGCTGCAGCGCCACGTGATGTCTCACCACAGCCTGCCCGGCCAGAGACACAAGTGCAGCGACTGCAGCTACTCCACCATGTTCTCATCCCAGCTGAAGAAGCACTACACGCGGCTGCACGCCGATGTCAAGAAGAGCTTCAGCTGCCACGAGTGCGGGCAGTCCTATAAACTCAAGTGCGACCTGAGCTCTCACATGCTCTCTCATCGTCCTGAATATGAACCTTACAGGTGTAAGAAGGATAGCTGTTCATTTAGGGCAAAGAAAAAGAAAGAACTCACGGAACACATGCGACAAGTCCACCACATGAGCAATCTGGAAATGCAAGGTCACGCGTGTCCACACTGCAAGAAGAGGTTCAACAGATATCAGCTGATGAAGCATTTGCTGGAGGCTCACTCGGATGTGGTTACCAAGTTTGAATGCAACGAATGTGGAGAAGTGTTTCCCAGAAAGAGTTTTGTGAGTCAACATATTCTGGCCAAACATCCGAAGACAGTAAACTTCCGCTACCCCTGCTTGGTCTGTGAAGAAGAATTCAACACCTCCGCAAGACTGACGTTCCACAAGAGGAAGCACTTGGAGCCCGAGTCCTTACCCTGCACCTTGTGCCCCAAGATATTCAAGTCCTCCTACAGCTTAACAGATCACTTGAAAACTCATCAAAACAAAAACAACAACAAGTACTGCTGCCAGGTGTGCAGCTTTAAGACTAACAAGGTTTACCTGCTGACGATGCATGATAGAATCCACAAAAATGAAACAATATTTCAATGCCCTAAGTGCCCGTTTAACTTTAATACTTTAAAAAATTTGAAAACTCACAATCGCGTAATACACGAGGGAAAGAAGCTCAAGTGTGACGAGTGTGAGTATTCCTGTGCCAAGGGCTCCTACATGACGGTGCACAAGAAGCGCTGGCACAGCAACGAGGGCCTGACACACGAGTGCTCCATCTGCGGCACCAAGTGCGTGACCGAGGCCTTGCTCAACCGCCACAAGTACACCACACACAAGCACCTGCTGGCATTCAGGTGTAAGGACTGCGACTTCAAAAGCAGAGGAGCCAAAGAACTGAAGGTTCATGTCAACCTTAATCATGCTTTTGATCTGCAGCACGTCTGTAAAGAATGCAACATGAGATTCAAATCCAAGAAGCTGCTGCTCATGCACACCAACATCATGCATGTGAACGTTCAGCAGTACAAGTGCCAGCTCTGCATGTTTGCCTGCAGCTCGAGCAACGGCCTCGACATCCACAACAAGAGAATCCACACCGAGTCCAACAAGCAGTACTTGCTAGTGGAGGCCACCTTTGTGGAGGGGAACATCAGCCAGGAAGTGCCCGAGGGGCAGGCGCTCAACGTGGCCGTGTTCTCCTGCGAGCAGTGCACCTTTGTGTGCAACTCCCTGACGGAGTTCAACGACCACAAGGCCGTGCACTCGCTGCCCTTCTGCAGTGAGTGCAAGTGCACCCTACCCAGCCTGCTGCATTACCAGCTGCACATCTCCCAGCTGCACGGCGTGGGCCTCTTCAACAACAACCTGTACTACTGCAACCGCTGCGCCTTCTCCTGCAAAACCCTGCAGCACATGGAGACGCATAAGAATGATCATAAAACCGAAACATCGGTCATTAATGATTTTGATGATTTGATCACTTCAGATTTTATCCGGCAAGAACAAACAGAGGACAACAAGTGTGATGATTCTAGCGATGACGGCGTTGTGCTCAGTGACTACCATAAAGTAAGATCTGTGCGTAAGGCAGATTCAGATGTTTGTGAAGAGCCTGAAGCTGCCAATGCTGAATATGAGATCCCAATAGAGGAATTCCAAATGGAATTTGATAACGATTGTACAGATGAAGTGACTTATGACTCCAACATCAAAGAAGAAACATCTGAGTTCATTGATTTGGAAGAAAGCATAGAGAAGTATTGTGAAAAGAATTTCATGCTGGGGAAATTAATCAGCGAAGAGCCTGCTGGTGTCCTGCATCCTAGGATGAGCCAAAAAACAGCTCCCCCTGCAGAGACCAGCCTGTCCCCAAGCGATGGAGAGGAGGAAGGAAGCAGGGTATTCAAATGTCCGGAATGCAACAAAACTTTCTTAAAACGAAACAAATTGGAGAAGCACATTCTACTCAAACATTCTTCATCTGAATGGTTCACTTGCCGGTCTAAGCTTTGTGGTTATTTCACAAATAACGTTGAAGAATATCTGAAGCATACCAAAACACACAAACTGACAGGTCGATACAAGTGTGACCAGTGCCATTACGTTGGGGATAAGAAAGCCTCCCTGAAGAAGCACAAGGCCACCCACAGCAAGCCCTTCCTGTGCGAGGTGTGCAGCTACAACTGCAGCTCCCGCGACGGCCTCAACAAGCACATGAACATCCACAGGCCGCAGGGCAGGTTCCAGTGTGACTACTGCGAGCGCGTGTTCTCCCAGAGGCTCGCACTGGTCAAGCACATACAGAACAAACACTTGCCCAAGAAGCTGCACCCATGTCACCTCTGCGAGTACACTGCCAAGTCTGCCTTCTACTTAAATCACCATCGAGAGCTTTGCCATTCTAAACAAAATAATTTCAAATGTCATATTTGTCCAGATCACTTTCCAGCAAAAAGATTTTTACTAGAGCACATCAGAATGAAGCACAAAAAAGTCTCCCCTACACGGTTTCCGTGTCAGCGGTGTCATCGCAGCTATGCAAACATTGCTCGTCTGGAGGAACACATGCAGAAGAGTCACACGAGCCTTGCTGAGCCAGAACCATCCTATGTATGTGAAACTTGCGACAAGCCATTCCGTTCTCCCATCCTGCTGAAGAACCATCAGGTGAGGCACACCAGCAACTACTTCTACTGTGCGC
Organism: Agapetus fuscipes; assembly: GCA_951799405.1. Lineage (NCBI taxonomy): Eukaryota > Metazoa > Arthropoda > Insecta > Trichoptera > Glossosomatidae > Agapetus > Agapetus fuscipes. The sequence goes on along the minus strand of OX637357.1, from coordinate 12,460,667 downwards.
ACTGTTCCTACAAGTCTCTGTTCAAATCCCGGCTGGCTGACCACCTGCAGAGGATGCACACCTTATCCTTCCCGTGCTCCAAGTGCAGCAAGAAGTTTGGCAGCAATAAGAAGCTCCAGCTACACTTCAAGCTGCATGACCACAAGCGGAATCGCTTCTTTGAATGCTCCGCTTGTGACACGTCATTCTCCAATGCGCAAGTACTGAGACGACACAAGGCCTTTTGTCAACAGAAAAAAAAGCAGGAGTGCAAACTGTGCAACTTCAAAACTCACCGACCATTTGATCTGAAGGTTCACTATGAGCGACAACACAGACAGGAGAAGAATTTTGTCTGTGACATCTGCGAGAACCCATATACATCCCGCACCCTGTTGAACCTGCACAAACTGAGAAGTCACAAGAATCTGAATCCATTCAGCTGCAGCCAGTGTGACTTTCAATGCAAGACTTGGAGTGATCTGAAGCGCCACGAGAATGTCAGTCACACTTCTGACGCAGACAGGCCGTTCCAGTGCCCGCACTGCTCCTACAAGTTCATACAGAAGCGACTTCTCCAGAGCCACATGACGGCGCTGCACAAAGATCTGCAGAAGTACGCCTGCAAGCATTGTAACTTTGCATGCAACTCCCTCAACGGGATAAACCTGCACTCCAAGAGACTTCACAATGCGTGAGGAACAGCCTGCTGAATTCTTTACCCTGCTTCATGTCTTACATGTATTAACAATGATAAACAACCTTTATTACACAGGCTGATAGCATGAAGCTTTCTCACCAAGTACCATATGCCGCCAAGGCTGGAAGTCTCATCACCACGGTAATTCTTCTAATCTAATCTAAGCTGCAAAGATATATATCATTAAAGATTTATATTAAATGCATTCCCACAAGCAGACATGTATAATTTCGCGCTAACACATGCCGAATGTGGACCTGCAATATAAAAATCCAATCTCAAATGAACATAAGCCCTGCAACTCTTGCCGTCCTTCCCTGAAACAGGGGTGACATTGGCAAAGTGAACCATTTTTTTACAGTATGGGTGGTCAGCCGCATACCAACCTATAAGTCAAGGAACGGTAATTCTTACCTACCAAATATCGGTAATATTTGTATGGTGACTAATCAGCTGTTCACTTGTGGCCATCTTGGATTGTCAGGTGTTCATACAAATATTACCGATATTCCGTAGGTAGGTAACCGTGGTGATCGAGACTTCCAGCCCAGGAATGCTACAGAATAACTTCTGACTTCTCTATTTCTATACAGTAATTGATTGCCTTCTCTATTACCAGATTAATAATAAACATTATATTTTTAAGATGACCAATAACAGAGGTTCCTTCAAACTTCAATGGCATGGATACATGTTAACTGCACACCTTGCTGGGCATGTGGAATCACTTTATTTCCACAGATAAAGGGAGCAGCCGTATGCAACACAGGGCCAAAAAAATATTTGTAGTTCGATGTGCATCAAAACTCACCCGACCTTTTTCGAGATTAATCTACACTTTTTCTGAAAATTTGGTTGACCTCTGTTCAGAAGCTTAGCCAGGCATAGAGAACAACTCTTTCCATACATGTTATATGAAAAAAATGTGATCCAATCGGCATTAAACTTCACAGGAACCATTCCGAGAGTATTTTATAGTTTTCCTGAAAATAAAATCAAAAGAAATGCAATTTTATTTATTACATTAGATTTTCTTGTTATTTTTTTCTATCTTTACCCTTTTTGATGAGCTTAATAGCATCCTCTTTGATTAAATATTTTTTACTTAAGATTTACCTCAAATGTAGTTATGAGTATTACTTAGTTTTAAGTTTTATGTTTCAAAACACTATTTTTTAACAATAAAAGCTACAAAATAATTTAAAATTCGGTCTTTTTTGGCTGTTATTGGACTGTTTAAGAATATTTTTTTCTTCCTGAACTATAAATAAGTACCTATGTACTTACTGATGTAGCACATTATGAGGCAATCATGATGGGCTGTAAGCCTGGCAGGCTGGCAGATCTTTGATAAATGTAGATTCATTTTTGAACTTAGGGAATAGGTGCTGATTTTAAAATGTATTGATATTTTTTTGTGCTCCATTAGGATTCAAAACCATTACTTTCCTATGGCAAGGCCAAAACGTTACCCAATTCATCAGTGTAGATGAATTCCACCGATTTTATAATAGGTTTTTAAATAGGTTCAACTCGCCACATGCGACCCCTTCGGGGATAACGCGGCAAGAAGTTACACTATATGTGTAGCTTAGTTGCGTTATTTTTTTATTTTTTTTATAATAATCTAATCTAGAATGCAAAGATATGTTACATTGGAGATTCACATTACATGCATTCCCACAACCAGACACGTACAAGTTCGCGCTTGCACATGCCTCATGTGAACCTACAACATAAAAACCAAATTTAAAATGGACATACACCCTGCAACTCTTGCCGTCCTTCCCTGAAACAGGGGTGACATTGGCAAAGTGAACCATTTTTACAGCATGGGTGGTCAGCCGCATACCAAACTATAAGTCAAGAAATAATTATATGAGCAATACCCCTAGTATAATAAACTAAGTATAGGGTGCTCACAACTCACAAGATACGATTATGTCACAGGGAGTGAAAAAATATATGGAAGTTTGTGTTGCCATTTACGCTCACTGGAAGCGCTTTTGAATGACCCCTTCGAGGAGAATGCGGCAAGAAGTTACACTAATCTAATGTTATCCAAGTTGCAAATAATATAACACTGAAGATTCACATTACTTAATGCATTTTCATAAGCAGACACGTATAAGTTCGCGCTTCAACAAACCGCATGCGGACCTACAATATAAAAACCCAAATCTCAAATGAACATACACCCTGCAACAGAAACAGGGGTGACATTGGCAAAGTGAACCATTTTTTACAGCATGGGTGGTCAGCCGTATACCAACCTATAAGTCAAGGAAGACCATAGAAGACACAATATGTGATTTATTTTGTGGGTGGCCACCTAAGATATTGTTACGAGCGTATGGTAGTATTAGTGCATACGTGATTCTAATGACGCTGGTAGAACAACGCTCTGGAATTGTCCACTCTCCTCGAGAAATCAAGAACAGTCGAGAAACGTCCGTATGAACGTATATAAATGTACCTAAGCCAAAATCGTGTGTAGGCCAGAGTGTCGATTAAAACATAGAGCCGTGAAGTAATTGTGAACCAAACCGTGTAGAATAAATTATGTTAAAATAAATAATTGCAGTTTAATTTAAAGAGAACCCAGTAAAATCATAATAATATTGAATATCTCAACTTGTTGGGCAAGTAGCATGAGTGTGTGCTGTACGCACGCACCCACACACGCAAGGAGGAGCCGGAAATATTTGTGCAAATGGGGGTGTGGCTATAAAATAAACATAAAGTTTTGACCGCTTCGATAATTTAATAAAAATGTGATAAGAGTAGTTAAAAAGATCATCAACTGATTATTATCATAAAAAAAAATTGGGGCACATAAGTAGGTACTTATTCGCTCAATATTTTTAATTTTTACTATTGGGTATTTTGCAGTTAGGTACAAAATGAGGAAATTTGAGCCAAAATGAGATTTTCTTTGTGGATCGTTGACAGCACTTCCGTCGTGTCGCTTGGAGTCGGGTTATCATAGCTTTATAAATTATAAACAATCAATGTAAATTTATAGGCTCACCTAAAGTTAATAAGTCGGAGATTGTGGTGAACGTGCAGGGTGGAAGATTATCACATCAATTCACGTGCATTGGGTTGAACACGATTCAAGTAAGTTGCAAAAAAACTAGTGCAACTTAAGATGGCTTCAATGTATACCTCCGATTCATTTTTTTAATATTATTCGCGTGTCAACGTTGTCAATGAGTATAAGAATGACAACTCATTAATCTCACGGTTTCGTTTTGGTTTTGTTACGTTGAATAATTTGGTTTTGAGTTCCGCCTTCGTCGTAGCAATCTGACAAAATGGTTGTCATTACATTGCTGTCAATCACCTGATTCATTCATGTCTCATTTCGACTATTATTATTCGGGTTTGAGATGCTCGCGAACAATCTGTCGCGGCTTCTAACAAACGGGTGCGTTGATAAGCGAATTTATTCATACAATGTTGATATTCGGATGTAAATATTTTGATATCTATGTTGGTGAGACAGGTGCGGTCTGTATTCATTCTTTGACGTGTGCTCCTCAGGTGAGCCCGTCTGGACGACGCTTTTTTTAAACTAGCCACTTGTCTTGTCTTGTATCCTGCCGCCATTCCTCTAGGGGTGGCCGGTACCTCCACACAAGTGCCTCCACTTGACTTTGTCCTTGCATACTTCTTTCATCTCATCTAGTTTTATCACTCTTTTCATGCACGTTCTTCTCTTGTTTCCACTCTGTAGATTCCATTCATTCGCAATCTCACTTATCTGATTAATCCATTCTTTCCTAGGTTTTCCCCTTCCACGCTTACCTATTACATTCCCTTTTACTTACACTTTTTTTGTCAGTTGGTCTTCATTCATCCTTTCAATATGTCCAAACCATCGCATCACACTTCTTTGAACTTTCACTTTCATGCTTTCTTTTACTCCGCATTCATTCAGAACCCATTCGTTTCTCACTCTATCTTTCAATGTTTTTCCTGTCATACACAAAAAGACTTTTGAAAAAAACCCTATTTTGGGAGACCCGGGAAGGCTCAGGAACTTTACGCAGCCGGGTTGCTAGGTATAAGTCAATAAATATTTTGTAACGGGTTGCTAACAATCGTAATTTCAAAGAAGTGCGACGTTTGCCCGCTTCGAAAAAAATCCAAATTGAAATTTGTGCTGAGTTAATTTTAACTTCAGAGTGATATACTTAAATTAAGGGTGTAACTGTAAGTAGTCTTCACAAATGACTTGTAGAAAAATGTAGTGCGCTCTAGATCTCGGGACACAATGTATGAAAATGATTAGTTATAATTTGTAAAATACTCTGAGGAAATTTCCATTAAAACATTGCGTAAATTCTCCTCGATCATGTGTTCACAAAAATGTATGGAAGATGTAACAGCCCCCCTAGCGAGTTATTTAGTTTTCATTCATTTTTTCCATTTACCGGTTGATAGCTCAGTTGATAGAGTGCTTGCATTCCATACCGTGAGCTCAGGTTTGAATCCCGCGGAGGGTGTCAGAAATGATTTCCCGTTTCAGTGTTAATTTCAAACCCAAAATAAAATACCAGCAAGTTTTACTCAGCTTTCACAAGAAATGAAATCCCCACTTCAACTGAAGTGGTTGGCGTAAGGCCGGCCCTCTTACCTGTAAAAATAAATAGGTTCCACTCGCCACATGCGAAATCCTTTGGCGATAATTAGGCAAGAAGTTGCACCACATGTGAAGCTTAGTTGTGTTACATGATTGAGAGTAATTTAGCCAATGTTTGATACTTGGGGTACAGGTAGTTTTAGTTATGTGTTGGGCTCCTTGTACAGGCAGGGTGTGTATCCCAACACGTGCAGCATGTGTGAGCGTGAACTTTAGTGAAGCTGTTGTGTGTGCAGGTGTTGTGGGTGCAGTGTGATGCACCGCGGGGCGGGGGCGCCTGCAGGGGGGGGCGGGGGCGGCATGATCGCCGGCCTCTACGACCTGGAGGAGACCCTGGGCCGGGGACACTTCGCTGTGGTGAAGCTCGCACGACATGTGTTCACCGGAGAGAAAGTGGCCGTCAAGGTCATTGACAAGACAAAGCTGGATGAGATCTCGAAGGCGCATCTCTTCCAAGAGGTGAGCTACATTCATACAACTTATCACTCAAAGATTTCAAGTACACCATTGTATAATAAGGTCCGAACATGGAGTAATAACATCTGCTTGAGAACATGACCGATTGGGAACACCATGTGTTGTTGGCACTTCGGACTCGTAAATGGAAAGTTGTGGATTCGAATCCCGGCGGAGCACAAAAAATATACCGATTATATAAATATGCTCTTTGCTGGGTTGAATAATTCATAAAAAAAAGCCTTTATCAAAGACCGGTCACCAAAAAGGTCCATCCAGCCTTACAGTAACTGGGTCTTGCTTGAGTATTGGCGCTTTGTAGCGACGACTAAGCTCGTAAACAGCTCTGCAGCACTACAAGTGTCATATACCCCTAGAGTTTCTGAAATCTAGGGAGTCTCCCGCACAGGATTTCTTAAAAAAAAAAAACACTGTTTGTTGTTACTTAGGTGCGTTGCATGAAGCTGGTTCAGCACCCCAATGTGGTGCGCCTGTACGAGGTGATCGACACCCAGACCAAACTGTACCTCATCCTGGAGCTGGGGGACGGCGGGGACCTGTACGACTACATCATGCGCCACGAGGCCGGCCTCTCTGAGAACCTGGCTAGGGACTACTTCAGGCAAATCGTCAGGGCCATCTCTTACTGCCACAGGTGACACACTTCCTCTTCTTGTGCCTCTTCAATGAAGATCACCAATCACCCTGCCAGTTTGCACCTTGATCTTGACCACTGCCTCAGGTTCTTCAACCAGGATGTTCTCATTCAACGGAGCCTATTGTTCCTGCAATTATCCATGTACTATGGTATACCAAAGTCTCAATCTGTACCCTTCGTACGAGTTGCAAATCTTGAGTAAAGCAAAGTTTACGGAAAGTATTAAAGAGTGATTTTTCCCAAAATCTGCCATTTTTGTTTGTTTGAACTTGATTTTCTTCTTCGCTGTAACTCTTTTGCTAAGACCGTTAACTGTGAGAAACAAAAACGGCAGATTTTGGGGGAAATCACTCTTTAAAACTTTCCGTAAACTTTACTTTACTCAAGTTTTGCAACTCCTACTAAGGGTACTGTGCCTGAAATAACCCAATTTTTGTTTTTAGATGGACATTGGGAATTGAGCCATAGTACATATTTGTATGTGAAAGAACCTGGGCATTTGTGAGTCAATCCATCTAGGAGATGTATTAGCATCCGATGGTACACTTAAATCTCAAAGGTAGTGGTTTTATTCTTAAGGCGCTGGGCTAGTCTCCCTTCCATGCTATGAAGTATAATTGGAAATTGGATCGATTGGCACTCTGATTTTTTTGTCATTGATTTGAAAATGGCTCGCTTGCTTTATTCATGTAATTGTAATTGTCCCTGTAGACTACATGTGGTGCACCGGGACCTGAAGCCGGAGAATGTGGTGTTCTTTGAGAAGCTGGGCATCGTGAAGCTGACAGACTTTGGGTTCAGCAACAAGTTCTGTCCGGGCCAGAAGCTGGACACCTCGTGCGGCAGCCTGGCGTACTCCGCACCCGAGATCCTGCTGGGGGACTCGTATGATGCCCCGGCGGTGGACGTGTGGTCCCTCGGGGTCATCCTGTACATGCTGGTGTGCGGGCACGCACCCTTCCAGGAGGCCAACGACAGCGAGACCCTCACCATGATCATGGACTGCAAGTACACTATCCCACAGCACGTGTCTGCAGAGTGCAAAAGGTAACTACATCTACTTGTTAGTAATTCAAGCCTTTGCCTCGGCAAAAAAAGCCTCACACTACGCTCGGCAGAAACTGGAGCCAAGTCACGCATTGAAGAGCCGATCAGAAGAGTAAACACAGTGTTTGGGGAGCGTGCATTTGCAGTTGCTAGTCCTCTGGCCTGGAACCGCCTGCCTCATCATGTGAGAGAGCTAGAGGACCATGAAAAGTTCTGAAATGCACTAAAGACAAGCAAATTTCTGGCATCACATGCACAAGCGCCCTTGGAGTGACTATGTCATGAAACGGCGCTATACAAAAATCACCAACTCAACTCATCATCATCATCATCATCAATACAACTGCAATGTTTGATGAAATATACAATGTTAATTATCAATAACTCTTTATGAAGAACATAGTTATATTTTCAGTTTATTTGAGTTTAATTTAAGAAAGTTAAAAGAAGTTATTTTTAATTATATTTAAAAAAAATACTCCGCAAACTTGAGAAAATTAAAATACTCAACGGTTGACTACTTAAATTCCTGTAATTTTACATCTAATCTAATCTAAGTTGCAAAGATATGTTACATTGGAGATTCACATTACATGCATTCCCACAACCAGACATGTACAAGTTCGCGCTTGCACATGCCTCATGTGAGCCTACAACATAAAAACCAATCTCAAATGGACATACACCCTGCAACTCTTGCCGTCCTTCCCTGTAACAGGGGTGCTATGGCAAAGTGATCTCTTGTGCAAGTTAATCTCTTGCAATCTTGTGCAAACTTATCTCTTGTGCAAGTTAATGTTAGCAGCCAGTAGGGGATTCTCAAAAACTAGATCCTGTGCTTGATGGGAAGCCTACTAGTGTGTGGGGATGCAACTTAGCTTTCCCATACATTTTGTAACCGGATTCGGACCAAAACTGGATTTTGTGACGCAACTAAGCTACACAAATAGTGTAATTTATTGCTGCAGTATCCCCGAAAGGTTTCTCATGTGGCGAGCAGTGGCGGCTCCAGGTAAGGTGCATCGGTGCATTGCACCCCCAGTAATAATGCCACGATCCAATATTTACAAATTTGTTCCGCATAAAATACCGTTTGTGTCAAGTCCTATAATTAGGGAGGTAATCAATGACGGCTAGTATAAAATGCACTGCTCGATGAAAAATCGACGAGCCGTCACTGGTGGCGAGTGGAACCTATTTATTTTTACAGGCAAGGGGGTCGCCTTACGCCAACCACTTCAGTTGAAGTGGGAGTTTCCCAGCTCCCGGGGGGGGGGGCTGGTACTCATTTCTTGTAAAGGCTAAGTAAACCTTGCCATTATTTTATTTTGGGGTTTGAAATAAACACCGAAACGGGAAATCATTTCTGACACCGTTGGTGGGATTCGAACCCGGGCTCTCGGCATGGAATGCAAGCACTCTACCAACTGAGCTATCGACCGGACGCGAGGTGGAAAGGGGGATAGAATTGCTGTTTCTAATTTATGTGTTTCTTCCTATAGATTGATTGGCAGTATGCTAGTTCGACAGCCAGAGAAGCGAGCTTCCCTATCTCAAATCTCCTCTGACCCGTGGGTGAGATCCTCAGAGCCGGCATCTGAAAGCAGCTCCCCCGAGGCCCTGATGGAAGACAACTTGCCGCTGGTCTCTAGGCAGCAGCTGTCCGAGGAGGACCACTCCCTGGTGGTGCAGAAGATGGTCAACGGGCAGATCGCCTCCAAGGAGCAGATCCTGGAGGCGCTGGACAAGAACGAGTACAACCACCTCACGGCCACCTACTACCTGCTGGCTGAGAGGAAGCTCCGAGCACACAGGTACAATCTTACAGAGTTGCAGAGTTCTTACCGAAATTGCGAATGAATGGAATATCCAGAGTCATAATAAAAAGAGAGCTTGTGTGAATAAGGTTATGACTCTGGATGAAATGAACGAAGTATGTAAGAACAGAAATAAATGGCAGTTGATCTGTAATGTTGGCGGCTAGGGCTAGGGGTTTTAAATTTTTTTTATTTAAAATTAAAATTTTGTATTTTGTATTAGTTTTTAATTTTTGTACATATTATTATTTATTTATTTCTGAAATGTAATTTGTTGTGTATGTTCCTTGACTTATAGGTAGGTATGCGGCTGACCACCCATGCTGTAGAAAATGGATCACTTTACCGATGTCACCCCTGTTTCAGGGAAGGACGGAAAGAGTTGCAGAGTGTATGGGAAAACCAACACACCGACATGATGTGTTTGTTTGATTGGGACTGCCGTGCCTCATAGCCCCCATATTGAAGTGGGCTGATGGAGCTCAATGCAAGGACCCACTTCCTAAGAAATACCATCCAAATATTAAAATAAAATTTAGCTTTGATTGTTTTTTTTTTTATGAAAACTATATAGAAGAAGTGGCGGCTAATCTGCAATGTTGATTTCTAATGTTGGTGTATTCATTTGCTACATTTTTTGCATAGGAAATTTTTGACTTTTTTTGTATAGATTTCTTTGTAAGGTTTTGTTCTTTTTTATATTTAAACTAGCAGACCAAACCGCGCTCTCGCACGGTTGGCTGCTAGGCCCTCCGGGCAGGTTTTAGTCTGGCTTCGCCATAATTTTTTGCCCATATGTTCTTTATTTCATTGAATGCTTTAAGGTAATAGTATCTTAAGCGTACCTGTGTTGCTTGCAATTGTCTTATAGTAGCATGAAACATGACTGCGTTTGCTATACGGCATTGTTTTGTTGGTACTGGTGCTTTTGTTTTTAGATTGTTCCAGCTGCTCTTATTGTCATGAAATGCCTTCAAAGTGCTCGTCCTGCTCTGAATTATCTTTTGACATCTTAAAACTGCTTGTGATACTTTTCACGATATTTTAGTGTCTGATACTGCTTGGTACCTGAAGATACCTTAAAATGCCTAAACTCACAATCTATAAAAAATCTAAGTATGGGAAAACGTTCGACCCATCGACAGAACTCTAAGAAAAAAATGACTTTTGAAAATTAAAAAAAAAAACTTTTTAACTTTTTTTATTTTTGTATATAAGACACTTTGTATGAAATTTTACTTTTTAAATATTTGTTCAAAGAAATTTGCCGTAGAAAAAAAGTTTCTTCCAACATTTATGGGGCTTATTAAAATGCATTTTATTTTCGAGTATGAGGCCTAGACATTCAAAATGGCCGCCTGCAGAGCAATGTATTTTTTTAGTTGGTATGGCGGGTATGCAAAATATATACTCGGCGTGATTGTCCTATTACATATCATTACATTTCGCTAAACTATAATTGTTTGTGTAGCATCAAAATAGTTGATTTTTTTACTTATAAATTTGACTTTTTTGTGAAAATCAGGTTTTTCAAAATTTTGTTCAAAAAAATTTGTCATTGAAAAAAGTTTTCGTTCAAAAAATGTTTAAATTAGCTAAAAAAACTTGATCATTGAGAAAAAACCTTCAGAATTTTAAAATGACCGCCAGGAGAATGTTAAATATTGAAAAAACCAAAAAAAGTGTATGGCAGCTACTCTTAATCCTTCATGTATTTTGTTGTTCTTTTGAAAATATGTAAGTCTGTATATGCTCAGGTGGCATGCCTAATTTCAATGTTCTAACTTGATATATGCGCCTATTGTGCGACTTGAAAGATAGAATTTTTTATTTTTTTCTATGTAGGTATTTACAAATTTTGTTTGAAGAATTTACTTTTTGCGAAAAAGTTTCTTCCAAAAGATGTTAAAATTACTAAGAGACATGACTGTTTCGAATATGAAGTCTTTAAATTCAAAATGGCCGCCAGCGGCATGATTTTAATGTTCAGTTTGTATGGCAGGTATGCGAAATATGCACGTGACGTCATCCGGACCCTGACAGTTGTTTAGCCACTGACCCTTTATGGGGGTATGCAAAATTTCAGCATCGTGCTGCGAACGGTCTGGGCGCCTATAATGGTACAAATATACAAACAAACGGACAAACGGACAAACAAACAAACAAACAAACAAACAAACACCAAAAATTCTGGAATCGAGCGTTAGTTCAGTTTATCAAGAGAAACACTTTTTAGAAAAACATTTTTGCAAATTCGAAAAAAACAGACGCAAATACCCCCTAGATTTTTATATAATAGATGTAATTTATTATTCATATTCCTTGACTTATAGGTTGGTGTGAGGCTGACCACCCATACTGTAAAAAATGGTTCACTTTGCCAATGTCACCCCTGTTTCAGGGAAGGTCGGCAAAAGTTGTGGGGCTTATGTTCATTTGAGGTTTGTAAGTACACATTCAGCATTTGTAAGTGCAAACTACACTTGTTGGTTTGTGGGCATACATCTGAGAGCTTTAAATGAATATATCCTTGCAACTTAGATTATAGATTATTATTATTATATGTTCGGGGGATTTCCATTTTTTTGTTTAAATAACAATAGCACATTTTAAATGTAGTGGAAAAATGTGATATCACTTGGCCAGGCTAGACACAGGACGGAGAGTTCAAACTTCAATACAAAATGAGGAAAATCACAAATTTACATAGACGTCACTCGGTTGGGTTTTTTTTGGGAAAAGGCAAAAAAATATTTGGTTGTTGGTCCATACTTATCTACACTTAAATATATTTCCGTTCCTTGACTAGTAGGTTGTTGGTATGAGGCTGACCCCCCATGCTGTAAAAACTTGGTTCACTTTTGCCAAAATGTCAATATATTTTTGCTACATATTATAGATAGGAAGCAAGTTAAAAAATCATTAACATGTAGCAGTATTTCCTGTCGTTGGTCAGTTTATTAAGATGTTGAATCACTGCGATTACAGACAAGAGGAGAGAGCGTCTCGCCCCGAGCTGCTGGTGGTTGGAGGAGTCTCCCTGGACGGTATGGGGGACAACAAGGCCAGTGGTCTGCTGGTCCCCACGCAGCCTGTAGCGGGCATGCTGCTGGCCGTGCCCCGCACTCCCGGGGACCTGCCACAGGTACTTCACACTCATTACAGGTGGCTGCTGCATGGGCACATCAAGGCCAGTGGTCTGCTGGTCCCCACGCAGCCTGTAGCGGGCATGCTGCTGGCCGTGCCCCGCACTCCCGGGGACCTGCCACAGGTACTTCACACTCATTACAGGTGGCTGCTGCATGGGCACATCAAGGCCAGTGGTCTGCTGGTCCCCACGGAGCCTGTAGCGGGCATGCTGCTGGCCGTGCCCCGCACTCCCGGGGACCTGCCACAGGTACTTTACACTCATTACAGGTGGCTGCTGCATGGGCACATCAAAGCCAGTGGTCTGCTGGTCCCCACGCAGCCTGTAGCGGGCATGCTGCTGGCCGTGCCCCGCACTCCTGGGGACCTGCCACAGGTACGTCATACTCATCACAGGTGGCTGCTGCATGGGCGCATCAGTCCAATAAAAAAGACTAAAAATAACCTTATACAAAAGGAATAATGCAGTATTCACCACAACTTCTAAATCTTACATTTATTTCTAATATCAAGAATATGATATAACTTCAATAATATGTTTCATCCAAGTTTGTCAGCCATAAAAAAAATGTATTAAATAGAAGTTATAGGTTTTCACGGCCGACAGTTGACACTGGAGTAGCGCTCTGGGATCTGTCTATCGGAGCTGGAGCTTCCGGTTCTCATCACATCATCATCACATTCAAGAAATCCATCGCAGATATGGGGGAATATCCAAAATGGCAGCAGATCCCAGAAACTGTTCAGTGTAAATTTTATATCAATTTATCTTAATGTATTAAATATGCCAAACTTGCCTCTTGCAGAATCTGTGTGGTATTTCTCCTCGCTCCATCCTCTCCCAACAGCTGGGCCTGCCCACCAACCTGCTTCTTCCACTTGGCCATCCATTCAACATCTTGAGTATTATGTACCCATGTAATGAAAGTTGTTTGGTCCACAGCGAGCGCGCAAGTGCAGCATAGTCCGCGAGGAGGACGACGACGAAGAAGCGAGCAGCAGTGGTCGGCGGGGCTCCCGCTCTGAGGGGCGCCTGCACCTCGCCCTGCAGGAGCGCCTGCCTGCCCTGCCTGCAGCAGCAGCCCCACAGGCACAGCCCAGCGGGGACCCCGATTGTCCCACACGACACACTCTCTCAGATAGAATAAACAAGGTGGGTACTCTATTAATACATGACATAAGTTGTATTAGTAGGTAGGAGTGTTGCTTGTTGAATAGCTCAGTTGTAAGATTGCGTGCGGTCAATGCCAGAGGGCTACAGTTCGATCCCCACCAAGGGTGTCAGACAGGGGCGTGCATAGAGGATAGGCAAATAAATTTTAGAATAAATGTTTCCCCCATTCCTTTACAATAACTCATTTTAAATTGACCAAAGTGCTAACGATGGCTCCAATCCAACTTAAATTTTGAATTTTAAATCTGAATATCAAGCTTATTTGGTTTTGTACCATATATTGCCTACCTTTTAGTCGCACCTGCCTATATGGGATGCACGCCCGTTTTGATCATCTTTGCATTTATGTAACTGTTTTCTTTTCAGGTGAACTTGGAAGAAGAGAACAAAAGAATGCACCTGGGCAGTGCGGGCATGGGCACCACTGGGAGCCCTGCCTGGCTGGCCTCCTTTGGGAAAAAGAACAACTGCTTAGGGGAGCAGGTGCGCCCCAAGTCTGCCATCGAGCCCACCCACACCACTGTCACCTACAGCGTGCCCAAGATAGTCAAGCCCAGCCTCAGCACAGGCAGGAGCTCCCTGCCGCTGCTGGGGGAGGACCAGGTGGCCATGAAGACCATCAGCGAGGCCGCCACCATCACCATCCCCATCAGGGGCAGCCCCCAGCCTGAGAGCTTGCCCCCGGGACACAAGACCATGCCCTCTCCCGCCCGGCCCCTCAAGCACTGCTTCCACGAGCAGACCTCCCTCCAAACAGCTGCACCAAAACCAAACACACAGGACTCTTATCAGCAGCGAAAAAGCAAATATCACAAGAGCCATATGACAGCCAGCTGCAGCTCATCTGACGCCTCCGACGAAGACTCCGAGAGCAGAATAAAGAAGCGACCGCCTAAGCATCTCAACACTCCCACACGCAAGTCAGCCACCCAGCGGCGAGACTCTCATGATGACTCCAGTGACTCTCAAGAGCAGGGGTCGACGGGGGGCAGCGGGGGGGCAGGCGGGGGGGGAGGGGGAACAGGACAAGTCACCAGTGGGAACAGCGGGGGAGGCGGGGGAGGGACGGGGACAGGGGGAGGAGCCGGGGGAGGAGGAGGGGCGCCTCCAGGCACAGGCAGTAGCAGCCTCACCCGGAGGCACCGAGGAGGGCGCCGCGCTGGAGAGACCCGTCTACGGGAGAGCCAGTCCCTCAACAGAATCACCGAGGTGCAAGAAGCAGATGCTGGCCCGGTCCCCCAGGCTCAGCGCACAAAAGGATTCTTCCATCCTTCTCGTTTCCTGCACGGCTTTTCCCGGCGGCCCATGCAGCCGTCAACCGGAGGAAGAAACGAGAAAGAGAAGTCTCTCCCTCCACATCCGGAGAAGATAGCTGCCGTCAATAGTTATCCCCAAGTGCGAGCCATCTCAGAAGAGAAGGAGAACTGCCACAAGCTGGTGACGGTGAACGAGAAGCACACCTTCAAGAAAATCAGATTGCTCAGTAGATATTTCCAAGTTCACAAGAAGCTGTGTCTCCCCCGCCTGCCCGGCCTGCTAAGTCGGGGGAGCGGGGCGGGGGCGGGGGCCGGGGGGCGCCTGTACAAGGCGCAGTCCTGCGGCAGCATCGTGAGAGACAAGATCACCTCGGCCGGCGCCTCCAGCCTGCTGCTGGTGAACGAGCTGTGCCGGGACAAGCCGCTTGTGGTGGACGCCCAGCGAGCGCGCATCAAGCTCCTGGCGGAGACCAGCCCGTCCCCCTTCAGCGTGTGCCGGGTGCACCTGGGCGACGCCTCCAAGTGCTGCGGCTTGTGTTGACCTCCAGCCCTAGTAGTTAAAGTCATCTCCTAGTTACAACTAATGTTTTGAGTGTTATATGTTTATATGTGTTGGTGATTTTAAAGAATTTATTGCAAAAGTTGCATCAAAACGTGTATAGATCCTTGTAAATAATATTACATGTTTGGTTTATAGTTGTATCTGTGTAGATAACATTACGTTTGTATAATTGCTTTTCTAGTTGGTGCCAAATCTTCATATAAGTGGTGTCCCCTGGTGTAGGTCGTGTATTGTATTGTAAAGCTGAGATTCCTATTGTATTCATGTATTATTTACACCTGACTGATTAGGAAGTAAACAGACTAGTTAGGGACTGCCTCTTCTCTTGTGATTACTTCTCCTGCCCCCTCTCCTCCGCACCTTCTACACATATACACTCTCCCCCTGTCCAAATCGCTTTCAGAATTTCAGGATAAAATAAGGCAGGAACATCCTGCAGATTGCTAAATAATAATCTTGTCTATGCGCCCTCCTGTCCTTCCCTTCGTGAAGCTAGTGTAGGGGCAGCAAGTATTCTTTTATTGGCTGTCGCTCTCATGCCAGGTGGGCGACAATCTAATTATTTGTACATTTTCTGAACGGGGTCCAGTCCTAATTGCTTTGAATAATCAGAGCTCTATTGTACTTCACATTTTACCAGGATAAGTTTAATATAATTGAAAATTCTCATACATTATGAATATGTTTGTATAGAATATGTTTTTAAATGTGAGACTTTAACCATTTAGTATAAAGGTAGACATGTACGTATGTATTATGTATTGACGCTGATGCATTTGCTCTCCTTCACAAGCAATAGTTTATTTGATGATGTGGATCAGGGCGATGATATTAAGTTGACGTGGTTGTGATGATTTCTGCCACATTTGTTGCTCGAGACAAATGCACGTAATAGACAGCCCTCCATTTTACTTATCCCAACTTGTTGCGTTCATCTTATGTGAAAAACTTTTAATGTACATACAATGGGCTTGTGACATGTCAAAGAGGTTATGGAATCAGTACAAATTCCATTGACAAAAATCTATGACGTCATGCAGCTGGGTTCCTAGGGAAAAGCCTAGCTAAAATTTTGTAATTTTTCTGCGCTGAAGACCCTGGGGGCATTATAAGGAATTATAAAAATAAAACTAGAGTTTTATTTTCACATAACGAGTATTTATGTCACCTCGAGTACTTTCGTGTCCTCTTGAAAATGACATTAGCGTCGAAAGTACCCGATGTGAAATAAATTCTCAATTTGTGAAAATAAAACTGTGTTCTTTTATAATTCCTCACAAACAATATTTTTCACTGTGTGAATACACAAACTCTTAAAAGTTTGACCCTAGGGACGTTTGTCTGCCGAAAAAGAATTCAAATTTGGAGCTTTGTGCCGAGTTCATTACCTTAAACAGTGTAGCCTCCTTGGTGTTTAGTATTCATTGTTTATTCAAGTATTCTTGTGAATTCAGTCCATGCAACATCAGTGTAGTCTCCCAAGAACAACTGCACGCTAAAACTCAACCACAGCATTTCAACAATAATGTATGGGAACTAAAATTCTCACTAGAGATATCGCTTTAGTTTCCACACATTAGTTGAGATTAAACGTTCAAGTTGCACAGAGAGTAATCACCAAATACGTACCACGAGTATTAAACATTGTGTCAGTTCCCGTCAATCACATCAATTGAAAGAATGTATGGAAACTAAATCGCTCACTAGGGGTGCTTTTTGTATCTTCCATGCGTTTTCCTATTCATGCTATTGAGGGGAATTCACACAATGTTTTATACTCGGGTATGAAACGAACTTATGTATAATTATTTGACGGAGAGTCTACATCTCTATGTATTTTCTATTATTATTATTATTATTTGTAATATTTATTTATTCTGTATCATTAAGTAGCTAAATGTACAACAAATTATATTTATTTAGTCGTAACTGCATTGTAACACATGGTGTCTATGGATTCTTGTTTTGTAACACACAGTGTCTATGGATTCTTGTTTTGTAACACACGGTGTCTATGGATTCTTGTTTTGTAACACACGGTGTCTATGGATTCGTGTGTTGTGGTTATTTTATATATACACTGAACACTGCGCTACTTGTAGTAGTAAGGAAATATTGTACCAGATTGCTCAATGCCCACTTTAGAATTTTTAAATTCAGAATTTTGTATCAACCTCCTGCTTGCTAAACTTTGTTGTCTCAGTGGTATCATGAATTTTTGACGAGGGGTTGAGCTCGTCACTTCCCACATGCTTCTCTGCAGTTTTGTTGTGAGTTTAGGTTTCTCTCCCATCCTGATATTTGTAATTTGCATTGTAGATCTGAGATGCAGCGCCGGCTGTTGTTTTCCTTCAGCATTCTATATTATTATTGTTTTTAATGTAGAGCGGGGGCTTGCAACCTTTAGTGGCATTACTGTCAAAACAAAACTCAATTTTCATAAAATCCGGTTTTATTCAAAACCAACATCAATCGCCACTTCTTTGCAACGCCTTACGACAGAAGCAACAACACAAGTACCACCTCTGCAGCACCCTTCCAGGGTGACATAGACCCCCAAGACTTTCAAGAATTGGGGAGCCTCCCGCACAGGATTCCTTAAAAAATATATATTTGTTTTTCTCCCCGACAATACTTATATTTCGCCACATGGGGCGCAAGAAAGTAAAAGATAGAGGGACGTCAGCTGGCTGGGTTGCTAAAGGAGCGGATTAACTAAACTAACAAAAGTCAAGGTGCTTCATTGTTTTTGGATTATGTTGCTTGAGTATAAAATAACTGCCCTCATAGTTGTGAGCCCCTGATTGTAAGATATAGGTAAGCATAGTGCAATAAACAGTACAAAGTACTTTTTATTTATTCCAATAAATCATCTGGCAGCCATCCCTGCACTTAACACTCTAAAATGGCAGATCCACGTATTTTTATATTTATTCAAAAGGTTATATTAACAAAGTCAACATAATATGGCGTCACGCGGCCGCAGTTCTAGGAAAAAGACAAAAAAATATTTTGTCATCGGTTGCCAAGGAAAAGAGTCTCGTACAAGTGCGAGGTTTGCCCGCCAAGAAATAAGTTCTAAATCCATTGTAATGTCTACAGGCTGGCAAGGGGTGCCATCTGTGATCATAATGGAAAATGATTTTTTCTATAAATGCTAATCAGATACGGCCTTTTTTTTAAGAAATCCTGTGCGGAAGACTCCCTAGATTTCAGAGACTCTAGGAGTCTATGACACTTGTTGTAGTGCTGCAGATGTGTTTGGTGCTACAAAGCGCCAATACTCACGCAATACCCAGTTGCTGTGGGGCTGGATGGACCTTTAGTGACCGGTCCTTGGTAAAGTTTTTATTAATTTTTCAACCCAGCGAAGAGCAAATTTGAAAATATAAATGGTATATTTTTTGTGCTCCGTCGGTATCCAAACCCACAACCTTCCATTTAGGAGTCTGAATTGTTGCCACTGGACTACGGACCTTTTGCTATTTTTAGCAACTTTTTGATTGTGGGATTGAAGAAGTATGTAGACCCCATCTGCCATCTGCCCACTGATGCGGTGATGTGCTGTCTTTCCTTCGTGCTGGATGTTGTTTGCTGCTTGGTTTGTTGGAATAGGTAAGGGCTGTGAACAGTGACTCACTGATGTATTATAAACTCATTCTATCACATGGCCTCATGTCTGGGCTGGAAGTCTCATCACCACGGTAATTATTACCTACCAAACATTGGTAATATTTGTATAAAGACTTCAGGCTATCTTGGATTTCCAGGTCTTCATACAAATATTAGCGATATTCGGTAGGTAAGAATTACCGTGGTGATGACACTTCCAGCCCTGGTGCGCCTCTACTGACATCACAGGACAGGCGGGCTAGCAAATGCAGTGGTGCACGGATCGGGATGAACGTGGTTGAACTCGGTTCTACCAAGGACATTAACAGCATTCCACGTGCGGGTAGGCAACAATATAGCACTTTTTATGTTCACAGAAGATCAAAAGTGAATTCGTCTTGCGAATATAGAGTTATTTGACTTTTGCTGGAGTGAAGTTTTCCAGGATCTGTTGCCGTGGTCTGTGGGAGCTGGAGCTTCCGGACGTTTCGCCCATTTCTACGATGGGCTTCTTCAGCGTGAAGTATGATGATGATGAAGATCTTGATGAGAACTGTGAACCAGTTGAGGCGTCACTGGGAGCCAGTTTGCTGCAGCATCATTCAGTTTTTCGGCGGTGTTTTGCTCTTTGTATAGCTGATATTGGAATACATACGATGATCCAATAGTGGCTATCGAGTCGGCTGCCATTGAATATGGAGCCACCGTCCTTTCGACCCATCTTTGAGTCGTGTCCTCGCTTACTATGGGTTCAGTCACAATAAGCTGAGCGCCTGTTCCACATCTTGTGAGGCTCGTGAGCACAACACTTTCACTCTTGTAGGTGCCGATCTGACCGATTGAGTCAGATACATGCATCATCAATTGATGGTTGTACCTCGTGCCTGTCACATATTCGGGAAAGCTGGTTGGAGTGATTCTTAAACCATTTAGGATTATTCAAATCTCCTGCCTTCTAGCGCCAACTGTACCGGTGTTGCCGGCTAAGTTTTTGGTCGCTATGGTTTTGGCTGGTAGTATCGGGAATACTGGAGCTGCGTTTGCGGTCAGAGCAGAAGCTGCCATGACTACATCGCCTACCACGCCTAAGCATGGTACCTCTATGTAATCGAGATACGAGTTATCGTCGATGGTGGATGCATGGTATCCGCTTTTGCCGCCGGATGTCACCTTGGGCAAGCTGGGAACTTTCAGCATCAATTTTCCACCCATCTTGTCCTCATAATCTCCAAGTCCTTGAAGGTAGAGTACAATAGGTTTTGGAATATTGAAGCTTGTTGCTTCCACTATCTTTAAGATAGCTTTTTCTTCGCTGGAGAGGGCTGCCTTGGGCTGCTTAGACTTGATGTCGATCAGTCTAGCCCACAGTAACCCGGTACAATAGTACGCGAATTCTTCGCCACATAATGTCTTGTCCAGATTTTTCTCGTCTACCGCATAATTGCGGAAAACTTCTTTTGACAACGGTATTATTGCTGCCAAATTTGGTGTAAATTTGTTAGTTTGGCATATCTCTTTAATGGCCACATCGATGCCAAATATGGCATCCTCGTAAATGGGCTCATTTTTCGGGATAGTCTTAACTTTGTTGGTGTGCATGCTTGTTGGGGGCGGGAGAGCCAGACTTGACGGTCCCTTACGCGTTTAAGGGGGAGGCTTACGTCTACCTTTCCCTGCCTGCGTGGGATCGAAGTTTTCTGGCTTGCCACGGTAACCCGGGGCTATGCGCTTGATCTCGGCTGCGTCGTAAGCTGACGTCAAGGGTGTCGACTTGTCTGCCATATCGATTTGCTGCTTGAGAACTGGACCTTGTTTTTCCGTACCGGAACCAGCGTCCAAACTGGGCCATAACACTGACATAATTTATAACAGTTATCTGTATGGTTTTACTGTTATTTTACATTTTGATAAAAAAAAACATTCAGTTATAAAAAGTGTCAGGGAGGACGTGCTATAAACAAGTATCATGTTAAATAATGCCCATCAATGAAATTGGTAGCTCTGAATGTCATCGACGTACATTAAGATCCGTGCACCACTCTAACTAAAACATGTTTTTGTATTTTAAGTAAATTAATGGCGTGTTTCATTTTATACTTATTTTAAAGCAATTGTTTTATAGTAGACCAAAAACTTGTTATACTTAAGCGAATCTTTGTTTTGTGTGCTGCGACTTTTACGCATTTTTAATTTTTGTCCAAAAACTAACACAAGAACTCGTGAAGTACTTACTTGTTCTGCTGAATGCAGCCTATGTGTGCTCGCTAACCCCCGTATACACCAATCTTACTAACAATTTCCTTAGGCCTCGTTAGCACTAACATTGCTGTTTATTTATGCGTTTGGTACACAAGGGCCATGTTGGGGAAGCTTGCTGAAAGCAAATATTGAATCACGGTCTCGGCCATCCACTAATTTTGGTTTTTCTACCAAGGTGAGTCGGCGTAAGTGTTCCTTACTTCACACCAATGGTTCTTCCTTTTCCACTGACAGTTGACGGCTAACTTCTACAATACAGATATTAGCCACATTTACTAAATGTATTTCATTTCTATTGTGAAGATACGGATACGAAGCAAAGCGAAGTGTCCACCTTATGGGCGGGCAAATGGCACATCTGGACCCGCGTTAATGCGATTTGATTTTATATCCATTCTGTCGAGCCCTGGCAGCTGTTGTTTAGATCACATATAAAGTTTTCTTTCATTTGCTTGTGATCGTTCAAGATGTTTTGCTGTGAGCAAGTATTGCTGTGAGTTCTCACAGTGCCGAAGCAAGCTTTCCAAACCAAGGAATAAAAACCATTTCAAGCGCTAGTGAGGCCTAAGGTTAGTGTTAGTAGGATTGGCGAATACGGGGGAATTCTCAGCACTCAGTACCAGTGAGAGAGCACACAGTTGTAGGCTGTATTATAGGATGTATGTTTTCCAACTTAAATGTCAACTGAGGCCTGAGTAACTACACAGTAGGTACACGTCCACAATAAAATAATATTACAATGACTTAATTGTTCAGGGCTGTTTTTATGTGAATCTCACCTCAGGAGCTCTCTGGGAGCTTGGCCGTCATTAGTCAACGCCAAAATCTCAAGCAAGACTGCCAGTTGCTGCTGTATCTTTGTGATCAGTGTTGGATAAAGGTAGATAAATGTTTCACCCCAATGAAGAGCATTTCCAAAAAATAAATAATGTTTTTTTTACTTTTCTGAACCCACTACCATCTGTCTAGTATATTGTATACCATATACATATTTTCGTTGTGTTTGTAAAACACATTTATCCTATTATACATAATATTCTGTAAAACACACAAAATAGATAATAGGATATGACTTGTGTCTTATAGGATACAATGGCAATTTACCATGTATATAATAAGCAAATAATACAGAATGACAGATCATGCCTTGAGAGTAGTTCCTTTGATTTTATTTCCAGCCATTAATATGTAATTCGACTATATAATCTGTATTTTATATTGCTGGTCACATATTGCACCTTGTGCATGACTGTGCTGGAATAAGAATTTTTATTCCTATTAATACCTGTAAGTGTCTGTCTGCAAGATGGGGCAGTGCCAAGAGAATGATTAGTCAGATTCTCAGATTGAGATCATGGCTGTCCAATAAGCCGGAGTATGTGTCATCAGGCCTCAGCTTCCACTTGGTTATATTTTAAAATGTGTTTCTCTACTAATTTATTCGTAGCTAGATATATACGCCGGTCCTGTGCTGTGTGCAGGGGGCTACTGCTGTGTGTTGGTAGGTAAGCTATTGTTTTGGATTGTGTAGTCCTGAAGCGCTTTTCTACTAAATTCGTTACGACCTTAAGATATCTATGAAGTTCTTTCGCAAACGCTAGCTAGCTCTGACTTGGATTGATATCCAAAGTGCAAGGAATTTAGTAGAATACCGCTTCTGGAACTGTTTCCCTGGTATGTCATTACATGATAGCATAGCTCCCTAAAGAGGTTATGTAATTTATAATGAATAGTCTATTCAGCGTCAGACTCAGCTCCCGCACCTCAACTGTAAACCTTCACTTAAAACTAACCATTCTGTTCTATCAGAAATGTACGGAAACTAAATCATTCACTTCTCTTGTACCTGTTCAGTGAAGATTTGTGATCATCATAGAAATTTGCACCTGCGATACTGCTATACAAAGGGTTCTTGGATTCTGCTTTGGTTCCTCAACCAGGATGTTCTCCTTCAACCTGGAGGCCATTGTCCCTCAATTTTTCTTTGCACAATCATGTAAGACCCAATATTTCTTAAATGCCAGAAATATTTATGTTGTTGTCTTTTGATGGACAATCAGGAGTTTGGCTCAGTTATTCATATGGGAAATAACCTCGGCATTTGTGACTCAATCCATCCAGAAGATTTTTAGCATCCAATGTTACACTCACACTTGAAAAACAGTGATTCCCGTGGCACTTTATTGTGTGTTTATATGTGTCCACCCTTCCACGCCATGGAGTACCCTTAAAAAGACGTAGCATCTCACCATTGTCAGTTGTAACACCAATCTTAATTGTCTGTTGGTCAACATTTTCATTTCAGCTAAAGCTCCTCTTGTTTCCTCTCCAGCTTTGGATCTCTCGGTACAACACTGTTTTAGTTTCCGAACATTTGTTGGTAAACGTTGTGGTTAGTAGAGTGTAGATAGTTTTACACTTGGTGTGCTGGTGCGGGCAACTGACTCTGCCTACATGAAGTTGTTGTGTGCCGATGTAACTGTTAGTGACTGCGAGCTGGTCTTGCTAGTTGTCCACTCTTGTACATAACTCCATTACTCCATCATGTGCTTACTCACTAAGTATTTAAGTACTGTACACAAATAATGATTGTTTTCTTTATACATAACCCAAAGTTGAATACAAATTACATGAAAATACACATCTTTTATTTACAAGCTTTCGTGCCACTGGAAAACCTTACATACATGGAAATTGTCTTATAAATAAGGATTGTTTAGCGGAATGTGGAGGCTGAGTACGTACATTAATGTGCTTTGGAAGAAGATACTCAAAACTAAACTGTTCCTAAGCGCTTTTATGATAGCATTATAAAAAACTGAAGTGGAAGGATTTTAAAGATAGTCAATTCACAACAGAAATCCTCTCATCATGGGCGTACCGAGGAAGAGCCAGGGGGGCAGCTGCCCCCCCCTGGAAGAGAAAAATTAACCTAAATCGTTATTAAATTGTATTGAAATCACTAAAATGACCATTATTTGATCATGTCTTGCTCCCCCCTAGAGGAAATTGCGTGCTTAACTCCCCCTCTCCCCCCCCCCGTCGTCGGCGATATATTTTGGTGACGATGATTTTCAATTTTACACAACCTGCCCCCCCTAGATTTGATTCTGGGTACGCCCATGCCTCATCTGCTCTTGCCTGGGCCAATAATTAATATCGACATTTCCCATAAAAATACATCGGTCGCTGGCGGGTAACGTCTCAAAATTTCGAAATTTTTGTCTAAAATATCTATCGTAGGGGTGAGTGGGGGGGGAGGGGGTAGAAACGCGTTTTAAAAAACTGCTTGCAGAAAACATCTTCAAAAACTTATCTGAAAAACGGGGAGAAGGGCGCTGGGCATGCAAAGTAGAAATGTTTGCTTCAAAAAAAATATTGTTTTTGATACTTTAAAAAAAATGTCGATAAAATATAAAATAAAAAAAATGTCGATGTATCAATATTTGTAATATCGAGGAAAATATCAATATTTAAAAAAAAAATATATCGGTACTTTTGATATATCGATATATTTCGCCCATCCCTAGACAGGAGGAATTGAGGCAACTTGGACTGTAGCCTGTAGCGCAGTTGTAGAGATAGACCTGAAACGCTACTCTGCTAAATTGACGAGCTGGCGATTCGTGTCCAAAAAAAGATGTACTGTGATATTTTTTATATATGAAGTTCTTTCGCAAGCGCTAGCAATCTCGGAGTTGTATGGATATCCAAAGTGTAAGGAATTAGCAGAATAGCGCTTCTGATCTTTACTCTTGCACATTCTCCGCCACAGTGCTGGGAGCGTTCCAGGCAACTTGGGCTATAGCCTGTAGCCCAGCTGTAGTGATATCTACTCTTGCACATTCTCCGCCACAGTGCTGGGAGCGTTCCAGGCAACTTGGGCTATAGCCTGTAGCCCAGCTGTAGTGATATCTACTCTTGCACATTCTCCGCCACAGTGCTGGGAGCGTTCCAGGCCTCCTTGGGAGCCCTGTCCTCGTCCTGGATGGCCAGCACCTTCTTGCTGTTCTGCACGAACTCCATCAGGCCGCGGCTCATGTAGTAGGGGCGCGAGATGCCGTCGTTGCGCTCGCAGTCCTCGCAGAAGCAGATGAAGATGCTGTCTATCACCATCTGCAACATATCAGCAGTAGGCAGTAACTAACACTGCTCGAGGTTAAATAATATTATCTACAGCTGACCTATGTAAGCGTAGCAAACCTAATATTTTCATGGTCCTTCGAGCCGGTCTGATAAGAGCAATAGTCAATAGAGTAATAATAATATTAGGATGATTTATTTGGTGAGCGCTGTTTTTGTGTGTATCACACCTCAAGAGCCCTCTGCGAGCTTGGTCGTCGCTGTAGAAAGCGCAAATTCTCAAGCAAGACCCAGTTGTTGTAAGGCTGGATGGACCTTTTGATGACCGGTCTTTGGTAAAGGTTTATGAATTTTTCAACTCAGCGAAGAGCACATTCGAAACATAAATGGTATAATTTTGTGCTCCGCCGGGATCCGAATCCACAACCTTCCATTTACGAGTCCGAAGTGTTGCCACTGGACTACGGACCGGTCCAAGAGTAGGTTCCTACATGCATGCAAGCAACCTTATTCATGCGGCGTTTGCTCACTGTATTCATTCAACTTTCTAGAAGAGTATAAGGAATTTATTTATGAAGGAGTTCACACAGGTAATAATAATAATATTAGGATGATTTATTTGGTGAGCGCTGTTTTTGTGTGTGTCACACCTCAAGAGCCCCCTCCGAGCTTGGTCGTCGCTGTAGAAAGCGCCAATTCTCAAGCAAGACCCAGTGCTCTAAGGCTGGATGGACCTTATGATGACCGGTCTTTGCTAAAGGTTCATGAATTTTTCAACCCAGCGAAGAGAATATTTGAAAATATAAATGGTATATTGTTTATTTTGTGCTCCGCCGGGATTCGAACCCACAACCTTCCATTTACGAGTCAGAATTACCAGTATTAACCACTTGACTACGGACCGGTACCTATACTTGGTTCAGTATTTTTCACGCGGTTTGTTTCAGTAACAGGTACTTGCGTGACAAGTAGATACTTATAGCAAGAAGGTACCTGCATCATAAAACTAATTGGATTAAAAAGTTTGCAAGTACCCGACTTATTTAGGTGCGTGTATGAGCCTATACATCAGTTATAATGACACTCACCTCATACACCGTCATGAAGCAGTGGGAGGTGAGGTAAGCCACCGCGCCCGCGACGCTCAGGGGCACCCAGCTGTGCTGCACGCCCTGCTTCTTCTGGAAAACGGGGTAGCATTGGCATCAGCAGACGGCACATGAGGGTGTAGCATAGGCGTCAGCAGACGGCACAGGTGTTATTAGTGAGATTTGATATGAAACATGCTAACTATGGCATGGCATGTCATTTAGCAGCATGAGGTCATGACATAGAATATAGCCCATTAGTCATAACATATAAAACGTATCATTACATGCGGGTTTAATTTATTTCAGCATTATTTTAATCAGGTCGAATCAGCCAAACTGCTTAGCAGAACAAAAGGTTGCAAAATCGTACAAAATATAAGAGTCAAAAAACTTTTTCTATGCTCTCTGTGCCATCATGCAGCTCAACCTCTTCCTCCCTACAGTCCTTTGAATATCATCCAGCCATCTTATCTGTGGTCTTCCTACTCCTTCTTGGACTCCCTGAGTCGCCGATGGGCAATCTACTTCGGCCACCCTTACAATATGATCTGCCCAACACCACTTCAGGCTGGTTAAACAATGATCGATGTACCTCTGTGCACCTTTTAGAAAGAACAAGCAACACGTCTTCAAAAGTGATTCCCAGCATTCACTTTCCGGTGTTTCTTAGGCAGGTCCTCACTCCTCAATCGGTTGGTGCTAAAGTTAAAATATACGCGTGCTATCACTTACCTGTATGAGCTCTATCCCCACAAGCAGCGTGGTCATCACCACGAACGCCTTCCCCAGAAAGAGAATGAAGTCCCCTACAGAGTTAATGGCCACTACTCTCAGAGCGTTGCTGGAGAGAAGGCGAAAGGCCTGCCTGCCTGCGCTGCAGAAACCGTTGCCGGAGAGGGCTGCAATGGAGAAGGCAAGCAAGCAATGCACTTAAATAAATCCATGCTTAAAGCTGCAGAAATGATGGCTAGAGAAGGCTACAACAGACTAAACAAGACAACATATTTTGCTGATTATGGTTTCGAACTATAAGGCAAATGAGTACCGGCACACTTGAGACGTGCTGCTGACAGAAAATGTTGCCAATCCGATGGAGAAAAAAAACAGACGAATGCATCGAACTTGGGGTACATCAATCAAGGATTGTTGATCATCTGTTGATCGTCTATTGACTTTGTGGCATAGACGAATACTCCAGTTCATTGGTCACATTATGTACTCATAAGCCGTTGAACAGTCTTGCTTAACAAAGTCAAAGCCTGTAAATTCAGAGGCGATTGAGCAAGTGAAGAAGACCACAGGCTTTTATAAAATAACCAGGGGCTCGCGATCTTCAGTGATAAGATACGAGTAGGTACAACTGATAAGATCCGAAGCATATACTAATACGCAACAAAACTAAATAGATGCACGCTAATAGGAAAACCCCTGAGTTAAGTGTCTGGGGGGGGAGGTGGCAGTGAGGTCGACAAAGAAACTGATATGTACTCGGGATATTTCAAAGGTATAGCTGCAAAGGTACAGCTATAGCTGTATAACTTATTGTGTGTTTAGATCACCTTTGAAATACCTCGAGTATCTATAAGTTTCTTTGTCGACCTCACTGCCACCTCCCCCCCCCAGCCACTTAACTCAGGGGTTTTCCTGTTAGCATACATCTATTTAGTTTTGTTGCGTATTAGTTTTTTTGTACGTAATCCTGTTCCACCATCTTGTTCTGGGTCTTCCCACTGCCCCTTGTGTTACTCACCAGTTTCTATGTAGGCGTTCCTGGACAGGTACTGCAGGAAGTTCTGTAAGCAGTAGAGGCAGCACTGGCAGCACTGCAGCAGGTACTCCGCCCACTTGCTGGTGGAGCCCTTCAGCTGCTTCTGCAGGAACAGCAGGACGGCGCGCAGCATCTGCACGCAGGCGATCAGCAGCGAGCCCAGAACCACCGTGCCCAGGTGGAAGCGCACCAGGCGCTGGAAGCTCTTCAGAATGGGGCGGTCCAAGTTCTTCTTGTTCCTGGAATAGTCAACATCATGTAAGCAATAATAGCTTATCCATCATTCACCTAAAAACGTTGAAGACCAAAGATCTAGTCAAGAACCTTTTTTCGAGCTCACGAAATGCTACTATTTTTGTAGCATTAGGCTGAGGAAAAATTAATGAGACGTTTGAGTTTAAAAAAAGAGTGAGTAGGGGAAATTAAAATCCTTACCTCGTGAAAAACCACGTACCCACGGCGCCTGCTATGACCATGTGCTGACAACCAATGATGAACTGGGTGAACCAAAACAGAGCGAACAAGTCATACCATCTGGAGACCTGGTAAAAGAAACACCGGTAGGTCAGCGCATAAGTAAATCACGTGTTGGAGAAGACGTTAAAAAATAAGTAATGTTACCTTCATGGTGACATCCTTCCTGTAATGGAAGCTCTGGTTGGTCTCAGATGTGAGGTAGCCAGCGCTCTCCACCCAAATGCTGAAGTAGATCCACAACGAAACAGTAATAGCCAATGCGATGAATGTCTGCAACATTGTGAAACAAAGAGTCAACGTCATAACAACTAATCATCATTTTGGACATCAGTCTAAAAATAAACCT
This sequence comes from Agapetus fuscipes, assembly GCA_951799405.1. Lineage (NCBI taxonomy): Eukaryota > Metazoa > Arthropoda > Insecta > Trichoptera > Glossosomatidae > Agapetus > Agapetus fuscipes. Next base: position 12,431,587 of record OX637357.1, on the reverse strand, counting down.
AAAAAATAATTTAAAAAAGCTGTCTCACCAAGACAGGTTCCGCTAGCAGCAATGGCATGTTGCTGACGGCCTTGCCGGCCTCCTTGAACAGCTGGATGACCAGGCTGATGCGCTTCCTCATGACCAGTAGCACCAGGAGGATGAGAGCGCTGACCACAGTGGCTATGATGGAGTACGCCAGATAGCTGTACACCTTCCTCTGGGACACGGCGTCCTGCCGGCTCTCTGTCACCTGGTTCAGTGCGTCACGCTCTCTTACCCACATCACCCTGCAAACAACAAATGGTGATGACACTGATTCTGCTGATGATGATCATGCTGATGATGTTGATGCTAATCATGTTGATGCTGATGTTTTTTGTAAGCGCCGTTTCTTGACACCTTGGAACTCCAAGAGCGCTTTTTTGTGGGGACAAGACGAAATACTGGGGTTTCATTTTCTTCTTCTCCTCGACGGTTTTTGGTCTTTGAACGTCTGATGGCAGCCGAATATAAGCAACCAAAAAACACTCGTTTTCCAAGACTTTGGTGATTCTCATCTTGGTTGATTCACCAAGTCCTATATAAACTAAATTAAAAGGTTGCTGAAGACCAGTGGTTCCCAAACTATGGTAGGTACGCGTACCACCAGTGGTACGCGACGCTTCTTAAGGTGGTACGCAAGCAGCCATGGCCATAGGAAATACATAGTAAATAATTAGATAAAACGTTTTTCAATTTCGCGCTTCAAGTTAAGTACAACTGAGCCAAATATTTCCTCTTTTGTTTCGCACATGCAGCACCATTTTTTAGACTAAGACAGGCCTGTCCCGCCACGATTACAAAAATACTAAATCTGGCCCTCCACAATATTATGTTGGACACCCCTGCACTAAGAGTATTGAATTTTTTTTCTATAATAAATAAATAAGCATAATGTTTTCATTAACAGTTGCAGTTTTTATTACTTTACCATTTGAATGATTTTTTTAACTGTTGCACTTCAGTGGTACGCCACAGATTTATAATTTCGTGAGTGGTACGCGAAAGTAAAAGTTTGGGAACCACTGCTGAAGACTTTCGCAACAACTAGATAATATAGGTCATGTCAGAGAACGGTCTTGCAGTGGGAATAAAACCTTACGCAAATTAAAAAGAAAACGTGGATCAAGTGGATATCTCACCCGTTATCTGATTAACGAACATTTTAAAATTGAAAATCTTTCAATAAGACTCTGCAGATACATCTACTTTATAAGGAATACAGATGAGTATACAAGAACAAGGTATGTAAGTGGGTACTTATGCACCTGCATTTTATTTTTCACAAGAAGAAAGATCAACACTCACCATAAGAATATAGTTCCGATGATGGTGGTGAGGGAGACTCCGATCAGGATGATCCACACTACTACTCCTATCACGAACCTAAACATCACCAGGACGATCACCGAGAACACTGCAAACCAAACAACTTATTCCTGTCAAACGTATTTATGTCATCTACTTCTTTATGTCATTCATAACGTATTTATGTCATTTCCTTGACTTATAGGTTGGTATGAGGCTGACCACCCATACTGTAAAAAATGGTTCACTTTGCCAATGTCACCCCTGTTTCAGGGAAGGTCGCAAAAGTTGTGGGGCTTATGTTCATTTGAGGTTTGGATTTTATTTGTAAGTACACAATCAGCATTTGTAAGCGCGAACTACACTTGTTGGTTTGTGGGCATACATCTGAGAGCTTTAAATGAATATATCCTTGCAACTTAGATTATAGATTATAGATTATTATTACTGTTGTAAAATATTTCCAAAAGTGAAAAGTGGCATGTAGAAGCTTCACAAAACTTTAAACGACCGGGATCTAAAAACAGCACTAAATAAAGCTTTTCAGGAGTACGGACGTACGGTGCATTCCATTTTCTCTATGCTGCTGAAACATGGACTATCAAAGCAACAGAAAGTAGTAAAATGACAACTTTTAAATATGATTTTGGTGGCGCATGCTTCCGATTCCATGGACAGTTCCACGCTTTAACGAGTCAATCAGTCAGAAGTTCCACTTGGATGGCTTAACTGGCCAAACTATTCAGGACGAGAAGATCCACTACACAACGAATTCTTGGCCTGTGGCATCTTTGCTAGCCTGGAGAATAAATTAAAAAGAGAATGCCCCACATGAAGACACGAACAGCAGATATCTCGAAGGCTTAAGCGCTGTCAAGTTAAAGTAGAACTGGAAAATAATAATTGTTTCTGCAAGAACACATCCCTGACTCCTGAGCAATAAAAAACGGAAGAGAATCTGTAAAAATATGCAAATACTTCCTTACCGAACGCTATGATGCTCAGATAGACAATTTCCCTCCAACAGAGGTTCAGATCCTCAGTCACTTCAGCGAAAAAGTTAGTCAGGCCAGTCTTGGAGAAGAACGTGTTCACCACCTTTTCACTCTTCTTTGGTATGCATCGATTGAGGAATTCCCTGCTGAAAACATTTACAAAACACATGATGAAGCATCCTGTACCTATCTATACATTGGTAGACCATAGCTCAGTGGATCATACGTAATAATATTAGGATGATTTATTTGGTGAGCTCTTTTTTGTGTGAATCACACCTCAAGAGCCCTGTGCGAGCTTGGTCGTTGCTGTAAAAATACCCAATTCTCAAGCAAGACCCAGTTGCTGTAAAGCTGGATAGACCTTTAGTATCGGTCTTCGGTATATGAATTTTTCACCCAGCAAAGAGCATATTAGAAAATATAAATCGTATTTTTTTTGTGCTCCGCCAGGATTCGAGCCCACAACCTTCCATTCACGAGGAGTCAGAAGTGTTAACCACTAGACTACGGACCGGTCTGATGATGATGATAAGGACCACTTTGAATGTTTTGTTGTTATCGGTCCCCGCAATGGTCATGGATATTAAGCGGTTCTAATATCAGAACCTCAATGAAATTGTAGGTAAGCATGGTCATTCATTTTCGATATTTTTTTTGGCTCAATGTAACTCGCTGTGTTCTAGCATTTTAGAGTGTTGAGGGCATGAAGCGTGGACTCACTATTCCGACTCGTCGCACTTCTCCACGCACTGCCTGTGCACTTTGTTCCTCTGCACGGGAATAACTCCTGCCGAGTTGACGAGGAGCAACCTGTAATAAACAAAAGCAACTCTTTATAAAATCAAATCACTGAATTTCCAGTCAAAATAACCTTTCTCTTTACATTAGCTGACATTATTTAGAGTCCTGGAGCTAGTGGCTTGCTGCATCTGCCACAGTTCTCTGAGGTATTCTGGTGCCTGTCCATCTAGGATGTCTTTTATCATGACACACAGTCTATACCGCACTCAATTATGTAATGAAGATTAGCCCAGCGATTTAAGGACGACTTCTCGTCGATGGCCATTCATCGCTCTCAATTCTTAATGAAATCCTGGATGAATCCTTCCTGTTTTTAAATGTATCTTTATTATCATAATTCATCCCAATCCATCTATCCTCTCCCATCTAACAATGTCCAAGCCAATATCACACTGTTTCAGGTGTTTATTCTTCCAGTAGCTTGTCAAGTCCCCCAACGTCCACCTTACTATTAAAAAAGTGAAATAAATGTTGCATGTAGGTACCTATGTTGAATTTTAGGCATCCTTAGGAATCTTTTCTAATCTAGTTTGGGTCCTTTACAATACAGGCCCATAGAAAATGGTTGTTCAGTGCCTGAAGGGCTTATAATAATATTGATTGTTATTAATATTTTGTTAAGGGCTGTATTACATGCTACGTCACCATCCTTTATACTAGGGGTTACTGGTTACACACATCGACCTGAATTCTGTTGAAAAACTATTTTCCGTGCTGATCTATTTATTTTTGTGAAAGAGCTTCAGCCGCCACACAATGGACACTTCGCAAGCCGGAAGTGAGAAAATCAATACATAATTATAGGCTGAGTGAGTCGTTAAAATATTTATGTTATTTGTTTGTACAGAGACGTAATCAAATTAGTATTTACCTCCTGATGTCAACATAGTCGGCCTCATTTATTAGACATGGACATTAGACAGGCAGTTGGAAGAGCCAGAATAATATGACTGGAGGGAGTGGTGACGGACTATCATACGAAAGGATTACCTATAGGACTAGAGGAGGAACGCATTAGATAGGTAGCGGTGGCTGCGATTCATCAAGGAGGCCGAAATCCACCCTAGGTTGACGTGCCAGTGATGATAATTGATAATGACGTAAGAGACCGACAATAATGTGAATGCACAAATATAATAAGAATTAACTGACTATGACTCATAAAGCCATGTAAACTGTACACGTACTTAGGTGCATTTGTATAAGTAGGACAACTTGATGAAATACAAAAATAATATGCAGCTCATTTACTAGCACGTGGGACATGAGACAGAAATATGCAGCTCATTAGCTATCCCGTGGGACATGATGAAGAGATATGCAGTCCATTAACTAGCACGTGAGATATGAGAAAGAGATTTGCAGCTCATTAACTAGCACGTGGGACATGAGACAGAAATATGCAGCCCATTAGCTAGTCCGTGGAACATGAGGCAGAGATATGCAGCCCATCAACTAGCACGTGGGACATGAGACAGAGATATGCAGCCCATTAACTAGCAGGTGAGATATGAGACAGAGATATGCAGCCTATTAATTAGCACGTAAGATATGAGACAGAGATATGCAGCCCATCAACTAGCACGTGGGACATGAGACAGAGATATGCAGCCCATTAACTAGCAGGTGAGATATGAGACAGAGATATGCAGCCTATTAATTAGCACGTAAGATATGAGACAGAGATATGCAGCCCATTAACTAGCACATGGGACATGATGCAGAGATATGCAGCCCATTAACTAGCACGTGAGATATGAGACAGAGATATGCAGCCCATTAACTAGCACGTAGGACATGAGGCAGAGATATGCAGCCCATTAACTAGCACGTGAGATATGAGACAGAGATATGCAGCCCATTAACTAGCAAGTGGGACATGAGGAAGAGATATGCAGCCCATCAACTAGCACATGTGTGATATGACAGTAGATTAATGGTCGATATTAAAAAGTGGCCTGCTGCTCCCTGCTTTCAAGGGCATCTTTCAGCATAAAAAAAAGCGACTCAAGTCCACAAATCCCATTATGAGCGTAGTAATGATGTTGAACTCCATTTGAAGTCCATATACAAGGAGCAAAGTGTGAAAAAGCACAAACTGATCACTCTGCCACACCAGAAAGTCCCAGGTTTCAATATTCCAAGAGGACTGTGAATCACCTTAAACAGAGTCCACACCGAGCATGGCCGTTGCAACTTCCTGCTCCATCTTTAAGATGCGACGGAGAACACAACTCTCCGGCACATAGTGAAGAAGTACCCCACCAGAATCCACCCTCCTGAGCTGAAAGAACTCCACAAAGCCACGCCAGGAGCAGTGGATTGGATGAAGGGTTTGATTCTAAGAATTCGTTATGCTTATCAACCATACGAAAAGGAAAGGAAGGATCACAGCAGAGCAGTACTTGTTGTTACCTTTTAGTCGTCATGTCCGCGCGCGTGCACGTGCTACTGGGATCGATGCTCTCGGTGTTGGGCCGGCCACAAATGTTAGCGCAGTCATCGTAGCCGTTAACGATGCGGTAGATGTCTCCGTAGTACATGCAGTAGCCGATCAGCACCAGCTGCAGACATCCAAACAATGCAATGATCCACAAGAGCTCTCTGCGATCGTAGTCGCTGCTAGTCAGCAACACTTTCTCAAGCAGTGGCTGTACATAGGTATACTGCAACTTCTTCCTCTTACCACGTTGTCCCCGAAGGAGTCACAGTCGCGAGTGTAATTTATTTTCACAAGTAAGGGTGGCGGATTTTCTTTGCCAACCGCTTTACACTGGAAGTGGGGGTTTCCAAGCTGGTTCTCATTTCTTGTGAAGGCTCAGTAAGCCTTGCCTATACTCGTATATATAGTTTTATTTTGGGTTTAAAATTTTGAACACCGAAACGGGAAAACATTGATCGGCATAGAAACCCTAGCCCTCTGGCACAGAACGCAAGCATTCTACCAATTGAGCTATTGGCCGGACACTGAAAGGACATCGAAAGGACAAAAAGCCTTTAAATTGCATAAAATACCGCCAGTGCTTACCAAGCCAATAATGAAGATTATAAATATGACGAGGAAGATGACGTCAGTGCAGGACCTCTCCTCCCAGCCCACCAGCTGCTTCCTGTCCCCTTCAAGGTCATTGTTATCAAAGTAAACCTGGAAAGAGACACACACTCAAACTCTACATCAGATTTTATGGACCGTGATTTGGAGAAGGTTAAATTTCTCAACGTATTGATGGAATTGTAACTCTTCGAAACGTTGAGAAATTAGAGTTTCCTACTTACCTGCAGGTATTCCTTAAATCCCATTCTTGAACGATTTTAAGCCATTTGTTTCTAGGTATTCGTTTTCCTCGTTTTTCTCTAAACATGCACTTTAAAAGAGTCATTTATCGTACATTCTTTCCTAGTATTTTGTGAAAGCTTAGCCTGAGAAGATTTCGAAGAAGAAAAAGGCTGATAAAACAGATAGAAATAAAATATCTGGAAACCCTGAAGGTCTTCGAAACCTGGGTAATGACTAACGACAAAAAAAACTCAGATCTTGATTGCAAATTATTTTGAAAGGACGATTCTCAAAACTATCAACGGTCCTTTGATACATAACAATATCTGGTCACATGATTAGAATAGACGACGACAACCACATTAACCTCGTAACACTCTCAGCCCCTCAAGGCCAAAGAAGAGCAGGAAGGCTAAAAATTGGAAGGATGGACGGAGTCAGCGTAGATGCAGCCAAGGCAGACAGACATTACGTAGCTGGAGATCAAAGGCGATGGACAGGCGAGAGCTTAGACCGGTATGTAGTCTAGTGGTTAACGCTTCGGACTTGTGATTGGAAGGTAGTGGGATCGAATCCCGGCGAAGCAAGTTTTTTTTTTCAAATTTGCTCTTCGCTATGGGTTGAAAAATTAATATGCAACTATAATAAATAATGCAACTAAGCTACACATATAGTGTAACTTCTTGCCTGCGTTATCCTCGAAGGGGTCGCATGTGGCGATTCGGGACCTATTTATTTTTACAGGTAAGGGGGCCGGCCTCACACCAACCACTTTCAGTTGAAGGGGGGGGGAATATATACCTTTATTTATTTATGACCGGTCACTATAGGTCCATCCAGCCTTACACCAACGAATTGGTGCTTTCTACAGCGACGACAAAGCTCGCATAGGGCTCTTGACGTGTGATTCACAAAAAAACGGCGCTCACCAAATAAATCAGCCTAAAATTATTATTTTGGCTCAGATGCTGATGACTTATATTGAAACAAAGACATAAGTTAGTACCTCGTCTTTGGTATCACTGGGATCCACTGCGTTATTTGTACTGAAGCACTGACCCATGTTGCCAAGTATATACTCTACCACATAACATTTAATTTACTGTAACTAGTTTCTACTGCACGTTCAACTAGTTTATAATTAAATAATCTACCCTCCACCAAGGTTTATTTTATCCAATGATTTTTCCATCATCTTGTTTGAGTCACATTTTAACTCCATATCTCAGTCACAACGGGCCCTACATACAAGTACGTATAAAGTTACTATCAAAGCTCTTTGCTGTTTTCTTAAAAGCTTTCGATGACTTTAGTTATCTATTTTAATTTTTTGAAATATGTTGGTACATAGGTTTATCAGTCAGCTGGACGGACACAGTCCACTGGCTAGTTTAACTGACTGTGGCTGCCTATAAACTATATGACGTAGTTTTCAGGCTGTAGTGCTTTCCGTGAAAAAGAGTTAAGTAGGTAGTTGTGTGCCTCTGGAGCAGAGGCTCCCAAACTTTTATTTGTCTTATAGACAGCTAAATCTAATCTAATCTAATCTAAGGTGCAAAGATATATATGTAATTGTATTGGGGATTTACATTATATGCATTTTCACAAGCAGACTCGTATGAGTTCGCGCTTAAACATACCGCATGTGAACGTACAATATTAAAACCAAAATCTCAAATGAACATACACTCTGCAACTCTTGCTGACCTTCCCTGGAACAGGGGTTACATTGGCAAAGTGAACCATTTTCTGCAGCATCGGTGGTCAGCCGCATATTAACCTATAAATCAAGGAACATAAACATACACAACAATTTTCATTTTTTTAAAATAGACAAATAATATAATATGTATAAATATCAAAATCCTAGCCCTAGCCACCAACATTACAGATCAACCGCCAATCCTTTCTGTCCTTACACACTTATTTTATTTCATCCAGAGTCATAACCTCCTTCTTACAAGCTCTCCTTTTATTAGCTGGATCAAATCAAAATATTACATTAGGGTATTTGCAATAATGAGGAATGTGGTAAAAATTGTATAATTTTGATAGTATGACAAGCATATTATAGCAAGGTTCTGATTTCAAGTCCAATGTAAAATTGTATGGTTTTTCGTTTGAAAAATAACTTTCGGTAATTTGGACAAATTTCGAAACGGATATGCGATCCGTGAATGGAATTTGTAGCCCCTGTTACGTCATTTTCTTGTATCCACAACACTGATAGTACCTATTGCAATGGCTGTAAGATGAATAAAGAAAATGACGTCACATCCGAAAATTTAATCCAAAGAGCGTTTTAGCGCGTAAATTCGAACACCATTTTTGGACGTAAATAACTTTGTTAAAAAAACAAATAAAAATAAAATTCAAGAAGTTTGGTGATAAGCGAATAAAAAGGATTTTGAATTAACAAGAAAAAAGTGAATTTTCCCTATTATAATTAGACATTAGAGAGGATAGATGGATTGGAATGAATAAGAATGAGGATGGATACATTAAAAAACGGGAGCAGGAAGGATTCATCCAGGATTCCATTAAGAATTATTGAGAGCGATGAATGACCCTCCTCGGATAGCTTGATAGATAAACGGATAGCTTGACATCCACTTACCTAACCAAAGTAGATTGACGCTGGAGGAATCAAGAAGTTAGATCCTCCCAAGGCTCTCGCGGACCACTGGTTTGGAGCCACTGCTTCAGCAGGACATCTTCTGAACACTTTTCCAAAGCCTGTATGTGTGGAATGTGGACTGTCATTTAGTCATTTAGCTGATGTACCTATAGACGTACCCTGATCAGGCCTGGATTAAGGGCGGTGCGAGCAGTGCGACCGAACACTCTTTAATAAACTCTTTTTACCTTTATTACTACATACTTACCTATTACATTCCCTTTATACACTCTTTTTGTCAGTCGGTCTTCATTCATCCTTTCAATATGCCCAAACCATCGCATCACACTTCTTTGAACTTTCACTTTCACGCTTTCTTTTACTCCGCATTCATTCAGAACCCATTCGTTTCTCACTCTATCTTTCAGTGTTTTTCCTGTCATACTTCTTAAATGAGCCATTTCTACGGTGCATACCTTATTTACTTCTCTTTCATTCACCGTCCATGACTCGCTTCCATACATCAGGGTCGGCAACAATATGCAATTGTGTACCGCCATTTTCATTTTCTTTGGTATCCTTTTATTCTTCGCTATTCTACCAAACGCTCCTATCACGCATCTTCCTTTGCTGGCACGCTTCTCTAATTCCTTCGTCATCTTACCATTCGCCTCAAACTTGCTTCCTAAATAGTCAAACTCATTCACTACTTCAACTTTTTTTCCATTCAAATTAACTGTAAGTTCCTCACATACTTCATTCCTGTCAAAAACTAATATTTTTGTCTTATTCGCATTCACTTTCAAGCTATTTTTACAAAATGCATCATTCAGTTTGGTTAACATCGCTTGGAGTTCCTCCGCCGAGTCAGCTAAAACTATAGCATCATCAGCATAAAGAAGTACTCCAACTCTTGTTTCACCCACTTTCACTCCGCTCTCTGATATTCCAGCTTCTTTTATGCAACTGTCCATGATTATATTAAACAACCATGGACTCATCACGCAGCCTTGCCTCACTCCCTTATATACATCAAACCAGTCACTATCCCCCGTATTCACGATCAAAACTGATTTAAGTGCCTTACTCAAGCGCTACACTTACTCAAGGGTCGACATTCTGGAGCGTTTTGTTTCACAAAGAACACTCAAGCAGTAATCAACGTAGTGCCCAACCCCCAGGAGACGCACGGGTTTGTCATTGGCTCTCGAAAAAACCCAGCTCTGTAATTGGTCAGTACCTTCCGACCGATATTCGGCGTACTTCACTCTTATCATTGCCGCCTCTTTCAAATTTCAATGTCATATCAGCTTTGCATAAAACTTGACAACAAATAAGTACGTATAACGCAATTACTAATTTAAGTAAACCGTACGTACGAATTTGTTTGTGTACAATTTCTATTAGTTTTTAAAAATACATTTATGTAATATCCAATGTAAAGTGTTTTGATCGATTTCAGCGCCAAAAAGATGTTGTTTTCTCCAGCGGAAAAGGAGCTGCTGGTGGCTCTGATTAAAGAAAAACCTGTAATAGAAGATAAAATAACAGATCGAAGAAATCGTTGGCTTTGCAACCCTCAATGAGCAACGGCAAAACTGTATACAGAACGACGCATTTTTTCAATCAAAAACGTCTTCTAAATTCTTCCTCTTCGTAATACGTAAATGGGTCTTTACAGTCTCTGATATATTTTCTTGGGACACTATTTTTGAACAAAACAATGTTATTATTCTCGTTGAAGTCAACTGTATCGAAAGAATTCATTATTTTATGTAAATAATTCACAACCAAACAAAAAATGTGCTGATGAAATGCGGCGGAATATTTTGACAGTTCATCTGTCATTACAGTATGGTCCTAGACCATACCGGAGAACAAACCCAATTCTGATGGTCAAGCAATGTAAATGAACTCGTCAAAACAATGTTAATACACTCGTAAAAATCATGTTTATAGAAAGTATTCATTTTTTCATGTAAATTCACAATCAAACAAAAAATGTGATAACAATGAAATATGACGGAATATTTTGACAGCGCTTAAGCGTTGGTTAATATACGTGTCGACCTTACTTACCTGAGTGCTAGTTTTTGGAGCGCTTAAGCGCTAATTTTACCTTAAGTATTGTTCTTGAAATGAATTTCCCCAATCTAAGCGCTAGCTTGCCCTTAAGGAAGTGCCAGTTTTGATCGTGAATACGGGGGTATATCTCCCATCCACTCTTACACATGCCGAACTATTTTCATAGATGGCTCGTATCACATTCAGAAGGTTGTCATTCACACCGTACTTCCTGAGAACATTCCACAACATACATCTGTCCACCGAGTCAAAGGCCCTCTCGAGATCCACGAAGGCTGCGTAGACCACCCTCCCCACAGCCAGATGTTTTTCAACAATCTGTCTGAGAGTAAAGATTTGGTCCACACAACCTCGTCCTGGCATAAAACCAGATTGAATATCAGAGACCCTGTGATCGGTGGCCATTCTCACTTTTTTTATGACAATTTTGCATAAGACTTTCCCAGGTATACTAAGGAGACTAATGGGCCTAAAGTTACGGCAGTCTTTCTTGTCCCCTTTACCCTTGTAAATAGGGACAATGACCGCCTTTCTCCAGTCCATCGGTACTACCCTGTCTTTCATACACATCTTGCATAATTCAAACATCCACTCTACCACACATTCTCCTCCTGCCTTTAACATCTCGGCATTCAATCCATCCATACTTGCAGCCTTTCCATTCTTCAGCTCTTTTATGCTTGCTTTTATTTCCTCTTTCAGAATATCCTCATTACTTTCATTTGTAGGGTCACATTAATATAAATTTCTTTCGCCCTGTCCTAATATTTCTTCAAAGTATTCTTTCCATCTGTTACATACATCGTCTTCATCCCACAGCAAGACTCCCTGCGCATTCTATATGCCCGGAGTTGTTGCTCCCACACTTTCGTTATTATTCCGAACCCAACTCCAGAACATTTTTTTGTTGGTGTGGAAGTCCTGCTGTGCCCTTTCATTATTTTTCTTCTCTAATTCCATCTTACTTTCATACACAAGCTTTTTAGTATTCATTTTTGCCCTTATATACATCATTTCCAAATTCAAATTACCTTTATCTTTCAACCATTTCTTATACGCTTCCTTCTTTTGCTCTACTGCTTCTTTCACTCCATCGTTCCACCAGGCATCACCTTTTTTCTTACCAACATTTGTTTCTCCGCATGTCATTCTAGCAGATTCGGTCAGTTCTTTCTTCATCATTTGCCACACTTTTTCCACACATCCTTCATCTTTCATTTTTTGTAGTTCATCCATATTTAATCTTTTGGCAATCTCACTTTGATATTCATCTTGCACCTTGTCATCTTTCAAATTTTCCACTTTTATTCTTTTCATTCTTAACAATATTTTTTTCTTTCCTTTTTTACAATCCCCTACCATTATTCTCGCGCATAGCAAATAGTAGACCTAGCAAATAGAAGACCTAGAAAAGAATGGATTGATCAGATAAGTGAGATTGCGAATGAATGGAATTTACAGAGTGGAAACAAGAGAAGAGCATGCATGAAAAGAGTGATGAAATTAGATGAGATGAAAGAAGTATGCAGGGACAGAGTCAAGTGGAGGCACTTATGTGGAGGTACTGGCCACCCCTAGAGGAATGGCGGCAGGATACAAGACAAGACAAGACTACATACCTACCCGATTCGTTTTTCCCTGCCCCATCCCTTTGCTCTTATTTTTGTTTTAGTCTTTTCTTTTGATTTTTATTTTATTTTAGGTCCGTAGTTCAGTAGTAGGTAACATTTCGGACTCTGAATGGGAAGGTTGTGGGTTCGATTCCCGGCGGAGCACACAAAATATACCATTTATATTTTCAAATTTGCTTTTCGCTGAGTTGAAAAATTCATAAAACCTTTACCAATGACCGGTTACCAAAAGTCCATCCAGCCTTACAGCAACTGGGTCTTGCTTGAGAATTAGCGCTTTGTAGCGACGACGACCAAGCTCGTAAAAAGGTCGATAGTTCAATTGGTAGAGTGCTTGCATTCCATGCCGAGATCAAGGGTTCGATATCAAGGTTTAGGTACTCAGCCTTCACAAGAAATGAGAACCAGCCCCCCCCCCCCGGGAGCTGGGAAACCCCCACTTCAACTGAAAGTGGTTGGTGTGAGGCCGCCCCCCTTACCTGAAAAAATAAATAGGACCCCTTCGGGGCAACGCAGGCAAGGATTAACACTATATGTGTAGCTTAGTTGCGTTTTAGGTGGTAACTTTGTTTTGTTGATATTCACATTTGATTTTATTTATTGTTGCTGTTGTTGCTGTTTTTGCATATTTTGTATTACTTATTTTTTAAATTGAAAACCTATAGTCCAGTCGATAGTGACAAATACCTAATTTAGCAGAGAGCATTCCATGTGGAAAACTCGGATTCGAATCCCACCGAGGGGTCGCATGTGTCGAGTGCAACATATTGATTTTTACAAGTGACTAAAGGGCCAGTTTTACGCCAACCACCTCAATTGAAAAGTGAGCTCCCAGCTTCCGACCCCTCAAGAGCTGGTACTCATTTCTTTTGAAGGCTGAGTAAAGCTTGCCGGTAACGAGAAATAATTTCTGACACCCTCGGTGCGGGATTCGAATCCGAGCTCTTGGCATGGAATGCAAGCACTCTAGGTACCTACTGAGCTATCGACCGGACTCTGACTCCGAGCCCATATAGCCCCCGGTAATGTGTCTCCCTGTACCAGGGCCCCTCTTGGGCTTTATGCGGACCTGCCCCTGACACTTGTAGGTTTCTATCTATCACAACATTGATATTATTGTCCGTCAGCCACACATGCTATGTCTGAAAAAAAACTAATAAAAACAATTATATTTCCTACTCAGAGGCACCTACCTGCTATATGTGAATAATCGATACGTTTTACTTGTAGGTAGGTACTTTACTGGGGCTAAAATAATATTAGTGGCATTTGTCACATTATATACATGATGACACATGTATGTAAATGTCAGGTCTGTACCCCAAGTATACAACATCACAAAATAAACTCACCTCGATAGCGTCAATCGAAAAAATATATGAAAACTACATCCCTCATGAGAAGTGCCGACGTAGGGGAGACCGAGGAGGGTTGTGACAGAGGTGAGTTGTGACACAGTCGATTCCTCGAAACCTATGGCTGCTAGCGAGTTGGCAACAATGCGTAATTATTATAGTTTGACGTGTCACTACGTCCAGTAAGCGCCAGCGATGCGTGGTGAGTGGTTGTGTCTGTGCATCATCAGTGGGAAAAATATCATCAAAAGTAAGTTTTTAATCAAAATTTCAATAGTCTATTAATCCTAACATATTAAGTTATTGATTTTTTGAAATTGGTTTTATTATACCTTAACAATTCAGCTTTCATAATAATGTACTGTTTTATTATTATTTGCCACGTGTTTTAAAGTTTTAAGGTTATTTATTTGAATGAATCATGATTTTTGCATCTAGGAGAGTTGTGACAGCCTGTCACAACTCTCCTAGATATTTTTTTGTGCAGGATAATAAAATATTACGCTTTATATCCTAACTTATGCTGTGTTTTTGTTTTAGAATGCCAGATATACATGTGAGAACGACTGATAGAGACATGGTTAGTAAGGAGATTTATGAACTGGCATATGAAGAAGTAACATCAAGGGGACAAAGTCTAATAATTGCTGCATCCTTATATAATTTAAATTATATGTTGCTTTCGCGATACATCAAAAAGAAAAAATATTTTGAGTCCAAAAAACTTGACACACCACCTTCTGTTGGCTACTCCAGTCCCACAGTCTTTACGGCTGAAGAAGAAAACATATTATGTGACCTGTTAACTTGTGCCGCCACTAATTATGGGCTTAAAACGCAGGAAGTAAGAGAATTGGCCTACAAGTTAGCGAAACGTCATAATAAGAAGTTCCCTGTGTCCTGGGACGAACGTGAAATGGCAGGGGAGGTATGGCTCCAACTTTTTATGAAGCGCCATCGTAACCTGTCGTTAAGGTTACCCCAGCCTACGAGCATTGCTCGCGCGACAAGCTTCAATAAGACAAACGTGAGCATATTTTTTGATAGTTATAAATCTGTTTTGAGCAAGTATGTTCTTGATGGCAAAGATATTTGGAATGTAGATGAGACTGGAATAAAAACTGTCCAAAAACCTGATAGGATAATCGCAAGACGTGGTGAAAAACAGGTCAGTGCCATGACCTCAGCAGAGCGGGGAATTCTTGTGACGATGGATTTGGCTGGTAACGCAATATGTAATTATATACCGCCAATGTTTATATTTCCACGTAAAAGGTTTCAAGAGCATTTTATACGGGATGGCCCTCTTGGATCAGTAGGGACTGCTAATGGGGCTGGATGGATGCAAGAAGATGATTTCTCCTTTTTTCTGGAGCACTTTAAGAAACATGTGAGACCATCAAAAGAGCACAGAACATTATTGCTCTTGGATAACCATTCATCGCACATGGCTATAAAAAACATTGAGTTCTGCAGGGAGAATGGAATTATTTTACTGACATTCCCCCCACACTGCACTCACAAGTTGCAGCCAATGGATCGAACAGTTTTTGGTCCTCTTAAGAGAGCTTAAGATGACCGTTACACTTAGCAATTACTTATACCAAACGCTGAATGAAGGTAAAATATAATGTTAATGCATATTTTTTTCAAATAAAGAAACTTTATCCATCAAAAGCAATGTTTTAATTTAATTGTCCTTTAAAAAATGCCGTAATTAACACTTGTCACAACTTACCTCGACCTATGTCACAACTCACCTCGATACTAGGAGAGTTGTGACAACGGGAGTTGTTTTAAATTTTCACGTTTTATTAATATTACATGATTATTTTACTACTTTTTATATTGATATCATATAGTGTAATAAACTAGCTATTTAAAATCGTACGTTTCGTAGATATGGAACCATTATTAGCTGAAATATTTTATGTAACGTAAAAATTGTCACAACCCTCCTCGGTCTCCCCTATAGGTATTCCGTGCATTGAAGAAGAAGAAGTAGAAGATTCACGGGGAGTGCCGTTGAATATTCCGCGCATTGAAGAAGTATAGGAAATATTCCGTGCATTGGAAGAAGAAGAAGAAGAAGAAGATTCACGGGGAGTGCCGTCGAATATTCCGTGCATTGAAGAAATATAGGAAATATTCCGTGCATTGGAAGAAGAAGACGAAGAAGAAGAAGATTCACGGGGAGTGCCGTCGTATATCGGTATATATTCCATGATATATTGACACTTAAGGATCATATTTAATGCATGCCCCAAACAGGCACATGTACACTCGCGCTTACACATACTGCATGCGTACGTACAAAATAAATCAAACCTCACATGAACATACACTTTGTAACTCCTATCGCCTTTCGCTGAAACGGGAGGGCATTGGAAAAAGTGAAACAAGTTTTTATAGCATGGGGGGGGGGTGGTCAACCTCATACCAACTACTTAGTCAAGGAACACACAAATTTTGGAATTCATCGTATAAATCTGCGCTAGTACGCGATTGGCATGTTTTTCAATGCATTCTTACATTGAAAGGTTATAATCATTTCAGATAAATTGAAATTTGCTCTAATAATGAAATTGTCACAAATTTTGAATATGGAACTTTTTAAAATAAAGTGTAGAACTTTCATCTCGATGGTCCGTCTTATTTTACAAATTGTTTTTGTGTGTTTTCGGGTTAGACCATGGTCTATTAGCAACTTTTTTATCTGCCGACGAGCGACCGCCAAGACAACGAAAACCACCAAGTCGCTTTGACAACTCGCCTTGAGTATGCTTTCTGCTCGTGAAAGTGAAACGTCGGAAGATAAAAAAAGCTGCAAATAGTCCATGGTCTAACCCGAAAAACCACAAAAGTATTTTTTTGTGAACATTCACTTCAACAATATAATATTATATACCTACCTACTTATATATATATATTTTAAATCCTATGCGGGAGACTCTCTAGATTTCAGACTCTAGGGGTCTAAGACACTTGTTGGAGTGCCGCAGAGGTGTTAACGAGCTTGGTCGACGTGACGCTACAAAGCGCCAATACTCAAGCAAGACCCAGTTGCGTTGTTTGTTAGTGACCGGTCTTTGGTATAGGTTTTATGAATTTTTCAACCCAGCGAAGAGCATAATATTTGAAAATATAAATGCTATATTTTTTGTGCTCCGCCGGGATTCGAACCTACAACCTTCCATTTACGAGTCCGAAGTGCTGCTACTGGACTACGCGAACCGGTCAATGGTCCTTAGCAACAAATAACAAAATATTTGTTTGCCTTTTCCCCAGCAACCCGACCGTTTGATGTTGCAATTTTGTTTCTCTCATGAAATTTATTCCGAGATTCTGTAAAAATAATGTTTTCATCTTTATTGATTTGTCCCGCTTGTTGTGTCTCTAGATGGCGACAAGTGCTTGTCTATGGTTTGACACTCCTGTCAGCTGTCAGTGCAATGTCAGATTTAGCTGTGAAATAAATCAATTGAAGCCGCAAATTTCAAAAATGAAGATATGTTATTTAATTTACGCCATTTCATTAGGTACGTCCTGTAATCCTATTTATTACTCTTTGTTTTCCTCACACTTTTGATCGCGTGTTATTTCTTTGATTACCTTCTAATTCCAGGGAAACCTTACTTTTTTTTTTAAGTAAACGTTTATTTTTCGGGTGCTATTCTGGATTAATTAAAAATTGTACATGTAGGAGAACACGCCATCCTGCGTGTACTGTGTTTCTTCCCTCACATCAGACGCGGGTCCTCATTGGTTCTAAATCTAAATCTAAGTTGCAAAGATTTATATCATTTGAGATTCATATTAAATGCATTCCCACAAGCAGACCTTCAATATAAAAACCCAATCTCGAATAAACTTAAGCCCTGCAAGTCTTGCCGACCTTCCCTGAAACAGGAGTGACATTGGCAAAGTTAACCATCTTTTTACAGTATGGGTGGTCAGCCTCATACCAACCTGTAAGTCGAGGAATCATCAATGGTCATCCACATAGAGCACCTGATTAGCTTTCTGGGATAAATAAATAAATATTAGCATGATTAATTTGGTGAGCGTTGTTTTTGCATGAATCACACCTCAAGAGCCCTCTGTGAGTTTGGTTGTCGCTATGGAAAGCACCAATCACACAAGCAATACTCAGTTGCTGTAAGGCAGGATAACCTGTGGTGACTGTAACTTGTTTAGGCAAATGAAATCTGCCACCCAGAGAAGAGCACATTTTGAAAATTAAATGATAATTTTGTTGTGCTATGCCAGGAATCGAACACCTACAATTCATATTTTTTATGGTTTGTGTGCACTGTGAAAATTCATATTGATTTATTTTTAATGTTTTTTAGAAACAAGTTCTAATAAAACACCGTTTCTTTTCACAAGAGATCAATTTATTTCAATTAATATTACACACATTTTCGATCTTTTCTTGCTTTCGATTGGACAAGATCGAAAACGTTTTTAATATTAATTAAAATAAATTGATCTCTTGTGAAAAGAAACAGTGTTTTATTAGAATTTGTTTGAAAAAAACATAATTAAAAAAAAAAACATACAGTTCAAATTCGCCTCCCGATTATTAGTCCGTAACACACATCAAGAATGACATTTTGTTTTGTACACACCAGAAATTAACCTAGCATACGCCCGAGTTACAAAAAACTTTGAAATGTTAGGTACTGAACATAAATATAATGCAATAAATTAAGTAATAAAGTTGAGATTTACCTCTATCAAAAAATTGTACATCAGGGAAGTGTAATTTGAATAAATGGATAAATGTAGTACAAAATATATATAGCGCCTTTTATGACAGTGTGTCATTGCAAAGGCGCTTGTCCTTATGATTGGACGAAGAGGTTTTTCTTGAGACGTCTTTTGAACAGTCTCTCCAAATCCAGTTCCCTTAGTGAGACGGGAATAGCATTCCAAGTCATTAGGGCAGCCGCCTTGAATGCCCTGTCTCCAAAAACAGTGCGGGGCTTTCTTACAGGGATGTCCTAAGTGTTTGCCTTAGTTGAAGTGTATGCACTGTTTGTGCAGTTGTGGTGGTGTCATGCAACGGTGCGTCCCGCGTGCTGGAGCTCAGCGACCGCTTCCTGGAGATCCACCAGGAGGGCCACTGGCTGGTGATGTTCTACGCGCCGTGGTGCGCCTACTGCCACCGCCTGGTGCCCGTGTGGGCGCACGTGGCGCAGGCGCTGCACACCTCTAGTGTGAAGGTGGCGCGCCTGGACTGCACGCGCTTCACAGCCGTCGCCACGCACTACAGAGTGCGCGCCTTCCCCACCATCATGTTGTAAGATAACACTCATACGTCGTCTTCACCATCACAGCCTTCCATTACTTTTTTATCCTCGTGAGGCCTCCACTCGTCTATTCTCTTTGTCCATCTTTGGTCATTGAATCTGGCAACATGCCCTGCCCACGACCACTTCTGCATTGCCACTCTTTTCATGATATCACAAATGCATATTTTCTTCTGCGTTGCCACTCTTTTTATGTCACTAACTCAGGTGTTCCCAATCATTTTTAGCCCGGGGTGCACTTACAAGTTTAGTATTTTATCACGGCTACTCTAGCTAGCTTTATAGGTACCTGCAAATATTTGTGGTTTTGGATAATGATAGAGGATGGACTCACAGCGCCCCTCTTTACTTTATCCGGCGCACCAGGGCGCTGCGGCGCACACTTTGGGAAACCCTGCACTAAGCTCATGTTCTCTTCTGCTTTGCCACTCTTTTTATATCAGTAACTCATGTTTTTATTGAACAGTCCTGGGCTGGAAGTCTCATCACCACGGTAATTCTTACCTGCCGAATATCGGTAATATTTGTATGAAGACTAATCAGCTGTTCACTTGCGGCCATCTTGGATTGACAGGTCTTCATACAAATATTACCGATATTCGGTAGGTAAGAATTACCGTGGTGATGGGACTTCCAGGCCTGTGAAATGTTTAATGCTGTGTTATGGTTCACTCTGCAGCTTAAAGGGCTCCCTGAAGCACGAGTACTCGGGGGAGCAGAACAAGGATGAGCTGGTGAGCTACGCGCTGCGCATGTCCAGCCCGCCCGTGCTGCTGGTCAACAAGCCAGACACGCTGGACTACATCAAGGAGAGCACGCCCATATTCTTCGCTTATGTCGGACAGCAAACAGGGAACCTCTGGGTAAACTAATGTTTTGTTGGCTTATTTTTAGGCTGAATTCAGAATGCTGCGGTCTCTTACTGTCTCTTCTGTAAGTCTCTTCACTGGCGATTCTTCACTGCGATGAAGGAACGAATCCATTTCAAAATAGGCTTGCTGGTGTTCAAGACTCTGCGTGGGACTGCATCAAAATATCTCATAAACCTGATAGCACCGGCAACAACAAGCAACAGGACCTCAACACTTCCATCAGCTGCATCATGCCGCAGCCAAATAGAGTTTCCACGGAGAAATATCAAGACGGTCTTTGGAGATCGAGCCTTCAAGGTGGCTGCTCCAACCATATGGAACGGCCTACCAGATAAACTTCGTAATATGGAGCCAGGGAGCTCATTCAGAAGCGGACTAAAGACCCACCTGTTTGCACACTCATTTTTATGAGCATGCACCTTTGGGATGACCAAGAGTCATGAAAAGGCACCATACAACTCTTGAATTTATTATTATTATTATTACTGGTGCACTATGGCAGCTTTAGCAAATACATTTGACCATCTCACCCAGCCTCTCTTTACTTGCACACATATTTTTTAGTGTCACTGACCGAGGTGTAAGACAGGGATGTGTGTTGTCACCGACGCTCTTTAACCTTTATTCAGAGAAGATAATGGCACAGGGAATAAATGAAGGCGACCGAAGGCGAAGGCGAATGAAGACGACCCAGCGCCCCTTTATATTTTTTTAGTAATTTTGAAGTTTTTGGGGCATTAAAACTCGAAAATATTTATTTTTCGTAAACAGTAAAAATTGAACCTGTAAAATAATTGTTAGATACATTCTTAGAAAAAGAAATGAAAACAATGATTAAATATATTTTTTATTGTATTATTGCTAGGTATGTTTCTTTTTACTTTTTACTTTAAAAAGGTACATATTTATTTCACGACCTTGTTTTTTATTTCGTTAAATGTTTTAATTATGAATGACTGAAATTATTTTAAGGAAGATGATTTAAGAAATGGACTATCTAAGAAGTATGATTGGGAAAAAAACGAAGTGACAGGGTGAGGAATGATCTTGTAAGAGAAGAATGTGGTGTAAGAGAAAGTGTGAAATTGAAGATTAAAAGAAGTTTGCTAAGATGGTTCGGGCATAGAATGAGTGATGAAAGACTGACGAAGAAAGTATATTTTGCAAGAATAGATGGATGGTAGAGGAAGACTCTCATTATCTTTTAATTTAAACATTACAAAGACTTAAACTGTTTTCAAAAAAAGGATATAGGAGTAAAGAAAAACAAATACGTTTAGTAAAAAGAAAACAAATATGTAAATGTATATTTATATAGTTGTAATTCAATTGAAACATGCAGTAATTGAGCATTTATGGAGTAACACCTTTGACAAAGGAATCTGGAAAAAATTTACGACATTCAGCTACAACGCGCAATAAAGATTGTCGATGCTCTTCATTTTTCGTAGTGCAAGAGTTGAAATCTTGAATTAATTTCACCCCCTTTTCCGCAGTGTCATTAACTACCCTTAAAGGATTTTTGACTTTTTTGAGTTTTAAGTAATTAAAATTTTTAGACCATTCATTGGGATCAGACTGCTAAACCTATATTAATTTTAAGTCGCTTAAGAAAGTTCAATGTTTCATACGTAATTCAACTTCTTTGTTTAATAAATATTCTAGATGATCAAGTTAGACCTTTGCTTTAACCATCCTATATGTAGTTATTTTGATCTTTAAGGGCCATAAATTTTCGGCATTTCTCGGCTATGTTTTTTTAACATTGCTTGCCACAGATTCGTCAAAAAATGCAAATGCGACTTGTCAGATACCATAAATGATTGAAAAAAAAAATTGTCGGGGGGGGGGGGGCGCCTTAAAAATCTCGCCCAGGGCGCTGGTAGTGCTAAAACCGGCACTGCATCTAGCCCAGCAAAAATTGGGTCTTGCTTGTGTAATTGGCGTTTTTTATAGCGACAAGATCTCTATAGTACCCAGCTTTTGAGGTGTAATTCACCTGAAAACACGGCTCACCAAAAAAATCATCCTATTATTTATTTATCATTTCAATAATTATTTATTATTAAAGAAGTGACCTTTGGTAGAAGTGTCACTTCATGATGTTCCAGTGTGTTCAAGTGGGATTCCAAG
Organism: Agapetus fuscipes; assembly: GCA_951799405.1. NCBI lineage: Eukaryota > Metazoa > Arthropoda > Insecta > Trichoptera > Glossosomatidae > Agapetus > Agapetus fuscipes. The sequence continues at coordinate 12,409,174 of OX637357.1, read as the reverse complement.
TATTACATGTTCAGACTTTACAGTACAATAATAATGTCGTGTTTTTACTGGGCTCTCTTTTAATTAAACTGCAATTATTTATTTTTTCAGAATTTATTTTACACAATTTGGTTCATAATTTACAACAATTGATTTCTAACTCTGGCTTTCGAACTTCACGGCTGAATGTTTAATCGACACTCTGCCCTGCACACGATTTCGGCTTACATTTATACTCGTTCACACGGACGGTTCTCGACTGTTCTCGAACATAGTGGATGATTCTAATACAGGAGCGTTCCACCAGCGAGATAAGGATCATGTATGCACTAATACTAACATGGATCATACTAGTGCCAGACTGTTCTATGTATGCATGTACGGTCGCACGTAGGTACTCTAAGTTTGTAGCAATGTGTTGAAGAAGCAGCTTGTTATTCTGTTGCTTGCATTGCTCCCAGGACATGTTCTTCTACGCAGCTGAGCTGTACCAGCCCCTGTCCTCCTTCTACGCCATGTCCTCCGAGGTGGCGAGCAAGCACGTCAGCCTGGGGGCCGTGCCCACTGTGTTTGTCTACAAGGAGAGCACGGCGTACTTCTTCACAGGTACACCCTCCAACACACACACTTACTTTCAATAATGTATTTCTATTTAATCACTGCTTTTATCTAGGCACAATTTCCATTATTGACCCATTATTGAATTCCAGATAAGTTCAATGCACTGGATGATAAAGTGGAGCTCAACACGTCCATGCACAGATGGATTAATGCGGAGCGCTTTGGCACATTCCCCAAGGTGACCAGGGTGAACATCAACGACATCCTGCAGCTGGAGAAGTTCCTGGTGCTGGCCATCGTGGAGGAGAACAAACTCAACGAGATCTCCACAGAGGAGACAGAGTTCAGGGACATGGTGGAGTCTATCATCAGGTTTGCCTATTCATTTGTGCTAAGTCCATTAAAAATAAAGAAGAAGCATTTATTTATTTAATAAATTGTTGATAATATTCGGGACTGACATACTATTTAATAACTGGTTTACAATAAAATATTTACTCCCTGCACACCTTACTCACCTGAAGATTAGCCCGGAATCTATTTGTGTGGCTGTGTGAAGGAGAGCACCCTACACCCACACATTCACACGCTTGCCCGTAAACCGTGTGAATAGTGTATACTCTAACATTGCGAAAACCCACCTCATACCCGTTCTGTTTATACACTTCCATCCGGGGAAGCGTATCACAGAACGCTCATGCAATCCTATTTTTTTTTTGTGGCGGAAGGCCTTCCCGATGGTCGTGACCCTCGAGGTAACAGTAGTGTTACTTGTTGTTTCCAGACAAAAGCGTGACGTGTTGCACGACATCTTCCAGTTTGGCTGGATGGGCTCCCCGGAGCTGGCCAACTCCATTGTGATGTCGGTGCTGCCGGTGCCGCACCTGCTGGTCATCAACTCCACCACCAAGCACCACCACCTGCCTGAGGACGACCCCAGCAAGCTCACAGCAGAGGCCATCACCATCTTCCTGGAGCAGATCGTCAACCACACAGCGCCGGTACGCTTGTTGTTTGCAATGACTAGTTTTCCTTTGCGGGAAACTCCCTAGATTTCAGAGACTCTAGCGGTGCTATTCTTAGACATTTTGGTCGTCCGTTGAGCCCACGCTTTGGGATTGTGTATTTTTTTTTTATTCTTTTGACACAATTCTGTTTCACTTTACTACACTATACTTTATATACACTTTACTTTATAAAACCACCAAAATTACGTTAAATAATAAAAGTGTCGGGATTTTGTACATTGCCTGCTGCACTGCTCTGCACAGGGCATAGCACAATCCTAGTACTTAATTTATAATTTGATAATATTATATGAATGTGGCAGATACCTATCATTGGGACACTGGAATAATATGTAAGATGTTGCTCACGTTTTTTTATTCAATGTAATGTAGAGGTTGCGCCATGTAAAAAGAACGCTGAGAGGAAGTGGAGGGGGTGTGTTTGCGCATGGGTTACAGTCACGCAAGTACCAAAAAGTCTGCTAAATCGCCTACTGCGCAGCTCGCCGCCAGCGTTCTTTTTACATGGCGCGACCTCTACCATCCAGTGTTATGTTGGTGTCTCAAAAATAAATAAATAACAGGCAGTCCTCAGTGACAGTCCTTGTGCCCCACATCAAGTAAGTATGTGATAGATAGATAAGACAAAATTTGTATAGCGCCTTTTATGACAGTGTGTCTGTGGATGACGCAGTGTTTGCTGTTTGCAGGTGTATGGAGGAGACAGCATAGCCGTGAGGTTCTACCGCATGTACTTCCAGGCCAGGACCTCGCTGGAGTACATGTGGATTGGCAACCCCGTGCTGACCACACTCATCTTCGGGCTGCCCATGGGCTTCCTGTCCCTCATCTTCTACTCCGTCTGCTGCACCGACATCATGGACGCAGAGGAAGAAGACTCAGCAGATGGTTTGTTCACATTCATCAATATATTGTTATGATTTTACTTGGGGTTCTCTTTTCATTAAACTGCAATTATTCATTTTAACAGAATTTATCTTACACGGTTTGGTTCACAATTTACAATGCATTTACACACAATTGCAGCTTTCATTTATAGTGGATGATTCCAGAGCGTGATTAGAATCACGTATGCACTAATACTACCATACAATAGTAACAATGTCGATTCTCTAAAAAAGAATCATCTTTCCCATGACCCTACAACCCTAATTCCTCCTTCCCCTCCCAAATACTTTGGTTCAAAATCCTTCCCCATATGAGAAGCTTTGTGACATCTCTCCTCACCTCATCTTCCCCCCACAGCCTGGGCCTCCTCACCATCTGGACATCCTCTAAGACACAAAAATCTGGCATATTCGGCACAAAACACCAAAGAATAACTGGATATTCTTTTCTTTGAGCAAACTGCATAATTGGCATTTACCTACATTTTTATTTTATTTTTTTCTTAAAAAAGTAGATTTGTGGAAAAGAATGCAATCCACCAACCTATTTTGCCTGGCCAGTTGTCTTCATGCGAAAGCAGAAGCTTGTGTGCATGCAACGGCATCTGTTGAACCGGGGTCGAAGTTATCGTCGCGGGATTCGAACCAACTTTATCCGGTTCCAAATAACCTGACTTGATCCCTGCGGCCATAACACCGACATCAGTCACCGGCATATGTCATCAGTCTTTCTCGGGCTGCACTCTGTAGATGGACTGAGCTTGCATACGCCCTTCCAAAGGAATTCAAATGGAAAGTCCGGTCGATAGCTTGCATTCCATGCCAAAGTTACACTATATGTGTAGCTTAGTTGCATGCGTTTTTTTAAGTCACCAAGTCATGCAGCTTGAATTATTTATGTATTCTTATAAGCACCATTGTACAATACTGTCCATTTTGTTTGTTTCAGAACAAGGTCACGAAAAGAAGGAGTAAACAAAGACTATATTCCAGACTTCCATGAAACAATAATATTATCAGAAACAATCAAGTGGGTCTCAAAATCAACTGATAAAAAATTCTAGTCAATAATTCTATACTTACTTTATCTACCTGACATGCGTTACATTTGTACACATTTTACATCTATAAAAGGAAAATTCTCCACTGTATTTACGGTGCAAGAAAAGACGGGAACATATGGCGAAGAAGATACAACTATGAATTGTATGTACTGCACCAAGATGCTGATATCCCACATCGAAAAAAAGTTATCAGTCTGCGTTGGCTGCGTCATATCCAGTAAACGGACCATCGGAGCCTGGAAAAGATGGTTGACGAGTGGCGTCCCAGATCAAGATGGCTGGTCAGAGTAACAGACAGCGCTGACTGCGGTTGATCAAAGAGACCAAGGCCCACCCTGGGTTATCGTGTCAGTGATGATTTACACATTTATCAGTGATCTGACTATATTCTTTTCATGGATATTTTCCTTTTACATTTGTGGTATTTGACTTCACATCCACCGTGGTGTGTGGACTTTAATAATCAATGTCATTCCAATCTTCCTGTTGCTCGTTGGCATTTATCCTGAGACGTATTACAATGATTCCACTAGTTGTACTTTACAGGGCTGGTTACATAGAGAGCCCTGAGGGGAAGGTGACTCTCACATGTAAATACAGTCTAACTTAGTTATAGAAATCACAGATATAGCGATTTCACGGCTATAAAAAGCAATTGCTGATGTTACTTCGGGTTTATTTCCATCCTAACATCTCAGGATCATACCATATTTGGTTGGAACGATCCGAGAGCCAGGACACCTCTAGGCATGCAATTTACATAATGAGTCGGACTTTACATATTGGGAGGAATTGGGAATGTTGTCATGACGTAAAGTAAAGTAAAGACCCGACTCGGTGAGACCGCGGATTGCTTAGCTGTTTCACAAATTCTAAGCCTCTTCATAGATGTAACATCTAAACAATATGGTCAGCTCAATGCTCATCAAATGCAAGTAAAAAATAAATAATTTGAAACAGACTAATAATGTCATAAACAAGACAAAGAAAGCTACCTGGCCGGCTCGAAAGTTTACTTTCCGTAGATGAAAGGTTTATAATTGCTGGTAGTTATCACTCTAAGACACATTTATTCTTTTGTGGCTGCTGAAAATTTAGGCCTGAATTGAATCTTGTTTTCCTCAATTTTATAAAAATATATAAATATGTCGTTTTGTTATATGAAAGCTTTCATATCTTGGTGTAAATAGCAAGATTAGTAGGTACATGTTTTTTATCTTCTCATGTTTAGAACAAGTAACGGTTATTAGGAACAAAATTGGTTGGTCCCTTCTGCTCGTTATAGCCAAGTTTGACTATATTATGTTCTTTACGTGAATGCAAGGTGAGATCTTCTACTCAGGCTTCTCTAACATGCCAGCCTATAAGAACATTATTTAGAAAGTAAGTAATTTTGTACTTTTGTGAAAATTGATATTAAATATTGAATGAATTTTAGTGTAAGTGTGGTTTCCCGCCAAACAAATGTACTTAAATGACAAGCCAAAGTATCCACTTCACGGTTCTCTCTTTAAAGTAAGTTCTGCAAGGTTTTATAACTGTCACTTCTGTGGCCTCCAACTGACTGGCAACTGAACTTTCAATGCAAACATTATTAGTTGTTATTCCCACGGCTTTTATTAATAACAAATACAAACTCTAGTGTAAATTTCCTCTGTGATCGTAAATGTGATCGTCACACTCAGTCTGTATGGAGGTGTAAACAGATGCAGCCTCCGTACTCAGTATAAAATTAAATAGCGTATAGCGCGTCTAGTGAGTGTACTAGTTTCCATACATTTTTGTGGTGACTGAGAGAAATATTACTTTTCATTGTGTGCAATATTTCCTATATGCTAGTCACAGTGTACAGGGCCAGCATTACAAATATTGCAAAGCGTCAAGCTAACACTTCAAAAATGTGTGCAAGCAATGTTATCAATTTTAATTCAAGTGTCAGTTTGACTTTGGAAAATGTATAATACTGGCCCATAGTCTTTTAAAAATAGTTTTTTTTCTGTACAACTTATTATTTAGTTAAAAACATGAAGTTTTGTTAGCAATATAATTTATTATTACAAACTTATTGCAATTATTGCCGTACAATAACTGTTACATTGTAACATAAGCATATAATTATATTATGTAAAAAAGTGACCAATAAAAGAGAATCAATATTTCATCAATATTACAATAATAATAAAGAGGCGACACTAAATAGTAATATCTATAATGAAATGAGTGAGAATGAGCGTGTGAGAACAGCAGAGCCTCCAATAAATCCCTTATGAGACTAGTGTAGGATTTTCAGAATATACAGATTTTCAATAACATAAACCCTCCGGGGATATCGCGGCAAGAAGTCACACTTTGAGTGTAGCTTAGTTGAGTTGCGTAAACAAAGTCAACTAAAAAGTACTGTATTGTTGTCTACAGTAAAAACGTTGTAAATTATGAATTAATAAGATGACAGGTGGCAGAGTTACTTCAAACTTTGATGGGATCCATCAGGTGTGTCAAACTCACATGATGCTGTGGGCCACATGATCAGGCATCGCCTGTATTGTAATAATTCAAATTGTTTTAAATAATTCTATTGAAACTTAATGTAGACGTCGACAGCACTCAATACAAGTCTGCTTATGACATGCATGCATCCCACTGCTGTCTAACGGTTCATTCTCATAATGTGGAAGCAAACTCCCAGAATCAGTCTATACCAAGGTGGTGTCGGATTACCAAAAGCGTTGGGAGTATGCTTTTCTGTAATTTAATGAATCTAGATAAGCTATTCCAGTCATTTTATATGAACTGTTTTAACCATTAGATACTTGGGACAATGTAAAAACACACAATGAAGTTAACCGACCTATGCATATGAACATACGCGATACGCAAACTTTGAGTGTACCATTCTGCTACATCCCGTATCGCGTACGCGCTTGAGAAAAAAATATATATTTGAAAAATACAAACCGCCTGGCGTCCGCTTGAGTTCGAAAGTCATGTCATTACAAGTCTAGACAAGTTAGTTCCTCAAGGGCAGGCTAAGCGTTCGGTTGTTTGTTTGGCGTTTTGTAATTTTTGATAATACTCTTCAAAAGTCAGGAATATGTTTCGATTCCTGATTATTTTTTGCCTATCTCGGAAAATAACCAGAAAGTAGGGTAGTTAATGAACTTTAATTTCTGTAGGATGCAGTACTGATACATATTAAGGCCTATAGAATGTTGGCCTATGATTTAAAAAGAAATACATTACGACTCCCGTTGGAGTAGTGAGTAAGTCCGATTATGGAGGGACAGCTGTAGGATTAAGATAGTGGTTGAACACAGAGGGTGAGGGGTTCTGCTGCAGGGAGTTGCGTGTGCTAGAGGTCGTCATCAGAGTCCAGAGCTGCTCTCCTCCTGTCGAACTTGACGCTGGAGGAGCTCTTGGGCATCTGCTGGTTGACGGACTCCAGGATGCCGATGAGCTCCTGCTCACTGATCTGCCCGCGCACCTGCCCTGACTGCGCCATCCGCAGCAGCATGCTCTCCACCATCTGGCCCTTCTCAGGCTTGCCCAGCTTAATGGTGTTCACTGCCACAATAAAACAATAATTACAATTGGTATCAATATATAAGTGGCGACGAAACTAGCTTACAGCATTGACGCAGACTTTGAGACAAAACGGTCACCCATCGTGACCTGTCGATAAGACATTTTAGTAATACCAACACTGCAGGAAAACTTCCAACACCTGACACACTAGCCTGATAACAATCAGGTCACACTCGGAGCATCTTTGTTCTTTTTGTAACTAAGAGAGTGTTAAGGTAGATTGACACCGATATAGCATCTACTTGCGTTCAAATAGTTTCAATTCCACCATAAGTGTCAAGTAAAAGTAATATATTTTCAATGGTTTACTGTGGTGATATTCTTCAACCCAAATACACAATCACAGATCTCAATGAAAGCGCTCCGGACTACATCCTCCCCAACCAAGGATGGACATCCACAGCGCAACTCCGGAGGCAGTGCTGAATTTAGCAGACCAGGAGCCAATTATCCAAAATTTTGACAAAGCGATGCAGCCAAATGTTGCAGAGAGAGTTAATTGCCGAGCGCCATACGAAGAGTTAAGTAAGTAACTAGGAGTTAATAAAAACCATACGTACATCGCGCTCTGGCGTCCTGGCTCAGGACTTGCGCGAGAATGGAGTGCTTGGCTTCTTCCATGGCTTTCGCGCGCTCCTCCTGGGCCTTGCCGTTCTGCCCGCCATCAGCAGGGCCCTAAACACAAGCATACCGTCACTCAATGCGTCATGATCAAGTTGTTGAAGGCAATGTCTGATCGTGTTAATACTCACTCCATATTGCGACTGCAGCTGAGACAACCTTTGTTTTCTGATTTTGTCGAGCTCCGGGTCTTCCATTTTGCAATTATATGTATTCGCTAAGCTAAACTACCAATAATAATCAGACTTTCAGTGAACAAATGCGACCCACGCACAGCTGATGTCAATCGGTCAATTTTGTCAGCTTCTTCTTTTTCTTTCTCGCAATCAACAAGGCAATGCAGAGGAAAAGTGAAAGCGCCAGTACGTACACAACTAAAGACAGATCGAAATATTTAAAAGACCCGATTTTTTTATTTGACGGCCGTGTTGCTAGAGAAAATACATACAAATATGGTATGGGAAAACTATAGTCCCATACAAGTGTGCTCACTACACGTTTTCTCGCCTAGAATAAAGTTTTGAAATGCTAACAAAATTTGTGTAGAGTGGACGTATATTTTTATTTATTTTCAAGTTATTTTAAACACAAAAAATTGCCAATAAAAGCTTTTTTGTACCATTACAACTACAACTAATATTTGAGAAATATGTAAGATCACTGGACAAACCACACCGGATGGACTTTATTTTTCCGGCACCGGACCGGACCGTGTGAAATATATATAAAAATCCTAAAACTCGTTCTGCTTTTAGGTCGCCAAAAGTTTTCAACGGTTTAAAAAAATACATATTTTTAATACCTACCTACATTAATACTACACAGTGTACTACACTTTTACTATCGTGGTAATTATTAATAGCAATGAACAATAAATGACGATTATTTGTACATTTTCATAAATTTGGCTGACAACTTTGTCAACTGTAAAACGGTAACGCCCCGTTGTAATTAACCATTTATTTTAATTAACCTATGGACCTTTAGTTTCAATGATATTGTCAACACTTCCACTTCCACCACTTCAAAAAAAAAGAGCTGATAAGAGATAACGAAATAAATCATAATCAAAATCCAACCTAGTAGCGCAGAGGCGGTGAGGGAAACTTTCAAAAATTATTTGTTAAACACTTTTTATTTAGATTTTGTAGGGTTTGTGTATTCACACAGTCAAAATCATTTTTTTTTATTTAATTTTATTCCCATGACCTTAAATCAGTAGGTATTGCTAGTTTACAGGTGGTTTACAGTGCTACTGAAAGTGTACAGATGATCATCGCTGTTGATCGCTGTGATCATCGCCAATCATCGCCACAGATCATCGCTATCGCTGGCTGTCACTTTTCGTCACTGCAAACACAGAGTATTATAGGTTTATAGAGATCCCACTGAATAAAAAAAAGGGGAATGCCAGAATCTTAGCCACCTATGAGTAATATATGGAAGCTTTTGATAATATTATGGAATGTATAATATCACTAATACCTAAAATTCATTTCAAATATTTTTGATATTATAGGAAACTAATGGTGAGGTCATGTCAAATAAAAGTTTTTTTTTTGTTTTAAAAATTTATTTCTTGTAAAATAAAATATACAAGTTTACACAAATATACATTCTATAATACACCGAACTACATTTTGGTTTTAAGCTAAATTAAGGTAATTAAGGTTTTGGCAAATTAGGTTAAAATAATGTAAATCATTTTGAAAGTTTGATGTCAATTAAAGTTTATTTAGAGGCACTAGTATTTTTTAGCTGGAACGTAACAAAAACATGAAGGTTTTTTTTACTTTATAGCTGTCTTATATTTGTGAACGAATTTTTTTTGAGGTTACGACGGAAATACGTTGTCCGGCACCAGGCCACCAATACACCATTTTCACGCACAAAGTATTATATTCTTTTCAAATAACTTTTTGCACAATTTAACGCCTGTGAAAACAGCCAAAAACAGCATTCAACGGTTAAAAACTTACGACCCCACGCCAAGCAAGCGTTATCTGTGGGCGCCATTTTGACTGTCAAGGGAATATCGGTAATACCAAATAGTAGTTTCCTACTATTATTTTGGACAAGAACCAATAAAGCAGCATCTACTGGTAGTGTAAGGAAGCTTGGTGGTCAATAGCGTTGTATGGAAGATTCCTTAGCATGACTGCAAACGTGACTGCAACAGTACCTATATACTCTGTGACTGCAACTTGGAAGTTGTGTTAACTGAGTTGAAACATTGCAGGTAAATTTTACTTATTTCATCTATAACTATGTTAACTTATTACTCCCAATTAAATTGTTATTCTTCAAGCAAATATTTTATGTATCAGTGTGTTCAGTTTTCTTGTTTATCAACAATTTTCCATATGCTGATCTACTCTGTGATGCTGATGTACCTACCTACTCGTCAGACGACTTGTATAACTACCGGTTTTTCTTGATTCTCTTCAGTAAATGTTTTCGACCATTAACTATAACAATTTGTACTTTCAATACTGCCGTACGAAAGAGGGATATTGTGCTTCCATACGGGTAGAGTATTAATGCATTAGTAGGAGAGTGTGTGCGCGGCAGCTTATACCCCCATCATCATAATCTTATATTCTTATCACTCCAGTGAGTTTGGATGAGTAGGTGAGTGTGGGGAACACACGCACACACACACCTGCTAATGCATTAGTATACGACAAGTCTGAATGTTCTGAAACCAGGTTGTGTTTCACTCCTGAGGAGCATTTGAGACACGACACACTGCCGGGATGTCCATGGTTATTGGTTTACTGGACAAACCTGTGTGAAAGCTTTCATACATCTCCAAACACTACTGACTTCTGACCCGGCACCGGATAGGAACAACAAATCGGGCAGAATACGCCTAGTGGGTAATGCCCGTAACTCTCTGGCTGTGAATGCAAGCGCTCTATCAACTGAGCCATCACCTAGCATGGTTTCCTTAACTCAGTCAAATACAGTGGAACCTCTCATAACGAGCTTAATTCGTTCCAGAATCTCGCTCATTATGTGAAACACTCGTTAAGCGAAACTAATTTTCCCGTATAAATTAATTTAAAACACGATAGGTATATATATATATATATCAGGCTTATTTATTTTAAATTACATATGATAAGAGAGCGCCGTTTTTGTGTGTGTCACACCTCAAGGGCCCTCTCCGATCACGGATAAGACATTTTGAAAAAGTGTGTCTTCCTTGACTGATAGGTTGGTATGCGGCTGACCACCCATACTGTAAAAAATGGTTCACTTTGCCAATGTCACCCCTGCTTCAGGGAAGGTCGGCAAGAGTTGCAGGGCTTATGTTCATTTGAGATTGGGTTTTTTATATTGTAGGTCCACATGCGGCATGTGTATTGTGGGAATGCATTTAATATGAATCTCAAATGATACATATCTGTGCAGCTTAGATTTAGATTTAGATTAGTGTCTTAAATGCTCCTTGAAATACACCCACAGATTTGGAGTTCTTCACTCCGGGTGGCAGTCTATTCCACTCCACCGGAACCGCAACACGAAAAGCACATTGCGTTCCATGCGAAATATATATATTTTTAAGTATTATTCAAATAAAATTACATGCCTTAAATTGTTAATGATTGTAACAACCTGGATAAAACATTTGTAAAAATCAAAACTAGCTTATCTTTTATTATCGTTGATGTAGATCGATTGTATGAGCGCGCTAGATCAGCTACGCTTACACCAACTTCTCCCTTTTCAATGATTTTACATTTTATTTCTACGGTTACTTTATTCTCTTATGGCTGTCTTCATATGGCTTTTTCTTCGGGTACATTTTTGCAAGGGTTATTAAACTTTGCAGAAAAAAATACAAAACATGTCTTAGCATAAGTTTAGAAAAACCCCATTCTGCGTCGCTCGTTATGCGGAATGTCGCTCGTTAAAAGAGTATTTTTTTACATTTAATTTTTGCTTGTTATGCAAATTACTCGTTATGAGAGGTTCCACTGTACGTTATATTTGTAATGTCAGGTTGGATTGTTTTTCAGACAACAAACTGATAAAACATGGACCCCAAGAAGAGTGCTGCTCCCAGCAAGAACACGCAGAAGGATCCAAGTAATTCTGGCAAGTCACAGAAAAGCAAAACTCCTCAGAAAAATGGTGGCTCTCAGCCACCACCCAAATCCGCCAAAAAGTGAGTATTATGACTTTGATTTTATTATTCCAATTTTGAAATTTGACATTCATGGAAAATATTTCCGTAGTGAAAAAATATTTTGCTATAATCTATAATCTAAGTTACAAGGATATATTCATTCAAAGCTCTCAAAAAAAGTCCGGTAGATAGCTCAGGTGGTAGAGTGCTTGCATTCCATGCCGAAAGCTAGGGTTCGAATCCCACCGAGGGTGTCAGAAATGATTTCCCGTTTCGGTGTTTATTTCAAACCCCAAAATAAAATACCGGCAAGGTTTACTCAGCCTTCACAAGAAATGAGTACCAGCACTTTTGGGAGCTGGGAAACCTCCACTTCAACTGAAGTGGTTGGCGTAAGGCCGGCCCCCTTACCTGTAAAAATAAATAGGTTCAACTCGCCACATGCGACCCCTTCGGGGATAACGCGGCAAGAAGTTACACTATATGTGTAGCTTAGTTGCGTTTTTGCTCTCAGATGTATGCCCACAAACAAACACGTGTAGTTCGCGCTTACAAATCGCACGTTTAATAATAAAGAGAAATAACTCGAAAATTGGGAAAATCGAGATTTTGTAATAAAACGCAAGAACAATGCGAGAAGAATAGGTAGAATGCGTCAGCCGTTCAATTTGGACGAATATAACCGAGATAAAACATCGGTCGCATTTTTCATCCCATACAAGTTGTACTGGGTGTCTGAACTTCAAACGTGATTTCCCAACATTCATGTGTTTTGAGTTATTGCTCTTTATTATTAAACGTGCGAAATGCTGATTGTGTACTTACAAATAAAACCCAAACTCAAATGAACATAAGCCCTGCAACTCTTGCCGACATTCCCTGAAACAGGGGTGACATTGGCAAAGTGAACCATTTTTTACAGTATGGGTGGTCAGCCTCATATATATATATATAAGGATAATTTATTTTAATGTACACATAATTAAAGAGCGCCGTTTTTGTGTGTGTCACACCTCAAGGGCCCTCTCAAATCACGGATAAGATTTCTTGTAAAGATGTGTCTTTAGTGCTCCTTTAAAGACACCAACAGTCTTTGCCTTCCTCACATTAGGTGGCAGTCTGTTCCACTCCATTGGTCCCGCAAACCGGAAAGCACGGTCCCCAAAATTAGTGCGTGTCTGACGGTGTGGCTGAACCAAGTCCACCACGCCATCCCCTGCAGATCTGAGCGTTTGGCGCCTCAAATCCCTCTCAACGGGTGTAAACATGTCAGCCAAATATGAAGGAGCTGTACCATTTACAGCCTTATACACCATCAGACAAACACGGTAGACCACCCTCTCCGGAAAACGAAGCCAATGCAGTTTCCCTAACAATGGAGTAATGCGAGTAAATTTAGACATCCCGAATATGAGTCTTGCCGCTGAATTCAGCACAGACTGAAGACGGTTGAACTGCTTTTTCGGCTGACCTATGTACAGCGTTGAGCAATAGTCAACTCGTGACATCACAAAGGCATTCACCAGGGTCTTGACTGCTCCCGACGGTAAACATCTCCTGATCGCCTTTATCTGGCGAAGTTCAAAAAATGAGGAAGATACAGTCGAGTTCAATTGCTCTCCCATTGTGAGGTTCCGATCCAGTGTGACTCCTAGAAGTCTGACTGAGTCGGAGGGCTGAATCAGCTCTCCCCCAATGGAGAGTGGTACTCGAGTTGTCAAAAGATGATCACGCCTGGTTGTAGCCGCCCACATCACTTACCAACCAACCTATAAGTACCAACCTATATCATACCAACCTATAAGTCAAGGAATACGAGTAATAAATAACATTTAAGTATAACCTTAAAAAATAAACTTCGTTTCCTCATTCATTCTCTCCAAATGTCCAAACCATCTAAGTAGGTATACTTCTTTTAATCTTTACTTTCACACTTTCTCTTACACCACATTCCTCTCTAACAAAATCATTCCTCACCCTATCACTCCGTCTTCTTCCAATCATACTTCTTAAGTAGTCCATTTTTGCTAAGTAGAATAAAATAAATCTAACCATGAAATACAAACACGAAAATATAAAAATAATAATAGTAATAGAAATTTATTCATAAAAAATGTTTTACAGAAGATTTACATACGACCATGCAGCTTTTTTAACTAATCTAATCTGTAATTTGTCTAAAAAATCTAAAAAGGTTATTTTTATGTATGTTCCTCGACTTATAGGTTGGTATGCGGCTGACCACCCATGCTGTAGAAAATGGTTCACTTTGCTAATGTTACCCCTGTTTTAGGGAAGGTCGGCAAGAGTTGCATGGTGTATGTTCATTTGAGATTTGGGTTTTTATATTGTAGATCCACATGCGGCATGTTTAAGCGCGAACTTATATGTGTCTGCTTGTGAAAATGCATATAATGTTTATCTTTAATGTTACATATATTTGCAGCTTAGATTTGATTAGATAATCTAATAACCTAAAAAAAAAGTCATACAATTTATGTTCTTATTGTAGGTATTGTACTCTCTCAATTCCTTAAAAATCTAATATCCGTAACCGAAACTGTCCTATATCTGAAAAATTCTATATCTGAAACCGAAAGAAAATTATTTATTTATCTATATCTGTATCCATATCTGAAATTCCATATCTGATATCCATAAAATACCTCAATATAAGCATTCTACCAACTTACTAATAATATTATGTTTTTACGCGGGTTCTATTTACAAATAATAATGTAAAAATTAAACAAAGTTTTTCTTCACGAGTTGATTTATTTCTCGAGCGCTTTCGATGTTTTCACATCATTATCAAGAGAGCATTTTATTTTATAAAGAGAGCATTCTATTTAAATAAAACTGCGTTGATATATTTTTCACAATTTATTTCACATTCAGTTCAGACACAGACCCCCGTATTCACAATCAAAACTAGCACTTACTTAAGGGCAAACTAGGGCTTAGATTGGGGAAATTCATTTCAAGAACAATACTTAGGGTAAAAGCAGCGCTAAAGCTCTCCAAATACTAGCGCTTATGTTAGTAAGGTCGACAGGTATACCTACGCTTACCAACGCTTAAGCGCTGTCAAAATATTCCGTCGTATTTAATTGTTATCACATTTTTTGTTTGGTTGTGAATTTACATGAAAAAATGAATTCTTACAATGAAGACGATTTTTATGAGTATATCAACATTGTTTTGACGAGTATATTTACATTGTTTGACCATCAGAATCGGGTTTGTTCTCCGATATGGTCTAGGACCATACTGCAATGACAGATGACCTGTCAAAATATTCCGTCGTATCAATGGTTGTATTTCATCAGCACAGTTTTTGTTTGGTTGTGAATTATTTACATAAAATAATGAATTCTTACGATGAAGACGACTTTAACGAGTATAATAACATTGTTTTGACCAAAAATAGTGTCCCAAGAAGATATATCAGAGACTGAAAAGACCCATTTACGTGGGTATTACGAAGAGGAAGAATTTAGAAGACGTTTTTGATTGAAAAAATGCGTCGTTCTGTATACAGTCTTGCCGTTGCTCATTGAGGGTCAAAGCCAACAATTTCTTCGATCTGTTGTTTTATCTTCTTTTATAGTTTTTTTTTAATCAGAGCCACCAGCAGCTCCTTCTCCGCTGGAGAAAACAACATCTTTTTGGCGCTGAAATCGATAAAAACACTTTATATTGGATATTACACATGTATTTTAATAAACTGATTCATAAACTGAAATTAACTGAAATAGACTGACATAAACTGAAATAAACTGAAACTGAACAAGCAAATTCGTACTTACGGTTTACTTAAATTAGTAAGTACGTTATACGTACTTGTTAGTGTAGCGCTTGAATAAGGTAAGTATTTTTTTTTTTTTTTAAATAGATTTGTGGAAAGGAATGCAATCCACCAACTTATTTTGCCTGGCCAGTTGTCTTCATGCGAAAGCAGAAGCTTGTGTGCATGCAACGGCATCTGTTGAACCAGGGTCGAAGTTATCGTCGCGGGATTCGAACCAGTGTTATCCGGTTCCAAATAACCTGTCTTGATCCCCGCGGCCATAACACCGACTTGGTACTTGAGTCAGTGTTGATCGAGAACACGGGGGAGAGTCACTTAACACTTGCTCAGTGCAGTGGTAAAATGATTTCTGAAGCTCCAGAGCATTTGGTCCCTATTTTATATTAAAATTAAAGATCATTCTTGAAACATGGAGAATCGCTACTTGCTAAATTTTGCCAGAATATTTGATTCAATTGATCTCGAACAAATTATTATCAAACACAAATTATATTACAAATTATTATTTCCTACCTAAACTTCTACTCACTTCTAGAGACTTCACAGACTTTATTATTAACTCACACAGACAAATAACACACAACTATTCATATTCGTAACAATATGATAATCCTGTGGGATGAGTTTTAATTTTGAAAAGCATGAATCTGTATGTATTGTTATGATTGAGGGTTCTCTTTTAATTAAACTGCAATTATTTATTTTAACAGATTTTATTTTATACGGTTTGGTTCACAATTGACAATCGCTTTTTGGTTTTTCACGGCAAAATGCTTGAAGCAACTACTCTCTGATGCCCCATTGCAGTCCCTATATATAGGGACAAAAGAGATATTTCTTGCATATTCCAGACCATTTGATCTCTTCTCTAGATTACACTAGACAGCTGTTTCACTACCGTGATGGATCATACCAAACGGTTTACACACACTATTGTACCTGTACATGCGAACGTAGGTACTTCGAAGTTTGTAGTTCGTAACACTACCACCATCATACTAGTGCCAGATTGTTCTATACACTATGTATGCATGTACAGTCGCACGTAGGTACTCCAAGTTCGTAACAGTAATATATTTGTTGTAGTGAAGCCTCGGGGTCTGGAAGCAATCCCAACCCGGAGCTGCTGGCCCTGTTCAAGATCCTGGAGTGCCCGGTGTGCTTGGAGGTCATGCAGCAGCCCATTTACAACTGTGAGTCGGGGCACAGCCTCTGCATGGCGTGCTCGCAGAAGATGGTGCCCCCCGTGTGCCCGCTGTGCAAGGCCAAGATGACCTTCCTGCGCAATTACAAACTGGAGGAGATCTCAAGCCAGGTACATCCTTCTCCTTCTCTTGTTAACCTTTTCACTTCTGAATATTTGGCTATAATCCGACTTTATTAATTTGACCTTATATTAAAAATAATCCAACTTCTTAGCTTTGAATATTCTGGCTATATGACTATCACTAGTACGGAATACTTTTTCTAGCACATTTTTTCAAACAATTATTGCACCTGTTCGCTTCTGAATATTCTAGCCATATAAATACCCCCAGTAATACGTTTACAGGACATTAGGAATATGTTTTCAAGGACATTTAAAAAAATATATATTGATTTCCTACCTTTATTGATTGATGACAACACTTATGACAATCTTTATGTAGTTTTGGCTGGGACATACATACGGATAAACAGGCCCGATAAATAAGGGTTTTTTATATGTCCTGATGCAGGAGAACTCTTTTCCATTGAAATCTGTTTTTTTTTTTTATGAATACACGACTTCATAATCAGTTCCTTCGGACTGCCATAAAGTAAAAATGAAGAAATATGTCCCAGCTCTCATGGATACTGGAGCCAATTTTAACTATTGTTAAAATGGACTTTCTGAGAAGTATGATTGGGAAAAAATGGATAGGTGCAAGGGCAAGCGTAAAAGTAAAAAATCAAAAGAGCTTTGTTAAGATAGTTTGGACATATGGAGAGAATGAATGACGAAACACTGACAAAGAGAGTGTATGCTGCAAGTATGAATCGAAGCCGTGGTGGAGGAAGACCGAGACAGTATGGATGGATCAAATTTCTGAAATAGCGAACAAATGGAATATTGAGTCATAACAAAAGTACAAGACATGAAAAAGATTATGACTGAATGAAATTTCAATTTCAAGAAATCTATTTCGCTGTTGTTTTCCAGGTGGGGAAGCCGTGCCCCAACAGCAAGTATGGCTGCAGGTATGTGAATGACCCGTCCAAGATTGAAGAGCACTTTGAGAGCTGTGAGCTCAGGCAGAGGTTCTGCCCCTTTGGCATCGTGCTGCAGCAATGCTCCTGGAGCGGTGAGTTCTGAGATTCTACTCTTTCCAAATACAGTAGAGCCGCGCTAGTCCGAACCCTGCCTAATCCGTTGATTGCGGTAATCCGAACGATCTCGCACCAAGGAATTAAAATAAGCTATGCTGAGGCTGTGGAGGCATTCAACAAATGCAATCAGTTGTCTGACGAAAACGGCGTGTCAAGTCGGACACATTGTTGCTGCGGCGATTGCGAAGTGATGTTGTTTCCCAAAAAATTGCCAAATCAAAGCAAAAGTCAATGCTAGATTTTCTTGTTCCAAAGTAGTATACAGAAGGAAATATGATAAAATATTGCTACTTTTTTTTCATTTGAATTACGATCGAAGATTGCTTAAATAAATAAAACAGAAACATTCCCAATTTTTTATTTTTCACCTCCATAGAATTTGTCCAATACTATAATCGGAACACCCAGTTATTTCAAACCCTCCTGTGTTTTTAGGGGTTCGAATTAATGAGGCTCTACTGTATACTCCGGTCCATAGCTCAGTTTGCAGAATGCTTGCATTACATGCCGAGGAATAGGGTTCGATCCCCACTGAAGGTGACAAAAATGATTTACCATTTTGGTGTTTATTTGAAATACAAAAAATAAAGTGTGTTTTCTGAGCCACCTTTGCTTTGTGTACCACTAGCGACAGTGTAGCATCACGGGAAGGCCTTCTGCCGTTTGCATCCACTCTATTTCTGATGAGTGTCCTGTGACACATCCCCGGATGGGATGGACATACAGGGCGCGTAGGTTTGTGGAGGGAGAACAAGTCTCCCGCACAGGATTTGTTAAAAATAAAAGAAAAAGAAGTTGTCTCAGTTTGTCCGTTGCTTGTCTTTATTCAGACGTGTATTTGTTTACAGGAAACGCAAAAGATGTAGCAGCGCACATCCAGGCAAGCCACAGTCTGATCAAAGAAGTCCAGCAGACCACGGCCCTGGCCCAGGACCTGCAAGAGATGAAGGCCATCATCAAAGGGAGCGACATGTTCCTCTACCACGTGAAGATCAACACCAAGAAGGATCTGGCCTTCTGGGTGATCCAGTACATCGGAGACAAGAAGAAAGCCGAGCAGTTCAAGTACGAGCTGATGATCTACAGCACCACAGAGCCGGCCAAGAGAATCAAATTCTCCGACAGCTGCCGGTCATACTTTGAGAAGATCGAGGACATTTATTCTACGTTTAGATGTGTCGCCATTCCTCTGCAGGTTTTGAAGAATTACACCAGCGGGAAGAAGAATGTTCTCTTCTACAAGTTTAGTGTTGATCAGTTGGCGCCAGAAAATGATGTCAAGAATCTGAAATTAAATTGAAAATCTAAAATAACTGCCTTCTGTTGATTGCCCTGTGCATATGTATGTTTGTGATACCCATTTCTTCATTTCACAATAGACTCACATTAAAATTGGGAAAAAAATTCTGATCTCATTTGGCCGGGTTGCTAAGGATAAGGCAATCAAATATTTTATTAGCGATTGATTTCTATTAAACTTTATAGAGCTTTATAAAAAATTTAATGAAATACTGTTTTATTTAACAGACAGATTAATTAAAATTAAATTAATAATAGTGTAAAAATAAAACAGTGTTTCATTAGAATTTTTATAAAGTTTAGTAGAAATCAATTAATACGAATTTTCAGTTTTAATACACAAACCATACAAAATATAATTTTATTATCGGTTGAGAAGTACCGTAGAGTAAACCGTAGATAGAAGTGTGATGTTTGCCGGCCAAGAAAAAGTTCAAAACTTAAATTTGAGTCTATTTTGATATACTGGTATCACCAGATCAACCTGTACATAAAAGAGTTGCCAAGGAATATAATTTTTTTAAGCAATGGGCGATGAATGGACCCTGCAATGAAGACTGCACGGAGAAGCTGCACATACAGCGTAGCTTCTTCATTCTACTAACTGAGCTGTCAACTGGACTGATTATCTATCAGATATTCATGCATAAATACCATCTAAGCATAAAGTGTTATTTTCTTGTTTGATTCCTATATAATATAATTTTTGTCAATTCCACCCCTGTTGTGGGGTTGGAGGTAAGAGTTGCAGAGTTTGTGTTAATGTTTTCTTTTATAAGTGCGCATGTAGCATGCATAAGTATAAACTGACGTATTCTTGCTTGTGTAAAAATGTATCTTAAATGTTTATGTGCATATGGAACTTAGATTATAGACAGATAATTGTTTATTGGATTATTAAAAAGCTGGATATAAAATGGGAACAAATTTAGCTCATAAATTAAAATAATATAACATGGAAAACTGGGACCACATTTTGTCAGTTTTAGTCAGCCCCTTGTATCAGTTTTAGCTGTCACTGAGTGACTTGGATGAGGAAGGGGGATAGATCCATTGAAAGTAGGTAAGTGAGGAAGGGGGATAGATACAAATCTGTATAGATTGCTTAAAGTCGGTGTTATGGCCGAGGGGGCCAAGAGGGCTGATCTTTCTAGCGTGTTTAGAATAGAACAACTTTGGTTCGATCCCCGCTTGGGTCATTTGACCATAACTTTGAGCCTGGTTCAACAGATGTTATCACAAATCTATTTAAAAAAAAAAATCTGCTGCTAGTTGTGCTAGCAAAATTGGGCCCCTGGATAGGTACTGAACAGAGACGGCTCCTGAGTGAAAATGTTGGTAGTTCATCTTTTTTTCAGATTCAATTTTGCTTATATCTTCCATTTTATTTTGAAAGGTAATCCCAAGAAATGCATACCCACACTCGTTTTGTTATCTAACAAATAAATGTATAATAAACACGTACCTACAGTTAAAAAGGAAACCAATCCCTCGCTCCTTCGTCTGAGAGAAAGCCTCCATCACGAAGCATCTTCACTCTACGATTTATCACCAATAAAAATATGACAAGGAAAACAGAAAAAATAATTTTACAATCAGAGTACTTTTTTTTTTAAATATCCAATTGACTGTTATTGACATAGATTTACAATTTGGAATACTTTTAATTCCAGTCTGAGATGCTCACAACTTTCTATAACCATTTTTTTTCAAAAGAAGTACGGCTTTCCTTAATTAAGTCCACATTTACTTTATTATTAGAATTATAGGTAGAATTAATTTTCACAATATTAAATAATGATTGGGCTTCCACATAATCACCTTATTTTCAAAATAATTTCAGAAATATTCACGCAAAATAGAATATTTGTAAATAAAGTAACCGGCTAGTGAAGATTTTGTACTTTTTAACACATGATCAATGACGAAATAGGTTATTATATTATTATTCCCTGCTTGTGCGCATGTCCGGGCAGTGCCGGAGGACAATTATTGCGATTGCGATTGCTTTCAAACACATGTGAAGCGCTATTAGATTGATTGTCCTTGTCTCATGCCACCGTTTGGAAGGAATATGTTAAAATGTACTTTGTTTTCATAATATCGATGTGCAGATCATCGATCTGCACGCAGTGCCGGGCAGCGGGCATTCATTATTTTGTTAACAATTTTGTTACTCACAGATTACTTGTCACTCATAGATATTTGTTACAAATACGCTCCACAGATGTCGCCATATACATCGAACTTTGATTATTGAATACCAATCATTAAAAATTTTCATTATCATTTTTCTTTAAAATAAATACACATTTTTATGTTTAAATTAAAAATGTAGGCAGTTCACTGCACGGATGAACTCTATAAGCAAGCCGCCTCTGGTACTGAATAAGTTAATCCTTTACGCCGCTTGTTCCAACTGGTTAAAATTTATTTAAATTGTTAGTCTTGAGAAAACCTTATGCACAAAGGTTTATTCCAGTTATGCTGTATGGCTGTACTAGCTGCTGCTGAACTACCTTATTGCTGAGGAAACTTCACTATGCACAAAAGTTTGTTCCAGTTATGCTGTATGGCTGTACTAGCTGCTGCTGAACTACCTTATTGCTGAGGAAACTTCACTATGCACAAAAGTTTGTTCCAGTTATGCTGTATGGCTGTACTAGCTGCTACTGAACTACCTTATTGCTGAGGAAACTTCACTATGCACAAAAGTTTGTTCCAGTTATGCTGTATGGCTGTACTAGTTGCTGCTGAATTACGTTATTGTGAGGAAACCTTTTTATGCACAAAGGTTTATTCCAGTTATGCTGTATGGCTGTACTAGCTGCTACTGAACTACATTATTGCAGAGGAAACCCCATTATGCACAAAGGTTTGTTCCAGTTATGCTGTATGGCTGTAATAGCTGCTACTGAACTACATTATTGCAGAGGAAACCCCATTATGCACAAAGGTTTGTTCCAGTTATGCTGTATGGCTGTACTAGCTGCTGCTGAATAACCTTATTGTGAGGAAACCTCATTTTGCACAAAGGTTTGTTCCAGTTATGCTGTATGGCTGTACTAGCTGCTACTGAACTACATTATTGCAGAGGAAACCCCATTATGCACAAAGGTTTGTTCCAGTTATGCTGTATGGCTGTACTTGCTGCTCCTGAACTACCTTATTGCTGAGGAAACTTCACTATGCACAAAAGTTTGTTCCAGTTATGCTGTATGGCTGTACTTGCTGCTGCTGAACTACCTTATTGCTGAGGAAACTTCACTACGCACAAAAGTTTGTTCCAGTTATGCTGTATGGCTGTACTAGCTGCTACTGAACTACATTATTGCAGAGGAAACCCCATTATGCACAAAGGTTTGTTCCAGTTATGCTGTATGGCTGTACTAGCTGCTACTGAACTACATTATTGCAGAGGAAACCCCATTATGCACAAAGGTTTGTTCCAGTTATGCTGTATGGCTGTACTAGCTGCTACTGAACTACATTATTGCAGAGGAAACCCCATTATGCACAAAGGTTTGTTCCAGTTATGCTGTATGGCTGTACTAGCTGCTACTGAACTACATTATTGCAGAGGAAACCCCATTATGCACAAAGGTTTGTTCCAGTTATGCTGTATGGCTGTACTAGCTGCTGCTGAATAACCTTATTGTGAGGAAACCTCATTTTGCACAAAGGTTTGTTCCAGTTATGCTGTATGGCTGTACTAGCTGCTACTGAACTACATTATTGCAGAGGAAACCCCATTATGCACAAAGGTTTGTTCCAGTTATGCTGTATGGCTGTACTTGCTGCTCCTGAACTACCTTATTGCTGAGGAAACTTCACTATGCACAAAAGTTTGTTCCAGTTATGCTGTATGGCTGTACTTGCTGCTGCTGAACTACCTTATTGCTGAGGAAACTTCACTATGCACAAAAGTTTGTTCCAGTTATGCTGTATGGCTGTACTTTATTGCAGAGGAAACCCCATTATGCACAAAGGTTTGTTCCAGTTATGCTGTATGGCTGTACTAGCTGCTACTGAACTACATTATTGCAGAGGAAACCCCATTATGCACAAAGGTTTGTTCCAGTTATGCTGTATGGCTGTACTAGCTGCTGCTGAATAACCTTATTGTGAGGAAACCTCATTTTGCACAAAGGTTTGTTCCAGTTATGCTGTATGGCGTAAAATCATTATTTTTTACAATACTGAATGTGTGTGCACTATGGTGGTGCTGCCCACTTGACCAGTGCTGCCACATGTGAAAGAATTAGGTTTGCTTCAGTAATGCAACGCGGCTGTGTAAAGGGTTAACAATATAAATAACTATAAATGACAGTTGTGTGCGATGTGATGATTTTGAAAACGACTGAAATCAGATGTAGTGCCTTATAAAATAAATAATAAGTGGACAACTTGGTTAACTATGACAATACTATTTTATATAAATGGACTGGATTTTGAATTTTGAATATTTTTCTCGGTGAGCAAACGTCTGTCTTGCCATGGGACTGCCGTCCTTTGCAACTAATAACAAAATATTTGTTCACTTTTTCCCTAGCTACCTGGCTGTTATTTAACTAGTAAATATGTCAAATCATCTGGGGAGCAAATTATTTCACAAACAGATTGCAATCCAGCGATTAATGCTTCAGGTTATCCAGCTCAAGGTAGCAAGTTCAATTGCCAGCAGAGCACAATTTTTTAACTCTTAAACCTGCTCTACTGTGGTGAAAAATTCATCTAGCTCTAAAAAAGACCGGGTACAAAGGTTCATTTAGCCTTACATTAAGCCGGTCTTGCTTTTTTTTAGTATTTAATTTTGGTTGCTAAGGACCCTACTTACCTAGACCTGTGTCATCTGCGCACTGAGAATCTAAAATTATAACTGCCCCAAGTCCATTATGCATGACATAAAAATTTGTAAATTAAACTGCCCTGAAGTCAGTTGCAGTTGGTTAACATTTGTAAGTTGGTAGTACTTCACTCTGAAGATAGCGCTAGTTCTTAACAAAGAGCGCCATCTCTGAGATGACTCTGTCAACAGTTTACATTTTAAGAGATTTAATTTTATATGCAGACAGACAATTCTGTTAGCCTTTTAATAAGCTAATGCTATTACGTTTTATATTCAATTTATATGAATTGTATTTTAATAAAAACATTTAAAAACTGTTTTGTGTTATCTATTTCTAAGTAAAATACAGCTTCCACTTTCATTCAACCATTACATTTAACAAAAATGCATGGATGCTACAATGCTCAAAAGAGGACCATTCTGTAGTCTAGTGGTTATCGCTTCAAACTCTTATATGGAAGATCGTGGGTTCGAAGTTCATCAAAGAAGAAGCAGTAACCGACCCAGAGAAGCACAGTGCAGTAGGAAGACCCAGATCAATATGCCACACCTGGAAGTCTCATCACCACGGTAATTCTTATCTACTGAATATCAGTATTATTTGTATGAAGACGTATCAGCTGTTCACTGGCTACCATTTTGGTTTAACAGGTCTTCTTACAAATATTACTGATATTTGGTAGGTATAAGAATTACCGTGGGGATGAGACGTCCATTCCACGACTGATTGGTGGCAGACTGCCGTGCAGTAGGAGTATGGGACTGGAGGAGGAAGGCGTTGAATAGGATAGGCCACACGGCTTGTGGATCAAGTAGGCCAAGACCTACCCTGTGTGGTCATACCATTGATTGGGATGATGATGAGAAGAATACTAGATTCAGGTCATAAGACAATGATGAAATGCTGATCAAGAAAGTCAGACGGATGACGATTCCTTAACTTAGGTTGGTATGCGGCTGACCACTCTTGCTGTAGAAAATGGTTCACTTAGCCAATATCACCCCTGTTAAAATGCAAACAAATGTTTTGTTATTGGTTGCTAAGGACCACAGTCACTTACAATAATTACGTTAACCTGATGAGAAAATCATACTTTCAAATTTCTGCCCAGTCCATTGGAGACGGCGCTGGCTGTGGTTGATCAAGGAGGCTGATACCCAAAAAAATTGCGTCTACCCCCCCCCCCCCCCGATTGCAAAAGAACTACATCTGGCCCGCCACGATTTTTACTTGGACACACCTGGTGGTTGAAATTGACTCAAGTTCTAATGACGACTCCAATCGAACTTAAATTTTAAATCTCAATAGCTTAAATTCGTTTTTACCATAATATATTGCCTACCCATAAGGCGCATGCGCCTGTATGGGATGCACACCTAACTGAAACATGTAACTCTGTCGCCATTCCGCTAGGGGTGGCCAGAGCCTCTGCAGCTTCGCCTCCATTTTTTCCTATCCTTGCTCACCTCTTTCAGTTAATTCATATCCATCACCTTTTTCATAGATTTCCTTCTTAAGGTATAGCCCTTACATTGGAATAATTCATGAATAAACTTTATTTAACACCTTGTTTCATGGAAACAGTAGATTTTTGAGACCAGAAGCGCTATTCTGCTAAATTCTTTGCACTTTGGATATCAATCCAAGTTGGAGCTTGCTAGCGCTTGGAAAAAAAACTCCAAAGATAAAAAAAAATCACAACACACCTTATTTTTGGACACGAATCGCTATCTCGTCGCCTTAAGGTCGTATCGAATTTAGCTGAATAGCGCTTCTGGTCCGAGGGCTTTGCCCTTTAGGCGGGTTAACCTGTTGGATGTTTCATTACCAAAGTAGCTCTTCACAGTATAATAACCCTGTTCCTGAAAAGTATTGATTATGTAAAACGCAAGCGGGCTGTGTGTGTGCAGTACCTACTCGTATGCTGGCAGCTAGCGCACGCTAGTCCTTATCAGTGCTCCAACCTCCAACTAATCATACAACTTCACGTTTAAACGCGACGACAGCGTGCACCATAAAACGTATGAAAACTATAAGTGGCGCCTGTAGTGGGCGTTTTAGTTGTAATAAGTTTTTTTGATAGAATGCTGTGGTTGAGTGAACGGTTGAATTAAAATATGAAGGCACGCGATCTAGGAATTCCATTTCAGGGGCTGCCGTGCTAGCCAATAGTGCATAGTCCCCACGTCACCCTGCAGGCCCTGACTAAATCTAAAATCGATGTAAAAATCCCTCGGCTGTGTGATGTCACCCATAGCAAATAATAAATCTTCTTCTTATACAGCCATCTCCATCCACTGCTGGACATAGGCCTCCCCCATATCTCTCCATCCATCTCTGTCTTGCGCTTTCTGAATCCAGTCTCCAGCAAGCCTTTTTATATCATCCGACAATGTCGTGGGAGGTCTCCCCCTGCTTCTCTTATCTTCCCGAGGTCTCCACTCTACCAATCTCTTCGTCCATCTCTGGTCGGTGGTTCTAGCAAGTAGCAACATGTCCCGTACAAAGGACCATTTCAGCTTTGCCATTCTCTCTATGACATCGTTACCTACTCCCGACCTTATCCGTAGCTGTGTTCCTTATTCTGTCGGAGAGTCTTACGTGTAGCATAGCTCTTTCATGTTTTCTTTGTGCTATACGGAGTTTCCTTATGAGTTAATGTTTCCGCTCCATTAGCCAATACTGGCAATACGCATTGGTCGTACATTTTGCGTTTCAAACTTTGTGGAATGTTGCTGTCGAAGAAGTTTTGAGATTACCATAATATGCTGCCCATCCAAGACCTATATTCTTCTCTGAAACTCAGCTGTCTGGTTTCTGGCTGTGTCTAGCCCAGCTAAGTGACATTACATTTCCCCCCACATTTAAAATGTGTTGAGTCTTATTTATCTAAAAAAAAAATGGAAATCCCCTGAACATTTACTTTTTATAATAATAAAATCAATCAAATCTAAATGTTATTTGAATATTTGGATGGTATTTCTTGGGAAGTGGGCCCCTGCATTGAGCTCCATCAGCCCACCTCACTGTGGGGGCCATGAGGCACGGCAGTCCCTCACACCAGCACGCCATGTCTCCCTATATACCAGTATAATGTATAATGATAGCAACCTAATACAGTAAATAACAAAACTCTATCTACGTATGCTCCTGGCTACGCCAAATACTGAAAACCATAATCTACAATCTAAGTTGCAAAGATATCGATACACCTGAAACAGAATAAGTGACATATTAAGCCAACATGGGTTTCTCAGATAAATGCACCTATTTTCCTATTTTCTACGAGAGAAAACACTACACAAGTGTGAAAATCCTGTAGCTTAGAAGTTTGTCATGAGCACTTTCTTGAAATTTTAGTTCACTTACTATGAGAAGTTACGCCCAATATTTTTTTTATCTACGATTTCTCATGCATGCCCACAAACAGACAATGTGTAAGTTCGCACTTACAGATGCTGCATGTGTACTCACAATTCAAAAACCAAACCTCAAATGAACTTAAACCCTGCAACTTGGGTCAAACTTCCCTGAAACAGGGGTGACCTTAGCAATGTGATTAATTTGTTACAGAATGTAGGTATGGTCAGTCTCATACCTCTCATAGTCTCATATCTCTACCAACCTGTAAGTCAAGGATTTTATGTAAGTTACAAATCTATATTAACAGCTAATACGAGTACCGATACTATGGAATTGTTCTTGTTTTTGTGGTTTTTCGGGTTAGGCCATGATTTATTTAAACCAAAGTACAAAAGAATGTGATGAGATGGTTTGGGCATGTGGAAAGAATGAAAGATGATAGACTGACAAAGTATGTATACAAAGAAAGTGTAAAAGGAAAAAGAGGGAAGGGACGACCGTGAAAAGTATGGAGTGATCAGATTGAGGAGATTGTGAAAGAATGGGATATACAAAGTGAGCGTAAAAGAAGAAAATGCATGAAAAAGGTGATGGATATGAAGGAATTAAAAGAGGTATGTCAGGATAGGAAAAAATGGAGGCAACTCTGCAGAGGCTCTGGCCACCCCTAGCGGAATGGCGACAGAGTTACAGTTACAGTTACCAAACCCTTAAAAATATTTATTTACAGCTTTTTTTATCTACCGACCGACGCTTCGCCTTCACGAGTTAAAACTCTTCTTGAAAATGCCTTCTACTAAAAAGTTATGGTCAAATGTCAAAATCACAAATGTCAAAGTCGGAATCGAACAAGCGTAAATTCTATTCCAAATGTATACGCTAGAAAGATCAGCCCATTTGGTCCCCTCGGCCATAATGCCTATGAGAGGTTCCAACTGCCTTGTCCCCGGAAAAGTCGTATGTGGCTTATGGAACGTGTTTATTTACACAGGTGAGAGGGCCGGCCTAACGCCAGCCAATTGACTTGAAGTGAGAGCTTCCCACCTTCCGAAAGGGTTGGTTCTCATTTCTGATGAAGGCTGAGTAAACCTTGCAGGTACTTTTGTTTTGGGTTTGAAATAAACACCGAAACGGGAAATTATTTGAATTATTAGTGTGTTTACGTAAGTTGGTTGTGTACAATTGCAATTAAAATGAATACAAGTGTTGTTATTATGGAAATGCTGATTGAGCCATGGCCGCAGCCAGCAGAGCGCCCTCTTTATCCACTGAGACGTTATGGCGAATAACAACTCACTTCCTCTCTAGATACTGGACAGAATTCAGATAGCGGGGACGTGCACAGCATTTCACGAATGGGTAGGCAATACTATTCACTGTTCATCCTCAGTCGTCGTGCAGAGAGGGTGTCTCCCGAAGACATTAGCTACGTCGCTAACGGAACGTCGAGAATAATGTAAATTCTCTTACTACGGTTCGTGTAATATCCGATACAATTTTTTTAACCATGAAGCTATAATTACTATTCAACTTTTCGGATTCCTGCAAGAGCAGATTTATTTATCACAAAAAATGTTTAGTAAGCTAAACGCTACTAAACTTCACATTTAGTGTAACTTCTCGACGCGTTTTCCCCAAAGGCGCTGCATGTGGTGAGTGGAACCTATTTCCTTTTACAGGTAAGGGGCCGGCCTCACGGCAGCCACTTAATTGAAGTGGGAGTTTCCCAGCTCCCGAAGGGGCTGGTACTCAGGTATCACAGTTTCATATAGATCATTTTCATCATTTCACTTTCTCGCTGAAGAAGCCCATCGTAGACATGGGCGAAACGTCCGGAAGCTCCAGCTCCCACATACCACGGCACCAGATCCTAGGGAGCAACTCTTCCAGCACCACTCGTATACTTACTGAATTGTAAGTTTTGGCGACTTTATACTGAATGAAAAGGACGCACTTATGTCAATCGTGTAGGTAGTTTTTTTTATAGTCTTTATAGTTATTATAGTTTTTTATAGTCACATAAGCTAACGTTGAAAATACCGGGCCTAAGGTGCTTACTTTTTATACTGAAAATAATAATTTCGGCTTCATTCCGTTACTTATAAACGGATGATAAAAATAATAACAGGGAATAGCTCTATTACTTCTGCGCCTGCATGTTATATCGTCCCCTCAGTGCTTGTTTGGCATATCTACCATTTGATTCAAAGACGACCTTTCAATGAAACTGTTTTAGGAATCACATTCTACACAATCTGAGCTAAGAAATAAAACGTAAAACACGATTATGTCAGATTTGTAGTAAATATATTTTTAAATCAATTTCCAGTTTTCATGGGACACATTGGTCCAGTACACGTGCAAACATTGCTCATGTGAAATTACCTCTGATGGACATCTGTGGCTGCGACCACCCAAGCTGTTTTGGAGGTTGAGTGTGTGGTGTGAATAAAAGCCCGTTTTTGAAAGTGTATATTTTTAATGCAGTCAGTACTGTTCAATCAAAGGTAATTCAAAATGTTGTCTTGGTTGCAATCTTCCGGTCTTCAAGCTGCGTCCAGGCGGAAGTCCTCCTTAATCCGCCTTGCTTGTGAGGCGAGCAGGATGCTTGATGCTTGAAGTGGGGGAAGGAAAGGAAATATGGAAAGTGGCAATTAGGACGAAACCATGTAAACTTTTGAGGAAGTTCGGATTGGCCCTAACAAGGACCTTTTGTTGTGAGCAGGAGAAAAAACTGTAAACTTTTGAGGAAAATTAAAAGTGGCCCTAAGAAGGACCTTTTGTGTTGTGATGTGAGCAGTGTGCTGTAGGAGACGGTTGCCTCAAGTCTGTTCCTGGCGAGGTCTTGAGAATCTTCTAGGTAAAGATGTGGCGAAGCTGGAGATGTCCAGGTGAAGGTATGATGAAGCTGGAGATGTCCAGGCGAAGGCGCGAGGTAAGATGTCGTCTCTGCTTGGAAATTGGCGGGAATGCGAGAGATGTCTTGAGATTTTGGCGGGAGATGTAGATGTCCGCTCGGTGGTCTCGAAGTTTCTCTGGTGATGATGTAGTGAACTGCGGAGACGTCCAGGCGACGGTGCAAAGTTGTTTTGCGTCTCTGCTTGGAAATCGGCGGGAACGCGAGACGGCTTGCAATTTTGGCGGGAGCGCGGTGAGATGTTGCTCGTTCCGTGGTCTCAGTGTGTCTGGCTGTTTGGAGCGCGGCGTACGCGTTTTATACTCCCACTCGTTCTCGCGCGGGCCCACTACTAGGGGTGGGCACGCACAATTTTCGGATTATCTTCTTTTTATCTGATTTCAGATATCTGGTTTTCTTTCATCTTCTGTACTGATGCACCACACTGTAGAAAATGGTTCACTTTGCCAATGTCGCCCCTGTTTCAGAGAAGGTCGGAAAGAGTTGCAGGGTGTATGTTCATTTGAGATTTGGGTTTTTTGTTGTAGGTTTACATGCGGCATGTACAAGCGCGAACTTATACGTGTTTTCTTGTGAAAATGCATATAATGTGAATCTCCAAAGTTACATACCTTTGCAACTTAGATTAGATTAGACATAAAACAAACAAGCATTAAGGGGAAGACGTATAAGTACGAGGTAAAATTAAATATTGGCTCTAACGTAATTCATATTTATTACTGTTCGCTGAGTATAAAATAAAAAAAATAAACATTTTACCAAAATAAATGTATAGAATTTAAAACGCTCACAAGAGGCGCTGATTTAGTTTCCACGCATTATTTAGTAAACGCTACGGCTGAGTTGAAATGTAATTTATAATTTTTATTGAAATCATTTGGAATCCGAGCATTCGTGATTGCCGGCGGAGGAAGAGGCGCGCTGCCCTGCTCGGAGGTAAACTGAAAACTCAGGTAACGAGTGATTCGCATTACGAGCACCACAAATGCTTTCTCATAATCATGAGTGGAGACGATTTCAGTTAAGTATAAACGGGACATTTTTGTCGAAAACAGGAATTTCACCTTCGATTGGGAAGGCGGGAAATGAACGCGAGACTGCAGAATACCCCCATTCTGCAGGAGCCCCCTCCTAACCTTCCAAACTTGGAGCCATTCAGCGCTCCAATGGTCAGCGGTCTTGTTGAGAAAATGGATATCCGTGGGCCGCTCCGTAGGCCAGTGGTAGCACTTCGAACTCGTCAATGGAAGGTTGTGGAGCACAAAAAAATTATCATTTATATTTTCAAATTTTCTCTTTCTTTCTCTTCGTTGGCGTAAGGCCGGCCCCCTTACCTGTACAAATAAATAGGTTCAACTCGCCATATGCGACCCCTTCGGGGCTAACGCAACAAGAAGGTAGGTACACTGTAAGTGTAGCTTAGTTGCGTTTTATGACCGTCGATCATCCCCAAGGCATATTGTGGAAAAAGAGGGCCCTTCTGAAATCTGTCTCTTTGTCCGTCGTCCACAGGCACTTGCATTTGGCTAGCAACCTGGTGGGGTGACGTCGCGATTTCTCGCGGTTTTTTGTTTCTATTTTATTATCGTTGTATCGTTTGGGAATGACAATTGTTTCGTTTCACGAGTGCTTCACACAACGAGTACGCATTGTCGCGCAGTCCGAGCTTCATCCACCTTACACATCCAGCCACAGGCCGACACGGTGTTTGGTCGCAAATCATTCCGACAACAGAAAGTGCGGTGGAAAGTCGACCAGCAAACAACAGACCACAATAATTATACAAACCCATTCACAAACAAACAACGCACATTAGGTAAAGTAACTGTCAAAGGAAATATATCCATGTGGACAGGGAGGGATGTCCCTGATCGAAAGGAAAAAGGCTCAGTGGGCTCAGGAGAAGGGTGAGCTGACTAATCAATATCTTTACAAACATAGTAACTTCGTAACACAATTATAGTTACAGTTGATTGTTTTGTGTTTCAATTATAAATTTAAAGTTGCTGGTTTATATTGGAAATTATTTCTTTCAGTAGAGGCTCGTACTTATTAAAGTGCACAATGATTTTTTGGTTGCAACGCTTACGTACTTTCAGAAATGCAAAAAATCCATAGAACAATATGATTGTGATTAAACTATTGATGGTTTTATACTTCAATCATTAATATTTACAGTTGTTGGTTTATATATTGATTTGTTTTCTTTCAGTAGAGGTTCCCATTTGTTGAATTAAACATTTTTTGTTGTTTTGTTTTTGTACTTTCAGAAATGCAAAAAAATCTATAAAACAATATGTGGTTAAACTATTGATTGTTTTGTACTTCAATCATAAATGTACAGTTGTAAATTTATTTTGGAAATTATTTCTTTCAGTTGAGGTTCCTATTTATAATGCACAAATCTTTTTTGGTTACATCGTTTACGTACCTACCTACCTACTTTCAGAAATGCAAAAAAATCTTGAAAACAATGTATGGTCAAACTATTGATAATTTTTCTTTTCAATTAAGTATAATTTTACATTTGTTAAATTGAAAACAACATTTGGGATTCCCCTACTTCTTTCAGTATACCTACTCATTAAACAAATCCTGAAAACATATTCCTTGCATGAAAATAATCACTTATAGAAAATACGAAGGGAAACAAATTTGTGAACAAACACGTCGCAGTTTAGGAGTAAACATTGAATGTGTAGGTACTTATCGATATAAGTACCTACATATCGATATAAGTACCTACATATCGATATAAGTACCTTCATGATATGAGGCTGACCACTCATACTGTAAAAAATGGTTCATTTTGCCAATGTTTCACGAAAGGTCGGTAAAGTTGCAGGTTTTAGATATATTCATTCGAGATTTGAATTTCAATTTGTAAATTCAAATGCAGCATTTTTATGCGTGAATCTGCATTTTATATTAATATGAAATCTGCATTTTATATGAATCTTAAATGGTTATATTTCCCAGATAGCATTTTAAACTTGCATCCGACTTGCAACAAGTTTGATGTGTCAAAAGTGAAGGCTTGCTGCAAGTTCGCCATGGCAAGTATATACACTTGAGGCAAGTTTGAATCAAACTTTCTAGTTTCCCAGCAACAAGCTTGCAGGAACTTTGTCATAACAAAGTTCCCGCAAGCTTGTTATGACAAATTTGCCAAATGTTTGCTTCTGCAAATCATATACATTTTTTTATAATATTTAAAAAAACAAAATTAGAATAAAAAGATAAAATATTTTAATTTTATTTTATTTACAGTTCGCTTATAGTAGTAACAAAGTTTTATAATAATCACATCATCATCATCATTGGCACGACCTCCCTCAGCAACCGCTGCCACCGCTGTCTATCCAACGTCTTCCTCCTCCAGCCCCACTGCACGACAATCCGCCACGACTTCATCCAGCTATCTTGAACGTGGTCTTCTCACTGTCCGCCGTCCCTCCGGGTTCGTCATTACAATCGTCTTCTCCAGGCTATGATGGTCTAATTGCTGAATGTGCCCCAGCCAATGCAGTCTGTTGACCTTTATTGAGCGGACCACATCAGCGTCCTGGTACAGCTTATACAATTCGGAGTTATATCTTCTTCGCCATGTTTCTAGTCACACTCAGGTACATTATTCCCCTAGCCCCGTTGCTTTGTCTCTCGGCTCTGTAACAAAAAAACAAGGATATTTTTAGTAATTATATTACAAATCATTTGTAATTAAGGATGTAATATACACTAAGTACTGATTTCATTATAAACAGTTTTAATTTTCTTTTTAGAAATTTGTTCCACGGTACTCCGTTTTCTTTGAAATTATTAAAGCAAATATTATAAAATACCAAGATCGGATTGCCCTGTAAGGAGTTATTTATGGAAACACATAAAAATATAATATCCGATGAATAAATTTTAACTGTGTACTTATTTTTATTGC
Source organism: Agapetus fuscipes (assembly GCA_951799405.1). Lineage (NCBI taxonomy): Eukaryota > Metazoa > Arthropoda > Insecta > Trichoptera > Glossosomatidae > Agapetus > Agapetus fuscipes. The sequence goes on along the minus strand of OX637357.1, from coordinate 12,374,791 downwards.
AAATAGGATGATACTTCTTTATGGAGTCAGACGCTACACAATTTTTGCCCAGTGTCGCGCAGCTTTCACCGCTCTATCGTTACCCTCTATTAGGTCGGCCAGTGTGCAGCTTGTTGGGCAGGCCGAACAGATCCGAAGATGATCCATGAACTGTTGGGCTCCGCATTCACAGAGCGTGGTGCCATCTTGATGTAAGATTGCCCAGGTCATCATGTTACAATGCGCTCTGCCAACACCCGTTCTCAACCTGTTTAGGGCCCTCCATAGAGACTACTCACGATCCTGTCCAGGTGGGAGCTTCTCGCTCGGCTGCACAAAGTTATCAGGTCGCTCCAAATTCCACAGACACAGTCTCTCCCACGCCAGCTCCATAGTCAATCGGTGCACAGAGCTCAAGAAACTGTGACGCCACAATGTCCAAAAAGGCAGTGCTGTAGATTCTTCAGGGATTTTTGTTGTCAACCCTCGAGGCCTCAAGGGAGAGGAACTGAAACAAGTGTAATAACAATCAGTAACTGTTGGGTGTTCTTTGAAGCTTCTAAATAAATCTTGAGGTATGATTCACACTAAAACAGCGCTCATCAAAGAAATTATCCCCATATTATTATTGTTATCCGGGGCTTAGTTTCCCTAGCCACGGACATCATATTATATTATAAGTCTAATCTAATCTAAGCTGCAAAGATATATATCATTTAAGATTTATATTAAATGCATTCCCACAAGCAGATATGTATAATATCGCGCTAACACATGCCGCATGTGGACCTACAATATAAAAACCCAATCTCAAATGAACATAAGCCTTGCAACTCTTGCCGTCCTTCCCTGAAACAGGGGTGACATTGGCAAAGTGAACCAATTTTTTATAGTATGGGTGGTCAGCCGCATAACAACCTATAAGTCAAGGAACTGTACTGCCAGTTTTGTAGTTTTGTTTGGTTTTGTTTGGCACAGGCCAGTTTTACAGGTTTTACTGCCAGGAATAAGTACTGCCAGTTTTATCAACACACATCAAATGGCTTCATCGAACTAATTTTGCAACTTATTTTCACAGAATATGTCACATTTAGGTTACAAACAACTTTGCTGAAATTTACTTTCAAATTTTTACGTGAAAATATTTGAAATAAATAAAAACGTAAGTTCAAAAAGTTAGTGCCAAAATCTAGATAATACACATTTCTTATTTCTACAAAAAGTACATCAAACACGTCCTACTAAGTATTCAAAAGGAAATAGTTTTACATACCTGGTAAATATGATGTAGGAACCATGCCGAAACATTTTAAAAGACGTAAGTACATTACTAATCGTCAAATAAACACGTATCTGATTCCTTTAACTTCCGTATTGAAACAATGAGGTACATAACAAAGGCGACTGGACATTATAAAACGCAAAATAACAAAAATGTAAGAAATTCACAAAGCGAGCTCGTATACAAATAATGGCGGCCGGCCACCCGCCGTGCACCCGCCACACGCGGTCGCGTGGGGGTAGGGATACCAGATGAAAAATTTAAAATTCCTGACAAAAAGCCTAATTTCCATAGAAAGTCCTGACATTTTGTTGCAAACGTAATTAAACACTGCGTACTTACTTAATAAGTACAAAGCTAAAGCAAAAACAAATATTTCAAACTAACTTGTGTTTCAAATATTTTTCTATGCTTTGACTATTAAAAAATTGAAAAGTCCTGATACTTCCGAAATCCGGTCGCAATCCCGACAAGAGCCTAAAAATCCTGACGTATGGCAGCCCTACGTGGGGGGTCTCTCGTGACGTCATTTCAAAGTTGTTTGAGAAACAGCCACAGAGAGAGTAAAATTCAGAAATAATGTTGCCAAAACCAAAATATGCCCAAAGATTTCTAGGCATGCGCGTCACAATCTGTCAACTCGTGTCTGATCAGTGCTGCCGCTGGGAAAAAAGTCGCGAGATTTAAAAAAAGCAAAATAGCAAAATCGATAAAACGGCAACACTGCTAATCGTATTTTTGACAGCCCGTCACGCAAGTTTGTATCAAACAAAAAGCAAACTTGTTTATTCATATTTGAAACATGATGCAAAATGCAAGCTTGCAGCAATATTGCAATAAACTTATTTTGTCATATTTGACATGACAATGTAAAATCAAGTACAAATCAAACTTGCAGCAAACTTACCTGCTATCTGGGTTCTTTTCAAATCAGATTAGATTTTTTTTGTTTAATACGTAATACGCATTTATTGTAATACTACTTGAAAAATGTCAATCATAACAGGCATGCCTTCTTCATTTATCTAAAACATGAATTCAAAAGAGGAGGTTCATTTTTAACTTAATTTCATTTAATGACTGGGCCGTAATCTAGTGGTCAACGCTACGGATTCATAATTGGAACATAGTGGGTTCGATTGATTAAATTGGAAAATCCATCTGTTTCATCTTCAAAATACATTTATCAAAAATTGGTCCCAAATGATGATGATATTTCAGCTGAAATGGAAGAGCTGTGCAACCCTTGGGGCCTGCCCACTCCCGCCTACAGCCTGCGCAGAGGAGGCTTTGGATCCACGCTGGAGATCAGAGATACCTGCCCCGCCACAGCGCAGCAGAACCTGAAGCCCCCGCGCCAGAGGAGTCCTTCCCTGCCCCCGCAGAGCCTCAAGGTCACCAGGGGCGAGGACGCAGGCGGAGAGACCTCAGGGTACGCCAGCGACGCCGCTCCACAGTCCTCTCCAGAGCTCTGGCACAGCCACAAGCATCACAATCCTGTTCAGAGCCGCGTGGATGTCACGGCTTTCAAGGCCCATGACCAAGTAAAAGCACCGACAGTCACTGCCTGGCAGTACGCTGAGAGGTAAGCAGCTGGCTGGAAGTCTCATCACCACGGTAATCCTTATCTACCGAATATCGGTAATATTTGTATGAAGACCTGTCAATCCAAGATGGCCGCAAGTGAACAGGTGATTAGTTTTAATACCAATATTACCGATATTCGGTAGGTAAGAATTACCCTTGTGATGAGACTTTCAGCCCTGGTAGGTGACCTAACAAGTCTTCATCTCTGGCATGAAAATCTGAACTAAGTGCACGCAGACTTCTACGCTTCAGTTAATAAATCAGAAAACCGCCTCTCAAGGCATGCATAGTATAGAGCCATAGCCACATCAATAAGATTTGTAACTAATGATGTGAAGTTTGTAGCTTTAATAATACTGGTTGTACGTTTGTAAATTGTACTGACCCCGTAACCATATCCACAGAGTTATTGTGTTTTTTTTTGTTTTTTTACAGTGAAAATGTCTCATGAATTAATTACCTATGTTAAAATATGAAAAGTACATTGACTTTTAGATTGGTATGCGGCTGACCACCCATGCTGTAGAAAATGGTTCACTTTGCCAATGTCACCCCTGTTTCAGGGAAGGTCGGCAAGAGTTGCAGGGTGTATTTTCATTGAGTTTTGGGTTTTTATACTGTAAGTCCACATGCGGCATGTTTAAGCGCGAACTTATACCTACGTGTCTGCTTATGAAAATGCATGTAATGTGAATCCTAGATGTTACATATCTTTGCAACTTAGATAAGATTAGATTAGAATGCAGATATCACTGTTGCAGCCCCCTAAGCAAGCAACTACTACTGCAGTAGAACAGGTCATCAACCAACAATACACAACATTTCTAACACAAAGTCTTTCATTCATTCTCGAGGTCAAGCCCGGATATCACAATAAATTGTTGCACAACTTTTTCAGTGAGACCCATAACGAGGAGAGTGCAGCTGCAGTAGAGCGAGAGAGAAGCGGCCAGAGAGGGAGAGGCAGAGAGAGACTTATGTCTGCGGAGTCGCAGGAGCTCCGGGCGCGCTGGGGGGACCGCGGGCTGGCAGCGGGAAGGCTGTGGGAGCCTCAGGACTCACAAGCCGCTCTGCCACAGGTACAGCTCGCTCCCCCAGTTATTGTTTGCCGTATACGCCAACCTTGTCAAATATGACTTTTTCATGCAATTGTCTTATGAATCAAATTTTACACAATCTGAGCTAAGAAAAACCATAAAACTCGATTATGTGAGAGTTCTTTTAAATATTTTTTAAATAAATTTCTTGTTTTCATGAGACACATTGGTCCAGTACACATGCAAACATTGTTCATGTTACCTTGTAAAATTTTCTCAATGGCGTATACGGCAAACAAGAACTAAGGCAGCGAGCTGGCAACTACTGTAATTTACTCTGCTGTACGCTGTATGAAAAAGGTGATGGGTATGAACGAACTGAAAGAGGTATGCAAGGATAGGAAACAATGAAGGCAAATCTGCAGAGGCTCTGGCCTTCCTCAGCGGAATGGTGGTAGAGTTACGATTACAGTATATGCATGACATACGAGTAAATCATGAACGGTGAGTGATAGGGAAGTGAGTGAGAGATGAAGGCTGGGAATGAAACACTTGAGAAGTATGACAGAAAATACTTAAGAGTGGATGGGTGAAAAAGAAATGCAAGTGGAAAGTGGATGTGAAATTAAAGGGATAAAAGAATGTGATATAAGATGTGGAACGAAAGGATACTAAAAAGCTGACAATGTGGATCTAGAAAGGAAAGGTGAAATACGAAAGAGAACAGGAAAGACCGGGAATGGTTTGTGTATTTGCTAAAAGAATGGAAAAATTTTACAAAATGAAATAATCAAGATATTTTATTGGACGCCTACAAAATTCCCCCAAACGGAGAATAGTTGCAGCAAAGTCGATTCATTACCTGTGTGATGACAAGGTTGTTGCTAGGATTTCATTTGCTAAACAGCTTTGTTTTACTTTAAGATGCAAATTAAAGGAACTCCTGCCTGGGTGGCGAGAAGCTTAAACATGATTAACGACATGGACTCCCAGATCTTGGTGATGGATCAGAATGGAAACCATTCAGCCAATTCCATAGCTGGATTAGAAAACAACACGGAGAGGTATATTTACTTATTAAAAACATTGTATAATACGGCTTTCAATGAGCAGATAGTAATTGCTTTGATAATTTTCAGAGGAACTTTTCTACTGGGACAAAATGTTCCGCTGGAACCAAACATAAAGGCTGAACGAGAGTGTAGAAGAACTAAAGCATTAGAACTGCAGGCGGCCATCATACAACAGCTGGAGGACAGGGAGAAGCAAAAACAACAAGAAAGGGAGAGACAGCTGAAGGAAGAGAGAGATGAGGATGAGAGGTTCAGAAGACAGAGGGAACTTGAAAATGAGAGACTGCAGGAAGAAAAGAGAATACTAGATGAAAAAAAAGAAAGGGAGAGAAAGCGCGCTGAGGCTCTCAAGTTAGCCCTGGAAAAGGCAGAACTACAGGCCAAGCTGGAGAAAGAGAATAAGAAATTAAAGAAGCTACAAGAGAACTTTGATGAAATAAGTCTATTTTCAGAGCTGGATCTAAATCCACAAAATAGAACCCACGGGGAAGTGAAATCCCCTGAGACTCAAAGCACTTCATCGAAATATTTCATGGACAATAACACAACAGCATGCAACACACAAACCATGCAGACTTATCCAGACAATAACAAGATGGTGACCAGTGAATATAACACTGCATCCAATAGAAGGAATTCAACCTCATCTACTTTGTCAAAGCAGAGCAACATTAATGATCAAAGGTTCAAGTCCTCATCTGCTTTGAACGAGCCAACACAACAAAACTCACAACAGTATTCTATTCCAATGAATCAGCCAGTGGCCGCAGTGATGGAGAGCCCCATGAGCATGGTGCATGTGCCCTTATTGCCAGAATATTACACTCCTGTACACTATCCTAGTAACGGGGTGCAGATGGCAATAATTGTACCTCACACAAACGGAGTTTACCAATGCTATCACCCACCTGCTACAGGCAGCTTACAAGCCGTGTACACAACACAGCTTCCTTATCACACACATCATAACCTCAGCTCAATACCCACAGAGCAAAGCAACAGGGAATGCCACTGCTCTAAGGAAGACAACAACAAACAATCTCTCATACCAATCAAGTACAGCAGAGATGCAAGCACTCAAACAGAGCCCGTCTCCTCAATAAGTGAGAACTACCACAAAATGAAACATGACTTAGAGCAGAATATCTCTGATGAAAAGTTGAACAAGATATCTTCTAAGAAAGATAAGAAATATATTGTTGAAGAGAAAGTCAAAGATTTGGAAGGACGACCTAAATGGGGAGTGAACAAACCAAACATGCAATACAAGAAACAATCAGAGAAGGACATTCTTTATTCTCAAAAGCGTAAACATCGGCAAAGAAAACGAACGCAAGAAAAGAATTACACTTCTCACTCTAGTGAGGACAACAGATCCCCAAGTCCTAACCCTGCGAGCTCCAACATAGTTAGTGACCACTTCCCTAAGGCAAGACAAGATAAACCAAGGATCAGTCTCAGCGAAAATCACTGGAGGAAAAAGAGTTCCCAACTCAAAGCAAATCAACCATACAATGCCTCAGTGGAGAGAATAAAGATATCTCCTTTAGAATATGACAAGTCAGGTGTCGTACACGTCAGTAATGAAACTGTAGATCCAACCAAAACTCCAAAAAAGAGTTTCCCTGAACTCCCCGAAAGATCAGGACTCACTCTGTCTCAAAAGTTCATGAACGACAAGTATGGAAACCCTAAATTATGGAGTGAAAAAGTACAAAACAATGATGTGGCGTCTTCTGAGTACAGAAACTTCTCCAAAACACACAACACAAATGACAACAAGCATAAAAACAACAATGATGTGGATTCCCAAAGATTGTTTGATCGGGCAAAGCAAAACCTGGAATCCAATCAACCCATGATTTTGAATCAACTGAAGTCACTCAGAGACAGCCTGAAGAAGCAGCAGCAGATGTGGGGGAAGTACAATGACTGCAGGACTTACAGCCCAAAGGATGTTGATTATGAAATGGAATGAAAATGGACAACAATTCAAGTTTAAATTATTGTTTTGCAATTTGTCTAGCAGGAGAATTGCTTCTTGTAATTCTTTCACCAGAATGGCGGGCTCCTTCCATTTCGTTCAGGAAAAATTAGGCAATGCGTGATTAAAAATGCATTTTACTTTGAAATGCAAATCTCTTTGTAATGAGTTTTTTTAACAAAAAGGACAAATTTTAGAAATGAATTTGCCTCCACCCAATACATGCAAATGCTCTTCCATAATAGACTTTGTTCAGTAAAAATAGAAATAGAAATAATGTGAGCATTTCTAAATCTAAATCTAAATCTAAGCTGCAAAGATATGTATCATTTGAGATTCATATTAAATGCATTCCCACAAGCAGACATGCATAATTTCGCGCTTACACATGCTGCATGTGGACCTACAATATAAAACCCCCAATCTCAAATGAACATAAGCCCTGCAACTCTTGCCGACCTTCCCTGAAGCAGGGGTGACATTGGCAAAGTGAACCATTTTTTACAGTATGGGTGGTCAGCCGCATACCAACCTATCAATCAAGGAGTTAAGGAGAATTTGGAGAATTTGATGTTATATTATGTGACCTAAATAGATTAAATAGAATACAGGGAAACAGTTCAGACTGAAAACCATGACAACGGTGTATGATCAATATTTCTGTAACAAAAACACAAAGACTACATCTGCATAAGATATAATAATAAGATACAATAGTAGCAACTTAACCCCTCGAGCGCCCGAACGTGGATCTACGCTCATAGTACTAAATGCGATTTTTTTCATTTTTCTTTAATTGTTACACAGCAATAAGATCAAAAATCGCATGAAATACTGCTATGCCAGAAAATCACTGGCACTCCAGGGGTTAAAGAGCAGTGAACAGAGACCTATATTCCATGCAAGCATTTGGAAGTGCTGTAAACTATTGAAATTGGAAATTATGGTTCAAGCACAAAGACAACTTGTGAATTTTGAAAATGTATTTGCCTGCAAGTGAAACATACTGTACTTCAAAATTTGTATTAATCTATTTGAAGAACTAGCTTGAGTATTAAACCCATAAACAAAGCACTTGACCAGTCTGTAGTGTAGTGTTTAAAGTTTTAGACTAGTAATTTGGAGGGTTGTGGTTCTCTTCGCTGGGTTGAACAATTCATGTGCCTTTACCAACGACCAGTCACCAAAGTTTCATACCGGCTTACAGCAACTGGATCTTGCTTGAGAATTGGCGCTTCCTACAGTGACAACGTAGCTTACAAGTGTGCTCTTGAGGTGTGACTAAAACTAAAGCAGTGCTCACAAAGTAAATGATACCTACTTAATTATAAAGGTGGTGAAAGTGGCTTGAAGAATTTGTCTCTATTACAAGTGAATGAAGAAATATTGAGGAGAGAAGGACTCAAGGACACTGAAGGACAATGTGTAAGCAAGAGCATCAAATCCAGTAAGCAGTAAAAATTGTTGTGATGTTTGCTGGTATTCTATAAAACTGTCACTCAATAAAGACGAAGGAATAACAAACTGCTGAGGAAATATGGATGACTTGTTTGAGAAAAAGAAGGAGGTGGCCGATGTTCTGGATCTCTCCAAGGTTACAATAAACAGTCAGGAAGAGTTTAGGAGAACTATGGAGAAGGTGCCCGACTTCAAGATCAAACCAGAAAAGGTATTTTGGTTTTTCTTTTCAATTTAGGTACAAAGTTATTCCTGCAACACTACCGTTATTCCGTTAGGGGTAGCCTGAGCCTATTTAAGATTGCCTCTACTTCTTTCTATTCTTCCTATTCTAACAACTCGATGCAAAAATGCAATTAAGCTATACATATTCCATATCATAGTCTAATCTTTAGCTCAGCTGGTAACGCCAGGGTTTAATCCCCACCAAGAGTGTTCCCACTTTAGCACTTAAAATATTTTCATTTGAAAACCCAGACCTTAAATGAACATAAATTTACAACTCTTGCCACCCTTCCCTGAAATAGGACTTGCATTTATTGATGGTTGCATTGACAAAGTTAAGCAATTTGTACACTGTATGTGGTCAGCTTCAAACCAACCTGTTAGGAAAATTAGTAAAACAAGTAAGTGTGACGTCGGCACGTGAATTGACATTGACAAAGTTGTGTCGCCACTCAGCCAAGTTTATAGGGAAACGGTAAACAAATACTTTGTTAGTGGTTGCTAAGGATGACAGCCTCATACAAGACTTACATTTTTCTTAAATACTCAGACCTCATTAAATAAGTATGATTTTTAACACGCCATATGTGCCAACTCAATTTGAAATATGTAGGTAATGAATATTTAAGGTGAGACCGGAGGACATAAAGGTACGAGACAGCATTGAGGATCAGAAGTTCAAGATTTCTAGGAAAGAGCTGCGGGCGTATGAGAAGTTGGGCACCCGAGGGTTTGAAGAGAAGCAGTTCACATTCATGGACCCCATCCCTCCCGAGATGAAGTCCCTCAAGCTGGAGGACCTCTACACCGTCTCCATAGACTGGAAGATGCTCACCTCGCTCAGGCCTAAAGCCAAGATAGATGAGGAATACTTCAGCAGGTAAAGCAACTCTTTTTACATGGCCGACCCTGTGCTGTGGAATACCCTACCCCATGAGCTCAGGGTCGTAGAGAGTGCAAGTGCGCTTAGGTCGGGATTGAAGACATGTTTGTCTTGGAGATGTTACAGTTGAACAGTGCCCTTGCAGTGATTTATCACAAAACGGCACTATAGATATTGTCTTTTGTATTATTAACTCATCTTTCTTCTTCTAAAGGATATAGGTCTCTTCAAATTTTTTCCATATCTTCATATCTCGAGCAATCCAAGCCCGTTAGTTCTCTAGTAACTCGGCAATATCATCCATCCAGTTTTTTTTAGTGTCTCTCTTTGCATCTTTTACTGTAACTGCAACTCTGTCACCAATCCATCAGGGGTGGCCGGAGCCTTAATAGTTTTGTTCTCAAATGTTTCCCATTTGAGGATTCTAGAAGTTCACCTGACTATAGAGACAATGATATTCTGTAGGTTTTCTATATGAAACTCCAGTTGCCTTTCCCTAAAACAAAGGTGGCACTGGAAAAAGTGAAGCAATTTTTCCAGGATGGATGGTCATCAACCTATTAGTCGAGGAATACCATACTAATTTGTGTAACATGGCAGTTAGTTGGTCCTTAAGATTGTTAATATGTTGGTTGAATTAACACAGTGTTTGTATGTCATAGGATAATAGAACTGGGAAAGTCGGAGCTGCGGACGATTGCACGGGACAAGCGGGACCTGATGATGAACACAGCAGTGAGGAAGACCAAGAACAGGTCAGGAGTTGTGGAGACCAGAGTGGTGTCCTGCGTGGAATGCGGGGAAGAGTTCTGTGATGGTATGCTACCGATATTTCTCATCCCACACTCAATCAGACAGTGTTTTGTATATTGCTGCCAGGACAATTTTTAGACAGGGAAAGTGCTGTCATATTTCTCCATTGCTGAGAGAGCTGAACTGGCTGAGGGTCCGAGAGTATATCTTTGCAACTTAGATTACAGATTGTAGTGTATCTATCACATTTCGAGGCACGTTCCCATGGGACACCACTCATAACAAATCATTTCATTTTCAGGAAAGTTCTGTTGCATTAACACATACGATGGTCTGGCCCGCGTGCAAGTGCAGACAGAGAGGAAAGCCGTGAAAGTCGCGAGCAGCAGCCAGGGCGGCAGCAAGCTGAGGAGGATCAGGAAGCGGGGCGGCCGGCGCAAGGGGCGCAGCAAAAGCGCCAGCAGCAAGCCCACACACAAGGGGGACAGCGCCAAGGCCAAGGCTACCGGGGCCAAGAGTGACACAGAGCTCTAGCTGGCAGAGTGGAGGCTTCTATCCAAACGGGGCGCTGCAATCCAACTTTCCAACATAAAGTTCAAAATGGATGCTACAAACCGTGTTAAAGAGAGAGAAAGATGGGTTTTTTAACTTATCGTCAAAGTCATATTCAATGTTATCAAAAGACGTGTTTCTAAAAAAAACTAAATCTAAGTTGCACAGATATACATTGTTTGAGATTCATATTAAATGCATTCCCACAAGCAGACACGTATTAGTTCGAGCTTAAACATACCGTATGTGGACTTACGATATAAAAACCCAATCTCAAATGAAAATAAGCCCTGCAACTCTTGCCGACTTTCACTGAAACAGAGGGGACAAAGGAACCATCCATTGGCAAAGTGCACCATTTTTTACAGTATGGGTGGTCAGCCTCATACCAACCAAGTGTTTTTTGTTTAGTGTTTATTCTTCAATAAAGAATGAGCTCTTTTTTTAATTGTCAGCAATGATTGTTGTTGCTGTTTGTCCAGTCTTCTATGCAACACAGTTCATAAAATCCATTTTTAATGCTACAAAAATCAGTAGGTACTCTTAACTTTTAATGGGTTAAAAGAACTTTTAAAACATAGGTCAGAAAGGTTTGTCCAGCCTTAGGTACGGGCGTACAGCAACTGAGTCTTGTTTAAGAATTGGTGCTTAGTGGCAAGTGACAACCAAGCTAACAGAAAGCTTTTGAGGTGTGATTCACACAAAAATTACTCACCAAAGAAATCAGCGTAAAGCTATTATTATAGGGACACTCCTTCCTAATTATCTAGCTTTTAAATAGATTTATGAATTTAGAATATCCTTGCCAATTTCCAGTAACTTATCAAATTAATTTCACTGGAAAAAATAAACATTTTGTGCACCTGCATACTTCCCGCTGTCGAGCAACTTTCCATTTTTATACTTCGCTTCAGCTCAACTTAGAAACTGCCATTATAGTATTAAAGGTTTCATATTTAAGAGTTTAGGATAATTATTAACCTTGAGATTGTGACGCACAAATATTGAATAAGTTACACACTGCCATAAGTCTTACATATCCTACATTATATTGCAATAAATGTAAATGAAGATTGTTTCAGTTTTTCATTATTGTTTCTAATTTGGTGAATTCCCTTTGCCAGCATGCAATATATTACTTGACAATTGAGTGGTTTTGTCCAGGATCAACAGCCATGATCCATCAGAGCTGTTAGTTCTGGATGTTTATAAATTGATATGAGAAGTATGCCTGTGATAAAACTGCAGTTGATTTCGTCATGCTTCAGTTGTCTGGTTTAATATTAGATCGCATTCACTTGATGTTTTGCTGTGAGCTCCCCAAACACTGCCTTCATTCGCTTGTGATTTTGTCTTGTATCCCATTCCGCTAGGGGTGGCAAGTACCTCTGCAGATATATCTCCAATTTGTTATGTCCTTGACATTCATTTCTCTCTTGATACAGGCTCTCCTCTTTTTCTCACTTAGGAATCTCGGTTTTTAGTTCAATCTATTCTTTCTTAGTTTTTCCCCTTCCATGCCTACCTTTTTACACACATTTTTTTGAGAATCATTCATTATCCAATATTTCTATGGCTGGACCATCTCATTGTACGCCTTTGTATTTTCACTCTCATATTCTCTTTATATCGCACTCCCTGCTTTAAGCTTCCCAAAGACGACTTTTTGCTATAAGTGTTCGCAAGGCCAAAGCCAGCTCCCTAACGCACTCAATATATTGGTAGCTGGTCTACACATTAGCAGTGGCGTGACTATCATACAAGCTAAAAAGCTAAGCATGCGTACCCTCTAATAATATTTTTGAATATTCTAAGAATATTTTTGAGTAGATTACAGATATTTGAAATCATTTGTCTTGTTAAATTTTCCCCCATCAAAAGTCGTGCTGCTGCCATCTGTGTGTGGCAGTAGGTTATTATTATTAGGCATTGACGAAGTAAACTCTGTTACGCAACCGTTATTGAGAAATGTATCCCTGGCTTTGTTTAACGTATGAAAAAAGCTTGATCTCTGTAAGCTTGTATGAGAATAGTCGGTTAAGCTCTTTTGTCATTATAAATGAACACAATATTATTACAGATTGTGCTTGGGAGTACACATGATAATAATATCACCTTATGCTTAGCTTTTCGTCCATTCAATTTTACGATTCCAGACTGGAGCCATTTACAGTTGTATGAATGACCGATTGTATTTTGAATACACTGTTGCGTCCGGTGTGTTTTATTCGAATATCAGAATAATTGACTTATTCCTTGTTTGCGATCGAATCCACCTTTTTTGATAGTATATAAAATTAATTCCGGTGAAAATATTGTTGTGCCTTGTGAGGATCTTAAGTGTGTGAAGGTTTTATTGTTTCAATCCAAAATCTAAGTCTGAAGAAATTAAGAAGCACTGGGGAAAAGAAACATCGGGGTAAGATTTTATTTGTAATTTAGTGTAACCTTAATTATCCAGCATGCGTATGGCAGAAACTGTAGGCACGCCACTGCACATTAGCCATGCCCTAGAGTAAATCTACTCACACCAATTACTGTCAGCTCACAATTTGTACAAGACATGTTTAGCCCTTTAACTGCATGTGACATGCATAGGCGTCAAGTGTAAACTTGCATACCGGGTGGCTGTCAATCATAGACGTCATCCAACTTTGAACTTATCCCTGACATCTGTGTTCAAGAATTCAAAAGTCTGCAAGTGGAAATCTGTGCAAAACTTTTGTGATTTGTGTTCTTGAAAAACTAATACATGTGACTGTTCACATAGTTTGAAGTCTTGTCACTTAATTAAGGTAGGAAATCAATATGTTTTACAAAATGTGCTTGAAAAAGTATTCCGCACTGGGGGTATTCATATAGCCAGGATATTCAGAAGCGAAATGGTTAAGACTCCGGTCAAAAAAAAAATCCCGTTGTTTTTAAAAATATGTTTCTTATACTTTATGGCCTTAGCAAACGAGTGACATTAATAAAAATAAATCACGCGTGTTAAATAATATTTTTATTTTTTTTTGCTAGCATTTTGTTGTTTTGTATTTTGGAAATATTTTTTTTCTTTATAATTATAGAATGATACAAATTCTAGTTTGTGGTGCGATTTTTAATAGAATAATGTGAATAGTTTTTGCGATAATATGAAAAAACTGTTTTCAAGAATTTAATAAGTTACTTAATGAGTTTCAGTTTTTTCATATTATTGCAAAAACTATTCACATTATTCTATTAAAAATCGCACCGCAAACTAGAATTTGTATCATTCTATAATTATAAAGAAAAAAAATATTTCCAAAATACAAAACAAAGTTTTATAAAAAAAAAATAACTTTAAAATTAAGATAAAAAATTATTTAACACGCGTGATTTTTTTTATTAATGTCACTCGTTTACTAAGGCCATAAAGTATAAGAAACATATTTTTAAAAACAACGGGATTTTTTTTTAACACAGCCTTAAATAGAGCCTGATAGCAATGGGCTAACACTTTTTTTTGAGAAATAAAAAAAAACAATTTCATTATTTTACAAATATGTATTTAGGATTTAACATAAAAATGAAAAATATAATATTTAAATACAACATTATTCACATTACAAATAATTTAATAAACACAAGTAGGTCCTTCCTGCACCTCGCGAATATAAAACATTCACCCGGAGCTCAGAATGTGGAAATGTAATAAAATAATAGTGTAATAGTACAGTCAGAGCTGGTGAAGGAGTTCTCAGAGGAATACACGACTCCTCTCCTGTCCAGTCTCAGCTGTGTGACGAAGAAAGCAGGGTAGCTTTATTACCTGTGATATAGTGGGTCATCACAATGTATTGAAGAGTTATGTTGGGAAATGAGTCACTCGTCAGAGGTAATGAGCACTAAGTACTGATAACAGAGTAACGAGTACTAAGTACTGAGCGTAGAGTAATGAGTACAGAATACTGGGTACTCTCTACAAAGTACTGAGAACAGGGTAACGAGTACTGAGTACAGCGGCACCTACCGAAGAGGAGTCTAACTAATGTCATATCATTAAACTTTAATTGACCTTAATCTAATGATTTACCTAAAAAATAACACTTATCACAAGATAAAGAGAACATAAGTCAACAAACACAGAGAAATCATCACTTACAATTTATCTGCGGCAACACTATGTATAATATATCATATATTATGTATCAGTTACATTAAATAAATTACTTTCTTACAGTCTGCACTTATTATCCATTACGAAATGAATCCAACTCTACAGATGTACACAATATGTCAACATTCAATAACAATACAGTGATTGGTCGACTTGCCCTGCTCTAACTACCACACAAGAACAGCGAGGATTTGCAAAATGGATTATCTAGTCTGGAGATATAAAAATATACCTAACTATGTGTTAGCGGGCAGCGGGTAGTGCTCTGCTGGACACAAGCTCGCAAGCTTCTAGCACCAATGCATTAGTAGGAGGGGCATGCAAGTGCCATCTTCTCCATAACACTGGCGTACACCCTCCTACTAATGCAGCACACTCAAACCTTGTGAGGGGCCCTTCAGTGCAAGGAAGTACAGTACAACTACAACCATTCAAACTTCCAGTATCATAATCTAGGATACACAAGAAATGATCCTGTCTAAGCACACTGTAGCCGTTCCCTTAGGGACACTAGGCAGCAGAGACATTATTGGGAAGATGAGTTACCATTTCATAGTGCAATTCTATTATTAGCTATGTCTTGGTCTGACTTGGCTTTGTTTGCCGCTCCTTTTAAAGGTAAAACATTGAATTATCCAGACGGTGGCTGGTTCTGACTGGTAGTTGGAGTTGTACTGCCACAGCCTGGCTTGCTGCTAAGCTAGGGTAATGCCTCCTGCCTCAGTGAAGCGTGGTCTGTGAATACGGAAGACATGACGGCTACTAGTACTTTATATTTTTATTATCAAAGATTTCTCACAAAAATATATTCATATATTTTGTATCTCTTCGTAAATGATCCATTTATATTATTCCCAATTTTAAAAATATGAAATTTTATATTTACAATTTTTCCACGACAAACATTTAGAAATCATTCACAACAGCTCCTGGTAGAACTCAGATACTAAAGAAAACTCTCAGCACTCAGCTACAACACTCTACGTTTATATTCAACCATAGTATTTCCCATAGAAGTATGGAAATTAATAAAAGCATCTCTAGGGCCCTCGAAGTGAAAAACGGCTCTCTCTTATCATTTGTAAATTAAAAGAAATAAGCCTGATATATACATATATCTCTAGCGAGTGTTTTCATTTCCATTAATTTTTAGTAAAGTTCTATGAATGGGTATCGACGTAAAATTTTATATTTAAGGTAGAGATGAAATACAGCTCAGAGGAAAGCATATTAAGAAGTTCTACGATATTATGAATCAAAAATACAAGTTATCTGATTTTACAGAAACCAGCTCAACTCCTCAAAAAAACACCTAAAGTAGTAAAAGCAATACAATCCATGATGTAATATATTAAACCACTGTTTCATACTTGGTAGTTTAAACACCAAAACTTCACAACTTGTGAAAAATTAATCCTAGCTATCGGCTAAGAAAGTCCTGCTTGTTAAGTGATAATTTAAGGCCTTGTTTCATTGTTCAACAGGACGAAATATTCTGAATAAAAGAAAGTGGAGAGAATAAATACAATGTTATGTACACGGCTCTGTTTGGCACACAATACCTGGCGCAATAATGGAGTCCACACATTTTAATCACAGGGGAAACATTGTGACGTCGCCTGGCTAGGTTATTAGGTACTTGTGATTGATTGAATAGTTGCTAAGGACCTTAGTTAAAAATCTGACCACCGTCCTGGTGCTGCCATCCATACTAAGTAAAGGATTATACTTCAATATAATATTATGTAGATAGATTGCAAATACACTAAAGCGTTATGTACTGAATTTATCTTATGTGTTATCAGTTACTGTAATGTATATTTTACAATGCTGTAAAATAGGAAAAATCCCTGATTATCTGGAATACAGTTATTTATTTACTATGGGCATCCAGCCATTTGTGAATGTGTGAACTCTATTATTGTTGGGGAAATAGTTGAAAGCAGAAGATGAGTATCGGCTAATGTTCGATAATGAAATACAATGTACAGTCTGTACAGCAGTTGCAGGTATTGCAGGCCACGTCACATCCTGGTAACCAGCCATTTCCCTTGTAGCGGTGGAGCAACTCGTCAAAGGGAAAATCTGACTAGCAGAGAAAATGGATTCCTTCAACAAAACTATAAAATAAAACTAAAACAACATTGTCTACAGCAAGTTACTCATAGTCTGCGCTTACAAATAACAAATAAATAATAATCTGCACTATGAACAATATATTATGTGTAAAGTTGACTAACTTCAGTGAAGAACAAAACAACAGCAGGGAAAATGACAATTTACAGTCGGGCAACTCAAGGTGGACACACAAAGGAGAAAACTCACAGCAAGCGCTTCGAGCGATCATTGGCGTGTGCGTGCTCAACAATCATAGTCATATTGACCCTGTTTAACAGGCAATAAGGGCTGTAGTGCCCTCTCGCGGAGGGACATGCGGGCCACCAAGCGGAACAGCCGTGTTCTCACCTCTGCACATCCACCTTGCTGCAAGTGTAACCTAGAAGAGTTGTGAGTCCAATGTTCCCTTTGTTTGTTTGATTAGACCAAAACTATTGAAATTACTTACACTTTTATGTCAAATATACAAAACAACAAAATACAACAAAACAATGTATTAGACCATCAAGGTACAACAAGAAGAGGCCAAGGGCGGGAAAGAAGACAAAGAGAAGAACTGTTGCGACTAACGATGAAAATGCGGAAAAAATAGATACAGTAACTCCAATTATCCAAACACAAAAACAATCCCCATAGCATTTTAATGGGATTGGACTAGCCAACCGCTGATAATACCCATGGGAGCAATGGGCGAAACTGTCCGGAAAGAATCAACCAGACCACGGCTACATAGCCCGAATATAGTGATTGTTGTGTCAACAAGAACCGGCCATGAAAGCTTTAATTTACAATTTTAATGGGATCATCAAAATAATGATCCTACCTTCACGCATTACTGTCCTTTCCTCCGCGAAGCTGGTGTATGCGCAGCGCAAACATTATTGAGATGAGAGTCATTCTATTTTCAGTTATATCATTGGGTATTGTTCATCACCAGGTGCCTTATCATCCCAATGTTTTATTATGCAAATTATTTAGATAGTTGGAGGTGTACTGTAATGAAAACGACACATCAGAGTTCTGCTTCTAAATGAAATGGAGGCTCTGAATCGGCGAGAGTAATGTTATTAAGTCACTCGTAGGAGTAAGAGGCTGCTCCTCAGCCCGGTGGTTCCTGGGGCTGCCAGGTGTTCCCGCCACTTCCAGCTTGAGGTGACGGAGATGAGGTCGTTGTCCCAGCCCTCTGCAACACTCAGCACTCTTCTACAACAGGCAGGCGTGCCCTGGACAACTCACTGGTCCTTGCGCGCCTTCTTTTTGCCTTTCTTGGCGGCTTTGGGGTCCGGGACATCTACACAATACAACAAAGATTCAGCGACACAAAAATAACACACAAAAGTTTCAATGCTACCAAGCCGGGCTGCTGTTACTGTATCCTGCCGCCGTTCCACTAGGGGCCGGTACTTCCGCAGATGCGTCTCCACTTTTTCTTGTCTTTGAATACCTCTTTCATCTCTTCAACATTCATCACTTTCTTCATACATACTCTTCTCTTATTCTCACTCTGCAGGTTCCATACTATCGCAATCTCACCTATTTGGTCTATCCATTTCTCCCTCGGTCTTCCCCTTCCACGCTTTCCTCCGACATTTCCTCTGTACACTTAGGTTCGTCCGTAGAAAAATGTTAAACTGTCAAGTCTGGAAACCAAACTAAAACTCACCAGAGGTGCTGTTTCAGTGAACATAATATTTATTTTGTAAACACTTTGGTTGAAATTGATTGTCAAGTTTTCGACTTGGCCTACAGATGGGAGAACTGCCGGAATTTCTTGTCGCATATTCCATCTTATTTGCTACATTCATCCTGCATTGCTTTTTTATCCTAAATCTAAGTTGTATACTCATGATACGGTAAAATAAATTAAAGTGCTCACCTCCTAATTCATCAAAAACGACTCCGTTTTCTTCAGGAGTGGACACGGCAGGGACCACAAAGTCATTTTCCTTGCCAGACTGCTCTTTCTTGGCGTTCTTCTGGGCAGGAGCGGCAGACTGAAACAAAACTCATGGTTATTAAATGTTGCCGATGTTATAATCTGCACGTTGGAGAATCGCTGCAGGGGATAAGAGGAACACCATGTAGTCTAGTGGTTAGAGCTTCAAACTCGTGATCGGAAGGCTGTGGGTTTGATTCCTGGCGAAGCACCAAAAATATATTATTTATATTTAAAATATGCTCTTGGTTGGGTTGAAAAATTCATTGCCTTTACCAAATACTGGTCACAAAAGGTCCATCCAGCCTTACAGCAATTGGGCCTTGCTTGAGAATCGGCACTTTCTATAGCGATTGCCGAGCTCACAGAGGGCTCTTTTTTTTTTTTAAATAGATTTGTAAAGAGGAATGCAATTCACCAACCTATTCTGCCTGGCCAGAAACAGATATTAATATCATCAATTAATAATTCATTATTGTTTATTTTAATGAATTATTAATTAATAATTACCCAATAACATCTGTTGAACCAGGGTCAAAGTTATGGTCAAATGACCCAGGCGGGGATCAAACCAACGTTGTTCTATTCCAAACACGCTAGAAAGATCAGCCCACTTGACCCCCTCGGAAATTATGTTGTAAAAACCAGTCCCAGTTAATTAGAGATGGTATACGGTTAAAAAGCAGAACTAACGGCAGAGAATAATTATCATTAGAGAGTGGTTTAACAAGATACAAACACAAGATAGTTTTACATTTTTTGCTTAAACATTATTACTATAAGATGGATCGCTTAAGATGGATCTTTACAAAAAATCTCATCTGTGATTTGAGAGGGCTCTTGAGGTGTGACGACACACACTAAAAAGGCGCTCTATAATTATGTGTACCTTCCAAATAAATTATCCTTGTAAGTATATATATGACAAGAGTTACTTAACCGTTTCGATTCTGAATTTACTTGCTACATACGCCAGAACGGAATACTTTTTTGAGGTTATTTTTTTTACACATAAATTGATTTCCTACCTTAATTACTTGATGAAACTTCAAAATTTATGAAAAAGTATATTCATTAGTTATCCAGGAACACAAATCACAAACTTTCAACACATGTTTTCACTTTTTGTTTTATATAAAAACAAGTTAATCACAATAATATTACTTTAAAAAAATATTATACGCACATTCCATAACTAGATTTTATATACATTAGGTTTTAAAAAATTTTTGTTACTCACTTAAATACTCGTCACTAAAGAGAAAAATATATTAGTTATTTTACAAAAAAACAAAAAACGTAAACTGTTATATCTATCTGAATAGAGTATACTTGCCTGGGTTTTGTTTGAGAACATTGGTTAATAACCCGCGGGACGAGAGGTCGATCTCTTCTGACGAAATACTTGAGAAAGAATATTTTTAAAATATGTATACAGTGGTGCCTCACACAACGAACTTAATTCGTTCCGGGAGCAAGTTTGTTATGCGAAAAGTTCATTATGTGAAACGCCTTTTCCCATAACAATACATGTTAAACAAAATAATTCGTTCTGTAGCACAAAATATGCTAAGATGACATAAAAAAAGATAATTTTTTTGTTATTATTTTTATTTAGATACATCTAACAAAAACATTTTTTTTTAATTTTAAGACAGACTAAGTAGAATCTACCGAATCTTGCACATCTTCATCCATTTTCTGCTTTTTGGCCGATGGTTTCATGAAAAACCTGTCCAAACTCCTTCTAATTATTTCCTGTTTCATTTCAACAGAAATCACCTTCCTGCTTTTTTTAGAAGCCATGATATAAAAAAAATATTGAGTTTAACTTAAAAGGACGACTGCCGTGATACGAGCGTGATTTAATTCGTAATGAAGAACGATTGCCGCGATACGGCGCAGTGACTAACGACTGTCTGCAGTGCCTGCGCGGGAGTATGCAATACATCGGCAGCGATCGTGGAAGCTCGGGCGAAGCAGTCGTGGAAGCTCCGGCGACTTCGTTGTGTGAAACGAAGTTCGTTTGTATGAATCGTGAAATGAACGAACAGGAAGTTCGTTGTGTGCAGCGTCCGCTGTGCGAGGCATTCGTTGTGTGAAGCACCACTGTATTATGAAATTTTATGAGTGTACCTATAATGTAAGCAACAAAAAAGTTTGAAAAATTTTAACACAGATGTCAGCGGAAGCTTTAAACTTCGATGACATGGATAGATGCCAACCGCACTGTATGCAGGTTTACTCATGACATCTATGCATGCCAGCCGCAGCCAAAGGATTAAGCTGAATGAACTAGCACTGCGAAGTCTTTGAAAATTAGCTCACTTGGAAGTAAGTATATTAAATCTGCACAATGTTATTAGCTTATTGGAGTATGAAAAATACACTTTATCCTGATTTGGATGCATTTTTCAGACAGAAATAGCTTTATTACATTGCATATAAGGAAAATTAAAAGTTAAAAGGTTTGTGTATTGACATTGTGAAGACTCATTTTAAATTAGCAATGTAAAAATAAAACACAAAATTTTTCTTAACGAGTTTTTTTCCTGGAGCGCTTTTGATTTTAGCACACCATTATCAAGAGCATAACCTAAGGGCCGGTCTTATAAACATCCGTTAGTTCAATGTCGTACCAAATAAACCGAAATATAATACAAACGTCTCATTTTTCGTCTTATAACAATGCGCTAGTTTTATTTCCGTAAAAAGTTACCGACAGCCGACCCATCGATTAATGGCAGATACCAGCCGGTTAGTTAAGGTTTGAGGTTAACTCAGCTGTCAAAGTATTGTTTCTTTGCGGTGAGTTTTGCGTGTCATTGGACTTCCAGGCTCTGTCCAGTTAAAGATAATTTCTTCTGACAGTGAAAGAGAATTCATTAAAATTGGGCTGTATTAGTCGTTTTCGTATTTGTCATAAGCAACTTTAGGTTATGTTTCGTCTCTGACAGCAAACGGGTGACGTATGTTCATGAATGCACTTAAAAAATCATCAAAAATACGAGTGCATTATTGAAAACTAACGGATGGTTAAATAAGTTTTATAGGACGGCCATTGGTAAGATCAATCCGTAAACGTCTATCCGTTAGTTAGTTGTCGAGATACTTATGGATATATGGCCTCTCGTTTATAAGACCGGCCCTAAATAGATCAACTCGTGAAGAAAAACTTTGTGTTTTTTTACACTATTAATGCAAGGAAAATTATGTATTATTATTACTTAATAATTAAGAAGTCTATCCGTATTCACATACTTAAGTGTTTAGATTGCACAAGTGTAACCTAAGATAAGTGTTAGTAGGATTGTGCATACGGGGGTATGCGGCCTGTCCTACCAAAGATTCCTTTCTCTTTGCAACAAGGCTATCATCATTTTGTTATAATATAATGAAGTCAAAACTATTTTGACACAAGCGGACACTATATCTGTTTCAACCTATCTCAACACAAATCTTTGTTAGTTAGAAGGTTTTTTTTCTGCATTGTTGGCATTACTACAATGTCTTGTCAACACCTTCTCTCAGGGTCAGTCTCCCCTCCACTGACCCACGCCCTGTATATCCATCCCATCCGGGGATGTGTCACAGGACTCGCATGCAAAACGTTCTGTGAGATACGAGTGGCAGAAGGCCCTCCCGAGAAGCTACACTTTCCCAAGTGTTTACACAAAGCAAAGGAGGCTCAGAAATCACTGAAAGATTATAGCCGTGAGGGTTTAGGGCTCGAGGATTTTAAATTTACAAACAAAAATGCAAAGTGATTCTGAGCGTCTAAACATATGACTTAAGGCCTAGATTTCGAGATGCTACTACTGAGACTGTTCGGGAGGCGCTCTCCTGACTAATGTCTTGTCAGCGTACCAGTTGCAATTAGTATGGTCGGTGAAGAAAAATAGCATTATTCCAAAACATACTGGCATGTGTTATCATTGAACATCAAAACCAAAGATGGAGAAAGCAAGAAAACATAGGATTTCACATGTTAAGTGTTCTGTGATATTTGGCAGCTCTGAGGATGACAGGTCCGGTTGGCAGGTAAACCGCAAAGTATGTATCAATGCCGCAAGCTAGTTTCTTCTCCATCATTATTATAACTCAATGGCTATCATTATTCAAAAAAATGTTTCTGTATATATGTAATTACAAACTATTATTTTTCTTGTCAACTAACAAAAGGCTGCCAGATGAGTTGAGGATACAGTAAACAGGCTTTGTAGTTTGGAAATAATAATTAGAACATGAATGTTCTCAGCACACAGCTGTTTTTTTAATATTCCTTTCCAGCAGCCGCTACCTGCTAGCTTGGTGAGTTTAGACAGGTGTTACAATTAATTACTTAGGCTCGTGAAGGCTGTTTTCTTCTCTACACTCTTCTTCTTCTTCCAAAATTGGCGCTTCCTCTTGTAAAATGGCATGTATCAGTGAGCATAACAGAATACGTAGACCCCCCTCAATCGTGTAAATTGAAAATGTGTATGAGAACTAAATCACACAATAGGAGTAAAACGCAACGCAACTATGCTACACATATGATGAAGCTTCTTGCCTCGTTATCCCCGAAGGGTTTGTGAGAGAAGGAAAAAGGAAGGGAAGGAGTGCCGCCGTACAGTTTTGATCAAGGCAATCAACGAGAGATGATGTAAATGTTGTAAGCTCAGGGTAACTCGAGAGAACTACCCACCTTGTTGACTGCGGCCCTGAACAGTGATGTGGTGCTACCTCATAAATTACAGTCATTGTCTTACATAGCAGTCAAGAGATCCTTCCGTGCCCTGGGCAGGAAGTCTCATCACCACGGTAATTCTTACCTACCGAATATCGGTAATATTTGTATGAAGACTAATCAGCTGCTCCCTTGCGGCCATCTTGGATCGACAAGTCTTCATTCAAATATTACCGATATTCGGTAGGTAAGAATTACCGTGGTGATGAGACTTCCAGCCCAGGTCCTCTCCACCCCAAGTATATATTCCGTCAGCTCCCCACAATTATGTAAATGGAAAAGATTAATGAAATCTAAATGACTCACCTCCTCGGCCTTCTTGTCGGTCTTCTTCTTGGCTTCCTTGGCCCCCTTCACGATGATGGGGCTCGGCGGAGCCACCAGCATCACAGGAGTCTGAGAGCGCTCTCGCTCCTCCACCTGAAGAATTTAATCAGTTTTATTTCTATTTCAGGTTATATCGCAACGCAATACAACTAAGCTAAACATATAGATTGTAACTTCTCATAGCATTATCAATCGATCACATGTGTCGATTTGGGACCTATTAATTTTTACAGGTAAGGGGGGCAGCCAAATGTCAACCACTTCAGTTGAAGAGTGGGTTCCCGGCTACCGAGGGGACTGGTTCTCATTTCTTGTGAAGGCTGAGTACGCCTTGCCGATATTTCAAACACCGAAACGGAAAATCATTTCCGACACTCTTCGGTGGGGATGAACCCTTGCTCTTGGCATGGAATGCAAGCATTCTGCCGATTGACCTATCAACCAGACTTTTTACAAGCTTGGTCGTGGCAACAAAGTGTCAATTCTCAAGCAAAACCCAATTGCTGTAAGGCTGGATAGACCTTTTGTTGTTAGCTCTACGTCAATGTAATATCCTACTTGCAAATGTTTTGGCACAAGTTTATTTCCTGCTGTCTACTATAACTAAAATTTTGAAAAACCCCCTTAGAAGTGGCCAGAGCCTTTGCAAAGTTATCTCCATTTCTTCATTGCGAACCTCTTTCTATTCTATTTTGATAAATACATTTTATTTTAATGAATACATATTACTTTTAAAGAATAAAAGTAGCAAATAAATCACTAGTTTATTACTTGTTTGATCAATAAGACAATTTTGTGTCGTCACCCAGCCAGGTTGCTAGGCAAAAGGCAAACAAATATATTGCGATTGGTTGATTAAGTACAGCATTACTATACAAGATTGACGTTTGCTCGCCTGCCTAGAAAAAATTTCTGAATTCAAAAATAATCCAACCTTATTAACCTCTTAGCTTTGAATATTCTGGCCATATGAATACCCCCAGTAGGGAATACTTTTTCAAGTACATTTTTTAAGCACTTATTGATTTCCTACCTTAATTGATTGACGACGCTTCAAACTACGTCAACAGTCACATGTATTAGTTATTCAAGAACAACAATCAGAAAGGTGTAGTGCATTTCACTTGCAGACTTTTGAATTTTTTAACACAGATGTCAGGGATAAGTTCAAAGTTGGATGACGTCTATGATTGACATCCGCACTGTGTGCAAGTTTACACTTGACGCCTGTGCGTGTCACCCACAGTTGAAGGGTGAAATAATCGCAGAAAGTGATACGATATTTAGTTGCCCTTTCCATAAATTCCATCACAAATCTAAATTAAAAATGGTCAAAATTATTTTTTGTACGACCGGTTTTGTGAACAATGTTCACATCATCGGGTATTTTTGATTATTAAAAAAATGAAGGGAAGTAAATGCTGCATTAATTAATGGCCTTAGAAATGGTTTGATGCTTAGTCTAAGAATTGAATGAGCTAAAGCATCTTCAAGCTGACAATGTTATCTCATTGAAATAATTAGTCATATAGAACCAAAAGTGAAAAAAAGAATTTTTTTAAAAGAAATAAGTACATGAATACAAAGAAGAAATTATGTGTTATATATAAGATCTATATTTCAATCATAGTCTGGATAGCCATATGTCTAATCTAATCTAAGCTGCAAAGATATGTTACATTGGAGATTCACATTACATGCATTCTCACAACCAGACACGTACAAGTTCGCGCTTGCACATGCCTCATGTGAACCTACAACATAAAAACCAAATCTCAAATGGACATACACCCTGCAACTCTTGCCGTCCTTCCCTGAGACAGGGGTGACATTGGAAAAGTGAACCATTTTTACAGCATGGGTGGTCAGCCGCATACCAACCTATAAGTCAAGGAACACACACACACGACAAATTACATTTAATACATCACTAAATAATAATATCCAAATACAAAATATCCATTTACAAATAAAACAAATTCCAATTTAATAAACCCTAGCCGCCAACATTACAGATCAACCGCCATTTCTTTCTGTCCTTACATACTTCTTTCATTTCCTCCAGAGTCATAATTTTCTTCATACAGGCTCTTCTTTTATTATGACTCTGGATATTCCATTCATTCGCAATTTCGGATATTTGGTCCATCCATACCTTTCTCGGTCTTCCTCTACCACGACATCCATCTATTCTACCAACATATACTTTCTTCGTCAGTCTTTCCTCATTCATTCTCTCCATATGCCCAAACCATCTTAACAAACTTCTTTTAATCTTCACTTTCACACTTTCTCTTGCACCACATTCTTCTCTTACAAAATCATTCCTCACCCTGTCACTCCCTTTTTTCCCAATCATACTTCTTAGAAAGTCCATTTCAACAGTATGGACTTTACTAATTTCACTTTGATTCACCGTCCAGGCCTCGCTTCCATACATCAAGGTGGGTAAAAGTATGCCACTGCGTACCGCCATGTACGTACGTACGTACCGCCATATGTCTTTCCTTCTATTTAAACCTGAATTGTGTCCGCAGTCTGTAGAAGCAATATGTGCGTGTTAGTTTACCTGATTGAGAACTCGCTGCAGCTCATTGACCCTCTCCTGGATCTCCCTGTCCAGAGCCTCGTTGACGGGATGTTTCTTCTCCTGCCTCTCAGGCTTGGGGGACTCCTT
The DNA here is from genome assembly GCA_951799405.1 of Agapetus fuscipes. NCBI lineage: Eukaryota > Metazoa > Arthropoda > Insecta > Trichoptera > Glossosomatidae > Agapetus > Agapetus fuscipes. Next base: position 12,348,047 of record OX637357.1, on the reverse strand, counting down.
GGGGGCCTCCTCCGCCTGCTGCTTCTCGCCCGGCTCCTCCCTCTTGGCCTCCTTGCCCCTCTTCTTCTCCCTCACGGGGCTCTCCTTCTTGTTCTCATCCTGGGGCTTGCGGGGCTTCTTCTCACTCTTGGAGGGAACTTTCTCCCACTCGCCATCATCGTAGTCGCTGGGCTTCACGTCGGGCTGCTTGGGTTTCTTCTCCTTCTTGGGGGTTTTCTTCTCCACGTTCTTCTCCGCAGCGGGAGCCTTGGCCTCCTTCTTCACAACCTTCTCGGGCAGCTGCTCTTTGGGCTTCTCCTTTTTAGGAGACTTCTCCTTAGTTGGGGATTTCTTGGCGGGCTCGGCTTTCTTCGCTTTCACTTCAGACGCACTCACAGCTTGTCCGTTTGCCGTGGCTTTCTGTAATAAACATGACACAAAACAGCGGTTAGTGGTTACTGGTACAGACTGTTAGCCTAGAAAACAATGTAGAGACTAGACACACAGATGGACAAGGGTCTGAGAGCCCCAAGGGTGTGTACATTAGGTAGTCCACGACTAGTGAGTGTACCCAGCTAACCACGTCACTTTTTTTTATCCCAAATGGGCTTGCATGTGCTTGTACTTATATCCAGCCACCATTCCGCTAGGGGAGGCCAATACTGTCAAACTACTTAGGTACCACAATAATGTCTCCACTTTGCTAGTGTCCTTGCACACTTCTTTCATCTCCTTGACATTCATTGTTTTCTTCATGCTCTCATCCCTTTTTTGTAGATTCTAGGAATTTCCCATCTGGTTTATTTCATTAATCAATTATGTCTTTAGTCTTCCCCCTTCCACGATTACATTTGACATTCTCTTTTTGTCATTCGTTTATCTTCCATTCTTTCTAGATGTCCCAAACATCTCATGGCAGTTAGCATGAAGTTAGCTTTCATTCATAAAACTCAATAAAAAGGGAAATATTCCGTTTGATAGAGATCGCGCGCACGCGACACATTTGCAACATATGGGAGAACTAAAATACATTTGGCAACAGACATGTCCAACAAGTCACACAGGATTAAATAAGGTCAACGCTTCTAATAATATACCTTTTCCTTTGTTTTCCTCTTCTTGTTGGATCCCTTCCTGTCGTCCACCACGAGCGGCAGCTTGTCGAACTGCGGCGGCTCGGCCTTCTTAAAGCCGAAAACAAAAACTAGCACGGCGCCGATCAGGACCCCGGCCACGCAGAACGCGGGGAAGAGGAACTGTGTGCTGGTCACTTGGTTAATGAGCTCCATGCTGTCAGAGATACGCAACAGACGATGTGTGGAGAAAACTCATAGAACGCAGGTCTGCCGCCGGAGGAGCGAGGTGCCAGATAAGCAAGCGCGAGCGAACGATACGGTCAGAGGCGCCAGCTCACGGGCGCTGGGGGGACATGATGACGCGGCTGTGACGTGCACAAAACCTGACATAAGCTGACACCTTCCGTTACTACGTGTTCACTCTGAACATCGTGCAGTCCCACCACTACACATGGTAGGTACAAAATATCATTATTATGAAATCTGGAACACTTGATTATCAATTTAATTATAAATAAACCGTATTTTAAAGTTGATTGAGAATTAACGACTTAATGATAGTAAAAATATATATTTCAAGTATTTTTATCCCTCTGATTTTATATTATTATTTATCAAATTGTTTATTGTAATCATTACTCTATGGTACATGGTTGTCAAAATTGACAAATTTGTACATAACCTCAACTGCCGCATGTAAACTAGAAACTGAATCAATAATAAACAGTGTTTCAAAATATTAAACAGTACATTTAGGAATTAAGGTATCTATTATGTGCTTTCTTGTTTTATACACATTGTTTATTTCATTAAACCCTTATTTAGTTATGTAAGACAGAAATTCAAGATTTCTGGATATCAATGGTGAAAAAAACTCTGAACGGAGTCCCTACAATGTTATGGCGCCCACCCAGCCGGGTTGCTAGGGAAAAGCAATTTCTTTAAAAAGCAGTTTCTTGTAGTTCATAGCCCTATTCACAAAGGCTTGCGACTTATCGCCGCTGAGAATCTTTTAATTTTGGTGTTCCTAGTCGACCCTACTTATTTTTCTGTTTTTATTTTTCAATTCTCTCGTATTCGAAAGCATATTTCAATTTAAAGCCCTTTCAAAGTCAAAGTCTCCACACATAAGGACATTAAAATCTGACTTTTGGTGTAACTGATGTAATGAAAAACGCCGATTATGTTTTGTCATATTTGCTATCACGGTTTGATGTTCCAGGATGCCTAAGGGAGAAATAAAAAAGGAAAAACAGAAACACTTCAAGGAGAAACAAAAACGTTCCCTTAACAAAGAGGACTCTGCAACAAGCAATGACACACCTGTTCAAGCGGGAAGTGAAAAGAAACATAAAGACAAACAGAGACACAAAGAGGAAAGCCGGAAAAGAACTTCAAGCAAAGTAGATAATGAGCAATTAAATAATGTAGAAGCTCCGAGTAAAAAAAGGAAGAAGGAGAATGCTGACGAGAGTAAGAATGGAGTACCGGAGTCCAAGATGTCCAAGAGGCAGTTGAAGCGAGAGCGGCACGCCCAGCGGATGGCTGAAGCCGAGGACGCGTCACACAAAGCGGTGCAGACGCAGGCATTGAGCTACTTGTCCCTGTGGAAGCACAACAAGCAAGAGTGGAAGTTCAACAAGGTGAAGCAGATCTGGCTGCACAAGAACAAGTTCTCCGCCAACAAGATCCCCGAGGAGCTGTGGAGGCCGTTCCTGGAGTACTTTGCCGCCGCCTCGGCCAGCTTCAAGCAACTCCTCATACAGGATTCGCAGAAGGTCATTGCGGAGATGGAGAAGTGCGCGGAGAAGGAGGACAGTGAGAACAAACCAACAGACTTTGCTTACGAGCGGGCGAGAGACATCTTACAAAATATACAAGAATAAAAACAATTTTTAAAACAATTTTTTCTTTATTTTTTTGCATTAGTTAGGACAGGGTCCTGTTGCCCTCAGATCCTGCTTTGTGAAGGTGGATGTCCAGCTTGAATTTAAACAGAAATTACAAAAAATTCAAATTAAATATGAATTAATAATGGCTATATGAATCACATAGTTTTATTTTCAGTTTATTTTTTTTAGTTTACTTGGGGAGGAGTTAGCCTCTGAAAGTGGATGAATGTGTTTCATAAAAAGTTATTTTCAATTAAAATTAAATATTAATTTTCATTATGTAAATGTACAACTGTTAGAAAATATAAAATGAATTTATACATTTGAAAACCTTTTCTTGGAGAACTTACCTGATTCTCAATATGTCTTCAGTGTTGTAAATGTGAGGGATAGAGTTGAAAATGAATTGGGAAAAAAATGCAACCTGAAAGAGGATGTGCAAGTAAAAGTGTAATGTGTATAATGAGATGGACCCGTGGAAAGAATGAATGATCAAAGAGCGACAAACTATGTAAGTAAATAGAAGAGATGTGAAAGGGAAAACCTAGAAAAGCATGGCGTGATAGGATTGTTAAAATGTTGAGGACAATGGCTACAAAGGTAAAGAAACAGCATGGCTTATGAATGGGCTAGAGCAGGGGTGTCTAACTCAAAATCATGGCGAGCCGGATAAAGTACATATTGCGCAATAACTAGATTTCGTCGCGGGCCGGATGACCAGCTTACGCGGGGCACATCCAACATACGGGCCCAAGCCTGGGCTAGAGACATCTTACAAAATATACAAGAATAAAACTTATCACATTTGGTTTATCTACATTTTATTGTTGGTGTTAACACTGTGACCTAACTAACATAAAACAATTACAAGTAATGTGGTATCCTAAAATACATGAGTAACAAAATATCTAGCGTTTCATCTTACTTACATATTATATAAATGGCCAACTATGCGTAAATGCGTAAGGAGGCCAATGCCTCTTGCTTTTAAAGCCACAGAGTTTATATTAATTAAATTATTTATATTGGGCACTGTGTAACAATCACTGTTATGTACAATTAATGAATAAATACAACCATCTATACAATACAAAATCTGCCGGCTTGTGCGCTGGCAACATAACTAGCAACAATACCCGCAGGCTGTAGATATCAACAATAACAACACTGATCCTGAGTCTGGCAAGCCCCAGGTACAAAGACGAGTGACAAATTGTAAGTAAGCTTTCTGAAACAGGTGAATGTACTAACTGCATACATGCAGAATAAACAATGTCTCCCTTGTCTTGAAAAACAAATTAGAAAAAGCGCGAATTGTAAGAATAGATCACCGTTAAATAGAATCAACAAAGTGTGATGTTTTAAATTTCAATAGTAAACCACAGGAGTCCTTAGAAATTAATAGCAAAATATTAGCCTCTTTTCTTAGAAACCCGGTGGGGATATAACAATTTTTTCACTTTTTTTCAACAAGTTTCAAAGATAAATGCATCATCTAGTTTTATCGTCAACATTTGCCTGAACCCTTTTCTTGGAAATGCTCTTACACAGGAAATATTTCTTAGCAGAGCATGTGCGCCCAGACAAAACATTTACAAGGTGCAAAGTGAAGTCATGGAGTATTCCACAATCTGTTTGAAAACTAACAGAGACTGTTTGAGACTACAGACCTGTTTCCCTACAAAATTTGTAATGCTTAATGACTTTCCCAGGTACTTTAGGTGCGTTATTACACAAATAACAAAAAATTGTTATATCACTTGACCAAATTGTTGAAAATGATACAAACTAATATTTTGTTATCACTTACTAAGGGTCTATGATGTTGCCCAACGTTGATAAATTTAGAACTTGATTGATTACCTCTGAAATGCTTTTGCCTCAACCCCCCTCCTGATTCCCAGCTCCACTTCCCTTTTTTCCTTATCTTCATCTGTCCTGGCCCGGAAGTCTCATCACCATGGTAATTCTTATCTACCAAATATCAGTAATATTTGTATGAAGACTAATCAGCTGTTCCCTTGCGGCCATCTTGTATTGACAGGTCTTCATACAAATATTACCAATATTCAGTAGGTAAGAATTACCGTGATGATGAGACTTCCAGCCCTGGCCTAACTGGAGTACAAGTGCCCCCTACTGTTTGGGCGCAGCCACCTGCTCCACCCACTTTCTCAGCTTGTCTGTATCCTGGAGCCCCACCAGGCGCTGCTCTGGTTTCCCGTTACGGATGGAGAGCAGCACGGGCACTGAGCTGACATCGTAGTCCAGGGCGAGGTCGGTGTGCTCATCAATGTCCACCTTGGCCAAGTTCACCTTCCCCTCGTTCTCCGCCATCACGGCCTCCAGGCGGGGAGTGAGGGCCCGGCAGGGATTGCACCATCTGAAACAATATGCCAAGTAAGTTTTCGGTGTTAGGACTGAGCGACTATTGTCACAATTTGTAAAACTACGCTCTACAAACACTCATTGTTCCTTGACTTATAGGTTGGTATGCGGCTGACCACCCATGCTTTAGAAAATGGTTCACTTTGGCAATGTCACCCCTGTTTCAGGGAAGGTCGGCAAGAGTTGCAGGGTGTATATTCATTTGAGATTTGGGTTTTAATAATAATAATATTAGGACGCTTTATTTGGTGAGCGCTGTTTTTGTGTGTATCACACCTCAAGAGCCCTCTGGTTTTATGTTGTAGGTTCACATGAGGCATGTGCAAGCGCAAACTTATACGTGTTTGCTTGTGAAAATGCATATAATGTGAATACCCAATGTTACATATCTTTGTAACTTAGATTAGATTAGATGACGGACTGATAAAAGACCCAGAATAAGGTGGCTAGACGGAGTGGTGACAGATTGCCGTGTGGTAGGAGTATGGGACTGGACTAGGGGACGTTGGACAGGCAGCGGTGGCTACGGTTGATCAAGGAGACCAAGCTGGGTTGTCGTGTCAGACATGATGGTTATGGCTGAGCAGTTAAAGGCGATACTCCTGGTAAATGTTTGAAAAAAAACAGCACCAGTTTGATTATCACTGATATATGTGAATATTTATCTTCATTTTAAATTAACCTTCATTAGGTAGAGCCATGCTATTAAGTTTAAAATAACAATTGTCACTTCTCAAGACTGCCAGCAATTATATAATAAATTTAAGGCAAGAAATAAACAATATAACCAAGCAGTGAAAGGCAACCTTGAGAAATAAGGTTATAATCACATCAGGTAGTTTTTACACTTACGTTGCGAAGAAGTCCACAACTACAGGAATTTTACTTTTCTTCACTCTTTCATCGAAGTCCTTAGCATTCTGAATTGTAAAGATTTCTCTGTTGCAGCAAGTAACTGATAAATTTCTTGCGACAATAATGTTGGTGATTTTGGAAATATTCATTTTTCTGAGGGACAGCATTTTAAATGTCTATAAAAAAAATAGTTTATAGTTGAGAATAAGATTATAGATGGCACCTTATGTTTTTAATCTATAAAAAAATAATTAAATGCCGATTGCGTGATGCGAAATAGTTATTTTGCAGAAATTTTCGGATGTCTGAAAAACTTCTTCTTTTTTTAATTTGACGTCAAATGTCACAAAATCCTTGATACAGAAAGCGCGTTATAAAAATCTTTCTATGAAATTTGAATATGAAAAGTGTGCTAAAAATAAAATTTGCAGCAAGATCACACAAAAACAGGAAGAAAGAATGAAGATTTTTATGTCTCATTTTTTATGAAATACAAATTTTACTTACGATTTTACAAGTTGGCAGCAGTTTTGTACCGACGTCTCTCTATGGTGCTGCCATATCGCCTCCTTTCATAAAATTAGGCGTTTTGTAATTTAAATCATATTCATACTGCTCCAAAATACCTAAAAATGTATTCCGGTGAAGAATATCCAGAGGCATGTAAAATTATTGAATTCAAAAGTCCTTTACAACACATAAATTTTCAATCACATATTTCATAACCTATAAATGTACTTATTTCTGTTGTCGGCAATATGTGAAGGCTAATTGTTTGTATGTTTGCATTCCAGGCTGGATATGAGTCTTACGGGGACTACGAGGCCCACACGGGAGATCCTCAGTACGATTTAGATTATGAAAGGCAGTACTACCAGATGCCCGAAGTGGTAAGTGACCTATACGAGTTCATTGTAACCTCAATGTTGTTCTTCTTTTAGTGCCACTTGTACCAAAGATCGGCGATCTTGTCATTAAATGTTGTCATTATTGGGATAATTCTTGTAAAGCGATCCATCAGGTGATGTACCGCTGCCTCCTAATCCTATTCCGCTGACCGTCCTCTGTACTGGTTCATTCGCTTTAGACGACGATTTCTCGCCCCCAAGCCTAGAGGATGCCCTGGCCTGTTAGTTGGCAACTGTTTGGCTATGAGGAGATTAGGAGGGAAATGAGAAATCTGTGGGTATGTTAGGATAGGAACGGAAATTTGTTTCCCCCAGTAAGGAGTGAGAGATACACAATATCTTGCACAAGAAAGATCGATATTACTGAATAGAATGTATTAGTACGCTTTCTGCTGGATTCTCTTTTTAATTAAAATGCCATAATTTATTTTTACAGAATTTATTTTTCACAACTTGACAATCACTGTTTGTAGGTGTAACTTAGCTAATTGCTCTTTTGTGACTCTACTGTCCGTACCATTTTGATCTCTTATATAGGGAACCAGAGGGGTCTTTCTCCCATTCACTAGATCATTCTACCACCAGAATGTTATGTACACACACAATCACTGGAACGTCATTCCAATGCACAAATACAATAATGGACTACGTCTAGATCAGTGGTTCCCAAACTTTTAATTTCGCGTACCACTTATGAAATTTTAAATCAGTGGCGTACCACTGAAGTGCAATGCAAAAACGCAAAAAAAAAAAAACGCAACTAAGCTACACATATAGTGTAACTTCTTGCCGCGTTATCCCCGAAGGGGTCGCATGTGGCGAGTTGAACCTATTTATTTTTACAGGTAAGGGGCCCGGCCTTACGCCAACCACTTCAGTTGAAGTGGGGGTTTCCCAGCTCCCGAGGGGGCTGGTACTCATTTCTTGTGAAGGCTGAGTAAACCTTGCCGGTATTTTTATTATGGGGTTTGAAATAAAAACCGAAATAAGAAATCATTTCTGACACCCTCCTCGGTGGGATTCGAACCCGAGCTCACGGGGTAGAATGCAAGCACTCTACCAACTGAGCTATCGACCGGACCAGTTAAACAACAACAGTTAAAAAAATCATTCAAATGGTAAAGTAATAAAAATATCAACTGTTAATGAAAACATTATGCTTATTTATTTATTATAGTGAAAAATACAAATCTCTTAGTGCAGGGGTGTCCAACATAATATTGTGGAGGGCCAGATTTAGTATTTTTGTAATCGTGGTGGGACATGCTTGTCTTAGTCTGAAAAATGGTGCTGCATGTTCGAAACAAAAGAGGAAATATTTGGGTCAGTTGTACTTAAATTGAAGCGCGAAATTGAAAAACGTTTTATCTTATTATTTACTATGTATTTCCTATGGCCATGGCTGCTTGCGTACCACCTTGAGAAGCGTCGCGTACCACTGGTGGTACGCGTACCATAGTTTGGGAACCACTGGTCTAGATGGTTCTATAGTACATGCATAGGTGTGCGTAGTCATTTTTATTTCATAGTCCGTCATATGATACATGCGTGTATAAGCTAAGCGCACATATTTCAAGTTCGCGACAGTATGGTGTGAGTTGGAATTCAAGCATTCTTCCCCTTCATCATTATCAGTGGCTCAATAACCCGTGGTGGGTCTTGGCCTCCTTAATCCACCGCTGCACATAACACCTTCCTCCTCCAGAAGCCCCTGTAGCCACAGCAGGACAGTTCAGCCACCTTAATCTGGGTCTTCTCACTACCTTACATTTCTTTGGGTCCATCACGAGAACCATCTTTTCTAGGCTCCAATGATCCATTAGCTGGATGTGACCCAGCCAGTGCAGTTAGCTGACTTATTGACTGAACACACATACTTCATCTTAGTGTATTCTTATCGATGGTTAATTTGTTATTAATGCTTTCAGATCCGGAAGTTCCTGCTGTATTTCCAGAGCACGCTCAACGAGAGGTTGCCTTTTGAAATCCTCAACTTGTATGAGAACACCTTCCCCAAGCTAACCGAGCAGTACTATGAGAAGTCCCCGTGGCCCGAAGAAGAAGAAGTCGCAGCTCTCGTGGAAAATGATGAGGTATCTGACTTGCTGCTTTTATTGCACAAATGTAGAGTTTTAGTACAGTAGAACCTCGACTATCTGAGTTTATTTTATTTGAGGTCACAATTTACTAAGCTTGCAACTCCCCATTCCTAGTAGCAAGTGCAGGCCAAAGAGGAATTAAGTTCCGATGAAGAAGAAACGCTTCTTATTGTGAAGAGTCACTTTTATTTGAAGATGCGTTAGCTTGTGTATTGCAGTAAAGTATTGCCAGCAGACATTTTATGATGCTAAGTCACAAGTTCATTAACGGCTTAATTTACGTCCCACCCTGTTGAAGAGTTATCAATTTTTATAAGCTGGATGGCTGCAGTCGTGGAAGATGGCATGATGGCATGATCTTTTTTATGCACCTCTGCTTCCTGATCTCATGGTGCAACGTGCCGTAACTCGGAGTATAACGCTGATTAACTTCGCTGATCTAGATATATTTCAAATAGATGTTAATACTTTGAAAGATTTAATTGAAGAATTCCTCCCAGCATGTTGATGACTGTACGAAGGTGCACTGTAACGAGGGTAACCTGTTGTGCAGAATCTAATCTAATCTAAGGTGCAAAGATATGTAACATTGGGGATTCACATTACCATTCTCATAAGCAGACACATACAAGTTTGCGCTTGCACATGCCGCATGTAAACCTACAACATAAAAACCAAATCTCAAATGAACATACACCCTGCAACTCCTGCCGACCTTCCCTGAAACAGGGGTGACATTGGCAAAGTGAACCATTTTCTACAGCACGGGTGGTCAGCCGCATACCAACCTATAAGTCAAGGAAAACAAAATAAAAGGATAAAATCCTCATGAAAGAATGGAGAGACGTGGCCGCAAAAATCTCACTCCACAATTTCTCCATGTTGAGCTGTTTCAAATGATCATTGAACTTACATGGTGTGTGTGGCAGGTGTTCCTGATACTGTACAAGGAGCTGTACTACCGGCACATCTACGCGCGCATCCCGGGCGGGCCCACGCTGGAGCAGAGGGTGGAGTCCTTCTACAACTACTGCCACCTCTTCAACTACATCCTGTCCGCGGAGAAGCCCGTGGAGCTGGAGCTGCCGGACCAGTGGCTGTGGGAGCTGGTGGACGAGTTTGTGTACCAGTTCCAGTCCTTTGCTCAGTACAGGTGACATTATATTACATTGCCTTGCTACTATTGTTACATGGTCAAGACTATTCAAGGCGCAGCATTTGATTTGCAAAAAGAAGGAAGGTTGCAGTTCTTTTTTTTAGAGGTTTTAGACTGTTCTGTAGTCAGTTGTTAACATTGTGGACTCACTTACAGTAAAAAAATACTTTTATATGTTTTTGTCAAGGGTTAAGTATCCTTAATGCGTATTAAAGTGTATTTTTACTTTCTGCTAAATTTTGACTATAAACAAAGTGAAAATTTATATACCTTTACCAAAGATCGGTCATCAAAAGCTCCATCCAGCCTAACAGCAACTGGGTCTTGCTTGAGAATTGGCGCTTTCTACAGTGACGACCAAGCTTGCAGAGTGCTTCTGAGGTGTGATACAAACAAAAACAGCGCTCACCAAATAAATAATCCAATTTTTTTTTATTATTGAATGTGATTGTCAGGGCTCGCCTCACCAAGAAGACTCCCGCCGAGATTGAGACGCTGAACAACGACAACAAGGTGTGGAACGTGCTGTGTGTGCTCAACGTGCTGCACTCCCTCGTGGACAAGTCCAACATCAAGCGGCAACTCGAGGTGACCAAGTTCTTGCGTTTTATTAATCAACTTTTTTCTGTATGAAATATACATAAATGTCAACTTCGTTCAATGTGATAAGTGTAGCATGAAACAACCGTACATTATTTCACTCTTTACAGATTTTAATATTGTTTGTGTGTTGCAGGTGTACGCCTCAGGCGGAGACCCGGTGTCAGTGGCGGGAGAGTTTGGCCGGCACTCGCTGTACAAGATGCTGGGCTACTTCTCCCTGGTGGGGTTGCTGCGGCTGCACTCCTTGCTGGGCGACTACTACCAGGCCATCAAGGTGCACATACAACTTTATTCAAGCCACGCATGCACTTCATTATGTGATGCCAATACATACCAAAATTACCAGCTCCATCAACATCACAAGGTGTGCAGGGATAGGAAGAAATGGGGGGAAGTCTGTAGTCTCTGGCCACCTCTAGTAAACCCCTTGACACTACAGTAACTTCACATGATCATTATGCTCATGGTGCCCATTAGTCATTACTGATATAGTCTGGAAGCTCCAGCTTTGATAGACCACGGTAACAGATACCGGAAAGTGGCCCTTCAAAGTTTATTATGTTTGTTTAACTGTTAATTTTTATGTGTGAAACTCTTTTATCACCAAGGAATATAGTTTCTGAAATATGAATCGAAAATGTCTCAAGTTATGAGCAAAATAAACCATTTACAATGTTAAGTAAATCTAAAAGACTCTGATCCAAAAAAGACACTGATTTATGATTTGAGACTTATCTGATTGGAACCCAAGTAAAGCAATGATTCATTATCAGCAGGATCACGCTTGGATGTTTTTTTAAATAGTATGGTTTGAGAAGAAGTTTGTTGTTGGCTTGGTGAAGGTATTGGAGAACATTGAGCTGCACAAGAAGTCGCAGTACTCGCACGTGCCGGCCTGCCAGATCTCCACGTCCTACTACGTGGGCTTCGCCTACACCATGATGCGGCGCTACTCGGATGCCATCCGCACCGTGAGCTCTGCGCTGCTGTATGTGCAGCGCACCAACAAGCTCTTCTCCGCGCGCTCCTACCAGAACGACCAGATCAACAAGCAGACGGACCAGATGTACCACCTGCTGGCCATCTGCCTCGTGCTGCATCCCCAGTGCGTGGACGAGTCCATTCAGCAGGTAATGCCTTGCAATATTTTGCAAATTCGCTCACATCACTCCGCTGTTGAAAAAACTACATTGGCTTCATTTCCCGGAGAGGGTGGTCCACCATGTTTGTTTGATGGTGTTTAAAGCCATCAATGGTTTGGCTCTATTTTGTCTGACTGATATGATTTCGCCTGTTGAGATGGGCGTAAGGAGGCAGACACTCAGATCCGCGGGCGATGGAGCAATCAATTTTTCTTCAGCCGCGCCGACAGACTCGTACAAATTTTGGAGACCGCGCTTTCCGTGTTGCAGGTCCAGTGGAGTGGGACCACCCGGAGTGAGAACTTCAAATCTGTGGGTGTATTTCACGGAGCACTCAATACACACCTTTTTAAAAAGTGTTATATCCGTGATCGGAGAGGGCCCTTGAGGTGTGACACACACAAAAACGGCGCTCTCTTATCATTTGTAATTTAATAATAATAATCTGTTTCATCAAGTGTGGTCTATCATTTGAATTGGAAAGCTAATTACATACAATCACTCATACCAATAGACTCGACGCAATAAAAAAATCCTTTGGCTTTGTGATGTCACCCTAAGTAAATAAAAAATGGATTCCTGATAATCAGCAATTTTATCTGTTATACAGTATTGTGAAATGTATATACTGAGTGAAAAAAGTAACACCAAATGAAACCATATATTTTTTCTCCACATTTAAAATGTGCCAGGTCCACTCATTAGTTTGAAAAAACCTCTGAACCCGGATTATAAAAACATTGCATAAACTCCCTTAAATGGCATAAATAGAAAAATTGTATGAAAACGAAGCACTTAAGAACTGCTGTCGTATTTTCTTTCGACATTTTTGATTTACGCAATCGAAAAGAGTATGTAGTTTATTTTATACTCGAGGTGTTGCTCTCATTCCATGTAGACCCCAGATAATATAAAAAAAAAATAGTCTAATTTATTTGATGAGCGCTGTTTTCGTGTGTATCACACCTCAAGAGCCCTCTGCGAGCTTGGCCCTCGCTGTAGAAAGCGCTAATTCTCAAGCAAGACCCAGTTGCTGTAAGGCTGGATGGACCTTTTGATGATTGGTCTTTGGTAAAGGTTTATGAATTTTTCAACCCAGTGAAGAGAAAATTTAAAAATATAAATGGAACATTTTTTGTGCTCCACCGGGATTCAAACCCACAACCTTCCATTTACGAGTACGAAGTGTTACCACTGGACTAATGACCATATTGAATGGCTTGTTTACTTTATTTATTGAAAACCTGGAGCATTCAAGAACCAGGGGGGATTTTTTAATTTGATGGACCTTCCAGTTGAAGGAGATCACAGACGTTTTCATTATGGGAGCATTAAAAGGGGCTCAGTGCAGGGCCTGATGATAGCGTTATATTCAAGATAAGGGAGGTGACAATCCTCAGTGATGAAGAAAGCTACCAGAGAACAAAAATTCTCTGCGACCTTTACGTCTAACAAAGTTTTTGTTAAAGACAATGCCTTTTTTGATAAGAAATTTGTCTTTCATTATGCTGTTTTTCATGACAAAATCTTTGATGAATGATCAGGTCCTGAGGGAGAAGAACTACCACGAGAAGATGTACAAGATGCAGTACGGGGACCTGTCAGAGTTTGAGAGCTGCTTCACGTTTGCCTGCCCCAAGTTCCTGTCCCCGTGCCCGCCCGACGCTGAGGCACCCATAGACGATTACAGCAAGGAGGCCATCAAGCACCAGACACAAGTCTTCATGGATGAGGTAACATTCCGAACTCTTTGTTTTAGTTTTTTTTGTATCTTGTATTTGTTTTTATTGTTTATACATGTTAATATTTATTTATTTCTAAAATGTATTTTTTTGTGCATGTTCCTTGAATTATAGTTTGGTATGAGGCTGACCACCCATACTGTAAAAATGGTTCACTTTACCAATGTCACCCCTGTTTCAGGGAAAGTCGGCAACAGTTGCAGGGCTTATGTTCATTTGAGATTGGGTTTTTACGTTGTAGGTCCACATGCGGCATGTGTAAGCGTGAACTTATATGTGTCTGCTTGTGGGATTGCATCTTTATCTATGGAGTTCTTTTGCAAGCACTATCAAGCTCTGACTTGGGTTGATATCCAAACTGTAAGGAATTTAGTAGAATAGCGCTTCAGGTCAGTAGTGTTTGGAGATGTATGAAACCTTTCACACAGTTTGTCTGACAATCCAGGCACAACGTCTGCTTTTCAATGGTCCTAACGCTGGATGTTTACTTCCAGGTCCGGCAGCAGAAGATGCTGCCCACCATCCGCTCCTACCTGAAGCTGTACACCACGCTGCCGCTGTCCAAGCTGGCGACCTTCATGTCCTCGGGGCAACGCGGCGACAAGTGGGACCTGGACAAGGAGATGGCCTCCCTGAGCATCCACCTGCTGTGCTTCAAACACAAGATGAAGAACGTGGTGTGGAGCAAGGGGGCAAGCGGCCTGGACGGCAAGTTCCAGTCTGGATCTGAGGTAACACCAATATTTATTTATCTTTCAGTGTCACGTCTAACAAAAATCAGCGATAATCATAGCTATTTTCTCTTCAGATGTTGCCACTCGAAATAGGGACTAGGTGCTTTTGCCAAATCACTTTTGCAGGTTCTTCAGCCACAATATCCTTGTGTCCATTAGTTCTTCTTCTTTCCATCCTTCCCTGCATGATAAGATGGAGAAGCCAGTATTTCTCATTGTGTGCTCATAATGGAGTACATCAGCTTTCTCTGTTTGATAGCTGGCAGAAGTTCTTTGGTGATATTCATGCGTCAGAGGACTTCCTCGTTGGTGACCAGATCACCCCAAGAGATCTGAGGCATTTTCGGGTAGACACTCTTTTTGAACCCTTTGATTTGGCTCTCCCGTGCCTGTGTGAGTCTGAATTGCACTACGGCCCATATCTCTCTTTGGTCTATGCTATGTTGAGCCTCCATTCGCCTTTGTCATCGGCCGCGGTCCTCCAGCTGCATCCCTCCTTACCTCATTCTCCCACCTCAACCTTCAACCCTTATTCTTGCTCCTGGGTGCCCATTCATGATATGTTTGGGGTCCCGTGAGTTGGGTATCTTTGCACATGTCCAGCCCATATCAATCTCTGCAGCTCCGTATGTGTTGAGTTGTTGGGTGTCTGGGGGATGTCTTTGAGTGTTAATAATATACATCAACATGTCGCAATATTTGACCTTTTCACTTCTGAATATTCTGACTATATGAATACCCCCAGTGCGGAATACTTTTCCAAGCACATTTTTTAAAACATTAATTGATTTCCTACCTTGATTAATTGACGACACTTCAAACTATGTGAACAGTCACATGTATTAGTTATTCAAGAACAAAAATCACAAAGGTTTAGCACATATTTCCACTTGCAGACTTTTGAATTCTTAAACACAGATGTCAGGAATAAGTTCAAAGTTGGATGACGTCTATGATTGACAGCTGCACTGTGAGCAATTTTACACTTGACACCTATGCATGACACCCGCAGTTGAAGGGTCACGCATTTAATTTTATAAAATCAATACTTGTAGTGGTAAAAGTAGGTTCGTTTGTGTGCATTTATTTAACTAGGTTGCTGAGATGTTTGTTGTTGCTGTTGTTGATTCATTAATGATGTTTGTTCCAGCTGGACTTCTACATAGACAATGACATGATCCACATTGCGGACACTAAAGTCTCCCATCGCTTCGGCGACTTCTTCATCAGGAAAATCCTCAAGTTTGAAGAAGTCAACAGGAAACTTCACCATCTTAAGATTTAAGTGTAAAACTACACTGCTACACTTTGAACCATTTTTTAGTAAAAGTAATTAATCACAAAAATAAACTTCTTGTATTTTGGGTTTCTACAAATTTAATATAACGGAAAGGGCTAAAAAATTAATAAAGCTATGATTAATGTAAACCACCATTGTTTGACTTACATACCAACCCTCCAAAAATCACCCATTGACCAACTCGCAACTCGTAATTGCAACTCGCATGGGTTAAAAAAAAGCTCCCGTGAACTGTTCCTGTTTATAATAACTGGCAAAATGATACTTTCAGATAAAGAAAAGCACTCTCGCAAACCAAACAAAAGTCACTCGCAATTTGCGAGCTAGCGAGTAGAATTTTGGAGGGTTGCTTACATACAGTACAACTTCAATTCTCCAAACTCTCACTATCCACATCGCTGATTATCTGAATCGTCTTCAGAAAAGAAAAAATGAAGGCAGAAACAACCTGTGATTCCTACTACTGTCCTTCTCTTTGCGAAGCTAGGGTAGGTGTATTGAGATGATGTGTCACCGTCTCAAAGGGCAGCAAGCAATGACTTTCATTTACAGACCGGTCCGTAGTCTAGTGGTAAAGCTTCATACTCATAAATGAAAGGTCGTGGGTTCGAATCCTGGCGGAGCACGAAAAATATACCATTTATATTTTCAAATATTATGCTCTTCCCTGGGTTGTATAATTCATATACCTTTACCAAAGACTGGTCAAAAAAGGTCTATCCAGCCTTACAGCAATTGGATCTTGCTTGAGAATTGGCGCTGTCTATAGCAATCACCAAGCTCACAGTAGGCTCTTGAAGTGTGATTCACACGAAAACAGCGCTCACCAAATAATCATCCTAATATTATTACAGTATGGTGTACACATCACACGCTTAATCATAAAGAGCAATAACTCAAAAATGTGGAAAATCGAGATTTTGTAATAAAACGCAAGAACAATGCGAGAAGAATAGGTAGAATGCGACAGCCGTTCAATTTGGACGAATATGACCGAGATAAAACATCGGTCGCCTTTTTCATCCCATACAAATTGTACAGGTTGTCTGAACTTCAAACATGATTTCCCAACATTCTTCTTTTTTGAGTTATTGCTCTTTATTATTAAGCATGTGACATGTAAAATTGTTGCTTTTTCATTAAGTGAATTAAAAACACTTTTTCTTTATAAATAGTTTTATCTCCCATTTTCAAAATACAAACATACAGTGAGTTATTTGAATACACCTTTTACTGGAAAAATCCAACTACCCAAATGGTCCAGTCTCAAGTTCTTCTGGATCTCTTGATAAGATTACCTGCGCCTTGTGAACCTGATCCTCGCTGCTTTGAGCCTCATGCGTGTCTTTGACTTGTAGAAGGGAATCCTCTTGGGTTTGGGATGTGAGGTTGGCTTCTGGAAGGTGGCTGGCTGAGGATTCCGGAACTGCGTCCACGGGTGCTCTGCAGACAACTCGGGTTCTTGTTCTTCCGACTTTGGATACATTTTCAAGATCTTCTTATACATCTTCTTTTTGTCTTCACTTATTTCATCAGAATCGAGATATTTCTGGAAAGATGAATAATATAATTTTAGCTTTTGATTACACAAGGGATGCACAGATATTTCATGAGCATACTTGCTCTACTCTACGCATGTCATCCAAGTCTGAAGGCACCTCTGCTATTTGTCATTGTAAAAATAGTGTCAGTTCCGGTCAATAGCTCAGTTGGTAGAGTGCTTGCATTTCATGCCGTGAGCTCGGGTTCGAATCCCACCGAGGGTGTCAGAAATGATTTCCTGTTTCGTTCAAACCCCAAAATAAAATACCGGCAAGGTTTACTCAGCCTTTACAAGAAATGAGTATTAGCCCTCTCGGGAGCTGGGAAACCCCCACTTCAACTGAAGCAATTGGCGCAAGGCTGGCCCCCTTACCTGTAAAAATAAATAGGTTTGACTCGCCACATGCAACCTCTTCGGGATAACGCGGCAAGAAGTTACACTGTATGTGTAGCTTAGTTGCGTTATCTGTTAATAAAGGTAGGAAATCTATTTTAATTTGTTTTCAATTTATTTATAATTGTTTTACTATTTTTATCAAATGTTGTAAAGCATCCTTGAGGTGATTTTTCACAGTAACAGTAAGGCGCTTAAAAAAATTCCTGGAGGCATATTTTATACGGTGAAAATAATCTTCAAGAAATGGACTCAAATGGGTTACAAAATATGAGTAAATATGATTGGTCATAAAACATTAAAATTTGATTATAATGAGAACAAAGAGTTCAACCAATTTTACTCATCACAGCCATAAACTCGCTATATCCATGATCGCCGCTACCAAGTTTCACTGTAAATAGAGTATTGCACGCTTCTGGTTTACCTGTGTCCTTACAGACATCTTGTATCTGTCCAGGTGCCTCATGAACACTTGGTTGGGCTGGATGTCCTCACTCTTCATCACCTCCATCACGTACATCATGTATTCCACATCATTATTCAGAGCTGCATGCTTCAGCAGGGTCCCCATCACTTCTACATTTATCCTGGAAATTAAAACAATCATATTGAATGCTTTGTGTATTGACAATGTGAAAATTAGGATAGGAAGTAATGGAGGCAGATCTGCAGAGGCTCTGGCCACCCCTAGCGGCATGGCGACAGAGATACAGTATTACAGTTACAGAATTTTAAATTGATAATGTAAAAATAAAACACAAAGTTTTTCTTCACAAGTCGATTTATTTCCTCGAGTGCTTTTGATATTATCACATTGTTGTGCTCTTGAATTTTTTTTACATTATTAATGAAAAAATATATATTTTGATTTATATTACACCAGAAGTCCACGAGAGCCTGAACACTGGTCTGCAGTAGAGGCATGCAACATTAATGAAGAAGCTGTCAACGAATTTATGTTTTTAAAGTAACACATCATGAAAAATATGGAGTGTAGACACATATCGCACGCTTAATAATAAAGAGAAATAACTCGAAAATTGGGAAAATCGAGATTTTGTAATAAAACGCAAGAACAATGTGAGAAGAATAGGTAGAATGCGACAGCCGTTCAATTTGGACGAATATGACCGAGATAAAACATCGGCCGCCTTTTTCATCCCATACAAGTTGTACTGGTTGTCTGAACTTTAAACGTGATTTCCCAACATTCATGTTTTTTGAGTAATTGCTCTTTATTATTATGTATATAAGAGATCTTATTTGATTTGATTGGAGATAAATTTATGTTTTTTCCTCAAAATTAAACTTCCTCGTGTTGCTCTGAAACCAAAGAAACTACAATTAAGTTAATTTTGTTACTATTTTATAAATAAATGAAATTAAAAATTAAACTCTAACAATTTTAACACTCCAAAAACAAAACATCATGGCCGTCCTTCAACATGGCCGACGTCCACCCAATCACACGAGAATACAGCTTGCTCCAATCAACGCCCTGCGCGGCAAATTCAAAAATGTATCATAATATCTTTACATCTCCCCCCCCAAGGAAAGTATTACTAAAAACAATCTTGCTATACTATATGTTCGTCCTCCTCAGTTTCCTCTTCTTTATCTTCTAATGATGGAACCGGAATAAGTTTTGTGATATGAAAAAGGTTTGATTCTGTTTTTTTTCGACCAATATCTATTCTATATATTGAATTTGAAATTTTCTCAACAATTTCATATGGTCCAATTTTCAATTCGTCTAATTTGTTCCTGTTCAGTTTGTTTCCATTTTCTACGTATACTCTGTCTCCTACACTGAATGTGCAATGTTTTCCGCCTTTATCGAATAGTGCCTTGTTGTAGTTGTGTGATTTTATTGTATTCTGAAGCGCCATTTTCCTGTCCATGATCCAGTTACTATGCGATTTTTCTTGCTTTAATTCATTGGGTAAAGCCGTGACATCTGTACCATACAAAAGGTATCTTGGAGGAAAGCCTGTGACAGAGTGCTTTGTGTCATTATATTTGTTTACACATTCTTGGGCTATATTTGTCCACGCTTTCTTTTTGTTCATTTCATTTGATTTGCATCTTATTTTATTAATTAAAGTTTGATTTAATCTTTCGTTTAAACCATTTGAGAAGGGCGTATTTACTGCCGTAAACACCATACATATTCCTTTGTTATTTACGAATTCCTTGAATTCTTTAGAATTGATTCCTGGGTATTGGTCAGTGAGAAGCATACCGATATCCTCTGTTTCTGTAATTTTTGTAATCAGTCTTACAAAATCATTTGCATTTTGAGTTTTTGATGTTACAAGAAATGCGTATCTGGTGAAGTGATCTACTAACAGATGTAGATATTTTTTTGTTGATCTTGAACCTCCAAAACCTCCAATTGTGTCTATAGAGATTATTTTAAATGGTTTCGTGGCTGGGCCTAGATGAGACATAAAACCAAATTTGTTGTGTCCTTTTGATTTATTTTTTATACAAATTTCACAATTCTTGCAAACTTTTTTGATATTTTTTGTCATATTTTTGGCTGCGTATATTGGACCCATGGTTCCCTGCATTTGCCTAATTCCTATATGGCACAAGTCCCTATGAATGTCCTTTAAAAGTTTAATGCTGAACTCCTCCGATAGAAGTATTTTTTCTTTTTTTCCAATTTTAGTAAAGTATACATTATATTTTTTTAATAATTTCGTTTTTTTCTTTTTTATTTCTTCATTTGTATTTTGATCTTTTATAATGTCTTCCAGTTTAATTAAGTTCACCACTTTTAATTGTTCCTCTGTGTTTTCATCCGATTCCAATACTGGATTTCTACTCAGGCAGTCTGCTTCTAAATTTTGTTTTCCGGGAGAATATTTTATTTCAAAGTTGTACTGTGATAGGTAGTATGTTAAATCACCCAGTTCTTCATCTGTTCTGGACTTCAGATTCATATTTTCCAGTGGTTTGTGGTCTGAGTATACTGTAAATGACTTTCCTATAAGCCAGTATTGCCAGTATCTCACCGCTTCTTTTATGGCTAAACACTCTAAATATATGGCTTTTTTCTTTTTTTGAGCTTCATTCAGTTTTTTGGAGAAGTAGGCCACCGGTTTTTCTTTTCCATCAGGTTGTATCTGCTTCAAAATGGCTCCTACACCTTCTATAGAAGCATCTGTATAAATATTGATTGGTAGATCTTGATCAAAAATTTCCAGAACTGGTTGGGAGCATAGCAGGCCTTTTATTATTTCAAATGCTTTTTGGCACTCTTGTGACCAAATGAATTTTTTATTTTTTCTGAGTAGATTATGCAATGGATCTCGCGGCAAATTAAAAAATGTATCATAATATCTTTACATGTATATACGGAGATGCAAGCTGAAAAATCATGCTTAAAAATATTCTGTACTGTATCCTGCCGTCGTTCCATTAGGGGTGGCCGGTCCCTTCGCAGATGCGTCTCCACTTTTTTCTGACCTTGCATATCTCTTTCATCTCTTCAACATTCATCACCTTTTTCATACATAATCTTCTCTTATTCTCACTCGGCAGGTTCCATTTTTTTGCCATCTCATCCATTTGCTCTTCAATTGTTCAATTCTAACAAAAATATAATGTTGACAAATACATATGTTAAAAGTTTTGATTGAAGTTTATGTTCACAATTAAACATCCAAATAAATCAGCCTTAATCTAATCTAATCTAAGTTGCAAAGATATGTTACATTGGGAATTCACATTATATGCATTCTCACAAGCAGACACGTACAAGTTCGCGCTTGCACAGGCTGCATATGAACCTTAGTACACCATAACTACTCAAATGGACATAAGCCCTGCAACTCTTGCAGTCCTTCCCTGAAACAGGGGTGACGTTGGTAAAGTGAACCATTTTTTACAGCATGGGTGGTCAGCCGCATACCAACCTTTAAGTCAAGAAACAATCTTACATTATTATTATTGTCAAAAAAAAGGTTTTTACCTCAGTCTGCTGTCCTTCATCTCCTTTACCAGCTCTTCAGCTGCCTGCTTGGTGTTGCAAGTCAGCGCAAGAACTCCGTACGTCATGATGTTGGGCTTCACATACTTCTTCTTGAAATAGGATTCCTTGTTTTTCTTTGCTGACAGCTCTATTAGTTTCCTGACATCCTGTAACATGAATGTAATATTGGAAGATTGTTGCCAGAGGAAGAATGAGTTAAGTACAGATGGCAGATGGTAGGTATAAGATGAATATCATAGGAATGAATAAGTGAAGAGGTCAGGTTGTGCAAGTCAGTGCAGCTCAAGTTTCCACACAAGCAACAAGGAACTATTGACGTAGAACGGACCACCAACCAAAAAGCACAACAGTATTTTTAATACATACATCATCGGTCTATTATTTACCTAGAATATCCCAGAGATCCAGCTGGGATATCACAAAATCATAAAAACCATTTAAGCATTTTGTAATGTTTGTCAAACTGAGATGGAGGGATAAATTTGAGCGGGACGCAGCTCGGCTACTTCAGGTCGTGAATTGGAGAACGGCATCGGAGGACAGGCGGTGTTGAAAGCAGAAGTTAAAAGTGGTCTAGGCTAAATCACAAAAAGGTGCATATGAATTTAGTTAATTATTATTAAGGCTGTAGCCTCATTGAAGAAGAAATAAAATTTGTATATTTACGGAGTGAAAAAAAGTTTAAAAACTACATTAAAAACACGGTTTCTGTGTTCATAAAATGAATTTCAGGAGTCTTAAGATTGGAGAACTGACATTTTTCATGTGACTGACCTTTGCAGCATCATAATCATGCCGGAAACATCTCTTCTTAATCAAAATATTGAAGAAATCAATATCAGGTTTGATTTTCCAGAATTTAATACTGTCCAGCAGCAACTGCTCATCCTCCATTGTTGACGGCATCACATCCAGAAGCTGCGTGATGGTTTTAATGTCGGGAGTGACGTTGAAGAAGTGCATTTCATTCAGCAAGCCTCTCACTCCGCCAATGGCTGCAAACCGATCTTCTAAAGATGACATCTCTTTAATTTGTACAACATTATCCAAGTAAGGGCGCGGCGATAACAAGCTAGGTATTGTGGTGTTAGCTGACAGGGCAGCTGGGAGATTTGTTTCTTTTGATTTTGTTAAAGCAGGAACTCCCGTTGATGTTTTACTCATTTCTAACAAAGCAACATTACTTGGAACTTTGGATTGCAATAATTTGTTTAATAACTCTATCCCTGCAGTTGAATCTCCAAAATTACATTCCTTAACGCAACGAAGCATTAAATTAAATGAATAAACATTAGGCTTCTCTTTCTTCATCAGCATCTTCCTCCATATGACGAGAGCGTGTCTGAATCCTGCTGCCTTATCCGATATACAGGAGTGCAGGAGGAAGTTGAATGTGTGTACGCGGATTTTGATTTTCTTTGTCAACATTTCGTCGACAATTTGGAACGCCGTGTGCAGATCTCCCACGTGGCCAAACGCTTTGATCATGGAGTTGTAATTAGTGAGGTTAGGTTCTATTGCTTTCTCCGCCATGAACTCGCGCAGCTTGGTTGCGCGCTGTCCGCCATCTTCCTTCCACGGGCTGTTAGAACAGCTGTTGAACAGGGACGTGTAAGTGCCTCCTGTTACTTTTAATCCTCGTCGCTTCATATCATTAAAGAGCATGAAAGCTTTCTTAGTGTATCCGACCCTGGCACAGCCTCCGATTAATAAGTTATAAATATAATTTTCCGGTCTTACTCTGTGCTCTTTAAGCATGAGTGTTTCTAGGACGTCCAACGCTTCTTTAACGCGGTTGCTTTCTAAATGTTCCTTGATCATGTCCGCGTACTTCTTGGTGCTCAGCCTCTGGTAGGGCATGGGCGCGTGCCCCAGATATTCTTCTTCTCTCTTATCGCCTTCATCCTGTTCATACTTCCTGTGGAAGTCCTCGGTACTTCTAGATATGAAGCCAAAAGTATCAGGGTCCTTGTACACATACTCCATGTTTGTATTTCCCGTATTAGATCCTTCATGTATAGCAGCCTCTTCATTTCCTACTTTTCTTCTGCTCTCGTAGCTTGTATCCCTGTAATATTGACTCACCGGAACACTTTTATTTACAGATCTAGAATACTGTTTGGATAATATTTGAAGGGATTTGTGATCGGAAGATAGGAATCCCTTGAATGTGTTGAGACAACGAGCACCACTTCTCGTAATGGAAGCCATGTTTATATATTTAAAACGCTAATGCGCTGATTAAATATTTTGTCCAAACCATCTATGGTCCAAACATTGCAATCATAACCTAAAAATCTCGCACCACAATTGACAGTTTTGTTTAAAATTCTTCATCTTCTTTTCGTGACTAGTTTCACAGCTACACAGCACAGCTATTCATTAAAAATATATAATTTACCTATCATTCAAATATTTTATAAAAGAAAAAGAAGCGTTCTGACAGTTTGACGCATGTGAATTTTTGATTTTGACATCTACAGATACATAACCTATAAGAATATTGCCTTTTTAATCACTAAAAGTTTCAGAAAAATGTCAGAAAAAGACGCTGAACAAAACATGGAGACCAGCGGCAGCGAGTCTTCAGATGCCGAAGACGATTCGATGGATGAATCCCAAGAAGGTGGTCAGGAGGGCAAAGAGAAGTCTCCGCAAGTGTACCTGCCGGGCCAGCCCCTGGAGGAAGGAGAGAAGTTGGTGTGTGACCAGTCCGCCTACCTGATGCTGCACCAGGCGCAGACGGGCGCGCCCTGCCTGAGCTTTGACGTGGTGCAGGATTCCCTGGGGGCGTCGCGAGATGGCTTCCCCATGACGGCGTACTTAGTGGCGGGGACACAGGCCGCCAAAACACACACTAACAGGTAGCTGCAGATAAGGTCATAGTCTAGATACAGCCTTACTGTAGTATATTGTCACTGTGAGGAAGCTTGACCATGTTATTAAAAAGTCTGGGTCGCTACATTATACCATCCGATAATGAGTCCGAAGGGTTAAACACTAGACCATGGAGAGGTCTAGTATGCAACTTCTTGCTTTGTCTGAGAAGAGACTGCAAGAGGTGAGTTAAATAAAAGATTCTGAAGGCATTCATGTGATGAGAAAGTTTCACAGCAAATAAAGTTTCAGAGCCCGGTATTTTCAACATTAGCTTATATGACTGTAAACTAATAAAATAAACTACCCACACAATTGACATGAGTGCGTCCTTTTCATTCAGTATAAAGTCGCTATGCTTACATTGAAAATACCGGACCTAGACCCATTTTAATTTAATCTCAAGTTAAGCTAGATTGGATATTGCCAGTTCCTCATTTACATATATTATATCTAATCTAAGCTGCAAGGATATATACCATTTAAGATTTACATCAAATGTATTCCCACAAGCAGACATGTATAATTTCACGCTAACACATACCGCATGTGGACCTACATTATAAGAACCCATCTCAAATGAACATAAGCCCTGCAACTCTTGCCGTCCTTCCCTGAGACAGGGGTGACATTGGCAAAGTGAACCATTTTTTCACAGTATGGGTGGTCAGCCGCATACCAACCTATAAGTCAAGGAACATACATGACAAATTACATTTTTAAAATCACTAAATTATAATACATATGTATGGACATCAAAAACTAACAGAAAACAAATTTTAATTTAATAAATTGTACAGTGGACTGCACATGACTTTATAGCACAAAATACGGTCATGTTTAGGTCATAGCCAATTTTCATAACAAAACATTTAGTTGTGTGTAAGTAATGAAGCTAATCTTTTTAAGCAATCGTCTTTTTGCAGTTTTATCATTGATCCCGTTTGTATCAAAACTAACACTTTGTTTGGTGGGTACCTATACTATTATTTTGGAAAATTATGATTGATTATTATATGGGTACAACTTACTAGATTTTAAGACTCGTAGCCTAGTATTTTATATTAGGCGTTTTAGTACCAAGAATATTACAATTATTTTTGTATTAAAATTTGTCACTTTGTATGGTGACTACACCTTATAATATTTATTTGAAAAAAGTAATGATTAATGTATGTAGGTATATATATGAGCTTTTCAATTGTAGAACATTATTTTTTAGTTAACCCGTTCTCTGCCGGGAAAATTTAAAATATTGTTTTCTCTTGTATGGCAACCCCCAAAACAAAGAGTATTAAGAGGCAATGCTTATTGTTGTCGTATAGCAATTGATTGAGCGAATTGTTATGTAGCTTTATTTATGGGTATTAGACGTTTTGCTACCAAAAATATTACAATAATTTTTTGTATGAAAATTTGTCACTTTGTATCGTGGCTATACTTTATAATACTTTTTTGAAAAAAGTAATTATTCATATATGTAGGTATATTTAAAAGCTTTTCAATTGTAGAACATTATTTTGTAGTTAACCCTTTCTCTGCCGAGAAATTTTAAATTATTTTTTTCTCTTGTATGGCAACCCCCAAAACAAAGTAAATCATGAGGCAATGGTTATTGTTGTTACATAGCAGTATTATAATGACGATTATGCAGAAAAAATAAAGAAAATCGTAGGAGCCGTTTTTGAGAAAATCTCATTTGAAACTTTCAGCTGTTCGGAAGCCATCTTGAATTTTCTAAAATTTGAAAAATGTTTCACTATGAATTATAGTGATAAAAAGGCGTTTTCTGATAAAGTTAAGAAACATAAAAGTTTTTTGCGTTCTGATGGGTTTTTGTAGCCTTTTAATTTCAATTTTTGATATCATGTAAACGGCACTTTATGTTTTTATTTTCAAAATTTTTATTTAATTTTTATATAGAATTTGATGTTACGTATAAAATTGTAGAACATATCTTTTTTGTCAACGCTTTCACTTCTGAGAAAATCACAATTGTTTATTTTTTTCATATGGTAACTCATAGACGCATATTAGCAAAAATGTTGCCATACCTAAATTTGGTAAGAATGTATCAAGCAACTACTTTACTGAAAATTTAAAAAAAATCGCTTGAGCCGATTTTGAGAAAATCGCATTTGAAGTTTTCTCCTCTTTGGAAGCCATCTTGAATTCTCAAAATAGGGAAAAACAAATTATAGTGCAAAGAAGTTTATAAATTTTTCTTTCTTGTGAACCTTAAAAAGTTTTACAAAATTGCATTTTTACGAGTCTTTTTAATATTTTCGATGAAAATTTTGAGATTGTGTAAACGGTACTTTAATTAAAAAAATTTTTTAGGTATTCTTTACATTTTTGTAGAAATTAATATTGCGCGTAATATTGTAGATTTTTTTTTTTTTGTCAACCCAGCCATTTCCGAGATAATCACAATCGTTTTTTTCTTTCATATGGCAACTCATAGACGCAGGTTGGCAAGAGTGTTGCCATAACAAATTTTCTTCGCGACAATTTAAGCAACGACCACACTGAAATTTTAAAGAAAATCGTTAGAGCCGTTTTTGAGAAAAATGCAATTTTATGTTTTTTTTGTATGGCAGCCATCTTGAATTTTCAGGTTGGTGCCATGCCGGTCGGCCCATCAAAATCTGTGGTTGTCAATTTTCTAAATCCGAAAATTGGTGTCTCTGCGATTAGTAGTTCCGGCTGGGACATACATACATCCATACGGACGGACGGACGGACAGGTTTGACAAATTAGGTTTTTTTGCATGTCCTGGTGCAGGACAACTCATTTCCGTTGAAACCTCATTTTTTTTTTTTTGGACGAATACAATACTTTATAACAGTCCTTCGGACTGCTATAAAGTAAAAAACCCTAGCCGCCAACATCACAGATTAACCGCCATTTCTTTCTGTCCTTACACACTTCTTTCATTTCCTCCAGAGTCATAACCTTCTTCATACAGGCTCTCCTTTTATTATGACTCTGGATATTCCATTCGTTCGCAATTTCTAATATAATATGTATCTAATATTCCAGTGTTATAGTGTCAAAGATGTCAAATCTACACCGCACGTCCAAGGAGCAGGAGGGTGAGGAGGAGGAAGGTGAAGAGTCGGACTCCGAGGACGAGGACGAAGAGAAGAAGCCGGTGATGTCCTTCGCCTCCATCAAGCACCTGGGCTGCGTCAACAGGATCAGGGCAAGTGGGATCTCTTCACATTCAAAATAAATAAATTTATTTTGTCTTTTGGTTACATAGACCTTTTTCATTTATGTAAATGATTTTAGTGTTTTGAACTGCGGTTAAAAAAAGATGCTGGGATTAGTAATCACAGTGTGCAAATAGCCCATTGAGCCCATCAACATCTTTAGCTGCCTTATACGGTCCAAATTTATGTGGGTCGCCTCTCCGGGTCGGCAGCACCTCTTGGGTGCTCAGCAAATCTCTTTCTGGTACAAACATAATACCATCTTCTACCATATCCGTCCTTGGCGTCTTATTAGACGAAGCATTATCCATGGATGCCTAAGTGTCCAGGACGGTGAGCACAGCTTTTTTCTACATTCACCAATTGAGCCTCATTTCAAGATGTTTGCCTGCGGATGCCGTTAAAAGCCTTGTAGCTACTTTCGTCGTCTCTCAATTAGACTATTGCAATATATTATATGCTGAACTACCTCAGAAATTATTTGATCAACTGCAAATGGCTTTCAATGCTGCTGCCAGGGCAATTTTTAGAGAGAGAAAGAGCTGTCATATTTCGCCATTGCTGAGAGAACTGCACTGGCTGAGGGTCCGAGAGAGGGTAGAATTTAAGTTGTGTCTCACTGTATATAGGGCCCTGAACGGCTCGGCACACCCATGTCTCGCTGAGCTTTGCTCTGTCGATAAGCCTTCAAAACGACCACTGCGCTCTGTCCTCACTGCTGTCAACAAGGTCATAGTGCCTAAAAGAGCGAATACATCAAATTTGGCAGACAGGAGCTTTGCAGTGGCCGGGCCAGATGCCTGTAATAATTTGCCCGTCGGTGTTCGCGTGAACCAGCCTACCACCACCTTCAGAAAGGGACTGAAGACACTGCTTTTTTCCAGAAGCCACGGTGCCCTTGAGATGGTCCTGGACCATTCAATGGGGCCACAGGAAAAAAATCATCCATCATCATCATCACTATCAACAAATGAAACAGTAAAATTTATTAAAGGTCTGAAAGGTCAGAAAGTCCCTGAGGCATGTGGACATCTAGAACATAATATGGGCAGCGCCATTCTACTAGAGGGATGTCTGATCTCACAAAGAATGGATACATAATATATTTTGTGCATGTTCAGGTCTCGCCATATAAGAACTACACGCTAGCCGCCTCCTGGTCCGAGCTGGGCCACGTCCACATCTGGAACATCAGCCAGCAGCTGCAGGCGCTGGACAGCCCCGCCCTGCTCGAGAGATACAACAAGGAGAACCTGGAGGACGCCACCAAGCCGCTGTACACCTTCTCAGGACACCAGCTGGAGGGGTTCGCTGTGGACTGGAGCCCCACGCAAACTGGAGTAAGAAATGCCAGACATATTTTTTGTAAGCTAAATGCTTGAGTATTAACAGTGGCTGAGGATTAATGCAACTGTTGAGTATTAACGCAGTGGTTGAGTATTAACGCAATGGTTGAGTATTAACGCAGTGGTTGATTCCTAACGCAATGTTTCAGTATTAACGCAGTGGTTGAGTATTAACGCAGTGGTTGAGTATTAACGCGATGGTTGAGTATTTACGCAATGGTTTAATATTGCAGTTGTTTAGTATAGAGTATTTACTTTATGTTTTTGTAGTAATGCAATGGTTGAGTATTAACGCAGTGGTTGAGTCCTAACGCGGTGGTTGAGTATTAACGCAATGGTTGAGTATTAATTCAGTGGTTGAGTGTTTACTTAATTTTTTAGTATTGAGGCAATGCTTGAGTATTTACGCTGTGATTGAGTATTAACGCAACGATGTCTGCAGAAAGCAGAGTTGCTGGCTTTCACTTTTTGCTTGATTAGCTTGAATAGAACAGCGATAATATGTACTTCCACAAATGCCTTTAATAGCAATGTACTATTTCCCCATACATCGTGCAAGCTGTGTCGAGTTATCAGTCTTTGTATACAAAGGTTTAAGATAATTTACAAACACCTTAATAAGGAGAAGTAAGAGAAGATAATCCAAGGTTTGTCTCTAGAAAAAATGCTCTGATAAATCCATTATGTTTTGAAGGTGTTGGCGACGGGAGATTGTAGGCGAGACATTCACATCTGGCATCCCAACGAGGCGGGGACTTGGGCTGTGGATCAGCGACCATTAATAGGGCACACAAACTCCGTAGAAGATATACAATGGTCTCCCAATGAAAGGTACTGACTCAATAACGCTAATCCCAATGGACTATAATTACAACTAAAGTGAGTACAGTAAGTTTGCAGTGGCTAGCTACGTTTCTGACCAATTCGTAGTGTAGTTCCTTAAGCTGTGGACTCGCAATCGGAATAGATTGTGTGTTTGTTTCCCTAGTGGAGCATAAAACAAAATTCATTGAATTTTTAAATATGCTCCACCCCTGCCTCCAACTCTGCTTGTCCTCCACTGTCCAGATAGCTTGTAAAAGTTGAATAGGATGAAGTGGGGATGGGGAGGCGGGTCAGCTTTTACAAGTTGCAAGGCAAGGAAGGGCCAGATGAGAAAATAAATAGGTCTCACTCGCTTTATGTGATATGTCTAGAGGTTAGACTATAAATATAGTTTTTTTTACCAGTTTACCACATGTTTCCCCTTTTGATTTTTGGCAGGTATTACTTTAGATAATTAATTGTTATCGGTGTTCAATAATAATATCTATAATTATTAACGTTTAACCTTTTAAACAGTGGGCGACACGCATAGGTGTCAAGTGTAAACTTGCATACAGTGCGATGGTCAATCATAGACGTCATCCAACTTTGAACTTATCCTTGGCATCTGTGTTACAGAATTCAAAAGTCTGCAAATGAAATGTGGTAAACATTTGTGATTTTTTTTTTGAATAACTAATACGTGTGACAGTTCACAAGTGTCGTCAATCAATTATAGTAGGAAACAATAAATATTTGTAAAATGTGCTAGAAAAAGTATTCCGTACTGGGAGTATTCATATAGCCGGAATATTCAGAAGCGAAAAGGTTAAGATTCATATTTGTTTGTTGTCAGGAGTGTGCTGGCCTCCTGCTCTGTGGACAAGAGCATCAGAATCTGGGACACGCGCGCTGCCCCCCACAAGGCGTGCATGCTCTGCACAGAGGGCGCGCACTCTTCAGATGTCAACGTCATCTCCTGGAACAGGAGCGAGCCTTTCATAGCCAGCGGTGAGTCAAACATCTGCAAGCTTTTATTCTTCCTTTAGTCTTCAAATTTGGGAGTTCTGTCTCTCCTACATATTTTTGTTCAGTGAAGTAAATCCACTGTCTCCAATTAAATTGACTTTTAAATATATTTGTTGAGGGTAAGTATCCGTAATGCATGTGTTCTTTTTCGTTCCTATGTGCTCTTTACCTTGACTAAAAACAAGTTTGTCACTGGTTACTTCTGAATCCTGCCATTGCCAACATTAAAGATGTTGAATAAGAGTTTAAGGCTTACACGGCCTGCTGATGATGCTGGAGAGATGTTTTCCGGAATCTGTTGCCGTGGTCTGTGGGAGCTGGAGCTTCCGGACATTTTGCATATTTGTATTTCATAGTTTTCATCAAGATCATCTTTATCATTGTACTTTCACGCTGAAGAAGCACATCGTATACATGGGCGAAATGTCCGGAAGCTCCAGCTCCCATAGACCACGGCAAACATCTCTCCAGCATTAAAGATGTTGATTTCTCATAATCAGCATTTGTAAGCGCGAACTACACGTGTTTGTTTGTGGGCATACATCTGAGAGCTTTGAATGAATATATCCTTGCAACTTAGATTATTATTATTTTATTAGTTGCGTGTTGACATTCCCAGGTGGAGACGATGGCCTGCTGCACGTGTGGGACCTGCGCCAGTTCAAGAGCGGCTCCCCCTCGGTGAGCTTCAAGCACCACGTGGCCCCCGTGACCTCGGTAGAGTGGCATCCCAGCGAGCTCAGCGTGCTGGCCAGCGCGGGGGAGGACCACCAGGTGGCGCTCTGGGACCTGGCCGTGGAAACTGATGACACCATGGCAGACACTACGCAGCAGGAACTCAAGGTGAGATTATCATTTCATCATAACCTTCCTCCAACCAGTTGATGTGTTGAGTTAGCAATGCTAAATCCAACAACTTACAATCACAGATAGAGATTCTAAAAAATGTCATCAAAGGAAGAGGTGGAATGTACATATTAACTGTTCTAGTGAGAATTGTAAAAAAATAAATATGTACTGTATGAAGGATTCTGGGAAGGTAAAATTTTAACTGGAGTTAGAGTCATTTTAAAATCATAATTAAATTTTTCGGATATTGGACGAACCGTAATGAAAGAACTTACATTATTCTGGAGACGTTTCGCTGGCCAAAAGAAGATGCCTTCTCTACACAGTGATTGAGGATGAACTGGTTCTAATATTATATATCACAATTTTAGATTCCGGGAAACTCTGAGTTAGAAGAAACAAACCTTTGTGTAAACTTTGGCTTCTCTCTCTTCAAATCTTTTCCTTATTGAGATTGCTTAATGTTGGAACCAATTTTTTGAAAAATAAACTAATTGAATGGACTCCCAGTGTCTACATCTGTTTACTTTATTTGACGGTTTTGAAGAATTCCCTATATTCATGAAATAACCATTTATATAACATCTTGCAGGACTTGCCACCGCAATTGCTGTTCATCCACCAGGGACAGACTGACATCAAGGAGCTGCACTGGCATCCTCAGCTGCCCGGAGTCATGATAACAACTGCTCACACTGGACTCAACATCTTCAAGACTATCAGCGTCTAACAAATATATCATCTTACAAACAAACACTGTGTTCTTCTTTATTATAATATCCTGGAGCTCATGTAAGTCTGTGCTGCTAGGGCCTTTTCAGGCAAAACGCATTCTGCCCAGATTGTCTATGGATTTCCTACATCTCCATACATTACTGACTTAACCCTTATTCCTGGGTTGCATATTACTGTGTAACCCAGGAATAGTATTGCCCAGAGATATTTCTTTTAATTCCTTGCAATGGTCAAAACGACATGCGAGTACACTGGGCTCAGACAAATACATTTCAGAATGAATACTTTGTCTTGGGCTGGTCAAATTGCGAGGTAGGACCATGACAGGTGGCTGAAAAGGATCATCCGGTGGCGGCCCAGGATTTCAAAGCGGGGAGTGAGGAGACCCCAACTGAGGTGGCTGGACGACATCAAGGGAACTGCAGGCAGAGGATGGCTGAACGCAGCAGCCGATAAACATGGAGAGGATTGGAGAAGGCCTACGTTCAGGAGTGGACTGAGAAAGACTGAGGAAGAAGAAGAAGAGAAATGAATTTAATTAAATTTAAAATCAAATTATTTTTTATTAAACGTTGTTTTATTTTCACAATAATATTTTAAATCTCGAGTACTTTCGACCTTCAATATTCAGGTCATTATCAAGAGATATTATTGTGAAAATAAAACAACGTTTAATAAAAAATAATTTGATTTTAAATAAAATGAATTTTCCCTGTGTGAATACACAAACCCTACAAAATTTAATTAAATTTATTTATTCTTAACAATCAGGTCATAAAAATATAACATAGTGCTTGTGTATTAAAGTCAGTAACGCAGCTTGTGCTGGCAGAATAATAAGCTAGAGCCGAGGAATGAACTAGTGTTTTATTCATTTTGAAAACAAGATTAATAATATAAAAACAACACTTGTTTAGTGGCATTGTTATCCTGAAGGTGCTTGCTTGTAAGTCTGAACAAGGGTGTCTACAGCTGTTCCACGGTAAAAGATAACTCGTCCACAGACAACTTGTCCATGGACAAATCAATCTCATGATTTTTTGGTCAATAAAATTTCGGTCCATCACAGAAAACTTGCTCTTCAAAAATCATTTTTGATCACTGTGGTTTTTATTAATTGTTTTCTGTGATGCAGTTGTCTGTGGGCCTATATTGTGTTTGACCAAAAAGCTGTGCAGACGAACTGTTGTGTGACTGATTTGTCAATTGCTGAACTGTCTGGAGGAATTTGTCGTGGAACCGTCTGCAGCATGTGTTTAAGTGAGGCTGTAGTCGTCGGCCCCGCACCAGGCTGTGAGGAAGCGACGACAGTCAGCAGCGTCACTAGTTGGCTCCGTGCTGCAGTGCAGCTGCAACTTGGCCCAGGCGTCCCGGTTGGCTGCTCGACCTGCTCACACACACACACACGTTACACATTAACTAATATCCTTGCAAAAAACTGTGTTAAAACAGATGTTGAAAACTGTAATATTGCCTGACGACTACACCCGAGGGCCAGATCATGATCTATTTCATGTACCGAAAAGCCGTACTGATGTCGTAGCGCAACACCCTGTGACTCGGAGGGTGAAGCTCTTAAATAAGTCTAATATAGACATTTTTGAGTGTAATTTATTGAGATTTAAAAATCAGAGTTCCTCCTAGCATGTTGATAGCTGTGAGGGTGCACTGTAATTAGGGTAACCTGTTGACTGTTGTGCACAAAAAAAAAACATAAGAAATATAAATCTGTAAAGATTAGATTAAGGTCCATTTCAGACACAAACCATTCTGCCTGGATGATTTTCCTTTCACACTAGATTGCATTCTGCCCGGATTGTTTAGCTGGCGTTTGATTGGCTACTCGCGGGTAGAATGGGACTAGTCTGAAAGCTCACATACAAGCCCATACACTACTGCACACTGGGTAGGTAAACTATAGACCGAGCAGAATGCGTCTAGTGTGAAGAGGATGTGCGTGATGTGAACTGTTTGCTTATTGCACTGTGCACATACACCTAACCACTACCAACTCACCATTGGTGAAATGCACAACCCGAGTGGAGAGAGGATATCCAGTGAGGATGCAGGCTCTGTCTCCTGGGCCCAGGCAGCATTCATACAAGCCCCGCTTGTCCAGCGGCAGACTCTGAAAGTTTCCTTATGATTATTAAACATTTTTTAAATTGAAATATGATAGTTTTCATCACTGGTCAATATTTGAATGACCACTGAAACCAAATTTGGGTGTTTCAATAAGAAAGTCTGTTGGTATTATTTTTGTAATCTGAATATATTTTGTTGAAACAGTTTACAACCACAGTTCTCTGTTGAGGAGTTCCTAACAGTAATACATGTCGTTTGAGATGCCAATTGTTTGCCATGAATTGAGAGACAGCAGAAAATTGATGTCAGAATATTGCTTAAGGTAATGGCATTCTGAGCAGGGGTGTTCAGCTTTTGTTGTATTGATTGGCTTAGGTTTCTTTGATCACATTGTGACAAAAGTCTCTCTTACACTAAATGGTATTGGCACCTGCATCTACAAATTATGATACAAAACATTTCAATATTATGTATAAATCTGTTTGGTGCTTGCGTTTTAAATCAATGAGCTACTTTGAATTCACACACTGTATTGAGAGTTGTCATAGCATTGCTTGTGAATAAGGGTGTATTCACCACCTACTAAATCTAATCTAATCTAATCTAAGTTGCAAAGATATGTTACATTGGAGATTCACATTAAATGCATTCCCACAACCAAGACACGTACAAGTTCGCGCTTGCACGTGCCTCATGTGAGCCTACAACATAAAAACCAATCTCAAATGGACATACACCCTGCAACTTTTGCCGTCCTTCCCTGTAACAGGGGTGACATTGGCAAAGTGAACAATTTTTACAGCATGGCTGGTCAGCCGCATACCAACCTATAAGTCAAGGAACATACACGACAAATTACATTTTTAAATCAATAAATAATAATATACATGGACATCAAAAACTTAAAAACATAAAACAAATTTCATTTTAATAAACCCTAGCCGCCAACATTACAGATCAACCGCCATTTCTGTTATTATTTGTTATTAATTGTTGGTATTACTCCAGTCAATAGTTCAGTTGGTAGAATGCTTGCATTCTATGCCGAGAGCTCGGGTTCGAATCCCGCCGAGGGTGTCAGAAATGATTTCCCGTTTCGGTGTTTATTTCAAACCTTAAATAAAAAAAACCGGCAAGCTTTACACAGCCTTCACAAGAAATGAGTACCAACCCCCTTCGGGAGCTGGGAAACCCCCCACTTCACTGAAGTGGTTGGCGTAAGGCCGGCCCCCTTAATTGTAAAAATAAATAGGTTCGCTCGCCATATGCGACCCCTTCGGAGATAGCGCGCAAGAGGTTACACTTTATGTGTAGCTTAGTTGTGTTGCGTATTACTTGACTTAAAGGTTGATGTGAGGCTGACCACCCATACTGTAAAAGATGGTTCACTTTGCCAATGACACCTCTGTTTCAGGGAAGGTTGGCAAAAGTTGAAGGGCTTATGTTCATTTAAAGTTTGGTTTTAAGTCCACATGGAGCATGTGAAAGCACGATCTTATTCATGTCTGCTAGTGATAATACATGCAATGAATCTTAAATGTAATATACCTTTGCAATTTTGATTGTAGATGGTAGATTTTTCTTCTTTTTTTAAGGGGCTTTCATAAATTAAAAAAATGCCTTTTTATGGCTTATTAATACTCTTTTGTAAAATTTGGTTTCATCTGTTTAACAGTTCTCTCTTGTAGTTGTTTTTAAAAAAAACCCTTTATACTAATTTACAATTTATACTACATTTGAAAATTCAATTTATGTGCATACAATAAATAAAATAGAAACCAAAGATCAGAAACTCTCTGTTTGAGAACAAATTGTATAAATATACAGAACAGAAAAAATAAACAGAATTTCTCTACAACTTTCAAATATGTATTCAAGAATATTTAACTGTTGACTCAAGATTTTCAGGACAATTAAACTAAAAAATCAAAAAGGCTTTACAAATTTTGCAGCCACCAAAAAAAAAAACTGAAATCGGCGAACAGTACGGAAGGCTGTGGAGCGTGGACTTTTAAATTTTTAGATTTATTTTCAGGCTTCCAAGGCCACTCGAGACTTTGGGAGATTCGATGGCAGAACGTTTGATTTGTGAAAAGCCGGAAAAGCAAGTGGGGTGTGAAGATTTCAGGAAGTATTATTATATATAGACAGGGTGGGTCAAAGAAGGACTTGGTATCATTATCGATCATTAAATACGCCCGGAAAAGAGGTCTGAAAGTGGAAAAACGTCGGAAAATTACGCCGTGAGGTTTGAAAATGATTTGGCCTTTTTGGTTTCCCATTCTAATCTAATCTAATCTTAGTTGCAAAGATATGTTACATTGGAGATTCACATTACATGCATTCTCACAACCAGACACGTACAAGTTCGCGCTTGCACATGCCTCATGTGAACCTACAACATAAAAACCAAATCTCAAATGGACATACACCCTGCAACTCTTGCCGTCCTTCCCTGAGACAGGGGTGACATTGGCAAAGTGAACCATTTTTACAGCATGGGTGGTCAGCCGCATACCAACCTATAAGTCAAGGAACACACACACACGACAAATTACATTTTATACATCACTAAATAATAATATCCAATTCAAAATATCCATTTACAAATAAAAACAAATTCCAATTTAATAAAACTGAATAATGAAAACTAACAACTGAATAATGAATAAACATTCTAAGCGCTAGTGAGGCCTAAGGGAAGTGTTAGGGTTAGGTGAGTACGGCTGTTGGTTGCCTACCTGAGTGACATTCTGGTCCAGGGCCACGGCCAGCACCCACTCCCTGACCTCGTCGTGCTGCTGCTCACTCAGCGCGCCGCCTCCCAGCACCACGTCGTGGGGGAAGTCCGTCTCTCCTGCATCACAGACAAACATCACACACAGCTCACCAACCAGCCAACATCAACTCATGTTGTCATGTAAGGAACATCAATAAAGCATTACAGATTCCAGAAGACAATTACGGCAGCTAAACATGTTTAACCCTTTGGCTGCGGCTGGTATGCATAGATGTCATGACGTAACTTGCATACAGTGTGGCTGGCATCTATCCATGTCATCGAAGTTTAAAGCTTCCCCTGACATCTGTGTTAAAAATTTTCAAACTTTTTTGTTGTCGTTGATATCTTATATCCAAAATTTCCCAAAATAACTTAGGAATAAGAAATTGTTTCGTATTGCCTAAAGTATACGCACATAAAAAGTTCACAATTAGAAGAAAAAACCAAAAGAACAGTTCTATTTTTTGCATCCTTTATTTAAAATTTTGAATCTGCTGTCGTGGAAAAACATTATTTTGGACTTAAGATAGTTCATATCTCGCATGGCGATATAGATGCAAGCTTCAGAAAAATCACATTGACTCTTAATTTTCTTTTATAAAATTATTGAAAATGATAACTTTATGTTATTTTTTAATCTCGTGGACCGTGATCATAAAATAAACATTTTCATCTTTTTTATCATCACTCTAATTGAAGAAAGGTTAAGAACCGTTGCTCAAGAACTTATAACTTGTAATTGTGTTACACTAGACCATTTGTTCTCTCAGAATGTTGAGACTCTAGGTGAAGGAGGTGCTCACCAAAGTCGGAGTGGTCCAGAGCGGCGTCTGCGCCGTCGCTCTCCGCGGCCTCAGCCAGGTCCAGGTAGTGGTTCAGCAGCACCAGGGCCTCGCCCTCGCGCTCCGCCTCCCTCAGCAGGACGCCCGCCTCGTAGAACGCTGACAACACATCAACACTTGGGAGAATAATACAACGGCAAGACCAAGAGAGAATCAATACAGATTGCAAATGACAAAGAAGCTCCAGAGTAAGAAAAGGAGAAGAGAGTAAAGAAGAAGTGTGCAAGGACAGAAGAAAGTAATAATACAATTGCAAAGATACAGCGTCACGCCTAGCGGAATGGTGGCTGGATACAATACTTCCAAATGATGAAAAGTTTAATAATTACAGTAAAAAAATGTACAGATTTAATAGTCTCCAGACAAAGGCATATTTGTTCTGAACTTAAGTGGTTGATGTAAAGCTGGCCCGCCGTTAAAACAAATAGGTTCATAATTCGCACGCTTAATAATAAAGAGCAATAGCGCGAAAATTGGGAAAATCGAGATTTTGTAATAAAACGCAAGAACAATGCGAGAAGAATAGGTAGAATGCGACAGCCGTTCAATTTGAACGAATATGACCGAGATAAAACATCGACCGCCTTTTTCATCCCATACAAGTTGTACTGGTTGTCTGAACTTCAAACGTGATTTCCCAACATTCTTGTTTTTTGAGTTATTGCTCTTTATTATTAAACATGCGAATACCACAAGAGACCTCTTCAAGATCATACAGTAAGAAATTGCAATACATGCGGGGTTTAGTTGCGTTTACTTGAACTTGAATGTGAGGGATGTTTGTGATGCTTTACCGTTGTCAGCCGCTATGAGGTGCGTGTGCCTGAGCACCGCAGTGGCTGCCCTGAGAGCCAGGGGCCTCAGGGTCATGGGGGCCGGGGAACGGCACGCCTGCCTCACGCACAGCAGCGCCGCGGCTTCCAGTGCCCCCTCCACCGTCCCCTCCCCCAACTGCATGCCGAGCAGCACGTTTCTTAGGTCGCGCAGCACGCTGTACGGGGGGCTGCGCAGGGCCGAGGCGCGGGACAGGAGGGGGCCGGCCAGGGATGCGGCCCCCGGAGCACTGGCGCCATAGCGGGCAAGCACAGACAGGGCGGACACCACGCCACCTGTCATCTCCCCCCCAGCCTGTCAACAACCATGTTAAATTCATCTTTATGAAGATCTCATCATTCAGGGAAGAATGGAGGGATAACTGACTTCTGGTCACTGTAGGTAGAACATCCTGGTTAAATAACCGGCAGACATACAAGTTTCTATATTTGTGCAGTAATGTGGAAAGTGACAATTGCCAAACTGTTCCTTGACTAGTAGGTTGGACCAAAGTACAGGACCTTGTTAATATGGTTATCGTAATGTATCAAAATTACACACTTTTTACCAAATTCAAATACCCTATTATGTAAGCTCTCTCATAACGGTTCATCTAATATCTGAAAATTATAATTTAAATTGATATTAATTATAATTTGTAAATATCAGTATGATTTTCTTTTCCCTATGCATCTGTGTTGGTTGCTTGTTGTTGCTGTACCTGTGTGTTGTGGGTGTCGGGCTGTGCCAGCAGGTTGTCGGCCCAGCGTGCGGCCATGGCAGCAGCAGCAGGCGGCCCCGCAGCAGCGGCCGCCTCCATGGCCAGCGACCACTCCCCACGGCGGGCCAGCTGGTTGGCGCGACTGCCTTCCTCCAAGCCAACTGCATACATGTTAACAATAAGCAAGATATCTCAAAGAAGTGTTCTTTGATGCAAAACAAAACAATCTATAATCTTCGCACCTTAGCTTCACATATAGTGTAACTTCTTGGCTGCGTTATCACCGAAGGGGTCGCATGTGGCGATTCGGGACCTATTTATTTTTACGGGTAAGGGGGCCGGCCTCACACCAACCACTCTCAGTTGAAGTGAGGGTTTCCCAGCTCCCGGGAAGGCTGGTTCTAATTTCTTGTGAAGACTGAGTACACTTTGCCGGTATTTATTTTGGGTGTGAAATAGACACCAACACGGGAAATCATTTCTGACACCCTAAGTGGGGATCGAACTCTTGCTCTCGGTATGTAATGCAAGAATTCTACCAACTGAGTTGCTACAAATCGACAATTCTCATCAAGACCCAGTTCTCTTAGCCTTTTGATGACCGGTCTTTGTAAAGGTTTATGAATTTTTCAACCCAGCGAAGAGCAAATTTGAAAATATAAACTGTACATTTTTTGTACTCTGCCGGGATTCAAACCCACAACCTTCCATTTACGAGTCTGAAGTGTTACCACTGGACTACGGACCGGTCTGATTTGTAATTATTAAAATGTATTGAATGAGCAAGAGGTTATACCAGGGTTGTCTCCCGCAGCCTCCACTTCGTAATGAGCAGCCAGGGCGTCACTGAGGCGTATGCCCATCTCTTCTTCTCCCGCTTCCTTCAGCCTGTGCACAAACAAAGCAAACATACAGGGTGCGCTCTCATATGGACTTTAATAATAATTTAGGCAGCTTTCGGGAATCTGGCATACATCCTCAATGGCAGGAAAATGCCTGTGAACCTGAAACGCAAGGTCTTTGAGTTACACATGCTTCCAATATCCACCTATGGCTTGGAAACAAAAGGGCTCACTCAGTATAGCGCCAACAGACTGTGGCCGTGCCAAAGGGTCATTGAAAAGAGGATGCTGGGAATCAGCCTCAGAGACAGGGTTCCAAACCAGAAGATCCGTAGACGCACTGGTGTCACTGATGTCATACAGCGAATGGCCTGCTTAAAGTGGCGCTGGGCTGGTCACATCGCAAGGCAAGACCATGGCAGGTGGACGAAAAGGATTGTTCAAATAGAGAGGATTGGAGGAGGCCTACGACCAGGAGTAGACTGAGAAAGGCTGAGGAAGAAAAAGAAGAAGAATATTAGGATGATTTATTTGGTGAGCGCTGTTTGCGTGTGAATCACACCTCAAGTCGCCACTATAGAAAGCGCCAATTCACAAGCAAGACCCAGTTACTGTAAGGCTGGATGTACCTTTTGTGACCTGTCTTTGTTAAAAGCAATGAATTTTTCAACCCAGCGAAGAGCATAATTTTTAAATATACTTAAATGATATATTTTCGGTGCTCCACCGGGAATCAAACCCACAGCCTTCCGATTATGAATTTGAAGCGCTAACCACGAGACTACAGCCCGGTAACCGGTTTTTGGTAAAGGTAGGTGAATTTTTCAATCGAGCAAATAACAAATTTGTAAATACAATGTTTTTCTTTGCAGGCAAACATTACACATGTTTTTAAATAGGGTCTTTTGCAGCCATTGACAAAATATTTGTTTGCCATGTTACCTCGCAATGGTATTTGTTCCAAGTTCATTCAAAATTGATGAAACATTTTTTTACAGAATTTTTTCCTTGATAATGACTCTCAGCATGAGCACATTGCTGCCAAAGTTGTTTTCATGTTTGTAAGCTCCATGACAGT
Source organism: Agapetus fuscipes (assembly GCA_951799405.1). Taxonomy (NCBI): domain Eukaryota; kingdom Metazoa; phylum Arthropoda; class Insecta; order Trichoptera; family Glossosomatidae; genus Agapetus; species Agapetus fuscipes. Next base: position 12,306,215 of record OX637357.1, on the reverse strand, counting down.
CGGCGCCCAAGTCTGTGAAGCGAGAGACGTTTCAAAGCATCCTGGGCTGGAAGTCTCATCACCACGGTAATTCTTACCTACCTAATATCGGTAATATTGGTATGAAGACAAATGAGCTGTTCACTTACAGCCATCTTGGATTGACAGGTCTTCATGCAAATATTACCAATATTTGGTAGGTAAGAATTACTGTGGTGATGAGACTTCCAGCCCTGGGCCTGCAGATACAACAGGCGTTGGTAGATCTTCCCGTATCTATTTGTAGATAGCAACGAATGAAATATGCTAGTGCTGACCTTTGGGCGATGAGAGGAGCCAGTTGGCTGGCCTGCTGAGGAGGGAGGTGGTCCCTGGCGAGGCGCGCGGCCTTGAGAGTAGCGCGCTCCACGGCTCCTGCGCCGGCGGAGGACACCTGCAGGGACAGCAGCGCCTGGATGGACTCCCAGTACTCCCCACTAACAACAAACAACTGCATCGTTCAAATATTCACGTCACAAGAAAAACTCTGAAGGATAGAGTTGGGAATGAATAGGTAAAGAAAGAATGTAATTTGAAAGGGGATGTGAAAGTTCAGGTACAAAATAATGTGATGAGATGGTTGAGGCATGTGGAAAGAATGAATTATGATAGACTGACAAATTATATATACAGAGGAAGTGTGAAAGGAAAAAGAGGTAAGAGACGACCGAGAAAAGTATGGAGTGATCAGATTGTGAAAGAATGGGAAACACAAAGTGAGCGTAAAAGAAGAAAATGCATGAAAAAGGTGATGGATATGAGTGAATTGATAGAAGTATGTAAGGATAGGAAGAAATGGCGGCAGCTCTGCAGAGGCTCTGGCCACCTCTAGCAGAATGGCGACAGAGTTACAGTTTACAACACATTCTGCCTGCTTTGTCTGTGGATTACTGGACAAACCACGTGAAAGCTACATCTCCATACACTCCAACCTGGCGCCAGATAGAAAAAAACCATAGACAATCTAGGCAGAATGCATTTAGTGTGTAATGGCTGTTAGAGTTAGCAAAAAGGTTAGTCTGCGGGTGACACATATAGAAGTCATGAGCAGACTTGCACTGCATGCATGTTTTCTTTGTGGAAGATTTTGAGATTCTAGGTTTCCCCATTATTTAAAATGAATGAAAGCCTTATTTGAAAAGCAAATAGTTGAAGTAAGGCTAACCATGTTATAGCCAATAATAAATAAGTTGCAGAGATTAAGTTAATAAATTGGCGTGAAGGTAAGTACACTTAAAAAATGTGTAACCTCGAGCTGCAAACGTTTACGACTCCCACCAACTTTCAGAATGATTAAAAGCATTCATAAATCAATGTCAAAACTTATGAAACTGTCCAATCCCTTTCGTGAAAGTTACAATATTAAAGAAAATACATTAATTGTAAGTACCAGCTAAAAGCCAAAACAAGATGGTGATTTTTTACATTCTGTTACGCTTGTATTAGATTAGAGATTCCAGGTTACCTGTTAGCGTGTTCAGCCGCGAGCCTCAGGGTTTCCTCGGGGGAGAGACGTGTCCCGTCACTGTTGGCGCTGCTGTGGCTGTTGGCGCTGGTGCCGTGCGTGGCCCGGGCGGCTTCCACTCTCAGCAGGCGAGCGCCAGAAGGATAGTACTCCTCACAGATGCGGATGGCATCATCCCACATACCTGCACAATACAACCACATCACACTTCTATAATGATCTCTTTTACGTTTATCCAACTTGATACATAATATGAAGATGCCAAGTACACTTCATAGCAGTAGAGTGTAATGTGCTTGCAGATATAACACTTTACTGCAATACAAATATGTAATTGATTCTGTGTAGCACTTACAGCAGGGTAGAGGTGAATTTTTGACTAGCGTATTTGAGTCGTATAACTGCAAACGCCGTCATCTCCAAATTTTATGATTTTTGAGATAATTCTTGAATTTGATTCTGCGTAGTGAAACAAATCATTTGCTGTGTGCAATGTGATGAAAACCTCACTTAATCCTTCGTAATTTAAATTGAAAAAGTATGATTTCGTGCAAACGCCGTCATCTCCAACTGGTTCCAAATTGCGTTCAAAACACAAGTTTATTTTTCTCAAAATCATCGCGTAAGGAGTGGACGCGTTTGCATTTATACGACTCATTTGGAACAGAATACGTTGGTTTGAATCACGTCTGTCCCATTTGACCATAACTTCGACCCTGGTTCAACAGATGCCATTGCATGCACACAAGCTTCCGCTTTCGCATGAAGACAACTGGTCAGGCAAAATAGGTTGGTGAATTGCATTCCTCTTCATAAATCAATTAAAAAAATATATATATCTTGGCACTCCTGATATAAAAAGAGTGTAATCTGAAAACAAAACTATTGAAGTTAGTTCCCTTCGTTGTCTCCTAACTATCGACGTATTATGTGTGAATCTAAACTATGCATTTAATATGAAATATCTCACAGCTTTTTCTTCAAAGGGAAATTATTATAACTTTTCAGGTACCCTTAAATTATTGTAACTTTTCAGGTACCCTTAAATTATTGTAACTTTTCAGGTACCCTTAAATTATTGTAACTTTTCAGGTACCCTTAAATTATTGTAACTTTTCAGGTACCCTCTGGCTCCCTTGCCAGATCCATTTCAACCACTTTATGGAAAATGGAAGTTTTCCCTGTTTGGAAGCAGCAGGTCCTCATTTCTCGTGAAGACTGGGCAAGCCTTGTGAAATAACATCTAAGCAATTGTGAAATAACATCTTAATCTAAGTTGCAAAGATATGTATTATTTGAGATTCATATTAAATGCATTCCCACAAGCAGACAGGCATAATTTTGCGCTCACACGCCGCATGTGGACCTACAATATAAAAAACTCAATCTCAAATGAACATAAGCCCTGAAACTCTTGCCGACCTTCCCTGAAACAGGGGTCACATTGGCAAAGTGAAACATTTTTTACAGTATGGGTGGTCAGCCTCATACCAACCTATAAGTCAAGGAATCAAAACAGGAATAGTATCCGACACTCTCACCGTTTTCCTTGTAGTAGTTGATGATGCTCTGTGGTTGTCCCGCCCGTATGAGCAGAGCCTCGTACAGCGCCAGGTCTCCCTGGGACTCTGCCCACGCTGCGTACGCCTGCAGGACTTCAGACTCCTGCCAACACACACACACATGACACATCATAAACACCTTATACTGACTTGGAGTACCTACATGCGACTGTACTTGCATACATAGAACAGTCTGGCAGTATTAGTGCATACGTGATCCTGATCACGCTGGTGGAACACTCTGGTGTTGGAATCATCCACTATGTTCGAGAACAGTCGAGAAACATCCGTATCTCCGTATGAATGAAAATTGTGTGCAGGCCAGAGTGTCGATAAAACATTGAGCCATGAAGTTTGAAAGCCAGAACTAGAAATCAATTGTTGTAATTTGTGAACCAAATTGTGTAAAATAGATCTTGCAGTTTAATTAAAAGAGAACCCAGTAAAAACGTAACAATACTGTAACTTGCAAGCAAGTGGATATTTGTTAGGAAAGCAATGTTTTATATCTATAAGGGCCCTATTTACATGGGCGTGTGATGTTTTCCAGCTGAGAACACAATTAATTTGTGCTGACGTAAACATCCACGCCAACATTGGGAAAGAAACACAGATACAAGTAAACAATTTTGTAAGCGGTCAGTTTCACACAGAATTTTGTTACAAATTAATAGTACCGTAAAAAGAGATGCATTCCAATCCTTCGACAGTGTTTGAGGGACTGTACATGAAAGACGTCAATAAAATTTGTCGCCATAATCAACGTACTGTCAATTAGTATTGTAGATGTTCGCTACCGTCACAGAGGCTGATTCATGAGTAGTTACTTATTGCATTAATCTGAAATATTCAGAATACTTCCTGCTCCCTTCCTTTTTCTCTGGTGATCAGCAACTTGAATTCACTGCGCCATCAGTGGAAGTTTTAAATTGTTGACTCCCACTCAGCTACTCAGGTCATCCAGTCTCCACGGTATCTTCTGGTTACTTGCTCGCCATCTCTGCGGAGGTCTTCTTCTGGTTGTGTTCCCTTGAAGAGCAATACGTGGGATCCCATCGTCTCCCATTCTGTTTACATGTTTGTACCGGCATCGTCTTCATTGTCTTCCCCATCTTACAATGTCTTCCGTACTGCACTTTTCCCGAACCATTTTGTTTTGTGTTAAACCTAAAGTTGGTATTTGTTAAGGAGCCAGGCTGAGTGCGGTCTCCCATCAGTGGTTCGGGCCTTGTCATGGCTTGCTCAAGGTTCACTCAGATGCTGAGTGGACATGGTTGTTTCCGATCCTATCTACATGGGATAGGCAAGAGGCAACTGCAGCATGCTGGCACTGCGACTCAGCAAATTATGACGCGGAGCACACGCTACTGTTGTGTCCTGCCTGGGCGGACCACAGGGGGTCATTAATGACCCCCATTGAGGTTGATCACCTAGACCTGGACACGGTAGTGCCGTCAATGCTCCAATCAGAAGAGAACTGGGGGGCCTGGGAAACCTTTGTCTGATCGGAAAGAAGGAGAATGCCGAGCGACGGCCCGCCAAAATGTACAAAATGTAGAAAATTTAGTAAATGTGATACTACACGTGTTGGTTTGTGGGCATACATCTGAGAGCTTTAAATTAATATATCCTTGCAACTTAGATTATAGATATTATAGATTATTATATGTTAAGTGTAGTTTTGCCAATTGACGCAACTGAAATGTGAAGACATGCTGTGCAGTAATGCTTGTGGCAGTTTCAGGGTGTGGCAAGATGACGAGGGGGGTTTTTAATAAGAAAAAATCTCACACATCCTGCCGGCAAAAACAATGGCAGGAACCTTTTGCAGGTTTTCCCCTCTCATCGAAAAAAAAGGCTGAGTGCGGAAATAAGTAGAACATGTAAGAGGGGCGTGCGTACCTTCTGTGGAGCATGCTGTTCCGCCAGTGCTAGGGCTCGTGCGTGCTGCTGAGCATGCAGCCACATGTCCACGGCCTCCACTGCTCGGCCTCCCCGCACAAACTCCACCTCAGCTTCTTCCAGCTAAGACAACAGGAGGACACAGTGAACGAGAAAGCTGAACACCTTAAAGACAATCTTTATGTGGCCAGTCCATAGTCTCGTGGTTAAAGATTTGGGCTTATAATCAGAAGAGCAAGGGTGGACAAGAGCATTCTTTGACTTATAGGTTGGTATGAGGCTGACCACCCATACAAAAGTTGCAGGGTTTATGTTCATTTGAGGTTTGGATTTTAATTTGTAAGTACACATTCAGCATTAGTACTTACAAGTGTTTGTTTGTGGGCATGTATTTGATATGAGCTTTGAATTATTATTATTATTATTATTGGTAATTTTTTTCTGCGCCTTTTCATGACCGTTGGTCATCCCAAAGGCGCTCAAGATTGTATGAATAAGTGAGTTTTCAGGGCCCTCCTGAAAGCTGCCTCTTTTTCTGTTGTCCGCAGTCCTGCTGGCAATGAGTTCCAGGCCATGGGCGCAGCAACACACAAAGCACAAATGTTAATTATCCTTGCAACCACTATTCTACAGACTCGTCAGATGTTGAATATTGTTGTCATTATTGTTGCTTTTGTTACCTTCCCCTCGTCCTCTAGATGTGCAGCCATCTGCGCCCTCACGGCGGTCTCCAGGTGCTGCGCCCCCGCCTGGCAGAGCGCCAGTGCACGCCCCCAGCGCCCCCCCCTTGCCGCCCATCGCACGCCCGCCTCCAGGGAGCCCCGCGCCTTCAGCACGCGCGCTGCCATTGCGTCGTCTGCAATGGTGTTGGACCAGGCCACAACCACCTGCAAACAAGACAGGGCAAACACCTAAAGTGAAACTCATTTTGAAGTCCCCGCCTATAAGCAATATGGAAATCTGGATTTTTATTCCTACTCTATGATAGTGAGAATGTTGAGAATATTACCTGTTCCTGTACTTGTGGAGGCGCATGCTGCTGGGCCACCCTGTAGGCGTCCTCCCACTGGTCAGCCGCTCTGTACATCTGGATGGCGCCCTTCCAATCATCTGGAATAACATACGCACAGCTAGTTCATCTCATTTCAGTCCTTGCAATGTTCTCTACTTACAACCAAATTTTTAAAACCCAGTACGGGTCTTGTCCTGCTTCACAAGAAAAGAAGCTAACCTATCCATCTGCTACAGCTCTTCTCTGATTTACTTTTAAAAAAATATTCCTTCGTTCTTTCCAGCCTTTCTCAGTCCACTCCTGAACTTAGGCCTCCTCCAATCCTCTCCATTCGTGTCTATCGGCTGCTGTGTTCAGCCATCCTCTGCCTGCGGTTCTCTTGATGTTGTCCAGTCACCTCAGTTAGGGTCTCCCCGCTTCCCGCTTGGACATCCTGAGTCGCCACGGTCATGGTCTCGCCTAGCGACGTGACCAGCCCAGCACCATTTTGAGCATCTGTTGTCTAACATTCTTAAGGCATGTTAATTGTTGAATAATGTTTAAATTTCTTCTGTTTATTAGTTTAGTTATAGTTTAATCATAGAGTAATAATTATTCGTATTATTATTACTGTATCATTTGTCTATCTATCATTTAGCATTTGTATGAAGATCTGTCAATCCAAGATGGCCGCAAGTGAACAGCTGATTAGTCTTCATACAAATATTACCAAAATTCGGAAGGTAAGAATGATCGTGGTGATGACACTTTCAGCCCAGGCATTATTAGTTTATCGACGACCAAAATGCCTAAGAATAGCACTGTATGGGTTTAATCAACTGATGTACTCTATAAAAAGTCTTTTTTTATTAGAAATATGCTAATGATAGTTCACAATATGAAACATACTCTCTCCGTTAACCTAGCTTGCCCTGGTTCCCCAAGATGGCTACAGTACCTGCTTGCATGTAGTACTGCTCTGCCTGTGCCAGCTTGCCCTGGTCCCCCAGCGCCTGCGCCACCTGTCTCCGTGCCTCGGGCAGTAGCTGAGGTCTGTGTCTCCCCACCAGCTTGAGCAGGGCGCCGTGCCGTCCGGCTTCCCCGTGCATGGCTATCGCTGCATCCACCAGGCCCAGGCCTACCAGCAGGCTCTCTGCTTCACGGTACTTGCCTGACAAATTATAATAGTACATTTTAATCCAGCGTAGTCACACCGAGTGTGACAAGCCAAATAAAAATGTACAGATCACATGTTGGCATATGAAAAAAAAAAAAATAGAAAACATACAAAGGATCAAATAAGACATCACTGTTCACAAAACGTTACTCCATTGTTAGTTATTACAGAAGATGGTACTGGTTTTAAAATAATAGCATTGCACTAAGAGTAAAGTGCTACAAACTTGAAAGCACATATAGTCAAAATGGAGCCCTTAATTTATCATAGATCTCTGTGACTACAAGGATGTTAGGGTTGTAGGGTTGTGGTGTCCGTGAATATCAATATCAAATTATTACTTTGCTTTATCCCTAAGCAACCCGGTCAAGTGGTGGGGCACACCATTCAAACTCACCATTTCTTATTTTCATTTCACCACCTGGCAACCATCAGTAATTTTGCATGTAACATTTGGCAACCATTTATTATTTTACAAAGTGTGTTTCTCATACGCAAATCTTCATTCTATGAAATTTAAAAAAACTTAAGCCCATTGTACACACAATGCATTCTACCTGGTTTTTCTAGGGGTGTTTTCTATTCTGTGCCGGGTCGGAAGCCTAGAACCATATAGAGCTGTATGTAAGCTTTCACACAGTTTGTCCCATTGAGTACATAGAGGAGCATAAACTACTATACTTCATTGATACATACTATCTACCACATTTGTCTCAGTCCTGTCAAACGTTGCAGTTGTGTAGTCATACAAAACATGTTTTGACATGTCATACCTATTTTATGTTTTCTTGCTTTCTCCATTTTGTGTTTTGACACCTAATTACAATACATGCCATAATGTCTTAAAATAATGCATTTTTCCTTTAAAATTCGTAAATTTTATCGATCACAAGATTTATACCGCATGCATCTATGTTCGGACTGCTCCGGGTATAGTACGCAAGCAGCAATGCTGCTACCTTTCTAGAAACATTTTAACATTTGCCTGAGTTTTTTTGTACACATGGAAATACAACTGTGAAGTTCTTTGTTCTCTTTCTTACTAATGACCATTTTCATAAGTAGGTTAAAACAGATATATATATTATCTATTTTTGTTAAAATAATTTCTAGTCCACTGATGTCACAAGTCAATGGTTTGTCCGCTAATCCATAGATAAACCGGACAGAAGGTGTTGTGTCTGCGAAGGGCCTTAAGGTAGATCACAAGCCAGTAATACATTACACATTTGCTCCCTCACCTTGCTCCTTCAGTCGCTGGGCTTCTGGCTCAAATATCTCGGCGGTGTGTTTGTTGCCAAGCAGTCGCCTGGCAAAGCTGAGTGCGCGCCCCCAGTGTCCCGCAGCCCCCAGGGCGTGCGCCCCCTCCTCCACCAGGCCCCCCGCCTCCCACAGGGACTCTGCCGTATCCCACTCCTACAAAATATCACACATAATGCCCTGTCATGTGATTATTTTTAATTTTGTGGACTGCGCTTTCTAGATCTAGACCGACAGAGTGGAACAGACTGTCACCTGTGGCGTTTCTAAGCAAGCACTGAAGTCGCATCTTTGTGAAATATCCCATTCATGATTCACATTCATGATACACATTCAGCATTTGTAAACGCGAACTACACGTGTTTGTTTGTGGGCATGCATTTGAGAGCTTTAAATGAATATATCCTTGCAACTTAGATTATAGATAGATTATAGATGATGGAGAGGGCCCTTGAGGGGTGACACATACAAAAACGCGTCTCTCTAGTGATGTATATTATTTTCAAATCTATAACCTTAAATATTATTATTATTATATTACTTTACTTTACTTTTCATATAAGCTTGCAAAATTTTTCGCCTATTACGCGGCGTCAAAGGTGAAGATCCAAGCCCTCCATCCACTTCCCTGCTCCTGGCGTGGCTTCGAGGTGGTCCTGGAGATGGAGCTTATCAGCATCTATGGAGCAGGAAGTTGCATCCATGCTCGGTGCCGACCCTGTTTAAGCTCTTCATGATTACTCATTTATTCAACTGAATTGAATGAATGTGTTTACCTGCAAGGAGGCGAAGTGGTCCGCCAACACTTTGTAATACTCTTGGACTGCTTCCACATCATCAATGACCTACAAATAAAAACAATTCATCAATGACCTAAAAATAAAAACAATTCATCAATAACCTAAAAATAAAATGAAATGCAACAAGTAGTACCACAGCACTTTGTAATATAACGTATAATCTTAGTTGCATGGATATATTAACATCCCTCCCAAGCAAAGCAAGTACGTTTGAGCTTACACATGCTGCACGAGTACTAACAAAATAAAAACCCAAATCTTAAACGAACATAAGCGCTGCAACTTTTGCTGAACCTGGAAAAAGGGCGAAGTGAATGATTTTTTACAGCATGGGCGGTCAGCCTCATACCAACTAATAAAAAGTGTGTAGAGGATGATCCACGACAAACTCCCCGAGTGGTTGCTAGTAATATGCTGAAAGATGCTCGCCAAACCTGAAGAAGTACGAAGATATGCTAAGACTGTTGGAATTCCTTCGGTGTCCCAGGAAACTTTTGTGTGAAAGAAAAAACAGAATCACTTGATATTGTTACGAACTTATGGGCCCGATTGCGTGGCTTGCTTATGTGTGTGTGTCCGCCTCAAGTATAGTCTACCGTGAGTTTGAATGTATGCATGCCCAGGCACATACAAAAACCATAATAATATGGAACAATACAGAAGTGTGTGGTTCACTATAGAAGGGTCCGGAATATGCGAGAGACATCCATTTAGGCGCCATATATTTGGACCACAAACTTTGTGAGAGACGAGTGTCGATTGAAACACTGAGCAGTGAAGTCGATAAACCAAGAGATAGAAATCAGTACATTGTATACCAGTGGCGAAGGGTGCCATACAACTCGATTCCCATTGGTTTCCAATTTCAAATGAGGCAAAAATGATAATAAAGTAGACTGCATGGTTTCAATGGGGAAAAAAATATGTATCGTTTCTTTGATTTTAAATGTATTTTTTTACTTTGGGCCTATATTTTTTAACTACTTTGTTGCCTAATTTTAAAAGGGAAGCCGATGGGAATCAAGTTGTATGGCACCCTTCGCCACTGTTGTATACAGACATTGTGTAAAATAAGTACCGAAAAATAAATTGCAGTTTAATTAAAAGAACCCATCTAAAATCATAACAATATTAATGTATGCTTGGCAATAATGAACTGTTACCTGTATGATCTGCAGCGCCTTAGGCCACTGCTGCGCCCTCACGGCAGCCGCCAGCGCCCCCCGGGAGTCCCCCGCCTCTATGAGGTGCGCCACGGCCGCGCCCCACTGCCGCCTCTCCCCCAGCCACACGCCCCAGCGGTGCTCCAGCTCAGTCACTGCTTCTGGGGCCACCTGCACCACACACATTGCAACAATTAACTAGGGATTGCCAGAAATGATTTCCCATTTTGGTGTTTCCTTCAAATTTAAAATCCTAATCTCAACAAAATTTACTCAGCTTTTACAAGAAATGAGAACCTGCTCCTCCCCCCTTGAAGTAATGTGGTTGACGCAGGGCTGACCCTCTTACATGTGAAAGCTTATCACACACAGCCTCTGAAGGAACAACGCAGAAAGAAGGAATGCACACTACACACGCAGCTTAGTTGATTTTTTAATATGTTCTTCGACAAAACATTGCAAATTTTTTAATTTCCACAAGCATGGATCTCATATTAAACAGTAAAATAATGATGTTAGAAGGAAGAATTGTCATTCTGTACTATATATGCCTGTTTCCAGAACTCCTTACCAAAAAGAAGTCACATGTTACCTGTCTGGCCCTCTGCACAGCTTTAGCGTAGCTGTGTGCTTTAGCGTAGAGCTGCACGGCCTGCTGAGTCTCCCCGGCACTCTCACACAGCTCCGCCGCCTGCTCCCACGACTCATTCTGCAATGAAAGGACTCAAGTGCATTATCACATTCATATGAAGGATCAATCCAAGTTGTAAAAAATATATCCCTGTATTTTTAAATGATTTTTAGTATTGTTATTATTATTTTTTTATATATTTATTTGAAGTTTATTTGAAGAGTCCGCCTTATAGTGGACTAGGGCCTTGAACAGAAGAGCTTCCACACTGGGGCTCTTTTCCTGTAGAGGCATTAGCTTCTTGGACAAAAAAATCCTGAGCAGGGGAGATTGCACCCCAGATCTTTGTTTAAACTTGCAGTAGACAAATCAGTGTTTTAAACGAGTGTTTAGTGTCCAATGCAGGTCTGGTCATTTCTTCCCACCGACATTTCCCAGTTGACAAAATAAATCCAGGTCTTGTTACAGTTACATAATGTTTTAATCAGTTCTCAGTCTCCCCTTTTGTGTATCTATAATCTATAATCTATAATCTAAGTTGCAAGGATATATCCATTCAAAGCTCTCAGATGTATGCCCACAAACAAACACGTGTAGTTCGCACTTACAAATGCTGATTGTGTACTTACAAATAAAATTCAAACCTCAAATGAACATAAGCCCCACAACTTTTGCCGACCTTCCCTGAAATAGGGGTGACACTGGCAAAGTGAACCATTTTTTAAAGTATGGGTGGTCAGCCTCATACCAACCTATAAGTCAAGGAATATGAATAATAAATTACATTTAAATATAAAAAATAACAAAACCTTAAAAAGAAATCTATACAAAAAAAGTCAAAAATTTCTTATGCAAAAAATGTAGCAAACTAATAAACCAACATTACAAATCAGCATTGCAGATTAGCCGCCACTTCTTCCTAAGCATGTATAATTCCCAAAAGTAAAGATATGTCAATCAAAGTCAATGGCAAAGAAGCTCACTCTGATCTGTGCCAACGCCCATGTGAAACTATAATCCCAAAACTAACCGGAGATAATATGCAAGTATAAAAGAGGTATATCCTCAAGGTACCTTTTTATCCAAAACATATTTTTTTTGTCTTTTAAATTGTGTAGCTTCCATGGTTCCATTTGTCGGAATGTCTGTACCTTGAGTAGGGCTTGCAGGACTGTGGTGAGGCAGTCCCTGTCCGCGATCAGCTGCGGGTTGTCCCTGAGCAGCCTGGCGGCGCGACCAGGCAGCCCTGCGCGCAGCACCAGCTGGAGAGCCCCCCGGGGGTCCCCGCGGGCAGACAGCAAGCTGGCTGCCGTGCCCTCCTCACCTGCAAAAGGCAACCCCGGATTGCAAACATAAACATTATACCTGGATGGAAAAGCAATGGGTCATCTAACCATTTTTTATTTATTTAAAACTAATTGTATCCTGTCACTCTTTGTGGTGTCTCGTCTAGTTACTGCCATTGCAAATCTAATCTTATTTAAGTTGCAAAGATATGTAACATTAAGGATTCACATTATGCGCATTTTCACAAGCAGACATGTATAAGTTCACGTTTAAGCATGCAGCATGTGGACTTACAATATAAAAACTGGCAAAACGCAGCTGACCCATGCTGTAGAAAATGATTCACTTTGCCAATGTCACCCCTGTTTCAGGGAAGGTCGGCTAGAGTGGCAGAGTGTATGTTCATTTGAGATTTGGGTTTTTATATTGTAAGTACACATGTATAAGCGCAAACTTATACATGTCTGCTTGTGAAAATGCACATAATGTGAATCCTTAATGTTTCATATCTTTGCAACTTAAATAAGATTAGATTTGCAATGGCAGTAACTAGACGAGACACCACAAAGAGTGACAGGATACAACTAGTTTTAAATAAATAAAAAATGGTTAGATGACCCATTGCTTTTCCATCCAGGTATAATGTTTATGTTTATGTAATGTTTATGTAATTACATGTCTGCTTGTGAAAATGCATATAATTTGAATCCTTAATGTTATATAGCATGCAGCACGAAAGACAAGGCACACACCACTGTCTCAGATTCTTCAACCAAGATGTTCTTCATCAACCTGAAAGCCAACAAACATCTCCGACTCACCAAAAGCTATCAAGTGGTTCATGTACTGGTCCCTGAGGCTGGCGGCCTGAGGCAAGCCGAGCCTGTCTGCCAGCGCCAGGGCTTCCGGCCAGCGGTGCAGCTTGGTGTACATGCTCACGGCCCTGGAGGGCTGCTGCAGCTCCTCCACGTACACCTGCTCGGCCGTCTTCAGGTCGTAGGACAGGATGGCGAGGCGGGCGCGGACCAGCGGGGACTGGACATGAGGGGAATCTATAAACAAACAACGACGTTACCATGTTGAAATCACCGGTTCCAATAGATCACCGAAGTTAAGCAACATTGGGCGCGGACAGTATTTGGATGGGTAACCGCTCAGGTATACCGCGGTCGTCGGCATCTTGGACCGGTCCGTAGTTCGTAGTGGCAACACTTCGGACTCGTAAATGGAAGGTTGTGGATTCGGATCCCGGCGGAGCACAAAATATACTATTTATATTTCGAATGTGCTCTTCGCTGGGTTGAAAAATTCATAAACCTTTACCAAAGACCGGTCACTGAAAGGTCCATCCAACCTTACAACAACTGGGTCTTGCTTGAGAATTGGCGCTTTCTACAGCGACGACCAAGCTCGCAGAGGGCTCTTGAGGTGTGATACACACAAAAACAGCGCTCACCAAATAAATCATCCTAATATTATTATTATTATTATAACATGCTCCTTGACTGATAGCCTGATAGGTTGGTATGATGCTGACACCCCGTGCTGTAAAAATTGGTTCACTCTTGCCATTGCCACCCGGGTTTCAGGGAAAGGCGGCAGGAGTTGCCAGGTTTATGTTCATGTGAAGTTTTTTACATGCAGAATGTTTAGGCGAGAACCTACATGTGTAGATTCCTATATTTAATGTGCCTTTGCAGCTTAAATTATAGATTATATAGACATATTGGCATTTTGCACCTAGGACGGATGGCAGTGTTACTGACATATTTCATTAATTTTATGGTACCTGATAATGATTAATTTTATGGTACCTACCTGATAATGATTAATAATTAATAAATCGGGTGAAAATAAAACAGTGTTTTAATAGAATTGTTTCAGTTCTATAAAATTTTATAAAGATAATAAATTGTAGTTATGCAGATAGTTCTAAACTTTAAGCATGTATGTGTGGACTGCAGATAGTTGTTCCTCTTCTTCTTTGTGATGATGATTTCCAGCAATGAGCAGGGGCGCCAGTGTCAAGTTGGTTAAGAAATAAGGAAACAAGGAGAAATATCAATCTGTACTGTTACTGTATCCTGCCGCCGTTCCACTAGGGGTGGCCGGTACCTCCGCAGATGCGCCTCCACTTTTTTCTGTCCTTACAAACCACTTTCATTTCCTCAATATTCATCACCTTTTTCATACATACTCTTCTCTTATTTTCACTCTGCAGGTTCCATTCTTTCGCAATCTCACCTATTTGGTCTAACCATTCTTTCCTCGGCCTTCCCCTTCCGCGCTTTCCTCTGACATTTCCTTTGTACACTTTCTTCGTTAGTCGTTCATCATCCATTCTTTCGAGATGTCCGAACCATCTCATCGTACTTTTTTGTACTTTCATTCTCATATTCTCTTTTATACCACACTCGTTCATCACCCAATCATTACGTACTCTATCATTCAGTGTTTTTCCAGCCATTGCTCTCAGGTAAGCCATTTCAACCGTACATACTTTACTCAGCTCACATTCATTAACGGTCCACGCCTCACTTCCATACATCAATGTCGGAACCAATATACCATTGTGGACCGCCAATCTCATATTCTTCGTAAGTTTCCTATTTCTTGCAATTCTTCCAATCGTTCCCATTACACTTCTTCCTCTACTAGCACGCTTTTCCAATTCTTTCGTCAATTTCCCATTCGACTCAAACTTGCTTCCCAGATAATCAAATTCTTTCACGACCTCCACTCTTGTTTCATTCAGTCTTATCTCAATTTCCTCGCATTCCTCAGTCCTGTCAAACACTAATACTTTCGTCTTACTGGCATTCACTTTTAAACCGTTCTTACTAAAAGCATCATTCATTTTGGTGAGTATCATCTGGAGCTCCTCCGCTGTATCAGCCAACACTACGGCATCGTCAGCATAGAGAAGAACTCCAACATTCGTCTCACCCACTTTCACACCATAATGAGAAATTTCTGCTTCTTTCATACAATTGTCCATGATTATGTTAAATAACCACGGACTCATTACACACCCCTGTCGTACTCCCTTGTAAACATCAAACCATTCGCTACATTTACCATCCACTCTTACACACGCCAAACTATTTTCATAGATGGCGCGTATTCCATTCAGAAGCTTGCCGTTCACACCGTACTTTAGGAGTACTTTCCACATCATACCTCTGTCCACCGAGTCAAAAGCCTTCTCGAGATCCACAAAAGCCGTGTAGACCTTCCGACCCACAGCCAGATGTTTTTCAACAATCTGTCTGAGAGTGAAGATCTGGTCTACACACCCTCTTCCTGGCATAAAGCCAGTCTGGATATCAGAAACCCCATGACCGGTAGACAGTCTCACTTTTTTTATGAGAACCTTACACAATACTTTACCAGCTATACTGAGAAGACTGACGGGCCTGAAATTTTGGCAGTCCTTTTTGTCACCTTTTCCTTTGTAGATAGGAACAATGACCGCCTTTTTCCAGTCCATCGGCACTTTACTCTCTTTCACACACATCTTGCTCAGTTCAAACATCCATTCAACCATGCACTCCCCAGCACATTTGATCATCTCAGCATTCACACCATCATTCCCAGCAGCTTTTCCATTCTTCAGATCTTTTATACTTATTATCACATCCTCTTTCACAATTTCTTCATCGCTGTCATTATATTCAACATCATAATAGTGTTACGTTTTTCCTGGGTTCTTTTAATTAAAACACAAGTTTAACACAAGTTAGCCATACAGTTTATTTACACAGACTTTCTTACAATAGATTTATTTTTAACAGACTTATTCTAACAGATTTATTTTAACACACTTATTTATTTCGTACAGATTACATTTATTTTACACCATATTGGTCGCCCTAGTAACTAGATATTCCACTGTGTGAGTGCTTCGAAAGACTGACCCCTTCAGCCGAATGTCGCCCTTCTTATAGCGGAACCTAGGGGCCATTCTAGCCTGCCCTAGAAAGTTCCACTACCACAGTTGTATAGACGATTCTGGACATATTTATTTCATGAAGAGTCCATTTCCTACCTACATACACACCTTACAATTACAATCGTCTGGGCCAGAACATTCTCTCAAAACACACGTACACCAATAAACATCTACCAGTGTATTTCGTTACATTATCCCCCCCTTAGACTGTTCCGCCCCGGAACAGTCTTTTCTTTAAGAAGGTACGGGCAGTTTGACCCACAGTTGCATCCAGTGGTCAGGAAAAATGACGTTCCACGGAATTTTCCCCTTAGGGTTTTGCCCGTCATTGCTGGCTGGTGTGGGGGGGGGTGCTTTCCTCTTGGCGGCCGGCATGGGCGCCTTTCCTTGGCTGGGGGCACCGCTTTGCGTCCCCGGGCGGCCACCGCTCCTAGGCCCCGCTTGCTCGCCGGCGTCAAAGGATCAGAATCCTTGGTCGTCGGAGCCGCTCTCCTGCTCGGAAGCGAAGTTCTCACTCTCGCTCTCGTCCTCTGACTCGCTGAGTGGCTTCCTGCCGCGCCATGCTTGAGTCGTCCCTTCTGCTTGCTCTGCTTGGCTGAGCCCCTGCGGGCGGGGGCGCGGCGCCTGCGGGAGGGAGCGCCCCCCTCCCTCACTGACGGGTCAAAGTCAGAGTCCGCCGCCTGTCCGGAGCCACTCGGGTTGTACGAGCCATCTGAATCCCCTAAATCATCCCTGCTGACTTTGGGTCCCCGCACTTTGGTTTCCGGATCTGTTTCATACTCCTCGTTAGAGTAACCTCTCTTGACAATAGCAGCAGCGGACCTTCTGGGCCTGCCTCCCGTGGCCTCGCCGCGGTCAGTCACCGGCCTCTCCTTCATCAGCCCCCTGGCGTGCGAGGAGGCCTGCTTTGGCAGCAGCAGGAAGCCCACCACCCTGCTGGCCAGCTCCGTGGGCGCGCCCCTCTTGTCCAAGCCCAGCTTCTCGCACAGCGTCCGCAGCTGCTTGGGCTCCAGCTTCTGCACCTCCTCCAGCTTGGCCTTGTGCTCAGGCGTGTCCTTCTCAAACTCGTAGCCCTTGAACTTCTTTTTGTTGCGCTTGATGAGGTTCGTGCGGCACAATTGATTGTACAGGAACTTGAGGTCCTCCATCTTGAACCTGGAGATGGCCACCTCCACGTCGGGGATGTGGTCGATGGGGATGCCCCGGCCCGCGGGCACGGGCACCGGCGGCTCCACGGCCTTCTTCTTCTTGGGAGCCTCCTCCACGGCCTCCTCCGCCTTCTTCTTGGGCGCGGGCTTCTTCTTCACACTGTTGGCCTTCTTGGCCTTGCCCTTCTTGTCCTTGGCGTCCTCATCCTCCTCCTTGGCGTCCGTCTCCTCCTTCGCATCCTTGTCAGCCTTCACCTCGGCCGAGTCACTCTTGCCGTTTTCAGCCGACTTGACATCATCTTTGTCATCTTTGCTGTCAGCTGCGTCCTCAGCCTTGAGCTGGCCGTTGTTTTTGGCCTTCAGGTCTCCCTTCCCCAACTTCTGAGATGACTCATCCTCAGTTGACATATCGGCCTTTTTGTCATCCTGATTGTCTCTTAATTTTACACTATCAGTGTCCACCGACATTTTTAAGGCTAGGTTTTTAGCCATCTCCTCCTTCCAACCAGCTAGGTCTTCCCTCAAGCTCTTGAAGTTGGCAGCCATCTTTGTTTTAAACTCTTCCACGGCTCGCTCGCGGTCCCCTCCAGACGCCATGCGTTCTCCCAAAACGTCTCAAAGGCTGGTGATCTTTCGGATGCGACGCACTGTCGTACTTTTTGGGCTGGTTGGTCATCATTATCGCCTAGGTATGGTGAGAGGCGATTGTAGTGCACGACCCTTGGTTTTCCGTTTGGTCTCTTTTTTATGCGGTAGACCACATCGTTGATGCGCTCCAAGATCTCGTACGGCCCGTCCCAGGAACGCTGAAGTTTCGGACAGTATCCTTGGCGCCTCTTGGGGTCAAAAAGCCACACCCAGTCACCAGCTTTGTACCCCATGCTGTCAGCTCTGGTGCCATAGCGCTCCTTCATTTGATCGCTGGCTTCCCCGATGTTCATGCGGACCTGATCATGGATGTCATCCAGCCTCCTGCGAAGGTCTGTCACATAGTCTTCTCCGGCTAGGTCTTCACCTGGTTTGCAGCCAAATTTGAGATCACAAGGAAGTCGCATTTCTCGCCCAAACAGTATGCTGCTGGGAGTCTTCTTCGTCGTTTCCTGAACAGCCGACCGGTAAGCCAATAAGAACAAAGGCAGATGTCGGTCCCAGTCCCGCTGATGGCTGGACACTACTTTGGCTAAGTACCTCCCCACGGTACGGTTCATCCTTTCCACCATTCCATCAGACTGTGGATGTAGCGCAGTGGTCCTGGTCTTGTAGATCCCTAGCCGCTCACACATTTGCTGGAAGATAGCAGCTTCAAAGTTCCTTCCCTGATCAGAATGTAATTCCAGGGGTACGCCAAACCTGCTGATAAATTCGGTAACTAGAACTTCAGTCACGGTTACGGCCTCTTGGTTAGGGATTGAGTAAGCTTCCACCCACTTGCTGAAGTAATCCATCACCACCATGATGTACTTGTTACCCTTCTCAGTTGTAGGAAATGGGCCAGCTATGTCGATGGCGATTCTTTCAAAGGGGCTGCCAACATTGTACTGACGCATTGGTGCTCGCCTTTTCCTTTGCGGTCCATTGGCCGTTGCACAGGTTACACATTTTCGACACCAATCTTTGACGTCTTCGCTGCAGTTGATCCAGTAAAATCGCTCTTTCACTTTCTCCAGCGTCTTCTTAACGCCTAGATGTCCTCCAGAAGTTCCTCCATGCAGCAGTCCAAGGATTTCCGGTACTCGGCTCCTCGGAACGAGGGTTTGCTTTCTTCTAAGTGTGCCGTCTTCCTTCTCGATCTTTCGTTTCAGAAACCCTCCTTCTATCACTATGGATCCCCATTGAGCCCAATAAGCCTTGACAGTTGGTGATAAGGGGGCGAGTTTTTCCCAGGTTGGTCTTTCTCCTTCTCGCGCCCATTCCATCACATACTTCAAGTCCGGATCATTCAGTTGGTCTTGCGCCAATTTTTCATCTTGCCAGTCCTCATCTTCGGTGGTCGTCCTTTGGACAATTGCTACCTTGTCCTCCATCTTGCTGCAATGTTTGCAGTCACTGGCGCATGGTCGTCTGGATAATGCATCCGCATTTCGATGAAGCGTGCCAGGTCTATGTTCGGAGTCATAATCATACTCTTGGAGCCTTTCAATCCATCTAGCCACTTGCCCTTCTGGGTTTTTGAATTTCAGAAGCCAAACCAGTGCAGCATGATCAGTCCGTAGTGTGAATTTTCTCCCGTACAAGTATTTGCGGAAGTGTTCCACTGATTTTATCACGGCAAGAAGCTCTCGTCTGGTCACGCAATAATTTCGTTCTGGCTTGGAAAGCACTTTACTGAAGTAACCCAGAACAGTCTCATGCCCATCCTGTATTTGGGAAAGGACACCTCCTATCCCCACATTACTAGCGTCGGTATCCAGGATGAACTTTCCATCTTTTCGTGGGTAGCTCAAGATGGGGGCACTTGTTAATCTTCCCTTAAGCTCTTCAAATGCTTGTGCGCAGGAATCACTCCAATGGAAGCGAGTGTTTTCTTCCGTAAGCTTGGTGAGCGGTTTTGCAATGTCCGCAAATCTTGGCACAAACCTCCTGTAATAAGTGCACAGCCCCAGGAAACTCCTAGTTTCATGTTTGTCCTTCAGCACGGGCCAGTCTCTTACTGCCTTGATTTTGGCAGGGTCAACTTCAACTCCACGTTGAGAAACTATGTGTCCCAGGTAATTTACTTGTTTCTTGAACAGGTTACACTTTTTCGGGTTGAGCTTCAGTCCAGCGTCTTGTAGTCGCCCGAAAACTTGCTCCAGATTTCTCAACTGATGGTTGAAGTCCTTTCCCAGGATGATTATGTCATCCAAGTATACCAGGCAGGTTTCCCATGACAGTCCTCGCAGCACATTCTCCATCAGCCTTTCAAACGTGGCGGGGGCATTGCATAAGCCAAATGGCATCACGGTGAACTGCCAAAGTCCAGATCCAGTCGAGAATGCAGTTTTCTCCTTATCTTTGGCATCCAATTCAACTTGCCAGTAGCCACTTTTCAGGTCCAATGTGGAAAAAATGGTGCATCCTGCCAATGTGTCCAAGGTGTCGTCAATCCTTGGCAGAGGGTAACTATCCTTTTTCGTAACATCGTTGAGCAGTCTGTAGTCCACACAAAATCTCGTGGTACCATCCTTCTTTTTCACCAGTACCACCGGGGATGTCCAAGGGCTACTTGATGGTTCTATGATGCCATCCTTGCTCATGTCTTTGATGATCTTGTCAGCTTCTTCCCGCTTTGCAAAGGGTAGTCTTCTTGGAGCCTGTTTAATTGGTCTCGCTTCTCCGGTGTCTATGCTATGTCGCACTACCTTGGTTCTTCCCAGACGGCCATTAGAGTCCTCGAAAATGTTCTGGTAGCGGCAGATCAAACTCCTCACTCTCCGTTTGTTTTCCTCGGTTAGACCTTGGGAAGCGTCGTGGACCAGGGCTTCCAATTGTGTTGACAATTTGTTTCCTTCGCATGACATGTTTGTCATCTGTTGCACAATGGAAGTTATCCTCTCACATCTGCCCAAAACAAAACCTTCATTCATTTTAACTGGGTAGCTGTTCACATTCATGATCTTGACAGGAATGGTCTCCTTTGCGCGAATCACTGTTCTTGCCACCATGACTCCTTTGTTAACATTGTCCATGTTCTCCGGTTCTATCATACAGATTTGGTCATTTGTACTACTGGAATCCAGGCGGGCACTCACTATCATCTCGGATCGCCCCTTCACTTCGGTATTCTTGGCTAGGATAACACGTGCAGCCAGTTCTTTCCGTCTTTGCAGGATGACTTCTTCATTTCCAATTTTAATGGACCCTTTCTTTAAATTTAAACTGCACCCAAATCTGTCCAGTATGTCCATTCCCAATATAACGTCTTCTTCAATGTTGGCCACCAACGTCCGATGATCAAAAGTGGTGCTGCCAATTTGGAAGGTGGCAATCGTCTCCCCATACACCTGTGCTGACTC
Organism: Agapetus fuscipes; assembly: GCA_951799405.1. Lineage (NCBI taxonomy): Eukaryota > Metazoa > Arthropoda > Insecta > Trichoptera > Glossosomatidae > Agapetus > Agapetus fuscipes. The sequence continues at coordinate 12,284,864 of OX637357.1, read as the reverse complement.
TCCCGTGGCGGTGTGCAGAGACCACTTTGTTGGTGCAATCTGCTTACCTCGTGCCACTATGTCGCGTCTCAGAATTGTCCTGGTTGCTCCCGTGTCCACCAGTAGTTCACGAGTTACTCCATCTATTATGCCATTGATAAAAATGCTGCTGGCTTTTCCTCTCACGGTTGCGACAGTAGCAGCAGATTTCAGGGCCTCTCCAGCGTGGGTCAACGGTTGCCCCTTCCCATTAACCCTTTCTAGTTTTCCGCAGCCTGTTTTCTGGGTTTCTGAGGCTTGGGACACTTGGTGCTAAGGTGGCCCAGCTGTCCGCAGTTCCAGCAGCGTGGGTCTCGTCTTCGAGGTCTCAGACGTTCCAGCACTTTTTCAATTAGCTCCTCGGTTGTAGGTAGCTTGACCTCCTCTGCCTCGACTGCACGAACCCTGGCGTGGCCCCTGATGGACTGTTTGACAGCCTCAAACTCGAGAGCTTGGCTGAGCGCCTCGTTCAAAGCCTTGGGATGGGCCAGTTTTACGGCTTGTTGCGTCTCCCATTCCCGCAATCCATTTAGGAACTTGTCCACTGCCAAGCTCTCACAGATGTCGTCGGAGGCTGTCGGGTAAGCGTCTCGTACCAGGCGGGCGATGTCCATTTCAAACTCCTGGAGGCTCTCGTTGGGCTTCTGCACCCTTGTGTTCAGCTGCGACTTGTACAGCTGCTCCAGGCACTTGTGGCCATAGCGCATATCCAAGCGCTGCTTCAGCTGCCCAAAGTCACCACGGTTGTCCAGGGGTATGGCCTGCAGAACCCTGAGAGCGTCTCCTCGGAGCGACAGGCTGAGAACCGAAGCCTTCTTCTGCTGGCTCCAGGCTCCCATCATGGCAGCCGTCTCAAAGAGGGTCAAATACTCCTCCCACGACGTCTTCCCGTCGAAGGTCGGAAGGTTGTGCTTCGACAGCGAAGGGTCGTCATCCCCTCTAGTGACCCTGGTTGGAGTTGAGCATCCCTGGTCGGTCTCGTCGTGAAGGCCGTCTTTGGGGGATATTCTGGTGGACTCCATCTGGCACTTGTCAGCCAGCTCGGCACGCAGACGATCCTCCAGGCTTGCCACACGGGCCTCAATCTCCGACATTGCTCGCGAGCTTTCTGCCACTTTCTTCTCCAGCCCGGCTAGGTTGCTGGTCATCTTCTCCTCCAGCCCAGTCATCTTCTCCTCCAGGGTCTTGGCGTTGTCAGCCATCTCCGCCTTCAGGGTCTTGGCGTTGTCAGCCATCTCCGCCTTCAGGTCTTCCCTCAGGGTCTTTGAATTGTCGGCTAGCTCCTCCTTCATAGACTTTGTGATGCTGATATTTAGCTCGTCCAAGGCGCGGTCTCCCCCAGATGCCATGACAAAGTATGCTGGGTCTTCGCCTGACTGTTCTAAGGCCTCCATGAGGCGTGCCTGTAAGGCCGCCTTCCTTCCTGAGGTCTCCAGGTCCCTCTCCAGAAGCTCATTTTTAAGCTCAGTGACTTTGAGGTCCTTGATGTTCACTTTGGTTGCCATTTTTTTTCAAAATTTACTTCAAAACAAAAATATTTTTAAATTTATTTAATACAAGTTTTGAGTTTTATATATATAGCTGTTTTGAATACGTACTTTAGCAAAATAATAATTTATCTGATTACACTGATTGGTAGGTACTGTCTTTTAATATTTATTTTTAATTCACCAATATTTTTTTTTAACATAATAATGTCTGATAGTACATAATTATTTATTTCGTCTCAAGTCTTTCAAACACACAGGTAGGTAGTTAATGTACATTCACACACTTGTAAACAAAGGATAGTTATTCAAAAACTTTTTCTCGATGAATCTGGAACGTTCTTTTGTAATATTTTTCAAGATTTTTATTTATTTTTTTTTTTTTTTTTTAATCACACACAATAATAAAAAACTATGGTCCAATTTGATGACTTTCTCAATGCGGTAAAATAGTCATTATGTTATGTCCAGAATTATGTCCAGAATTATGTTCCATATGATGTTCCAGAATTTATAAGCAACTTGCTTTTGCGTCTTTTCTTTTAACAAAAATTTATAAACACTTGTTTTCACAAAAGTCAGTTCACACAAAGTTCAATTTGAATAAAGTTCATTTTAACACTATTTAATTTATTTTATTTATTTTTAGACAGAAGATCTTAATTTTTCTTGACAATTCCGCACCTGACGCCAATTGTTACGAAATTAGGGTTCAATTGTCTTCAAATTAAAAATACACAGGTCTTCTTCAATAGTTATTTATTTTACACAGTTACAAAATTTATTTTCACACTACTTTCTCGATTATTCCACTTGGTTTTGGTTCACTGATCAGATGACTTCGATGTGTTTGTAAGTCTCTATGATACTGGCGCTCTGCAGGCCATTCCCACCCTTTATACTCTTTAGAGTAGTATGATCTAGACCTAAAGTCGCTAGACGGTTCCAGAGCAATTATTACTTCTCGATGATTCACGTACTACCTAGACACAACCAAAATCCTACCTACAAATGTAATACAGTATTCCTATAATTATAACAAATACCTACTTAGCCTAGAGAATTCTACACTTATACATAATTATCGATCTTACCTACCAATACTTTTGAGGATTCTTATAACTATTACTATCCATACTTATTTCAATATTTATATTTACATAACAATAGTCTCTTTCGCCCTGGCCATATAAATTTTTAAAATATTCATTCCATCTCTTCCTTACATCACTTTCGTCCCACAGCAAGATTCCCTCAGCGTTTTTCTCAATAAATTAATCTCAATTAATTTAAACCTCAATAAATGTATGAAATGAATTTACATTTTATTTATAGAAAAAGTGTAACGTACAAAATAGATTTTACAAACTGTGGCATAGAAAAAATTGGAACCTCAATATGGCGTGGAAAAGACGATGGTTTAACTAAATGCTGATGCTCACCTTCAGAGTGCTCCCCTTCTCCGTGTTGTTGTGAGCACTCCAAGGTTTGTGTTAAGAATGCAGCTCTTGCCTCGTCACCCAGCGCTCTCCAGCACCTCACTGCCATCTGTTGAGGAGTTTACTAAACATTTTCTCACATAGAATATAGACTGATGTAAAAGTTAAATTGAAACATTTCATAAAATTAATGGGTAATTTTGAATTGGCCAAAAAGGCCTCAGATTTTTTATTGGTTCAACCGCTCTTTAATAAAATATTTACTTGTCTTCGACAAGGAACAGTGTTCCCTAGTAATCACTTCATCACTCAAGACTAATAAGGATTCACAATCCATCATGCTGAATATTTATACATATTAATCACCCCTGTTTCTGGGAAAGCGGCAAGAGTAACAGAGTTTATGTTAATTTGAAGTTGAGGTTTTATTTTGTAGTTCACATTAAACATATGCACCTACCAGTGGCAAAGGGTGCCATACAAGCCGGTTCTCATCGGCTTCCCTTTTAAAATGATGTAACAAAGTAGTTAAAAAATATAGGCACAAAGTAAAAAAATACATTTAAAACCAAAGAAAAAATACATATTTTTTCCCCATTGAAACCATGCCGTCTACTTTATTATCATTTTTGCCTCATTTTAAACGGGAAACCGATGGGTATCGGCTTGTATGGCACCCTTCGCCACTGGCACCTACACATGATTACTTGTGGACATGCATTAAATACGAATCTTAAACGTTCATGTATCTTTATTACTATACGTATAATAAACTAAAAGTAAAAGTGAATCAAAACTTTGAATTTATAAAAAAAATACAATGGACTTTTACTGTGTTAACAGAAATACCCTTAAAAATATATTTTAAAAAACATTTTAATCTCCACCATTAAACCATGGCTTTCTGCTTTGCAATTTTTTTTACATTCTCTTGAAATGTAGATTATGATGATGACAAGTTTGACCTTGAGATCGTTGATTTCCATGGCCTTGTTGGCGAGCTGTGTCCACAGAGGAGCTGCCTGCGCCGCTTCACCGAGAGTGCTGAGGTAGGACTCACAGCCACTGAAGTCCTTGGATCTCAGGGCAGTGCCTGCAACACAGATGCATTATTATTATCAGGTACTAGCTATCCCGGCAGACTTTGTCCTGCCCCTATTTATATAAATTAGATACAATAGATTTTGTGAATTTGTAAATTTGGTAATGGCTGTTAAAAAATGGAAACAATGAAAAGAAAACTTATTTCAAAGTAATCATTGTAACTATTTTAGTGAGACAGCATAGCTCAATAACTTGAAACAATTGAGCGAGCATATGTTCATGGACATTATATCAAATGAAATTGGGCTCATTTTAAGATATTGTAGTAGGTACCTACTTGGAACTGCAGTTGTGAAAAATGTTGTAGCCCTTTCAAATTTGTAAAGGTTTATACGAAAGTTTTGTATCTTTTGCCATTTTCACACTGTAATTGGTATTTCAAGCATAATTTCATTGCTTAATACCTATAAGAGTGTTCAAAGATTTACTTGATGAAGTGCAACATGGTGCACTCACAGAACTTGAGTCTTGCGTGGTCCAGCGTGACATGGGGCATGGCACCGCCCTGCAGGATGACCTTGGGGACCCCAGACACCACGTCCACCCTGCTGGCCGCGCCTCCTCCACTCTCCAGCAGCTCCACCAGACCCACCTCATCAATGGAATACCTGGGAACAGACACAGTGACTGATTGATGACAATGAATCATGAAACATTTCCTTAATAATAATATTAGGATAGGCCTTTCCCCGAAACCTGGGTGGCATTGACAATAGTGAACCAAGTTTTTGCAGCATGTGGAGTCAGCCTAATACCAACCTATTAGTCAAGGAACCGATCTATTTAATATGTAATGGAATAGAACCAAGAAGGTCACAGGAACCACATGATTAAATTAATCTTGATTTTGGATCTGATTGCATGGAGCCATTTCTACAGCTCGTATGATCTCCTTTGTATCATGAAACCCTCAAGTTGAAGATGTTAAGCTTGCTTTGATTGTTTACAAGTGGCTCACCAGACTGCGAGGTGTGTTTGTGTCTGAGCCACCACAGCGTCACTGCCTTCCACCCACTGCACAAAGCTCACTCCACTCAGGATCACCTCCTACAAACAAAAAGTGGCTGCTTGTCGGCCTGCATTTCATATGTAGGTACCTTACATATTTAAACATCTTTGCAACTTAGATTACAGATTACAAATTGACATTTGTTAAGCCAGAGCCCAGGCTATCATTAAGGGGACTGACAGGACTTGAATCAACATTGTTTTTATCTCAAACAAGCCAGTCAAAGTTACCATCATGGCTCGCTCAGCCATAGTGCCAATTTTGTAATGGCAATGCATGCACACTTTTGAATCTGCATTATGTATTGGATTCTGTGTGATACATATTGATTATCTGAGTATGATATATTCAGGACAGGACCAATAAGTTCAGGTTTTATCAGTTTGTAAAGCTCTGCTGATGTTGGTTGGGGTTGGTTGCAAGAAAATGTCATTTCATTCTGACTTTGGACTCTGGAAGAAGGAGATTTCAATCTCTGTATAGATATAGGAATACCATTCTCCCTTTGGCGATGTCTAGGAGATGAAGACAGCGCCGCCTGTCCCTCAGCAGCAGAACATGAGCGGATTCACTGAGCTCCAGCCAGTCAGCGCGCGCCTCCAATCTGGCGTGGGCCACCTGGAAGCCTGGGGGCACACACAACACATGTCAGATGCTAAAGACATTATGGCATGTGTTGTAATCGGGTGTCGAAACACAAAATGTAGAAAGCAAGAAAACATAAAATTTGACTTGTAAAAACATGGTTCATATGACTACACCACTGCAACGTTTGACAGAACTGGGACACATGTGGTGTATAGTATGTATCAATTCAGTAAGTTAGTTTCAGCTCCTCTATGTTATTACTCAATGGTGTCACTGCAGAAGCATCCAAGGCAGACATACATAGCTGAAGAGCAAGGTGAGAGTGAAGGAGAATCCTGGATTCAGCCAAGGCGTGACATCACAGTTCTAGGTGACTAAGGTCCTTCGAAACAAATAAAAAGTATTGATCATTTGAATTTTTTCCCTAGGATTGTTTGTCGTGCTGACTCCATTCTGTCAACACAACACAAGAAGTCACGGCGAAAGTATCATGAATTCTAAACACATTGCCATTGTATGTCGCAGAAACTTGACAATGCTGAAAAGTGGATGCAAAGCATTGTTACCTGTGACAAGGTCCACCACGCAGACGCTCTTCTGGTCCAGCAGATAGGCCAGCTTCTTGTTATCCGTGTTGCCGGTGAGGTCGCCCTCGTTTATCCTCACGCTGATCAAATGTGGATTCACAAAGTCTGTCCTCACCTTCAAATAAAAACAGAAAATGTACTAGCTAGATAGATTACATTGTATGTAATTGAGTTTATGACTTGTGTAATATTGTAACCGACTCTGATGTATGGAAGTGATACATTAATGGTGAATGAAAGCAAACTGAGCACAGTAGAAATGGTATCCTGCAGAGAAATGGCTGGTAACTCTCTGAGATAGAATCCAAAATGACTAGGCTATGAATAAGTGTAGTATAAAAGAGAATATGAGAGTGAAAGTAAAAAGAAAATGGTGCAGGTATCTATAGAAATTGGACAATGAACAATTGACAAAAAAAGTGTACAAAGGGATTGTCAAGTAAGGTAAGCGTGGAGGGGGAAGACCGAGCAAAGAATGAATTGATCAAATGAAATAAATTGCAAATGAGTGGAATCTGCAGAGTGAGAAGAAGAGAAGAGCATGCATGAAGAGAGTGATGAATGTTAAGGGGATGAAAGAAGTGTATAAGGACAGAACAAAGTGGAGACACGTCTGCGGGTGTATTAGGGTAGAATGGCGGCTTAATAGTACAATAGCGTTTAATTATAATTTACCGATGCCAATATGACATTGTTGACTCCGTACTCGATGAGGGTGAGCTCTCCAGCGCGGTGTATCAGGCAGACAGGAGCGTGCTGGAAGAAGAACCTCTCTCCTGAGCCCGACCAGGGGACCTGCAACAAATCAGGTTGTCATTGTTATCAATGCACCTTGAAACTTGCTTATAGACCAGCTTTTCTTGTAATAAATATTTAGGATTCCCTAGAACTTCTAATCTTATCTAAACTTACTTTATAGATATAAATAATTATTAGAGTGATTTATTTGGTGAGCGCTGTTTTTGTGTGAATCAGGCCTCAACAGCCCTGTGCGAGCTCGGTCGTCGGCCATCGCTATATCACAGTTGCTATAAGGCTGGATGGACCTTAGGTGACTGGTCTTTGGTAAAGGCAGATGATTTTCTCAACCCAGCCAAAAACATGCTTTGAAAATTAAATAACAATTTTGTTGTTTTCTGTCGGGAATCAACCTCATGACCTTAAGTATTAATATCATTGTGTTTTTTTTTGTATTCTCCATAAAAACTAAACAAAATTATTGTCGACTTACTTCACTGCTTAACGATCTCCCCAAATCACAAATGATTATAGAGCTCTCTGTTCTGCACACAGCGTACCAGTCATCACCTGTTAACAGTCAATACAAGGTAAAATATTTATTTAGCCACATTAATTAAAAAGAATAACGATGCATAGTTAAGTGCTTACCCATAACTTTGACTGTATGAATATCTCTGCCCAGTGCAGCTTGAATAGTCAGGGGAGGGACATCGTTAGCAAGGCGACGTAAACTTACCTGGCCTTGACCTCGTCGTACAGCTTCCACTGATCCTCCACAAATCCATCGTCTGGAAATAATGACAGAAGATAATGACTTTATTGGGCATCGTTACAGAGAATTTTAAGCAATTCTACGAAACTCGGAGTTATTTCTATTGCTAACGATATCAAAATTTAAAATTTGAAGAGAACAATACCTACTATGATGAGGAATCAGTTTACTCTTTTTCATTAGCGCCATTTTGTGACATTATCACTCTTAGGGCGTCCCACAAGATTTGGTGAACATATAAGTCTTGCGTTGTCTCTGAAATTACTTTCTCGAAACACAGGTTGGTAGTTGGTTCCAAGCCACATGTGAAGAAAGAAAAATCTTCTCTCACAAATAATGGAGTACCTGCATTTCAGACAGCAATTTAACACTTTCTGGAGAACGATAATGATTTTCTTTATCTTCTCCTTCTTCTTGTGCCTCTTGAGTGCAAATTGGCAATCATCATGGCAATTTGTGCTTCCAATACTGCTGCATGAAAGAGAGGTCCTTCGTTTCTGCCCAACAGCTATTGCAGCCCTTCTTCTCTGTATGATGCATCTGCATGAGCCATTATTTCTCATTTTTAAGTACACACATTTTAAACAATTCAAGACATGTGCTATTCTTATAGTTTTCTTACTTGAGCATGGCTTCGTATATGAGAGTGGCCCCGGTGAAGCCGCCCACGGCTATCTTGGCCCCGTCTTGGCTCCAGGTCAGCGCCCTCACCGTGTACAGGCCGGGGATGCTCAGCACCGCGCCACATATCCAGCTGCTCCTGTTCATGGACCACTCCACTATGTGGCAGCGGTCATAGCTGCCAACCACTGCCGCCTGACAACAACACAACAACACAATTAATTGAAATAATAGTGTTACAAATGTGTGTCTGTGTGTCTTGTTTCTAGATGTAGGTGTTTGAATAATTGTACTTGCATCTGTTCGATGGTGTGAGTATTTGCTCGAATATTCAAAATATAATATTCTGGCAAAATCACGCATGTTCCAGTTCCCAATGTTTCAAGAACCATGCTTATAACATGCTATAAAAGGGTAAAATCTTGTAATTCCCTTGCTTTGGTCCGGCATTTTTAATTTCTCCAGGTGACAAGAGTCTCTGCAGAGGTGCTTCCCTGTATGATGTTCCTGTATTCCTTCAAGTAGAATATAAATGTACGCTACTGTTACCTGACCGCTAGCACTTGCACATGCCACTGTGAACTCCCGCTGTGTGGGATCTTTGGAGTGATCAAAAGTGGTGAGGAGTCTCCCCGTGGCGTCGTAGAGCACTATCCGCCTGTCACAGCCCGCTACCAAGAACTATACACAAGCATCAATCATTAAAATATGGGAAAAAAGATACAAGCGGAGAGAGGAAGAGGAAGATTCCCCACACAATGGACCAATCTAACAAAGATAGCAGCAGGATGTTGGTAGTTGGAGAGCTGCAAGCAGCACAAGCAAGAAATAACTGTAGAAGAGTGGTTGCTTCCACAAGGGTTGCAACCCTAACAATGAGGAATAAGATGTAGAAGAAGTAAGTAGAGTAGGCGTGCTCTTTCTGACTGCAGGACAAAGAATGATCATCCTGTGATTCACTTATGCCAACTCAAATAAGCCATAAGATGAGTCATACAATCTGCTCCACATACCGTACATATTTGGTAATGTACACAGTAAGCGATGTGCTTAGGGTAATTGCAATGGTGGGGAAAATGGTTTAAAATACTATGGTTGTGTAGAGTACATTTCAAGGATCACAACCATATATTTTTTAAATAGTAAAAATAAAGATATCATTGATAATTTTCAAAACTAAAATGCTGAGAATTTGAGTCCCGCCAAAACGCAGCGCGGCCGGCAAGCCAGGCTGTGACATCAAAATGACGTAGATGGATCCGACGACTACCTGAACCCAAAGATACACTCCAAAGATGCGAAGATCCATCAAAGTCTAAATAAAATAATGTCCTGTTTTACCAGAAATTGAAAATGCGCAAATTTTAAAGAGCTATAATTTATAAAATAAGCCAGATATTATATTTACAGCGTTTTGTAGAGAGCACAGGGCTGTGGGGGGCACTGGGTGTCGAGCCAGCAGCCTGCCCCCCGCCATGAGCAGCGCCCCATCCATGTGGGCGGAGACTAGCAGGCCGGAGCCCCCGGGGGCATAGCCTGAGAGGGAGATGCACGCCGAGGGGGACGACCAGGCACTGCTGCCTTTGTTGGTCTTGCAGTCCAGCAACCTGAAATGTATGACATGCGCTTTATCTATAAACTAAGATATATTGACTTTAATATTTAATGCACCCATCAACAAAAAAACATTTAAGGGCCAGAAAACTCATCACACTTCAATCCCATTGAAAATCTGTGGGCATTTGGGAAAATAGGACTTAGGTAAACAGATTGCATAAAAAAACAAAACTGATCCATGGCTGTAACCCATATGTTGTTGTAAGACCATCAAATATGAGGAAAGTATAAAAAAACCACTCTCAAACACTCCCAGCTTCAAAAGGCTGAAGAAGACCAGGAAGGTCAAAAATAAGGTGGATGGATGATGTCAAAGTAGACATATGCAGCTCAAGAGCAAAGGGGAGAGTGGAAGAGGAATCTGGATTCAGCCAAGGCTCACCCGGGACTGTTGAGCTCATGATGATAAAAGGCAAATGTAGTGGCGAGGCTATTAAAGCCAATATATAAGACACATCTAATCTAATCTAATATAAGCAGCAAAGATAATAAAAAAATATACTTATTAAAATATGTTAAACTGTACCTACTTATGTATGTTTTCTTTTTCAAATGAGGTCCAAACATTTCTTAATCTTGACCTTTTTCTCAGCGAGTAAATGTCAGTCTCGTATAATTTATAGATTTTTAGATTATAAGTTGCTAAAGACGGCAATCCCAAACAAAACAAAATATTTGTTTGCCTTTTCCCAAGCAACCAAGGCTGGAAATCTCATCACCGCAGTAATTCTTACCTACACAATATCGGTAATATTTGTATGAACACTAATCAGCTGTTTACTTGCGGCCATCTTGGATTGATAGGCCTGCATACAAATATTACCGATATTCGGTTGGTAAGAATTACCGTGGTGATGCGACTTCCAGCTCTGGTCGGGTGACAACACAATTTTGTCTATGTCAATTGAAAAAAATGGTGTAGTGGAATTGTGTGTACCTTATCTTCCCATCCAGCAGTCCCGCCAGCAGCGTGGTGGGGGAGCTCCAGTGCAGGCAGCTGCAGGCCGCGGAGAGGGGGAACTTGTTGCAGATGACCTTCTTGCTCTCCCAGCCGTCCCCCGTGCGGTACACAAACACCATGCTGTCCGTCTGCCCCACGGCCAGGAGGTCCGACTCACTGTTGAAGGAAACACCTGCAATATGGAATATTGATGTAGCACATACCATTTTTTATTATTCTTTTATTTTATTTCATTAACGGGCATGATTGCCCATTTTCGTAATTTACAACAAAGTAATTTACAATGATTAAAATAGAACAAAAATATTTAATGAGTAAAAAAAACAACATAGCACAGTCAAATTAAAGTATGTACCTTTATACTTTCCTCAACAAAACAAAGATCTACGGAATTCAGACAGACTTGCACCTCAAAATTCTAAATGAGATGAAGCGTTTACAAGACGAGACGTTCTGTTCATTGGAGAATAGTAACCTAAATTAAAATGATGAAAATTGGGGGAGACCAATTGATTGGTTCTGAATCTAAGGGTTGGACTATTGAACATGGAACCATTAACGGCACATGGAAAAACATCCCATGACAAAACAACACAAACATTTAATTTGCTCCCACATGCCATGTGTAGCTCCTTCAGGAATAGCGCGGTGAGGATTTGCTCTTTATATGCAGCTTAATTAGGTGTCTTTATGATGTACCCTGCTAATTATTTTTATAAGCTTTACTAAATAGCAGTTTTATTCCTTGACTTATAGGTTGGTAGTCACATGTATTAGTTATTCAAGAACAACAATCACAAAGGTTTAGCACATTTCAATGTAGACTTCTTAATTCTTTAACACAGATGTCAGGGATAAGTTCAAAAATGGATGACATCTATAATTGACAGCCGCACTGTGTGCAAGTTTACACTTGACGCCTATGCGTGCCACCCGCAGTTTAAGGGTTGATGTGACTAGCTGTACTTAATAGATAGATGATGCATGTCGATGATTGCCAATGTCACCCCTGTTTCAGGGAAGGTCGGCAAGAGTTGCAGGGCTTATGTTCATTTGAGATTGGGTTTTTTATATTGTAGGTCCACATGCTGCATGTGTAAGCGCGAAATTATGCATGTCTGCTTGTGGGAATGCATTTAATATGAATCTCAAATGATACATATCTTTGCAGCTTAGATTTAGATTTAGATGCATGTTGCGTACATGATATGGAATATGACTTCTTCCCGGCGCTTGGGTCAGAGGGCTTGGTGTTGAACTTGTCCCTCTTTGTTCCGCTGTCATCAAACAGCACAATTGTCCTGTCACTGGTCGCCACTGCCAGTTTCTTATTGTTCGGGGACCAAGACAGGTCTGCGATGGGGTTTTCTCCATCCTAAAATAATTTGCAAAAATCAAAAACAAGGTTATGACTCTGGATGAAATAAAAGAAGAATGCAAGGACCGAAAATAAATGGCGGTTGATATATAATGCTGGCGGTTAAGGTTAAGGCTTTCAAAATTTAAAATTTTTTTTTTTTTAGAATATGTTTTGTAGGTTTTAATTTTTATTGTTTAGTGATTGTTTGTTTTATATAACTGGATGTAATTAATTGTTTGTATTCCTTAACTTATAGGTTGGTATGAGGCTGACCACCCATACTGTAAAAAATGGTTCACTTTGCCAATGTCACCCCTGTTTCACCCTGCAACTTTTGCTGACCTTCTCTGAAACAGGGGTGACATTGGCAAAGTGAACCTTTTTTTACAGTATGGGTGCTCAGCCTCATGGCTCATACCAACCTATAAGTCAAGGAAGTAATAATAATATAATAATTTATTCATGGGAATGTGGATGTGTGTGTGATGAAGTGGGGGTTTCCAAGTTCTTGAAGGGTCCGGTTCTCATTTCTTGCGAAGGCTGAGTAAACGCTGCCAGTATTTTTATTTTGGATTTCAATTAAAAAATGAAAGGAGCAAGTATTTCTGACACGACACCCTTGGTGAGGAACAAACTCAGAACTCTAGCACCTTGGATGGAACACAAGCATTCCACCAACTGAGCTATCGACCGTACACAAATTTAGGTTACATATATTTAAAGTGTTGCTTACCTGGGCTTCGGTAATTGTTTGCAGGAACTTTAATTGCATGGCTGATCTACAGAAAAAAACAAACAATTTAGTATATATACAATATAAGCGTGCATAAAGTAATAAATTCTGCCTAACTATATATTCTGCTTCTCAATTGGCGAGAAAAAGAAAAAAATATGTGCTTCCCTATTTTCTTTATTTGGTTTACTATTATTCAAGGTAGGTAAAAATAAATTTAAAAATTCGAAAAAGGAACATTCCATGGAAAAAAATGCAACCAAGTATTTGTTTTTGTTATGTTGTCACATTCAAATAAAAAAAAATCTCTTCTAGGCAACTATCCTACATCGTACAGCAATTAATACACTTTTTACACTATAAATTAATTCACTTGTACGTATATTATCTATACTTACATTTTTTGAAAAATAAAATGCATAAATTTCCCTTGTTATGATGTTCAGTGTATTTGGAATATTTGTATCCAATACCTGGTTACCATGGTAACCGTTTACCAAACATACATGAATCAGTTGATTATCTATGGATATAATATAAATACCTACCAACAACAGCTGGAGTTGAACTGGCTAGGTATTATACCTAATAATCAACAGCCATCCAATAATAAAAATGAAGTGCAGCCATCTTTCAAACAAGAATGTACCTATTTATTTGGTTCAAAATTTAAAATTTCATTTTTTCCTCGGAGGGCAAACGTCACAGATGTGACTAGGGCATTGATATATAAGATAGGGCGAGATATACAAGAAGAATTATCAACTCCATGGACATGTAGTTACTTAGCAACCAACCAATACCTTTATTGCAAACTGCTTGCTGAGGCTTATCCAGGCTTACAGCTACTAGGTTTTGTTTGAGTCATTGTTACTTTCTATTGCAATGACCAAGAGCGCAGAGGGCTCTTGAGGTGTAAAAAATAGCACTAAACAATAAACACACACAATAAAGATAAGCAATAAACAAACAAAAAACAGTGATGAACATGTAAAATCTTTATTACAAAGAACATAATATACTTATAGTTATAATAACAAATTGGCAGTTTATAATGATCAAAGCACAATTTACATCTATAGTCTACAATCTTGCAAAAGGTGTATTAACATTTAAGATTCATATTACATACATTCTCACAAGCATACAATATAAGTTTGCGCTTATATACATGCCGCATGTGGATTAACAACATCAAAACCAAATCTCAAACGAACATACGACCTGCAAATTCTTGCTGACCTTCCCTAAAACAGGGGTGACATAGGTAAACTGAACCATTTTTTACAGTACGGGTGGTCAACCTCATACCGACTTACAAATAATAAAGTAAATAAAAGTCAATACAAATATTTTAAAAATCAAGTGTATAAAAAACAACAGAATCTTAAAAATAAATTGATAGAAAGAATGTCATGATTTAAGATAAAACAATATTAATAAAGAACAGTCAACAAATTATGTAAACCATGAATACACAATGCGGTTAAATGTTATCAAGAATCTAGTTTATCATCAATGAGACCCAGGTTGATGAGGTGGCGTATAGTTGGGCGGCCGTGAGGACAGTTCTGGAACAGAATAAAATTGTAGTTTGTATGGTTTGGTATTAGAATTTCTTACCTGAAGATGATCGACAAGATCCTAAATTGTGTGTAATTATTAATTAAAATAAATTTATATTTGTGAAGCAAAACAGTGTTTCATTAGAATTTGTTTTAACAAATATATAAAAATCAATCAAGAATAAAATTGTAATTAAATCTTACAGAAAAAATATATTTGTGAGAATGATGTCCGCACATGAATTGGCATTGACAATTTTGTGTCATCACCCTGCCGGGTTGCTAGGGAAAAGGCATGCACAAATTTTATTATCTGTTGATAAGGACGGCAGTCACACACAAGATTGACATTTGCTGGCCGAGAAAAAAGTTCCAAATTAAAAAATGTTCCGACCTCGTTGACGATGGTGCGATCAAAACACTTTTTTTACGTTGACAGATGTCAGAATTGCCTTCAAATTACCATGACAAGCATAAATGCTAACAGCACTGATATCTATGCATGCTACGACAAACACTCTTTTATAGCATTTATGTATGCCATCATGTTCCTTGACTTATAGGTTGGTATGCGGCTGACCACCCATACTGTAAAAATGGTTCACTTTGCCAATGTCACCCCTGTTTCAGGGGAGGACGGCAAGAGTTGCAGGGTGTATGTCCATTTGACATTTGGTTTTTATGTTGTAGGTTCACATGAGACATGTGCAAGCGCAAACTTGTACGTGTCTGGCTGTGGGAATGCATGTAATGTGAATCTCCAATGTAACATATCTTTGCAATTTAGATTAGATTAGATTAAATCAAAGTTTAAAGGTAGGTACGCTGTCAACCATTGTACAAATGAAAGTTATTCGTAAAATAAGAAATCAATGAATGTGAAACCAAAAAAGTATTCTATAAACTTACAGCAGGAATTTATATGAGAAAATTCAGAAACATTAAAGTTAAAGCGTCAATAGACAAGAAAATGGTACAATATTACCCAGGGATGTTCAATAAGGCCCATGTTGTCCACCAGTCTCCGCATATCAGCCTTGCTGAGGGCGGTTCCAATCATCACAGACTTCCGGCAAGCTCTGGAGGCAAACATTGCTCTCACCCTGCTGGGGCGACACATCTCATTGGGGGCTTCCTGCAACAATCATGACACACTTATGCTGTATTGTAGATAAGGGAATGTGATCAGTAGAAGTAACGACCGTTCCGTAGTCCAGTGGCAACACTTCGGACTCGTAAATGGAAGGTTGTGGGTTTGAATCCCGGCGGAGCACAAAAAAATACCATTTATATTTTCATATATGCTCTTCACTGGGTTGAAAAATTCATAAAACCTTTACCAAAGACCGGTTACTAAAGGTCCATCCAGCCTTACAGCAACTGGATCTTGCTTGAGTATTGGCGCTCTGTAGCGACGACCAAGCTCATAAACACCTCTGCGGCACTACCTAGAGTCCCTGAAATCTAGGGAGTCTCCCGCACAGGATTTGTTAAATAAATAAAAACCTCTACCAGGATAAGGTGTGTGGAGGGTTTTAAAAGAGACTGAAAAACAAATTAAATATAAATAATGAAAACCTTAAGCATAAACAGCAGTTCATCGATATCCTCTTTCCCAAACACAGTATTTTTTGAGATGGGAATAGTCAGGAGCTTGACTCTGCTGGTTGGAGGAGCAGCCTCATCAATCTCAAATGTGAATCCATTGTGTCGGAACACTTCCAGGTTGTCCATGAGGATCCTCTCACATACTCCGCTCAGGTCCAGAGGCTTGGGTCTGCAAATATTCAATATAATTTATTTTACCTCACTATGACCAAAATCTTGCAAAAGCTCAGGACTTTGTCCGAAAGGCGTGCGAGATGGATCGGCCATATAATGCGACAAGAAGGTCTCTTGCATGCCATAATGGAGGGGATGACCGAGGGGACCAACTCTAGGGGACCCCCACGCCAAGAGTACCTGGAGGACCTGCTGGTGGACGTGCGCTGCTCAACATATGCAGACCTAAAAAGAGCCGCACAAGACAGGGAGGAATGGAGAATAAGAGTAAAAGATATTGCTGCAAACCAATCCTAAGATTGAAACAGGAGAAGAAGAAGAAGAAGACCAAAATCTGATCACTCTGCCTTACCAGGAGGTCCCAGGGTTCAATCTTCGGAGAGGACTGTGGACGACCTTAAATAGGGTCCGCACATAGCAAGGCCGTTGCAACTCCTTACTCCACAAATGGGGATTAGCTCCATCTCCAGGGTGAACTGTGGGGCGGAGAACCAGACTGTCCGGCACATAGTGGAGGAGTGCCCCATCAAAAGACACCCTCTTGGTCTGAAAGACCTCCACGAAGCCACGCCAGGAGCAGTGAAGTGGATGGAGGGCTTGGATCTTCGCCTCTAAAGCGGCCTAATCGCCAAGAAATTTGTTGCGCTTGCCGGCCATACACAAAGTATTTAGTAAGTATACCTACAAGTCCATGACATAGTTCTATGACTACTTTCAACAACAAAACATTGAGAAGCCCGTGGTGGTAAGAAGTCCCATGTATACAAACCCTACTAAGCAACTACTTTCCGCGAAGGAATCCCATGTCCCAAGTTCAACCTAATATTTTTACAGGTAGGGCGGCCGCCCTTACGCCAACCACTTCAGTCTAAGTGGGGGTTTCCCAGTTACCGAGGTGACTGGTGCTCATTTCTTGTGAAGGCTGAGTAAACCTTGCCAGTATTTTATTTTGAGTTTGAAATAAACACCGAAGCAGAAAATCATTTCTGACACCCTGAGTAGGATTTGAACCTGAGCTCTCGGCATGAAATTCAAGCACTTTACCAACTGAGCTATCGACCCAACACGTATAGCTTAGATGTCTAAACTAGACTGTACATGGAATTTAAATGTTATAAATATAAGTGAAACTCAATTATGCTATAAGTATTATTATTTTACGTACATGACAAGCCGTTGGTTGGACAGCACTGTCGTTCGCTGCAGAGTTTCAAAGTTGTACTTTTCATCTGTGGCATGTTGGTCTATGATGAACAGGTCCCTCTCCAACTGGGTGACGATGAACCCAAGGTTAAACTGACCAACTATCCTCATGGCCTTGAACATATCCTTAGACAGCTCCTTTTTCAGTTCATCTTCACAGCTTTTATTTTGTGTTGGATTTATCTCGGATCGGAACTTAACCCTGTCTAGATTTAACTTGTTTTCATTTTTTAAAATGTTGTTCTTTTCAATCAGTGATCTGATAATATCCATGGATACATTCACGTTGACAGTATTTCTTTCTACGGGTTGTTTTTCAATGCAATCATCTACTATCACTTTGACAGATTTCTTTCTTTTTTCTCCATCGCTTTCATCCTCAGATACTTCTTTTATTTCACCATTGACCGGACTAGAATTATTTTCATCTAAATATTTGCTTGAACTTAATTTTGCAACACTTTTTTGTACCCTCGTTTCTTCCCTTACTGCATTTATATCCTCAATGACTTCATCGCTCAAATGACCAGCATCATCCAAATCTTTAATCTTTAAATCACAATGAATAGAATCTTCAACTTTTGAATCCTCGTTGAATGATTCTGCACATTTTGAATTGCAATCAACTTCTAAGTCACGGTTGATAGAATCTTCAACCTTCGGATTATGTTTAATAGAACTTTCAACATTTAAATCATAGTTATTAGAATCTTCACCCTGTTTAACACTGTCATCATCATCATCAGCTTTCATTTCTACCATTGTCTCATCATAATTCTTTTTCTTCTTCACACTCACACCAAAATCAGTAAGAGTGTGGCTTTTCCTTTTTGTTTCCTTTGTTTTAGACTGCACATCTTTAGTCGACTCACAAATGTTTTTATTTGAAAACTGACTGAGAAACGATGAGAATATACGCGGAGCATTCTTTGGTAGCACTTCAGCCCTGCTGGTGTTTTGAGTTACATTCTCAAGTTTGACGCAAGACGGAATATTCTCAAAGCACTTCAAAAGTGAAGCTTTCACAACGTCCAACAGATGATTCTCTTTGTTCAGAAACACTTTCCTTTTATCAGGTGTTACGTTAACATCCACTGAAGAATGTTTAAGTTTTACATCCAAATAAACAAAGGGATATTGGTTGGGATTGTATTGTTTGTATACTTCGTTTACTAGTTTCATTATCTTGGTAGGTTCACACGGACGACTGTTTATAAAATAAAACTGTCTATCAGACGTTGATCTCCCACTGCCGTGAGCACAAGAAGACAGATAACCTACAAATTCAAAAGGTTTTTTTATTTCATTCTGCGTGTTTTGACTTACAGATGCAACACTCAGTTGACTCAGGTTATTTTCATCATTGGAGTCTTCAGAGAGATGCAATTCCTCGTCAGATTTAATATCAGACACGTCCTGATGGTCTGTTTGTACACTGAGGTCTTCTTTCTCTGTAGTTTCCAAGTTTTTAAAGAATTTCTTTTTCATGTTTGGGGAAGAGCTAGCGGGATAGAAAGACTTCAGCTCTAGAAGTGTTTGCAGTTGTTTGACTCCAAACACGCTGGCTATGTTATCTCTAAGAGAGCCCCCTTGTGTAGCGACTACAATAGATTTGTTGCCTTGGGAAGTTTGATTGGTGCAAGTGATCCTGAAACATTAAAGCATCAGAAAACTCAGGAAACAACACTTTTATTTGAGTCTTAATTAACTTTAACCTAAGAAATCACCTACAATTAAAGGCAAATGACAAAATTGGTTTATTTCAGGAGTATAATGAGAAATATCGGCTCATGCATCTCATCATAAAAGGAAGAATGTGTTTGGTTTGATGCATCTGCAATCTTTGGAATGAAAAACAACGGATGTTACTGACCATGTGTAAAGAGAAGAACGATTTTCTCTACGTTTCGTGGGAAAGAAAATCGTTCTTCTCTTTACACACGGTCAGTAACATCCGTTTTTTTTCATTCCAAAAAATGTCTAACGACCGTAATCATAATTTAGCATCTGCAATCGCCTGCCCCCGGACGTGGGTGCCTGGAAAAGTTTTGAATCTGTCAAAGAGGGAATAAAAATCCACTTTTTCGTCAGCACAGAAAGCGCCCTTGCAGTGACAGAAAGTCACAAAACGGGCGCTCTAGAAATCGTCATCATCAACACAAGCTCAAAGTCGAAGGAGAACATCCTGATTGAAGAATCTAACACAGTGATTTTTCAGATACATCTTTCGTGCGGCAGTATGAAAAATACAAATCGCAATGATTAGTAATCTGTTATGATTTTACTTGAGGTTCTTTTGATTCAATTGCGATTTAAATTGATTTCACAACATTTATTTTTCACAATATAGGTTACAATGTACTATTCACTCTTCACTCTCTGCTTACAGATCTTCGCATTACAATGGTCTAAGCAACTCTGTCTCCCCGCAGAATCTTTGCTCGTATTTATATGTGCTGCAGAGACGATTCTCGCATGTTCAAGAACATGGTAGATACTTCCATAATGGATGGTACTAGAGCATTGTTCTACACTATACCAGAGACGTCACACACACACCAATCAGCGTGCCTAGGCTTACATACAACGAATCCATAGTTCTTAACAAATCTTTACTGAAGAGGTGCTGCAAGAACAATAATCAAGACCACTCACTTGACTCTCTCAGACACCAGGCAATAAGCATACAGCAGCTGGGTCATCTTGTTGAACTCCCTTTTGTGGTTTCTGTGGAACTCCTTCTGTCTCACTGGCAGCGAGGAGAACAGGTTGGCAATGCTGACAGTTGTGCCAATCTGCCGGGCACACGGAGTACTGCTCACAATGTTGCCCTTGTGATCGTAGCATATCCTAGTGCCTGTAAAAACAATGTCACTCAATTAAAAATAACAATATATTTCTTTTTCTAAATCTTGTTCCTCATTGCTGAGGGTTGTGACCCATGTGAAAGCTCTTTTCTCTTGACTGAGCTGCCGGCAGATCTTCACTTGATCGGTCCATTGTGTGGGGGATCTTCCTCTTCCTCTCTTTTCCTCCAAGCCACCGATTACAACAAGTCGTTCCAGGCTATCCTCATTGCCACGGACAATGTGTCCGAAGAACTGAAGATCTAGTAATATCTTAAGATTTAGTAATGTCTTAAGATATAATAATATCTTTATAATGGTAAGATAACTCAACGTTTTTGTAGCGCCAATATTTTTTCTAAGCCTTCACAAGAAATGAGAACCAGCCCCCTAGGGCAGGGGTCGGCAACCTGCGGCTCGCGAGCCACATACAGCTCTTTGGTTGTGAAGTTGCGGCTCTTTAGTTTCATGCGCTAATATAAAAATTTATCAAAAAACCACAAAAATCATTTTGAATCGATTGCACCTGAATTTGATGAATTCTCTATTTTGGGCACTGTGACCTTATTGACAGCAGTGAGGACAGAGCGCAATGGTCGCTTGGCGTAAGGCTTGCCGACAGAACATAGCTCAGCGAGACATGGGGGTGCCGTGCCGTTCAGGGCCCTAAGTACAGTGAGACACAACTTAAACTTTACCCTCTCTCGGACCCTCAGCCAGTGCAGCTCTCTCAGCAATGGCGAAATATGACAGCTCTTTCCCTGTCTAAAAATTTCCCTGGCAGCAGCATTGAAAGCCATCTGCAGTCAATCAAATAGTTTATGTGGTAGTATTGGCCACTCCTAGTGAAATTGCGGCTAAATACAAGTAAAAGTACATCTGTGCTTACCGTGTGCGGACGAGGAGTGTTTGGTGGTGACGGTGACATCAGCGAGAGAGCACAGCGAGCTCAGGGCCTCCCCGCGGAAACCAAACGTGGACACACTCAGCAAGTCACAGAAGTCCCGCAGCTTAGACGTGTGGTACTTCAGGGCTGGAAGGACAAGGCGATATGCAATCAAATACATCAGTACACAACAGTGGCCAGTGGTGATTTTTTTCAGAAGGCAGCCCGATTCGAAATGTAAATCTAATCTAAATCTAAGTTGCAAAGATATACATCAATTGAGATTCATATTAAATGCATTCCCATATGCAGACGCGTATAAGTTCGCGATAACACATGCCACATGTGGATCTACAATATAAAAACCCGAATCTCAAATGAACATACACCCTGCAAATCTTGCCGACCTTCCCTGAAACAGGGGTGACATAGGCAAAGTGAACCATCTTTTTACAGTATGAAATGAATTTGAAATAAACACACAAATGGGAAATAATTTCTGACACCCTCGGTGAGATTAGAACCCGAGCTCTGGGTATGGAATGAAAGCACACTACCAACTGAGCTATCGACCGGATTTCATTTGAATTCAAAAAAGGAACACATCATACTTTTTTTTAATTCCAATGCCTAAAACCTGGAACTGGATTAAATACAGAAAAAGCGTCTTACTGAGTCCTGAGAAGTTTTCTTCGAGCACACCAGATCCATTGTCTAGCACCTCTACGAGCTCTTTCCCATAATCCTTCAGTCTCACTTCAACAATCGTTGCACCAGCGTCTATAGCGTTTTCCACTAACTCTTTCACAGAGATGGCCAAATTTAAGACAACCTGCACGTTTAAAAAATAAATATTACCATATCTGTATAACTATCACGAGATTCAAACGTTCAAACTAAAGTTCTGACCTGTCCCGAACAAATCCGGTGCACCGCGTCCTTGTTTATAGCTTTGATCGCATTTTGGGACTCTCCTGAATCGATGTCATCCTTGCAAGACTCACTGGAAGTAACTTTATCATCCATTTTTTGTAAAATAATAAGAACACATTGAAAAATTAACTTATATTTAACGAAAAAATAATCACAGCTATGAATGTTTTGTTAATGAAATGTCAAAACTGTCAAACAAATTTGCCACCAAAATCGAAAAGGGCTGCGATCAAACAACATAATTTTTCCTTAGTTTATACCTACCATACATTAAGTTATGATAATTTTATAGATAATTTTGATTTAAATGATTATGAAATATTACTTTATGATGACAGTTGTGATTATAAACCTAAATGTTCATGTTATATTTTGTAAGCTTTTATTTATGTGGCACGCGTTCCGAGCTTAGAAAGTGGTGTGACAAGGTACCTATTTCTAAATTTGCAAATGGCTGTCGGCGTTTATCGGAGTCGGGTGTTCGCTGTCAGTCGTGTGTCAAATACACTTTCAGCTTTATTTTAGATCGTTTCAATGTTGAGTGAGTGTGTTGTGGATGTAACGAAACAATGTGTAAAAATATAGTTAACAAATGTAGCTGTTGGTGCTTATTAAGTTCGTAAGAATCAGCTTACAAATGATTGTGTAGTGTATCATTTTTGTTCTAAGTCGCCCAGCTGTTGTCCCGTTATAGCAATAATATTATTGTCTGAAATTACATGGATGATTGTGACCATAGGATCAACATTTAACCGGTGAGTTATATTCTACATTACATGAGCTTTAAATTATGAACATTCTCAGTTCTCCTTCATTTCACGATTTCAGACATATCCACATTTTCGTCCCCGCAACATTTAGGGCTTTCATAACATGCATGTACTGATTCTTGAAAAACAAGATTTTCTGTTGTTACATTGTATTAAACGGCTCTACATTGACTTAAATATTATTGAAATCTAATATTAATACAAATTCCTAGGCTGTTTCTATCATATTTGCAGTGAATACAACATATTATATTTTTTGTAGTCCAATGTCGAAAAGTTCATACAAAAAATAAAAATGGGAGAAAAAAATGGTTGTACAAACATATCAGCAGCTTATTTTACATGATACATTTTTATTACCACAATCTAAATCTAAGCTGCAAAGATTCAAATAAAACGCATTCCCACAAGCAGACATGTATAATTTCGCGCTAACACATGCCGCATGTGGACCTATAATATAAAAACCCAATCTCAAATGAACATAAGCCCTGCAACTCTTGCCGACCTTCCATGAAACAGGGGTGACATTGGCAAAGTGAACCTGATGGTAATAATAAAAACTTATGATTACGCATTTGGTGAACGCTGTTGTGAGAATCACACTTTAAAAGAGCCATCTGCGTGCTTGATCATCTTTTTTTGCTATATTAAGCACCAACTTCTCAAGCAAGACCCAGTTGCTGTAAGCCTGGATGAACTTGTGAGACCGGCATTTGACACAAACATATAATTTTTTCAACAAGAAGAGCACATGTGAAAATTTAAATATTTTATTTTTAATGATTCGCTGGGATCTAGGAATGAACCCACTACCTTCCGATTACGTGTCCGAGGCGCGTACCACTAGACTACGTACCTGTTTATACTTAAGATGACGAAAGAACAAGTTTAATGTTCTCGTTCATAGAATTATTTTGGTTTTTGATCATATAGTGTGTTATGCTTGACTTATAGGTTGGTACAAGGCTGACCACCTATACCTTCTGTAAAAAATGGTTCACTTTGCCAATCTCACCCTTTTTCAAGGAATGTCGGCAAAAGTTGCAGGGTTTATATTCATTTGAGGTTTGGATTTTAATTCCTTAGATAGGTACAGATGCAGCATTTGTAAGCGCGAACACGTGTCTGTTTATAGGCATTCATTTAATATGAATTTTGAATACTTTTTTTTTTAATGGATTTGTGAAGAGGAATGCAATTCACCAACCTATTCTGCCTGGCCAGAAACAGGTATTAATATCATCAATTAATAATTTATTATTGTTTATATTAATGAATTATTAATAAATAATTAGATACCCAATAACATCTGTTGAACCAGGGTCAAAGTTATGGTCAAGTGACCCAAGCGGGGATCGAACCAACGTTATTCTATTCCAAATACGCTAGAAAGATCGGCCACTTGGGCCCCTCGGCCATAACACCGACAATATTATATCTTTACAACTTTGACTATAAATTATAGAATATGATTAGAGTCCTTTCTCACTTGTCGGGTGTCAGATCCGTATATTAATCGGAGGTTCCAGTGGCAGAACATTATGTACATGGAGCTATTCACACTTATCGGAAACCGACTTTGTCCGAAATGTTCTGCAACTGGAACCTCCGATTAATATACAGATCCGACAACCGACAAGTGGGAACGGGCTCTTACTGTTACATAAGTAAGTACATAACTTTGCATCAAGATAATGGATTCGGGATAAGTACCTACGGTAGTTAAATAAATCCCTCAATGATTGCTTGTAATTCTATCCATTCAGATGAAGGATAACAAAGTTTTAATGCCTGAACATAATGATGTATAGAAACAGAAGCGCTATTCTGCTAAATTTCTTACACTTTGGATATCCATACAAGTCGGAGATTGCTAGCGCTTGCAAAAGAACTCCATAGATAAAAAATCACAGTACACCTTATTTTTGGACACGAATCGCCAGCTCGTCGCCTAAGGTCGTATGGAATTTAGTAAAATAGCGCTTCTGAAACGACCTTCAGGCGACAAGCAGGCGATTCGTGTCCAAAAGTACTGTGATTTTTTTTTTATCTATGAAGTTCTTTCTCAAGCGCTAGTAATCTCGGACTTGGATATCCTAAGTGTAAGGAATTTAGCAGAATAGCGCTTCAGAGATCACGACGCTACGTTTCTGCATGTGGCATAACACTCCCAGGAGGTGACCTGCGTTATCAGATGTGTGATGAGACATTAAGGAAGACTGTCTGCAGAGATGGAAGGCTGGTCGTAGAGGTGTGGGCGTCCCTGGCAACAGGGCGCGTGGGAGACCATATGCATCTGCTTCTGCATCCAGACTCTACAGTCTACACCAGTGATGGGCAAAGTACGGCCCGCGAAAGCATTTAATCCGGCCCGCCGACGGTCTTCGACACGAATAGTCGAGACTAGCCGCGTAGTTCAAGATTCGACCATGAAATCGCGGAAAAACTCAATCAGAAACCGACTTACTGATGAACCGGTCCGTAGTCCAGTGGTAACACTTCGGACTCGTAAATGGAAGGTTGTGGGTTCGAATCCCGGCGGAGCACAAAAAAATATACCATTTATATTTTAAAATTTGCTCGTTGATGATGATGATGATGAGTTGATGATTTCTTTATAGCGCCGTTTTGTGATGTAGTCACTCCAAGAGCGCTGGTGCAAACGATGCTAGAAATTTGTTTGCCTTCAGTGTATTCCGGAACTTTCCATGGTCCTCTAGCTCTCTCACATGATTTGGCAGGTGGTTCCAGGCCATAGGGCCAGCAACTGCAAATGCACGCTCTCCAAACATTGTGTTGTTGAAAAATTCATAAACCTTTACCAAATACCGGTCATCAAAAGGTCCATCCAGCCTTACAGCATCTGGGTCTTTCTTGAGAATTGGCGTTTTCTACAGCGACGACCAAGCTCGCAGAGGGCTCTTGAGGTGTGATACACACAAAAACAGCGCTCGCCAAATAAATCAGCCTAATTTAATTTTAATTTTTAACACTTTTCGTGCCGCTGAAAGTTACTTCGTCACAGCTCGAACCTGCATTCGAAAATCACACGTTTACCATGGCAGGCCTTCGAATAAAAGTTAAATTGTAATTTTTAACATAGGTGAAGTGTGTAATACTGCATTTTTTCCCGTAATTCTGGTCCTTCTCTGAAATTTCGTAGACTTTTTGGCCTCAAAGAAAATTTGCCCTCCACTGCTCTACAGTCTATACACCATCATTATGCATCAGTTGCCAATCTCATCAGCAGCGGGTGGGTCAGTGACTCGCATACAATATACAAATCCTACAACCGCTTTCAGACGCTGTTTAACAAATCCAGATTATAGATACTAGATAGAGGCATTAACTTTGTAATTTTTCAACTTCGAGATAAGTACTTATTACGTAGTTAGGATGGGTGATAAATATTTGAAAAAAGTGAAGGTATACTACACACAAAAAGTGTGAAAGGAAAGGGAGACCAACAAAAGTATGATTGAATAAGAGTTTTAGGCTTACGCGGCCGGCCGATGATGCTGGAGTGAAGTTTTCCGGGATCTGTTGCCGTGGTCTGTGGGAGCTGGAGCTTCCGGACGTTTCGCCCATTTCTACGATGGGCTTCTTCAGCATGAAGTATGATGATTAATATGATCTTGTTCTTATCAAGATCACAGTTCTCATCAAGATCATCTTCATCATCATACTTCACGCTGAAGAAGCCCATCGTAGAAAAGGGCGAAACGTCCGGAAGCTCCAGCTCCCACAGACCACGGCAACAGATCCCGGAAAACATCACTCCAGCATCAAAAGTATGATTGGTGACATTGGAAAATAATGTAGGAAATTTACGAAAAAGATGTGAATGAATGAAAAGAATGAAATGAAATGATCTAAATTTAAAGTTCTTCCATATTACTAGGTACAGCACATTTATTATTTGGCTTGTCTATTTCTGTCATGGTTCCCTTCCATACTTGTGAGTATAAAACCTAACACTAAAACTCAAGCGTAGCGTTTACCTAAAATGTACGGAAACTAAAACTGTTAATGTAGCGAGTGCTCGAGTTACCTTGCATTTTGTTGTATAACGCCACGGTTGAGTTTGGATGTCATGTTTTACACTCGAGGTACTTACTGGAGTGGTGTTATCTATGCACGCCCCTGCCGCGCTGGCTATTTTTATCTTCCTGCTGCGAAATAGCAGTCACACCTGAGATGAGCAGTCGCCAACAGATGCGGCACGCGTGCTTCTACAAAATGTATTAGGACGAGTCGTTTGGTGATCGCTGATTTTGTGTGCATCCTATATAATCTATAATCTGTTGTAAAGTTGCAAGGATATATATTCATTTAAAGCTCTCAGATGTATGCCCACAAACCAACACGTGTAATTCGCGCTTAAAAATGCTGAATGCGTACTTACAAATAAAATCCAAACCTCAAATGAACATAAGCCCCACAACTTTTGCCGACCTTCCCTGAAACAGGGGTGACATTGGCAAAGTGAACCATTTTTTACAGTATGGATGGTCAGCCTCATACCAATCCACTTAACTTAAATAAGTTAAAATTAGGCTGAGTCCATTTCTTAAATAAATAAATATTGTCTACCCTAATGTCTGAGGCGCCTTCGTGGGCTGAAAGTCATCACCACGAAAATTCTTACCTACCGAATATCGGTAATATTTGTATGAAGACTAATCAGCTGTTCACTCGCGGCCATCTTGGATTCACAGGGCTTCATATAAATATTACCGATATTCGGTAGGTGAGAATTACCGTGGTGTTGAGACTTCCAGCCTTGATCCATCCCTTGGTCTTTTGTTATCCGGAGCTCTTGGTTATCCGCAGCAGCCCGGATAATCGTGGTCCTACTGCACTTGGTTACCGTGATGAGAGTGTGGAGAGGCTGCGAGGGAAGTAGGGCGAGATGAGGAGCAGTGTGGAGACGGGAGAAGGGAGAGGAGGGGCGGAGGCGCCGCATGGCAACCCCTAACAGGCCGGAGCAGTCTCTACAGTGTGACCCATTGACTAGAAATTATTTTAACGAAAATAGACAATATAAAATCTAAAATATTAAAATCAAAAACAATGTGTATATGGTTGCGGGGCGAGTAAAATTTACAAATGTACGACCGGTTTCAATGTTTCCATCATCAGGTACAAAATATTACCTGATGTTGGAAACATTGTTTCCGAGACCGGTCGTGCAATTGTAAATTTTACTCGCCCCGTAACCATATACAAATTGTTTTTAAGTTTTAATTTTAATATTTTAAAAATGAAAGGTTACAAAGTGAGTGCCTCATCAATTATTTAATGATAAAATATATATCCGTTTCAACCTACTTACGAAAATGTCATTACACTCATTGGTATATTCCTTGACTTATAGGTTGGTATGAGGCTGACCACCAATACTGAAAAAAATAGTTCACTTTGCCAATGTCACCCCTGTGTCAGGGAAGGTCGGCAAAAGTTGTAGGGCTGATGTTCATTTGAGGTTTGTATTTTATTTGTAAGTACACATTCAGCATTTGTAAGCGCGTGCTACACTACACGTGTTTGTTTGTGGGCATGCATTTGATATGAGCTTTAAATGTTAATATAACTTTGCAGCAAAGTTTTTTTTATCAGAAAGAGAACAAAGAACTTCACAGTTGCATTTCCATGTGTACAAAAAAACTCGGGCGAACGTAAAAATGTTTCTAGAAAAATGGCAGCATTTCCGCGTGCGTACTATGCCCGGAGCAGTCCGAACATAGACGCATGCGGTATAAATCTTGTGATCGATAAAATCATCGAATTTTAAAGGTAAAAGGCATTATTTTAAGACATTCTGGCATGTGTTGTGATTGGTGTG
Organism: Agapetus fuscipes; assembly: GCA_951799405.1. Classification (NCBI taxonomy): domain Eukaryota; kingdom Metazoa; phylum Arthropoda; class Insecta; order Trichoptera; family Glossosomatidae; genus Agapetus; species Agapetus fuscipes. The sequence goes on along the minus strand of OX637357.1, from coordinate 12,255,994 downwards.
GATATCAATCCAGTAAGTTAGTTTCAGCTCCTCTATGTCATTACTCCATGTATACTCACTATCTCAACTCACATTCCATGTTAGAGTCTTGGGCACGCCTCTGACCTAGAGGTTCGTGTTTTGTCGTGCCGTTGCTTTTATTTCACGGGAAGGCCTTCCGCCACATACATGCAGCACCTGTATGAGGAGAGGTCTAGTGGTGGTAACGCTTCGGACTCGTAAATCGAAGTAAATATTGTCGAAGGGCCGGCCTTACGCCAACCACTTCAGTTGAAGTGGGGGTTTCCCAGCTCCCGAGGGGGTTGGTACTCATTTATTGTGAAGTCTGAGTAAACCCTGCCGGTGTTTCATTTTGAACTTGAAATAAACACCGAAACGGGAATTCATTTCTGAAACCCTCGGCGGGATTCGAACCCGAGCTCTCGGCATGGAATGCAAGCGCTTACACATGCCGCATGTGAACCTACAATATAAAACCTAATCTCAAATGAACATAAGCCCCGCAACTCTTGACCTGCAACTCCGACCTTCCCTGAAACAGGGGTGGCGTTGGCAAACTAAACCTTGTTAAATACAGAACTACCGCCGCCATCTTGTAAAACGTCTCTATTGATAGTTTATTGGGAATTTTGATAGTTTATGTTGTTCAGAAATTGGAAGCATTCTGTTGAAGAAAAACAAATGCGCCTATTGATTTTATCAGTACTCCCTCCCTCCTTCAACAGTCACCTACGTTCAGCTTCCGTGTAGGTCTAGATATGCAATCAAACACAGACGTTTTTATTAGGGAATCACATTACCGGGGAATTGAGTCGTGCATTTTAAAGTACATTCCGCTGCCCTCCGTCGTATTCCGCGTCGCGGCGGAAACCTCCGCTGCCCTCTTCCGCGGCGGCGGGGTTGGAAGGGAGGGGGGGGAGGGGGTAGCGCCCCCTGACGCCCTAACCACGCGACCCCATTACTACCCCTCAAAATTACACCCACGCCGTAAATTCATATCACACAATCGTAAATGGAACTGTTACTGACGTCGTTACAATTATTCTTCATTTTAATACTCAAATACGACTAAGTAATTGTGCAACTTCTTTTTTTGACTACCGAATAATTGTTATGGATTTGTAATAGCATTAAAGAATTACTCGTTTTTCTAATTGAAATTTACTTATGAGAATTATGGATGAAATAATAGGGTAATTGCAGTGGTGGGAAAAACGGTTTAAAATACTATGGTTGTGTAGAGTGCATTTCAAGGATCACAACCATATATTTTTTAAGTAGAAAAAATAAAGATATTATTATATTATCGAGTGAAAAGAAACAGTGTTCAATTAGTATTTTTTTAAAAAAAAAACAAAAAAATCAAAAAAGATATCATTGATAATATTCAAAAATAAAATGCTCAATGCAAGATGAAATATCTTTTACCCAGGATGAAATATCTTTTACCCAGAATGAAATGTCAAGTTTACCCAGGATGAAATATCTTTTATCTCGGATGAAATGTCTTTTACCCAGAATGAAATGTCAAGTTTACCCAGGATGAAATGTCTTTTACCCAGAATGAAATGTCAAGTTTACCCAGGATGAAATATATTTTATCTCGGATGAAATGTCTTTTACTCAGGATGAAATATATTGTACCCAAGTTGAAATATCTTTTACCCAGGATGAAATATCCTTTACCCAAGATGAAATATCTTTTACCCAGGATGAAATGTCTTTTACCCAGAATGAAATGTCAAGTTTACCCAGTATGAAATATCTTTTATCTCGGATGAAATGTCTTACCCAGAATGAAATGTCTAACTCAAGATGAAATATCTTTTACCCAGGATGAAATTTCTTTTACCCATCATGCATTTTTTAAATATTTTATTACTGTGATCACACTCATACGATAAAAACAAGCGTGCCGTATGAAGCATTCGTGAGGTGACGAATCCAAAGCGAGAAATTCCTTTCCATCGGTAGCCCATACATCGGTTTCTCCTTTCCCATTTATTAATAAATTGCACAGAATCTGTACTCGACTTTCTTGCAAAAATTAACCCACTGTATGACGTATGTAAAGCTAGAATCATCTACCAGCTTATGCAGTTTCAATGAAAATATAATATATCGATAATAAATCAATTTTATTCCACCGCGGTGTGTACCTGCATGCTCGTACAATATGGATAAAGCCATTAAAATTATTAAGTGAATAAAAAATATTTGGATGATTTATTTGGTGAGCGCCGTTTTGTGTGAATCACAACTCAAGAGCCCTCTGCAAGGTTGGTCTTCTCTGGAAAAAGCGCCAATTACACAAGAAAGATCCTTGACTTATAGGTTGGTATGAAGCTGACCTCTGTACTGTACTGTACTGTATCCTGCCGCCGTTCCACTAGGGGTGACCGGTACCTCTGCAGATGCGCCTCCACTTTTTTCTGCCCTAACAAACCACTTTTATTTCCTCAATATTCATCACCTTTTTCATACACACTCTTCTCTTATTCTCACTCTGCAGAATCCATTCTTTCGCAATCTCACCTATTTGGTCTAACCATTCTTTCCTCAGCCTTCCCCTTCCGCGCTTTCCTCTGACATTTCCTTTGTACACTTTCTTCGTTAGTTGTTCATCATCCTTTCTTTCAAGATGTCTGAACCATCTCATTGTACTTTTTTGTACTTTCATTCTCATATTCTCTTTTATACCACACTCGTTCATCACTCAAGCATTACGTACTCTATCACTCAGTGTCTTTCCAGCCATTGCTCTCAGGTAAGCCATTTCAACCGTACTTACATACTTTACTCAGCTCACATTCATTAAGCCTCACTTCCACCAACCAATATGCCATTGTGGACCGCCGATCTCTTATTCTTCGTAAGTTTCCTATTTCTTGCAATTCTTCCAATCGTTTCCATCACACTTCTTCCTCTACTAGCGCGCTTTTCCAATTATTTCGTCAATTTCGCATTCGACTCAAACTTGCTTCCCAGATAATCAAATTCTTTCACGACCTCCACTCTTTTTTCATTCAGTCTTATCTCAATTTTCTCGCATTTCTCAGTCCTCCCAAAGTGTAAAAAATAATTCACTTTGTCAATGTCACCCCTGTTTCAAGGAAGGTCGGCAAGAGTTGCAGGTTTTATGTTCATTTGAGATTTGGTTTTAATTTGTAAGTACAAATTCAGCATTCGTAAGCGCGAACTTACACGTACCTGTTTGTGGGCATGCATTTCATATTAGTTTTGAATGTTTATATTTCATTGCAACTTATATTCTAGATTATTATAGATGGTCATTAAACCCTTCTGTATGCAAACTAGGACTTTGTATGGTGGGTACACTTTTTAGTTATATTTTGAAAAAGTAACGACTGATTATTATTGGTATTTATAAAATTTCAAGAATCGCAGCCTTTTATCTATTTTTAACCCTTTGACTACCAAGAAAATTGCTAATACATTTTGTATGGAAAATTTTCACTTTGTATGGCGGCTATACTTTTGATTCACTTTTTGGAAAAAATAATGATGGCAATATATAGGTTATTATTATTGTTTTACATTTGTGCTACATTATTTTTTTATCAACCCTCTAACTGCCGAGAATTTTTCCATTATTTTTTTCTTTTATATGGCAACTCCCTAAACCGAGATTATGATGAAGAAATGATTATAATTATTAGATAGCACTATTATAAAAATGGATTCACAAAAAATTTAAGAAAAATCGTCGGAGCCGTTTTTGAGAAAATCGCATTTTAAATTTTCAGCTCTTCGGAAGCCATCTTGAATTCTCAAAAAAGTAAAAAAAAAATGATTACGAATTAAATTAATAAGCTTGTTCTTTCTATCAAATCTAAAACAAATTTAAATATCTTGCATTTTAATAGGTTTTTGTAATATTTTCGATTTAAAATTTCAGGTCGTGTAAACGGTGCTTTATATTTATTTTTTCAAAAATTTTTTTTTTTAAATTTGTGCAAATTTATGTTGTCCATAATATTGTAGAACATTATATTTTTGTTGACCCCTTAACTTTCGAGAAAATCACAATCGTTTGTTTTTTTCATATGGCAGCCCATAGACACAGATTAGTAAGAGTGTTGTCATAACTAATTTATTAAGTTAAAAATTAATTAGTGGCAACTCTGAAAATTTAAGAAAAATTCTTGGAGTCGTTTATGAGAAAAGTGCAATTTTATGTTTTTTTTGTATGGCAGCCATCTTGAATTTTCAAGTTGGTGTAATGCCATGTTATTCATACTTAATACATGTCCAAAAAAGTTGATGTAGCCAAAATTTGGTATCTCTAGGTCTTATACTTTGGAAAGTGACACACACACATACATACATACATACATACATACATACATACATACATACATACATACATACATACATACAGACGGACGTTTTTGAAAGATAGTGTTTTTTGGCATGTCCTGCACCAGGACAACTCATTTCCGTGAAAACCTCGAAATTTTTTTTTCACACCAAATCATAACTTTCTTTATAGCCTTCGGCTATAGCAAGAAAGTAAAAAATAGCAATTTAGCTCCCAGTTAAAAAAAAAACTTTGGATTCGGCCCCGAAAACAATTTACGACTATTATTCCGTGTAATGAATCACATGAAGGAGAAATAAAAGCATATTTTTCATTCATTTCATTTGTGACGTAAAACAGTTTTCTACGTTTTATAATACCAAACATGGCGCAATCTGAGATTTTTTTTCCGAAATAAAGAAAATATTTTTTATCGTGTTTCCGTATTTATATCTCGTTTTTTGGGAGGGATCCGAAAAGAAGAAAATTTATGAATAAATTGATCAACTTGTTCTCTTGATAATGGTGTGATAGCATCGAAAGCGCTCGAGTAAATAAATCAACTCATGAAGAAAAACTTTGTGTTCAATCTTTACATTATTAAAAAAATGTATTCAAATTTCACACGATCGACTCGGGGACAGATCATCCCCTTAGTGCTTGTTATTGTCTTTTGTCCATCAGAGGTTATTTCACATGAGCAATATTTGTTCGTGTGTAGGTACTGGACCAATATTTCTTATGAATGCTGGAAATTAATTTTAACAACAACTCTCACATTATCGTGTTTTATTCTTACCTCAGCTTATTCTTTTTTTTTACACACAGGAGAACCGCCCTGATGAGAGATCGTGTAACCGATCCGAAACGTCGGCTAAAAATAATAATAATAGTCAACGGATTACCCGAAAACTTACTAACGTGTATAAATTACAAATGATAAGAGAGCGCCGTTTTTTTGTGTGTCACACCTCAAGGGTCCTCCCTGTAACTCTGTCGCCATTCCGCTAGGGGTGGCCAGAGCCTCTGCAGAGTTGCCTCCATTTTTTCCTATCCTTACATACCTCTTTCAATTCATTCATATCCATCACCTTTTTCATGCATTTTCTTCTTTTACGCTCACTTTGTATATCCCATTCTTTCACAATCTCCTCAATCTGATCACTCCATACTTTTCTCGGTCGTCCCTTCCCTCTTTTTCCTTTCACACTTTCTTTGTATATATACTTTGTCAGTCTTATCATCATTCATTCTTTCCACATGCCCAAACCATCTCATCACATTCTTTTGTACCTTAACTTTCACATCCTCTTTCAAATTACATTATTTTTTTACCCATTCATTCCTAACTCTATCCCTCAGAGTTTCCCCGAACACGGAAAATACTTTTCAAAAAGTGTGTCTTGAGTCATGTTTGAATCAAATGGCAGTTAAGCCAAACAAGCACTGGGGCTACAGATGCTGGCTATCGCTCGTCACGTGTCGGCCCCGCGATGGGAGGTGACGCTATGACGCTGTGACAGTGAGGCCGCTGATGGGCGTGTAGCGTACAGACTATAGTTTATAGTGTAATGGAGAGGGCATATTACGAGTATCTGCACTTCTGTTCCCAGGGATGCGCACTCACACCGATCATTGATTCAACGACTGAATTTCAATCAGCCGCTAACTACCAAAATATTCCATTCTAACACGAATCTGGTGGCCGAAAAGGATCATCGTCCAGTGCTGCCCCCCTTAATGCAAATGCAGTACTCGCAAAATGGCAGTTTGGAGATAAACGAATGCTGCAGATCTTTTTAGATAAAGCAATACTTTGGTGTAAGTACTGCGTTTTTTCTTAAATATTACACATAGTTATAATAAAAAAAACATGTATTTTTTGTATGTAGCTTAAGCCCAGGAGATGTCATTTTTGCAAAAAAGTGAAAATCTCAAAAGTGTCGATTACTGCAAGTGCAATTAGCAGGACAGAGCGGCGGTCCAGAATACCCAAGCGGGGAGCGGGGAGATCCCAACTGAGGTAGCTGAACGACATCAAGGGAACTGCAGGCAGAGGATGGCTGAACACAGCAGTGAATAGACATAAATTGAGAGGATTTGAGGAGGCCTACGTCCAGGAGTGGACTGAGAAAACTGAGGATGGAAGGAAAGGAAACTGAATAAGCAGTTTTGTTCTATATAATTGTTGACATTGATACGCCACTATGCAGAAATAAAGGCGATCTTCTTTTAGTGCCACTTGTATCAAAGATCGGCGATGATCATGGCTATAGTTAGTTCACTTAGTATGAAAAGTTACAGCCGATTACCGATACAGATTTATTTTAAAATATTTTGAAATTTTTTAATTAAAACTATGTTTTTAACCACTTGAGTACCTACATTTATTTCAGGAACGTTTTCGGTATCTTTACCATCTTCGGTTGAACTTATACTAGCCAATAGAATGTTTTATCGACGATTTCTCATATCAGTGAATCAGCACGTTTTTTCAGTTTTACCGATATTGGTGGTATTAGTGAAAAATTGTGGTGATGTGTCCTAGTATAGTTGCGTGCAGTCGGGCACACTTATATATTGATTCGCCTGGCGTGGCGCCCGCCCGCCTGCCCGGTGGCCGCGTGCTGGCTGCCAACATTGCCAGTGTGCGGAGGGGGCGCCATCGCGCTCGCGTGAGGGGTGCCGCCCGGGAAAACCAAAACATCCGCACTACAAGGAAAACATTCAACGTGCTCCACGACATCTTTCATTCTCAAATACAGATCGTCCCCTTAGAGCCCGTTCCCACTTGTCGGGTGTCGGATCCGTATATTCATCGGAGGCTCCAGTTGCAGAACATTTCGGACAAAATCGGTTTCCGGCAAGTGTCAATAGCTCCATACATAATGTTCTGCCACTGGAACCTCCGATTAATATACGGATCCGACACCCGACAAGTGGGAACAAGCTCTTAGTGCTTGCTTGTCTTTGTCCATAGCTACACATGTAGTTTAACTTCTTGCCGCGTTTCCCCCGAAGGGGTCGCGTGTGGCGAGTGGAACCTATGTATTTTTACAGGTAAGGGGGCCGGCCTTACGACAACCACTTTAGTTGAAGTGAGGGTTACCCATTCCTTGTGAAGGCTGAATAATCCTTGCCGGTATTTAATTTTGAGTTTTGAAATGAACACTGAAACGGGATATTATTTCTGACGCCCTCGGTGCGATTCGAACCAGAGCTCACGGCATGGAATGCCAGCACTCTACCAACTGAGCTATCGACCGGACAATTTTAAATTAAATGCAAAAGTTAAGAAAAAATATTATCCATCGTTGTTGGATGAATTTATTGTATATTTTTTAATTAACAAGACTTTCGACTCTTAATCTGAAAAGTCAACGGACAGAAGATGCTGAAGGCAAGATGGTATGGTAAAGGTTCACCTGAGACCTTCCTTCAACCGTGGGGTCTATTCATCCAATTTTGGGTGACGCCAATATCGATGTGAATACAGTATCCTCACATGGACGCTCATGCAAAGCTATGTATTTTCTCAAGTGACGGAAATAAACCTTCCCGTGAAGTAAAAGCAAGAGCACGACAAAACAAGAACCTCTATGTCACAGTCACTGAAGCTAGTAGCATACCTCGAATAAAATCAGTTCATGAAACATGTAGGTAGTTGTGCTTCTAACGTGACTGGTCTGTTCTGCCATAAATCAAGCTACTACATTACGCCGCGCTGATGATGCCCTAATGGAATCCTTAATTTCAGCATTTTTGTGAGATTAGATAAGTCTAATTTACGGTATCGTTATGGTACTGTCCTACCTACTTCATTAACTGTTCATGGATACGATTTTGATAGCGCCCCTAGCGCCAGTTTCACCTGTCAGTGAGCGGTTTTCACGAGCAAGAGAGATAGATAGATGCATGAAAAGTACGCAAAATATGCAGTGTTTATGTTCATTTGAGGCTTTGATTTTAATTTGTAATAATAATAATAATACATGGATGATTTATTTGGTGAACGCTGTTTTTGTGTGAATCACACCTTAAGAGCCCTCTGCGAGCTTGGTTGTCGCTATAGAAAGCACCAATTCTCAAGCAAGACCCAGTTGCTATAAGGCTGGCTGGATGGACCTTTGGTGTCCGGTCTTTGGTAAAGGTTTATGATTTTTATTTTTTTTAACCCAGCTAAGATCACATTAAAAATATAAATGGTATATTTGTTGTGCTGCGCCGTGATTTGAACCCACAACCCTCCATTAACTAGTCTGAAGCGTTACCACAAGACTACGGTTCTCATTTGTGGTTTGGATTTTAATTTGTAAGTACACATGCAGCATTTGCAGTTTTTGCTCTGAATGTTAAATGTGAATATATCTTTGCCACACTAATTAAAGAAGTGATCTATGTTAAAACTTTGTTAACTCTAAAATCAGTATTTAGGGACAATTCACTTCTGTGAAAATCTCGTTTTTTTCTTCTTGGCAAAACAATCCTTACTTTTCGCCCTCTAAAGCTCTTTCCCCAACTTGCCTGTAAATTCCCAACTTATGTGGGGATGTTACTAAAAATCCCCACATCCGAAATACCAAAATCGCCGTCCGGCGTCCAATTCTGTGAGTGATTAACATGATTCACTATCGGAGTGATTTCAGTCGGCCACGCACACGTATACTTGTACACACACTGCATGCAGATACACAATATAACGTTGTCCAACAGAGGTCATTTCACATGTGAAATGTTTGTATGTGTACTGGACCAATGTGCCTTATAAATACCGGACACTCGCAAAAAAAAAAAAAAAAACGCAACTAAGCTACACATATAGTGTAACTTTTTGCCGCGTTATCCCCGAAGGGGTCGCACATGGCGAGTGAACCTATTTATTTTTACAGGTTTTAAGGGGCCGGCCTTACACCGACCACTTCAGTGAAGTGAGGGGTTTCCCTGCTCCCGAGGGGCTGGTACTCATTTCTTGTGAAGGCTGAGTAAACCTTGCCGGTTTTTTTTAATTTAAGGTTTGAAATAAATACCGAAACGGGAAATCATTTGACACCCTCGGCGGGATTCGAACCCGAGCTCACGGCATAGAATGCAAGCACTCTACCAACTGAGCTATCGACCGGACATTGATTTTGAAAAATGTTTAAAACTCATAGGATCATATAAGAAGTCGTGTACCACTGGTGGTACAAGTACCATAGTTAGGGAATCACTGCTATATACCATGCACACACGTTCTGTCGCTGTCCCTCTCTAGCTGCCTGTTTCTGAATAGTTGATAAATCACGGCAATGCAGTGCGATCGATTTCCCTCTTTTTGTAACTTTGGCGCCTTTTACTTTATTTATATTTTGGATTTACTGTGTGAAGAATGGTGACAGATTAGAACGGCACAGTGACAAAACGACACATGACGGAACGAAAATTATGAAAGAACTACATATTATGATAGAACAACACATGAAAAAATGACACAATCAAACACACACAGGCGGACCCATACTGTAAAAAATGGTATTTGAAAATACAAATGGTATATATATAAATTTATTTTTTTGTGCTCTTATAAGTCAGAAGTGTTAACCACTAGACTGCAGACGGTTATTACAATAAACTCGCGTTTTTTTTCTGGTCATTACTACAGAGTACAGAGTACAGGCATCTAGTGCAGCAACAGCCATATCTTTATAGTTTGATGATTGTGCAGGTAGTTAAGACTTAGAGTGCATGCAAATGCGGTCACTACAGATTAATTTCTCAGATGCAGCACCACGTTTTACTAAAAATGTATGGAGAGTAAAACGCCGCCTCTGATGAGCGTTTAAGTTTGCATACATTTTTTTGTAAACGCCATGGTTGAATATAATCGTATCTTGCGGTGCAGCGTTTGATGCGCAGATACTGTTTGTGGAGTATCTAAGGGAAGCTCAGGGCAGAGGCGCTTAACCTTTTTTAGGTCAAGTACCAATTTGATTGTTTAGTAACGACCAAGTACCTTTTTCGATAGTTCCCCTTTTCCACCAAGGACCTGTTTTAGCTATTATTTCGTTGACGCATTCTGCCCGGTTTGTCTTTAAAAAAAAATTCCGTCCCGAAAGAAAGCTTTTAAACAGTCTGCCCTGTAATCCATAGACAATTAGGGCAGAATGCGTTACATTTTTTTTTTTTTTTTTTTAATTAAAAACAATTGTAAAGATGAACTTTCACAAAGTTACTGCTAAAAACCTAGATAACAGAATGCGTTATGTCTAAAATGACCCTGTGTGTGAGTTGTTGTTCTTCGGGATCATATGATTCAAGAGAAATAAACGGTGTTAATCAAAAAGTTAATAAATTCACATAAAAGAAAACTGTTGACGTTATAAGCTGTTTATATTTTTACTGGAATTTTATAGTTATTCGTTTTTGCGTTTAATAGGACTAAAAGTTAATAAGACATAGTACTCGCACCTTTCTTAGCAACGCCTTTTGAAGGAAGAATCTTAGGAAAACGAGCGAGCGTTGCCCAAGAATATTGCATCATATTTTCAAAATTTTAATCGGCTCATGGGTGTAACATCCTACCTGCAACTCAAGAGGATGGCGATCAACAGAGACTTATTTCCATCAGAGGTTTGTTTGTTGAGAGCGATGTTTGCATGTGTACTGGACCAATGTGTCTCATGAAAACTGGAAATGGATTTCAAAAATATTCAATACAGCTCTCACACTATCGTGCTTTACATTAATTTCTTAGCTCAGATTGTGTAGAAGGTGATTCTTAAGACAATTTTATTGAATCCGATGGTTAATAAGCCAAACAAGCACTGGGGGGACAAAATGGCTAGCACAACAAGGCACTGCCTTTACAAGATGTCGGGGTTATAGCCGCGGGGGCTAAGAGGGCTGATCTTTTTAGCGTGTTTCGAATGGAACAGCGTTGGTTCGATCCCCGCTGGGTCACTTGACTTTAACTTTGACCCTGGTTCAACAGATGTTATTGGGTAATTATTATTTAATAATTCATTAATAATAAACAATAATGAATTATTAAATGATGATATTAGTACCTGTTTCTGGCCAGGCAGAATAGGTTGGTGAATTGCATTCCTCTTCACAAATCTATTTAAAAAAAAAAAAAAAGATGGTGATGAATATTACAAACGCGTCCTTGCAGCTTGAATCATCATGTATTCACTATTATGCTTCACGACCATTTCACGACGCTCTCGCAGACCATAACAGTCCGCAGACCACAGGTTGAGCACAGCTGCCGCAGACGAACTAGCTAACTAGTTTTTCTTTATCCCAGCTCCGCATAAAGTTTTATGCTAATTCGCACCGCGTGATGCGAATCGGGAAACTTTTAATTGCTCTCCAGCACAATATACTCGTGCATGTGCGCCTCATATCACCTAGGGACCAAACCAACAAACGAGCTTGGTGCAGGGTGCATGCATTGCAGGTGTGCTGCAATTGTGTATCCTTGCTTGCGAAAATAAATAGGTCTCACACGCCACATGCAAACACTTCGAGGACAGCACGAGAAGAAGTTGCATTATATGCAAAGCTTATTTGCGTTTTGTTTCCTTTAAGGAATTAGCTTGACCAGTCGTTGGCCTGTGGGGCTCTGGGCGATTTTAGTTTGAAGGTTATTTTTGAGGTTGAGCGAACTTGTGCGTGTCTGGTTGTGATTATGCATGTAATGTGCATCTCCAATGTAACATATCTTTGCAACTTAGATTAGATTAGCAGCAGTGGTAACTGCTGTTAATGAAGAATGCCAAGACCCACCCCGGGTGGGCGTGATAGTGATGATGATGATGATACTGCAGTACATGATCGTGTACCTTTATACATTCATAAGTTTATCAATTAAATTTGATTTGATTTTCCACAAACTTTCTACGGTACAGAAATCAAATAAAAGAAGTGAAAAGTCACGTAGAATAATTTGATATTTCCCCAATGGCACACACACAATAATACATGCTAATTTAATCTCAGATCCGCGTTGCAGATCAGAGCATCACTCTGATTATAGATTATTGCGTATATGTTGGAGATTAGAGAGTAGGAAGGCGCGCTTCTTCAATATATCTCATCTTCTTATTAAATGCTCTAGATTCCAAACAGTTCAGTCCGGTACATAGATCAGATGTTAGAGTGCTTGCCTTCCATGCCGCGAGCCCGGGTTCGAATCCTGAACATTTTTTTTTTTTTTGTGCACACAGGTTTCCCTTATTACAGTGCACCCTCACACAGTCATTAACAAGCTGGGAAGAACTCTTTAACTAGATCTTTGAATGATTCTAAGTTAATGTGAAATGTGTCTATGTCAGAGGAGTTAATCAGAGTAACACTCCGTATTAAGGCATGTTGTGCCATGACGTCGGTACGGGACAGCGGTACATGAAAAAGTTCATGCCGTCTTCCCCGACCGTAGCCATCCGGCACATAAAGCTCAAAACTCTCTAATAGGGTGGGGCGGTCAATTAAGCCGTTAATGATCTTGTAACAAAGCACCATAAACATGTTCTAATAAGGTAGACAACTTGTGACAAAATATGAAGCTAACCGTAAAATTTCTTGTTCGATGTTGAGTCATAAGTTGGTGGAATGCTTGCATTCCATGCCGAGAGCTTGGATTCCAATCCCACCGAGGTTGTCAGAAATGATTTCCGTTTCGGTGTTTATTTCAAACCCAAAATAAAATACCTGCAAGGTTTGCTCAGCCATCACAAGATATGGGTACCAGACCCTCGGGAGCTGAGAAACCCCCACTTCAGCTGAAGGGTAAAAAAAGACTGACTACATGCGACCCCTTCGGCGAAAACGCGGCAAAATGTTGCACTGTATGTGTAGCTTGGTAGCTTTTTATTCATTCGGTCGATGATGAGTTGGCAGATCGAATGCAGAGCAGTCCATCTTGAAACAGCCATCTAGTTGTTCTACACAACCAAGAAAATATCTACGAATCAAATCTGGCTTGGAGGACTCGGAACCATATAAGCATATGCATTGGGTTAAGGCTAATATATCGATACCTTAAAGGTAAAATTGAATAAGTGGTATAGTAAAATATCATGAATATGCATTTATCGATTTCTCAGATAAATGCATCAGAGAAAAGCGTGGAAGGGAAGACCGAAGAAGGAATGGATAAACCAAATAGGCGAGATTGCGAAAGAATTGAACCTGCAGAGTGAGAATTAGAGTATGTGTGAGGGAAGAGATGAATGTTGTAAAGGTGAAATAGATATGCAAGGACAGAAAAAAGTGGAGACGCATCTGCGGAGGTACCGGTCACCCCTAGTGGAACGGCGGCAGGATACAGTACATTACAGTTCATGTCAATCATCTTAGAACTTACAGTCACAACTAAATCAAAGAGAAATGTGATTAAATTAGAAAGTTCCCAACATATGGCGCGTCTTTTGATTTTACAAAAAGAGTTTGAAAAGTCTTAGGGGTGCATGACATTCCCTGTATAGGTGCCAAGTGTTGCAGATATTGTGCGGCCAGCGCCCTCTCCCCACTCTCACTTTCTGTGTATTGGGGAGGACAGAGACGGCTGGTGTAATGACACCTCTCACAGCCTCCAGACGGATCAGTTCAATGAAGCCCGATACACACCCATCAGAGACGTGACACAACTATGATAGGACCATGGCCAATGGAATAAACTTTGTAGATTTATTTTATGTTTATCCATGGATATATAGAACTGGACGGGCTAAGAAATCAATCCTTTGAGAATTAGAAATACGCTACCCCACTCATCACACAAAAATCCAAATTCAGTCTATCGGTAACCTTCCAACTGTGAACAGGTGTGTTACCTAATTGGAAAAAAAATACATATAAATGCCAAACTGGGTATTTTCTAAACGTGCCAACAAATGAGAGTAAATGTGTTATAGAACGTGGAATAATATATCACTTTAATCACTATTCTATATGATTACGTTGATAAAATTTATTTTTCGTTTGTCGAAATATTTTGTTCGCGAAAGTGACAGCCATTTATAGAACTAGTGATGTTCAATTATATAGGTACTTGCTTCTTCAAGTATGTAATTTCTATGCTCGCGGTAATAGATACTTGTGAAAATCATCCCGTACACAATAAGGTGGGAACATTTTTGAATTCAGATATCTTCATACTTGCAACAACACTACTAACAAATCCGTTACCATAGTGATTTCATGTGTTTCCTTGGTGATTTGTTAATAGATTGAAGACGGAGTAGAGACACGTTGCTTACATAGAAAATGAGAAAAGCATTTCATATGTCGTGAGCGAGACAGCATTATAAACAGTGTATGGTGTCAAAGACGGTGAATCATGTTGATTGGTACTAAAACACATGTACGACCCCTCCATTTAATACTTCCTCCATGTGTTTATCTAACAATGTTGATTTATAGAAACCACCAGAATACTTTTCGACTTCTCATCTTGCAGAATCTGAACTGCGGCTCGCTTTTCAAATCCGTGCCGTCATTGTGTGTGATAATTTGGGAAAAACACTGAAAATACTGAGATTTGCTCTAGTACTGTACTGTTACTCTGTCGCCATTCCACTAGGGGTGGCCAGAGCCTCTGCAGATTTTCCTATCCTTGCGTACCTCTAGGTATGTGTTGTTTGGACGTGTGATATTTTTCTTGTGATGTAATGTCAGGTGATGTTTTGTTATTGTGATTTATCCGAAATTGCGAATGAATGGAATATCCAGAGTCATAATAAAATAAGAGCTTGTATGAAGAAGGTTATGCCTCTGGAGGAAATGAAAGAAGTATGTAAGGATAGAAAGAAATGGCGGTTGATCTGTGATATTGGCGGCTAGGGTTTGTTAAAGTGAAATTGGTTTTATGATTTTTTTTTTATGTCCATGTATATATTGTTATTTATTGATTTAAAAAAAAAAATGTAATTTGCCATGTATGTTCCTTGGCTTATAGGTTGTTATGCGGCTGACCACCCATACTGTAAAAAAATGGTTCACTTTGCCAATGTCACCCCTTTTTCAGGGAAGGACGGCAAGAGTTGCCAGGCTTATGTTCATTTTAGATGCGGTTCACATGCGGCATGTGTTAGCGCGAAATTATACATATCTGCTTGTGGGAATGCATTTAATATAAATCTTAAATGATATATATCTTTGCAGCTTAGATTAGATTTACTTTCCAGCCATGTTTCCTCATCCTATTGTTTTTTCATGTGATATATTGTCATTGTGATGTAATGTCATGTGATGTTTTGTCATATGACGTACTGTAATGTGTTGTTCTGCCATGTGATGTAATTTCATGTGATGTTCGGTCACTGTGCTGTTCTATCATGGAACCGTAACTAATGGTGCAGACCGCGCTCGAAGCATCTCATCACACAGTTTTTGTAGCAGCTCTGTATGATTCGGCAGCTTGCTCACCTTTATTAGGACTTTCTCCTCCACATCAGCTGTCTCCATCGCTGCAGCACTCTGCGTGTGCTGGCATGGATTAGTGATGTGAGGTTGCATGTTCTTGTTGGCTACCGTATTTGTTTTTGGCCCAGATAAATCTTTAAACAAATACTTAGCTTGGAAATCAATGTGAATTTCAATCAATTACACTTGACGTACCTGTATTTTTTTTTATAAACACTCATGAAGTTTGAACGTACCCGCCAACATATTGTAACAGATCAATCAGAATCAAGAATAAGATCTCCTACCCATCATCAAATCAACGAGAAGTGCAACTCATTTTAAAGTGAATTATAATTTGTAAATACACAAATCCCATATTTTCTATATTTTCGGCAGTAACTTTGTGAAAGTTCATTTTTATAAATTAAAATACAATTCAATTTTGTGAAAATTCACTTTTTGAGTTTATTTTTGTAGACTATCAGTTTCGGGAGTAGTGAAATAAAACATTTCCCACCTGAAGATGGGAGGTACTGCTTCTACCGAAACTGGTTGTGTACAATGTAAACTCGTAAAATGAATTGTCTTCTTCTTCTTCAGCTTGTTTTAGGACTAGGTCCTGTTTATTCTCGGGTTCACTCCTGGGACGCGGATGTCCAGCTGTCCTTCCACCTCTTTGTTGGTCGTCCAGGGGGTCTGCTGGTTGATGGTATCTCGTCTGCCGCTATTTTCACCATTCTCACCGGATCCATTCTTTCGACGTGATCTCTCCAGTAACGTCTTCTGTTTCTACCCCATCGCACGACATCCTCGACATCACAGATCCTCCGAATTTCGGAATTTCGTATTCTGTCTCGCATGGTCAATCCTGCGATAGGGCGGAGAGTTTTCATTTCGGTGGTTCGTAGGAGACTCTTCGTTCTCGTGGTGTCGGCTCTGGTTTCGATACCGTATGTCATTATCGGTCTAACGCAGGTTAAAAAAATTAATTGTAACAAAATTAAATTTTAATGATTTTTTCTATATTTTTTTTTAAATAATTATATTGTTTTACATATGATATCCCTCTTGTTATTTTACGTTATTTTGCTCTCTGCAACACGAGTAAGTAGTCAGTCGGTAGTACGCTCTCCCTCAAGTAACAAGTACCTGCATGCACCTAACGGCTGCATTAGCTAAAACCCGAGTACGAAAATAAAAACAATGAAGCCTGCCGTTCTCAATACCGTCAGCTTTCCTTCTTCACGATATACTACAGTACCTACGCAAGAATATTGTTATGTTTTACTGGGGTTCTTTTTTAATTAAACTGCGATTATTTATTTCAACAGAATTTATTTTACACGGTTTGGTTCACAATTTACAACAATTAACAATCACTGCTTATTGATCTTTCACGGTAAAATGCTTAAAGCGACTTATCTGCTAATGCCCTTTTCAGTCTGTATATATATAGGCGCAAAAGGGATCATTCTTGCATATTCCAGTTTATTCGCGGTACGCAGTGGCATACTTTTACCCACCTTGATGTATGAAGGCGAGGCCTGGACGGTGAATGAAAGTGAAATTAGTAAAGTCCATACTATTGAAATAGACTTTCTAAGAAGTATGATTGGGAAAAAACGGAGTGACAGGGTGAGGAATGATTTTGTAAGAGAAGAATGTGGTGCAAGAGAAAGTGTGAAAGTGAAGATTAAAAGAAGTTTGTTAAGATGGTTTGGGCATATGGAGAGAATGAATGAGGAAAGACTGACGAAGAAAGTATATGTTGGTAGAATAGATGGATGTCGTGGTAGAGGAAGACCGAGAAAGGTATGGATGGACCAAATATCCGAAATTGCGAATGAATGGAATATCCAGAGTCATAATAAAAGAAGAGCTTGTATGAAGAAGGTTATGACTCTGGAGGAAATGAAAGAAGTATGTAAGGATAGAAGAAAATGGCGGTTAATCTGTGATGTTGGCGGCTGGGATTTGTTGAAGTAAAAAAAAATGGTTTTATGATTTAGTTTTTTATGTCCATGTATATATTTCTATTTATTGATTTAAAAAAAATGTAATTTGTCATGTATGTTCCTTGACTTATAGGTTGTTATGCGGCTGACCACCCATACTGTAAAAAAAAATTGGTTCACTTTGCCAATGTCACCCCTGTTTCAGGGAAGGACGGCATGAGTTGCAAGGCTTATGTTCATTTGAGATTGGGTTTTTATATTGTAGGTCCACATGCGGCATGTGTTAGCGCGAAATTATACATATCTGCTTGTGGGAATGCATTTAATATAAATCTTAAATGATATATATCTTTGCAGCTTAGATTAGATTCGATCTCTCGCTCATACCAGACGCCGTTCTACGCACTACGCCCACACTATCGTACATGTATAGGTGCGCGTAGGTACTTTGAATTCATAGTTCGTAACACTACCACCATCACACTAGAGCCAGATTGTTCTATACACTATGTACAAGCTCACGTAGGTACTCCAAGTTCGTAATAATATGAAGAAATAGCGGCAGCTCTGCAGATGATCTGACCACCTCTAGCGGAATGCTGACAGAGCTAAAGTTACAGGAACAGCGCCTAGCTTTTGGTTACCATAGACGTGTGTATGTGGGATAGGGAAACAGGATCCGAGGAAGCAAGGCGCTTTCAGCTCGTGGGAACCCCCCCCCCCCCCTTAATGTTTTGATATCCCTGAGGGTTTGGGGGGGGGGGGATAAAATATTTCCGTAATAAATCATTCAATGCGTGTTTTTCTGCCTAAACACAATTTGTATCAACGCGATCTGCAGGGGACGCGGTTTCCCTCATTTATTTTTTTTACATACTATTGGCTGGTATTACCGGACTTTTTACGAGCTTAGTCGTTGCTACAAATGATGATGATGATGATGATTTGCAGAGCGCCGTTTCGAGACTACTGTCCACTGCAAGGGCGCTAGAAAACAAAGCGCCGAGTCTCAAGTAAGATCCATTTGCTGTAAGGCTGGACGGACCTTTTGTGACCGGTCTTTAAGTAAAGGCAATGAATTTTCCAACCAAGAGTATTTTTGAAAATGTAAATGGTATATTTTTCGTGCTCCGCCGGGATTCCAACTCACGACCTTCCATTTACGAGTCCGAAGCGTTACCACTAGACTAAGGGCCGGTCTTTTACGCAGAGTTTTATTTTCAAAAGTTGAGCATTTAAGTCATTTTAAAGAGGAAAATTGACAATTGTTTGAAAAAAAATCATACAGTCCCATAAAAGGGGGGTCAAGTGGCCAAGCGGGCTGATCTTTCTAACGTATTTGGAATCGAATAACGTTGGTTCGATCCCCGCTTGGGCCATTTGACCATAACTTTGACCCTGGCTCAACAGATGTTAATGGGTTATTATTAATTAATAATTCATTGAAATAAACAATGAATTATTAATTTTTGATATAAATACCTGTTTCTGGCCAGTAAGAATAGGTTGGTGAATTGCATTCCTCTTTACAAATCTATTAAAAAAAAACACTGCGAAGGTGCGTTCTTATAAATACACAAACACTAAAAAGTTTCCTTACACTTATTTCGTTTTGGAAAAAAAACCTAGGTACATTGTCGCTTTTGATATTTTGTGTATATACGAATCATGTTAGGTTCGATTCTCACCACCCCAAGATAAAAATAATCCAATGGAAATGTAAATTTGGCTGTATGAGGCATCAGATAGTGACGAACAATTCATTGTGGAACAATTTGGTAGCAGTTATAGACAAGTGAGTAGCTTTGTTATCAGGTAATTAGGTAAGTATAGAAATTCTTTACTAAATTATCTGTTTTACAACTGACAATAAACACAGAGATAATGTAGGCAGTACATGCATATACAGGTAAATACATACATATAACGTGAATCCATGTAATCATATAAATATAATTGATAACGCTTATCTAAAAAGTACGTATGGACCGGTCCGTAGTCCGTAGTGGCAACACTTCGGACTCGTAAATAGAAGGTTGTGGATTCGGATCCCGGCGGAGCACAAAAGTATACCATTTATATTTCGAATGTGCTCTTTGCTGGGTTGAAAAATTCATAAACCTTTACCAATTACCAATGACCGGTCACCAAAGGTCCATCCAGCCTTACAGCAACTGGGTCTTGCTTGAGTATTGGCGCTTTGTAGCGACGACCAAGCTCGTACACCTCTGCGGCACTACAACAAGTGTCATAGACCCCTAGAGTCTTTAGAATCTAGGGAGTCTCCCGCACAGGATTTCTTAAAAAAAATAAAAAATATATACAACAAAAATCAATTGTTAACTAAGATGTAATAACAAAGGTCATGTATAGAGAAAAATGTAATTTTGAAATGTTTGATTGATTTTATTTTGAAAATAAGTTAACCCTTTTAACCAACTTCGGACTCGTGTTTGGAAGGTAGTGGGTTCGAATCCCAGTGCAGCACAAAAAAAAAATCAAATTTACTCTTCGCAGGGTTGAAAAATTAATCTGCCTTTACCAAAGAATTGTCACTGTGGGTTCATCCAGGCTTACACTAACTGGGTCTTGCTTGAGAATTGGCACTTTCCACAGCGACGACTAAGCTCGCAGAGGGCTCTTGAGGTGTCAATCACACAAAAACGGCGCTCACCAAATTAATCATCCATGTATTATTATTATTAAAAATTTAAATCCAAACCTCAAATGAACATAAGCCCTGCAATTTTTGCCTTGCTTACGAGTCCGAAGCGTTCCCACTAGACTACGGGCCGGTGTTATCTTGGACATATATTTACGATTTACGCGATCGAGATGAGTATGTGTAAGTCTTTTACACTATGGGTACTGGCTTGCTAGTATGGGCGTCATATTATTATCGTTTATCAGGTTTATTGTTGGAATTGCAAACAATGCTCTCTAGATTGAATGAAGCTTTGTTAGGTAACCATCTGAAGTTGAATGCAAGTAAGACGAAAGTATTGATTTTTGAAAGAGATGATGAAAGTATGAATTATGAATTTAAAATTAATGGAATGAATGTTGATGTCGTAAATGAGTTTGTATACCTGGGAAGGAAGTTTGAAAAAGATGGAAGAATGACCGGTGAATTTGAAAGAAGAGTAATGAAGGGCAGGTGTGTACTGGGTGCCACAGCTTGTATCGCCAAAAATCAAAACATATCTAAAAATGCTCGATTGGCGGTACGCAGTGGCATACTTTTACCCACCTTGATGTATGGAAGCGAGGCCTGGACGGTGAATGAAAGTGAAATTAGTACTATGAAAAATTAGTAAGTCCATACTGTTGAAATGGACTTTCTAAGAAGTATGATTGGGAAAAAACGGAGTGACAGGGTGAGGAATGATTTTGTAAGAGAAGAATGTGGTGCAAGAGAAAGTGTGAAAGTGAAGATTAAAAGAAGTTTGTTAAGATGGTTTGGGCATATGGAGAGAATGAATGAGGAAAGACTGACGAAGAAAGTATATGTTGGTAGGATAGATGGATGTCGTGGTAGAGGAAGACCGAGAAAGGTATGGATGGACCAAATATCCGAAATTGCGAATGAATGGAATATCCAGAGTCATAATAAAAGAAGAGCCTGTATGAAGAAAATTATGACTCTGGAGGAAATGAAAGAAGTATGTAAGGACAGAAAGAAATGGCGGTTGATCTGTAATGTTGGCGGCTAGGGTTTATTAAATTGGAATTTGTTTTTATTTGTAAATGGATATTTTGTATTTGGATATTATTATTTAGTGATGTATAAAATGTAATTTGTCGTGTGTGTGTGTTCCTTGACTTATAAGTTGGTATGCGGCTGACCACCCATGCTGTAAAAATGGTTCACTTTGCCAATGTCACCCCTGTCTCAGGGAAGGACGGCAAGAGTTGCAGGGTGTATGTCCATTTGAGATTTGGTTTTTATGTTTTAGGTTCACATGAGGCATGTGCAAGCGCGAACTTGTACGTGTCTGGTTGTGAGAATGCATGTAATGTGAATCTCCAATGTAACATATCTTTGCAACTTAGATTAGATTAGATTAGATTGTACTGCGCAATATAGGGTGACAGGTTAGAACGGCACGTGACAAAACGTCACATGACAGAATGACACAATATGACAGAACATCACATGTATGACAAAACAAAACATCACATGACAAAACATAACATACCGAAATCAGAACATATCATAAACGGCACATGAAAAAACATCACATGACGGAACGACTGTTTTGTCATTGTAATGTTTTGCCATTTGATATACTGTCATGTGTTGTTTTGTCACTGTGTCTTTCTGTCGTGTGTCGTTTTGTCACCGTGTCGTTCTATCATGTGTCATTTTGTCACCGTCTTGTTCTGTCATGTGTCGTTCTGTCAAGTGTTGTTTTGTCACCGTGTCGCTTAGTCACCGTGTCGTTTTGTCACCGTATCGTTCTGTCATGTGTCGTTCCGTCATGTGTCATTTTGTCACTGTGTTGTTCTTTCATGTGTCGTTATGTCATGTGTCGATTTGTCAATGTGTCGTTTTTATCACTGTGTCGTTCTTACATGGAACCAGAATATAGACAGCATTGCAGTCTGTGCCAGACTTTATCATTGAGGGCAGGTTGCGGGGGGAAGGGAGGAGGGGGAGGTCCTTAGTCTGCAGGGCCATGTAAACCTTGACCCCGACCTTCTTCTTCTTCACCTTCTTGTGCCTCTTCACTTGAGTTAAGTTTTTTTTGTGATTATATCGACATCAAAGGTTTAGGTACACTCTTTTTCTGTTTAGGGTAGTCTACACGTTTCCTGAAAATTTGATTTTTAAATCCGATGGGCGGTGTAGCCAGGGCATGGGCAGCAGTTTTTCCATACGTTTCGGCGAATTAAATTGTTTGTAATCTGATCGACACCAAACTTCACAGGAATCATTCAGAGAATATTTTACATCTAGTATGTCTAATCTATAATCTCATTTCGAGAATATTTAACATCTATCTATAGTCTATAATTCAAGTTGCAATAAATAAGGCTCATATTGAATGCATGCCCATAAGCAGGCACGTACATAGTAGACATGAAGGAGAGCTAGGTTTCGAATCCCACCGAGGATGTCTGAAATGATATCCTGAATTGAAATGTTTCTTTCAAATTCAAAAATTAATTACCGGCAAGGTTGGCCCGGTCGATAGCTCAGGTGGTAGAGTGCTTGCATTCCATGCCGAAAGCTCGGTTTCGAATCCCTTCGAGGGTGTCAGAAATGATTTCCTATTTCGGTGTTTATTTCTAACCCCATAATAAAAATACCGGCAAGGTTTACTCAGCCTTCACAAGAAACGAGTACCAGCCCCCTCGGGAGCTGGGAAACCCCCACTTCAACTGAAGTGGTTGGCGTAAGGCCGGGCCCCTTACCTGTAAAAATAAATAGGTTCAACTCGCCACATGCGATCCCTTCGGGGATAACGCGGCAAGAAGTTACACTATATGTGTAGCTTAGTTGCGTTGCGTTTACTCAGCTTTCACAAGAACATAAGCCCTGCAACTCATGCCAACCTTCCCTGAAACAGAGCTGACAGGGGCAAGCCACATACCAACCTATGTAAAGGAACTCTCTCCGTTTGTCCCATACCTTCACATTTTCACTAATTTGATCAAGCTATATAGTTGAAAGAGGATGTAAAAGTTAAGGTACAAAAGAATGTGATTAAATGGCATGTGGAAAGAATGAAGGAAGATAGACTGGCGAAGTATATATACAGAGGAAGTGTGAAAGGAAAAAGAGGTAAGGGACGATCGAAAGAAGTATGGAATGATCAGATTGAGGAGATTGTGAAAGAATGGGATATGCAAAGCGAGCATAAAAGGAGTAAACGCATGAAAAAGGTGATGGATATGAATGAATTGAAAGAGGTATGTAAGGATAGGAAGCAGAGGCGAAGGGTGCCATACAAGCCGGTTTCTATCGGTTTCCCGTTTAAAATGATGCAGAAATGATAATAAAGTAAACTGTATGGTTTCAATGGGGAAAAAATACGTATTGTTTCTTTGGTTTTAAATGTATTTTTTTACTTTGTGCCTATATTTTTTAACTACTTTGTTACATCATTTAAAAAGGGAAGCCGATGGGAACCGGCTTGTATGGCACGCTTCGCCACTGATAGGAAGAAATGGAGGCAGCTCTGCATTGGCTCTGGCCACGCAGTTACAGTATACCTTGTGTTATGCTTGGTACAGTAAATCCATACAATCGTAGATGTAATCCACCCAAGCTTAGTTCACATTCATACGAGTATTACCGGCTGTGAAGAAATATAATACTTCGAATTAGGGGAGAAAACACAATGTTGAACTGTGCTTCAATACGTGCTTGCTTGATTTGATGACGCTGTACAGAATGGCGCCGGGCTACACACACATATCGTGTTTCGTAATTTGGGAGTATAGACGATAAATCGTTCAGTAGCAAAAAGTAAGCCAGCTTTGTAAATTGTTTGTGCTAATTCTGAAACAGCGTGATCAAAAATAGCCCTTTAGGTAGTAGGCCCTTTAGGTAGCAGCCCTTTGTGAATAGCGGCCCTTTGGGTAGATACCCCTTGAACAGCGGCCCTTTGGGTAGCGGCCCTTTGGGTAGCAGTCCTTTGAGTAGCGGCCCTTTGGTTAGATAGCCTTTGGGTAAATACCCTTTGAGTAGCAGTCCTTTGGGTATATACCCCTTGAATAGCGGCCCTTTGGGTAGCGGCATTTTGAGTAGCTTCCCTTTGAGTAGCGGCCCTTTGGGTAGATGCCCTTTGAGTAGCAGCCCTTTAAGTAGCTGCCCTTTGAGTAGCGGCCCTTAGGGTAGATGCCCTTTGGGTAGATGCCCATTGGTCAGCGTTTGAGACGCTATTTGTTTCATAGTACGTCATACACTATCTTGTCATAACTGTGAGTGAAGAGACAGGGATACATTAGCTTGTTGAGTCTGCTGCGGCCTGCATGGCAGTGATCGTAAATCTGAATGCGTCACTTGTTGATTGTGAGGTCGTAAACATTTAATTGATCAGTGAAAGTCGTGCCAGTGTAGGAACACATATTGATATCTGTGCACTCACTTCACACATGTATACGTCTTAATACGAGTACGTACGTAATGTCGCCATTACGTACATAATACAATCATCTAAGTTGCAGGTTCTCAAGGCATTGTAACGGGCAACTCCTAGAACGGCTCACATTCATCTCTTTGCGGCCGACATCAAAACTATGAGAACTTGTTCTTTTCACGACTCACCTCTGCCCGTTTATGGAATGAGTTCCCACCCCAATTTAATTCTATCCTATTCAAAACCAATATCAATCACAACTCGGCTGACCACCCATACTGTAAAAAATGGTTCACTTTGCCAATGTCACCCCTGTTGCAGGAAAGGTCGGCAAGAGTTGCAGGGTGTATGCCCATTTGAGATTTGGGTTTTTATGTTGTAGGTTCACATGCGGCATGTGCAAGCGCGAAATTGTACGTGTCTGCTTGTGAGAATGCATATAATGTGAATCCCCAATGTTACATATCTTTGCAACTTTGATAAGATTAGACGTCTTTTGAGTCTCTCAAAGCAAAGGCAACACTACGCAGCTAACAGCCGTGCTACGAAATAGCAGTACCTAAAAAAAACCTCGAGCATAAAATAAAATATTGCGTAAATCGAAAGTGTATGGAAACTACGATGGCGCTCCTAGACAACGATTTGGTTTTCATACTTTGATTTTTAGATTAACGAAATCAAGGTGAATTTACGCAGTATTTTATACTCGGGGTACAGAACATCAAACGTCAGCTACGTCACCAACATCCACACCTTTGCGGCACTCCATCAAGTGTCATAGAGCTCAAGATTCTCTGCAAATTGGGAAGTGACCCATATGGGAGCCAATTAAAGAAATGTATTATATCAAAGTCACGAATAAAAACCTATAAGAGCAGTAGCTGCTGTGAGACTGTATGAGTGGGGATTAGTTTTGGTTCCATGGTAGAACGCCACAGTGACAAAACATCACATACCTAAAACAGAACATACCATAAACGGCACATGAAAAACATCACAAAATAGAAAATACCATGAACGGCATAATACAAAAAGAACATGAAAAATTATATCTCGTGCAAATATAACGTACCTAAGCTGCACTGAAATACTGTAACTGTAACTCTGTCGCCATTCCACTAGGGGTGGACAGAGCCTCTGCAGAGCTGCCGCCATTTTTTCCTATCCTTACATACCTCTTTCAATTTATTCATATCAATCACCTTTTTCATGCATTTTCTTCTTTTACGCTCGCTTTGTACATCCCATTCTTTCACAATCTCCACAATCTGATCACTCCATACTTTTCTCGGTCGTCCCTTACCTCTTTTTTCTTTCCACATGCCCAAACCTCTACCTCTTACCGCGTTATCCCCGAAAAAGACGTTTTGTCATATATTTTCTGTGTTGTTTTATTATTGTGACGTTTTGTCATGAGATGTACCGGGCTGGAAGTCTCACCACCGCGATAATTCTTACCTACCGAATATCGGTAATATTTGTGTGAAGACCTGTCAATCCAAGATAGCCGCAAGTGAACAGCTGATTAGTCTTCATACAAATATTGACCGGTCCGTAGTTCAGTGGTGACACTTCGGACTCGGAATGGAAGGTTGAGGATTCCAATCCCGGCAGAGCAGCAAAATATATACCATTTTTATTTTCAAATTTGCTCTTCGCTGGGTTGAAAAATTCATAAACTTTACCAAAGACCGGTCATCTAAAGGTCCATCCAGCCTTACAGCAACTGGGTCTTGCTTGAGAATTGGCGCTTTCTAGAGCGACGACCAAGCTCGCAGATGGCTCTTGAGGTGTGATACACACAAAAACAGCGCTCACCAAATAAATCAGCCGAATTTTTTTTTTTAAATATTACCGATATTCGGTAGGTAAGAAGTACTGTGCTGATGAGACTTCCAGCCCTGGCATTGTGATGTTTTATCCTGTCGCTATTAGTGTTGGGTAGTTTCGGTTAGTTTGTCCAGGAAACCATTCATTACACTGAACACCATGATTTGATAAGTGTCGAGGATGTTATACGTATCTGTAGCGTGTGTTCCCCGTGTATAAAAACTCTACCAAAGTTATATGAAGACTAACACAGCGGCTCTGGTGAGCGTTGCACTCTTGGTGAAACGCTACGGTTGATTGAAAACGGAATGCTTCATATCTGAGGAGCTGTTCCCAACTGTGTATAGTCCCTGCACTCAGAGATCTCAAGTGGCTGGCTGAGTGACGTGTCGGCATACCTAGTACCCAGTATACGCCCAAGGTCATGCAACCACCAATCTCCCATCAAAATCCCAAGTCATGACTGCGTCCCTTTTCGTCCGTAGTCTAGTGGTTAACACTTCTGACTCGTATTTACGAGTATATTCGAATCCCACAAAATACCATTAATATATAGTCGGTGTTATAGCCGCGGGGATCGAGACAGGTTATTTGGAACCGGATAACGCTGGTTATCAAAATAGCTATGATGATCGCCGATCTTCGTTAGAAGTGGCACAAGAAGAAGAAGAAGAAGAACGCTGGTTCGAATCCCGCGACGATAACTTCGACCCTGGTTCAACAGATGCCGTTGCATGCACACAAGCTTCTGCTTTCGCATGAAGACAACTGGCCAGGTAAAATAGGTTGGTGGATTGCATTCCTTTCCACAAATCTATTTAAAAAAAAAAAAAAAAAAAATTTGCTCTTCGCTGGGTTGAAATATTCATAAACCTTTACCAAAGACCGGTCATCAAAAGGTCCGTCTAGCCTTACAGCAACTGGGTCTTGCTTGAGAATCGGCGCTTTGTAGCTCGTAAAAAGTCCGGTCGGTAGCTCAGTTGGTAGATTGCTTGCATTCCATGCCCAGAGCAAGGGTTTGATCCCCGCCGAAGTTGTGAGGATTCAAGGGTTCACATTATATACATTTTCACAACACGTACAAGGTTGCGCTTGCACATGCCGCATGTGAACCTACAAATGAAAACCCAAATCTCAAATGGTCATATACCCTGCAACTCTTGCCGACCTTCCCTGAAACAGGGGTCACATTGGAAAAGTGAACCATTTTCTACAGCATGGGTGGTCAGCCTCATACCAACCTATAAGTTAAGGAATCCTTTGGTCTTGGAAATAGAACGAAATGTAAAAACGCAAAATTTTAAATAATATTTCCAGTTTATTTTGAAGTTGGAGGTGCGGGAAAGGGTGAATGAGTTTTTGGTGTGATATAATTATTTGGCACAAAAGAACGAAGGAGAGCGATCCTTTCGATCAGGGGTGTCCAACGTAATATTGTTGAGGGCCAGTATTTTTGTAATCGTGGCGGGCCATAAATAGCGTCGGAGGTAGCCATGCAATTTCCAAAAGCTCATATTATTTTGCGTGGTTCAATGAAATGGGCAACAAAACAAAGAATCGGTCGATGGTGGGTAAAATTCGTCCGCAAAAACTCTGCCGGGGGGGGAGCGCACTGCTGCCAAATTGTGTTTTTAACAATTTTCTTTTCAATGAAAATTATCGCGTCCGAGCCACACTTTGCCGACCACTCTCATAGTCGATAGATATATGATTGAACTTAGTACCTAATGATGGATGATTTTTTAAATGATTGACCTTATTGCGCAATATCTATTGATGTCGCGGGCCGCATGAAAGGCTTAGAGCTCGTTCCCACTTGTCGGATCCGTGTATTAATCGGAGGTTCCAGTTGCAGGACATTTCGGACAAAATCGGTTTCCAACAAGTGTGAATAGCTCCATACATAATGTTCTGCTCCATACATAACGGGCTCTTACGCGGGCCGTATGTTGGACAGGCCTGCTTTAGATGTTGGCGGGGGCGGCAGAGGCAGCAAAGTCGGATGTCTGGGCCAGAGTCGGAATAACAAGTAGTCGCCTGTCACACAGCACTCCCAACACGCACAACCACTCTTACAATACGAACATATAAATACAGGGATTGTTCGCAAGACAAAGCATTCCAAAATGGACTCGGTAATGGACTAAATATCCCCGGGAATGTCTAATCTAATCTAAGGTGCAAAGATATGTAACATTGGGGATTCACATTATTTGCATTCTCACAAGCAGACAGGTATAAGCTCGCAACTTACAACATAAAAACCCAATCCGGCTTTCCATAAAACAGCGGTGGCATTGACAAAGTGAACCATTTTGTATAGTATGCTTGGTCAACCACATACCTAACATAGTCAAGGAACATACACAAAAACATTTTTTTTTAAATCACCCAGAATAAATAAAAAATGGATTCCCGTTCAACGAGGGAATTTTTTCTATTACACAGCACGCAAATGACTTACAGGTTGGTATGAGGCTGACCTATTTTTTATCTCTAATTTATTGCACATTTTTAAGCGCCATATTGTGAAAAATCACCTCAAGGACAAACGCAACGCAACTAAGCTACACATATAGTGTAACTTCTTGCCGCGTTATCCCCGAAGGGGTCGCATGTGGCGAGTTGAACCTATTTATTTTTACAGGTAAGGGGGCCGGCCTTACGCCAACCACTTCAGTTGAAGCGGAGGTTTCCCAGCTCCCGAGAGTGCTGGTACTCATTTCTTGTGAAGGCTGAGTAAACCTTGCCGGTATTTTATTTTAGGGTTTGAAATAAACGCCGAAACGGGAAATCATTTCTGACACCCTCGGTGGGATTCGAACCCGAGCTTTCGGCATGGAATGCAAGCACTCTACCACCTGAGCTATCGACCGACACATTTTTGAAAAAACAGTAAACAAACAAAATACAACTTATGCAAAAATAAAAATTAGGTAAATGACATAAATTGAAGGTAGTTAAATTTTAACAATCCATAACCTAAGCTTCAAAGATATGTTAACATTTAAGGCTCATATGAAATGCATGCCTACAGACAGTCACATGTAGGTTCGCGCCTACACATTGCATGTGTGCATACAAATAAACTAAACCATCTCGACGGAGCAGAACGGGCTTTGGGGATAGGGCGTTCAGTTCGGCGGGACCGTTGTGCTGGAACCGGCTGCCTTTGAAGCTGAGGACGGAAACCAGCGAGGAGCGCTTCAGGAAGGAGCTGAAGACCACCATCTTCACAAGAAGAGAGTGAGCGGTGGGCGCCCTTGGGGTGGCTGGAGCCACTAAACGGCGCCCAAAAGAAGAATAAGTCATCCAAATATATATAAACCTCACATGAACATAAACCTTGCAACTCCTGCCGCCGTTCCCTGAACCGGGGTGGCATTGGCAAAAGTGAACCGGTTTTTACAGCACGGGTGGTCAGCCTCACACCAACCTATCAGTCAAGGAGCAAGATAATAATCAAATTCAATTCAATCGCACAATTTTCCCCGCATTGTCAATGTGCTGAGGTCAGTTATTGTTTCTTTTTCCACATTTTGATGTTCCGAATGTGAACGTTTGTGTGCGGAGGTTCGAGTCACTGGCTGAGCACTACTATGTGTTAGGACGGTGAGCTCGGCAACATCCACAGGAAGTCCATTGTCTGAGGACGCGCATGACTAAGCTGGACAGGGCGAGAGCTGGGCTGGTCATCAGCGCAACTTCACGCCCATCATAACCACAGCTGATTACATCGCGACCCATTCCAGGAACAATCAATAAATCCCGATAGTAATTGGCCGATTTGTATATAGCGCCGTTTAGTGGCACTACACAAGTAACCACTTCAGTCGTCCTAGGTTGTAAAAATTGCCTTTAGATCTTATAAGGTTCCTAGAAAGGGTAATGCTTTGCTAATTGGTCATATTAAAGACTTGAGAATAACTTATAGGTCCTACAACCAACTGGTTATTATTGCAACCTAGAAGTTGCTGATAAGAGGTTAAATTAACGTTATTGTGACTTGTGTTTCAAGAGCTTATAGTCCTAGGGTCTGAAGGTTGTCTTAGACTCCTGATTAGGTTCTAGAAAGGTTGGCATTTGCTAAAGTAAGAGCTTTAGATTTTTAACTTTGTTACAATCGTAAAGTTATGGAATGTTGAAATTGCTTATAATTTATTTTTAAAATCTACTTGCAACCTTTATATTGCATAAGAGTTGTCTAGGCAAACAAATTAGGACTGCGTGGTAATAACCCAAACCAATAGGTTATCTTCAGGAGCTACAAGAATATTATAATGCTTTAAATATTTTAGACATTTTGTGGAACAAACTTAGAAAATGTTTTTTTTTACAGATATACCCCTTTGCCATTACACTACCGACGTTTTGTTACTTCTGTGTTTAGCGCCACCTAAAGTCAGTAGCCATATCAATTATAAGAAGAAAAATAATTTTGAAATTTAGTTGCTACTGATTCTTTTTTCTTTTATTATGTTTTGCAACCATAAAACTACCAAGATGATTTATTTAATCTTCGATGAAATCCACTTATTGCAGGGGTGAGTGCAAAATGTCAAATCAGTTTTAAGGTCGATCACTGAAATTTTAGCTATCCTCGGCGATCGACCTTGAAACCTCCCGCGATCGACCGTATGGGCACCTCTGACTTATTGCCTACAATGTGCACTCTTGATGCCCAAATTTTAAATGAATCGTGTTACCGATACAGGAACTTGGAAGAGAATTTTTATTTAATTATTAATTTGTAACAGCAAAGCTTGTGGCTTATACTCGGTTATAGCATTGTAAGGGTGGCTGTTCCTCGGGCATAAAACATTACTTAAATACTAATAAAATGTATGGAAACTAATACACTCTCTAGAAACGCTTTTGAATCTTGTATATAATTTTCTGTTTACGAAGTATTCACGCAATGTTTTACAGTTGGGGTAGTGCATGGTGTATTGTACGATGTGCAGCCACTCGATTAATTACAGCTGGCATCAGCTGCAGCTGAGGGCAGCATACAACAAGGATGATTTAATGCTCTTGCCACGTGCCCTGCTGTAATGCACTTATTACTTTATGAAATCTATAATTCTTCTTCTTCTTCGTGTCAGACACTACACTACTCTTGCCCAGTATGCGGCTGACCACCCATGCTGTAAAAATGGTTCACTTTGCCAATGTCACCCCTGTTTCAGGGAAGGTCGGCAAAAGTTGTGGGGCTTATGTTCATTTGAGGTTTGGATTTTATTTGTAAGTACACATTCAGCATTTGTAAGCGCGAACTACACTTGTTGGTTTGTGGGCATACATCTGAGAGCTTTAAATGAATATATCCTTGCAACTTAGATTATAGATTATAGGGTAGAACTCTACAAGAAGTAACGATATATTATTGTGTAGCTGAGTTGGCGTTTTTTTAGTTGCGTTTGCCTATCCTCAAAGAAGCGCCTTTATCAGGTGAGTCACACCTCAAGGATGAGGCAATCCTCTGTAGAAAGTATGTATACAAAATACAATAGTAAACACGTCCCTTAACTTGTCTCCAGAAGCGGTATTCTGCTAAATTCTTTAAGATTATATATAGATCTATAATCTAAGTTACAAAGATATATTAAGATTTAAAGCTCATGCAAGCCCACAAACAAACACGTGTAGTTCGCGCTTACAAATGCTGAATGTGTACTTACAAATAAAATACAAACTTCAAGTGAACATAAACCCTACAACTTTTGCCTACCTTCCCTGACACAGGGGTGACATTGGCAAAGTGAACCATTTTTTACAGTATGGATGGTCAGCCTCATACCAACCTGTAAGTCAAGGAATAAATAGTAATAAGTGTCCAAACTATGGAATACTATGAAATTCTTTCGCAAGCGCTAGCAAGCTCCTATTTGGATTGTTATCCGAAGTGTAAGAAATTTAGCAGAATATCGCTTCAGGAGGCAGATACAAGGTGACGTGAGGTTTCTTATTTCTACCAACACCGTTCACTCACATTCGCAACACACTCTTGATCACCGACATGCAGCAACAGTCTCGCATTGTCGTCCGTTGTGCAAGTTGTGAAGAAAAACTGTTTCAGCGTGACGCGGTGCTGGGCATCTCTGCAGATGGAGTAATTGATAGCGGAACGCTGACACCACAGACCAGCATTACTCATTAATTGCTTCTTCTTGCCGGCATTCCTGTATGAACGAGTCGTACATAGCAGTGGCTCTCACCGCATTTCGGCCCAGGGCTGGAAGTCTCATCACCACAATAATTCTTACCTACCGAATATCAGTAATATTTGAATGAAGAACTGTCAATCCGCGATGGCCGCCAGTAAACAGCTGATTTATCTTCATACAAATATTACCGATATTCAGTAGGTAAGAATTACCGTGGTGATGAGACTTCCAGCCCAGGACCGCTTTGATGTTTTTGTTCTGACTAGAGACATATTTTTAATCTGTTTTGTTATTATCAAAGGCTCAATTTAAAAAATAAATATTTAATAATATTGCCCCCTTTTCATCCGATTCACACTTCAACTGAAAGTGGTAGGTGTGAGGCTGGCCCGCTTACTTCTTTTTAAAATAGATTTGTGAAGAAGAATGCAATTAACCAACTATTCTGCCTGGCAAGAAACAGGTATTAATATCATCAATTAATAATTCATTATTGTTTATTTCAATTAATAATTACACAATAACATCTGTTCAACCAGGGTCAAAGTTATGGTTAAATGACCCAGTCGGGGATCGAACCAACGTTGTTCTATTCCAAACACGCTAGACAGATCAGCCCACTTGGCCCCCTCGGCCATAACACAGACTTAAAAGAAAAAGGTCCCGAATTGTCATATGCAACTTCTTCAGGGATAACGCCGGCAAGAAGTTACACTATATATGTGTAGCTTAGTTGCGTACACGATCCATCTTGTAGGTGTTGAATAGTAGAGGTTATACAAAAAAGAACGTTCAGCTTTTCACGCATCTTCCGCGATAATCAACCAACTTTTTTGTATCCACTAACCTTTACTACATTACAAACATCATTTAGGGATGAAAAACATCCAAAGCGGTTCAGCTTCTCGAGTGATGCGGTTACCTACTAACGTCATTTCTATTTTATTTTTTTAACATCTCCGCTCATCCCATAGGCCGGTCTATAGTATAATGGTAACGCCTCGGAATCGTAAATGGAAGGTCCTGGGTTCGAATCCTGGCAAAGCATAAAAAATATATCATTTATATTTTCAAATATGCTTTTCTCTGGGTTGAAAAATTCACGTGCCTTTACCAAAGACTGGTCACCAAAGGTCAATCCAGCCTTACAACAACTGGGTCTTGCTTGAGAATTGGCTCTTTCTACAGCGACGACCAAGCTCGCAGAGGGCTCTTGAGGTGTGATACACACAAAAACAGCGCTCACCAAATAAATCAGCCTAATTTTTTTATTTTTATTACCGATAATAATAATATTAACTTAACTTCGGTGATCTGATGAGAACCGGTGCTTTCAACATGGTATCGTCGTTGACATGACATTGTATACGACATTATTCTCGTTATCGCTTCCCAATCTCCCGCAGACCGCCGGTTTAGAAGCGCTGCTATGGAGAGAGAATTGTTCCATCTTCGTGCACAGTATGCACGTCGGCAATTAGAGGAAGCGAAATCTCAGATAATTCCAAACTAATAGATGTTCAATCAAAGAATATCATCACACACATTCCTCGTGCCTACAGTTGATCACAGCTGGCGAGATCCATATGATTTCTCGCGCTGATTTGTATCATCTGCCAAGAAGATCGGAACGCCGCTGAAGATGCCCATCCAATACATGGGTGAAACGTGTGCAAGACAACGGCTACTCAGCCATAAAAACGAATATGATAATTGAGTTTGCGAGAGTAAGAAGATTATTGGCGCAATGGGAATAATTTGACGCAACTTTACTCCTAGGTACACAATGCAACGGTCACTTGACTTCTCTGGTCACAGGGCGCTTTGGTCTATATTTAAAGTAAGACTTAGGATAATTCTCGAATCATTGAGAATTGGAACATGCGAAAGCTTACTAGAACACTCGAGCAAGCTCTACCAATACAAATACAAGCATAAAAAGAAATCATAAAAAAAAAATCTGCTCCAGCTGCCGCGCAGAGCCACAAGGACGGTGTTTGGTGACCGAGCCTTTAGCGTTGCTGCTCCGACGACTTGGAATTCTCTTTCTGCGACCCTCAGGGAGCTGAAGACTGAGGCTCAAAACTTATTTTTTCAAAGACAATTATTACAAAGCGCCTTTGCAGTGACTCAGTCACGAAAAGGCGCAATACAAGTGTTATTTATTATTATTATATAACCACCTAACATCTAGACACTAACACAGACAAGCAAAAACACAATTACATATTCGTAACAATATGTTGCAAATAATTATTTATTGATTGCTGTACCCTTAGTACGAGTTGTAAAACTTGAGTAATGTAGAGTTTACGGCAATTATTAAAGAGTGAGTTCCCCCAAAATCTACCGTTTTTGTTTGTTTGAACTTGGTTTTCTTCATCACTGTAACTCTTTTGCTAAGACCATAAAGTGTCAGAAACAAAAACGGCAGATTTTGGGAGAAATCACTCTTTAATATTTTCCGTAAACTTTACTTTTCTTAAGTTTTGCAACTCGTACTAAGGGTACTGTATACCGTATTTACAAAAACCTGTACCCTGAGTGCGAGTTGTTTCACTTTACTCGAAGTATTGTGTATTCGAGAAAAATGTAAAAATTACAAGTTCACGTACATTTTTCTCGAATACTCAATACTTCGAGTAAAGTGAAAAAACTCGTTCTCAGGGTCCTGGGACGTTTTTCTCGCTGAGATTACTTTCAAATGCTGGGAATCCTTTCTGACTCCCCACTTCGGTCTTTCAGTTCCTAACTTCCCTTTTCCCGTTTGTTGTAAATTATAATTTGTAGAGCACACCTAGCGAGTCCCGTCACGTATGAAGTACGTAGTTGTATTAGGAAGCGAGGTAAAGGACAGCCTTTTATTCACCACACCTCGTCTAAACACGACCACCAAAAAATCTATGAAAACTAAAACAGCGCTACAAGTGAGCGTCACAGTTTTCTTAGTTTTTACTTTGAGCATACAGCCCATTGAGTAATTACATAGAGGAGCGGAGACTAACTTACTGCATTGATACATACTATCTACTACTTTTGTCTCAGTCCTGTCAAACGTAGCAGTGGTGAACCCATTCAAAACATGTTTTTACGTATCAAATTTTATGTTATTTTGCTTTCTCCATTTTGTGTTTTGACACCCAATTACAACAAATGCCAGAATGTCTTAAAATAATGCCGTTTACCTTAAAAATTCGATGATTGTATCGATCACAAGATTTAATGATGCCACCTTTCTAGAAACATTTTTACATTCGCCCGAGTTTTTTTTGTACACATGGAAATGCAACTGTGAAGTTCTTTGTTCTCTTTCTCACTATAATCTATAATCGTAGTTGCAAATATATATTAACATTTAAAGCTCATATCAAATGCATGCCCACAAACAACCACGTGTAGTCGGACTGCTCTGGGCATAGTAGCCACCTTTCTAGAAACATTTTTACATTCGCCCGAGTTTTTTTTTGTGCACATGGAAATGCTACTGTGAAGTTCTTTGTTCTCTTTCTTACTAAGTAGCAGTTTCGTAAGTAGGTTCAAACATATATATATATATATATTGTCTATTTTTGTTAAAATAATTACTAGTCTACTGATATCATAAGTCAATGATACAGCCCAAAGTTTTATACTTGGCTATAGGCACACCCAGAGGTAGATATCCCACGACTTGTGAAGAGTTTTTGTAAGAAAATGTACGCGCCCGGCTTAACCAACAATGGCGGGATTTCCTTTATCTGTAATTTGTATTATTATAAGTATGTTATTTGTCACGTACCGCACTTCCGATGTGACGTCAATGTCCGTCATCTGACATTATGGCGCCTTCCTGTTATCTTCACGTTATCAGGAAGACATTAAGGTTAAACCACAAATCCCAAATCCGCTCCATTATTGATTGGCCTTGTTACGACAGTGAATGGCCTTGAAAATAGGTTGGAACAGCAACATTTGAAACAAACTACGCTGGTATGTACCTGCAGCTGTGGACCCGCCGCCGAGAAGGTACTTGAGGTACCTAGGACACCTTCTCTCAGGGGTCAGTCTCCCCTCCACTGACCCACGCCCTGTATATCCATCCCATCCGGGGATGTGTCACAGGACTCGCATGCAAAAGTTATGTGAGATGCGAGTGGCAGAAGGCCCTCCCGTGAAGCTACACTTTCCCAAGTGTTTACACAAAGCAAAGGAGGCTCAGAAATCACTAAAAGATTATGGCCGTGGGGTTTAGGGCTCGAGGATTTTAATTTTACAAACAAAAATGCAAAGTGATTCTGAGCGTCTTAACATATGACTTAAGGCCTAAATTCGAGATGTTACTACTGAGACTGTTCGGGAGGTGCTCTCCAGACTAAGTGGCCAACCACCATAGAGGTGGGAAAGAATAAAGAAAAGAAGAAAGAAAATCGGTCTAATTAGACAGACGAGTTCTCGCCATAGCTAGCACAAAACTTTGAAAAAGCCCCAAAGTTAGATTTGTTGGCCACAAAGTCCGCATATCCGATCGGGCCGATGGCCGGTCTGACAGCGTTGAAGAGCGCCTCACGACCAGGCTGCAAGGCTTCGCAGTCCCACAGGATGTGTCGCACATCCTGCAGCGTCGCTCCGCACTCACAACCCGACCCCCTTGAGAGGCCAAGCTGGAAGAGCCTGGCCCTAAATTTACCGTGACCAGTCAAGAACTGACTGGTCCAATGGTCCGGGACCAACCAAGGAGCCTCGTATCTCTCACGGACCGAGGGAAAGAAAGAAAAGGTGGTTCTGCCTTTGTCGGAGGAATCCCATCGTTTTTGCCACACGCGGAGAGCCATAAGCACAACCAGTTTCCGAGTTCCAGAGGATATCTAGGACAACTGAACTGCGAGCTAGGACTACACAAGTACATGCCAGTGCATCTGCACCGGCAAGCAATACTACCTACAGTGATGTACTTAAGTCGCCACCAGCAGCATTTGTGAGAACCAGAGCTGCAAAACAGAAGGCTGCAAATAATATTAATAAAAAAATCCCAGCGCCAGCAGCGACGTCTTCTTCTTCTTCCTCTTTGAGCTGCGATGCAACCAGCGCCCGCACCAGCGTCGGTGCCGGCGCCACCGCTAACGCTGGCGCTGACACCGGCGCTAACACCAGCGCTAACACCAGCGCAAACACCAGCACTGGCGCCGGCGCCGGCATCCGCACTGGCGCCGGCGCTAGCACCGACGCAAACGCCAGCGCCAGCACTAGCGCCAACACCAACGCCACCATCAGCGCCACCATTAGCGCCGGTGCAGTTGCCAAGCGATCTGCGCGAGTGCAACGCGGTACACCGTGCACTGGCGAGCCCAGCGAGGCGCTGCAGCCCGCTGCTGTCCAGCGGTACCTACATGTCTGGAGGGCTCGCAAGGACACCACAGTGGAGGATATGGATAAATTTATCAAATTAAAATTGAAAAATACTGATCTTTGTATAATTGAAAAAATAATTCAAAAGAGAGATGTTAATTACGCTTCTTTTAAAATAGGCATCCCGGTTGAGGCGTATGAAGAATGCCTGAGCGCTGCTTTTTGGCCCAAAGGGCTATTGGTGGAGAAATGGTTTTTTCGTCCCTCACGTGCCGAGATTAAATAAGAAAAAGAAAAGCAAAACATTGCCTAAAACTGAAGTTTTAAATTTATATTATCAAAATGTAAGAGGTCTAAAAACAAAGCTAGAGGAATGGAGAACCAACTTGATGATTGCCGAAGATACTACCCTAGTAGC
Organism: Agapetus fuscipes; assembly: GCA_951799405.1. NCBI lineage: Eukaryota > Metazoa > Arthropoda > Insecta > Trichoptera > Glossosomatidae > Agapetus > Agapetus fuscipes. The sequence goes on along the minus strand of OX637357.1, from coordinate 12,217,499 downwards.
GGCAACGGAGACCTTTCTCGATGACTCGGTCCTTGATGCTGAATTAGTACATAATACTTGGTCTATACTAAGGCGAGATCGTGAATCGGGAAAAAAGGGAGGAGGCGTGATTCTCTGCACCAAGACTTCATTTCAAATTGAAAGACTACTCGAATACGAAACTAAGGATGTGGAAGATTTGTGGGCCAAATGCTGCGTTGACGGTCATAGCATTTTCATCTGTGTAGTATACCTGCCACCTAGAACTCCCGATGAGGCATACGAGGCGTGGTTTGAATCAGTCGAAAGAGTATGTTCAAAGCATGGGAGTTGTAGAACTATAATTCTCGGTGATTTAAATTTATATAGTGCCAGTGAAAACATCAAAAACCATTTTAATTGCTTCTTATCTCTGTGTGATCTAAAACAATTTAATGATGTACATAATAAAAACGATCGTTTATTAGATGTGGTGATGACGAGTCCAACTCTGAGTGATGAATTGTGTGTGCGTTCATCTGAGCTGGGAGAGGAACTGGTGAGAATCGACGGCCACCACCCGCCCTTACATATCTCTGTTAAATACAACTTCACAAATAAGGCTGTCACCATGTTACCTTCCAACATCAACCATCTATTGGATTGGAACTTTGCCAAAGCCGATTTTATTAAACTTTATTATTACGTCAGGGAAATTGAATGGAATACCTTATTCCACACTACTGATGTAAATACAGCTGTAGAAATATTCTGTAATCTTAATTATCATGCTTTTAACGAATGTATTCCAAAAAAAATACGTAACACATCTAATAGCCGAACCTATCCTACATACTTTACGCGCACAATTATTAAAGATATAGCTTTCAAAGCCAATTGTCACCGCAAATGGAAACGAACTGGCAATATTAACTCGCGTAACAAATTTCGGGAACTACGGACTAAGATAAAACTTGATATACGGGGTGCGCATAGGGACTATATGTATAAACTATCTGGTGATCTAGCTGAGAACCCCAAAAACTTCTGGCATCACATAGATCTACTGCGCAACCGAGGAGGAATCAAAACTAAGGTTACTCACGGAGGCATCGAATTTGATGGAGCAAATGCGGCTTCTGCGTTTGCAAATCACTTCGAGTCCGTGTTTTTGCCTGAAGCTCCTATACTGGACTATAATACAACCAATGCTGACAGACCTGCTGATAGCCGCCTTGTTAATGTTCTAAACATTAGTGAGTCTGATGTGAAAAGAGCTGTGAAAAAGCTCAAGCCTGGTATCTCCCCCGGACCTGATGCCATACCTGCGTTCTATGTGAAAGGGTGTCTGGATTTATTGCTTCCAGCAATCCTCCACATTTTTAATATTATAATTAACACGGGTATTTATCCAAATATTTGGAAATGCTCTAGAGTGATACCTGTTCATAAAGCTGGTCCAAAAGAAAATGTCGAAAATTATAGACCTATTGCCATACTATCAACGCTCCCAAAAATCTTTGAAACGATTATCCATGATAAGTTGCTACCCCAATGTCAACCTTTTTTATCCATCGCACAACATGCATTCTTGCCACGCAGATCAGTCACAACCAACCTTGGTGTACTGGTTGATCTTTTGGCACGGCAATTGGATGGAAAGAGGCAAGTTGACGTGGCATATCTCGATTTCCAAAAGGCTTTTGACAGCGTTGACAATGATGTACTACTTCAGAAGCTAGCCTCAATGGGATTCGTCCCCAAATTGATGAAACTCTTCTGCTCATACCTATGTAATCGAACACAATACGTACAATATGGCCCGTATGTGTCACCCAAATACACGACCCGCTCAGGCATTAGTCAAGGGTCCAACTTAGGACCTTTTTTGTTTATAATATTTATTAATGATCTACCTAATGTAGTAGAGAGGGCGAAAGTTTTAATTTTTGCGGATGACATTAAACTTTCTCTGACTGTCAACAATCACATGGATGCGATTGCTCTACAGAACGACATAACTTCAGTCAACGACTGGAGCATACAGAATAAGTTGTTATTTAATATTAAAAAGTGCCAAGTCATGTCCTTCACTAGAGCAAAATGCCCTTTTATCCATGAATATCATATTGCCAATGAACTTGTAACTCGCGTAGGTACCGTTAGGGACTTGGGCGTTATCTTTGACATCCAACTTAACTTTCATACCCAAGTCAATAATGTAAGGGACAAAGCCTACCAGAGGTTGGGGTTTGTCATGCGTAATACTCAAATGATGTCGGCCATGGCCATTAGGACATTATACACTGCACTGGTACGAAGTGTCCTTGAAACTAATGCAGTAATCTGGGCTCCTCATGAGAGTAAATATATTCTTATGCTAGAGCAGGTACAAAAAATGTTTTTAAGAAAGTATTACAAATCAGTCTATGGATATTATCCCTACCTATATCCCACTGCATTCTTACAGGGACACCTCGGATTTGACTCCTTACTCCTGAGAAGGCAACTGGCACTTGCGAGATTCATCCTCAAACTTCTTAGGAGTGAGGTTGATTGTGTAGTGTTGAGTGACCGCTTCTTGACGCTCTATGTACCTGACTCATTTATCAGAGCCAGGTCACATAGGCTTTTTAATGTCACCGCGAGCCGAACCAATATTCTTCGCAATTCATTTGTTTCGCGAGCGCAAACGCTCATAAACGAATTGATGTCGTCCTCACCACATCTGGATATATTTAATACTAGAATGAATGGACTGATGTGTGAATGGAAGGTTCTGCTAGAAAGACGAATGTTAGAATAATGCACTTATATTGTTTTGATTTCTTTTGCATAAAATATTGTTTATTTTTATAATACTTGTATTGCATTATAACTTTATGGTATCAACTGTCATGTTATATTGTTTCAATAAATAAATAAATAAATAAATAAAATAAATAAATTATTGAGTATGACAGTCATCTCTGGCTTGGTATGTCCAAAAAGTTGAGTGATCTACTTGATTCTGTGCAATGGAGGGCAGTGAGGTTGATCAAGGATCCTGGTCTCATCCGATCTGCAGCCGCTCCGGCACAGAACAAAAGTTGGAATGCTCAGTCTTTTTTTTATCGATATTACCACGGAGCTTGTTCTAATGAGCTCCATTCATTAATCCTTCCCCCTCGCATTTCAGAAAGGGAAACTTGTAGTAAGACTCTCATTCATCCCTTTGCAGTCAATCTCAAAACTGTGAGAACTTGGCGTTTTTATGACTCATTCCTTTGCCAAACTTCCCGTTTATGAAATGATCTACCAGTATATGTGTTCCTTTCCCGATTTAATCTGGTTTTACTCAAAACCAACATCAATCCTTGCAGCGCCCCACGACAAAAGCAACACCTCTGAGCCACTCTTCCAGGGTGACATAGACCTCCAAGCCTTTTAAGAATTGGGGAGCCTCCCGCATGGCACCCCGAGGTGGGTCTCGGCCTAATTGATCAACTGCAGCCACCGCTGCCTGTCCAACGTCTTCCTCCTGCACGCAGTCTACCACCACTCCGTTCAGCCATCTGGATCTGTGTCTTTCCACTGCCCTGCGCCCGTTTGGGTCGCGCCCCCACAACAACCATATTTTCTTTTCCATGCTCTGATGGTCCTTCGCCCTTAGTCCATCTAAGGGTGTTTATCGCCACCTTAAAGGTAAAACTGAATAAGTGACAAATTACGCTAACATGGGTGTCTCAGATGAATACACCTTTTTTCCTATTTCTACGACAGAAAACACTAAGGAGCCTGTTGCACCAACCTCCAATCAATATTTGACACATCAAATTTGATTGCTTGATTCTGATAAGGACATCGGTTAAATATTTTTCGGAAGGGGGTAATAATATGATGGAATTTGAACAGGAAATATGATGTACACCAGCTGACAATCAAATGTTTGATTTGAAAAATCACACTTAATTTTGATTTTTGTCTGATTGGAGTTTGGTGCAACAGGCCCTTAGAAAGTGTGAAAATCCTGTAGTTTTTATTTTTTTTTACACTTTCTTATAATTATTTCACTTACTATGAGAAGTTACACCCAATAAAATGTTTCATCCACGGTTTCTCAAATCCGTGAATCAGCCCTTATTCAGTTTAACCTTTAATGAGGCGATATATATCTAAGGGTATTCGTTTAAAAAAGAGGGTCACATCCAAAGCAAGTCTCAAACTAATCATGAAATAAATAGTAATTTGACATTGTGAAACAAATTACAGAAAATACAAGTAAACGGTGGTCCAAGCTGAAGGTCTTATCGATATCATTACAGTAATGTTGGTAGCAATTTCACGCCTTATTACATGTGTAGGCCTGCTAAACTGACGGTAGGTGTAGAGAATGGGCCATTGACTTATGATATCTGTGGACTAGAAATTATTTCAACGAAAATGGACATATCGACGGTTAAATGGCAGTCATAATAATAAGCGACATTTTGGTCAAAATGAGTTATGAATGCTATCCTACTTGAAATTTTCTGCTCTTTCTAATGAGCTTACTCCCATAGCTCTACGATGATTTTTGTGTTGTTTATGCCCAAACAAACAACTGCGATTTCGAAATATGGTTTTGGTGTTACCGACAAGATTTTGGCCTTTTTTGTCCTAAAGGCGCTTATGACATAAAAAATCGTAAAACCACATTTATAGGAATGCCAATAAATGCCTTTATTTTAATTTTATTTTAGAGTTGTTTTGATTTTAACGATATGATAAAAAATAAAAAAAGTTATGCCATTTTTCTGCAATCTCAAACTTTAAACTGCTCTCCTGAACAATTTAGTTTATGTCGCTTATACGATATATATTTTTCAACTTACTTACGAAAATGGTCATTAGTAAAAAAGGGAATAAAAAACTTCACAGTTGCATTTCCATGTGTACAAAAAAACTCGGGCGAATGTAAAAAGGTTCCTAAAAAGTTGCCACTATTGCGAATTATAATTGCTGTCAGATGACAGATAGCACGCGTTAAAAATATTGTGGTCGCTATAATAGATAAATTTAAAGGAACAAGGCATTATTTTAAGATAAATTGGGTGTCGAAACACAAAATGGATTTGGACAAACTGGCCTTATTTCGTATGACTACACCAATGCAATGTTTGACAGGACTGAGACAAATGAAGACTATAGTATGTAACAATGCAGCAAGTTAGTTCTGCTCCTCTATGTTATTACTCAATAGAATGGGCCTTCGCCCTCCGGCCGTCTCTACTTGATGGGCGATGTTTTTGTAATCGATTTCTTTATAATTATCGCCGCACCGTTATCAAATGTGTTCAGCCATATCTTGTATATTTAGTTTGTGATAAAGTTCTCCTATACTTGGCGCGTATTTTACCGTGGGAAGTGTTTTCCCGCGTGCACGTGGAGCCATTGTGTCACTTTCAATGGGGATAGGGCAGTGGCCCCCAACCGGTGGCTTGCGGGACCACGGGTGATGGGAACTTTGGGAGCGGTTTGCGAGAGGGTCGTGCAACGTAGATATTGTTACGAAATTAGGGTTCAATTGTCTTCAAATTAAAAATACACAGGTCTTCTTCAATAGTTATTTATTTTACACAGTTACAAAATTTATTTTCACACTACTTTCTCGATTATTCCACTTGGTTTTGGTTCACTGATCAGATGACTTCGATGTGTGTAAGTCTCTATGATACTGGCCCGCTCTGCAGGCCATTCGCACCTTTATACTCTGTAGAGCAGTATGATCTAGAACCAAAGTTGCTAGACGGTTCCAGAGTAATTATTACTTCTCGACGCTTCACGTACTACCTAGAGATACAACCAAAATCCTACCTACAAATGTAATACAGAATTCCTATAATTATAACAAGTACCTACTTAGCCTAGAGAATTCTACACTTATACACAATTATCGATCCTACCTACCTATACCTATGAGGACTCTTATAACTATAACTACCCATACTTATTTCAATATTTATATTTACATAACACTACCCCCCACCTAGACTGTTTCGTCCCGGAACAGTCTTGACTCTGTGTAGGTAGGGGCATGCTGATCCACGTCGACACCCTGTGGTCAGGAAGAAGTGGCAGTCCACGGATTTCTCCCCACTGGCTCTCGGCTGCGCTTGCTCGCAGCACACCATGACGCTGATGCCGACTCCCGAGAACACTGCTTCAATCATACTCCGGATTATCCGCCAGTCTCGATTAGCGCGGCCGCCACCCATCTTCGGTATTGCCAGACGCGCCTGCTGATCCTCCAACATGTAGTCACGCAGCTCAACAAGGCCGTCCCACAATGCCTTGTAGTCCTCTTCCAGGTTGCTGGAATCCGGGACAACCAGGCAGTATGCTTGTTGACGCCCCTTCGGTAGTCTCAGAGCTCTTCCTTGCGGGCTGCTCGAGGGTTGCGGTTCTCCGAATTTGTATCGGAAGACCCGTGCAATTCCTCTAGACATATCTAGATCTTCCGGTACACTGCATGCCAGTGTGTGGTCCCCAGTGACCTCAAATAAGTCCTTGTGGACTTCTGTGGTCACTCCATGGCGAAACTTCTGCCCTGCCTTCGCGTTCTCCCAAAACGTCTCAAAGGCTGGTGATCTTTCGGATGCGACGCACTGTCGTACTTTTTGGGCTGGTTGGTCATCATTATCGCCTAGGTATGGTGAGAGGCGATTGTAGTGCACGACCCTTGGTTTTCCGTTTGGTCTCTTTTTTATGCGGTAGACCACATCGTTGATGCGCTCCAAGATCTCGTACGGCCCGTCCCAGGAACGCTGAAGTTTCGGACAGTATCCTTGGCGCCTCTTGGGGTCAAAAAGCCACACCCAGTCACCAGCTTTGTACCCCATGCTGTCAGCTCTGGTGTCATAGCGCTCCTTCATTTGATCGCTGGCTTCCCCGATGTTCATGCGGACCTGATCATGGATGTCATCCAGCCTCCTGCGAAGGTCTGTCACATAGTCTTCTCCGGCTAGGTCTTCACCTGGTTTGCAGCCAAATTTGAGATCACAAGGAAGTCGCATTTCTCGCCCAAACAGTATGCTGCTGGGAGTCTTCTTCGTCGTTTCCTGAACAGCCGACCGGTAAGCCAATAAGAACAAAGGCAGATGTCGGTCCCAGTCCCGCTGATGGCTGGACACTACTTTGGCTAAGTACCTCCCCACGGTACGGTTCATCCTTTCCACCATTCCATCAGACTGTGGATGTAGCGCAGTGGTCCTGGTCTTGTAGATCCCTAGCCGCTCACACATTTGCTGGAAGATAGCAGCTTCAAAGTTCCTTCCCTGATCAGAATGTAATTCCAGGGGTACGCCAAACCTGCTGATAAATTCGGTAACTAGAACTTCAGTCACGGTTACGGCCTCTTGGTTAGGGATTGAATAAGCTTCCACCCACTTGCTGAAGTAATCCATCACCACCATGATGTACTTGTTACCCTTCTCAGTTGTAGGGAATGGGCCAGCTATGTCGATGGCAATTCTTTTAAAGGGGCTGCCAACATTGTACTGACGCATTGGTGCTCGCTTTTTCCTTTGCGGTCCATTGGCCGATGCACAGGTTACACATTTTCGGCACCAATCTTTGACGTCCTCGCTGCAGTTGATCCAGTAAAATCGCTCTTTCACTTTCTCCAGCGTTTTCTTAACGCCTAGATGTCCTCCAGAAGTTCCTCCATGAAGCAGTCCAAGGATTTCCGGTACTCGGCTCCTCGGAACGAGGGTTTGCTTCCTTCTAAGTGTGCCATCTTCCTTCTCGATCTTTCGTTTTAGAAGCCCTCCTTCTATCACTATGGATCCCCATTGAGCCCAATAAGCCTTGACAGTTGGTGATAAGGGGGCGAGTTTTTCCCAGGTTGGCCTTTTTCCTTCTCGCGCCCATTCCATCACATACTTCAAGTCCGGATCATTCAGTTGGTCTTGGGCCAATTTTTCATCTTGCCAGTCCTCATCTTCAGTGGTCGTCCTTTGGACAATTGCTACCTTGTCCTCCATCCTGCTGCAATGTTTGCAGTCACTGGCGCATGGTCGTCTGGATAATGCATCCGCATTTCGATGAAGCGTGCCAGGTCTATGTTCGGAGTCATAATCATACTCCTGGAGCCTTTCAATCCATCTAGCCACTTGCCCTTCTGGGTTTTTGAATTTCAGAAGCCAAACCAGTGCAGCATGATCAGTCCGTAGTGTGAATTTTCTCCCGTACAAGTATTTGCGGAAGTGTTCCACTGATTTTATCACGGCAAGAAGCTCTCGTCTGGTCACGCAATAATTTCGTTCTGGCTTGGAAAGCACTTTACTGAAGTAACCCAGAACAGTCTCATGCCCATCCTGTATTTGGGAAAGGACACCTCCTATCCCCACATTACTAGCGTCGGTATCCAGGATGAATTTTCCATCTTTTCGTGGGTAGCTCAAGATTGGGGCACTCGTTAATCTTCCCTTAAGCTCTTCAAATGCTTGTGCGCAGGAATCACTCCAGTGGAAGCGAGTGTTTTCTTCCGTAAGCTTGGTGAGCGGTTTTGCAATGTCCGCAAATCTTGGCACAAACCTCCTGTAATAAGTGCACAGCCCCAGGAAACTCCTAGTTTCATGTTTGTCCTTCAGCACGGGCCAGTCTCTTACTGCCTTGATTTTAGCAGGGTCAACCTCAACTCCACGTTGAGAAACTATGTGTCCCAAGTAATTTACTTGTTTCTTGAACAGGTTACACTTTTTCGGGTTGAGCTTCAGTCCAGCGTCTTGTAGTCGCCCGAAAACTTGCTCCAGATTTCTCAACTGATGGTTGAAGTCCTTTCCTAAGATGATTATGTCATCCAAATATACAAGGCAGGTTTCCCATGACAGTCCTCGCAGCACATTCTCCATCAGCCTTTCAAACGTGGCGGGGGCATTGCATAAGCCAAATGGCATCACGGTGAACTGCCAAAGTCCAGATCCAGTCGAGAATGCAGTTTTCTCCTTATCTTTGGCTTCCAATTCAACTTGCCAGTAGCCACTTTTCAGGTCCAATGTGGAAAAAATGGTGCATCCTGCCAATGTGTCCAAGGTGTCGTCAATCCTTGGCAGAGGGTAACTATCCTTTTTCGTAACATCGTTGAGCAGTCTGTAGTCCACACAAAATCTCGTGGTACCATCCTTCTTTTTCACCAGTACCACCGGGGATGTCCAAGGGCTACTTGATGGTTCTATGATGCCATCCTTGCTCATGTCTTTGATGATCTTGTCGGCTTCTTCCCGCTTTGCAAAGGGTAGTCTTCTTGGAGCCTGTTTGATTGGTCTTGCTTCTCCGGTGTCTATGCTATGTCGCACTACCTTGGTTCTTCCCAGACGGCCATTAGAGTCCTCGAAAATGTTCTGGTAGCGGCAGATCAAACTCCTCACTCTAAGTCTGTTTTCCTCGGTTAGACCTTGGGAAGCGTCGTGGACCAGGGTTTCCAATTGTGTCGATAATTTTCTTCCCTCGCATGTCATGTTTGTCATCTGTTGCACAATGGAAGTTATCCTCTCACATCTGCCCTAAACAAAACCTTCATTCATTTTAACTGGGTAGCTGTTCACATTCATGATCTTGACAGGAATGGTCTCCTGCGCGCGAATCACTGTTCTTGCCACCATGACTCCTTTGTTAACATTGTCCATGTTCTCCGGTTCTATCATACAGATTTGGTCATTTGTACTACTGGAATCCAGGCGGGCACTCACTATCATCTCGGATCGCCCCTTCACTTCGGTATTCTTGGCTAGGATCACACGTGCAGCCAGTTCTTTCCGTCTTTGCAGGATGACTTCTTCATTTTCAATTTTAATGGCACCTTTTTTTAAATTTAAGCTGCACCCAAATCTGTCCAGTATGTCCATTCCCAATATAACGTCTTCTTCAATGTTGGCCACCAACGTCCGATGATCAAAAGTGGTGCTGCCAATTTGGAAGGTGGCAATCGTCTCCCCATACACCTGTGCTGACTCTCCCGTGGCGGTGTGCAGAGACCACTTTGTTGGTGCAATCTGCTTACCTCGTGCCACTATGTCGCGTCTCAGAATTGTCCTGGTTGCTCCCGTGTCCACCAGTAGTTCACGGGTTACTCCATCTATTATGCCATTGATAAAAATGCTGCTGGCTTTTCCTCTCACAGTTGCGACAGTAGCAGCAGATTTCAGGGCCTCTCCAGCGCGGGTCAACGGTTGCCCCTTCCCATTAACCCTTTCTAGTTTTCCGCAGCCTGTTTTCTGGGTTTCTGAGGCTTGGGACACTTGGTGCTAAGGTGGCCCAGCTGTCCGCAGTTCCAGCAGCGTGGGTCTCGTCTTCGAGGTCTCAGACGTTCCAGCACTTTTTCAATTAACTCTTCGGTTGTTGGTAGCTTGACTTCCTCTGCCTCGACTGCACGAACCCTGGCGTGGCCCCTGATGGACTGTTTGACAGCCTCAAACTCGAGAGCTTGGCTTAGCGCCTCGTTCAACGCCTTGGGGTGGGCCAGTTTTACGGCTTGCTGCGTCTCCCATTCCCGCAACCCGTTCAGGAACTTATCCACTGCCAAGCTCTCACAGATGTCGTCGGAGGCTGTCGGGTAAGCGTCTCGTACCAGGCGGGCGATGTCCATCTCAAACTCCTGGAGGCTCTCGTTGGGCTTCTGCACCCTTGTGTTCAGCTGTGACTTGTACAGCTGCTCCAAGCACTTGTGGCCATAGCGCATATCCAAGCGCTGCTTCAGCTGCCCAAAGTCACCACGGTTGTCCAGGGGTATGGCCTGCAGAACCCTGAGAGCGTCTCCTCGGAGCGACAGGCTGAGAACCGAAGCCTTCTTCTGCTGGCTCCAGACTCCCATCATGGCAGCCGTCTCAAAGAGGGTCAAATACTCCTCCCACGACGTCTTCCCGTCGAAGGTTGGGAGGTTGTGCTTGGCTAGGGAAGGGTCATCATCCCCTCTTGTGATCCTGGTTGGAGTTGAGCATCCCTGGTCGGTCTCGTCGTGAAGGCCGCCTTTGGGGGAGATTCTGGTGGACTCCATCTGGCTTTTGTCAGCCAGCTCGGCACGCAGACGGTCTTCCAGGTTTGACATCCGAGTCTCCATTTCCCCCTTCAGAGCCGAGAGGTTGGTTGTCATCTTCTCCTCTATTTCTCCTTTCAGGGTTGTGAGACTATCCGCTATCTCCGCCTTCAGGGTCCTGGCGTTGTCAGCCATCTCCGCCTTCAGGTCTTCCCTCAGGGTCTTGGAATTGTCAGCCATTTTCTCCTCCAGGGTCCTGGCGTTGTCAGCCATTTTCTCTTCCAGGGTCTTGGCGTTGTGTGTTAGCTCCTCCTTCATGGACTTTGTGATGCTGATATTTAGCTCGTCCAAGGCGCGGTCCCCTCCAGACGCCATGACAAAATATGCCGGGTCTTCGCCTGACTGTTCCAAGGCCTCTATGAGGCGTGCTTGTAAGGCCGCCTTTCCTCCTGAGGTCTCCAGGTCCCTCTCCAGAAGCTCATTTTTAAGCTCTGTGACTTTGAGGTCCTTGACGTTCACTTTGGTTGCCATTTTTTTTAAATTTACTTCAAAACGAAAATATTTTTAAATTTATTTAATACAAGTTTTGAGTTTTATATATATAGCTGTTTTGAATACGTACTTTAGCAAAATAATAATTTATCTGATTACACTGATTGGTAGGTACTGTCTTTTAATATTTATTTTTAAATCACCAATATTTTTAACATAATAATGTCTGATAGTACATAATTATTTATTTCGTCTCAAGTCTCTCCAACACACAGGTAGGTACTTAATGTACATTCACACACTTGTAAACGAAGCACAGTTATTCAAAAACTTTTTCTCGATGAATCTGGAACGTTCTTTTGTAATATTTTTTTTTTTTAAGATTTTTATTTATTTATTTTATTTTTTTAATCACACACAATAATAAAAAACTATGGTCCAATTTGATGACTTTCTCAATGCGGTAAAATAGTCATTATGTTATGTCCAGAATTATGTCCAGAATTATGTTCCATATGATGTTCCAGAATTTATAAGCAACTTGCTTTTGCGTCTTTTCTTTTAACAAAAATTTATTTAAACACTTGTTTTCACAAAAGTCAGTTCACACAAAGTTCAATTTGAATAAAGTTCATTTTAACACTATTTAATTTATTTTATTTATTTTTTGACAGAAGATCTTAATTTTTCTTGACAATTCCGCACCTGACGCCAATTGTTACGAAATTAGGGTTCAATTGTCTTCAAATTAAAAATACACAGGTCTTCTTCAATAGTTATTTATTTTACACAGTTACAAAATTTATTTTCACACTACTTTCTCGATTATTCCACTTGGTTTTGGTTCACTGATCAGATGACTTCGATGTGTTTGTAAGTCTCTATGATACTGGCCCGCTCTGCAGGCCATTCGCACCTTTATACTCTGTAGAGCAGTATGATCTAGAACCAAAGTTGCTAGACGGTTCCAGAGTAATTATTACTTCTCGACGCTTCACGTACTACCTAGAGATACAACCAAAATCCTACCTACAAATGTAATACAGAATTCCTATAATTATAACAAGTACCTACTTAGCCTAGAGAATTCTACACTTATACACAATTATCGATCCTACCTACCTATACCTATGAGGACTCTTATAACTATAACTACCCATACTTATTTCAATATTTATATTTACATAACAATATTGTTACGAATGCATAAGTTCATGTCTATGTGTTTTTATGATAGTGTGCCTAAGTGTATTTACTTGCTATATGTGTGTATAGACGTAAGTGTTAGTGTATTTCTCGTACTCTCTCGAATGGAAGCTTCGAGAGGCGTCTCTTATGGTCTGGAACATGCGAGATTAGGCCTTGGTCATATATAAATACAGGCGGCGGTTATGTGAATCATCAGTGAACAATTAACACCCAAGCCGTGAAGCTGCCAATACAGAAGTTAAAGAGTGAACCATATGTAACCGATTTGTAAAAAATGAATACTGTAAAACAAATTCAACTGCAATTTTATTGAAAGTGAACCTGAAATAAATCATAATAATATGCAACAAACGGTGGGACAAACCCTCGATGGGATTCGAACCCGGACTCTCGGCATAGAATGCAAGTACTATCTACCAACTGGCAACTGATTCATCCAAATAACTTTTATATGCTACATACTTACATAGCTTTTATATGCTACATAGCGGTTCGTCAAACAACAGAAAGGCGTAATTAATTTTAATTTTAAGAGGCAAAGAAAATGGTTTGTAAATAAATAAATGTTAACGTAACGCAACTAAGCTTCATAAATAATCAAAATAAATAAATGTTAACGTACTCGAATACTTTTAAAATTGTAATTGAGGCTGACGTTCAGATTAACACGGTTGATAATTCTTGAACTTTGTGGTCATTGGTCGAAACAAAACAGCGAATGTTATCCTCGGTCGAAAAAAGGTTAAGAACAGCTGGTCGAGAGGAAGTAAGAGAATGTACCCCAACAATACAATACAGTTTCACATAATAGGGGTGTGGAAATGTCGTCAGTATAAACGGTTATTGCTTTTGGCTGGCTTTACATTAATATATTCATTTCATACTATAAATATTACCTATTGATTGGAAAAGTCATGTAGTTGGCTCCACATTTCATTATTGTTTATTTTTAGTCATACAATATATTGTTATGATTTCAGGGCGCAATTTCAATAAAAACTTGGTTCATTAATTTCACGCAATTTATTTTAAGATTCCGTTCACAGAGTACTGTATTGCTCGCCAGCTCCGATACAAGTGTAACGCTACACATAGCTTTGGCCCTTTTATAGCATGGCATAAAGATGGTTCTTGAAACATTGGGAACTAGAACATGCGTGATTTTGCGAGTGGATACTGACGCCATCGAACAACTAAAAGTATAATTATGTAAACACCTACATCTAGAGACACAGACACACTCACACAAGTAAAACACACATTCGTAACAATATAAATGACTCAATTTGTATTAAGTACATATTGTTTATTAGGACTATTTTTTATTCAGGCACGTTTGGCATATTTCACCAACTTATGGTGTATCTACTTAAACAATTTTGCAGAATTTCAGTCACATATTCAATGCATGCTTTGACTACGCCTTAAGAAGACAAACAATAACAAAAGTGAATCAAAAAAAAAATTTGAACCATAAAAGAGGACTCCTGAGGTGCGATTCACACCATGTCAAGACAAATTATATATTTAATTGAATAGGAGTTAAATTTTTGATGATTAAATAAGAGTTTTAGACTGACACGGCCGGTGGATGACACTGGAGAGTTTCTTTCCGGAATTTGTTGCCGTGGTCTTATCAGAGCTGGATGGACGTTCCGGACATTTTACCTATATATGTGATGGGCTTCTTCGGCGTGATGTCGATGAAGCTGTTCTGGGAGTGTCATCGACATCACATTAGTTTGCTCCACATAGCTCCAATCAGTGAGTTGCTCCAATAGACCACGGCAATATATCCTGGTAAGAAACCGTCCCATATCAAAAAACATTTCTCGCATACTTAAAGTCATCTATTGAAATAGCTTTGTTGTCTCCTGCTTCATATAATAAAAATGACATAAAATAATTACTTATCTTGTATATACTGTTTTGTTCCAGAGTTCACCATCCCCATCATCACCCCTGATGTCCGCTTGTCGTGATGCTGGGCAGTGACCGCTGACCTCCCCCCACCACCTCGCCTCCGCCGGCCTCGCCATGGGCAACAAGTGCTGCAGCAAGCGGCACGACGCCGACCGCCCGCTGGTGTACCCGGCCTTCAAGAAGAACGAGGCGGGCTTCGGGGGGCTGGGCGGCGCAGGCGTGGGGGGCACGCTGGAGACGCGCTACACGGGCGAGCCCAACAACAGGCTCAACCCCAGGAGGGGCGCCGACATTGTGCGCACCAGGACCCCCTGTAAGGCAAAACATCTGTTTCCTTTTTCAATATTCTTATGCAGGAGATCCCCGGAAGCTTGTTAGAGTGCCGCAGAGGTGTGGGTGTTTATGTCAATGTTGTGGCGGTTGATGTCCTGATGCTTTATAGCAGGGGCTTTAGCTGCGTAGTCTTGATGCCTTTTTTTTTTTAAATAGGTTTGTGATGAGGAATGCAATTCACCAACCTATTTTGCCTGGACAGTTGTCTTCATGCGAAAGTAGAAGCTTGTGTGCGTGCAATGACATCTGTTGAACCAGAGTCGAAGTTATTGTCGATAGGACAAGGCCGGACTTGAACCGGTGTTTGCCACATCCGAGTACAAACGCCTTATCCCCTCAACCATCCCAGCGACTTTTGCTTTGAGACACTGAAAAGAAGTGGCGATTGATATTGGGCTTGAATAGAACAAGGTTAAATTGGGGAGGGATTGTTATTACAACAAAGAGTTCTCTGACATCTACAGAGAGCCCGCCGGGATCATATATCAATGTAGAGGGCATGCTGTGGGCTGGTCACATAATTACAGTAGATGACGCAATCCTCATTAAGCACCTATCACTCTCAACACCACAAGGTTGAAGGAGAACAGGAAGGCCAAAAATGTGATGGATGGATTCTGCCAATGCAGATGGAGCCAAGACATACCAAGCGCATACGTATAGCCTATACCCTACGTATGCGTTTGGTATATACCGTATAGGCAAATACATTTCAGAATAAATATTTTCTCCCATTCCTTTAAAACTTTCATTTGAAATTGACTGAAGTGCTAATGATGGCTCCAGTCAAACTTAAATTTTGCATTTTAAATCTGAATATCAAGCCGTACTTAATGGTTTTTTACCATATATTGCCTACTTATTAGGTGTACCTATGTCCCTGTATGGAAGTGGAGGAGAATCCTGGATTCAGCCATGAGCTCATGATGATTTTATGTATTGAAGAAAGATTAAATGCTTACTTAAAATACTTACTTACAGGGCTATTCTTAGATATTTTAGTAGTTGGTTGAGCCCACACTTGGGCAAACTAATGATGCCTGGGCTGCAATTTTCATCACCACAGTCATTCTTACCTACCAAATTTGGTAATATTTGTATGAAGACTCACTTGCGGTCATCTTGGATTGAGGTCTTCATACAAATACATCATTAGTTTGTCAAAGCGTGGGTTCAACCGACGACTAAAATGTCTAAGAATAGCCCCGTTATTCTCTATGATTTGGGTACCGAAAGATTTAATACTGATGCAATTGTTTGTCTGCAGCACACATCCCCAACCTGTCGTCGCACCGGCGCGTGGTGAAGGCGCTATGCGGCTACACGGCCCGCGCAGAGACCGACATATCCTTCCGCAAGGGGGACCGCATGGAGGTGCTGTCAGACGCCGAGGCGGACTGGTGGCGGGTGCTGCACCTCGGCACCAGGCGGGAGGGGCTCGTACCCGTCAACTTCGTGGCTGAGGAGAGCTCCGTGGAGAGCGAGGAGTGAGCTTTTTTCCTTTCTATCAAAAAAAAACTCTTGAACAGGAATACAACTCCCTAATCTTTTTTTGCCTGGCCAAAATGTATTTACATCATCAATGAAAAATTCACCAAATTTTAATTTAATTCTATTAAGCTTTGTAGAACTTTGACAATTCTAATAAAACACTGTTTGTTGAGTAGATAAAACACTGTTTTATCAGAATTTTCAAAGTTCCGTGAAGTTTAATAGAATTTAATCAATATGAATTTTCAGTGTTAATACACAAACCATACAAAATATAATTATTGATTAATAATCACTGAATTAAATCTGTTGAACCGGAGTCAAAGTTACCGCCAATCAGACAGGACGGGATTCGAACTTGCGCTTGTTTCAAAAATGCTGATTCCAGTGGCAACACCTGATCTGCTTGCGACTATACCATACTATCGACATTACTTCCTCCATCTTCTTACAAACGCCACTTTTAAAGAAGAGCAATTATATATATTTTTTAATATTACCATGTGCGATGCCGAAGAAGCCCATCGCAGACATGGGCGAAACGTCTGGAAGCTCCAGCTTTAATAGACCACAACAACAAGCAGATCAAGTTCGTTACAGTTGGGTATGAGGCTGACCACCCATACTGTAAAAAATGGTCACTTTGCCAATGTCATCGCTATCTCAGGGAAGGTTAGCAAGAGTTGTAGAGCCTATGTTCATTTGAGATTTGGGTTTTTATGCTGTGAGTTCACATTCGGCATGTGTCAGTGCATACTTTCACGTGTCTGTGGGCATGCATTGAATAAGCACCTTAAATGTTAATAGATCTTTGCAGCTTAGATTATGGATTAAAAAACAGTGTCGGAACAGTGTAATATTAGATTAGATTAGCTCCTATTTCAAAACTCTGTGTTAACTCACCTCGATTGCGTAAATCAAACTAATGTATGAAAACTAAGTCACTCTTTAGGAGTGCCATCGTATCTTGACTACTCCCTCCAGCGTATATAAACATTGATTTGCTTGTGTCTGCAGTTGGTTCTTCCCGCTGGTGTCCCGCAAGGAGGCGGACAAGCTGCTTCTGAGCGGGGAGAACCCCCGGGGCACCTTCCTGGTGCGCCCCGCAGAGCACAACCCGCACGGCTACAGCCTCTCCGTGAAGGACTGGGAGGACGGGCGCGGCTACCACGTCAAGCACTACAAGATCAAGCCGCTGGACAACGGTGGCTTCTACATCGCCACCAACCAGACCTTCCCCAACCTGCCCGCGCTGGTGCTGTCCTATACAAGTAAGGACTCACATGACACATTTATAATTTTACAATTTTCTTCATCAGACAACCTCTACTGCTACGTGGTACCCTCCATTCGATGGCCAGTGAGCAGCTTGTTGGGCACATCGGACAGATCTGAAGATGATCCATGGACTGTTGGACTCGACATTTGCAGAGCGTGGTGTCATCCTGATGCAAGATTCCCCAGGTCATCATGTTACAACAGCTCTGCCAACTCCCATTCTCAGCCTGTTGAGTGCCCTCTATACAGACCACTCAAAATCCTGTCCAGGTGGGAGGCTCTCGCTTAGCTGCACAAAGTTTTCAGGTCGCTCCAAATTCTTCCGTAATCAAAAGGTGCATAGAGCCCACGAAACTGTGACTCAACTTCAAGCGCTGTGATGAGCCACTTTGTTCGATAAGGCAGTGCTGTGGATTGGCAGAGTTTGGAGGCCACTTTGCGTCTGATGTGTGGGGGGCTATGCCTGCTAGTGGGTAGAGTTTTCCTATAAGTGTAGGTTTGAGTTTTACCATGTGAATGTCAGATCCAATGAGACTTTAAAAAATTTAATGTGCCGCTAGAGAGTTGCTTTCTGGGATCTGTTGCCGTGGTTTATAGGAGCTGGAGTTCCCAGATATTCCGCCCATATCTACAATGAGTTTCTTCAGCTTGATGATCATAACAGTTTCATCATCATGCTGATGACGCCCATCGCAGATATGGGCGAAACTTATGGAAGCTCCAGCTCTGATCCTCTCCAGTGTTAATATTATGTTATTAATTGCTAAAGACAACATCTTGTATTTTATTTATATGTTTACGAATGCAATCATGTATGTTGCCGAAACAAGCTAGATTATGCATTATTTGTGACATGAAGGCTAAATTGAAACTGCCTAAATTCAAATATCAAGTTGTCTGTGGTATTTTTCAACCAATCCATGCACAGATAATCTCACTTCCTGTTTGAGTATTACCTACCTACTTCCTTTAGTACTTTTTAAATGTTAGTTATTAGTTCAGCTGTCATCAACATTTGTGGTCCCCAATAATCAATGAACAACACGACTTATGTCATATATTATGTAGAGACTTGCACTTTCTACTCATTGCGGGTAAACATAATTATAAAACAAAAATTATTAAAGCTTTTCTGATACCGTTTTGTTTTCTAGAAAATGCCTTGGGATTGTGTCACGTGCTGGCCCGTCCATGTCCCAAACCCGAACCTCAGATGTGGGATCTGGGACCTGAGCTGCGGGATAAATGGGAAATTCCCCGCTCGGAGATACAGCTGGTGAGGAAACTGGGACAAGGAAACTTTGGAGAAGTATATTATGGGAAATGGCGCAACAGCATAGAGGTAATTCTTCAATAATTTATAGGTTTTATTGTTGTTAATAAAACACTCCAAAGTTTGAAGATGCTAGTCACTTTCAACGTAAAAAGCCTTCAATCTATGCTCAGCAGATTGTTGGGGAAAAAAACAGTGGGAAGTGAGTCACTAAGTAAAAATTAATGAAGTATTTGGAGAGATTTATGCAAAAGGCACGACACAAGTATTTTGCTACATTAGATTGTTTTGGAACAATAAATTTATTTACAGCAGTACTACTGGCAGATCTTAATGCCAGCCGTTTACCCGCCACTGTGTCCATCCCACAAAGCTCTGAAATATACCGCGGGGCAACACACTGGGTCGATTTAAAGGCAGTTAAACAGATCTTATACTCAATCGTTTCTCCAATTTTCTACAAAGAAATATGTTTAAAATTGTAGGTTGCAGTAAAGACCCTCCGTGAAGGCACAATGTCCACCCAGGCCTTCCTGCAAGAGGCCGCCATCATGAAGAAGTTCCGGCACAAGCGCCTGGTGGCTCTGTACGCCGTCTGCTCGCAGCAAGAGCCCGTCTACATCGTGCAAGAGTACATGAGCAAAGGCTCCCTGCTGGACTTCCTCCGCAACGGAGAAGGAAAGTTCCTCCAGTTCGAAGAGCTGATCTACATAGCCGCGCAAGTCGCCTCCGGAATGGAATACCTCGAATCCAAGCTTCTCATCCACCGAGATTTAGCCGCGAGAAACGTCTTGATTAGCGGAGACAACGTCGCAAAGATCTGCGATTTCGGCTTGGCTAGAGTCATCGAAGACAACGAGTATTGCCCGAAGCAAGGGTCGAGGTTCCCCGTGAAATGGACAGCTCCTGAAGCAATAGTCTACGGGAGATTCTCTATTAAGAGCGATGTGTGGTCTTATGGTATTCTCTTGATGGAGCTGTTTACTTACGGGCAGATTCCGTACCCCGGGATGCATGGGAGAGAAGTGATCGAGCAAGTGGATCGAGGATACCGCATGCCCAAGCCGCCGGGGCATCATCTGCCGGATGACATTTACCGGTTGATGCTGCAGTGTTGGGACGCCACGCCCGACAAGAGGCCCACCTTTGAGTTCCTCAACCATTACTTTGAGAGCTTCACCGTGACGAGTGAGATCCCGTACAGAGAGGTGCAGGACTAAGCGCCGCCCCCGCGTGTCACAATGTGGTGCTCCCAGTATATTCCTTAAGACTTTGATATCATTACGCAAGTCTAACAGCGCAAACACTCCACACAGACCCGCAAACAATGGATTAAAAAGCTAAACGGAAAACATAAGATCTCAGATAAAATTGTAAGGAAAGGCACATTGTTCAAGTGTTGCATTGTAATATTTTACTATCATTCAGTTGAACCATTTTCACAAGAAAATAATGGTTAACAAAAAATGCAGAGGTTGTGTTGTTTTAACAATATGTTAGCGACTTTTATCTCAAGTCTTGAGTTCTCAAGAAGTTTTGTGTAAATAAAAATTCAACTTGAGTATTCTTTTAACTCATATTGTTTTCTTATTGGTTTTTGAAAGGTGAAGTTTTTTCATTGGGGTGTTTAGTCGCCTGTATGGAGTGTGCGTGTCTAGACTCTTCTATGGATAGTAATAATAACCACGCTAGTTGGGTAATAGTGAAATAAACACTTTAGGATGAATGTTGCGGTTTCATGATAACTTAGTGCCATGCGATCAATGAAACAACAGAACAAATCAATTACCTATTCACCTTAATGTTTAACTTTTATAATTAGACGAGTTAGACATTTAGAGGTTGTCGGTTCATCTGCAGCTAAAAGACTAACTGGCTATTTGGAATCTCAAGCTATCTAAACGTCTGTCTCCATTTCAAATCAAATTTTTTGATCACGAGTATCATCAGAGAAATTTCTGGTCCAGCCTTCTGACTTAAACTGTTGGGGACTCCTGTTCTAAATAATCCTTCTGTAAATTAATCAATCGGTAGTTGGTATTATTTTACAGCTAAGATCAACTTGTTACAACATTAGTTTCTGTGGCTTGAGTCTAAACAAAAATACTGCTGGACAATACTAACGAGTTTTTCCTTTTCATTTAGTATAAAGCTGCCAAGTTATTGTTGAAACACACAAACCTAAGGCCCAGTATTTTCAACGTTAGCTTATATAATTTTAAACTGATAAAGAAACTACCCACACAATTTACATAAGTGCGTCGTTTTCATTCAGTATAAAGTCGCTATGCTGACGTTGAACGTACCGGCTCTAAGGGTGTTCTGTTTCAAACAATAACCTACCGATTTTAAACTGACAGACAAGGAAGAGACCATGAGAACCATCCACATAGTTTTTGTTGATTAGATAGCCGCCAAAGCTATTGCTTGTTGAATCCACTTCATTTTACTTTAGCTAAAGATTTCAAGCAACCGATAAGTGTATTTAGCTGTAGTTAATATTGACTGCAGATGAAACAACCTCTCATAAGTTTACGTTATGGGCTAATCATAATACTGTCCACTCTCACACGGGATGACGTCAGGTTCAGCCCAGTTCCATTCCACACTGAAAGACTGAATAAAAGTTAACAATCCAAGCCACGTATGTATTATTTCAGCTGTAATTATGTTACGCAACGTTGACATTCAGCAGCACGTCCGCTTGCTACATTATTTATTACTTGTAACATGAAAATGATACTTAATTACATTTGCATTTATTATTTTTAACAAAGCGTTGAACAAGTATTTTAGAACTATATGTATGCCAAGTATGAAACACAACGCTCTATCTCAACCGTAGCATTTTACCAAAAGTGTGTAGAGACTCTCAAACCTGCAGTTTTGGTTTACTTACATGTTTTGGTAAACGCTATGATTGGCTTGAAGAGTGAAGTTGTTTGCTTGGACTTAATGTTTTATTTTGACTGAATGCCTCTGGCTATTCCGATATCACTTTCATAAAAATTAAACTGCACACTAAAGGTGTGTTGCAATTTTAGCTTACGTGACTTAAAACTGAAAAAACCAACTACGCTATTCTCCAAAGTTTATCCTTTCCATTCAGCATCAACTTGCTAAGCTAAATTTGTAATGATCAGACTTGAGGGTGAGTTGTTTTAACAATAGTTTAACAATTCATGATGATAACTTTTAGAGTGCCATTTTGTGACTTATGCCACTGCAAGATTGTTTCTGTGTTGACATGGCGAAAAATTTATCAATGGATCATCATCTTTCTCACAGAAAAAACGACAATACTATTCCAAAGGCTGGCGTTGTTTCTAGTACAGCAGATCCTGTAAGAAGATCACAGCGACTAGCCAACCGCTGGTAATGCCCTTCGGAGCAATGGGCGAAACTGTCCAGAAAGAATCTACCAGACCACGGCTACATAGCCCGAAAAAAGTGATTGTTGTGTCAAAGAAAAATGGAACTTCATTCCCCATTTGAAAGTGTTGACACTTTTTTTGACACGCATATCTAGAGGCAGCTTTTAATGTGGTCAATTTTCTTTACGGTAAACTGACACTTGTAAAGTACGCCTTCCAGAGATCGCAGAGTGATCAAACCCTCTCTCAGACTTCTTGGAATGATCAATCATTCCGATCTTGCAGGTACTCCATGCAGCGCCTTGTGTACGTTGAGACCCAGTTTGATTTTTATCATTGTGGGATGCTTGGTGTGGCAGTACTTGCTCTGTCCATAGTTAAGACGAGCGCTGGCATTCATTACTGACTTCATTGTGAATGAGAATGAGAATGTCAAACTTTAGAGGATCTTTTTTCAGTTCAGATTCACTTATAAACTAACATTGAAACAAAACACTGTAAAGCAAATTAGAACAATACACTAAGTTGATGATTTCACTTATGATGGATTTGTCTCCGATGATCTCATGTAAGTTTTGTACATTGTACGAGCATGCCTAGCCTACCCACTAACAACAGTAGCTTAAGTCTCTCCTGTATGTAATAATGATCACATATTTATTTACCTTGTACTTAAGGATTTTGATGATATTCTAAACTCGTACTTGTAACTCCTTAGTCTAGATTAGTTGTCGGCTTAGACTCGTGACTGTGGGTTTATGTTCACTTTGATAAGCAGGGATTACTTTGTATAACTTTATCTGTATTAGTGAGTACCTACTTTTAGCATAATTTGACGTCACAGCTGTTTCTATGTTACACTTAACTATTTAATGTTCTTCTCATTTTATTACTTTATTATCAGCTTTTCTCATAAACTGTCTGTTGTATTTTACTATGGAAAATTACAGGGGCAAACACTGCGTAGAAGAAAATATATTTTTGCCTTTCAGATTACATGTTACAAATTAATTTAACTTAAAACAATGACTCAAATGAAACGCAATGCTACTATGCTACACATATGGTGTAATTTCTTGTCACATTTCCCCCGAAGGTTTGCCACTTAAATTGAAGCATAAATTTTCATTACATGTTAAATACATTTTTAACCATATTTTGCCTACTTTATGGGTACATGTGCCTGTATGGGATACTCGCCTCTGCAATTTACCATTCAATTATGGCCGTATTTTATAATTGTATCATCAACTTATAAATTGGGATTATTGGTAAAGTATGAAGAATTCTGTGCTTCAAAAAATATACCCAGTTTATAGAGAGAGCTGTAACATGGAAAATAACTTGAAATTATTTTATTTTGACTCTTGTAAATAAAACTAAGTCTCGATTATCTGGGGACATCAATGTAGGCCACAACTATTGTCAGAAATTCCAATTCAAATATTACTTCAAAGAATGGGGTCCAAGAAAGTTATGAAAAGATTAATTCATATTTTGTCAATAGATTATAGTTACATAGACCGCTGACTTTTGCTCATCGAGGAATATTTAAATATGGAACATCTATCCCTAAGTTCATTGGTATACATTAATTATTTTATCGTTATGGACTCGGAGAACATACATTCTCAGCGGGCAAATAGCTGTGTAACTAGGGTCCTTAGTAACTAATAACATAATATTAGTTATCCCAGCAACTTCTTTGTCGGTGTAAATTGTGTTATCTCCATTTAAAAAATGCAAGCATTTTCTAGATCTGCTGGTGTTTATTTATTTATATTTGAAGTAAGTACATCTGACTTCACACTTAATCTTAGTAGATATTGCCGTTATAAAATAAATCAGTTTCCAGATAATGAAGTTGTACTTTTATCATATTTCCAAGTTCCTTGTAATCATATTTTAAATGTTTGCCACACTGGATCAATTATCCTATTATGTTTATTATATTTTTTATCCATGAAATAGGTAGTTAATCTCTAAATTGTATCTCTATGAAAAAATACAATTATTATTTTTTGTATGAGGAGCAATTTACTTTATTCTAAAAAAAAACAAAATGATTGTAGGTTCATTAAAAATGTACATCCTCTCTGATGGTGTTTAGTTCCCCTTGACTGGGTTGCCCTTAACTTTTTTTCCTGGAAAAAAAATGATGTGCCTTATTCAACCATTTTTTGTTGTCTGAAATAATTAACAAATGAGTGGTATAGAACCAAAGATGGCAATATAGGATTTTTTTTAAAATGATATAAATATATAGAAACACAAAGAATATTATATCTTCTGTGTTTCCATACATTTGTCCCGTTTAAAAAAAAATCCTAGCTTGCCATGTTTGGTTCTATACAACCCAAATATTGTCAGTTAAGCAATATTTTTTTTACAACGATTGCCTTGAAAATCTTGTGTGAAATTAATTTCTGAAAATGGAATTTGAAATTTTGCACACCTCCCACCCACTAATGCATCAGTACTCGGATCCATATAAATGCCTGGGCTGGAAGTCTCATCACCACGGTAATTCTTACCTACCGAATATCGGTAATATTTGTATAAAGACTAATCAGCTGTTCACTTGCGGCCACCTTGGATTGACAGGACTTCATACAAATATTTCGGTAATATTTGTATGAAGACTAATAATAATCAGCTGTTCACTTGTGGCCATCTTGGATTGACAAGTCGATATTCGGTAGGTAAGAATTACCGTGGTGATGAGACTCCAGCGGTGTTTAGGAGCAGTAAAACGTCTCATAATAATTTATAGCTGAAAAAAAACATAGAGAATATAAAGTAAACACCTATTTTGAGGAGAGATGTATATTTTGTATATTGTTTTAGGCAGTTCACCACACTCTCCGATAATATTGATAATCACGATTATTGTAACTCTATGTATTAGTGCTAGAATGATACATATTAACATCATGTTAGGGTGGGGCCTGAGGGAATTCAGAAAAACAGGACGAGTAGCCATCTTATCTAATCTAAGTTGCAAATATATGTAACATTAAACATTCCCATTATATGCGTTTTCACAAGCAGACATGTACAAGTTCGCGCTTCAACATGCCGCATGTGGACCTACAATATAAAAACCCGAATCTCAAATGAACATACACCCTGCAACTCCTGCCGACCTTCCCTGAAACAGGGATGACATTGGCAAAGTGAACCATTTTCTACAGCATGGGTGGTCAACCTATAATTCAAGGAACATACATATCTTAAGAGACAGCTTTTTTATTTTTCCGGTTATTGGTTGCAATTTTTTCCACTTCAATAAATTCATTAGAAGAATACTATTCATCAACTTGTTTGTTCCTAGCCAGAAACAGATATCTCATGATCATAATAATAATCTAAAATCTAAGTTGCAAAGATATATTCGCATTTAAGCAGACACATGTTAGTTTGCGCTTACCAGTGCAGCATGTGTGCTTGCAAATTAAAATCCTAATCCCAAATGAACGAACCTGCAACTTCCTCCCTTGAAACAGGGGTGCCATTGGCAAAGTGGACCATTTTTTACAATATGGGTAGTCAGCCTCATACCAACCTGTAATTCAAGGAATGAACAATTCATAACGTCTCTATTTTTATGTGGTAATTATCAAATGAAATCTGTTGAATCAGAATCAAGGCTGTCGTCAAGAGGACCAAATGGGGAACAAACCGGTGGTGTTTTTTTTCAAACATGCTAGTTCTACCATCGCTTTGACAGCTCGATAATAGTGCTGACAACCGTACATCAAATAACTATATTCTAAATTTAAGTCGATGGCAACACCTTGTTTTGCTGGCAATTATTTTATCTCTTCCCTCACGTCCCAGCCTAAAACATTTTTTTACCAGAATTTACAAGTATGTAAAGAGCCATACTGTCTGCCTTCTATTGGAATGTTTATTTCTGTATGTAAAAAATTATCTTTTGTAAATTTGTTTACCTAAACTTATCAATTATAATCATATAATTTTATTTCAAATATTGAATGAACAAACAACAATTTTAAATTAACATTATGTTATTTTTTGGACATTTATGCCTGATGTAAACAACTCCTAAGTATTAACACCTATTCACAAACCCTACTAACACTTCCCTTAGGCGTCACTAGCGCTTCTTTATTTATAGACCTACATATTAATAAAAATCATTCTAAACGCTAGTGTGGTCTTAGGGCAGCATTAGTAAGATTAGTGAATACGGTGATAAAAGGTTCTGACTAAAACAAAAGTAGCATTATGATTAGTTTTACTAAGCTGGGAATCAAATTATTATATCAACACTTTAAACGGTAAAATTTAATAAGTGACATATTAAGCTAACATGGGTTTCTCAGATAAATGCATATTTTTTTCTTTTTTCTACGAGAGAAAACACAAAAAAAAGTGTGAAAATCCTGTAGTTTACAAGTTTTTCATGAGCACTTCCTTATAATTAGTTCACTAACTATGAGAAGTTCCACCCAATAGAAGTGTTTTATCCACGATTTCTCAAATCAGTGAATCAGCACTTATTCAGTTTTAACAAGTTGAAAATTAATGCAAGTAAGACGAAAGTACTGATTTTTGACAGAACGGATGAAAATGAAGAATGCACATTTATGTTGAATGGTACGAAAGTTGAAATTGTGGATGAATTGAGATACTTGAGAAGTATGTTTGAGAAGAATGGAAAGATGACAAGAGAACTTGAGAATAGGGTGTGCAAGGGAAAGCAAGTGGTCGGTGCAATAGGAAGAATAGCAAAGAACAAGCGATTGACGATGGATCTGAGAATGGCGGTACACAATGGCATATTGTTACCGACTTTGATGTATGGAAGTGAAGCATGGACAGTGAACGATAGCGAAATGAGTAAAGTATGTACGGTGGAAATGAAGCATTTGAGAAGCATGACAGGAAAAACTCTGAGGGATAGAGTTAGGAATGAATGGGTAAAAAAATAATGTAATTTGAAAGAGGATGTGAAAGTTAAGGTACAAAAGAATGTGATGAGATGGTTTGGGCATGTGGAAAGAATGAATGATGATACACTGACAAAGTATGTATACAAAGAAAGTGTGAAAGGAAAAAGAGGGAAGGGACGACCGAGAAAAGTATGGAGTGATCAGATTGAGGAGATTGTGAAAGAATGGAATATACAAAGTGAGCGTAAAAGAAGAAAATGCATGAAAAAGGTGATGGATATGAATGAATTGAAAGAGGTATGTAAGGATAGGAAAAAATGGAGGCAACTCTGCAGAGGCTCTGGCCACCCCTAGCGGAATGGCGACAGAGTTACAGTTACAGTTACCTTTAAGGTGGCGATATCTTACATTCCCTTATGCAAGTAAGAGATCAATATTGTTCTTTTTTGTTATAAGAAATGTTAAAAATTTCACAAGTGCTGCTTTTTCAGTAATCTGGTAAACAATTAATAATAATGTAAGGGTGATCTATTTGGTGAGCGCTGTTTTTGTGTGAATCACACCTCAAGAGTTTTCTGCAAGTTTGGTTGTCGCTATAGAAAACACTACTTTTCAAGCGAGATTCAAATTCTATAAGTCTGGATGCGCCTTTGTGGCAAGATTTTGATAAAAGCAGATGAACTTTTCGATCCAGCTCATTTGATTTTTTTGTGTGCATTAAGCCTACTGCCTTCCGGTCACGAGTCTGTAGCCTTAACCACTAGACTACAGCTATTTAGTATACTCCTGTGACTGCTAAAAACGAATCCATGCTCTTGGAGAAAAAAGACATTCACCAAACACCTTAATTTATAGTTATCTTTCAAATAACAAAATCCTGGTTATTTAACCTATCCCTGTTTACCCGGCTTTTGGAAAAATCTATCCTTGACGATATAAATATTTAGGAGTTGTTCAAAGCAGGCAATGATTTCTGGTCTTTAGAATAATTAGTATTTGTGGAAAGTTTAGATGTGTAGTGTCGTGTAAAAGTAAATATAAGAAATTACAGAGTTTCGGTCACAAGCAATTTCTTACGCAATGTTTTCTACATGCCATGTTTTTTTATAGTATAAAATACAATTAAAAAGGCCACAGTGTACCTATTACTCCTGTATTATAATTTGACTGTTGTCATGCCAACTGCATGTGTTATAATTAAAGTAGAAAGCTACGCAGACCTAAGTAGAGGATTTAATAAAACATTTACAGATTCCAACTTTAGTCCTTGTCAGTTGCTGTCAAACCATAATAAAAATATAATTTCACAATTAAATGAGACGTATAAAACCAGATGCTGCAATTTAGGCTTTTTTTTTAAATAAATGGTTCCATATATTTATCTTATATTCGAATACAATCATAAATTGATGCTTTTGGTTCTATACGACTCAAATATTACAACACAGGTACCTCTGTACATTAAAATCCTATTACAGTTCAACTCTAATTATCTGAATCTGTTAGGACAGCACTGCTCGGATAGTCATAGAATAATAGACAATAATAAAACTGCAACGTTGATTATCACGCCAATAAAGTTTGTGCTGCACCTACACTAGATTCGCAGTGGAAAAGACAATAGCGTGCATAGACAGAACCATTATTTTGCAAATTGTATTGCTTTACCGTTTCATGTTCTATTGAAATTCTGGATAGTTGGAGTTGTGCTGCATAATGGACATTTAGTGCCTGCCAGGTTCCTACTCTGTATTTTTGTTCATTCCGTCTTATTTAACATTGGACACACAGTACTGTACAATTTGTCTTACGGCAGCACCACAGCCTGCTGTATCTAATAGCTATACTTATTCATACATTTTTGTACATAAAATTATTAATATTAAACCACATACATTGAACATACACTTGTTTTATGTTTTTCTTTATTATAAAACCTGCCAACAGCAATGAGAACTTGCCGCCTTTGAAGCAGGGAAACCGCCATCTTGGGTCTTCCTTTTCCGTTCCATTGGACTTCTTGAATTATCGTTACATCATATTTGTATTCTTCCAGTTATTGCACAAGTTTGTTTTGTTTCATGTTTGTTCTGGTTTGTTCTCAAGTATGATTCAAAGCAATTTGTGTATGAATTGTATGGAACCAAAGTTGACTTAGGATTATTTTTGATAATGACATTTCCTGTATTTCCATATATTTACCCCATTTTTTAAAACAATCCCAGATTGTCTAACTCCCATCTTTGTCTCTTTATGACTCAAATATCTGATTGTGATGAGATGTGGCTAATGTAAAGTTTTAAAATAAGCATGATATGCGTAATATTGCATTTCTAACAAAGCCATCCCACAGACTTAGAGAAGATGTAATGAAATAGGAACAAAAATTCCTGGGAAATTTGTAAAATCACCGCCCCAAGCAATATGCCAACAGCATTTTATTTTCGGCCAAGGGACAATTGAAATGTTCCAACTCAGTTTAACAACCAATTCAGACACTCTCTTTGAGGAACTAAATATTGTTTAAATTATAAATATACTATCTAAATATAAATAAGTAAGTAAACTATTTCAATGCAGACCACACATCTTAGGACCTGTATTTTCAAGTTTAGTTATATTTCAGTTAACCATTTGATTTGTTCGAGTTAACGAAAAAACAAAGAAGGCTCAAAATGACGCGCAAATCTTAGAAATTATTACAATGCCATTCAAAAGCTTGAAAACAAACCACTGGCCATAATAATCAAATGTCTTACTTCCATAAAGCTGGAAATCAACAAAAAAATGATGCATCCTTACATCAACGGCTTAATTGACAGTCCCATCCTGTTGGAGGGCTACAGGTTGTATGTGCCTGACGACTACACCCGAGGGCGAGGACATGATCTATTTCATGTACAGAAAAGCCGTACTGATGTCGTAGCGCAACACCCTGTGACTCGGAGTATAAAGCTCTTAAATAAGTCTAATATATGTAGACATCTTTGAGTGTAATTTATTAAGATTTAAAAAACTAGCAATAAAGTTTCTTCCAGCATGTTGATAGCTGTGAGGGTGCACTGTAATTAGGGAACCTGTTGTGCACAAAAAAAAAAAATCAAAGGCAAAAAGCTGCTGTCAGTGAAGACGACGCCATCTTGAAAATAGTTTGTTACTAAATATTTACTGGCAAAGTTCGCTGTGTAAAATATTTACTAAAATTGTATTGTAGGTGACTTGGCTAAACTTGAAAATACCCGGCCTTAGATAATTGCAGAGTACACACCGTTAGACTACCGCCGACATGCGCTTTATTTGTGCTTTCTTGGAATGTTTCAACTGGCACACTTGGCTGATCAGCTGAGCCACAGAGAAGTTGGGATTCCTCTTGCTGTACACATTCAGATATATCCCGAGTAACACGATGCAACCCGACCACAAGTATCTGCAAACAACACACAAAAATACTTCGTAATCTGCTTGTCTCTGCAATCCTCTCGTATATGAATACAGACATGATAACATGATATTAAACGTTCATGTTAAATGGTACGAAAGTTGAAATTGTGAATGATGAAAGACTGACAAAGTATGTATACGGTGGTAGTGTGAAAGAAAAAAGAGGTAAGGGATGACCGAGAAAAGTGTGGAGTGATCAGATTGAGGAGATTGTGAAAGAATGGGATATACAAAGCGAGCGTAAAAGAAGAAAATGTATGAAAAAGGTGATGGATATGAATGAATTGAAACAGGTATGTAACGATAGGAAGAAATGGAGGCAGTTCTGCAGAGGCTTTGGCCACCTCTAGCGGAATGGAGACAGAGTTAGAGTTACAGTAAACAAACCGTTGCTCGAGAACTTACTTTAACTTTGTTGTACCGTTTGTAAGAATGTCATAATTTTGTTTGCGAGTAAAAATTGGTTATGATCCTGAAAAGAATTTGAGGAAAAGTAAGTTCTCCAGTAGCGGTTTGTCAGATTTTCAATATTTTTTTTACCAAAAAGTATAAGGAAAGTAAAATACTCCAACACCTCTTGTGAGTGTCTTAGTTCGATACATTTTTTGGTAAAATGCTATGGTGGATTTTACATCTTGTTCTTGTTGTTTGAAAATGCTAATCTGTTATCAAACAGAAGTTATCCTCTTGGGAAGTAGAGCACCAGCTATCTCTCCATTTCTTTAGCAGTCTTCCTGGCAGGCAACGCAACGCAACTAAGCTACACATACAGTGTAACTTCTTGCCTGCGTTATCCCCGAAGAGGTGGCATGTGGCGAATCTGGAGCTATTTATTTTTACGGGTAAGGGAACCAGCCTCACACCAACCACTTTCAGTTGAAGTGGGGGTTTCCCAGCTCTCGGGGGGACTGGTTCTCATTTCTTGTGAAGGCTGAGTACACCTTGGGATCAAACCCTTGCTCTTGGCATGGAATGCAAACATTCTACCAACTGAGCTATCGACCAGACTTTACGAGCTTGGTCGTCGTTACAAAGTGCCAATTCTTTAGCAAGACCCAGTTGCTGTAGGGCTGGATGGACCTTTTGACAACCGGTCTTTGGTAAAGGGTTGAATGAATGATTGAATTTTTCAACTCAGCTAAGAGCAAATTTGAAAATATAAATGGTACATTTTTTGTGCTCCGCCGAGATTCAAACCCACAACCTTCCATAACGAGTCAGAAGTGTTACCACTAGACTACGGACCTGTCAACTGTGAAGTTTTATACTTGAGCTATAGGCTCAACATAAGCTTCAAGGGTATTAAAGAAGCATGGTATTGTATTTGCTTACTGCATCACAAAGGGTTTGCTGAAGAGGATGAAGGAGAATATCATGGTGACGGCCTTCCTGCCCGTGGTGACTGTAGCGGCCACAGGAGCCCCACACGTCCTCACCAGCATGAGCACTGCCTGGATGCCCAAGTACCCCACCAGGCTGAACAGAAGCCCATACCCGTACGTGGGCACCGGGTTCTAAAAACAAAATAACGGCTGCATCAGGCTTTTAAATTTCAATTGTCGCTGGAGTTAAAAATGGGAAACAATTACAATAAGTTCAGAAGCATTTCAACTATTTACATACTTGATGTATGGAAATGAAGTAAGGACTATGAATGACAGCACAATGAATAAAGTATGTACGGTGAAAATGAGGACTTGAGGAGTATGACAGGAAACACTCTAAGAAATAAGTTAAAGAGCGAATGGGTAAAAGAGAAATGCAAGCTGAAAGAGGATGTAAAGATTGTTTGGACATGAAAGACAAGAAAAGTCTTTGTTCAGCGTTCATCATCCATTCTTTCAACAGGGAAAGGGAAAGACCAAAAAAGGAGACAATTTATATAATTAGTGAAATTGTGAAGGTTTGAGATATACACAGTGAATGTAAAGAAAGGAAAGGCATGAAAAAAGTTATGGATATGAATAAACTGAGAGAAGTATATCAGGACAGGAATAATAAGGATGAGAAGACTCTATAGAGATTCCGGCCACCCCTAGTTAAAGGTGACAGCGCTACACTTAGTATGTGATTTTGACACTAAACACACTCTGCTCCGTTTGTCTATGGATTACCAGACAAACTGTGTGAAAGCTTTCATAAAGCCCCATACACTACTATACTTCTGATCCGGGAATCCACAAACTGGGATCGAGCAACGACATAGTGCCAAAATTGAAAGCCAGCAGTTGGGAGTCGGGGTTGTGGAGGTTTTGGACGGGAATGCTAAGGCTAACATGGATACACCACTGAGACTGAGATGCTGCAGCTCACAACAGGGATTTGATGCTTTTGTTGAACAGTTAGCATAGGTTTTTCAGCCACAACGCATTCTTCATCTCCACGCTGTCATCTGTTTCTATTTTCTTATGTTTTTTTTTATCATTTTTTTTTATATGGCTGGTCACGCATTGCACCCTCCGCGTGACCGGGCTGGAATAAAGATTTTATTATTATAGCAAGCCTGTATGGTCTGTATAATGTATATAGTGGCAGAGGTGAACAAAAAGCATTTCCATCACATAAGAGAACTGATGAATAAGTGGTTTGTTGTTACCTTATAGCAAAACTGAAACCCTCTGACGAGGTCTCCGCTGACCAGCATGATGATGAGCAGGTAGATGAAGCCCAGGAAGTAGGAGTAGAGCACCACTTCCGAGTTGGCTGCGTCGTGCGCCTTCATGGCTTTCTCCTGGATGTTCCCAATCATGGCGTCACACAGCAAGGCCGTGGAAATCATCACCACACCCACCGTGTTGAAATTAGGAGAAGTCTCGGAATCAGCTGGAAAAAGTAGCAAAGATAATAAGCAAATTTAAACTTAAATAGACTATAACTATAATATATTTAATCTAGGTTGAGCAAGTTGAGTTGGGTAACCTGAATTGTGGCATAGGAAATACCAGACGGCCAGCGTCTACCAGGCCTCCCAACCATAAAATGGAAGAACAGCTGGTCTTCTGCATCACAGGAGAGAGATCATACCAACTCATAAAGTCAAGAATTTTTATTCTATATACTTTAGTACTTACTTTAGTAATACTTTTATTCTATATTATTTATTGATTTAAAAAAAATGAAATTTGTTGTGTATGTTCCTTGACTTAATGCTGTAAAAATGGTTCACTGTGCCAATGTCACCTCTGTTTCAGGGAAGGACGGCAAGAGTTGCAGGGTGTATGTCCATTTGAGATTTGGTTTTTATGTTGCAGGTTCACATGAGGCATGTGCAAGCGCAAACTTGTATGTGTCTGGTTGTGAGAATGCATGTAATGTGAATCTCCAGTGTAACAAATCTTTGCAACTTAGATTAGATTAGATTTAGTAGAGACCAAATATGAAATTTCACAGTATTAATACATAAACCATACAAAATGTAATTTTGTTATTGGTTGCTAAGGACGACAGTCCCATACAAGACTGACATTTGAATCCATTAAAATAACAAAGAAAGTACAAATAAATAAAAAATTAACCCCTCTACCTTCAGGTTACTTTCCAAGAAATAATAAGGAATGGAAACCACACTGTACATGCCCCTGACTTTTGAAGACTTATGTATGAAAAATTACAAAACAAACAACCAAACCTAACTTAAGAACTCAGGCAGACGCCAGGCGGTTAGTAGTTTTCAATTTTTTTTTCTTTCTCAAGAGCGTACGCAATATGGGATGTAGCAGAATGGTACACTCAAATTTTGTGTATCTCATATATTGATATGCATAGGGCGGTTAAAGCGAATAAAAAATAATAAAATACAAAAATTGGCAGGGCATTTGATAATAGGGTAATTGCAGTGGTGGGGAAAACGGTTTAAAATACTATGGTTGTGTAGAGTACATTTCAAGGATCACAACCATATATTTTTTAAATAGTAAAAATAAAGATATCATTGATAATTTTCAAAAATAAAATGTCAAGAATTTGAATCCCGCCAAAACGCAGCGGGGCCAACTAGCCACGCTGTGACGTCAAAATTACATAGATGGATCCGACAGTCTTCCAGGCCTAATGGCAAACTCCATAGATCCTGCGAACGAATGGAATATCCAGAGTCATAATAAAAGGAGAGCCTGTATGAAGAAGGTTATGACTCTGGAGGAAATGAAAGAAGTGTGTAAGGACAGAAAGAAATGGCGGTTAATCTGTGATGTTGGCGGCTAGGGTTTTTTAGATTAAAATTTGTTTTCTGTTTTTGATGTCCATACATATTATAATTTAGTGTTTTTAAAAATGTATGTTCCTTGACTTATAGGTTGGTATGCGGCTGACCACCCATACTGTGAAGAAAATGGTTCACTTTGCCAATGTCACCCCTGTCTCAGGGAAGGACGGCAAGAGTTGCAGGGCTTATGTTCATTTGAGATGGGTTCTTATAATGTAGGTCCACATGCGGCATGTGTGAGCGCGAAATTATACATGTCTGCTTGTGGGAATGCATTTAATATAAATCTTAAATAATATATATCCTTGCAGCTTAGATTAGATTAGATTAGATCCTAAGATCCATCGATGTCACATCCGCCTAAATAAAAAAATGACCTGTTCTACCTGAAATAAAAAATGGGTGAATTTTACAGAGCTATAATTAAAAAATTAAGCCAGATATATTTTTTTTATCAACGCAGATGCATTTTTTAAAGGTAGTCTTTTATGAAATAAAAAATATGTGAAATTACCCTATTGTGGATAACGCACCTAAAATGAAGAAAGTGAGTCCCAGGCACATGAGCACGGCAGCCAGATAGTCCAGCAGGCTGTACTTCTTCCCCTGGATGAGCACGCTGCCCACCAGGACAGGCACCAGCTTGCAGCACTTGAAGATCACCTGCGTGGGATAGTTGAGGTAGCCCAGCGAGGAGTTGGAGAAGCCCATGGTGCCCAGCGTGAGCACCGCCAGGATCAGGTACGTCCGCAGGGGGATCCTGAAAGTATAACAATAATAATAATAACTACAAAATTTGTATAGCGCCTTTTATGACAGTGTGTCACTATAAAGGCGCTTGTCCATATGATTGGACGAAGAGGTGAGTCTTGAGACTTCTTTTAAATAGTCTCTCCAAATCCAGTTCCCTCAGTGAGACGGGAATAGCACTCCAACTCATTGGAGCGGCTGCCTTGAATGCCCTGTCTCCAAAAACAGTGCGGGGCTTTCTTGCAGGGATGTCCAGGAAGCTGCTTCTTGATGCAGCTGACCTCAGTGTTTGTCTGCGCGAGGTTTTATTTGCTGGAGACACCAGCTCCATCAAGTACCCCGGAGCACTCCCACGCAGTGCTCCATGTTTTACAGCAAACTTACAAGTGTCTGCTTGTGCGCATGCCTTAACCGCCCTTAACCTACCTTCAGTTTATTTTCCGAGAAATAGGATCACTTTGCCAATGTCACCCCTGTTTCAGGGAAGGTCGGCAGGAGTTGCAGGGTGTATATCCATTTTAGATTTACTCCTGACTTTTGAAGAGTAAATTATAAAAAATTACAAAACACCCAACAAACAACTGAACGCTTAGCCTTCTCTCGAGGAACTAACTTGTCTAGACTTGTAATGACGTGACTTTGGAACTCAGGTTAAGGGAGCAAGAGTTGCAGGGCTTATGCTTATTTGAGATTTGAGTTTTTATGTTGTTAGTTTACATGCGGCATGTGTAAACTAACAGCGGCTATACATTGACTTATAGGTTGGTATGAGGCTGACCACCCATCCTGTAAAAAATGGTTCACTTTGCCAATGTCACCTCTCTTTCAGGAAAGGTCGGCAAGAGTTGCAGGGCTTATGTTCTTTTGAGATTGGGTTTTTTATACTGTAGGCCCACATGCGGCATGTGTGCGCGCAAAATTATGCATGTCTGCTTGTGGTAATGCAATTAATATGAATCTCAAATGATACATATCTTTGCAACTTAGATTTAGATGTGCAAGTGCGAACTTATACTTACGTGTCTGCTTGCAAGAATGTATGTAATATGAATCATAAATGTAAGATACCTTTGCAACTTAGATTATTGAGTACCTATATGTGGTCAGACTCATAATGACATAATCTAAGTTGCAAAGAGATACATTTACATTTAAAATTCATATTAAATACATTCCCACAAACAGGCATGTGTAGTTAAGTTCGCGCTTAAAAATGCTGCATGTGTACTTCCAAATTAAAATACAAATCTCAAATGAACATAATATATCCTGCAACTTTTGCCGACCTTCCCTGAAACAGGGAATGACATTGGCAAAGTGAACCATTTTTTTTACATTATGGATCATCAGCCTCATACCAACCTATAAGTCAAGGAAAATAATCAGATTTAAATAAAGCTTAAGTCTACAAATATTATTATTTTAAAAGTTTTCAGCTGCCGGTGTTTACCTACCTCCTCTGGTTTATTTGCCTCAGCTTTGTTTCTATAAATCCGAAGATTGAATAATACATAAACTGCACGAGAGTCAGGTACCAGCCGAAAGGCTTGAAGCCTGGTATTGTAAAGATGAGCTCCTGAAGGTACCCATAAGCTAAATAAAACAAAAATACAGCGTAGCAGCAAATAAAGAACTGAGTTCGTAACGAATATTTAGATAAATCAAAACACAATAATTTCAACTTGTTTTTTACTACGGGCTCTTCCTTCCATGAAGATGCCTGATCTATCAATATTTTAGATTCCATCTTTCTTGATGGATAGTGTGGATTTTTTTAATGTACTACGTGGAATAATCGCATTTTGTATTGAACTGTGTTTTGGATTTCAACATCTGATTTTGACAGTTGTCCAACTTCCTCTTTTCGTGAAAGTGATTGGCCAAAAGTGTTCAGAAGTTCACTGCCAGCAAGTAATGCATCGTAGAAACGGTTTATCGTAATACTTAATTCACTTTCTTATCATGACACAGCACAAATCAATTAAACTTAACAAAAATGATGTAAAAAAGTGTGAAGTCACTATTTTAATATCATTATTTAAAATAGGTAGGTACACCTAAAATATTCAAAAGACCCGTTTTATGTTTTTATGTTGTCTTCTTGATGAAAAGCATTTCCGGTGCTTGACAGCTGTTTCCCAACATGCGGATTGTTACCTCAGTGTTACCTCATCGGTGCAATTTGTAAAATCTACAGATATTGTAACATTTTTTTTTCTTACATACCTGTCCTGTATGTTCCTTGTCTTATAGGTTGGTATGCGGCTGACCACCCATGCTGTAAAAATGGTTCACTTTGTCAATGTCACCCCTATTTCAGGGAAGGACGGCAAGAGTTGCAGGGTGTATGTCCATTTGAGATTTGGTTTTTATATTGTAGGTTCACATGCTGCATGTGCAAGCGCGAACTTGTACGTATCTGCTTCTGAGAATGTACATAATGTGAATCTCCAATGTAACATATCTTTGCAACTTAGATAAGATTAGATTAGACATACAATAAAGCCTTTCACATTTCTTTTGAAGCATAATTCCGATAAAACTCTGATTTTAAGTGTAAAACTGTTTTGTAAGTATTTTTTATTTTTATGTTTTTATCAGAAATTTTCTTATGTTTGTATCAGTTCTTGCGTTTACACTGTTAAATGTAATGTACTGTATCTTGGTCCTTGCATACCTCTTTCATCTTCTCAACATTCATCACTTTGTACATACCTACTCTTTTTTTATTTTCACTCTACATGTTCCATTCTTTCGCAATCTCACCTATTTGGTCCATCCATTTCTTCCACGCTTTCCTCTGACATTTGTTCTCTACACTTTTTTCGTTAATCGTTCATAATGCAAAACGGAAATACTTTTTTGTCGTTTTTCAGCTTTTTATAATACAAGAGGCCGATTTTTTTCAACATTTTCTTCACCATTACTAAAGTGAATATAAAAGTTGTTACACATTTCATGTTTCATCTCCAAAATTTTATTTTCATGACAAACAGACAGTGAAAACTGATGTTTTCTTCAGCAAGCAATATTTACGCATTTTTTTTCAAAACAAAATTAATACGACAAATACTTTTGATCGAGTTGGCAGCATTATTCTCCGCCATTATCGTTTTGTTCGCCGTAGAGGTTGGTTGCGAAGTAAGCTCGTGAATGATCGGACAATAGAAATTAAATAATCTCCCCTCGATTTAAGAGAGGTGAATAGATTCTAAAATTATTTCTCTTCACTTTGCACGATTTACTTTGCTTTATGAGCCTCGCACACATGAAACACTGGATGCTAATCTGAACTTTCTTTGTCACAGGTCGGAAGCCATTGGTAAATTGAGTAAGCTGTCCTCTCACGATGCAGTACAACAATATTCCAAACCACCAACAAATGTATGAAACAATTATTAACTTATGCTTTCCTCCCGTGTAGCTTAGAATTAAAATTTTCTGGATTAAATGACCCAGATTAGGATTGTCAGCGGATGGCAGCCATCTTGTTGATATTTAGTCAAAAATCTGTTTTAAATCTCTGATGACGTGTCTTGGAAGATAAACTGCATAATCTAAATCTAGATATATTTTTATCAACTTCCCGACAGATACATTTATCAGCCATGCTCCTGCTCTACTGAAGCGAATTTTGTAACTTCCTGAGACTTGTTTATTTCCACGCTGAATTCTGATATGAAACTTCGATGTTGTAATGGCGGAGATAAATCTCTTATTAATGTTTGCGCTCGCTTAAGAGAGGGAAACGCAGGTTCTTCTCTCCTCAGTAAAGTGTACTTTCATAAACTGTTAGAAATCTCTAGCTTCCTCCTGCAATAACTGTTTGTATTGTTTGCGGCAGGTATAGACCTCGTCCCGACCGCGGTGAACAATTCGGTAAGCAGCAATGGGGAGGCCCGCCACCGGGCGCGGAAGACTTCGGGGGACCCAAGGGCTTCGGAGGGCCACGGAACAACTTTGGCGGCCCCAAGCCACCCATGGGGGGAATGAAGAACAACTTTGGTGGACCCAAGCCTAACTTTGGAGGCCCAAAGAATTTCGGAGGTCCAAACAATGGGTTTGGTGGCCCCAAAAGTATGGAGTTTGGGATGAAAGCACCGCTTGGACCAAAGAACGGGTTCATGCCTAAGAACAACCTCATGCCGAGGATGGACTTTGGAGGTCCCAAGCTCCAGAGCATGAAAGCCAAGAACCCCGGGGAAAGCCTGACGAAACCCGACTGGGAAGCCCTGAAGAGGACCATGCAGCCCTTCAGAAAGGACTTCTACAAGCCCCATGCTAAAGTGCAAGAACGAACCGAAGAGGATGTGAGGAAGTTCAGGGAGCTCAAGGAGATCACGGTCAGCGGCAACAATGTGCCGCGGCCCAACCACGAGTTTGACGAGGGCAACTTCCCCAGCCATGTGCTGACTGAGATCAACAAGCAGGGGTGGACCGAGCCCACCAGCATCCAGGCTCAGGGCTGGCCCATCGCTCTCTCTGGACGCGACATGGTGGGCATCGCTCAGACTGGCTCAGGCAAGACCCTGGCCTACATGCTGCCCGCTGCCGTGCACATCTCTCACCAAGACCGGCTGGCGAGAGGAGAAGGCCCCGTCGTGCTCATCCTGGCTCCCACCCGAGAGCTCGCCCAGCAGATCCAGACTGTCGCTCGGGACTTTGGAGCCACAAGCGACATCCGCAACACTTGCATCTTCGGAGGATCACCTAAAGGTCCTCAGGCTCGCGATCTCGAGAGAGGAGTCGAAATTGTGATAGCTACACCCGGGAGGTTGATCGACTTCTTGGAGAAGGGAACGACTAATCTCAAGCGCTGCACATACCTGGTCTTGGATGAAGCTGATCGCATGTTGGACATGGGATTCGAGCCCCAGATCCGGAAGATCATCGAGCAGATCCGCCCTGACCGGCAAGTTCTGATGTGGTCGGCCACGTGGCCCAAGGAGGTGCAGACTCTGGCTGAAGACTTCCTCAATGATTACATCCAGGTGAACATCGGCTCCCTGAACCTCGCTGCCAACAACAACATCCGCCAGATTGTGCAGGTCTGCCAGGACCACGAGAAGGAGTCCAAGCTCTCCACCCTGCTGAGGGAAATTGCTTCTGAACGAGACAACAAGGTCATCGTCTTTGTGGAAACCAAGAAGAAGGTTTGTCCATCATTCTTTCTTAACTGTCCACAGAAAATAAAATAACTTATGTTTTCATCAAACGGGCGTGCATCCCACACAGGCGCATGCGCCTAATAGGTAGGAAATATGTGGTAAAAAACGCATTTAAGCTTGATATTTGCATGAAAAAGGTGATGGATATGAATGAATTGCAAGAGGTATGTGAGGATAGGAAAAAATGGAGGCAACTCTGCAGAGGTTCTGGCCACTCCTAACGGAATGGTGACAGAGTTAGTTACAGAAATCAGACACTGTTTTATTTTCACACACAAAATAAAACTGTGTTTGATTTGAATCTTAAAAATTAACAAATTATTAATATATTTTTTAGGGTTTGGTGGTTTACACAGTGAAAGTCCATTGTATAATAATTAAAAAACATACTGGTAGAAGAGAATGTTTAATTTTGATTTGTCATTGTCATTGTCCTGAGGAGGCTCCTATCCACTGCTATGCCGATGACAGTACAATACATGACGGTTTCTCTTTTACAAAGCCCCCAAATAGTTCAGCGATATCTATTGCTCGTGAATCATTAGCTTCAAAGATCAATACAGATCTCAGGGCTGTCAGCCGTTGGGGCACTGACAACCTTGTAGAGTTCAACGTCAAAAAGACTCAAGCATGTCTGATATCCTTAAAGAGGATTCCAAACAACTATCTCCCAACTTTCGACAATGTCTCCCTCTCTAACCATGAACACTTAAATCTTCTTGGTGTTTCTCTGTCATCAGAGTTAAAATACCATGATGCTATTGAGTCTCGCACAACTTCCGCTTTCCGGCGACTCGGCATATTATACA
Source organism: Agapetus fuscipes (assembly GCA_951799405.1). Lineage (NCBI taxonomy): Eukaryota > Metazoa > Arthropoda > Insecta > Trichoptera > Glossosomatidae > Agapetus > Agapetus fuscipes. Next base: position 12,175,884 of record OX637357.1, on the reverse strand, counting down.
GAGCCCGTAGGTTTTTTACTTCAGCCCAGTTATTGACTCTGTATAAATCCCAAATCCGCCCCATTATCGAGTATGGCAGCCATCTCTGGTGTGGTATGTCCAAGAAGTTGAGTGACCAACTTGATTCAGTGCAAAGGAGGGCAGTGAGGTTGATCAATGATCCTTCTCTGACATCCGATCTGCAGCCGCTCCAGCACAGAAGAAAAGTTGGAATGCTCAGTCTTTTTTATCGATATTACCACGGAGCTTGTTCTAATGAGCTCCATTCATTAATCCCTCCCCCTCGCTTTTCAGAAAGGGAAACTCGTAGTACGACTCTCATTCATCCCTTTGCAGTCAATCTCAAAACTATGAGAACTTGGCTTTTCATGACTCATTCCTTTGCCAAACTGCCCGTTTATGGAATGGTCTACCAGTATCTGTGTTCCCTTCCCAATTTAATCCGGTTTTATTCAAAACCAACATCAATTACCACTTCCTTGCAGCGCCTCACGACAGAACCAAGAACTCAAGCAACACCTCTGCGGCACCCTTCCAGGGTGACATAGACCCCCAAGACTCACAAGAATTGGGGAGCCTCCCGCACAGGATTCCTTAAAAAAAAAAAAAAGGCCTTTTTAGGCGAAAGCGTTTGGCATATTTAAAATAAATAACAAATTATTAATCAATATGAATTTTCAGTGTTAATACACAAACAATACAAAATATATTTAAAATTTAAGTTCGATTGGAGCCATTGTTAGCACTTCGGTCAATTTCAAATGAGTTATTATGAAGGAATGGGAGAAAATGTTTATTCTGTAATGTATTTGCCTATATCCTACGCACGCGCCTGCTGACTGACATAAATGATGTGCTGATTTTAGGACTATTCCAGTATAGGTGTGCACTTGTTGTTTTCCAGGTGGATGATATCTTGAAGAACATCAGGAAAGAAGGCTACCAGGCCATCTCCATCCACGGAGACAAGTCCCAGCCCGAGCGAGACTTTGTATTGAACGAGTTCCGCAACGGGAAGTCCTCCATCCTTGTTGCCACAGACGTGGCGGCCAGGGGACTGGACGTAGAGGACGTGAAATACGTCGTCAACTATGACTATCCCAACTCCTCGGAAGACTACATCCACAGAATCGGTAAGAAGTACAATCCACTATAAACAATGCTCCATTACAAAGATCGACGACCTTTTTACTATTATGCTAAATGTACTTTTTAAACTTTGTATAGCTCTTAACCTTTTCGCTTCTGAATATTCTGGCTATATGAATACACCCCGTACGGAATTCCTTTATTAAGTACTTCTTTTTTTTAACATTAATTGATTTCCTACCTTCGTTGATTGACGACACTTCAAACTATGTGAACAGTCACATGTATTAGTTATTTAAGAATAAAATTCACAAAGGTTTTGCACATATTTCCACTTGCAGACTTTTGAATTCTTGAATAATATCAGGGATAAGTTAAAAGTTGCATGACGTCTATGATTGACAGCCGCACTGTATGCAAGTTTACACTTGACGCCTATGCGTGTCACCCGCAGTTGAAGGGTTTAAAAGTGGATGCATTTTAAAAACTTTAATCTATCATTTTATGAAAGAAAGAAGACAATGAAATGACCCTATTGTGTTATTGATTTGACCCATCCGTAGTCTAGTGGTAACACTTTGGACTCGTAAATGGAAGGTTATGGGTTGGAATCCCGATGGAGACCAAAAAATATACCATTTATATTTTCAAATGCTCTTTGCTGGGTTGAAAAAATCATGAAACCTTTACCAAAGACCGGTCACCAAAGGTCCATCCAGCCTTACAACAACTGGGTCTTGCTTGAGAATTGGCGCTTTCTATAGTGACGATCAAGCCGCCTGAGGGCTCTTGAGGTTTGATTCACACAAAAACAGCGCTCACCAAATAAATCATCCTAATATTATATTATTATTGTTGTCAGGCCGCACTGGCCGCTGCCAGCAGTCGGGCACAGCCTACACCTTCTTCACCCCGGGCAACGGGCGGCAAGCTCGCGAGCTCATCGCTGTCATGCAGGAGGGCGGGCAGACTCCCTCCCCGGCCCTGGTGGAGCTGGCCGGCAGGAACGGCTTTATCAACAAAGGTAAACACGCTAAGCAAAAATCAGCTTAATAGGCTTCAATCGCTACAGAACGCCGCAGCTAGACTTTTATAAGGGGCTGCAAAGTCTTGCCAAATCACTCCTCACCTTCAAGCTCTCCACTGGCTGAAAATCCCTGAGAGGATCACTTTCAAAGTCGGCTTGCTCACCTTTAAAATACTGTGTGGGAGTGCTCCGGGGTACCTGATGGAGCTGCAGCAACTACAGACTCGCGCAGACAAACACTGAGGTCAGCTGCATCAAGAAGCAGCTGCCTGGACATCCCTGCAAGAAAGCCCCACACTATTTTTGGAGACAGGGCATTCAAGGGGGCCCGCTTCAATGACTTGGAATGCTATTCTCGCCTCACTGAGGGAACTGGATTTAGACAGGCTGTTCAAAAGGTGCTCAAGACTCACCTCTTCGTCCAATCATATGGACAAGCGCCTTAGCAATGACACACTGTCATAAAAGGCGCTGTATAAATTTTGTACTTCATTCGTAAGCAAATACTTATCCTGCAGAGTGTCAGGTGGTGGCATTCAACCTTCTGTATCAAACCTCATAAAATTCTGAAGCGGTTGGCGAGGATTTTGTGTGAGGATAGGATGGATGGAGTAGAAAAAAACTCATGTGTAATTTTGAAATGATTGGCGATAAAAAAAATAGACTTCTAAGCTACGTATATAGAGCAACTTATTGCCGTGTTTTCTCCCAAAGGGTCGCTCATGGCGAGTGGAACCTATTTAGTTTAACAGATACCGGAGCTGGCTTTATACCATCAATTTCAGTTGAAGTAGGGGTTTTCCAGCTCCCAAGGGGGCTGGGTAAGCTTTGTCTGTAATTTATTTTGGGTTTGAAATAAAACCCAAAACACAATCATTTCTAACATTCTTGGTATGTAAATAATTGAGTCATGTTGTGTGGGGTCAGGTCGTAACCGCTGGCAGCAGAGGAAGGACGGGGGCAACGGCAACTCGCAGCCGCAGCACCAGAACAGCTACAACAACCACTGGTCCAGCAGTGGCAGCGCTCAGGGCCAGCAGTCCTCCCCCCCGCCCCAGCCCCAGCAGGGCTACCCGCGCGGGGGGCAAGCGCCGCGCTTCGCAGGCGGCAGCGGGGGCAGCGGGCCCCCCTTCCGGCAGCCGGGCTATGCCAAGCCTGGCCACTACAACCCCGGGGGCTACCAGCCTCCGCCCCACCAGCCTGGCCAGACCTACCCGCCTTCCTACCCGCAGTACCAAGGAGGATTTGGGGCGCCTGGATACAATGGGGCACAGAGGAACTACAGTAAGTGATAGCTATGTGCAGCATGGTCTGATCCCACTTGTGCGGCCAGTTTTCCATCTGCACTCCGGGTATATAACATAGTGTTCATCTCACCTCGATTACGTAAATGAAAATGCCACTCCTCCAGTGATTGAGAAAAAAAAATTCAAAATTATGCAATCAAATTTCCTTGACCTATAGGTTGGTATGAGGCTGACTACCCATACTGTAAAAAATGGTTCACTTTCCTGTTTCAGGGAAGGTCGGCAAAAGTTGCAAGGTTTATGTTAATTTGAGGTTTGGGTTTAATTTGTAAGTACATATTCAGCATTTGTAAGCCCGAACTTACACATGTCTGTTTGTGGGCATGCATTTGATATGATTTTTGAATGTTAATATATCTTTACAACTTAGATTTTAGAGGTGAGTTTATGCAATGTTTTATATTTTGGGTACTGGACCGCAAGTCCTGATCCACCCTGGCTGCACCAGGGGCGCTGCAAACATGCGCAAATGAGGCCCCCCCAAGTGACCCAAATGCCAACAAAAGGAGCATGTAATGGAGGATCATTCCTCCTAGTGGAGGGCTCGGGGCCCTCAATACTTTATGTTTGAGGCCAGGAAATGGCTACACCAGAGGTTCCCAAACTTTTTCAAGTCACGGCGCCCTTTGAAATTTTGAGTTTTCTCAAGGCACCCTAGTCATATAATATCGATCGATGTTTGTATTCATGTATGCACACAAGCTTCTGCTTTCGCATGAAGACATCTGGCCAGGCAAAATAGGTTGGTGAATTGCAATCCTCTTCACAATTATTTAAAAAAAAAAAAAAAAGTAAAATTTTGATTTTTAGTAGACTTCAGGGGCGCCTCGCGGCACCCCTGATCTGTCTCCGCGGCACCCACTTTGGGAACCTCTGGGCTACACAGTATATAATATTCGGTCTAGCGGGCCCTCTCAACCATATGCGTAAATAAATAAATAGCAATGTACAGAAATGGGACAATAGTTTTTCTTCAGAAATAAATAGTTTTTTTTCCACTTACATACGCTGAAGTTGTTGTGATTTTAAAAAGCAGGTGAATATGCTGTACCATACTAGTAGTTGGTGCTTGCGCAGCGACAATCAAATTAAAGAGGCCCGGGTCTAATATTTAAAAAATCTACATACTCCTGCTGTGGTAGGAGTTTGGGACTGAAGGAAGAAGGCGATGGATAGGCAGCGGTGGCTGCGGCTGACCTTGGAGGCTAAGACCCACCCCGGGTTATTGTACCATTGATGATGAGAGTGATAAGAAGCTTTTCTTTTATTTCCAATGTCCACGGCCTAGTATAACTGTGGATATTTACTGCTGAGTACCAGATATTTAGCCAATTAGTGTTTGAGCATACCTTTGATCATTTGTGTTGTAGTAATACCTTCCCCCAGTTCATGTTTGACCCTAGCTTTAGAGTATTTGGTGCCCTGAAGCGCTATTCTGCTAAATTCCTTACACTTTGGATATCCATATAAGCCGGAGATTGCTAGCGCTTGCGAAAGAACTCCATAGATAAAAAATCACAGCACACCTTATTTTTGGACACGAATCGTCGGCTTGTCGCCTTAAGGTCGTAAGGAATTTAGCAGAATAGCGCATCTGAGCTCAACAGAGAGACGTGTTAGGAGTGTTGTGTATTTGAACATTGTATGATTTATTTGTAGACAACGGCATGCGCTACAACAACCCCAACCACCGCTTCAGTGGTGGCGGTCAGCGCGGCGGGGCGTACTGCAGCCCCCCTCCCCCCATGGGCTCTCCCCCCCAGCCCCCGCCCGCCCACTACGCCCCCCCACCCTACATGCTGCCCCACGACGCCCAGATGCAGTCCATCATCGGTGAGATGTCATACATGTTCTATTAATCAGAGAACACCCCCCCAACACCCTCCTACAGTATTCTTCTTTATTTATCTTAATTTCACTCAAAAACTAAAATGATTATCTCATTCCATAAACTGTAAGGTTGTCCGGTTTGCCAATGTGGTTTATAAATGTTTTTTTTAAGCTGTCACGGCCAGCTTCAGATGATGGAATGTTTTCTCCGGGTCTCTTTGGCCGTGCTCCATATTTTTGTCCGCAGAGGTTTGTGTTTTGTTTGTGTACTCCCATTTATATAAACTGCCCTCCATCATGTTAATCAAAGTGAATGATTTAGTTTTTGTTTTCTATTTGCGTGATGGAGGGGAGTGAATGTAAATGTATACTTGGGGTACTGAACAAGTTACAATTCAGCAACAAAGTGTAAACCTTCATGGACCTTCAAACCTATGGACCACGGCCAAAAATACCCGGGAGAAAATTGTCCATGAAGTGGTTTTTATCACACACCTATAGTTGTGGCTGTAAGTTCAGTGATCCAATGTACTAAGAATCTGTGATTAATCTCTAGTTAACTCTCCTAAACAGTGTTCTCCAACTTTCTGTCTGCCAACTTCCTACTACTGTCCTCATCAGAATTATACAACTTGAATAACACGCTACCTAAAGTGTCTTTAACTGCCAAATAAATGGGTGCACTTTGTTGCCTTTTCTGATTTTTTTTCTGTTCCTACAACTGGAGTTTACATGTCTTGATGTAATTTAAAAATATTGTAATGTGCAGGATGTTAGACATTTTTTTCTAAAAATAACCAGAAATTATGTTGTCAGATGTAGGAGAGGGTTGAGGTAGATTCATTGAGAATGGAGGCCGCGGAGGTTGCCGAACACTGTGTCTAACAATGTTGCTGAATGTGGGAACGATGCAATATTTGCAATACAAAACAGGATGATTTAAATACACTTAGTGTACATTTTGATACTTTTATAATATTTTAGTTTTGGCATTTTTAACGTGACATATAATATTATTTTAATTGATACCCCTAAAGAAAGTTGTATGATAATCCAGGTTGAAAATATTAAATAACTTTTCAATCAACATTATCGCAACTCTGTCTAAGAATTCTCATTTAACCGCCCTACTCAGATAACTTTCCAAGAAATTATCAAAAATCACATGTCTGTGTTATTTATTAAAATTATAAAATCCTTCAACCATACAGACCTCGCACTTGGCTTGTCCTTGAAGTCCTACTTGTGCAGACTTCAAAATCTTGCCTGGATTATAGATTATATAGATGCAAATGGTGCACAGAGTGCGTATCACATACATTCACATGCACAGGGCGGTTAATGATAATATTATTCCCATGTGAAAATGCACCAAAATTGACGTCATTTCATTAGAATTGACTTAAAATTTCACATTTTACTCAACAGAAGCAACAAACGATGTAAACTTGAGGTTTTATGTCGGTTTGTAATTGTGTAAGGAGAATGGCTGAGCATGTTGGCAAATCATCTGAAATACTCTATTGATTAGAGGCATTGGATTTGTGTTTATAGGGAACAAATTTTTCCAAGCAGGGCGAGGTGGGTGCGGGTACCAGGCGCTGCCGTACTCGCCCTACATGGCCGCCCCGCTGGCTTACAGCGCCACGCCCACGCCTGTGCAGCAGTAGTAGCCACCTGTAGACCACACTCACACATATGGACCCCCACACAATGACGCTTCTCTAGTCTGCCCCCGACAGAACCCCCCTTATCATGCACAGTAATAAAATCAAAGCCGACAATGAAGGATCTCTTCAGCAGTGTATCTCCAATTCTTCTCGAGGAAAGCCTCAGTGCTAGCATTGCTTCACTGTGCTGTTCCTCATTAGCTTAAACCGTTTCTAATATGTACAGTAAAAGCTTCAGAAGGAGAAACTTTCTTGAGAATGGTTTCTTCATCGGAATTGATCTTTTTGAATGACGAGCTCTATGCTCGGTTTATTAATCTTAGATAATAGAGGTTCTACTGTATTAAACTTGACTTTTGAATTCAACTGCAGCATTTTATCAAAGACGTATGAAAGCTCTAGCGCTCACTAGATGTGCTCATTTAGTTTCCATAGGTTATTTGGTAATCGCTGTGGTAGAGTTTGAGCGTGCAGGAGGATACTTGGGGTTCAGGTTAATTTCCTTCCAACTCTCACGCCTACTTACCCAGTGTTGTTTAATGAAGAGAGCAGTGCTAGTGTAAGGCCAACTCTTTTATATTTCAATTATTTAATGAATATCTCTTTAGTTTGGTATTTTGGTTTCTTGGAGATTATTCAAGTATTTTCAAGATTTAATTGTATCTTACATTTTAAGTTGTTAACAGCTAAATTATTTAATGACATTGTGTTAAAGTGAGTATATTTGCATAAGAAAGTACTTTTAAAAGCTGTAATTTGTCACAGACGCTACCATTTTGAAAATGATGAATAATCTTAGTGCTCTGTTCTGTAACTGCAATATGAAGATGGAGAGGACATGAGTCATTCCATTGGTGAGTTGGAATCTCCCGTATAGGTTTAGTTTAGTTTGTGTTGCCGCCAGCCACGCGCGCTTTGTGTTTCTGTAGCTGTATTCCAGGTGGTGTATGTGCCCTCTCTCTCACTTTGGTTTGGTATAAGTCCCGTCCCGCGAGGGAGGTGGAGCTCTATGTAGTAAAGTGTTGAATACGGATTATTGTTGATATGTATCGTAGAATAGTGGATGTGGTACCCTCATGTATTCCCGGGTGCCTTTTTCTTTGTCTGTATGCTGTTTGAAATGCACGAAACATATAGAAGATGTATTTTTATGGGGTTTCTATAATAATTTTAAAGAATATTTTATTTTATAATTATAATATATTTATATATATATATGCATACGAGTGCCGAGTGCGGTGAAACATCCTCTTGACTAATAGTTAAGAAGTGCAATGTCAAAGTATTTAATTATAAGAAAGATGAGTCAATGCCCTAATATATGTTTTAGTTAAATTCTAATGAAACGAATATCCATTTGGCTTTGTGTAGCCGAGCAGAGAGCAGGGAGCGATGTACTTCTTAAGGTGTCCTAATTGTAAGCCTATGTAAAGTATTTATCCGGCGACCACGACGAGCGGGATGTGTGTTTGTTTTATATATTGAGTCACAGGAGGTTCTCAAGTGCCCGTCTAAGTACAATAACTATATCCTGAATTGTCCAAAGAAGTAGAAGTATTTGGAATGAAACGTCTGTGATAAGGATGCCCGCAGCATTCTCTGGGTCAATTGTGGGAGGAGTGTGTGTGGGAGCGGGTGCACAGGGTGCTAGTTGCGCAGTGTGCCATATGCTCAGTGTGCCAGTTGCCCAGTGTGCTAGTTGCGCAGTGTGCCATATGCTCAGTGTGCCAGTTGCCCAGTGTGCTAGTTGCGCAGTGTGCCATATGCTCAGTGTGCTAGTTGCACAGTGTGCCAGCTGCACGCTGCACGCCGCACCCCACCAAGCACCCCCTGCAAACTTAAACCATATATTTTTTCATCAATATTAAGAGTGAGACAGGATGTTGCATAAGTAAGTGAAATGCTTTAAGAGTACCTTGAGCCATTTTCAAAATTTAGCATATTGATACATAAATACATGATAGTTTTAAGAATAAATTATCACGATCGCATTTCATCTGATTTCATTGCTGTAAGGAATGACCATTGAGTATAATTTGAGTACACATTATGTTGATTAACAATAAGTATATGAATAGGATGATCGTCCCCTGACTTGTATGGCATTGCTTCCGTCAGAAGTTATCACGTAACTTGTGTTATGAAACGATGTTATCCTTTTGTGATCTGTCAGCCCCGCGCGGGTCCTGTACATATGTTCTTAGAATATAATGGAGTAAACATATTTTTTGTCATACGTTTTAGAGAGTTTACTACAGGGTGGTAATTAAAGTTCACACAAGCACCCGCCTCATTTATATAACTGTGATAATAACGCTAAGTAGGTAGCAGGCATTACATTAACTAGAGTCCGAGGGAAAGGTTGTATGTGCCGACACCGTCACCATATCTCTTACTAAGGAAGCTAAGGTTACATGTGTGTGCGAGCCACGTGCACATTCTCACTACAAAAGACTGATTCTTTTTATTAAAAGCATTTTACTAAACTTCCTCACAAGTTTTCAGAGCTATACTCGTATATTGTAATTGTAAAGTTTGAACTCAGATTTTTGACATTTTGTGTGGAATGAGATGTTTACTAGGATAATAGTATAATGAAACTGAGTCTAAAGTTTGTGTTGTTTTTGTTGTGCAGCCGGGCAGCACGCTGAGATCAGGGACTGTAGTTGCTAGTTGTGATATGGAGTGTCGCCTTCCTTTCTCTTAGGCCTTGTGCGCGTGCGGGGACCCGCGCGCAGCAGCTGGTCCCTGCGCGGGCACGGTGGATCAACCCAAAGGGGCTACAAGTGTTATTCTATAATTCTTGTTTTTGCAAAAATGAAAACAATTATATTTTTTTTATTTCGTGTCCATTGACGATTATGATTGTCTGTTGTACAAGTGTTGATAGACAAAGTTTGCTTCCTATTTTGTATCTGCCGTAGGTTCATGACTCACTAAGCACAACTCAATGAAAGGCTCTCCCGTGTATATAAGATATTTTGAAACAAAACTGCCTTAGTTCATGATTAAATTGAGGAATATTTTTATGGGGATATTGTGTCCCGGTAACTTTGCTATTACTCGTCGGCGAGATAAATAAAATAGATAAAATGTAACTCTATAGTTTGTACTAAAGCGGCGACCCTTGTTAAATTATTATATTGTACTAAAATATTATCTCTTCCTTATGAGCAAACTCTTCTGTAAGTTTCCAACAAGTGCATTTCTTGTAAGTATTACAGTATTATCATTATAATAAACTAAATACCAAGATACTTCACACAATGCGTTTTTATTCCTGCCCATTCACCCTCAAGTAAGCCCTATACAATCAAAAGTGATGATCTAGGATGAAAAATCATATCTGTGTTTCATATATTTATCCCATTTGTGAAAATACCCTAGGTTGTCGCCTTTGATTTTTTTTCCATGACCTTAACATACCATTCCAATAAGAATCTTATAAGAAACAAGATGGGAAAGAAAATTAAAAGTAAGTACCTCTTCCAAAGGAAATGGAGACAATCTGGTGTCAATGATCTCTGTATCTGATGGCAAGGACAAAGGCTCCAAGCTCTGTAAATCTTGATATTGAGGTTAAGATGACCACTAAAATGTGAAACATTTACACAGCACCGGAGGTCAGCATGGTCTAGTCAATTCGTCTTTGAAATAGCTGGTAATGTAGGAATTACAATAATTTTTCTTTCTAATTTCTATTGCCTTTACAAATTCAAATTTGCCTGTAAATTATAATCAATAAATTTATTATTATAAACGGAAGCTATTTAAAAAGTTTTGCGGAACGTATATCCGGTTGAATAGTATTGCCATAATATTACAGTGGAACTTATTTTCTTTATTGAAAATAACGAATGAACTCGAATACATCTCCAAGAAATGAATACAATTTGGGTTTTAATTTCTCAATTAAAAATTACATTACAGGTGACAGTGAATAATCAAACATGCTTTTTATTATTCCTCACGTTTATATCGCTTGATCTAATGGTAGACACAACGACTATATTTTTTACAGCTACTTCTTATGCGGATTATTTTCACATGGTATCATTACACTATAATATTTTTTATTGTCGGGTTGTTGTCATATGGTGTAATGTGGATAAAATATTAATTTTCCTCTAAAATATCGGACAACTCCCGAAATCATTAGAGGTATTTATATAATTAGATTTTCCCTTCCCAACACATTAACTTAAAAACAAGCACATGCGTTCTTGGTTGCACGATAGAAACATTTGATGGCGCTGTCAGCTTTTTTGACGTTATATTTTTTCCAGGTCATTTAGTCAACGGGGCTGTTCGCAGCTCTAGCCGCGATGGATTCGGATTACGCCGGAGCGGACATCTGCCGGGTCTGCCGCTCCGAGGGCCTGCCTGATCGGCCATTGTTTCATCCGTGTATCTGCGCTGGATCAATAAAATGGATACACCAAGAGTGCCTGGTGCAGTGGATGCGCTACTCGCGGAAAGAATTCTGCGAGCTGTGCGGGCACAGGTTCTCGTTTATGCCGATCTACTCGCCGGACATGCCGCGCCGCCTGCCCCTGCGGGACGTGGCGGGGGGCCTGCTGACCTCGGTGGCCACGGCCGTGAAGGACTGGCTGCACTACACGCTGGTGGCGCTGGCGTGGCTGGGCATCGTGCCGCTCACCGCCTGCCGCATCTACCGCGCCCTGTTCGCCAACAGCTTCGACTCCTTCCTCATCCATCTCTTGGACATCTTCTCCATGGATAACCTCGCTAAAGACGTTTTCTCCGGTTGCTTTGTTGTGACGTGCACTCTGTTCGCATTCATCGGACTGGTTTGGCTGCGGGAGCAGATAATGCACGGAGGAGGCCCAGAGTGGCTGGAGAGAGAGAACCCGGGACCGGCTGATGCTCCTATCGATGCTCAAGATGGCGGAGCTGCCCCTGCGCCGGTACACGCTGCAAACCCAGCACCAGACAACAACAATGTGTTGGGAGATGAAGAGCATCCCATCGCCCGCCACGCTGCTCTGGCTGATGGGGAGGCAGCGGGGGAGCTGGGGGAAGGGGGAGACGTGGCAGAAGAGCCCGCAGCTGATGAAGTGAACTGGAATCCAATGGAGTGGGACCGCGCCGCCGAAGAGCTGACATGGGAGCGCTTGTTGGGCTTGGATGGGTCGCTGGTGTTCCTGGAGCATGTGTTCTGGGTGGTGTCCTTGAACACATTGTTTATCCTGGTGTTTGCGTTCTGTCCCTACCACATGGGGGGAGCCGGGGTGGCCGCGCTGGGCCTGGGAGAGCGCGTGCAGGCCTCCCATTTCCGCGGCCTCCTGACTACGCTCGCCGGCTACGAACTGATCGGCGTAATGCTTGCCGCCCTGCATGCTCTAGCTGGGCTGCTAGGTCTGCGACGTCCTCGTAGAGTTCTGGGCTTATGCTACGTTGTGGTGAAGGTTTCTCTGTTGTCTGTGGTTGAGATTGGAGTGTTGCCGCTGGTGTGTGGCTGGTGGTTGGACATCTGCTCGCTGGCGCTGTTTGACGCCACCCTGAAGGACCGCGAGGCCAGCTTGGGCGCCGCCCCCTGGACCTCCATGTTCATCCACTGGCTGGTGGGCATGGTCTACGTCTACTACTTCGCTTCCTTCATCCTCCTCCTGCGCGAGGTGCTGAGACCTGGCGTGCTGTGGTTCCTCAAAAACCTCAATGATCCCGACTTCAGTCCAATCCAGGTAAATCTAGATACAATATATCTATTTATTGAAATAAAATATTTCTTTCGTATTTATTATGTACACAACTAGTCTCGAGAGAAGCAGTAGATACCTCCCATCTTCAGGTGTAAAATGAAACTTAAAAAATGTGTACAAAATAAACTCAAAAAGTGAATTTAAACAAAATAAAATTTTATGTATATTTATACAAATGGAACTTTCACAAAGTTACTGCTGATAATCTAGATAATATAAAAGTATCCGTTGTGAAACATTAAGTTCATAATATAAAGTTTCTATCGGAAATATCAAAATATTCAATGCACTGAAGTATTCGCAACATAATCTACGTATAGTCTTATGAAGTTGTGTTTGGGCGTGCTCAGGGAGCCTACTTCTGCGCAAGGAGCACGCACAGCTACAACCAACTATTAGGAAGCTTGCTTCTTTGCTCACAGCAACACACCCTGAATGATAAAAAACAAACAAAAGTAAACCTCATCTGGGAAACTGTTACAGAAAACTAAAACTAGGAAAACGGAAACTAGGCACAGCAGGGCTGCAATTTTGGTGCCACCGCTAGTGGCAAGAGTTCCTTGCATCTATCTCATTTCCTCATGGAAATTGAACAGGGACAGGTAAAATGCCGCTAGGGATACTATCAACATCGCGCTCCACCAGCAGCTGTGGTGTTGACATTCAGTATTGAGTGATGTTCTCATTGTTTATATTTTTTGCGAAGACAGGAAAAGGTTGTATGAAGTCACTAGGTGAAATATTTACTGTTGGTAAGACTGCTTGAGGGGCTCCCAAACGCAGAGATCCCACAAAGCAGGCCCATGTTTTACAACGCATCATGTGTGTGGCTGAAGTAGCAGTTGTACTGATGTTTGGTTGTGTGTGTGGTTGCCAGGAGATGATCCACCTGCCCATCTTGCGCCACCTGCACAGCCTGGTGGCGTCGGCCGTGATCTTTGGCACGGCGGTGCTGCTGATGCTGTGGGTGCCGGCCAAGCTGCTGCGCTGCATGTTCCCCGGCTTTCTGCCCTACGTGGTGGCCGCCCACGCTGATGCTCCCGTCAGCGAGCTCAGCCTGGAGCTGCTCTTGCTGCAGGTGAGAGGCTAGCACTTATCCAACTTGATTATCCAATCTGATTTAAAACTGTCATTGTGTGTGATGCATTGACTTATGATATCTGTGAACTAGAAATTATTTTAACAAAAATAGACAACATAATATATCTATTTCAACTTATAAAATAAACATTTAATTTTAAATAAAAAATTTCAATAAACATTTAATTAAATAAACTTACTTACGAAAATGGTCATTAGTAAAAAAGAGAACAAAGAACTTCACAGTTGCATTTCCATTTGTACAAAAACACTCGGGTGAATGTAAAAATGTTTCTAGAAAGGTGGCAGCATTGCCCCGTGCGTACTATGCCCGGAGTAGTCCAAACATAGACGCATGCACCCCCATGTCTCGCTGAGTTATGCTCTGTCGATGGGACTTCAAAAAGACCACTACGCTCTGCCCTTACTGCTGTCAACAAGGTTATAGTGCCCAATAGAGCAAACACATAAAATTTTGCAGACAGAAGCTTTGCGGTGGCCGGGCCGGTGGCCTGGAACAATTTGCCCATCGGTGTTCGCGCGAACCAGCCTACCACCACCTTCAGAAAGGAACTGAAGACACTACTTTTCTCCAGAAGCCATGGCGCCCTTGAGATGGTCCTGGACCATTAAATGGCGCCACAGGAAAGAAATCATCCATCATCATCATCATCTATAATAATCTATAATCTAAGTTGCAAGGATATATTCATTTAAAGCTCTCAGATGTATGCCCACAAACCAACAAGTGTAGTTCGCGCTTACAAATGCTGATTGTGTACTTACAAATAAAATCCAAACCTCAAATGAACATAAGCCCCACAACTTTTGCCGACCTTCCCTGAAACAGGGGTGACATTGGCAAAGTGAACCATTTTTTACAGTATGGGTGGTCAGCCTCATACCAACCTATAAGTCAAGGAATATGAATAATAAATTACATTTAAATATATATCATCATGCGGTATAAATCTTGTGATCGATGAAATTGGCGAATTTTAAAGGAAAAAGGCATTATTTTAAGACATTATGGCATGTGTTGTAATTGGGTTTCAAAACACATAATGGAGAATGCAAGAAAACATAAAATTTGACACATAAAAACATGTTTCGTATGACTACACAACTGCAACGTTTGACAAGACTGAGACAAAAGTGGTAGATAGTATGTATCAATGCAGGAAGTAAGTTTCTGCTCCTTTATGTTATTACTCAATGGTGTGATGTTTGTGTAGGTGATCCTGCCCACCCTGCTGGAGCAGTCGCACACGCGCACGTGGCTGAAGGCGCTGGTGCGCTGGTGGTGCGGGCTGGCCGCGGGGATGCTGGGCCTGCGCTCCTACCTGCTGGGAGCGGAGCAGGCCCGCCCCCCTGCTCCCCAGCCCCCCGCGCAGCCCCCGCCTGCAGGCCTGGGCGCTGCTCACCAGGCCTTGCTGCAGCGGGAGGGCCCCACGGGCTGGCAGCCCTACGACAGACCCAAGGCCTTCGGGGCCCGGCTGGCCGCACTGCTTGTGGCCGTGTGCTTCTCACTCGTCATCGCCAGCGCTGTGGCCTTGGTGAGTGAAGTGTTCTTCTGCTTTGTGTTGGAGAGCAGGGCGCCAGGGTCAACTTGACTTAATGTATGGATTGGGAAAGTTAAGGAAAGCTAAGGGAGAATAACTTGTTTAATCTCTTACAGGGTTATTCCCAACACGTTTGATCCGTAGCTGATCCACGGATCATCTCTTTTTTGCATAGAAAATTCACATTCGGTGGCGGTTAAGCTATGAATTTGGTGTGTGTGAATAACATCAGTTTTTTCAATAGCACCATTCAAAAGGAGGTATTTTAGAACTATCTCCTGTCTGTAAAGAGATTAACAATCGTTAGCATCGTCAGCTTAACAAGGAGCTCGAGGACATCTATAAAGAGCCCGATGTGAGCAGTTGTATAAAAGTAGAGCGCCTGCAGTGGACTCGTCATATAACTAAATTGGATGACGGAAGCCTCATTAAGCGCCTAACACTGTCATCGCCACAAGGCCGAAAGAGACACTAGGAAGGCCAACAATGTAATGGATAGATGGTGTAAATGCAGGTGTGGCTTAGGTGAAAATATGTGGCTGGGTTAGGTTAGGCGATAGACTACAATTAATATCTTATTTATGTGTAAGTATTTCTTAATGATATTTTATGGAAAATAATGTATTGTTAGTTTTTTCTTTGACCCGCAGAGTGGCTGTTAGCCGCGCTACGCATATGAACGTACGCGATATGCAAACTTTGAGTGCACCATTCTGCTAAATCCCGTATCGCGTACGCCCTTGAGAAAAAATAATATATTTGAAAGCTGCGAACTGCCTGGCGTCCGCCTGAGTTACAAAGTCACGTCATTACAATTCTAGACAAGTAGTTCCTTGAGGGCAGGCTAAGCGGATATTTTTATGTTTGACTTTATGTAATTTTTCATACATACTCTTCAAAAGTCAGGGGTACGTACATTGTGGTTTCGAAATCTGATTATTTTTTGGCTATTTCTAGGAAAATAGCCTGAAGGTAGGGGGGTAAAATGCTGTTAACTAGAAAAAATCCCTGATTTTCGCAAATCCATTTTTCAATTCACTATGGGTGACTTCACATAGCCGCAGGATATTTTGAATGGTGGTGCCTCATTGCAGGTGGTTCCGGTCTGGCTGGGTCGCCGAGTCATGGCCCTGTGGCTCCCCAAGGTGTCTGACGGCGTCCACGAGCTCTACACGGCGGCCTGCGGTAATACATCTCTGCAATATTCTATCTATTTGTTTTTGGGGCTTTCTTACCACATTCTTCATATATTTTTTATTACCTTTGTGTGCTTAGACATTAAAATTGTGACATCAAACAGAAGAAAAGACAAAAAAAAATTGTTATTGGTTGCCGAGGACTCGCATACACGTGACGTTAGCCTGCCAAGAAAAACATTTTATTAAAAAAAAAAAACACAATATTTGCTTCAGAATTACAATGAAATTTTGATGTCAAAGTTGAAATTTAATTACGTGAAGCTGATATATTGCATTTTATCATTCTTAAGATATTTTTTTCAAAACCAGAATAAATCGCTGTCTTCTTTCTTCCACATGTTATCTTGAGTAACCCAAACCAGATGTACTGTGAAATGCCAATGAAAACGCACCGGAGAGTTACTTTTAACATAAACCTTTTAACTCCTTTCCTTGAAACGGGGTAGCATCGGCAAGATTGAATCAAGTTCTTACAGCACGGGGAATCAGCCTCATGCCAACCTATTTTATTAGTAAAACTACCTTAACAATAAAAATTGTAGATACAATGCAATTAATTTCACTCCTTTTGTTTACATTTGCATCTAACAATCTGTTCTTTATGTTCTCCAGGGACTTATCTATGCTGGGTGGTGGCCCGCGCCCTCTCCCTGGTGGCCTCGTGGCTCCCCCAAGGCCGCGCCGCCGTGGCCCGCCGCGTGAAGCTCTGGGGCCGCCTGGGCCTCCGCTCTGCCGTGGCCTGCGCCGCCCTCCTGGGGGCCATCCCTCTGCTGTTCGGCCTGCTCCTGGAGCTGGTGCTGGTGGTGCCCCTGCGAGTGCCCCTGGACCAGACGCCCGTGTTCTTCGTGTGGCAGGACTGGGCGCTGGGAGTCCTCTACACCAAGATTGCGTGCGCCATCACCATGATGGGCCCCGACTGCTCCATGCGGCTTGCGATTGAAAAGGCTTACAGGGACGGGATCCGGGATATGGATCTAAAGTAAGTGTTGCTATACACCTACACAGCTGAAATTTATTTCTTTTGTTGGAAGGGATTTTTGTTGCTTTCACTCGGAGACTTATTGTGTTCTCGTGGCTTTAAATATTGCTCCATATTCAACTGAATCTCTGTCACATGACTTATTTAAAAAAACAAATGCAGCTACAGTTTAAATGTTAAAATCAACAAGCGGGCAACAAAAACTTAACGGATTTGCATTTGATGTTTTGTATAGTGAGAAATCTTCTACAGCCTATTGGCATTTCTTTTCAACCACACATTTTGCCTGGATTGTCAATGATTTTTCTAGATGACATATTGAGAATGAATGCTTGCTTGATTTGTTTCAGATTCATCTTGTGTGAGTTGGCCGCGCCCGTGATCATCTGCTTTGGTTTGGCCCTGGCCGTTCCCTACGTGATCGCCCACAGCATCGTCCCATTGGTGGTTTCCAGTCCACAACTCAGGAACCTCATAGCTCGCCGACTCTACCCCTTCTTGCTGCTGACTGCCGTCATCGGATGTGTCGTCGTGTTCCAGATCCGGCAGTTTAAAAAGCTCTACGAGCACATTAAGAATGACAAGTACTTGGTCGGGCAGCGGTTGGTGAATTACGATCATCGGAGACAGAAAGCGCAGACTGCGGCCACTCCGGCAGTCCCAGCGCAGCCTCAAGCTTAATACAGCTTCCTGACGTCCACAGGACTTGTAAACAACTTCAAGATGATTGAAGACATCAAAGGAACGAGTAGTTTTTCTAAATGTGCAAAATTTTGTACACAAACGTGCAATCTGTAAAAATCATGTTACTCTTTTTTATATTGAGGGTTTGATTGTTCAATGGCTGGATTACAGTTGTTTACTGAGATGTCAGAACCACAAGTATGAAGCTTTGCATTCAAAATTATTCATAGTATTCATGTATGGAAAGTAAAGCACTCTCAAAGAAGCTGTGCTTTAGTTTCCATAGAATGTTTTCCATAAAATGCTGTCTATAGTGCGTATGTTTACGTCTGAACATTAAGTTTTAGTGCCTTTTCACACGGAATGAATTCTGCCTGGTTTGTTGATCGCTTTGATGGCAAAATGTATGAGATCTAGGGATAAACCGTGTGAAAGCCCCATACACTACTTAATTTCAGATACAGCCGTGTGAAAACACTTGTGGTTCTGATATTTGATTGGTTAACTTTAATCTGGTAGTTGAATTTTTTTCCCAAAGTAATATTTTCTTATTGGCAGTTATTACAGAGTTAATAATAATAGAAGCATCATCCGTAGTTATATATTTGTCTCTCATCTTCATTTGTTAAAATATTATTCTGGGTAGAAGAGATCAAAATTTATGCTGATACCCTTACTTTGTGCCCTCTCAAATCATTATTATCTAGGTCACACATGAAGTGCCCACCTTACCTGTGGAAATAAGTTTGTTCCACACGCCCAAATGGCATAGGGAAGCACGCAGGGCACTGTGAGTTGCGAATAAAATCTCTTCATTGAACTTGAGGTAGAATATTTTTTTTAGAAATATTAAAAAAAGTTGGTGATGTTAAGTAACAATCCATTTTAAGAATTTTGCTGCAGCATCATCACATTTCATTTCCTCATTTTACATATTTTGTTCTATTCTGAAAATAGATTAATATTTTTAAGTATTTTTTACAAGTAACAGAGTTCATATCAACATTTAAAAGATGAATTGATACAAACAATTAGTAATTATAAGCATTAATTTAATGCTGTCAATCAATATAAAAAAATAGACATGCGCAAGTTTTTGTTGCTATCAGTTCTCAGGCAATCGTCAACGGGCACTGTTATCTAATGTCACTTTTTTATTTTCTTTTTTCTTTTTTAAGAAATCCTGTGTGGGAGACTCCCTAGATTTCAGAGACTCTAGGGGTCTATGACACTTGTTGTAGTGCCGCAGAGGTGTTTACGAGCTTGGTATTTTACTATTAACTTTTCTTTTTCATTATATCTATTTTGTTAGCACACATGTTACCATGTAGGAAAATTCACATACTCCATGTATTTATTTTATATTGATTGATGTTTAATGCATACATTTTTTTTGCCTCTTTAACACACAATAAAACATTCCATTTACATAAAAATCGGTCAATAATTTTGGGTTTTGTCTCTTTGTTACTTCAGAGTTAAACATCTTGCAATTTGTTTATTTGAATAGCTGCGCTTAAAATTTTAGGATATAATTTTTTTCTCTCGCGTAAAATTACCAGAATCGCTTTGGAGTTGATTCATCTTTTATTTGTTGATGAGTTTTATCTCTTAGATTTAATTTGTTATAAGAATGTTGGGATTGTTTATATTTTTCTTCTATGGAATGATAAAATTATAGCTGATTTATAAAAATAATATTCTTCAATGGGGATCAATTGCCTGTTGTGATATCTGAGCAATAAAATCCTGAACACGCAAGCATTTCTGTCAAGTATAAAGCTGTGAGGCTCTACGCAAACATGCATTTTAGCAAAAATGTATGGAGAATAACACAAGTTTTATACTTTGCTTACTGGTTACAGTTGAACCCATACATCACGCTCAGCCAGCAAACTAACACCTGTATTCACAATCAATACTCAAGTTAGTCACAGGATGATCCTAAGCAAAGGATAATCCTTCCCTAAGGAATGAACATGTCAAAACCTTCATTTCATAAACACCACTAAATATGAAACTTAAACTGTTGTTTTTAGATTAAAATTAACCTCAATACTTTTCAGGTATTTGACGAGCCGTTGCATGAGAATTAAAATTATTCTCAATGTTTTCTTGGTGTCATAGCCAACGTGCACCATTTTTGCTCAACTATCCAAGTTCATCCTTAATCGTCATCGAGAAAAGGTGCCTCTTGAAGGCGTTAGTTTTGTCAATATCTGTAAAGTGTAATTAATTTAAAAATACAACTAAAAGTGACCTTGCCTTGGTACTTCCAAATTGAATACTAACCAGAGTCTCGTGTAACCAGGCGCGTGCATAGGGTATAGGCAAATACATTTTAGAATAAATATTTTCTCCCATTCCTTTAAACCTTTCATTTGAAATTGACTGAAGTGCTAATGATGGCTCCAATCAAACATAAATTTTGCATTTTGAATCTGAATAACAAGCTTGAATGGTTGCCTAACTATCAGGCACATGTGCCTGTATGGGATGCACTCCCCTGCCTATAACCTGTTCATACAGCCACACTCTTCCTTACTATTGTTTTTGAAATGGATTTCGTCCATCTAGTGAAGCAGAAGGGAGCTGATGACTGCGGGTTTGCTTTATATTTTGGCATTGGATTGTAATGCAGGTGTTGTCTGTTGATGAAGTTAATTTTTTTTGTAAATTCAGTTTTGATGTTACATCTCTATGTAAATAAATGAATAAATTGTAGAATTTAAATTTAGTTTATAATAATATATGAAATGAATTCAGTTGACTTTTTATCTCGACTTACATAATGGTAACCTTTGGTGGCCACGCCATTCATTGATGGATAAATGAGTTGTGAAGAACCAAAGGTGGCAAAGTAGGTTTTATTTTTTAAAAACGAGATTTATGGAAATGCAGTGTAGTTTTCTGTTTCCATATATTTATATTAATTAAAAAAAAAAATGCTAGCTATTTTTGGTTTTATACAACTCAAATGTTACTCATAAAACAAGAATAAAAAAGTACAGGCTGAGAATCAAACTGGCACAGGTATCTTTAAAAAACTGGGTTGCCATCGTTATCTTTTAAAAAATATATTTGTGAACAGGAATTGCATTCACCAACCTATTTCGTCTTGGCCAGAAAAGCAGGTTTTGACACTTTACTTTTTCACAAATTATTTCATAATTACCCAATGACATCTGTCAACTCATGGTCAAAGCTTTCATGTAGCAGGCCAGACGGGGATAGAACCGTCACTGGTTTATTTCAAACATACGCCAGGATCACTGCTCAGCCACAGCGCCGATACCATTTCAGACTGACTCTCAAGCCGTGTATGTAATTTATCCTTGTTTTTTTAATGTTGGTAAGACGAAGAATGTGATTTAGTCTACACTTCCACGGTACAGGACGGGCCACATTATATTTAGCGAGTAGACAATTACTAGTATTTCTTTGTGTTCCTTCTGAACTGTGTAAATTTTTATTTATTTATTAAATACATAAATAAATGGGATTGAGGCTTGCATTTTCTTTCCTTTTAAAACCCAGCAGAGGAGTCATGTTGGCCCAGCATGAATGGAATCAAGGGAACCAGCTTAGGACTCGTGAATGGAAGGCCGTGTGGTCACACAAAAAATATACCATTTATATTTTCAAATATGCTCTGCGTTGGTTGAAAAATTTATATACCTTTACCAAGCCATGTGTACGGCTGACCACCCATGTTTATGTTCATTTGAGGTTTGGATTTAATTTGTAAGTACACATTCAGCATTTCGCACGCTTACTAATAAAGAGAAATAACTCGAAAATTGGGAAAATCGAGATTTTGGAATAAAACGCAAGAACCATACGAGAAGAATAGGTAGAATGGGACAGCTGTTCAATTTGGACGAATATGACCGAGATAAAACATCGGCCGCCTTTTTCATCCCATACAAGTTGTACTGGTTGTCTGAACTTCAAACGTGATTTCCCAACATTTTTGTTTTTTGAGTTATTGCTCTTTATTATTAAACGTGCGATTTGTAAGCGCGAACTTACACATGTTGGTTTTTGGGCATGCATTTGATTTGAGCTTTGAATGCCAATATAGCTTTGCAACTTAGATTATAGATGAACAGAGAAAATAAATTGACACAATAAAATATCAAAATAGAAATATTTAATAGAAAAACTTCAAAACACAAAACGGAACATTGTAACAAATGGTAAAACTTAAAAAATACTTCAACGGTTATGTGCTGGGTATTGGTCGTAGGACCTTGATGCTGGTGCGCATTTCCTTCTGGTTCGCCGTCAGTTCAACGTGCAGGATCCTGAATATCTCTATGTTATCCACATACTTGGGCACCGACTTCCCCATCTTCTTCCACTTGGCCTGCACGTACGGGAACTCTCCCTGCTTCAGAACTGTGGGAAGTTTCAACGTCACCCTGCTGTCGGAAAATTCCTGAAGAAAAAAATGGTAACAGTAGTCAATAATATTTTTTTTTATGGAAGAGAAAGTGCGATGAAACCTGTTGTTATTAGCTTTGAGAAGAGTTTGTTCCTAGGTCAGTGGTCGGCAAAGAGCGGCTCTTGGGCTCGGGAAGAACGGCTCTAGCACAAATATCCACGGAAGGCGCAATATTATGTTCATTTAAAAAAAAAACGCATGAAAAAAACATAACATCTTATTTTCTCCTATGATATTCCTTGACATATAAGTTAGTATGAAGCTGACCACCCATACTGTAAAAAATAGTTCATTTTGCCAATGTCACCCCTGTTTCAGGGAAGGTCGGCAAGAGTTGCAGGGCTTATGTTCGTTTGAGATTGGGTTTTATATTGTTGGCCCACATGCGGCATGTCTAATCTAATCTAAGCTGCAAAGATATATATCATTTGACATTTATATTAAATGCATTCCCACAAGCAGATATGTATAATTTCGCGCTAACACATGCCGCATGTGGACCTACAATATAAAAACCCAATCTCAAATGAACATAAGCCTTGCAACTCTTGCCGTCCTTCCCTGAAACAGGGGTGACATTGGCAAAGTGAACCAATTTTTTACAGTTTGGGTGGTCAGCCGCATAACAACCTATAAGTCAAGGAACATACATGACAAATTACATTTTTTTTTAAATCAATAAATAACAATATATACATGGACATTAAAAACTAAATCATAAAACCTATTTCACTTTAACAAACCCTAGCCGCCAACATCACAGATTAACCGCCGTTTCTTTCTATCCTTGCACACGAATTTGTATGTGTCTGCTTGTGGGAATGCATTTAATATGAATCTCAAATGATATAAATCTTTGCAACTTAGATTTAGATATAGATAGGTTGAAACAAATATATAATGTCTATTTTCATTAAAATAATTTCTGGTCCGGAACAGATATCCTAAGTCGATGGTTTCCATACATTTTGTGGTAAATGCTATGACTGAGGAGCACTTTTTTCATTGCTGTGAGTTTATGCAAGTAAAAGAAATGGAAAAATCATTAATTGAGGCATTCACTTTGCAACCCTTCATTTTTAAAATAATAAAATTAAAAATCAAAAACAATTTGTATGTTAAGTGTTTTTAGGCTTTCATGGCCGGCTTCAGATGATGATGATAAGGTCTACAAGCCCGGAATGGATTCTACATCCTTATTACATCAATTTGTATGTTGTTACGGGTCAAGTAAAATTTATTAATGTACGACCGGTTTCGGAAACAATGTTTCCATCATCAGGTGCAAAATATTACTAACCAAATAAAATAAAATTAGTGCATCATTCTTTTAAGGGCTGGGAGTAGTGGAGGGTGGGAGCGGTGAGGAAGGGAACAGAGCGCTGGGATTGCTGGTGACAGAATTATTATTATTTCTTGGAAACAAGGTCAGGAGAGGAGATGGATTAGGAATCTGAGAGTTATTTAGTAGGGAATTCACAGAATTAGAATTTTTATTAA
The DNA here is from genome assembly GCA_951799405.1 of Agapetus fuscipes. Taxonomy (NCBI): domain Eukaryota; kingdom Metazoa; phylum Arthropoda; class Insecta; order Trichoptera; family Glossosomatidae; genus Agapetus; species Agapetus fuscipes. The sequence continues at coordinate 12,151,787 of OX637357.1, read as the reverse complement.
TTTCTATGCTCTCGAGAGCTGTTAAAGTCAGTCTGTATGTATTTGTGTGAAGAAGTTTAATTGTATGTTTATTAAATGTATGTACCCGTAACTATAGAGAAATGGAAAACTTTAGCTTACTTGAAACCGGATAAGAGCCGTTTGTCCCGTGGACATCAAGAACACCTCCAGCGATTCTTTGTTAATGAAAGTGACCACAGCCATTTCTACCAACGGTGAATTCATAGAGATGTACTTCCACAGGTAAAGCTCTGCGGACAAATCACTGGCCCTCTTGGCCTTGAACTTTTGTTCGTTGCAGTGTGCGGCGACAGCTTGCACGTGCTGTGAGGACCAGGCGGGCAGAGGGGAGTACTCCAGGCTCGACGCCAACAATCTGAAAAGTGAGCAAATCAGTGGACTGCACTGCTTGTTGCCTAACAGTGAAAGACGTGAATAGAAAACATGAAAAAGTGTTATGTTATTTTGCAAGTAATAACATACATTAAATTTAAGACATTGCCGTGGCGTCAGTGTGTGATGACTTGTGAGGTTGCCGCGATCTAGCCGAGGTTGAGTGTTCTTTCGGCATAACCCAAAGTCTGAGTTCGGCACACGAGTCTGGAGCGAGATGTGAGCTAAGGTGGATGTGTGACACAGCGTTGCAGAGTGCAGCACGACCAGATGGCTTTACTATCAACGTGGCACGTGGCTGTGCCAGGAAGGGGGGCTAACCACGGCGCTTCCATCTCTTCCTTTCTTATCCGTGGTTTTCCCATCAAAGGCACCCGCACTATCTACTGGAGACTGGTACAGAGGAGCTTCCACCCTGGGGCTCTACCTGTGCCCTGGTGCGTTAGCCTCGTGGACTGCTGCTTTCGGGGACGGAGCCCCGAGCCATGATCATTGTCTCCCGAGCTTTCCGTGAGCTCACTTTTTCGTCATGATAATGGCAAGACTCCAATCAGCGAAACAGTTGTTTGTGAAACTGTTTTCAGTGACAAAGTGCAGGTCTGGCCATTTCCTTATTTCCCATATTCTGTTAATAAGCCCTGTTTCGTTCATGCTAAATTATCTTTCAATTATGCAACCTTTCCCAAAATAGAAAAAGCAATAGGTACCACTAGAAAAAATTCCCACACCCTGAGAGATGATGCTGATGAGAGCTAGCCGGAAGTATCCTAGGTACAACCTGGAGGTACCTCTAATACGAAACATAACAAAAGTCACAACTGGTTTCCTTTTCCATCTCAAGTAAAAATTGAAGCTGAAATAGAAAAATTTAAAGAGTTAACGTATCTAGGGAGTATGTATGAAAAGAATGTACAATGACACGAGCTTGTAATAAGGTGAGTAAGGGAATAAAGTTGCCAAACAATAAGAATTATTGCAAGACGTGAGTGTTTGACGATATATATAAAAATCTTATATATAAAAAAGGAGAGGGTATTTGCGTCTGTTTTTTTCGAATTTGCAAAAATGTTTTTCTACAAAGTGTTTCTATTGACAAACTGAACTAACGCTGTGTTCCAGAATTTTTGGTGTTTGTTTGTCTGTTTGTTTGTTTGTATATTTGTACCATTATAGGCGCCCAGACCGTTCGCAGCACGATGCTGAAATTTTGCATGCCCCCATAAAGTGTCAGTGGCTAAACAACTGTCAGGGTCCGAATGACGTCACGTGCATATTTCGCATACCTGTCATACAGACTGAAAATTGAAATCTTGCCGCTGGCGGCCATTTTGAATTTACAGACTTGATATTCGAAACGGTCATGCCTCTCAGTAATTTTAACAACTTTTGGAAGAAACTTTTTCGCAAAAAGTAAATTCTTCAAACTAAATTTGTAAATACCTACATAGAAAAAAATAAAAAATAATAACTTTCAGGTGGCACAACGGGCGCATGCATAAAGTTGGAACATTGAAATTAGGCATGCTATCTAAACATAAACAGACTTACATATTTTCAAAAAAAAACAAAAAATACATGAAGGATTAAGAGTAGCTGCCATACATTTTTTTTGGTTTCTTCAATATTTAACATTCTCCTGGCGTTCATTTTACAAGTCTGAAGATTTTTCCTCAATGATCAATTTGGTTTTGCTTATGTCAACATTTTTTGAAAGAAAACTTTTTTCAATGACAATTTTTTTCCAACAAAATTTTGAAAAACCTGATTTTCACAAAAAAGTCAAATATATAAGTAAAAAAATCAACTGATTTGATGCTACACAAACAATTATAATTTAGCGAAATGTAATGATATGTAATAGGACAATCCCGCCAAGTATATATTTTGCATACCTGCGATACCAACTAAAAAAATACATTGCTCTGCAGGCGGCCATTTTGAATGTCTAGGCCTCAAACTCGAATTTTAAATGCATTTTAGTAAACCCCATAAATGTTGGAAGAAACTTTTTTTTTACGGCAAATTTCTTTGAACAAATATTTAAAAAGTAAAATTTCATACAAAGTGTCTTATATATATTATATTCTTATATATAAAAAAGGAGAGGGTATTTGCGTCTGTTTTTTTCGAATTTGCAAAAATGTTTTTCTACAAAGTGTTTCTATTGACAAACTGAACTAACGCTGTGTTCCAGAATTTTTGGTGCTTGATATTCGAAACAGTCATGCCTCTCAGTAATTTTAACAACTTTTGGAAGAAACTTTTTCGCAAAAAGTAAATTCTTCAAACTAAATTTGTAAATACCTACATAGAAAAAAATAAAAAATAATAACTTTCAGGTAGCACAACGGGCGCATGCATAAAGTTGGAACATTGAAATTAGGCATGCTATCTGAACATAAACAGACTTAAATATTTTCAAAAGTACAACAAAATACATGAAGTTTTAAGAGTAGCTGCCATACATTTTTTTTTGGTTTCGTCAATATTTAACACTCTTCTGGCGTTCATTTTAAAATTCTGGAAGTTCATTCTCAATGATCAAGTTTGTCTTGCTAAAGTCAACATTTTTTGAAAGAAAACTTTTTTCAATGACAAAGTTTTTCGAACAAAATTTTAAAAAACCTGATTTTCACAAAAAAGTCAAATTTATAAGTAAAAAAATCAACTATTTTGATGCTATACTTACAATTATAATTAAGCAAAATGTAATGATATGTAATAGGGAAATCACGCGAAGTGTATATTTTGCATACCCGCTATACAAACTAAAAAAATATATTGCTCTGCAGGCGGCCATTTTGAATTTATAGACCTCATACTCGAATTTAAAATGCATTTTAGTTAATCCCATAAATGTTGGAAGAAACTTTTTTTCTGCGGCAAATTTCTTTGAACAAATATTTAAAAAGTAAAATTTCATACAAAGTGTCTTATATATAAATTCATTTTTTTCTTAGAGTTCTGTCGATGGGGCGAACGTTTTCCCATACTTAGATTTTTTGTAGATTGTGAGTTTAGGCATTTTAAGGTATCTTCAGGTACCAAGCAGTATCAGACACTAAAATATCGTGAAAAGTATCACAAGCAGTTTGAAGATGTCAAAAGATAATTCAGAGCAGGACGAGCAGTTTGAAGGCATTTCATGACAATAAGAGCAGCTGGAACAATCTAAAAACAAAAGCACCAGTACCAACAAAACAATGCCGTATGGCAAACGCAGTCATGTTTCATGCCACTATAAGACAATTGCAAGCAACACAGGTACGCTTAAGATACTATTACCAGCAAAACGAAAAAGAGCAGAAAAGACAAGTTATACACTTAATTGATTATGATCGTGTCGAGCATCATTATAAACCATCACCAGAAAAATAAAGAGCAGAAATAAAAAGCAGGATAAAGACTTCAGCACCTGCACAACAATAGAAAATAGCAGATCAGGCCTGGGATTCTACCGTAAAACTGCCCACTTTTTGTTGTTGTTGTTGGTCAGTTCTCATGGATCTTTTAAAAATCAGAGCAGGGGTAAAGTGTGCTGGCGAAGCCGGACTTCAAACTACCCGTAGGGCCTAGCAGCCAACCGTGCGAGAGCGCGGTTTGGTCTGCTAGTCTATTATATAAAAATCTAGGGGGTATTTGCGTCTGTTTTTTTCGAATTTGCACAAATGTTTTTCTAACAAGTGTTTCTATTGACAAACTGAACTAACGCTACGTTCCAGAATTTTTGGTGTTTGTTTGTTTGTTTGTTTGTCCGTTTGTTTGTTTGTATATTTGTACCATTATAGGCGCCCAGACCGTTCGCAGCACGATGCTGAAATTTTGCACACCCCCATAAAATGTCAGTGGCTAAACAACTGTCAGGGTCCGGATGACGTCACGTGCATATTTCGCATACCTGCCATACAGACTGAAAATTGAAATCTTGCCGCTGGCGGCCATTTTAAATTTACAGGCTTGATATTCGAAACAGTCATGTCTCTTAGTAATTTCAACAACTTTTGGAAGAATTTTTTTCGCAAAAAGTAAATTCTTCAAACAAAATTTGTAAATACCTATATAGAAAAAAATAAAAAACAATAACTTTCAGGTGGCACATCGGGCGCATGCATAAAGTTGGAACATTGAAATTAGGCATGGTATCTGAACATAAACAGACTTAAATATTTTCAAAAGAACAACGAAATACATGAAGGATTAAGAGTAGCTGCCATACATTTTTTTTGGTTTCTTCAATATTTAACATTCTCCTGGCGTTCATTTTAAAAGGCTGAAGGTTTTTTCTCAATGATCAATTTGTTTTTGCTTATGTCAACATTTTTTGAAAGAAAACTTTTTTCAATGACAATTTTTTTCCATCAAAATTTTGAAAAACCTGATTTTCACAAAAAAGTCAAATTTATAAGTAAAAAAATCAACTGTTTTGATGCTACACAAACAATTATAATTTAGCGAAATGTAATGATATGTAATAGGACAATCCCGCCAAGTGTATATTTTACATACCCGCGATACAAACTAAAAAAATATATTGCTCTGCAGGCAGCCATTTTAAATTCATAGGCCTCATACTCGAATTTTGAATGCATTTTAGTAAACCCCATAAATGTTGGAAGGAACTTTTTTTCTACGGCAAATTTCTTTGAACAAATATTTAAAAAGTAAAATTTCATACAAAGTGTCTTATATATAAAAATGAAAAAAGTTAAAAAGTTTTTTATTTTTGTATTTTCAAAAGTCATTTTTTTCTTAGAGTTCTGTCGATGGGTCGAACGTTTTCCCATACTTAGATTTTTTGTAGATTGTGAGTTTAGGCATTTTAAGGTATCTTCAGGTACCAAGCAGTATCAGACACTAAAATATCGTGAAAAGTATCACAAGCAGTTTAAAGATGTCAAAAGATAATTCAGAGCAGGACGAGCAGTTTGAAGGCATTTCATGACAATACTGGAACAATCTAAAAATAAAAGCACCAGTACCAACAAAACAATGCCGTATGGCAAACGCAGTCATGTTTCATGCCACTATAAGACAATTGCAAGCAACACAGGTACGCTTAAGATACTATTACCAGCAAAACGAAAAAGAGCAGAAAAGACAAGTTATACACTTAAATGGTAATGAACGGGTCGAGAATCATTAAAAACCAACCCCAGAAAATTAAAGAGCAGAAATAAAAAGCAGGATAAAGACTTCAGCACCTGCACAACAATAGGAAGTAGCACGATCAGGCCTGGGATTCTACCATAAAATTGTCCACTTTTTGTTGTTGTTGTTGGTCAGTTCTCATGTATCTTTTAAAAATCAAAGCAGGGGTAAAGTGTGATGGCGAAGCCGGACTTTAAACTGCCCGTAGGGCCAAGCAGCCAACCGTGCGAGAGCGCGGTTTGGTCTGCTAGTCTTATATATAAAAAAGGAGAGGGTATTTGCGTCTGTTTTTTTCGAATTTGCAAAAATGTTTTTCTACAAAGTGTTTCTATTGACAAACTGAACTAACGCTGTGTTCCAGAATTTTTGGTGTTTGTTTGTTTGTTTGTTTGTTTGTATATTTGTACCATTATAGGCGCCCAGACCGTTCGCAGCACGATGCTGAAATTTTGCACACCCCCATAAAATGTTAGTGGCTAAACAACTGTCAGGGTCCGGATGACGTCACGTGCATATTTCGCATACCTGCCATACAGACTGAAAATTGAAATCTTGCCGCTGGCAACCATTTTTAATTTACAGGCTTGATATTCGAAACAGTCATGCCTCTCAGTAATTTTAACAACTTTTGGAAGAAACTTTTTCGCAAAAAGTAAATTCTTCAAACTAAATTTGTAAATACCTACATAGAAAAAAATAAAAAATAATAACTTTCAGGTAGCACAACGGGCGCATGCATAAAGTTGGAACATTGAAATTAGGCATGCTATCTGAACATAAACAGACTTAAATATTTTCAAAAGTACAACAAAATACATGAAGTTTTAAGAGTAGCTGCCATACATTTTTTTTTGGTTTCGTCAATATTTAACACTCTTCTGGCGTTCATTTTAAAATTCTGGAAGTTCATTCTCAATGATCAAGTTTGTCTTGCTAAAGTCAACATTTTTTGAAAGAAAACTTTTTTCAATGACAAAGTTTTTCGAACAAAATTTTAAAAAACCTGATTTTCACAAAAAAGTCAAATTTATAAGTAAAAAAATCAACTATTTTGATGCTATACTTACAATTATAATTAAGCAAAATGTAATGATATGTAATAGGGAAATCACGCGAAGTGTATATTTTGCATACCCGCTATACAAACTAAAAAAATATATTGCTCTGCAGGCGGCCATTTTGAATTTATAGACCTCATACTCGAATTTAAAATGCATTTTAGTTAATCCCATAAATGTTGGAAGAAACTTTTTTTCTGCGGCAAATTTCTTTGAACAAATATTTAAAAAGTAAAATTTCATACAAAGTGTCTTATATATAAAAATAAAAAAAAGTTAAAAAGTTTTTTTTTTTAATTTTCAAAAGTCATTTTTTTCTTAGAGTTCTGTCGATAGGTCGAACGTTTTCCCATACTTAGATTTTTTGTAGATTGTGAGTTTAGGCATTTTAAGGTATCTTCAGGTACCAAGCAGTATCAGACACTAAAATATCGTGAAAAGTATCACAAGCAGTTTTAAGATATGAAAAGATAATTCAGAGTAGGACGAGCAGTTTGAAGGCATTTCATGACAATAAGAGCAGCTGGAACAATCTAAAAGCAAAAGCACCAGTACCAACAAAACAATGCCGTATAGCAAACGCAGTCATATTTCATGCCACTATAAGACAATTGCTAGCAGGTACTCTTAAGATACAATTACCAGCAAAACGAAAAAAGGGCAGAAAAAGACAAGTTATACACTAAAATGATAATGAACGGGTCGAGCATCATTATAAACCTTCACCAGAAAATTAAAGAGCAGAAATAAAAAGCAGGATAAAGACTTCAGCACCTGCACAACAATAGGAAGTAGCACGATCAGGCCTGGGATTCTACCATAAAATTGTCCACTTTTTGTAGTTGTTGTTGGTCAGTTCTCATGTATCTTTTAAAAATAAAAGCAAGGGTAAAGTGTGCTGGCGAAGCCGGACTTTAAACTGCCCGTAGGGCCTAGCAGCCAACCGTGCGAGAGCGCGGTTTGGTCTGCTAGTATAAAAATAAAAAAAGTTAAAAAGTTTATTTTTTTTTAATTTTCAAAAGTCATTTTTTTCTTAGAGTTTTGTTGATGGGTCGAACGTGTTCCCATACTTAGATTTTTTGTAGATTGTGAGTTAAGGCATTTTGAGGTATCTTCAGGTACCAAGCAGTATCAGACACTAAAATATCGTGAAAAGTATCACAAGCAGTTTTAAGATGTCAAAAGATAATTCAGAGCAGGACGAGCAGTTTGAAGGCATTTCATGACAATAAGAGCAGCTGGAACAATCTAAAAACAAAAGCACCAGTACCAACAAAACAATGCCGTATAGCAAACGCAGTCATGTTTCATGCCACTATAAGACAATTGCTAGCAACACAGGTACGCTTAAGATACTATTACCAGCAAAACGAAAAAAGGGCAGAAAAAGACAAGTTATACACTAAAATGATAATGAACGGGTCGAGCATCATTATAAACCTTCACCAGAAAATTAAAGAGCAGAAATAAAAAACAGGATAAAGACTTCAGCACCTGCACAACAATAGGAAGTAGCACGATCAGGCCTGGGATTCTACCATAAAATTGTCCACTTTTTGTTGTTATCTTTGGTCAGTTCTCATGTATCTTTTAAAAATTAAAACAAGGGTAAAGTGTGCTGGCGAAGCCGGAGCTTAAACTGCCCGTAGGGCCTAGCAGCCAACCGTGCGAGAGCGCGGTTTGGTCTGCTAGTATATATATAAATCAATGATATAAATGGATAATTTGTTTGAAGCACCGTTTTTGTGTGTAGCACACCTCAAGGGCCCTTGGCATAAAATATGAGGAATGAGAAGATATGAAGGGAATAAAATAGTAGAATAGTAGGGTATGTATACATATACGAGTATGTACAATAAATACACATACATAATAATCTTACACGCAGTTAGATAATATACTCGTATTATGGTACATAATATACATAAAAACAGATAAACAAATTGTATGATTAGTTAAGAGTTGATGGATGATGGATTTGAGTACGGCCTATTGTTACCTACAATAGATAATATAATGGATGATTTGATGAATTCCTTGACTGATAGGTAGGTATGAGGTTGAACACCTATACTGTAAAAAATGGTTCACTTTGCCAATGTCACCCCTGTTTCAGGGAAGGTCGGCAAGAGTTGCAGGGCTTATGTTCATTTGAGATTGGGTTTTTTATATTGTAGGTCCACATGCGGCACGTGTGAGCGCGAAATTATGCGTGTCTGCTTGTGGGAATGCATTTAATATGAATCTCAAATGATACATATCTTTGCAGCTTAGATTTAGATTAGATTTATTTGGTGAGAGCTGTTTTCGTGTGAGTCACATATCAAGAGTCATCTGCGAGCTTGGTCGTCGCTATAAAGCGCCAATTTGCAAGCAAGACCCATTTTCTGTAAGGCTAGATGAACAATGATGTATAGGAGTGAAATATGAACTGTAAGTAAGTTAATTATGAAATGGATAACAATTATGTAAAATGAATAAAGTGAGGGATAGGGTTTAACACTTGACTGCATGTCTGCTCACGACATCTATGCATGTCATTCGTAGTCAAAGGGTTAATTAATGGAATGTTAGCAAGGATCTGATTCCTTCTTATTTACCTGTGGACCATGACATCAGCATATCTCCTTATCGGGCTCGTGAAGTGAGTATACAGAGGAATATTCAGGGAATAGTGGTGGCCGGCTTGCGGATCTTTCCCATCAGCACAGAAGTAGAGGGCTCGGGACATTGTCTTGATGAGATGACATCTCAGTACTGCAGAAAAGGCCTCGTCCTCTTCAAACTTCAACAGCGTGCCCATCAGATCGCCAGCTGAGGCGTGGTTAATGCTGAGACCAAATCTCTCAAACCATTCCACCACTGTGTTGATTGAACTTTTAGGTGGGGGGTGGTGTCTCAACAATGCAAGATGAGGGTAGGATTTGTAAATGCGGGCAGCCACAGTGGAGTTGGCGAGCAGCATGAACTCTTCTATAAGGCTGTGACTCTCGTTGTGTTCTTCGATGGCGTAGGATAGCGGTAAGCCAGTTTCTGGGTGTAGCTTAAACGATAGTTTGGGCTGGTCAATACGCAACGCCCCTGCGTCAAACCTTCTGTTTTTAAAGAATGTTGAGAGGCTGTACAAAATTCTGACACGGTCAAAGATATCTTTCAACTTCCATGAATGTAAGATATCGGGAAAGTCTACAGCATTGAGACGCTTGTGTGGGTTTTCAATAATTTTTTGAACTTGTTCATAGGTCAATTGACAACATGAGTTTATGACACTTTTAGTAAAAGAATGTTTAAGAACTTCTCCATATTTTGTTATTTCCCAAACAATAGAAAATGTTAATTTGTCTCTTCCTGGGAGAAGGGAGCAATGCACGCACAGCTCTCTGGGCAGCATGTGATGGGTCTCGTCAACTAAATAAACACTTGTCGCCTTTTCCAAAACAGCGTCATCAAGTTCGGTGCCTTCTTTCAAGTAATGGGCGACGTCGGATATGTGAACACCAATACGATAATTTCCATTCTTTAAAACCTCACAGGACATGGCGTCATCTAAGTCCCTGGCAGTCAGGGGATCGATTGTAAAAACACAACACTTGCGGTAGTCCACTCGAGCACTCATTTCCTTGTTCGAGATCCCTTTACTGATATCTGGGAGATGCTTTGCAGTGAGATCACTTCCATGAGGATCTGTGTTCAGGTCATGCTCTAGCAGGATTGCTGTGGCTTGGATGCTCATATCACTTTGGGAGCCCAAACATTTAATGATAGTTCCCAGGGTGAAGGATAAGCTGCAGAAGTCTACTATTTTAGCTAAATATAAACAATCTTCAATGTCTGGTGCGCTTGTGCCGCACATTTTAGGAAGTTCGCTCACTGGAATTTGCATGATTGGCATCCGTTCATCTCTAGGAATGAAGCTTACAAATCCCAAGTGCGTGAACTTCCCAGAGGTGAGATTCACTTTTCCAATGCAGGTCAAAGAATGGTTTCTTTTCTTGATGTGCACCACTTTCCCTGACATTCTGTCTTTAGAAATGGAACTGCTACTCACTTTCACAACAACCAAGTCATTTTCTAATGCTCGGTTCCTAGAATAGACACTCTTTATGACAATGTCCTCATTCCCATCACCCGTGGTGATGTAAGATAATTTGACATTATGCGAATTGATCCTCAGGTTTCCCTGCCACATAGATTTCTTAGCTAATCCCTCCTTCACCTCTTCTATAGACTTGTACTTCTCGTAAATTTGTTTTTTCCTATTTAGAAATGCAAGCAACTCTCTGTAATCCTCAGCAGACACTAAAGAACGAATGCTGAGCTGCTCCTTCATATTATTGCATTCTGAGGTATGAACATTTTCCATTTCAAGCTCTTCTTCATCCTCTTGGGTTGAATTATTTACAGAGTTCCCTCCTGTAACATGATTGTATTGATTTGCATTTTCCAGCACATTTTCACTGGCTTGAGATGCTTTGATTTCAGTGGAATGATTCACATTGAATTCACTATTTGGCGGAACATGAGGGTTTTCCTTCAGGATTGCAGGACCAGGAATTGGGTACATTTTAGCTTCAATTTCCCGCAACACCAAGGGACTTAAGTTCTTTTCAAGGCCAAGACATTGAAGGAAAGTCCCAACTGCAAACGTTGCATAGTACCAATCTTTTATTCCAACCAAAAACAAGCACTTTGTAAACTGTTCAAATTGTTTTGTAAGCGACGAAGGACAGTCACTTATTGGTATTTGTATGTTGGGCAGTTTCTTGTCAAGGGGAACCAAAGTCACATATTGGCATTGTTCCCAAAGTGACTCATTCTTGCTAACTATTTTTCCAATACATTTACGCGGGTGATTTCTTTCCTTAATGAAAACCACTTTCCCCACACTTGCGGCGCCTGGCCTGGCCTTCTTTGTAACTTTGACAACAACTACATCTCCATCTAAAGCTCTATTCCTGTCAATAACTTCAGTTATGTGAATCACAACGGCAGAATCTTCCACACTAGTTACACATGCAAGTTTGGAACTATCTGGGTTTATTTCCAGCCTACCCTCAATCAAATCATTCCTTCTCAAGCCATTCATAACTTCACTGTAAGACAAATACTTCTCAAACTTAAAGTTTCTTTTCACTTCTGTAGGAGTTGCTTTAGATTTTTTATTTTTGATTAAAACTTGACTGCTGGTTTTTATGGCATCTTCTTTTCTGTGCTCCAGCTCAATGGCAGAATTACGATTTTTAATAGTTTCATCAGTGAGCTGGAGCAACTCATGATCTGAAGGAGGAAGAGAAGGAAAGGAAATCATTCCTTCAGGACTTATCCATTTGACAAGCTTTCCGACAGCAAACGCCATGCTATACCAATCTACCAGCTTTGCAACAAATATGTACTTCCTGTACATCTTAAAATCATCAAGGAATTTGTGAGGCAAATCATTCAGGGAGATTTGCAGGATAGGCAAGCATTTAGTTTTCGGCAGAAGGTTCACATACTTGACTTGTCTCCAGATTGGCGCACAAACTTGTTCAATTCTTCCCGCCCATTCTCGCGGGTGATTTCTCTGCTTGATGTAAACAACTCTGCCAGTTGGTGAGTTCCCGTCCATAGCCGTCTCTCGTTTTACAATCACAATATCATCATCAAAAGCTCGATTTCTATTCTTGATCCCAACAATTTTTATCTTGTGATTATCTTTCGTCAAAACAGAAGCATGCTTCCCGTTGGTTGAGTCAATTTTTAAGCAACCCTCAATTAAGGTGTTTGCTTGTAGTCCTTTGACAACTTTGGTATGTGTCATGTACTTGTCAAACCGCTTGACCTTTTCAACTACAGGAATTATGTGCACTTTTGGGGGTCTTTTCTTCCTAACAGCTATCGGCAAAGTCTGAGATACAGCTATATCTGTTGTAGGGATTTTAAGTTGAGGCACAACACGTGTATGATTTGGTTTACCATCACCATTTTGTTTTACATTACATTTGCCATCATCAGAGTTAGAGTTTGTATCTTCTGCATCAAGGGATGGAGATGAAATCTCTTCAGTGGGAGGGGGTGGAGAAGTGTTTATTTTTTGGAAATATAAATTCTGTAGAGTCATTATGTCATGATTATGCTGATTTATCTCACTGACTTCTTTCTCCACACAATTCTCAGAGGAATGCTTTTCGTTTCTTGACTCTTTCTTAATTTTTTTGTTAATTTTCTTTTTTTCAAGTTTTTCTTTCTTGATCTGCAAATTCTTCTCTCGTTTTAATCTCTTCTCATTTTTTTTAGCTACATATACATCGTTGTGTTTTTTGAAGCTTTTTGTCTGCATTGATGCTTTAGCTTTCAGGGAGATCTTCGTAGAAGCAATTGAATGCTCCACCATTTTGTGACATCGCAAAATGGCATCATCCTCATCAGATGATGTAATAACTACGTCTGCCCAAGAAACCCTTGCTTTTTTTCTATGTTTGACGGAAACAGTATTAATTGGAGCAGTTTGGACTTCTAAACCCATTTCTCCATTATGCAATAAATCTGTAACAGCTTTATTATTGGTGTACTCCTTGTCATCATCATCTATAGGTTTTTGAATACCTACACATGATTTAGAATTCTGTGAATGATTTTTGATGGCCATTTTGGTATTATCTGTTTTGAAATTATCACAAATTGGTACTTTTTCAACAGAACGTTCATTGCTTTCTTCATTGGAATTACTAGAGACATCATTTTCTTCGGATTCATCAATTTTTGAAATTTCATTTTTGTGTTTATTCTCAAATTCCCCATTATCTTTTCTTGCACATGAATTTTCATTGCATTCCCAATTTAAAACTTCTTCAATTATTGTTGGGCTTGCAGCAGTGATGTTGGCCTTCATCAAGGAGTTGCCATCACATAAAAATTCTGCACAAGTTTCAAGGTCATCAACTGATTTTTCATGAAAACTTTCATGCAAAATAGGTTCAATATAAAACTGATTGAAATCTGGAGGGATCGTCACAAGCGTTTGAATAGCTACATCTTTTATAGAAGTTTCAGAAGGTACAAAATCATCAGATATTTGAGATGCTTCGATCTGTTCTTTATCACATGAATCAGTTACCAAATTTAAAATTGGGGGTTTACCAGATTTTTCATCAGACACCATGGAGCGACATTCTGATTCGTTGGATAGTTTATCACACATTGATGCCATGTTATTATTAAGTACTAGTAAGGTTCAACATAACTTAAATGAATATTTTCAAATCCAGTACAAAGGTTACGCACACGTTAAATTTTTACAAGGACTGCAAGAAGTACAATGACTTTTGACAGCCGGGGAAGATTTGAATCTTTGAAAATGAAAACACGAAAACACATTTCACTTGCACAATATTTTTTATAATGTTACCATATTCTTTTGCAAAAAAAAAGATCGGCAGGTTAAGTTTCACAGGTGTGGAACAGATGAGCGTAATAAATCCTATTTTAATAAATAAGTACGGTAAGAACTTGGCGACCAGTGGACCGACACTACTTTGAAAGCTCTGAGGAAAACTCCCATCCCTCAGCATATTTTATCTCCGATACAAGCCCCAAAGAAACAGACGATCCGGGCAAAATTCGTTGTGTGTGAAAAGGCCGTAATGAACTCGAAGATTTCCCGCCATGGGAAACGTCAAAAGTTGTCAAATGTCAAATCCGTTCGTTATTATTGCCCGCTTGTTGATTTTAATATTTAAATTTATAGTAACATTTAATTATTAAAATAAGATATGTGACTGAGATTCAGTTGAATATGGAGCAATATTTAAAGCCACGAGAACAGGATAAGTCTCCGAGTGAAAGCAACAGCGATAAATCAGTTTTCAAACAAGAAATCGCTTCCAACAATAAAAGCAAATCCTGCAAAGACAATAATAAACCAGGGCGGGTGAAAAGTGTGAAACAGAAATGTACAGATAAAATTACAGATAAAAATGTGTCACGAGATGAAGAGAATGGAGAGAAAAGTAAAAGACACACGTCTAAAAAACATAACCTAAAAACTAAGTCCGATTCAGATAAAAACACAAATGATAGCTTGGTAACGATGAATGATGGTAGCAAGACGATACAAAAGAATAAAACCAAGAAGACAAATGCTAAACAGAGTTTGAATATGTCTGATATACGTGACAAATTCAAGAAACTATGTAAGAACTCGCAGGAGATTTCTGGATCAGAAATCAATGTTGATAAGGATCCAAAAGCGAGCGATTCTAAATCAACTTCTTCTCAAGGCCAAGAACCATCGGCTCGTGCTGAAAAGTCCTCTGTGGTTAAATGTGACGCGTTTAAACTGTTGATGGATTCACAGAGAAAGAGTATTGGTTCTAATTCTCCAGGAAAACTGCTGGAGAAGACAGAGACTATTGAGGATAAGGAACTGAAGGAGGCCAAGGTCAAAAGGGAGTTGTTCTTGCTGCAGTGGGCCGAGAAAAAAGGGGGGAAGCTAAAGAAAGAAAAAGAAGAGCAGAGAGAGACGTATGTAAGTAAGGTACTGAAGAAACGTGCTAAGACTTTCAAAGCTTTACTTCTTAATGGGGAAGCTACACAGTCACAAAAAACGAAGAATATGCAAGTTAAAGGAAAGAAGAATGTAACGGCAAAGGAATGTGGAGATGAAATAAAAGCTAAGAAAGTTAAGGATGAAATGAAAACAAAGTTGGCTGTTGTAAATAAGTCGAAGGCAAAGAAAAGTGTAGCTGAAACAAAAGCACAGAAAATTGTGGATCAAGTGAATGAGGAGGAAGTTGTAGATAAAATAAAAACTAAAGGAAAGGGGACTGGGATGAAAGGAAAGGAAACTAAAGGTAAAGTTAAACCAAAGGAGGTTATAAAGAATATTAAAGTAAAGCAAAGCGTGAAGGAACTGAAAACAAAGGAGAGTATGGATAAAATAAAGCCAATTGATGATGAATCTCCGTCAGATGTAAAGATTAGAAAAACATGTACAAGTAGAATAAATGTCTCAACTAGAAAAGTGTTGCGAAGACAAGAAGCAGTGGACACAAGCAGCCAGGAGTCTACTGATGACTTTCTGGACAAATTGTCAGTATCGTTAAAGAAGAAAGAAAGTATGTTGAGTTACTTTAAAGTGGAAAACGGTCACGTATCTAAAAAGTCTGATGTCACAATTGTGGATTCTGATAGTGAGAACTTTAAAGAAGAGCAGGAATCTACTTCAGTCCTTAAAGTGAAGTTTACTCCTAAAAAGAAAGGAAGGATTAAGATGAAAGGGAAACTCAGTAAAAAGAAAAAAATGGTGAGGGATAATGATGAGCAAGAATTAAAAAAAGTGAATGAATGTGATGATAAAAGTGAAATGAAGAAAAGTAGAGCAAAAAATAAAATGAATCGGGAAAAAATTAAGAAATGCATTGATAATTCTGTGTCAATATTTAATGATGAAGCCGCAATGGATTTTGATGGATTTGCAAAGAAGGAAAACTTTATTGACAAAGAAGTTACGGATAGCAAAAGACCTAAAAGAAACATTAGGAAACCTATAAAATATTTAGAGAATGGAAGTACAGATTTTGAAGAGAGTAGCAATTCTGTCGATTTTCAAATATTTTCTAAAGACGCTAGCGGAGATGATACACCAAGGACAAAGACTAAAACTAAAATGAAGCAATCGAAAACTGATAAAGAAAATAAGTCCTGTGTTTCTAAAGAAAATGTATCGGTCAATAAAGTGTCACCTATTAAAATAATCAATATCAAGTCTCCCTGTGCAATGCAATGTATCAAATCTCCTAAAATCAGACGGGAAGAAGTTAAAAAGGATTCTGCACTTCACGCATTGAAAAATGTCAAGCTGGCTCCTTTGTTTGTTAAAAACGTTCCAAAACCTTTGGTAGATCCTTCAGTTTTAGAAGCGAGACATAATTTCTTGCACAGTGGAATTCCAGATGCCATTAAAAAGCAAATGGAGAAGACAGTCAATGCCATTATTGATGTTAAAATATTTCCGTCCATCTCTCACATTCAACAAATACCCAAAGAGTGTGATGACAGATTTTATGTTTGGGATTTGTCACCCAAATTAACAAACCTCGATGAATGTGACCAAAACTCCGATAACAAATCTGTTGGTGACTTTACAAATATCAAGCTTTTATCAGACGTTGCGATGAGTTGTAAATTTTCAGACACACTTATTGAATTTCCAAAATGTAAAGTGAAAGAAGGATTATCAAAGATAAAAGATGCAAACCCTGATTTTCCTGTCTATAAATATTTTCGGAAGTTCCAAGAAACGCTTTCATGTCTTATGCATAATATTAGTGGTTCTGGAATCCACCAAGACAGTAGTGTTATGTCAGCAAATGACGCTTCAGATGAAAATTCTTTATTATGGACTGACAAGTACAAGCCATCATGCTCTGAACATATTGTTGGGAACTTTAGCAGCATCAGACATGTGAAGAAATGGTTAGCGTTATGGAAAGAATATAATGAAATTACTTACAATAAAATCCCTAAGAGAAGAAAGCAGGATTCTGATAGTTCTTGTGACTTCTTAGATTCTGACACAAGAGATAGTGGGATGCTTCCTGACAATACGATGGTTGTGATAGGTCCCCGAGGTAGTGGGAAGACAAGTTCTGTATATGCGATAGCCAATGAGCTAGGGATCAACGTCTTAGAAGTCAATGCGAGCTCGAAAAGAACCGGTAAGAAGATGATGAGTGAGCTGTTAGAAGCTACGCAGTCGCATAAAGTATTGGTGAAGATGAGCAGCGAAGACAGCACAAACAACTTCACTAATATCTTCAATAAAAATGGGATAGCAAAAAGTAAAAACTTAGAACTGGAGAGTAATGATAAAAAGATGAAAAATGCTAAACGGAAAAGGTCCACAACGTTGAGTAGTGTGGATGATTTATCTCAGAGATCAACTCACGCAGAGACGCAAAAGATGTCGCTTATGCTGATTGAAGATGCAGATATAGTTTTTGATGAAGACGATGGGTTTGTAGCTGCTTTAGCTCAAATTGTTCAAACCTCAAAAAGACCCATGATCATTGTGGCTTCAGACATAAGGTGTCCGCATTTACAAAGGTTCATGACGACTAATAATGTCATCATGTATAACCATTTGCCAGCTTCTTTACTCGCCCCTTGGTTAGATATTGTCCTTCTCATTGAAAGTGGCAGAATCATTCCTGGCTTCTCTAAGTCCCTTCTTGATATTAACAAAGGTGACATGCGGAAAACAATGCTGCAACTTCAATACTGGATCCTGGGAAGTGCAGAAACAACAAACATCGGGAGAGAAAAGCTACTTTCTTCTAAAGTCACTAAAGTACACATAGATGTTGAAGAATCATCACCGGATTATGGATTTGAAAGTTTATTAGAAGATGATTCAAACGCTTCCTTTTCCGATGATAGAGTTGTATTATTTTCTGACGGAAAGAGAGTTACAAGTAATAGATTAAAAGTTGACAATGATATCAATAAATCCACAAAAATCTCACATAATAATTCAAACATCGTACATGCATTATCAAATGAGTTGTTTTGTACTTTTAAATTGAAAAATGTATTTCTGGACATTGCAAAAATTGATCAGGAAAGCATAAATGTAAACAGTACAGACAAATATGTTGACTTGGAGTGTGTTGTTGATTACTATGAGCATTTGTCTTGCATAGACCTGATGATGGGTTGCAGTAAGTGTGGGAGTGATGATGCTGATGACAATCACCCGTGGCAGACTCCTCTCACTGATGGGTTGTCGGAGTCTGAAGATCCGACCAGCTATAAACATTACACCACATTTTGTAATGATTGGTGTGAGAGCGTGATGGCTATGTCATTGGATTGCTTCAACAAAGAGGAACTTTACAATACGGCGTTCAAGACGGCGGATTGTTGGTCAACTTCTGAAAAAAGGTATTCTATTTTGTTTGTAGTATGTTGCATCCGTATTTATCCACCTTTAGCTGGGTTGTCAGTATATTTGAAGCTTCAGCTCATTGTTCATTGTGATGATCACCATGTAATAATGTTTATTATTGAATTTTGACTCCACCATTGTAATTCTTGAGAAATCAAAAGGCCATCTTTGAGAATTGAGAAAGGTCTGGTTAATACCTCTGGTTGTTGCATGTTTGAGTTCAAAGCCAGAGGTCTAGGGTTGGATCCCCACTAAGAGTGTCAGAGATGGTTTCCCGTTTCGGTGTTTATTTCAATCCAAAGACATAGTACCATCAACGTTTATTTAGCGTGCATTAAAAAAGGGATCTGCCCCATCGAGAGCAGGGAAACTCCCACTTCAAGTGAAATGATTGGCCTAAGCCAAGCCCCCTTACCTGTGAAAATAAATATTGTTACGATTTTCGGGTTCCAATATTTTGCAAATTTAAAACTGGGAGTATTTATTTCACACTTAGATTTATTTTTACAGTTATATTTATTTTTTACAATTCACATTTATTTATTTTACAGATGGTTAAGGTTCACTTATACTGTCTTTTGTGCTTAGAAGTAGAGTGTCGTATGATGACTGGCTCCTGCAAGCCGTTCGCGGCTTTTTATACTCCAGCGATAGAAGTTGCTAGAAGTCAATTTTGCTGGAACCTTCTTGAATGGTCTTCCAAAAGCTTTGAGTACATAATTATGATGATTTCTAGTTACTTCCTTATAATATCTCTTTACCTTAGGTACTTATAATAATTAATCCTACTTATATACAGCTCCCATCAGCTACAAATTATATATCTACCTACCTAAATATTTATATGCATTTGCTATTTACATAACAATATACAAATAGCAATAAGTTGCAATATATGTGCAGCTTAGTTGCACTAGCTGAAAATCTAAACAAATCATAACATTTGAAGAATCATTGATTGATTTTCCATTTTTAATTGTATTCACTCATGCCATACTAATGAGGATTTTATTTTTCAGGAAAAGTAAATCACTGCGTAATAAGAGTTATTCTTCATTCTGCGCCGCAATTCCTTCAGGAACGCAGTTGGACAGACGCAGCGTAAGCTTGGACTACATGGCGACGTTGCGTGACATCTGCCGTTCAGAAAACTCCCGCTCTGAAACAAACTTGAAGAGAAACAACAGATTCTATCATTATCTCAAATCGTTGAACATCAATGTAAAAGATAACGTGTTTGATTATGCGAGTAATTGTTTTAGGTGCTAAAAATGAGTGCCTTGTTTTGTTGCATAGATGTGCGGGTAAATGCATTTTTGTATCTGTGAACACAGAGAAATAAAGCAGTATCCCAAGTATAAATAATAATAATATTAGGATGATTTATTTGGTGAGCCCTGTTTTTGTGTGTATCACACCTCAGGAGCCCTCTGCGAGCTTGGTCGTCGCTGTAGAAAACGCCAATTCTCAAACAAGACCCAGTTGTTGTATGGACCTTTCAGTGACTGGTCTTTGGTAAAGGTTTATGAATTTTTCAACTCAGCGAAGAGCACATTCGAAATATAAATGGTATATTTTTTGTGCTCCGCCGGGATCTGAATCCACAACCTTCCATTTACGAGTCGCCACTGGACTATGGACCGGTCCAAGATGCCAACGACACGCGGTGTACCTGAGCGGTAACCCATCCAAGTACTATCCGCGCCCAATGTTGCTTAACTTCGGTGACCTATGGGAACCGGTGCTTTCAACATGGTATCGTCGTTGACTAATATAAAGTATATACATTATTTTTAATCAAACTGATGGGCCTGGATGTATGCCCATCTAGTTCAATTAAGTAAAAGATGAAGGGTTTGTGTATTGACATTGTGAAGATTCACTTTAAATTACTAGTTTAAAATTTAAACACTAACGGGGCTATTCTTAGACATTTTAGTCGTCGGTTGAGCCCACGTTTCGACAAACAAATGGTGGCCGGTCTGGAAGTTTCATCACCATGGTCATTCTTACCGAACGAATTTTGTAATATTTGTATGAAAACAAATCAGCTGTTTACTCGCGGCCACCTTGGATTTACAGGTCTTCATACAAATGCATCATTAGTTTGTCAAAGCGTGGGCTCAACCGATGACTAAAGTGCCTAAGAATAGCCCTGTTAGTTTTTCTTCACGAGTTGATTTATTTCCTCGAGCGCTTTCGATGTTATCACATCATTGTCGAGAGGACAAGAGTTGTCCTTTTGACAATGCATGAGGGGTACAACCTATTAGTCAACGATCAAATATTTTTTTCAAATCAAAATATTTTTTTCCAAGTAGATTTATCAAGAGGAATGCAATTCACCAAGCTTTTTTGCCTGACCAGAAACAGGTGTTAACATTATCCATTAATAATTTATTCCTTTATATTTTCATGAATTACTAATCACCCAATGACATATGTTGAACCAGGGTCAAAGTTATGGCCAGGGAGCCAGGCAGGGAAAGAGGTTTGTAAGGATAGGAAGAAATGGAGGCAGCTCTGCAGAGGCTCTGGCCACCCCTAGCGGAATGGCGACAGAGTTACAGTTAGCAGAAGGAGTTACAGAGCCAGGCGGGAATCACTCTAGTGTTATTCTATTTCAAACACGCTAGTCGAGCCACCTCGGCCATAACGCTGACTCTTATGTCTTAAGAAAGCTGTGACGTTTAAGCATGTATGATGGAAGTTTGTATGTATGGCCTGCTTATGTGAAAGTTATTGATGGAAACAATAAAGTGATGATGCCTTTATAATGAAATTATGTTTGTTCAAAGGATATTGTAAAAATATCTTTTAAATTACTACATGGAACAATTCTGTGTGCGACAGGAACAACGGAATTAGTAAAAAAAATCATGATTTGAGTGATCGAGTTCAGAGTGATTCTTTAGATATATCGCTGCCTTAGTTCTTGTTTACCGTATACGCCATTGAGAAAATTTTACATGAGCAATGTTTGCATGTGTACTGGACCAATGTGTCTTATGAAAACAAGAAATTTATTTAAAAAATATTTAAAAGAACTCTCACATTATCGAGTTTTACAGTTTTTCTTAGCTCAGATTGTGTAGAATTTGATTCTTAAGACAACTACATGAAAAGTGATATTTGACAAGATTGGCGTATACGATAAACAAGAACTGGGGGAGCGTTATATCTGGTAAGGAAAAATGATTTGATTAAAAAAATAAAATAAAATTTGGATGTACTTTGAAAAAGGACAAATGACATGAATAATTATCTCAAATATTTGGCAAATTCTTCAAATTAGTTTTGGCTCTCCTCACTTGCATTTTTTTATTCAACCCATTGTTCCTTCGCACACAGAATTTGTCTACAGTGGTCCTCCATTAATTTATAAGTAATGAATTTTCTGCACGACGATTGAGCATGAACTGATTCTTATATGAAATAATTGATGAACAATACCTCTAGTATTTTGGCCGACTGAATAGAGCTGGTGCTCCATCCATGTGTTTTATTTTTATGGATGACAGTGATGGTATATATAAACCCATAAATGCTACTAAGCTACACATTTAGTGCGACTTTTTGCTGTGTTCCCCCTGAAGGGGTCGTATGTGGCGAGTCTAATCTAATCTAATCTAATCTAAGCTGCAAAGATATATATCATTTAAGATTTATACTAAATGCATTCCCACAAGCAGATATGTATAATTTCGCGCTAACACATGCCGCATGTGGACCTACAATATAAAAACCCAATCTCAAATGAACATAAGCCTTGCAACTCTTGCCGTCCTTCCCTGAAACAGGGGTGACATTGGCAAAGTGAACCAATTTTTATATTATGGGTGGTCAGCCGCATAACAACCTATAAGTCAAGGAACAAAGTGAAGCTATTTATTTTTACAGCTTAGGGGGCCGACCTTATGGACCACTTCAGTTGAAGTGGGGATTTCCCAGCTCCCGAGGGGTCTGGTTCTCATTTCTTGTGAAGGCTGAGTAAACCTTGCCTTCATTTTATTTTGGGCTTGAATTAAACACCGAAACGGGAAATCATTTCCGACACCCTCGGTGGGGTTGGAACCCGAGCTCTCGGCTTGGAATGCAAGCACTCTACCAACTGAGCTATCGACCGGACTTTTATCGATCAGACTTATACATATTTGATACAATTTTAATATTTTTGTTTAGAAGTAAGTTTCAAAAGTTAGACTTTACTGTTATTTATAAAAATCAGTTATTTTAAGATGTGTAGAAATAATGTGATATGTAAATGTAAATAAAAACATACTTGTTTATTTAATTACTTGTTTTATTTTACCCTATTTATCTATTAAAGATCATGCTCCAGCAGATTGCACTAATCTAGCCATCACATTGGTAGACAGCAGGGATTTTATGGATATCCATATCCGTAACTGAAACTATCGGATAACCGAAATAACAAAAAAACTTTTGGGAAAAAATCTTAGATTGCGATCTTTTCTTTTTTTCGGCTTATGCAATAAATACATAGCACCTTCCTCAGCAATATCTTCAAATGAAGAATCTTGGGGAGACAAGTAAGACCTCAAAACAACATCATCATACTTCCAGGATTTGAATTGACTTATGGGTGTCGACTCCTATCCACAACTCAAGAGGATGGCGACCAGCAGAGACAAATGGCTAGCGCAGCAAGGCTCTTGCCTCTGCAAGATCTATAATATAAGTTGCAAAGATATATATTAACATATAAAATTCATTTTAAATGCATGCCCACAAGCAAATACGTGCGAGTTTGTGCGTACATATCCTGATACGAATTAAAATCGAAACCTCAATTATGATGAATTAATTAACGATCTTGAACTATTCCCTTTAATGAGTTAATGTACCTGCTTTTAAGTTTCCTTTTATCTTGGACCTCTCAAACTTTCCAAGGCTCTGTACGCTGTGTGATCAAAGAACTCAAGTCATCTGAATGACGATCTATAACTCCCAGCTGTGGCAATGTCGACGCATTATTTATATTAGCCAATTTTAATAATTAAATATTGTTTTATCGGGAAATACGATAAAATACAAACCTGTCAGCCATCGCCTTTCTTTTAAAAATAAAATTTGAAATTTGAATTTTGCGCAATAAAATGTTAACTCGGAGAACAGAAAGAGCGTCATAATAACATTGTTTCTGTATTTATTGAGATGGAGCTCTCCTAAAAAATTCCGTTTTCATTTCCAACTTGATATTGAATGAAAATTATTTCATTAAGCTCATTTTCATGAGTATTCATTTTTTTTAGGTAGGTCAACAAATACACAGAAAGACTTTAATATTTTATCTCTGACAGCGGGTGAGAAAAAAAAGAAGTTTGGCCTTGAAAGTTGAAATTCAATTTGACATTTCTGTATATTTGTTGTAGCGCTGGTAGCGCTGTCACAGTGAATCATTCCAACAATAATCATGCAAGGTATTAAAAACGAAATTAAATAACCGTATTTCACATATCAGCGTTAAAACTCTCAGTTGACAAGTTATATAAAGTCTAGTTTTGTTAAATGGCCGTGAGATATTATAAAACATCAAATAAATAGTCTAAGAGCTAGACGTATGAAACCTTACCTCATCGACTACCAGGCAGAGACATGGTCAGGCTGGTAGTTTGCATCGAGTACATGATTTTTTCACAGATCTGCCTTTTCCTATCCTGGAGCGTTTTGGATGCGGCCTCTTCAAAGAGGCCCAAAAAATGGTGCAAACTACCTCATCGACTACCAGGAAGAGACTAGTAGAAACTAATGATCCATATTAATTACCTGCTTTTTGCATAAAAAAAAATATTCCAAACCTGGAGCGTTTTGAATGCGGTCATTTTTTTGTAAATTATAAAAAACGATCTTTTGAAGTTAGTTGTATGAGCCATGGAAATAAAGTAAAAAAATATGATACTACATACATTACTTGTAATAAGAGGATAAACATACTACAAATTTGTATTTCCAACCCTTCTTGTTCAGGAGAAAAGAGGGTAAAATGTTATTTTTTACAATATATTTTATAACTCAATAACAAAATAGAAAATTTGATATTTTTGTACGTCAAATATAAAAACATAATTTTTTATACAATAATAATCTCTTACATATTCTTGCTATCTACTGTAGTTTCAGAGCATTTGCCAAAAAACTTTACGGCAGTTCCCGTTTTTGGTTCAAAATTCGGTTTGAACGCCTTAGTATTTTATTTTAAAAATTTATAAAAAATACCATCACCTAGAAGATTAAATTTCCTTTAAAATTGTATGAAAATTTACTATTTTATTGTGAAAGGATTGTATGTTATAGCGGTTTAACTTTTGTAACGTATTTTGATGGTTGTATATAAGTACCTACCTATCTAGCACGAGTATCTGCGTAATATTATGATGATTTCATATTATCATCATAATATCACGCAAAATATGTTACCACAAGATTAACCGCTATTCTGTTCAAACCTTTCACGATAAAATAGTTCATATCCATACAGTTTTACAGGCAATTTAATCTTCTAGGGGATGGTATTTTTTATATATTTTTACAATCAAACACTAAGGCGTTCAAACCGGATTTTGACCAAAAAACGGGAAACGCCGTAACGGTTTTTGGGAAAATATTTCACTTCAAAATTTATTTTCTCTGAAACTATAGCAGATAGCAAGAATATGTAAGAGATTATTATTGTATAAAAAATTATGTTCTTATATTTGACGTACAAAAATATCATATTTTCTTTTTCGTTTTTGAGTTATAAAATATATTGTAAAAAATAACATTTTACCCCTTTTTTTCCAGAACAAGAAGGGTTGGAAATACAAATTTGTAGTATGTTTATCCTCTTATTACAAGTAATGTACGTAGTATATTATTTTTTTACTTTATCTCCATGGCTCATACAACTAACTTCAAAAGATCGTTTTTTATAATTTACAAAAAAATGGCCGCATTCAAAACGCTCCAGGTTTGGAACATTAATTTTTGTGCTAAAAGCAGGTTATTAATGTGGAGCATCACCTCTTACTAGTCTCTGCCTGGTAGAAATGAGGTAAGGTTTCGTGCGGCCGGCTCTTACACTAAAATTTGTGTTGTCATTTTTGTGTGGAGATCTATAATCTATACCTACATCTAAATTGCAAAGATAATATATCAACATTAAGGAGTCATATAAAGTGTATGCTCACAAGCCGACGTGCATAAGTTCGCGCTTACACATGCTGCATGTCAACTTACAACCTAAAAACCCCAAATCTCAAATGAACATACTCCAACATACTCCAACTCTTGCCGACCTTCCCTGAAACAGGGGGGACATTGACAAAGTGAACCATTTTGTACAGTGTGTAGGTGATCAGCCTCATACCAACCTATTAGTCAAGGACTTATTGTTTTGTGTTCTTTATATTGTGAATGTTTAATTGGCACTTATTCAGTCTATAATCTAAGTTGCAAAGATATTGATTATCATTTAAGATTAATTTTTCACGCATGCCCACTAGCAAACAATATGTGTAAGTTTGAGCTTATGTCCGAAAACAGTGTCACCATCTTATATCTTTGACTTATAGGTTGGGATGAGGCTGACCGCTCATGGATGAGGCTGACCGCGCATACTATAAAAATTCGTTCACTTTGCCAGTGTCAGGAAGTTGCTGGGCTTATGTTCATTTGAGATTTGGATTTTGGTTTTCTAAGCACCTACTTACACATGCTGTATGTGAGTGCAAATTTAAGTGTCTGCTTGTGGGCATGCATTTAACAGCCCTATGCATATGAACATACACAATATGCAAACTTTGAGTGCACCATTCTGCCACATCCCATATTGCATACAAGCTTGAGAAAAAATAATATAATTGAAAGCTACAAACCGCCTGGCTTCCGCCTGAGTTCCAAAGTCACGTCATTACAAGTCTAGACAAGTTAGTTCCTCAAGGGCAGACTAAGCGTTTGGTTGTTTGTGGGACGTTTCGTAATTTTTCATAATACTCTTTAAAAGTCAGGGGTACGTACATTGTGGTTTCGATTCCCGATTATTTTTTGCCTTTTTCTCGGAAAGTAACCTAAAGGTAGGGCGGTTAATATAAATTCTAAATGTTAATTTATCTTTGCTACTTAGATTATAGAGTGGGAATGGAGTGGAGTGGAATAATTGTTTGTTTTTATTGCAGAGAGTAATCGCCCTGAGCTGTACGAGGAAGTGAAGCTCTACAAGAATGCCCGGGAAAGGGAAAAGTAAGCCAGACCATTCACTTGTAATGTAGTAGAGCTATATCCGTTTCAACCCACCTCAACACAAATCTTCCTTAGTTAGAGAGAGAACAAAGGTGCTCCGAGTGTCATCACACTGTTAACAGGCAAAAGGGATAGATGCCAGATTTTTTCTGCGTTACCTGCTACATTATAATATCATCTCCCCGCAGGAATTGTGCGCACGCATTGTAATTTATCAGTTTTGAAAAAAAAGGCAATATTATAAAACATACTTAATATTTAGAATGTGTAATTATTGGGTTTCGAAACAAAAGACTGAGAAGACAAAAAAACATAGGATTTCATATGATTATAAACATATTCTGTGATGTTTGACAGGTTTGTCTCATAGTTACAGATAGGTCTATAGTCTAGTGGCAATGCTTTAGACCAGTGATTCTCAAACTATGGTACGCGTACCACCAGTGGTACGCGGCGCTTCTTAAGGTGGTACGCTAGCAGCCATGGCCATGTGACATACATAGTAAATAATTAGATAAAACGTTTTTTTCAATTTCGCGCTTAAAATTAAGTACAACTGAGCCAAATATTTCCTCTCTTGTCTCGAATATGCAGCACCATTTTTCGCACTAAGTCCTAACGGGGCTATTGTTAGACATTTTAGTCGTCGGTTGAGCCCACGCTTTGACAAACTAATGATGCCCGGGCTGGAATTTTCATCACGACGGTCATTCTTTCCTACCGAATTTAGGTAATATTTGTATGAAAACTAATCAGCTGTTCACTTGCGGCCATCTTGGATTGACAGGTCTTCTTACAAATTCATCATTAGTTTGTCAAAGCGTGGGCTCAACGGACGACTAAAATGTCTAAGAATAGCACCGTAAGAGTATTGTGTTTGTTTTCTATAATTAATAAATACACATATTGATGCCATAAACAGTTGTTGCAGTTTATATTACTTTACCATTTTGAACGATTTTTTAACTCTTGCACTTCAGTGGTACGCCACTGATTTATAATTTCGTGAGTGGTACGCGAAATTAAAAGTTTGGGAACCACTGCTTTAGACTCATAAATGGAAGGTCATGAGTTTGAATCCCGGCGGAGCACAAAAAAATACTATTTATATCTTCAATATATGCTCTTCGCTGGGTTGTAAAATTCATATACCTTTACCAAAGACCGGTCACCAAAAATCCAGCCACAATTCGCCAACTGGGTCTTGTTTTAAAATTGTGACTTTCTACAGCACCCCAGGAGTACACGGTGTTACTGTTGTGTTGTGTTGCAGGCATGACAACATGGCAGACCTGTACGCGGTGGTCAGCACGCTGCAGCATCTGGAGAAGGCGTATATCCGGGACTGCGTGACACCCCAGGAGTACACGGCCGCCTGCTCCAAGCTGCTGGTGCAGTTCAAGATCGCCTTCAAGCAGGTGCAGGGAGACGACTACCCCACCATAGATGCCTTCGTCAAGAAATTCAGGGTGAGTTTTCCACTTAAGAGTCTGGACTAGATAAAGCCGCCCTAAATAGAGATTTGGTGCTTTTTTTTAACCCTTCAACTGCGGGTAACACGCATAGGCGTTGAGTGTAAACTTGCATACAGTGCGGCTGTCAATCATAGACGTCTTCCAATTTTGAACTTATCCCTGACATCTGTGTTATTCAAAAGTCTGCAAGTGAGGATCGGAAACCATGTTGTCCATCAATCAATAAAATTTTTGAAGAGAGGTGAGATTTTTTTTAGTAATGATAGACTCAAAAATTTTTGGTATATGGGATAAATTTGATATAGGTCGGTAGTTCTTTATATCTGTTATTACACTTACACCCAATATACTGTTACATTTATGATTATTATTAGTAATCAAGTGTGACAATATTGTTGTATTGAATATATTTATTTGAGTGAACTTGAAGTGGTCAGCATGCAGGTAAATTTTACTCTAAATAATATTGATTTATATTTTGTAAATATTTGAAAGCATCAATGTTGTTGGGATTCTGACATTGAAAAATATGATTGTAGGCTTTTTGCTCGTAGCTTTTTTGTACTGTGTGAAGTATTCAGAAAAGCTGCACTAGGTTTTACTTTACTTGAGATGGTATTTGAGTGCTTAGGTTTAATAGGGTAATATCACATATTTTTTTCACTGTATAAAATGGTAGAATAAATTTTTAAAAATGCATCTGCGTTTTTAAAAAAAATATATCTTGCTTAGTTTTTAAACTAAAGCTCTTTAAAATTAGCATATTCTCGATTTCCGGAAAAATGGTCTTTATTTAGGCAGATATGACGTCTATGCATCTTCGGAGTGTAGGTATCGACGGGCTCAGTAGCGAGTCTTGACGTCATTTTGACGTCAAAGTTCGCTAAGTCGAACGCGCTGCGTTTTGGCGCGACTCAAATTCTCCGCATTTTATTTTTGAAAATTATCAATGATATTTTTATTTTTACTACACAAAAAATATATGGTTGTGATCCTTGAAATGTACTCTACAGAACCATATTATTTTCAACCGTTTTCGCTACCACTGCAACTACCCTATTGTTACAAGCTGTCATATTGACGACCAAGCTTACAAAAGTACAATGCCAGTCACCAAATAAACCATTTAATATTTTTGCTGTGAAATTGGACACATTGACGTTTAGAAGTTTGTGTGTTAATTATTGTTTTACAAAGTTTTTGAGAAGAGGGCTAAAAGGTCGCACACTGAAGAGGAAAGTCAAAATTAAGGACGTTCTATAAGACATAGCTTCTTTGTTAGCAACATCCTTGAATGTACAACCTTTCCAGAAGGCAGCCAAGAATTCCATGTACCCAGGATCTGGAGCGTTGCACCCTATTCTTGTCATCTTCACGTAGCCTTTTACGTCCATGGAACAGAATGCTACAGGGACGGCGCTTTTAGTTTGTCTGGTCCATCCTGTTGGAATAGTCTGCCTCTTTAGTTGAAAACCAAGACCAATGATGGCACGTTGAGGAAGTTGCTTAAGACATATTTCCTTAAAACAAGCTTCAACACATGAAGCTGCCTTGGGGTGGTTAGTGCCACTAAACAGCACTATATAATATATGCCAATTATTATTTTATTTAAAACTCGAGAGGATGGCGATCAGCACAGACTTGCCCAGTAAGGCTTTGCGTTTACAAGAGGATGGGGACCAGCAGAGGCAAAATAGCTATATATATATATTTGGATGACTTATTCTTCTTTTGGGCGCCGTTTAGTGGCTCCAGCCACCCCAAGGGCGCCCACCGCTCACTCTCTTCGTGTGAAGATGGTGGTCTTCAGCTCCTTCCTGAAACGCTCCTCGCTGGTTTCTGTCCTCAGCTTCAAAGGCAGCCGGTTCCAGCACAACGGTCCCGCCGAACTGAACGCCCTATCCCCAAAGCCCGTTCTGCTCCGTCGAGATGGCATTTTCAGCTTGTTGATAGCATCACTCTGCGCCGAGCGAAGAGTGCACCGCTTATCAAAAATCTCGTCAAGCTTACATAATTCGGCTAAGTAAGAAGGGGCCGTTCCTCTGAGTGCTTTAAATACCAACAGGCACATTTTGAATTCCACTCTCTCCGGGACACGCAGCCAGTGAAGATTCTGCAATAGAGGAGTGACATGGTCAGTTCTACTGCCTCCCAAAATCACTTTTGCTGCGGTGTTAAAAACGGACTGCAATCTTGTTAGTTGCACCTTAGGAAGCCCAAGCATCAGGCTGTTGCAGTAGTCTAACCTTGAGACCACCAACGCATTCACCAGAGTTCTTGCTGCATCAACAGGTAAGCAGCTGCGAATACGCCTTATCTGCCTCAGGTGGAAAAAACTGGAGCTCACAATCCCCGATACCTGTTTTTCCATGGAAAGTGCCCCATCCAGATGCACACCTAAGAATTTGAGAGAATCCTGGGGTTTAATGGTCTCACCCATAATATTAAAAGACTCTATATCCAAAAGATGCTGTCTTCTTGGGGATGCAACCCACATGAATTCTGTCTTCTCTGGGTTCATCTTCAGACGGTTTCCGTTCATCCAAGCAGCCACATCTTCAATACACTTTATAGTGTCCAGCTTACATTGTCCAACCCCTGCAGGTGAACAGAGTTTAAAGATGAAGATATCGTCTACATACGAGTAGTACTTCAAGCCTCTGGAGATGACAAACTGCTCTAAATCATCAAGCTAGCACAACAAGGCATTGTCTATACAAGAGGATGGCGACCAGCAGAGATAAATGACTAGCACAAGGTACTGCCTTTACAAGAGGATGGCGATCAGCAGAGATTAGCACAACAAAGCACTGCCTGCACAAGTTTTGGTTTTCGATTACGGTTTAGTAAAGTAGAACTTTACTCAGTGTATTGTGACTTATTGGTTGTGTGTTGCAGCTTGACTGCCCAGCTGCTCTGGAGAGGATAAAGGAAGACAGACCCATCACCATCAAGGATGACAAGGGAAACACCAGCAAATGTATCGCCGACATTGTTTCTGTAAGCAATCACATTATCATTGTTTTCTTCATAAAAACATTCATCTCTTCTAAATGTTTAGGCTTACACGGCCGGATTCAGATGCTTGATTTTTTGATTCCGGGGGGTTTTTGGATCGTGGTCCATATTTTTGCTTCTTTTTCTTCTTTATTGATACTTATTGAAGACTTTCAGCTGACGTTTCGTCTCGTCTGTGGGCGACTTCTTCGGAGCTGAGCTTCTTCAGAAGTGAGCAGAGCTCCGAAGAAGTCACCCACAGAGGAGACGAAACGTCAGCTGAAAGTCTTCAAGAAGTATCACGAAAGAAGAAAAGAAGCAAAAATATGGACCACGGTCAAAACCTGGAACCAAAAAATCAAGCATCATTCATCTCTTCTTATTATAATTTTAAAAATTCTCTTCACTGGGTTGTGAAGTATGCTCAAACGCTCTCCGTATCTGTCTGTGTGTATGTGTCGGAAGGATCTACAGCCATGGGCGCTCATTATATAATAATCTATCTATACCAGCGGTTTCCAAACTGGGAGGCACACCTCCTAGGGGACCTTTTGAGTCGGAAGAGCCAAAAATTACAATCTATAAATTTCAAAGTGTGTAAAGAGCCAAAAATGTTTTCTTGCCTTGACAATAAATAGCGTCGACGGGGGACGGGGGGTGAATAAGTGGCTGAGAGATAGAATCGGTGCCTAGTCCTCGTTAATTGATTCAGAACAATTTTTGTTGGATCAGAAGTAGAGGTGGCCGTTTAAACGAAAAGCAGTTTAAAATAGCTGCTTTTTATTTTAAGCAACTAAGCGCGCTTACAATTTAAACGAAAAGTCGTTTTGAAAAATAAGCGTATAAGCGTTTGAAAAATAAGCGTATAAAATAAGCATAAGCAACTTTCGTTTAATTAAGTTTCGTTGAATAAGCGCGCTACATTTTTTCAATCGTTTTGTAAACGACTTGTCTCGCGCGTGCGGCGTAGATCATTTCTCAGTTGCTTCCCGGCCATTGACCTGCGTGGATATGCGACGCAAAATATTTAAATTAAAATCGTTTTTTTTTAATCGTATCAACACCCCCCCCCCCCCCTCTTTTTTAAAAATTTTGTGGCTCGATAATCAATATTTACAATAAACCCAAAAAACGAAAAAACACTTTTTAAGCTGTTTATTTTAAAAAGCGTAAGCGTTTTTTCGTTTTTTTTACTAAGCCGTTTTTTCCATCTCTAATCAGAAGTATTTTTTTTGTTAAACTTTAATATTTGCGTATGGAACGAAAGCACCCATAGAGCCGCATGTGGCTCACAAGCCGCAGGTTGCCGATCCCTGACTTACATTGAATACAATTCATGTCGATTCACTTTCAGCTCTTCATCACTCTCATGGACAAGTTGCGCTTGGAGATCAAGGCGATGGACGACCTTCATCCTGAGTTGCGCGACCTGTGTGACACCATGAGCAGACTCAGCTTGATCCCGGAGGACTTTGAAGGAAGACAAAAAGTAAGTATCCATTACTACTGTAATCATCTAGCTACCTGGAATGTAGTTGGTGTCTTTTTACTTATTATAATTTACTCTCAAGATTGATTACACTTTTCGGATATTGGACGAACTGTTATTGGAGAACTTACATTATTCTTGATGCTTTGTTAGCGACGTAGCCAATGTCTTCAGGATGCACTTTTCCTGTACGACGATGGAGGCTTAACTGAGGACGAACGTCGTCCAAGAAGTGTAATAATACATTAGTTATAATAAGTAAATAAGTCAAATGACTAACTCCAGTTTAAATTTGATTATAGTTTGTGTGTAACCAACAGAGGTGCTACTATCTTAATTTCTGTGCAGAGAAGACATTTTTGTAAAGACAATGGAGAAGACATTTTAGTAAAGCCAACGATGCAGTCACACTCGGAGCATCTTTGCTCTCTTTCTAACCAAGGGTGATTTGTGTTGAGACGGTTGAAATGGATATAGCGTGTACTTGTGTTAAAATAGTTTTAGCCTCACTATCTTGTAACTCAATGGTTTCAGTTTAAATTTGGTCTCAACATTTCAACTGCTCCAAGGAAGACAGCACTAAGTCAAAAAAGATAGTTTTGCAGTAAAGCCAATTGAATGTTATTTATTCTATGGAGAACAATGCCTAAACTATTTTTTACATTCATTTATTAATTAACGAATTTAAAAGAGATAGAGACACGGCTGTCATCTTGGAATGAAGATAATGATTTGTTACCTTCAGAAATGGAAATAAGTCAAAAACCTAAATTTCGGAGTTACTTTCTTCTTCCTTGGAGCAGTCGAGATGTTCTTCTCAGCATCCATGCGACTTCTGACTTTCAACCCTACATCTCAAATGTGCTGAACTTTCACTTGTTTTAGTAATATTTATGATGCTGGAGAGTTGCTTTCCGGGGTCTGTTGCCGTGGTCTGTAGGAGCTGGAGCTTCCGGACGTTTCCTCCATGTCTACGATAGGCTTCTTCAGCGTGAAGGTGAAGGG
This sequence comes from Agapetus fuscipes, assembly GCA_951799405.1. NCBI lineage: Eukaryota > Metazoa > Arthropoda > Insecta > Trichoptera > Glossosomatidae > Agapetus > Agapetus fuscipes. Next base: position 12,118,051 of record OX637357.1, on the reverse strand, counting down.
ATGAAGATGATGTTGATGAAACTTTGATATTCATTGTAGACATGGGCAAAATGTCCGGAAGCTTCAGCTCCCAAAGACCACGGCAACAGATCCCAGAAAGCAATTTTCCAACATCATCAGCAGACCGTGTAAGCCTTAAACTCCTGTTTAATATTATTGTATTATCGTGTTTCAGGTCCAGACTTGGCTGAGCACCCTGAATGCCATGCAGGCTTCTGATGAGCTCTCCGAGGGACAAGTGCGCCAACTGCTTTTCGATCTGGAGTCCTCGTATAATGCCTTCAACAAACTCCTGCACCACACTTGAATCAGATATCTGATACTCTCAACCAATTACTGAAGCAATGGAGTTGGAACAGAAAATCTGAGATGTCACCTGGCTGGGTCTAATCTAATCTAAGTTGCAAAGATATGTAACATCGGGGATTTGCATTATATGCATTTTTACAAGCAAACACATATAAATTCGCACTTGTACATGCCGCAACATTAAAACCCATATCTCAAATGAACATGCACCCTGCAACTCTTTGTCAACTTAATTCTTCTTCTTTGACTGCCATTTCTAACAAAGATTGACGATCATTATGGCTGTTTTTAATAGAGATACCAGATTCTTTTAAACCATTGTTGCAGGTTTTTCAGCCAAGATATCCTTCGGCATCCTCAAGTTCTTCTCCCCTCAATCTTTCCCTGTATGGTAAGATGGAGAAGGCGGTATTTCTCATTCCTCATAATGTGATCAAAGTACATCAGCTTTCTTTTCATGATGGTTGGCAGAAGTTCTTCAGTAGTATTCATGCGTAAGAGGACTTCTTCATTGGTGACCCGATCACGCCATGAGATCCGTAGCATTTGACGAAACACTTTCATTTCAAACGCTTTCTTTTGACTCTCCAGTGCCTGTGTGAGCGTCCATTCTTCATTTTGTGTAGTTGGGAAGACAAGCATGGTTGACTAAACAGCCAATTTATTTTGTTTGCTGGTTCACTTTGCCAATGTCACCCCTGCTTCAGGGAAGGTCGGCAAGAGTTGCAGGGCTTATGTTCATTTGAGATTGGGTTTTTTATATTGTAGGTCTACATGCGGCATGTGTAAGCGCGAAATTATGCATGTCTGCTTGTGGGAATGCATTTAATATGAATCTCAAATGGTACATATCTTTGCAGCTTAGATTTAGATTTAGATTTAGATCACCTAGACCTGTGATGTCACTTTGGATTGAGAATGTTTCGACTCCATTCTGGAATCGTGCTGTCATAATCTAATTGTAAGAATTTATTTTCTATGTTAAGCTACTCGTATATATAAATAAAATATCATGTTATTACTTGTAATTTATAATTAAACAGATTCCTGAAAAAATATGATGTATTAGTTGATTTCAAAATAATACATGGACAAGTTGCTGTAAACAAATACATGGATGAGTTGCTATAAACAAATACATTGACGAGTTGTTATACACAAATAATACATGGACGAGTTGTTATAAACAAATACATGGACGAGTTGTTATAAACAAATACATGGACGAGTTGTTACACACAAATAATACATGGACGAGTTGTTATAAACAAATACATGGACGAGTTGTTATACACAAATAAAACATGAACGAGTTGTTATACACAAATAATACATGGACGAGTTGCTATAAACAAATACATGAACGAGTTGTTATAAACAAATGCATGGAAGAGTTGTTATAAACAAATACATGGACGAGTTGCCATAAACAAATACATAGATGAGTTGTTATAAACAAATACATGGACGAGTTGTTATAAACAAATACAAAGACGAGTTGTTTTAAACAAATACATGTACGAGTTGTTATAAACAAATACATGGACGAGTTGTTATAAGCAAATACATGGACGAGTTGAAAACTGAAGAGTGATCTTTCGTCTATCCAAGTACATAACAAGTAACCTTCTTGTGATGTTTGGAAACCTTGAACTCTGTTCTTGACTTGCTGACCTTATATTGTCCAGCCACAATCTACTGATGCTGGGAGTTTTTTATACTTCATGGAAATAAATAAATACCTGTTGAAAAATTTGGAGCAAAGATATCCCAGGTCTACCTACATGATCGGGGACTACACGGGAATCATGAAGGGAAAGCAGAAATTCCATCTGATCTGCGGCAAGAAACTGTAAGGACATTGGGAGAAAGTAATGGTAAGTATTTAGGTACAATGAAGAAAATGCATTTTTAAGGACATAATGTTGATTGATGCCTTCAAATATTGTTTTGTTTGTTATCAATTAATTTTTGTTGGTCGAAAATGGAGGTTCGATTTTGCCAATGCCAGCCGTATTTTCAGGCAAGATTCAGATTTAAAGTAATTTTTCAGCTCAGTTGGTAGAGTGCTTGAATTTCATGCCGACAGCTCAGGTTCGAATCCCACTGAGGGTGCTAGAAATGATGGCCTGTTTTGGTGTTTATTTCAACCCAAAATAAAAATACTGGCGAGATTTACTCGGCCTTCAGAAGAAATGAGTGCCAGCCCCCTCGGGAGCTGGGAAACCCCCACTCCAACTTAAGTGATTATCGTAAGGCCGGCCCTCTTACCTGCGACTCATTCGGTGGAAACGCGGCTAGAAGTTACACTATATGTGTAGTTTATTAGCGTCGTAGCATATACACACGATTATTATTACAGAATATTACATATAATTTTTTTTGTGACAGTTAATCAATTACGTATTTTGGGAATGTGTATTTTTTTTTCAATTACTACTTTGTTTTCGTATTTAATGCTTCGATTGACAGTGCCCTTTAATTTTCTTACGAATATAGTGTATTTAAATGTAAATAATATTAAAATTATGATTGATTTAAAAAAAACGCGTTGGAGAAAGCAAATTTTTCATTTTAAGAAATAAATCACCCACCTTCCGGAATAATCTGTTCCATTTGCCCGATTAACATTTATCGTTTACAGGCCACGCCCCCCCCCCCCCCCTGAAGAAGTGAAAGCGAGGAACGCCCATCGCGTATATTAGGCCGGCCGCACCGCTCTCACAGGTCAGTCTACCGCCGTGTTTCACTCGGTTAACATGTTGTGTGAGTCTAGTGTTGAAAATTTTAAATTCGGTGCGGTTTTTTTCGGTGAATTTTTTTTCATGAGCTGTAAGTAAATTTCTCAAAAGTTTGAAAAGTATTTTAGTGGTATTTTTTCTTTGAAATGTCCTTCACAAAGTGTTTAATTTTGAAAAATAATAAAAGTAATAGTAAATTCTTATATATAAAAATGTAAAGTGCCGTGCTAGCGCAAAATGTGAAAATAAAAAGTTGTGATGCTTATAAAAAAATATAAAACAGTGCAGTGTTTAAAAATATTTCTCATTGCTGTAGATTCTTTTTTAAAACAAAGTAAATGTGAAGTGAAAGTTTTTAAACAGTAATTTTATATTAATTTAAGTGCAGATTATGTGATAACAATAAAAAATATATTCTAAATACAGTGCCATGTGAAAGCCAAGATTGGAGCTGCAGCCGGGAGCTTGTGCTGACACGTGTAAACTTTTTATTTTGAATACAAAGTGTAAACAAAGATTGTGCGTTCCAGAGGCGGTTCCTGAAAAAGGGTGAGTCATTTTTAAAAATTAATCTTTATTTTTTTAATGTTTTTTATACCATCAATATTTCAAATGCTTGCTTTTTATGTATATTTTTTAATTTTGATTATTATGTGCTGAAAATGTAGGTACCTACGTTTTTAAAAATTAACAAATACATGGAAATACACAAATGATATTCAGTGTTTCCATTTATCACATTTTCGAAAAAATCCTAGTTTTGCTGCCTTCGATTCTAAGCGATTTATGTATGAAATCATCTTAGCGACTCTGATGATGTTAATTGTAGATATTAGCGAAACGTTTAAGAGGCGGATTTTCCGTAAGAAAGAAGAAAACTTTGTAGGTACACTAAACGTGTGCGCGGGGATTACACCTTTGGGTAGATTCTGACGATGCTCATTGTAGATATGAGTGAAAATTTTGCACTACGAATTTTAACCTAAAAAAAAGAAACAAACGAGGAAGTCCTCCAACGCATGCATACCTACCACTAAAGAATTTCTGCCAACCATCAAACACAGATAAAGCTGATGTGAGGAATAAAAAATAACGCCTTCTCCATCTTATGCAAGCAAAGATTGAGGGAAGAAGAACTCCAGGACGAAAGTGGCTTGGCAAAACCACCATGTCTCTATTTCGAGCCACAGCATCCAAATTGAAAAAAGTCGCCGATCTTCGTTAGAAGTGGCACTGAAAGAAGGAGAAGAAAGCTAAGCACCTATGTAGTAGGTACCTTTTTGTTACGTGTGCACGTGTCTCGTTCAAAAATGCCATGCATGATTGTTGAGTGTTCGTTTGCACTCACGCCAAATGCTGGAAAGGTATTTTAATTCTCTAAAAATACATGGATTATTTTTTTTCATCTTTGCCTCGATTCAAATTGAGATTCCAGAGGGCTCTCGTGATAATATTGGCTGGGCGGGAATAGCCTGCTCCTCTCCCTGTAGGCCCGCATTAAGACCTCTAGGGGCCCTGGTGCGGGGAATGATAGGAGGCCCCTTAACCCCCCTAACTCCCCTTAACCCTCCCTGATTTCCACGCTCCCACCAAAAATACGTATTCTTATTGCGAATCAAAACAATTACTGACGGCTTTTTAAGTTTCTTGGGAAACCTGTTAGAGAGGTCTAGCATGCTCAAACGCAACTAAGCTACGCATATAGTGTAACTTCTTGCCGCGTTATCCCCGAAGGTTTTCGCATGTGGCGGGTGGAACCTACTTATTTTTACATGTAAGGGGGCCGGCCTTACGCACAAGCACTTCGTTTGAGTGGGTGGTTCCCAACTCCCGGGTGGGGCTGGTACTCACGTTTTGTAAAGGCTGAGTAAACCTTACCGCTAATTTATTTTAGGTTTCGAAATAAACACCGAAACGGAAAATCATTTCTGATGCCCTCGGTGAGATTCGAACCCGAGCTCACGGCATGGAATGCAAGCACTCTACCACCTGAGCTATCGACCGGAATAAGCCCTCCTCAAACCCGTCCTGTATATATGTGTCAGAAGGACTTACAGCACATGGACGCTCATACAAAGCTATATATTTTCTCAAGTGGCGTAAGGCCTTCCCGTGAAGTAAAAGCAACGGCACGACGACACAATAACATTTAGGTCAGAGGCGCACCCATGACTCTAAATGTAAAAGGTTCGATGTTACTGAAGCTAATAACGTTCCTCGGGTGGCACTCCTTGTGGGATTTTTACTAGATAACGAGTAGCACGAAGAATAAAAAATACAAAATAATAATATGAAGAATAAAATACAAAATAATAATATAAAGTCTAAGGACACGATTGCTGTAAATCAGCTGCAGATGCAGCTTGGCAAAAGGAAGATGACACTAGTTGGAGTGAACTTTACCTGGTCCTTTTTGTAAAAAAAAATGTTGAAATGTTTTTATATACATTTTCATACAAGTTACTATGGACGTCTTTGGTCCTTACAGCCGCTTTTGATTTGGAACCCTAAAAAGTAAATATCTTCTTTAACTAAATTTTAAATATTGTTTGGCGTGAATGATTGAAAGCCCGGGCGCCCAAACAAATTTATGTCGAAAAATTCTTCGAAAATATATTTTTCTAAAACGTCTTGGGGACCCCTAGAACGCGGGAGCCCTGGTTCGGTCGCACCACTCGAGCCGCCCTTAATCCGGGACTGTTCGTGACCCCCTTCAGCGCTCCTCTGACCTATTTCACTGTTTTTCTCTTCCCTTCCTTCCACAGTAATCGATAAAAGTCTGCCATCGACAATTCAAATGTTATGACATCTAAAATCAACATCGTATAGCCACCTTTTTAAAAAAAAATGTTATAAATTATTATGAGGTTTGCATGTCAATTGACGTATAAAAATTGTGTCGTTACCCGGCCGAGTTCCTAGGGAAAAGGAAAATAAATATTGGTTTATTAGTTGTTCCTTAACTTATAATATCTACTAATAATTTGACAATATTTTAAGTGCCGTTTTGTGAGATCACCGCAAGGGCACTGCAGAGCCATAGCCCCCTTCTGAACAGACATGTCTTCAATCCTGACTTAAAAGCATTTGCACTCTCCACAGCTCTCAGCTCGTGTGGTAAGGCATTCCACAGAAGGGGGCCGGCAATGCAATATAGGTTGCAATATAGGTTGACATGAGGCTGACCACCCATAGGTACTGTAAAAAATGTTTCACTTTAGGGAAGGTCGGAAAAAGTTGCAGGGTTTATGTTCATTTGAGGTTTTGATTTGATGATTAAATGTAGCATTTCTAAGCGTGAACTTACCCGTGCTTGTTTGGGGGCATGCATTTAATATGATTTGTTAATGTATCTTTTTGCAACTTAGATTATAGTTGCCAAGGACGGCAGCGCCATATAAGACTGACGTTTGCTCGTCTAGAAAAAAGTTCCAAATTCAAAACATCCGGTCCATTATTATAAAATGTCATTTATATTTTAAATAAAGGTCACCCTAACTTATTCCAAGTTTAAATGTACCTACGAAAAAGGAGTTTGTCAAATATTTGACATATCTAAGGCTGACATCTATGCATATTATTATTAACCTTTTTGGCATTCTAATTAATTCAACCAGGCAGGTAAAAATAACATTTCATGTGATAATTTTGATTTCTCAAAGTTGACCTTTTTAATGTTTTGTCAAGTTTTATACACTTCTTCCGCTTCCTTTCTGACTTTCAAAGAGACAATATTGTTTCTCCTTTTGTAAATTTTACATCAAGCAAAACCAAGTAAATCACAAGAATTAAAGGTTTTATTATTGAAGAACCAGTAGGTACTGGGATTACAAAATAAATACAGTCCACTACATCATTCAAGATGCACAGGATCCTTAAGCCAATATTTACCAGAGTTTGTGTTACTTTTATTTTTAATCAATTTGACAAAAAATATAAGAGTATTAAAAATCAATACAGGCATCTCCTGGGTAAAATGCAATGCAGCAAGGTGTAACACATTGGATTGTCACAATATTTTACATATCGCAAACGTCACCAGCAGCTGTTCACGCTCATGTTCGCGATGTTTCACAACATACAATTGTAACGCTGTCTACCCGCGCAGTTAGGATGTAGTTTCTGCTGTAGCTTGCTTTCCTTGCTGCTGTATACAGGTAGATGCATTGACAAGCACCGCGAGTATAAGGCGTCTCGTAAATACGCGACCGTCTAGTAAACCGAGAAGCAAACCGAGTATCTGAAATAGTTACAAACTATGAAATCAAAGTACCTACGCACACCTATTCATGTATGATAGTGTGGGTAGAACAATCTGGGAGTAGTCCATGATGGTGGTAGTGCATAGAACGGCGTTCTGGTGTGAGCGAGAAATCGAAGAATGATCTGGGATATGCGAGAAAGATCTCTTTTGTACCAATATGTAGGGACTGCAATGGTGCAGAAAGGAGATGAGTCGCTCCAAGCATTTTGCCGTGAAGACCAATAAACAGTGATTGTCAATTATTGTAAATTGTGAACATAACCGTGTAGAATAAATTCTTTTAAAATAAATAATCGCAGTTTAGTTAAAAGAGAACCCAGTCAAATTAAAACAATACATATATTTGGATTATTTGTTTTTCTTGGGAGCTGTTTAGTGGCTCCAGCCAGTGGCGTGCCTACGGTTTCTGCCATGCGCATGCTGGATAATTAAAGTTGCACGAAATCACAAATAATAAATCTTACCCCTTTGTTTCTTTCCTCAGTGTTTCTCTTCATCTCTTCAATCTCTTCAGACTTCGATTTTGGATTAATTAATACTAAGTACAACTATATTTTCACAGGAATTCATTGTATACTATAAAAACCGGATTCTCGATCGCAAACAAGCAATAAGTTATTTATTATGATATTTGAACCTGACGCGACAGTGTTTTCAAAACACAATACATGTCATTCATAAATCTGTAAACAGCTTCAGTCTGGAATCGTAAAATTAAATGGACGAAAAGCTTAGCTTCTCTGAATATTATTATCATGCGTACTCCAAGCCACATCTCCAAGCAATATCTGTAAATGTGTGTTTTCATTTAGAATTAAAAGAGCTCAAGCGACTATCTTCATACAAACTTACAGAGGTCAAGCTTTTTCATATGTTAAACAAAGACAGGCATACAATTCTCAATCACGTTTGAAGAACAGAGTTTCGTTCGGCAACGACTAATATTAATATCCCACTTTACCTCACAGATGGCAGTAGCAGGAATATTGATGAATATCTTTAATCTACTCAAAAATATTAATTATTTTCATTTCTGAGGGTACGCATGCTTAGCTTTTTAGCTTGTAAAGTAGTCACGCCACTGGCTCCAGCCACCCCACCCTTCACTTGCTTCTTGGAAAACATGAACGTCTACAACTCCTTCTTGAAACGTTCTTCACCGGTCTCCGTCCTCAGTTTCAGAGGTAGCTGGTTTCAGCACAATGGACCTGCTGAGCCAAACGCCCTATCCCCAAAGCCCGTTTGGAGGTGGCATTTTCAGCCTGTTGATAGCATCACTCCTCGCTGAGCGGAGGGTGCGACCTAAAAAATATATCGACAAAGTTTACACCCTTCACAAGTAATGAGTACCAGCTGGGAAACCCTCACTTCAACTAAAATGGTTGGCGTAAGACCAGTCTGCTTACCTGTAGAAACTAAATGGGTTCTATTCGCCGCATTGTTTAAACCAGTTGTTTACACGTAAAACATATTTGCCTGTGCGGGATGCTCGCTCCTGTGTCATAATGATTGCGTGTCTGCAAAAAAAGACAAAATAAGAATTGTAATCAAAATGTTTGATATAAGTAACAATAACAATAAATAATAACATAACAATTATATCGTCAATGTACAAAATAAAGTGTCAAAATAACAATATGCTTCATGCATAAATATCCTTGTGTTCAATGCCAGAGGCAAGGGTTCGATCCCCACAAAGAGTGTCAGAAATAATTTCCGATTCGTTGCACATTTCAATCCCAAGATCAAAGTACTGGCAAGGTTCACTAAACCTTTAGGTATAGAAAACTTGCCCCCTCGGGAGCTGAGAAGCCCTCGTTTCGTGCGGAGTAGTTTGTTGTAAGTTGGTAGTGCGAGTTGGCAACTCAAAGTTGCAGTTTATTTTTATTGGGTTGCTCAACCTGTCAGAGAGAAAATGGAGGGCTTTTCAAGTTGTGTGAGCTAAATGTTGTGTCTGTTAAAACTAACTAATAAATCATATAAACCCGATATATGAGTGTTTATCTTCAATTTCACCGCTGACAAATAAGATAACAATAGGTTATGAGCCCAGAGCGTGAGGAATTGAAGAGGAGTGGAGCGCAAAAGTGAAAATTAGTTAGTGAGTGTGAGATCTTTTTAGTGGAGCTCAAAAGTGAAAATTAGTGTGTGTGAGATCTTTTTCTACAGCCAGCAACAATAAGCAAGATGATGGACTACAATGAGACAAGGGAGTCAATCCCAAAGTTGAAGAGGAGCAACTATTATGCGTGGTCGCGACGAGCTATGGCCGAATTAGTAGACAGAAATTGCTGGAATGCAATTGATCCTGGCTATCAGGGTGTGGATGTAGTTAATTTTAATCAAGAACAAACAAGAACTAATAGGAAGGCTCTTGTGTTTCTGTGGCGGTATGTCGACGATGCATACATGGAAGACATAGGAGATTGTGTTACTGCCTATGAAGCGTGGGCTAAGCTGAAAACAATTCATTCTTCTTTCACGTTAATTCAATGTTTGGAGAAGATGAAAGAAATGATGAATATTTTGAAGACAGAGGACCTGCCTATGCATGTATATATGGCGAAGATTCAAGGTCTGAATCGTGTTATTAGGAGTGGAGGCTACGGACTGGAATTAAATGACAGTCAGCTAGCAGGTGTTTTCTTAGTTGGTCTGCCTAAGGACAAGTACAAAGTTTTGATCTCAATGTTGGGCAAGGAGAGAGAACTGACAACGGAGAAGGTTAAGGCTACCTTGCTGCAGGAAGAAGATGAGTCGGAGTTTGAGGGCATTAGTAATGCTTTTTCATCGGTCATCAAGAACTTCAAGGAGAAGGAAGGAAACCGTGGTCGAGAATGCAAGAATCAAGGCGGAAGAGGAGGATATCGAGGAGGTCAAAACAGCGGCAACAGCAGCAACTCCAATGTTTTTCAGAACAATGGAAACTACAACAAGATACTTGCTGGGTCAAACAACCAACCAAAGAGTGTGAAGTGTTATCAGTGTGGACAATTTGGTCACATGATGAGAGAGTGTAGTGATATCAAATGTTATCGTTGTGGAAAACTTGGACACATGGCAAGAAATTGTCAAGAAAAAGTAGAAATTAAGGATAATAATAATTCCATCAGCAATCCAAAGTCTAGGTCATGTGTGAGTTCTTCAAAAGCTTTGGTCACCAGTGGTCATCAATCAGACATTAATTGTGAATTCCTAATTGATAGTGCTGCGAATAATCACATCTGCAATGATAAACATATGTTCAAAGAGTTGAAGGTTACCACAGGAGAGGTTGTTATGGGAAAAGGTAGTGTTGCGGTGCTAGGTGAAGGACAAATTGAACTAAACATTACTGATGAATGTGGTGGTTGGAAACTGTGCATGTCTAGTGTATTGTATGTGCCTGAGTATTCATTCAATTTGTTATCAACTTCAAAATTAGCCAAAAAGGGTATTTATTGTACTTCTGAGGAAGACAGTTGTATTGCTAGAGATAAGTTAGACAACATGGAAGTTATTTTCACTGCACCTGTCAGAGATGGACTTTATGTTTTGGATGTAAAGAAAAATTATAACTTCAACAATGTGAAAGTGGTATGTTCCAGCGATACCAGTGTGGGTGGCAACGTTAGGAGTGCAGTGGCATTGCGGAGTGCTGTTGAGTGGCATTCCCGTCTTGGACACCTCCATGAAGAAGCCATTAAGAAAATACCAGTTATTGAGTGTCATGGAAAACTTGATGAAAAGTGTGATGTATGTTCAAAAGGAAAGGCTACGAGGATTGGTTTTCCTTTGACAAGTGAACGAAAGACTTCTAAACCTTTGGAGTTAATACATACTGATGTAATGGGTAAATTGTCTTCTTCTGTTGGTGGTTCAAAATATGCAGTGACCTTTATTGATGACTATTCTAGGTATGTAACTGTTTATCCTTTAGCGAGGAAAAATCAAGTGTTTGGTGTGTTTAAACAATTTAAAACCTATGTTGAATTGTTACATGATTCCAAGATTAAGGCCTTGCAATCAGACGGAGGTGAAGAGTACATTGATGGAGAGTTTCAGGCATTTCTCAAGGAGAATGGGATAATCCATAGAAAGACAGTCAGAGATTCCCCAGCTCAAAATGGAATAGCAGAGAGGCAAAATAGGACTCTAGGTAATGCTATTAGGTGTATGCTTATACAGTCTGGACTTCCTATTTCTTTCTGGGCTGAAGCTATGAGTGTTGCCTGTTTTGTGAGAAATATGTCACCATCTAGAGCCATTGACAATCAAATTCCCATAGTACGTTGGAGTGGAAAAGAGTTGAAAGCTGAAGACTATGAGAGACTTGTACCTTTTGGTTGTAAGGGATTTCTTTATTGTGATAATGGAAAATTCAATCAGAGAGCTATAGATTGTGTGTTTGTTGGGTATGGAGATAATGTAAAAGATGGAACTAGAGTGAAAGAGAAAGTTCTGTGGATTAAGAGAGAGTTGATGTTAAAAATTGAAGTGAGAGATCTTGGTGAAATGAAAGATTTTTTGTCAATGCATGTGGTTCAAGGTAATGGAGTGATCAGTATCGATCAGAAAAAATATATTGAGGAGGTTATTACTGAATTTGGTTTAATTCAAGCAAAGGGAAGAGGTGCTCCCCTTCCGCTAGTAATGAAGATAAAACTGAAACAGCTGAAGAATCGTATGATGTAGCAATGTATCAACATGCTGTAGGGAGGATAAATTATTTACCAAACTGTACGAGATCTGATCTCAGTTTTGTATTGAGCAAAGTTAGACAGTATCTAAATGATCCAAAGAAAAAGAATTGGAACGAGGTTGTTCATATTTTAAGATATCTCAAAGAGACTAAAGATTTGAAAATTGTTTATTCTAAGTGTGAGGGGAAGAATCAATTAGTTGAGATTTATTGTGATTCTGATTATAATAATAATAAGGGTGAGAGAAAATCATTTTCAGGATTTATAATAATGATGTGCCATGGACCAATTATTTGGAGATGTAAGAAACAATCTGTGACGGCTGCATCCGTCATGGAAGCAGAATTTGTGTCTATGAGTGAAATAACGAAGGAAGTACTGTGGTTGCAACTGATTTTAGAGGAGATGGGTCAAGGAAATTTGTTGCCAAAACCAGTTGAGATTATGTGTGACAATCAAGGTGCCATTGGTTTGAGTGAGACAGGATTGGATTTGGATAAGTCAAAGCATATTGACAATAAGTGATTGTTTTGTTTTTCTTTCTATGAATGTTTTGTATTGTATCTGTTAGACAATAAAACTTAAACTGAGGGGAAGTGTTGTAAGTTGGTAGTGCGAGTTGGCAACTCAAAGTTGCAGTTTATTTTTATTGGGTTGCTCAACCTGTCAGAGAGAAAATGGAGGGCTTTTCAAGTTGTGTGAGCTAAATGTTGTGTCTGTTAAAACTAACTAATAAATCATATAAACCCGATATATGAGTGTTTATCTTCAATTTCACCGCTGACAAATAAGATAACAATATAGTTGATGTAAGGCCATATTATCCTTACATGGGAAAATAAATAGGTTCCACATGTCACATACATTTAAAGTAGGTACTCCCGATGTCACCCCTGTTTCAGGGAAGGTCGCAAAAATGGCTGGGTATATGTTCATTTGAATTTGGATTTTAATTTGTAAATACACATGCAGCACTTGCAAGCGTGAACTAACACTTGTCTGTTTGTTGGCATGCACAATATATCTTTGTAACTTAGATTATACTCTCAATAATAATTTTATTTCACTTGGTCACTTTTTACCTTACAGTGTTGATTTGTTTATTTGGTACAAAAGTAAGTATTGGCTCTTGATAACTTGTCTCTGGTAACCTAAATTCTATTGTTTATGTTTAATGAAATCATTCTTATCAATTGTTTTAATTATTTAAACAAAACTTGAACGCAGTTTAAAATCATATAAAACAATTGTGATCCGTTAGTTAAAGATCTGCCATCGAAGTTAATTCAAGAAAATCAAATAAAAACAATAAATTCCTTTTTTGATAATACTGTTTTAACAGACTTATATGTAGGTATTTTTTATAATAATTTTAAACAAAATTAATTTTATCTTTGATAATATTGATAAACAATTTAACGGACCTTTTTTTTATAAGATACTGTGAAACAAGTTTACATTAAGTTTAAGAAGTATTGTGAAACAAGAATTAAATTACTTTGTGACAATATTGTTAAACAAATTCAGATGACTCTTTGATAATAAAGTTAAACAATTTATATTCCTTTGTGATAAAACTGTTAAACAAACTGAGATTAATCTTTGTTAATACAGTGAAAAAAAATAGTATTACTTTGACAAAAGAAACTGATAATATTTGTAAACAAAATTAAGATAATATTCAACCCTTTCGTATTTTTTTTGTAACAAGTTTGATTATTAAGATAAATTAAGATAAAAAAAAATACTTCGAGAAAATATAAACAAAAATTCATTTTTATTTTTAAAAAGCAGTGTTCATGATCAATATAATTGTTTAATCATATATTTGAACGAATAATTGCGTAATCCAAATAAACAAAGATGTCTAAATCAATTAACTTGATGATCTTTATGGTGCTGTTTTTAAATTTAAATTCAGAATCAGATGGACTGGGTGTGGTAGAGACTCCAAATAAATTACACATCTCAGTGTACGTAACAAGTCTTTGCCGTGATTCCATGAACTTTATAAAAAACGACTTTTATCCAGCATATCAGAAGCTGAAAGACTATATGACTGTTGACTTTATACCTTGGGGTAAAGCCAAAAGAGACAATGGAGAGATCGCCTGTCAGTTTGGCGCAAGTGACTGCATTGCCAATAAAATGCAGTCTTGTACTTTTCATTTGATTGGAAATGATCAGGCGAAACTTGTTGATTATGTGAGGTGTGAATACAGTTCGCAGTCTATTGCAAAAGGGAGCTACCAGTGCATCATTGGAGCTGGGATATCACCGGAAAGTGTTCAGAATTGCTTTGATTCTGGCGTTGGAGAGGACTTGCAGAGTCTGGATGAGCAGAAGACCAAGGCGTTCCCGTTGAATTTTGTCCCGACGATTGTGTACAACTACCAGTTTAATGACGCCATCAGCAAGGCGGCTTTTAAGCATTTCGAGAGTGTGACTTGCGAGTATTTGGTGCAAGAATTTCCTGGAGTTTGTGCTTAAGGATGAATAAATGTGAAGATAACTATTGGTGATGGTTTTGATGACGTATTTTCGTAGTATCAATCCATTGGATTGGTTTCCAAATATCACAAACGTAGGGCAATCTATGACCCGGTATTTTAAACGTTAGTTAGCGAATTTATACTGAATGAAAAGGACACACTCATGTCAATCGTGTGGCTAGTTTTTTTTCATTAGTTTAAAGTCACATAAACTAACATTGAAAATATAGGGCCTATGTGTTAGTGTTCTACGTGCGTGATATTAGTTAGTTATTAGTGAGGTAAGAATTGCAGTCAATTGACTTTGGGGGCTCTGTAGAAAGTGGAGCCAGAACATTAGTTAACGAGTCTTTGCGCAAGTATGCTACAGTGTTTGGTGAGTGTGCTTTTGCAGTGGCGGCTCTACGAGAATGGAACCAAAGTCCACCTTTGATTCAAGATAACGCCGACCGCACGTCCCTTCAGTGCTCGTTTGGCTTGTCTACCATTTGATCCGAAAATGATTTTGAAATGAATTTGTCCTAAAATACGATCGTGTGAGAGTTGTTTTTGGAACACAATAACGATGGTTCAAATCACGTCTAGCCCATTTGACCATAACTTCGACCCTGGTTCAACAGATGCCATTACATGCACACAAGCTTCTGCTTTCGCATAAAGACAACTAGCCAGGCAAAATAGGTTGGTGAATACATTGCTCTTCACGAATCTATTTAAAAAATAAGAGATCCAGGAGTTGGCTGCAAGCCATTCCATTGGATGGATACCACAAAGAAATAATATATTTATAGTTAAGGAAGATCAGTTAACAAGGAAATGAATAATATGACCCAGAAATGAAGACATTAGGCTAATATACGACTTAAGTTGATTGTGCTGTGTCTTTTATAAAAAGGTTATCATGTACCACAGTGACCTGCGCTGCTCTAAAAAGAATGAGGTCTGAACATTTTTGAATTTACGTTTTTTTTCTCGGTGAGCAAACGTCAGTCTTTCCTTGCGTCAGTCTTGCAGTCAACCAATAACAAAATATTTGTATGAATTTTCCCCAGCCACCCGCCCGCGTGACGACACAATATTATCTAAATCAATTCATATGCGGACCTTATTCTTCACAATTGCATTTTGCAATTTGTATATATGTATGTATGTATGTATGTATGTATGTATGTTGCAACTCGAGAAATACACTGTAACTGCATCGTTGCCACCATTCCCCTAGGGGTGCCCAGAGCTTCTGTAGCATTGTCTTCACTTAAATATCCCTGTAAAACAACTTTCAATTAATTCATATTCATAACATTTTTTACACATTTACGTGAACTTATAGGTCGGTATGAAGCTTAGCACCTATACTGTAAAAAATGGTTCACTTTACCAATGTCACCCCTGTTTCAGTTAAAAAGTGCAGAGTTTATGTTCATTTGAATTTTGGGTTTTTATTTTGTAAGTACACTTGCAAGATGTGTAAGCGTTAACTTGCACCTGTCTGCTTGTGGGCATGCACTTAGTACAAGTCTTAAATGTAAATATATCTTTGCAACTTAGATTATAGATATATCTCTATTGAATCCCATTCTTTTTTAAAAGAACTATAAATTTTTAAAATTATTCAAATATTTTTTGTCAATAAAAAAAAAAACATTTTAATATTTTACAAAGATTTCTTCTTTTATTTTTCATTGAAGATGTATGACACTCCAATAATTTTAAGTAAATAAAAATAAATCTTTGTTTTAATATTTTACCTTTATAAAAACAATAACGAAATTATCAAATTCGATTGATTGAGATTATGGAAAGGATACATAAATATTTGTGATTGATAAAATGTATTGAATTGTATGCAAGAAATTATGTCATATAAATTATTAAATTAACTTCATGAATTGACATAATCTTAATTTTCCGATTAGCAAGTCTGCAAAAACAGATCATTCATCTATAATCCCAGGATTACATTGATAAAGCGTTCACATAATACTCTAAATGATTCCGTGTATTTCATTTAATCAATTGAACATTTAATAAAGATAAAATAATGTGTATAAAAAAGAGATTAAATTTTATTTAAGCCAGTATTTTATAAATAAACTTCCACGATGTTTGTCAGTAGAATTGCATTTGTAATCTTTTCCGTTTTCCTTTTTGTGAACGCTGAAACTTCACAAAAAGCGGAAAAGCTAAATTTCGCTTTCTACATTACGAGTCGCTGTCCAGACACAATCCGCTTCGTCCAGAACCAGTTGACTCCAGTTTACCGCGAGTTCCAGCAGTATATGAACGTGGAATTCTTCCCGTGGGGCAAAGCCAAGCGTGGAAGCGATGGAAAGATCATGTGCCAGTTTGGAGAGTCGGATTGCCAAGCTAACAGACTGCAGTCTTGCGCGTTGAACCTGCTTGGACAGAACCAGGCTACCCAAGTGGAGTACATCAACTGTGAAATGAAGACCTTGTCTTCTGTGAGTCAGGACTATACTTGCGTTAAAGAAGCTGGTGTGGCAGAGTCCACTGCTCGTCAGTGTTTCACTTCTTCTCGAGGGGATGAGCTCCAGGCTGTTGCGGAGTCTCGCACCAACATGATCACCATGGTTTTTGTACCGACCATTGTCTATAATAACAAATATGATGCAGCAGTGCAGTCTGCCGCTTATAGCAACTTCAGGAACTATGTGTGCAGCCTTCTGCAGAAGGATAATCCGAATATATGTAACTGAACTTAAGTAGGTTTGATTGATCGTTTGTAAATACTCAGAATAAAATTTGTTACATAATTAAGTGTTTCATTTTTATTGTAGTAGGTGCTGCATTTATTCGCATAAGGAAAGATTGGCAATAGCGCCGAAGACCATCGTGGGTAAAGAATCTGTTACAAATAACAGATACTAATAAAATAACAGATGCAAAAAACTCAATCCAGGACGAAGGCTTTATATCGACCAATTTATAATCTAAGTTGAAAAGATATATTAACATTTAAGGCTCATATGTAATAAATGCCAATAAGCAGACAAATGTAAGTTTACGTTTACACATGCTGTACACATGTGTATGTACATACGAAATAAACGAAACCTCAAACGAATGTAAATATTGCAGCTCCTGCCGCTTTTCCCTGACACCGGGTGTCATTGGCAAAAGAGAACCAAGTATTTAAAGCATGGGGGGTCAGCCTCATACCAACCAACCTATTAGTCAATGAATCCCTGTTTCAGGAAAGGACGGCAGGAGTTGCAGGGTGTATGTCTATTTGTGATTTGGGTTTTTTAGGTTGTAGGTTCACATGCGGCATGTGTAAGCGTGAACTTGTACGAGTCTGCTTGTGATGTTACATATTATCTTTGCAACTTAGATTACATTAGATTATTAATTGATTAGGCATTCACTTTGTGACATTTTATTTTAATTTTTAATAGATTAGATCAGATTAGAATCACAGATCGAAATCAATAAAAAGAAGAAGACAAAGTCACTCTTGATAATGACCTGAGTATTGAAGGTCGAAAGTGCTCGAGATATAAAATATTATTGTGAAAATTAAACTACGTTGAAGACAAAGTTGTGTACAAGTTGAGGATTGGCTTAGAACCCAGATAGACCCAGGAGGACTTCTGCCCCGGGTTATCTAAATCTAAGTTGCAAATATATGTATCATTTGAGATTCATATCAAATGCATTCCCACAAACAGACACGCATAATTTAGCGACTCACAAATGCTACATGTGGACCTACAATATAAAAAAAACCCAATCTCAAATGAACATAAGCCCTGCAACTCTTGCCGACCTTCCCTGAAACAGGGGTGGCATTGGCAAAGTGAATAATTTTTTACAGTATGGGTGGTCAGCCTCATACCAACCTATAAGTCAAGTAAAAATATGTTCTATCATAATCTAAGTTGCAAAGATATATTAACATTTAAAGTTCATATCAAATGCATGCCCACGAACAAACACGTGTAGTTCGCGCTTAAAAATGCTAAATGTGTACCTACTTACAAATAAAATCCAAACCTCAAATGAACACAAACCCTAAAAATTTTGCCGCATTTCCCTGAAACCGGGGTGATATTGGCAAAAATGAACCAAGTTTTTACAGCATGGGAAGTCAGCCTCATAGCAACCAACCTATAAGTCAATGAATCACAGATCGAAATCACTAAAAAAAAGAAGACGAAGTTGTGTACAAGTTGAGGATTGGTTTAGAGTCCCAGATAGACCCAGGAGGACCTCTGCCCTGGTTTGTGATGTCGTGAAAAAGTGTTTTCCGAGTTTAATGAGAGGCCGGCCGGTGGTCCGCCCTCGCAGACCTTAAATTTGCATTTCAAAGGAGCCGGCCCATTGTTCCCGGGAAGGTTTTGTTTAGGGTCTCAATCCGCCAACCATTTACACGTATTTCATTTTATTATTAATGCATTTTTTTTAATATCCTCTTTTTGGCACGCCGTAGATAAATTTAATTTTGAAATATTAGATTTGCCATTAACAAAGATCGGCCACCAGCTTTTTTTTTTCAGAATTCTTGTGCGGGAGACTCCCTAGATTTCAAAGACTCTAGGTTGCTATAACACTTGTTGTAGTGCCGCAGAGGTGTTAACGAGCTTGGTCGTCGTCACAAATCGCTAATACTCAAGAAAGACCCAGTTGCTGTTAGGCTGGATGGACCTTTTTAGTGACTGGTATTTGTTAAAGGTTTTATGAATTTTTCAACCCAGCGAAGAGCATAATATTACACAACTGTACCTTGAGTACGAGTTCCTAAAATCCGCCGTTTTGTTTGTTTGAAAGTGTAAGAAACCAAAACGGTAGATTTTGGGGAAAATCACTCTTTAATACTTTCCGTAAACTTTACTTTACTCAAGTTTTGCAACTCGTACTAAGGGTACTGGTTATTGCTTGAGAATTGTCATATATTCTATAGCAACGACTAAGCTTGCAGAGGGCTCTTGAGGCGTGATTCACACAAAAACAGCGCTCACCAAATGTACCATCCTCCTATTAATATATTTACAGTCCGGTCGATAGCTCAGTTGGTAGAGTGCCTGTATTTTCTCGTGATCTTGGGTGATCTAGGGTTCGAATCCCACCGAGGGTGTCAGAAATGATTTCTCGTGTTGGTGTTTGTTTCAAGCTCAAAATAAAATACCGGCAAGGTTTACTCAGCCTTCAGAAAAAATGAGTACTAGACCTTTCAAGAACTGGAAAGTCCCTACTTCAACTGAAGGGGTTGGCGCAAGACCGGCCCCCTACTTTTAAAATTAAATAGGTTCCACTCAACACATGCGACCCCTTCGAAGACAACGTGGCGTGACGTTAAACTATTTGTGTAGCTTAGTTGCGCTGTGCGCCTATACTTATGTATAAGAAGTGAGATCTCATCTGTGAAAACAAATATCAATCGCCACCTCCTTTCAGTGTCTCAAAACAAAGCCAACGCAACACACAACACAACACTGCGCAGCTAACAGCCCTGCTGCAAAGGAACAGGAGATCAGTCATCAATACCTCTACGGCACTACAACAAGTGCCATAGACCCCAGAGTTTCTAAAATCTAGGAAGTCCACTTTGCTAATGTCACCCCTGTTTCAGGGAAGGTCGGCAAGAGTTGCAGGGTGTATGTTCATTTGCGATTCGGGGTTTTATATTATAAGTCCACATGCCGCATATTTAAGCGCGAACTTATACATAGCTGCTTGTAAAAATGCACATAATGTGAATCTTTAATGTTACAAATCTTTGCAACTTAGATTAGATTAGGTAGATTAGTTCAAGGTTTTCAAACACCCCAAGAGGGGTACTCTTTATGCACTCGTATAGACAAAGGAACACGTTTCAGTTTTCTATTTCTTGTACAATTTAGTCTCTTGCGCAAAATTCCTTAAAAAAATGTTCCGCTTGCCTACATTGCGTAGTGAAACACGCCGGGTACTGCTAGTGTACTGAAACTTAAAAATGTTAGAAAAAAAAATGTTACGTTTGCTGTTGGATGCAATGCAGGAAGAGTTGCTTTTACTATTCCATGCTGGGAAATACGTTAGCATGGTAATGCAGGGAACTACCATGTAAACAGGCCCGCATTAAGCCCATCGGGGGCCCTGGTGCGATCAAAAACAAGTCCGTACAACGCAAAAAAAAACCGCAACTAAGCTACACATATAGAGTAACTTCTTGCCTGCGTTATCCCCGAAGGGGTCGCATGTGGTGATTTGGAACCTATTTATTTTTACAGGTAAGGGGGCCGGCCTCACACCAACCACTCTTAGTTGAAGTGGGGGTTTCCCAGCTCCCGGGGGGTTCTCATTTCTTGTGAAGGCTGAGTAAACCTTTGAGATCGAACCCTTGCTCTCAGCATGGAATGCAAGCATTCTACCAATTGAGCTATCGACCTTTTTACGAGCTTGATCGTCGCCGCTACAAAGCGTCAATTCTCAAGCAAGACCCAGTTGCTGTAAGGCTGGATGGACCTTTGGTGACCGGTCATTGGTAAAGGTTTTATGAATTTTTCAACCCAGCAAAGAGCAAATTTGAAAATACGAGTATAAATGGTATATTTTTTGTGCTCCGCCGGGAATCGAACCACAACCTTCCCATTCAGAGTCCGAAGTGTTACCACTGAACTACGGACCGGTCCATTCATCTTAAATAACTGGAGAGTGTCCTGTTGAAAATGAGTAGAGCAAGTCGAAAGTACTCGAGGTGAAATAAATGCTCAAATTGTGAATAAGGAAAAAAGTGCATTTATCTGAAAAATCCATGTTAGCGTAATATGTCACTTATTCACTTTAAACTTAGTCTGGTCGATAGCTCAGTTGGTAGAGTGCTTGCATTCCATGCTGAGAGCTCGTGTTCGATACCCACCGAGGATGCCAGTTTCGGTGTTTATTTCAAACCTTAAATAAAAAAAAAACCGTCAAGGCTTACTCAGCCTTCACAAGAAATGAGTACTGTCGAGCTGGGAAACCCGAACTGAAGACTGAAGTGGTTATAGCGTGAGTACAAAGGAGTCGGGAAACCCCCACTTCAACTGAAGTGGTTGAGGTAAAGCCGGCCTCTTTACTTGTAAAAATGTATAGGTTTCATTCGTCACATGCAACCCATTCGGAGAAAATGCGGCAAGAAGTTGCACTATATGAGTAGCTTAGTAATGTAGTAGCGTAGCGTCATGAGGCCGGCTCCCCTACTTGCGAAAAATGATATTGTTATGTAAATAGTAGATTAATATACTAGGTGTCCATCGTAGGTAGCAATAATTATTATAGGCTTAAGAAATCTAGAAATGAAATAATCCCTTTGTTCTCTTGAAGCTGGTAGAACGTTCGAGAGTTTGCTGGCAAATTGGCCCCTAGAGACTTCTGTCTCTAGGGTATATAAGGAGCAAAATTGGGTGCACCAAGACAGATAGATAGTCGCCTTTGATTGTAGAGTGTGTGAGGTGCTGAACTGAAGTGTTAAAAATAAATGTAAATTGTAAAATAAATTAAGGGAAAATAAATATCCAGAAAGAAGACCTGTATGTTTTAATTTAGAGACTATCCGAACCCAAAAACACAACAATATGTACCACATGCCAAAAGCAATCTTTCCGGGGACGGCGTGGTAAGAAGTTGCTTTATATGTGCAGCTTAGTGAGTGTTATTTAGAGCGACTTGGACTCGAGGGCCCTGGTGCGGTCGCACCGTTTAAATCACCCTAAATGCAGGCCTGTTGAGAGAACTCCCATATACAGTCCGCATCTCGGTGGAATTAAGTCGGTCAAATAAAAAATGTATGTTAGGTTTTTTTTCGGAAAACGGAGTGGCGGAGGTAAGAGTTAACATGGCTGAGCGGTGAGACGAATCCTCGTGGGTGTTCAGCCATGCAAACAGGCGGACACCAAACAAAAGCACAAAGTCCACACGTCCTTACATATGCTGGGATCCTGAGAGGGGAAGAACCTGCGTGCTGGGGAATACAACTGTTTTATGCAGTTGAATTGTTGATTCGAAATAGCCACTAAGAAGTATGGTACTGAATAAAAAATATAATTTATTTGTTGATGTCAGAAAAAGTTAACAGATTTTTGTAAAAACATCAGTAGAGTAGATCTAAATCTAAATCTAAGTTGCAAAGATATGTATCATTTGAGATTCATATTAAATGCATTCCCACAAGCAGACACGCATAATTTCGCGCTCACAGATGCCGCATGTGGATCTACGATATAAAAACCCCAATTTCAAATGAACATAAGCAACTCTTGCCGACCTTCCATAAAACAGGGGTGACATTGGCAAAGTGAACCATTTTTTACAGTATGGGTGGTTAGCCTCATACCAACCTATAAGTCAAGGACAGGCAATAAACATGAAAAATACAGACTTTCAAATTTACAGTTTTGATTTACTCAAAATGTTCTTCAACTGAATGCCTTGTTCTTCCCCTGCATAGTCTTCATATGCTAACGTTGAAAATACCGGTCCTAAATGTTGCTTACATGACACGCTCATTTTATATGTACCTATACGTATAATTTGAAATAATGCACTTTTCATAAAATCCATTTTTTATCTGAGATTGGTAAAATTTTCTAATATCAATGATAGATATGAGGCTGACCACCCATGCTGTGAAAATTAGTTCACTTTGCCAATGCCAACCCTGTTTCAGGGAACGTAAGCAAAAGTTGCAGGGTTTGATAGTGTAAGTTCTAATCTAATCTAATCTAAGGTGCAAAGATATATATCATTTAAGATTTATATTAAAAGCATTCCCACAAGCAGATATGTATAATTTCGCGCTAACACATGCCGCATGTGGACCTACAATATAAAAACCCAATCTCAAATGAACATAAGCCTTGCAACTCTTGCCGTCCTTCCCTGAAACAGGGGTGACATTGGCAAAGTGAACCAATTTTTTACAGTATGGGTGGTCAGCCGCATAACAACCTATAAGTCAAGGAACATACATGACAAAAGTTTATTTTTGAAATTTCGTAAGGAGAACGTTTTTAATTCTTGTCATAAATTAGTGAACTTAAATAAGTTAAAAACAAAATAAATTTGTTTTTCTTTATCGTTCTTTGAAAATGTTCATCTTAAATATTGTTACGAGCGTATGGTAGTATTAGTGCATACGTGATTCTAATCACGCTGGTGGAACTACGCTCTGGTATGGAATCATCCACTATAATCTATAATCTATAATCTAAGTTGCAAGAATATATTTATTTAAAGCTCTCAGATGTATGCCCACAAACCAACAAGTGTAGTTCGCGCTTACAAATGCTGAATGTGTACTTACAAATAAAATCCAAACCTCAAACGAACATAAGCCCCACAACTTTTGCCGACCTTCCCTGAAACAGGGGTGACATTGGCAAAGTGAACCATTTTTTACAGTATGGGTGGTCAGCCTCATACCAACCTAAGTCAAGGAAGTTGTGTTCGAGAAATCGCGAACAGTCGAGAAACGTCCGTATGGATGTATTAAATGTGAGCCGCAATTGTGTGCTGGCCAGAGTCGATTGAAACATTGAGCCGTGAAGTCAATATAGCCAGAGCCAGAAAGTGTAATCAGTACTGTGTAACCGATATTGTGTGAAATTAATCTTAAAAAATAATAAAAGTTTGATGAAAGAACCCAAATAAAATCGAAACAATATTAATACATCTTTGCAACTTACGGTGCTATTTTTAGACATTTTAGTCGTCCGTTGAGCCCACGCTTTGACAAACTAATGATGCCTGGGCTAAAAGTATCATCACCGCGGTCATTCTTACCTACCGAATTTTGTTAATATTTGTATGAAGACTAATCAGCTGTTCACTTGCGGCCATCTTGGATTGACAGGTCTTCATACAAATGCATCATTAGTTTATCAAAGCGTGGGCTCAACGGCCGACTAAAATGTCGGAAAAGAATAGGACCGTTACGGTAAGACATTTTAGTTCCTCATTGAGCCCACGCTTTGACAAACTGATGATGCATTTGTATGAAGACCTGTCAATCCAAGATGGCCGCAAGTGAACAGCTGATTTGTCTTCATACAAATATTACAAAATTCGGTAGGTAAGAGATGAATTTTCCAGCTCAGGCACCATTAGTTTGTCAAAGCGTGGGCTCAACGGACGACTAAAATGTCTAAGAATAGCACCGTTAGAGTATAGATGTCTCAAGTACACAATCGGCAGAGAGTATTTGCACATTTCAGGGGAAGATTCGCCGAGAAATACAGAAACGCTTAGCATTCATCTGATCCCGGGGAATCCCGGCGTCGTATTTAGCTGAAAAAATAAACCGGCGAGGAAAGTAATCGAATCCCAATTCCGAGAGGATCTCACTCCAGTAATCCGGCGGAGCAAAACTTCCTGTTTATGGAATCGCTTTTTCCCGCGCGATTGGATTTTCTTGGGATGACAAAATTTTAAGCTAAAAGCGGACTCGAGGCAAGCAGCGCTTTAAAGTTTCAATTTTTAACAATTTGAGCTGTTCGAAGTAACCGATACTACTTACTGCAAAAATTCAATCTAGGACGAAGGCTTTATATCGACAAATAAAGGTAATGAAGAGTTACTATATTGGTGGAGACGAAACTGGCTTGTAGCATTGTAACATACTAGGGGCTCCACCCCTGGCTGCTACACAGCCCAACCCGTTTTAACATTAGGCAATGTGTATATTGCACATAGTTTTTTTGCGTTAAAACTTGTTATATTAGAGAACATGTAAAATAAAAAATGCAGTTTTTGTAAAAAGTCTTTTAACAAAAGAAAGAAAACTAAAAGCAAATAAGAAAACGAAACCGGTTTTAATTTGCTCCATCATAGTCCTTGACTTATATGTTGGCTGACCACCCAAACTGTTAAAAAATGTTGCACTTTGCCAATGTCACCCAACAAAAGAAGAGCCTGTATTAAGAAGGTTATGATTCTGGAGGAAATGTAAGAATTATGTAAGGACAGAAAGAAATGGCGGTTGATCTGTAATGTTGGAGACTATCTATCGATGGCATTCATTTTTAAAAACCGAATTCCAAGCGATGGACGACCACGAAGGGTAATATAATAAAGGATTATACTATCAGACTAACCTGTCAACTGGACTTGTTAACCACAGTACAGCTGTCAAACATCCCGGAATACTTAATAATCATGTGAAATCCTATGTTTTCTTGCTTTTTCGATTTTGTATATGTGTTGATAGTAGTATGGATAGACCAAATAGGTGAGAAAGAATGGAACCAGCAGAGTGAGAATAAGAAAAGAGTATGTAAGCAGAATGTGATGAATGTTGAAGTGACGAAAAAAATATGCTAGGACAAAAAAAAGTGGAGACGCATCTGTGGAGGTACCGGTCACCCCTAGTGGAATGGCGGCAGGATACAGTTACAGTATTTCAACACCCAGTAATTTCAAATTTTGTTATTAATGATACCGTTTTATAGAAATGCCTTTTTTTTCTTGACGAATTCACCGATTAAAACAATAAAAACGCGTACGCACAGCGTTCGCGCAGACATGAATTTAAAACTGCCAACTTTCTGAAAATATCTCCTACAATGAGGTGATGGTCTTCACAAAGAGAGGTTGATATGAGCTCTGCACCTCGAGTATAAAACATTGCGTAAGCTTTCATCGATTACGTAAATAAATAAAATGTATGAAAGCTAAATCACACGCCAGATGTGCTGCAGTATCATATATGCATTTTCTTGTTTACGCGATAGAGCGGAGTGTACGCAGTGCTTTGATGTTTATTTCGCGGCAGTTATAAACAACCGTTGCAGGTCCGGCATGCGCGGCTGTAATTCATTGTATCCGCTAAAGAAACACGCCCCCATAAATCATCCAAGACAGAACGCCCCCCTGTAGCACCCACATCCACCTATAGCGCCCTCTTACAGCACAAACACTCTTATCTCCATGCTCTTTCAAACAGCATTACTAATATTTACAATTATAATCAACTTGCAAAAATCATTAGACTTTTCGGATATTAGAGAACCGTTCCGTCCGATCGATAGCTCAGCTCGTAGAGTGCTTGCATTCCATGCGGACAGCTTGGGTCTGAGACCCACCGAGGGTGTCAGAAATGATTTCCCGTTTCAGTGTTTATTTCAAACCCAAACATAAATAATAATACCGGTAAGGTTTAATCAACATTCACAAGAAGGAAGAACCAGGTCACCACAGGAGCTGGGAAATCCCAATTCCAAGGGAAACGCTCCAATTCCGGCAATTATCACCCCAATGCAGTTACTTCCTTACTATCCAAAGTAATGGAAAGAATCGTCAATGACAAGCTCATGAAGCATCTGGAGACTCAAACATTGCTCAGCGACCATCAATACGGCTTCCTTCGCAATCATTCTAGTGGTGACTTACTGACTTATGTGACACACATCTGGGGTCAACGCCTCGATCAGCTGGGCGTAACGCAAATTATTGCACTTGATATATCCAAAGCCTTTGACAAGGTTTGGCACTCCAGCCTCCTGAAAAAACTGTCAGCCTTCGGACTTCCACCTCCACTAGTCAAATGGATATCTAGCTTTCTGAACGACAGATATATTCAGACCGTTAAAGATGGCTGTACATCGGTTCAGCGATCGATCAACTTCGGTGTTCCTCAAGGTTCCGTCCTGTCTCCTACACTATTTCTTCTGTACATCAACGATCTACTGTCACGTGCATCAATTCACCCCTACGCTTATGATAGTACCATTTATGATGGTTTCTTTTTTGACAAGCCTCAAAACACCTAAACCCTTTCCGATGCTCGCAAATTAACGCTTTTTACATCGAAAATCGACACTGACCTTAAAGCAGTCAGCCGCTCGGGCGTTGACAATCTTGTTGAATTTGCTGTTAAAAAACGCAGGCATGTCTGATATCCCTATCTCCACACCCTTATCTTCCAACTTTTGACAACATCTCCTTACCCAACTATAACCACTTAGATCTTCTCGGTGTTTCTCTTTCATCAGAGCTGAAATATCAAGATACCATTTTAGCCTTCCGGCAACTAGACCGTGGGCGCACTATACAGAGCTCATAGATTTTTAACTTCAGCCCAACTACCTACTCTTTGAGGCTGAAGGCTGAGTTAACTTAACCTGTATTTTATTTTGGGTTTGAAAGAAGCACCGTAACTTGGTATGGTATGCAAGAATTATGCCAACTGAGCTATTGATCGGATTATTCCAAATACTAAATGAAAACATCACGCAAAAATGTGAATGTCGATCGAACATCTGCGGATCGCATAAGCTGTAAAATATTCCCATCAGGCAGGCTCAGATGTCGCTTGAGAGCGCCAAACCAAGCAAGACCTTTGTGTGTGGAGCGCACCGCCGTGGAGGAGCTCCCCTTTCACCGCAACTTCCCGGCAATCAATCGAGTTTACTTTAAAAAGAACTGAAAGGTCCCTTTGTGTGTGCCCACTGTGCCGCTGGTGTGAATGGAACGATGAATTTAATGAATTACGTAAATATATAATGTAGAAATAGGGTATTGGTTTTTCTTTTCTTTCAGTGCCCGCTTTTATCGAAGATGGGATCATTTATTTTATTTAGTTTCTTGGCTATTAAGTTAATATAAGGCTGACAAATTTAATCTAATCTAAGTTGCAAAGGTATGTAGCATTAAGGATTCAGATTATATGCATTTTCACAAGCAGACACGTATAAGTTCACGGCTTAAACATGCCGCATGTGGACTTACAATATAAAACCCCATCTCAAATGAACATAAGACCTGCAACTCTTGCCGACCTTCCCTAAAACAGGGAGAAATTGGCAAAGTGAACCATTTTCTACAGAATGTGTGTTCAGCCGCATACCAACTTATAAGTCACAAACTTTACCAAAAATCAGCCTTGTTATCAAGTAAAAAATATTCTGTCAATTCCTGTCAATTGCGTAAATCACAAAATATGTAAGAAAATGAATTATTCGCTAAGAGTTCTGTTGTATCTTTCATCCTGTATAAAATATTTCAACGTTGACAATGTCACTCCTATTTCAAGGAAATTCGACATCAGTTGCAGGGTTTGCGTTTATTTGAGTTTGCAATGTTAATTAGTTTGTACACATGCATCACGTGTAAGCGTGAATTTACAAGTGTTTTTCTTGTGAGCGTGCATTTAAATGAATCTTGGGTTGTGACATATCTATGGATTATAGATGAATGGTGCAGTTTAAACACCCATTCTGTAAAAAAATGGTTCACTTTGCCAATGTCACCGCTTAATTGTACATTGAAGCTTTCGCGGCCGATTCTTGTTGACACAACAATCACTTTATTCGGGCTATGTAGCCGTGGTCTGGTTGATTCTTTCCGGACAGTTTCGCCCATTGCTTAGATGGGCATTATCAGCGGTTGTTTTTAGTACAGCAGATCCTGTAAGAAGATCACAGCGACTAGGCAAATGCATTCAATATGAACCTTAAATGTACTATATGTTTGCAACTCAGATTATAGATAGAGTATAGATTACACCTGTAAAAACATATACATCGGTTCCACTCACCAAATTTGTGAAAGTAAATTAAAAGTTCCCGCTTTCGGGGCAACGCAGTAAGAACTTGCGCTTCATCTATAATCTATCTATAATCTAAGTTGCAAAGATATATTAACATTTAAAGCTCACATCAAATGCATGCCCACAAACAAACACGTGTAGTTGGCGCTTACAAATGCTGAATGTGTACTCACAAAAAAAATCTAAGCATCAAATGAACATAAACCCTACAACTTTGGCCGACCTTCCAGACACAGGGGTAACATTGACAAAGTGAACCATTTTTTAAAAGCATGGATGGTTAGCCCCATACCGACCTATAAGTCAAGGAATACATGTGTAGCTTAATTACGAAGAATATGCTTTACAACTCTCACTGCAATATGCAACTAAGCTACACATATAGGGTAACTTCTTGCTTGCGTTGTCCCCGAAGGGGTCGCATGTGGCGGTTCGGGACCTATTTATTTTTACAGGTAAGGGGACCGGCCTTACACCAACCACTTTAGTTGAAGCGGGGGTTTCCCAGCTCCCGGGGGGCTGGTTCTTATTTCTTGTGAAGGCTGAGTAAACCTTGAGATCGAACCCTTGCTCTCGGCATGGAACGCAAGTATTCCACCAATTGAGCTATCGACCTTTTTACGAGCTTGATCGTCGTCGCTACAAAGCGCCAATTCTCAAGCAAGACCCAGTTGCTGTAAGGCTGGATGGACCTTTGGTGACCGGTCATTGGTAAAGGTTTTATGAATTTTTCAACCCAGTGAAGAGCAAATTTGAAAATATTAATGGTATATTTTTTGTGCTCCGCCGGGAATCGAACCCACAGCCTTCCCATTCAGAGTCCGAAGTGCTACCACTGAACTACGGACCGCCTTTCCCTAAAATAGGGGTTGCATAATAACAATGAATGCATACTCATAAGCTTAGTATTAATGCCCTAGCTATAGTCATTGCTTAGCACATGATATTGCCGTTATATGCGGGGAACCCTCAGGGGCCCCTTCCCCCATCAGTTAATTATAATTGGGACGCGTATAAAGGAAGTGAGGGAGGAAGTGAAGCAGACAATACAACATTGCGTCCTTGCCACACAAACACGCGCTAAATGATTGACAGAAGGTAACTGTAACTCTGTCGCTATTCCGCTGGAGCCTCTGTAGATTTGCCGCGCATTTTTCATATCCTTACATACCTCTTTTAATTCATTCATATCCATCACCTTTTTCAAGCATTTGCTTCTTTGAAGCTGGAGAGATGCTTTCTGGGATCTGTTGCTGTGGTCTATCGGAGCTGGAGATTCCGGACGTTTCGCCCATGTATACGATGGGCTTTTTCTGTTTGAGGCTGAATATGCTCTAACGTCGGTAAAACAGGTATCCTATAGCGACAACGCTGACGTGCCACCCCCCAACGCATCCACCACGCCAATCACAACGAATATACATGACAGCGATAAGAAGAGCCCCAGCAGCTAGCCAGTTGCCAAAAGCAAACGGAGGATAAAGGCGCCTCATCGCTTCGAGCCTTAAAAATGTTTCCCGCTCGAGGTAATGAAACGTCGGCAGAGAAAAACTATATCAATGAAAATGCTCTTGATGAAAACTGTGAGAAGCCCATCGTAGACATGGGCGAAACGTCCGGAAGCTCCAGCTCCCATAGACCACGGCAACATATCCCGGAAAACATCTCTCCAGCATCATCAGCCGGCCGTGTATGCTAAAACTCTTTTACATTCGCTTTGTATGTTCCATTCTTTCACAATTTCAGCAATCTGATCCAGCCTTCCCGTTCCTCTTTCACATTTCCTCTGTATATGCACTTTGTAAGTCTTTCGTCATCCATTTTTTTTACATGACCAAACCATCTCATCAAATTGTTTTGTACCTTTAATTTCACATCATCTTTCAACTTTCATTTGCTTTTTACCAATTGATTCTTAACTCGTATCTATTGGAGTGTTTCCTGCCATACTCCTCAAGTGTTTGTCATTTCCACAATGCATACCTTACTTATTTCGCTGTCATTGAGAGTCCATGTTTCACTTCCACACACCAATGCTGCCGGTAACAATATGCCTAGATTGTAAGCTGTTTCGCCAAAAAACGTCGAGAATAATGTAAGTTCTCCTACAACACACACGGTTCGTCAAATCTTAGAAAATACACTAAAAAATATTAACATGAACACTGAAGCTGTGTAAAAAAGACATTTAGGTATCTCTGGAAAAATCTGCAATAAGTTGTTTTGTAGAACCTTGTGAAAATGTCACCAACAGGGGTGCCTGCTCGTTACCTTAGTGCTTGTTTATCTTATCTCCAGCAGAGGTAATTTCTCATGAGCAATGATTGTATGTGTACTGGACCAATGTGTCTTATGAAAACTGAAAATTGATTTTAAAAATTGAATGCTTTAAATTGATTTTGGAAACACTAAAAACAACTCTCATATTACCATACTTTACGTTTTTTTCTTAGCTCAGATTGTGCAGAATGTGATTCATAAAACAATGTAATTGAAAGGTCATCTTTTAATCAAATGGCGGATAAGCCAAACAAGCACTGAGGGACGTGTTGTTGTGAAAAAAAGGGAGGAAATGAAGGAAAATAAAAATAGCATAGAGAAGCATACTGAGTTAAATTTGAAGGTTTTTGTAGCTTCTACTATTCAGTTCATTTGTAAACTCTGCCGGAATTGTATTTTGGGTTTGAAATAATCATCGAAACTGGAAATCATTTCTGACACCATTGGCGGGATTCAAACCCGAACTCTCGCCATGGAATGCAAACACTCTACCAACTGAGTTATCGACCGGAGTGTGTAAATTTGCGCTTTAACAATATGCTGTATGTGTACATACAAAATAAACCAAACCTCAAATGAACATAAACCTAACAACTCATGCCGTCTAATTGAGTCAGTAACTTCGGATTTTGCCTGTTTTCTCTAGTGGACGAACAGGTAGATCTAGAATCACTGCTGGGTCGAGTCCGGACCATCGGGAAGGCCTTCCACCGCAATTTTTTTTTATAGCATTGCATGAGCGTTCTGTGATGCGCTTCCCCGGATGAAAGTGTACAAACGGAACGGGTATGAGGCTGGGATGACGCAACTGTTTACTAATTATTTCTAGGGAGACTTAACAGACTCTATCACAGACAAACAAAACACACAATTGCAGATTCGTAACAATATTTCTTTGTTTAAAGTTAAACGTTGCGTACTCCATGTCGATGTAACTCTATTGGGTCAAAGGTAGTAAAGTGTGCAGCAATAAAAGCGGCTCGTTTTTCATGTTTTCCTTTTTACTTTCTTGTTTTGTCGCCGGCCCGGATTCCGATAAGTGTCTCTCGCATAATGCCGCGGCGCTAATGAACGCCATATCGCAACGGCTGATCGCGTCGCAGCAGCCACAAAGGCTGATCCTGTACAAAACGTACTTCAAGATTGGACGAAACATCCAGAATACAATGAAACCAGGGAGTTGTAAACTTTTCAATCTGAGGGTTTTGTCAAGAACGCAACTCATTCCGCCCGGTTTGTGTTATGGATTATCGGACGAACCGTGTAAAAGCTTTCATGCATTTTTATACTTATCAACACATTCTGATTTGGTGCTGGATAGAAAAAAAACACAGACAAACCTTAGCTTAGTGTGTAGTGGCTGTAAGTGCCAAACTGATGACATTAATCGGTGGTTAATTTGTAAATTTCGTGCATTTTAGTGATCAATTGGAATACGTCATGTTATTTGGCGCTCATTGCGGGTGGTTCCGTAAAATATGGTGGTTGTTTAAGCAATTTTGTTAACTAGGTTGGTATGCGGCTGACCACCCATACTGTAAAAAATGGTTCACTTTTCCAATGTCACCCCTGTTTCAGGGAAGGACGGCAAGAGTTGCAGGGCTTATGTTCATTTGAGATTGGGTTTTTATAATGTAGGTCCACATGCGGCTGTGTTAGCGCGAAATTATACATGTCTGCTTGTGGGAATGCATTTAATGTAAATCTTAAATGATATATATCCCTGCAGCTTAGATTAGATTAGATTTGTTACATTTAATGGTCATTTCATGTATCTTGTATGGCGCGCTTTGGTGTCTATATTGAAGAATCTACATTTCATGAATTTAAGTATTTATTTTAGTTATTTCGTGTCCTTTTACAGTCTTTTAATATATTTCGTGATAGTTGGTGGTCATTTCGAACATGCGGCGAACTGCCTGTGATGGTCATTTGTTTATTTCATGATATTTGGTGGTCACTTTGTACATTTATTTACTTCCGATATTTCGTTGCGTTTGGTGCTAGTTTCGAACATTCCGTAACATTTGATGGTAGTCTCCAACATTTCGTGACATTTGATGGTAGTCTCCAACATTTCGTGACATTTGATGGTAGTCTCCAACATTTCGTGACATTTGATGGTAGTCTCCAACATTTCGTGACATTTGATGGTAGTCTCCAACATTTCGTGACATTTGATGGTAGTCTCCAACATTTCGTGACATTTGATGGTAGTCTCCAACATTTCGTGACATTTGATGGTAGTCTCCAACATTTCGTGACATTTGATGGTAGTCTCCAACATTTCATGACATTTGATGTTAATCTCCAACATTTCGTGACATTTGATGGTAGTCTCCAACATTTCGTGACATTTGATGGTAGTCTCCAACATTTCGTGACATTTGATGGTAGTCTCCAACATTTCGTGACATTTGGTGGTAGTCTCCAACATTTCGTGACATTTGGTGGTAGTCTCCAACATTTCGTGACATTTGATGGTAGTCTCCAACATTTCGGGACATTTGATGGTAGTCTCCAACATTTCATGACATTTGATGGTAGTCTCCAACATTTCGTGACATTTGATGGTAGTCTCCAACATTTCGTGACATTTGATGGTAGTCTCCAACATTTCGTGACATTTGATGGTAGTCTCCAACATTTCGTGACATTTGATGGTAGTCTCCAACATTCGTGACATTTGATGGTAGTCTCCAACATTTCGTGACATTTGGTGGTAGTCTCCAACATTTCGTGATTTTTTTTGCGTTCATTTCTGATAGGTACCTTCATGATGATGATTAATGATTTGTTTCCATTGGCGCCATTTAATGGACTATTGTCCAGCACCATCTCCATGGCTTCTTGAAAACAACAATGTCCTCAGTCCTTTTCTGAACGTGGTGGTGGGTTGGTTCATTCGAACATTGACGGGAAAATAGTTCCAGACACCTGGTCCGGCGACCACTCCTGTTTGTGAAAAATTTGACGTGTTTGCCCCTTTGGGCATTATGACCTTGTTGACATCAGTGAAATATTTAGCGGGCCCTGGATTGTTCACCCCTGCAATCGAGCGTCTAGAATGCCTTACTGAATGGCTCGCTTTAATATCTTGTCTGTGCTGTTAAACAACGATGTCTTCATGGAAATTTGATTGCTTTTTATCCACATTTCTTTCGGCCATATTTCCTTTGAAAACAACATGATTTGTATGAAAACAAAGTACCTACTACAGATCCGGGTTGTAGTCTTTTGGCCAACGCTACGGATTTGTAATAGGAAGGCAGCGGGCTCAATTCTCAAACACAAAAAATATGAAAAAGTCACTGTTTAATTCTATTGATATCTACTGATATCAGTGGAATTGAATGGTGTTTTTTTCATACGTAGTATAATATTGTTTTAAAATGGAGTTCTATGTACAATGTTACTGCTGCAACATTTCATAATTTTTTAACAAAAATATCGTTCAATTTTCAATTCTTTTCGCCGAGTTGAAAAATGATATATACCAGCCATATACAGCAAATGGGTTTTGCTTGAGAATTGGTGTTTTCTATAGAGACAATTAAGTTAGAAGAGGGCTCTTGAGGTGTAATAGGTACTTACAAAAACCGCTACTATAAAATAATTTCATTTGGAATATCCGTGCCGAAAACGTCTCTACTCAATTTGGTCTGAACAACTTTGCTGTAACTTTTCAGTGTATGTATGGCGAGGTGACTTGAGATGTCAAGATGCATTTGCAACTTAGATTAAAGATGACACGATGTTCCGGAGAAACAATAATGGGCTTAGTTCCAGGGTTTAAGCCAAAGGAAGGGTTTAACTTTACACTGTGATGTAACAGGAGGGCAGAAGTTGCGAGGAGGTATCTGGGAAGATATGTTACACACACACAAACTACATCCCCCAACTGGTACTTCCATACATTTTCCTTGTTTATTTGTATGAAGATGTTTACTAGTTGCCGCTTTTGGTTTGATTCGCTCTCGTGTTCTGGCGCGACTCTCGGGCGCCTGGTTTGTTGTATGTGTGAGGGAGAGAGGGTGATTGGAGGGGAATGGGAGTGAGGGAGAAAGGGTTGTGAGGTGGAAATGGGAGTCGGTGGAGAGGGGAGAGGGGCTGCAGCTGATTGGGTAAACAGGCTGAAGTGTTCCATTTTCGAAATACCAATATTTATCATTTATGTCGTTTGTTAGTTGGCTTTGGTTTATCACTATGACTTCATGTTCTCCCAAGCCATCTATAATCTAAGTTGCATAAACAATACTTTTTACAGTTACGGTGGTCAGCCGCATACCAACCTGTTGTTTTAAGGTGTGGGTGGTCAGGCACATACCAACCTACTAATCTAGAAACTTAGTCCTCACATAAATCAGAAAATATGGACATGATAATATCCGATAGCTCAGGATATAAAACGTTTGCGTAAACAACCAGATAAATAGGGTTCGATTTCTATTGAGGGTATGAAATTGCAGATCAACTGCCATTCTCTTCCGTCCTTGCATTTTTTTTTCTATAGTCTAGTGGTTAACACGTCGGACTCGTGATTGGTAGGTAGTGGGTTCGAATCCCGGCGGGGCACGAACAATTATTTCATTTTTCAAATTTGCTCTTCGCTAGGTTGAAAAATTAATCTGCCATTACCAAAAACCGATCTCCCTAGGTACATCCAGCCATGCATTAACTGGGTCTTGCTTGAGAATTGGTGCTTTTTACATTGACGTCAAAGCTCGCAGAGGGCTCTTGGGTGGGATTCACACAAAAACAGCGCTCATCAAATTAATCATCCTAATATCATTATTATTACTTATTCTATAATAATCTAATCTATAATCTAAGTTGCAAAATTTATTACATTTAAGATTCATATTAAATGAATTCCCTCAGGCAAGCACATATAAGTTCGCGCTTACACATGCCGCGTGTGGACTTACAACATCAAAACCCAATCTCAAATGAACAAAAGCCCTGCATCTCTTGCCAACCTTCCCTGAAACAGGGGTGACATTGGCAAAGTAAACCGTTTTTTAACGTTAGGGTGGTCTATATTAATGACTAAAAATGAATGTCATGATCGTCTGGGCGTTGATTAAATTTTTACACGACAGGAATGAAGACATCCGTGTTTGTGGAGACGTGTCGTGCATTTGGGATGTGCTAGTACGTATGTGATACGATATTTCCTAGTTCTCTAACTGTGCTTTATAGTTCAGCTTACTCCCGAGTCCGCCATATAAACAACGGAATATTGCAAGGTTGCCTGAAAATTCCGCATCTGTATCTGAAGATTCCGCAAGGCTGTCTAATGATTCCGCCAAGCTCTCTAAAGATTCCACGTTTCTATCTGAAGATTCCGCAAGGCTGTCCGGCAATTCCAAATGGTGTCTTGAGATTCCGCAGTGTATCTGAAGATTCCGCCAAGCTCTCTAAAGATTCCACGTTTTTATCGCAAGGCTGTCCGGCAATTCCAAATGGTGTCTTGAGATTCCGCAGTGTGTCTGAAGATTCCACCAAGATCTCTGAAGATTCTACGTTTCTATCTGAAGATTCCACAAGGCTGTCCGGCAATTCCAAATGGTATCTTGAGATTCCGCAGTGTGCCTGAAGATTCCGCCAAGATCTCTGAAGATTCCTCGTTTCTATCTGAAGATTGCACAAAACTGTCTCAAGACTCTGAAAATTCTGTGTGTTTATTTAGTCTGAAGATTCAGCCTGGCTTACGATTTGTGAGGGTTTTTCTTACTTTATTTTATAAGGATCTTCAATGAGGTGCTTGGCCGTGCTCTGAAGAATTATGACTGCTTGAGTGCAGAGCGCCAGGAATCATATCACTTTACAAAAGAGGATAATGAACCAAAAACTTTGTAAACACTTTTATTTATCCACAATCACAATATTTATATAATCATTTATTTTATCCACAATCACAATGTATATATAATAAACCACAGCAATATTAATTATGACCAAATTCACATGCTTGTGGCTCTCCCGCCAGGGAAGCTTCTTCTCTGTCTTTCTGCATTCTTTTGTTTTCCTTTTTCCATTCAAATTCAAATCTAATGTTCCATTCCACCAAACAAACAAATTCATCTCGTTACAGATTCCATGTTCCTATCTGAAAATTCCGCAAAGCTCTTTAAAGATTCATGTTTTTATTTAAATATTCTACAAGGCTGTCTCAACACCAGACCCTGTAAGAAGATCACAGCGACTAGCCAACCGCTGATAATGCCCATCGGAGCAATAGGTGAAACTGTCCGGAATGAATCAACCAGACCACGGCTACATAGCCCGAAAAAAGTAATTGTTAGTTCAACAAGTACCGGCCGTGAAAGTTTCAATGTACAATTGTATCATTTGAGATTCATATTAAATGCATTTCCACAAGCAGACACGCATAATTTCGCGCTCACACATGCCGCATGTTGACCTACAATATAAAAAACCCAATCTCAAATGAACATAAGCCCTGCAACTCTTGCCGACCTTCCCTGAAACAGGGGTGACATTGGCATGATATTTTATTTTTGTGATATTTGTTGTTTAAAGATTCCGCGAAGCTACCCGAAGATCTTAGAGTGTGGTTTTCTGCAGGTTGTGTGATGCGAACATCTCTAACATTGGAATCGTATCCTGCGAGAAGTTGGGCCACGAGTAGATATTATAAAAGTTTTTGTTTTCATTCCGTCGGCGGCCCGAAATGAAAAATAAATCCCAAATATTGCATTCGGTCGATCTGAAATCAAAATCTGTTGTTATAAGTTTCATAAATTCATTCAAATTAAACTATAAAGTGGATAAATACAATGTTACGCTTGTCTTACATTATATAGCGTAGAATCTACGCTATATAATGTATAAAAATTGCAGTATCTACGCCGTAGATACTGCAATTTTTATACAACTAAGCTACACAAGTAGTGCATAGGTAATTTACATAGGTAAGGGGGCTGGCCTTATAGCAACTATTTCACCTGGAGAGACTGATTTTCATTTCCTTGTGAAGGCTGAGTAAAACTTGCCAATATTTATATTTTAAGTTTGAAAGTCGGTATCTATTTGAGAATAAGGCGGAATGAAATATGGCGGTGCCTGAACAGCTGATCGTCGTTCCATATAAAATGTATTAGCTGTTGATACGCAGCCATGTTGTATTCCGTCCTATCTACAATTACATACGTTAAGATCTATCAACGGTTGCCGTGACTTCCACCCCTGTACCCGTAGTACGAGTTTTTTCACAATACTCGAAGTATTGAGTACCTATTCGAGAAAAATGTATGTGAACTTGAAAAGCACCTCTGGCAAAAAAAGTTTCGAAACTTGTTTCGCCAGAGATGCTTTTCAAGTTCACATAAATTTCTCTCGAATACTCAATATTTCGAGTATTGTGAAAAAAACTCGTACTACGGGTACAGGTCTACACAGCTTCTAGTTTAATGTTCCGATTTGTGTGATAGGTGTGAAGTTAGCGCCGTCAGCTGTGGTGGCGCGCCTATCATCTAAGTCAATCAGCGATAAAAAGTATATCGCCGTTATAAACGACATGTCCGACCAGCTGTTAACGCGCCGTCATCCTGCGGCAGTAAATCAAATAGGACCGCGTTATCGTGAAGGGCCCGCTAAAGGAGATTTTCTTTAGTAACCATAAGTAGTTTTTACACGATCCGGTCCGTTGCCGGATCGGAGGTTGTGTAGTGTATAGGGATGTAAGCCTAATCCATGGCCCCTCAAAATTCTGCAGCACCTGTATACTCTTCACTGGCTTAGGATACCTGATAATAATAATAGTAATACACGCATTTGTATAGCGCCTTTTCGTGACTGGGCCACTGCAAAGGCGCTTTGTAAGAATCTTTGAAAAAGTAGATTTTGAGCCCTTTGCGAAAAGCTGCCTCAGTCTTCAGCTCCCTGAGGGTCACAGGAAGAGAATTCCAGGCCGTCGGAGCAGCAACGCTAAAGGCTCGGTCACCAAACACCGTCCTCGTGGCTCTGCGCGGCAGCTGGAGCAGACTTTTATTTGAGTCCCTGGATCTGAGTGTCTGTCCGCGGGTAGTGACTTCCATTTTGGTGACCAGTTCAGACAGGTAGTGAGGTGTTGCTCCATTTAGTATACTAAAGGTGAGTACACATAGCTTGTACTGTATTCTCTGGGAAAGCCAGGAACAAGATCAAATATCTGGGCTGGAATTCTCATCACCACGGTAATTCTTACCTACCGAATATCAGTAATATTTGTATGATGACTAATCATAGGTTAAACCATCACATGTGACTCTTTCGGGGAGAAGGCGGAAAGAAGTTACAATATATGTGTGGCTTAGTTGCGTTTGCGTTTAATATGTGAATGATTTTTTCCTCTGTTAATCTTGCATCGGCTTTTCTGCGACTTTTACAAATACTTTACCGGGTGGACTGGCAAGAGTTGCAAACGCAGATTTATGTCCTTCCTTATAGTGGATGGAGCCAGGCGCGGACCATCGGTTTCAATTAGTGGCATGGCCGGTGTAAAACACTGCCGCTGCCACTAAACTAAAAAACGCTGTAAGTGCTTTAAACCTGTCGCTGGGATCACAAGATTAAAGACCATGCAAGAAAAGTGTGCGGAAGATCCCTGCCCCTTCCTAGGTACGCCCATTTATATTTTCAACTTAGATTATAGATTATATAATGGCATCTACAATATGAGGCTGCCAACGTGTACTCTGCATTTAAAACATAATCATAAGATTATCAGTCATGCGAGAATGAGACCTATACCAGAATTGAAACCTTCAATACTGTAATGCTTTGAGCCCAGATTTAATAGTCGCTAGATAAGTCGACGGTCAAAGTGACAAGTAAGAATAACACTGTATGTCACTTACCTACATCGAATCTTTGATCTTTGTTTCGTACTTAATTAATTATTTACGGCAACAACTATTTGCTTCTGTTGAGATTCCACCGCTGATCTAATCTAATCTAAGTTGCAAAAGATATGGAACGTTGGGGATTCACATTACATGCATTCTCACAAGCAGACAACACCTTCTCTCAGGGTCAGTCTCCCCTCCACTGACCCACGTCCTGTATATCCATCCCATCCAGGGATGTGTCACAGGACTCGCATGCAAAAGTTATGTGAGATGCGAGTGGCAGAAGACCCTCCCGTGAAGCAACACTTTCCCAAGTGTTTACACAAAGCAAAAGAGGCTCAGTTATCACTGAAAGATTATAGCCGTGAGGGTTTAGAGCTCGAGGATTTTCAAATTCACAAACAAAAATACAAAGTGATTCTGAGCGTCTTAACATATGACTTAAGGCCTAGAATTCGAGATGCTTCTACTAAGCAGACACGTACAACTTCGCGCTTGCACATGCCGCATGTGAACCTACAACATAAAAAAACAAATCTCAAATAGACATACACCCTGCAACGCCCGCCGAACTTCCCTGAAACAGGGGTTACATTGGCATGGTGAACCATTTTCTACAGCATGGGTGGTTAGCCACATACTAAATTTTTTTTATTTGATTATGAGTTCCTCCTTTGTATTTTTTAGTGCACCCCGACGTCACGAGCGGTCATTTCTTTTCCATCTCTCAGTAGCAAGTGCGTCACCTCACATCACAGATACAGATTTTCATACGGAGCGCACAGCAAGCCGTAATGTAATGAAATAAAGTGGCTCCCCGCATTTATTATTTGTAGTGGTCGCTACATATGTGTAACCTATA
Source organism: Agapetus fuscipes (assembly GCA_951799405.1). NCBI lineage: Eukaryota > Metazoa > Arthropoda > Insecta > Trichoptera > Glossosomatidae > Agapetus > Agapetus fuscipes. Next base: position 12,077,042 of record OX637357.1, on the reverse strand, counting down.
TACTGCATGTCGGTGTACGAGCTCTATATACTGTGTATGTGTTTACTATAATACATTCTCAGGACAGCAAGAGGCCTCTGGCAGAATGCCTACATAATATGTACCTACATACACACAGTCACAGGGCATTTTACTAAACGCACAAAACAATTTGGCAGCTCATCCCCTTAGGCCCAGTATTTTCATGTTCAGTTATATTTTAGTTAACTATTACACAAAATACTCTAGTTCGAGTTAACTGAAACCGAGAAATACCGAAGTGACAAGCCCCGCTCCAAAATCTGAGAAATGATTACAATGCTATTCAAATGCTGTATAACAAACAACTAGTTATAACAATCAAATGCCTAACTTTCATTTAAGCTGGAAAACGACATAAAAAATGTGCAATTTACGAAAATTTGTTATGTTATTTTTATAACATTAAAATTAAATAAGCGTGAAGTCAGCGCAATGACGACTGCAGTTACGTCGGCGTGGTGGTAGCCGAGCTACGACCGAGTTCCACCGAGGGCTTTCGAGGCTCCACTCGCCGTGACTCGGAAACCCGAGACGCCAGTCTGGAATTACGCGTGCACGAAGGTTGAGGTCGGACACAGCGCTGCGACGTGGCAATTACTGCCTGGGTTTCCCAGTTGGCTCCATCGTGGACTTAGCCGAGAGGCTTCCACGTGGGGACATATACATGGAGCATCCGCCATCCAAGGCACCCGCCTTAGCTGGGGAAGAAGAAAAAAAAACATTGCTTATTTACATGAAACACACTGTGTTTTCTTAAGGAATCTTGTGCAAGAGACTCCCTAGATTTTCAGAGACTACATTTGTTGTAGTATCGCAGAAGTGTTGTTATTATGACCTTTGTAGCAGGGCTGTTAGCTGCGTAGTGTTGTGTTGTGTGTTGTTTTGAAACACTGAAAGAAAGTGGCGATTGGTAATGGTTTTGAATAGGACAATGATAAATTATTGGGGTATAACTAAGACAAATAAAAAACTGCTTTGAATTTATATAGTGTTTCTAACATTATGGCGAGGGACTTCTTGAATATATAACGCGCACGGGAGTTCCAGATTCCGCAACCTAAGGCGCATCCGTTAGCCGCAAATAATATCATCCCAACATCCCGGTTCGGGAGCGGAGAGGATTTGATAATTGACTGTAGACGAGGGCAATTACTATACACAACAGGCAGCACGTTGTGTAAACTGAATATCTGATATGGAAATCAAACAATACGCTAGCGCAGATAGTCACGTCAGACGCGCACTAATTTTGGGAACCGTGCTTTCCGGTTTGCGGGCCCAATATGGAGTGGAACAGACTGTTACTTATGTGAGGAAGCCAAAAATTGTTGGTGTGGGGTGGTTGACTTAGTCCAGCCGTCACGTCAGACACGCACTAATTTTGGGAACCAGCTTTCCGGTCCAATGGAGTGGAACAGACTACCACCTAGTGTGAGGAAGGCAGAAACTGTTGGTATATTTAAAGGACTATATAATCTATAATCTATAATCTAAGTTGCAAGGATATATTCATTTAAAGCTCTCAGATGTATGCCCACAAACCAACAAGTGTAGTTCGCGCTTACAAATGCTGAATGTGTACTTACAAATAAAATCCAAACCTCAAATGAACATAAGCCCCACAACTTTTGCCGACCTTCCCTGAAACAGGGGTGACATTGGCAAAGTGAACCATTTTTTACAGTATGGGTGGTCAGCCTCATACCAACCTATAAGTCAAGGAATATGAATAATAAATTACATTTAAATATAAAAAAGAACAAAACCTTACAAAGAAATCTATACAAAAAAAGTAAAAAATTTCCTATGCAAAAAATGTAGCAAATGAATACACCAACATTAGAAATCAACATTGCAGATTAGCCGCCACTTCTTCCTGTCCTTGCATACTTCTTTCATTTCATCCAGAGTCATAACCTTTTTCATACAAGTCCTCCTTTTATTCTGACTCTGGATATCCCATTCATTCGCTATTTCAGAGATTTGATCCTTCCATACTTTTCTCGGTCTTCCTCTACCACGACATCCATCTATTCTAGCAACATATACTCTCTTCGTTAATCTTTCATCACTCATTCTCTCCAAATGCCCGAACCATCTTAACACATCTACATCTTAACTACATCCTTACAAATAATCTTATCTGTGATTTTAGAGGGCCCCTAAGGTGTGACACACAAAAAACGGAGCTCTTAAATTATGTGTACCTTCCAAATAAATTATCCTTGAAAATAATTATAAAAGGGTGTCGGAAATGATTTCCCGTTTCATTATTCATTTCAAACGAAAAAATCTTAGAACTGGGAAGGCTTACTCAGCCTTCACGTGATATGAGAACCAGCCTCTTCAGGAGTTTCGAGAGAAATGGTTATCTACGTGAGGCCGCCTCCCTTATCTGAGCAAATAAATAGGTTCCACACGTCACATGTTACCTCTTACAACTCACATGTTCATTAGATCACCTTAAATCATACATCCAAGTTATTATTAAGCAATAACAACTTTTGCCAATGTCATCCATGTTTCAATGAATACGGAAAAAATTGCTGCGATGAGTAAATCCGAAATTACAATAGTATTTGACAATTCTGACGATTTTTTTCTCCACTTCTGCCTGTTTCTTTTATCTTCAGCTCTCAAAAACATAAAAAAGCTGCACATATAGTGTAACTCCTTACAACGCTGCATTCGCGGGAGGAGTTTCATGTGACGTGGGGGAGCGTTTCTTGTGGCAGCTGAAAAAACCTTGACGGTGTTTTATTTTGGGTTTAAAATAAAAAACCTTTTCAGGGACGTTTGATGGGGATCTGACCCTAGTCCACTGGCATGGAACGCATACATTCTACCAACTTAGCTATCGACCGGAATACACACTGTGTTGCTAGGGAAAAGGCCGACTTATATTTTGTGATTGATTGGTATTTTTGGTGGTATTCCTTGATTCATAGGTCAGTATGAGGCTGACCAACTGTCCTGTAAAAAATGTTTTACTTTGCCAATGCCACCCCTGTTTCAGGAGAGGTCGGCCAAATCTGCAAGGTTTGTGTTCATTTGAGATTTGTAATTATATGTAAGCGCGAATTTACACGAGTCTGTTTGTGGGCATGCAGTTAATTTGAATTTTAAATGTTAATGTACCTTTGCAACTTAGATTATACATAGATTATGAGTAGCTGAATCTTACCAACACATTTTATATATTTATGTATTTCATTTCTTTCTTCTTTTTGTGTTTATGCAATACGCAATTTTTATCCGTCTCGTCTGTTTGTTTCATTCACATTTTTGTTTATTTCATGGTTGAAATTCCTGTCTTTTTTCATTTTATACATTTCTCTCTTCGTTCTAAAGAGCCTCCGACCATATTCTTCTTTTTTTACGACAATGAGGCGTGCGAGAGATTGGTTTATATGCACCCTCAGCGTCCTACTCCGCTTCAAGAGGCGTATCGACCCCTTAGTGCTTGTTTGTCTTATGTCCATCAGAGGTTATCTCACATTAGCAATGTATGTATGGATATTAAAATTTCGGTAGATAATGGAGCCTTAGAAGTTGGAGACTACTATATTTATCTTTGTCACGATATAAAACTGGGTAAAGAAAATCAAGCATCAGAAATCACCAGAAGGATAGCACTGACATGGGCGTCTTTCGGAAATCTAGGCTACATCCTCAACGACATGAAAATTCGTGTTAACCTGAAACGCAAGGTCTTTGAGTCATGCGTGCTTCCAGGATCCACCTATGGCTTGGAAACAAAAGGATCACTCAGTATAGCGCCAACAGACTGAGGACGCGCTAAAGAGCCATTGAAAGGAGGATGCTGAGAATCAGTATCTGAGACAGGGTTCCAAATCAGAAGATCCGTAGACGCACTGGTGTCACTGGTGCCTTACTTCTTATTTACCGTATACGCCATTGAGAAAATTTTACATGAGCAATGTTTGCATGTGTACTGGACCAATGTGTCTTATAAAAACAAGATTTAAAAAAATATATATTTAAAAGAACTCTCACATTCTCGAGATACGGTTTTTCTTAGCTCAGATTGTGTAGAATTTGATTCATAAGACAACTGCATGACAAAGTCATATTTGACAAGATTGGCGTATACGATAAACAAGAACTGGGGGAGCGTGATGTCTTATAGAGAGTAATCTGCTTAAATTGGCGCTGAAGAATCGTCCAGTGGCGACCCAGAATGTCCAAGCGGGGAGTGGGGAGACCCCAACTGAGGTGGCTGGACTACATGAAGGGAACTGCAGGCAGAGGATGGCTGAACACACCAGCCGATAGACGGAAATGGAGAGGATTGGAGGGGGCCTACGTCCAGGAGGGGACTGAGAAACGCTGAGGAATAAGAATAAGAGTTTTAGGCCTACACGGCTGGCTGATGATGCTGGAGAGATGTTTTCCGGGATTTGTTGACGTGGAATATGGGAGCTGGAGCTTCCGGACGTTTCACGATGTCTATGATGATCATCACAGTTTTCAAGATCATCTTCATCATCATACTTCATGCGGAAGAAGCACATTTTAGATATGGGCAAAACGTCCGGAAGCTCCAGCTCCCATAAACCACGGCAATAGATCCCGGAAAACATCTCTCCAGCATAAGAACAATAATGTTTGTTTGAGTACTGGACCAATGTGTCCTAAAAACTGTAAACCTGTAAATTGGTTTAAAAATATTTAAAACAACTTTCACATTATCGTGTTTTACGTTTTTTTTCTACTTTTCTTTTTTCTACTTACTACTTTTAACTCTGATTGTGTACAATGGGATTCTTAAGACAATTTCATTGATAGGTCGTCTTTGAATCAAATGGAAGATAGGCCAAACAAGCACTGTGGGGACGGTGTATGAAATAGCGCTGCTTGTATCCAAGAAAATGGCGGCCGTAAAGCACAGCAAGGGGACAACTCCAGGAACAGCGGGACCAGGAAACTTCTCCTCTTTCTAATTCTAGATTTTATTCATTCTATTTAATTGAACGGAAGGAAGAAGAAGAAGAAGAGACAATTTAATTTACGGCCTAAACATTGAAAAAACAGCAATAAAAAAAAACTAATTGAATAAAGGCAGCCACTCACGAGTCTAAATTGCTTCCGATCTAGGTTATGTAAATACAAAATGGATCTAGAATTAAGAGATGCGTGGTGAGTATCGGAAACCACTCAAGAACCTTTATTCGTTTCGATCTAGATTTCACTGAAAAGCATCAGGAATGGAGATATACATAATAATCTATCTACCTATTATCTTTAATTTAAGTTGCAAAGATATATTAAATTTAACATTCATATTGAATGCATTCCCATAAGCAGACACGTATAAATTCGCGCTTACACATGCCGCGTGTGGACATACATATAAAAATCCAAATCTCTAATGAACATAAGCACTGAAACTCTTGCCGACCTTGCCTGAAACAGGATGACATTGGCAAAGTGAACCATTTTGTGTGGGTTAAGTATATAAAACAAACAATCACTAAACAATAAAACAATAAAATTGAAATCTAATTAATTCTTGAATAATAAATACTCAATGACATCTGTTGAACCAGGGTCAAAGTTATAGTCAATACGACACAGCGCAGGCAGGGTTCGAACTTGCGCTCGTTTCAAAAACGCAAATTCCAGTGTCAACGTCTTATCCACTCGATCATACCAGCGACAGTTCAATCCTCTTGGCGCTTTCTCAAGATCGTTGTCTGTTTTCAAATGAGATAAACTTTTACCAATCATGCAAGGTTGTGTCTACGTCATGACTTTCTGTTCTTATTTGTATATTCTAGATTGAAAGTTATTTAGGCTCGTGAGTGGCTGACTCCAGTAAAACATCCGAAATTGTTCTAATAAATTCTAGTTAAAATGTTTCACAGATCCCGCCGGGAATCAAGTTCACATTGTGCAAACTTTTAGATCAATAAATGTGGAACGCTTTGTCTGCTGATCTACATTATTCATATTACTTTCATCCCATCATACAAGGAAGAACGTGGGTGAAGAGCTGAAAGTTGAAGGAGAACATCCAGGTTGAAGAACCTGAGACAGTGGTATGGTTGGAGTACAAGATTCATATTTGTAAAATTATCAAAATAAATTAAATGTGTCTATACCGAAAAATGCTTCGAATCTCTTGGCGTGATCGAGTCACCAATGAAGAAGTCCTTCAACGAATGCGCACTACAAAGGAGCTCCTGCCTACCATTAAGCAGGGAAAGCTTATGTACTTCGGTCACATTATGAGAAATGAGAAGTACCGTCTCCTTCATCTTATCATACAGGGTACGATTCAGGGACACCGAAGGACATCCTGGCTGAAAAACCTGCGATAGTGGTTCGGCAGAAGCACCAAGTCCCTGTTTCGAGCCGCAGCATCTAAAGTCAAAATTGCGCCCTTGGGGTGGCTGGAGCCACTAAACGGCGCCCAAAAGAAGAAAAGTCATCCAAATATATATATATAAAATAGCCATGATGATCGCCGATCTTCGGTAGAAGTGGCACAAAAAGAAGAAGAAGAAATATCAGGATATATTTTATACGAACCTTTCGTTGAGAATCTCGGTGTTCTCAACGTTTCGTTGGCTTCTTATCCAACATCATCAAGAGACACACCCTTGTTCAGCGGAAGGCAAGGATGTGCCTCAGATGTGGCACGAGAAAAAAAATCATTTTTAGTATGGCAGTATCGAATGTGCAAATTACGATTATAATTAGTTCCTTGGCTAAAAGGTTGGTATGGGGCTAACCCGCCATGCTTTTAAAAACTTGGTTCACTTTTACTAATGCCACCCGGTTTCAGGGAAAGGCGGCAGGAGTTGAGTACCAGAAGTATCTAAATTTCAACGTGCTAAACACTCACGTCTATAGGAACAAACAGTCAACACGCGTAGGCGTACAATCACAAAAACGCACAGTTATACATACGTAACAATACAAAAAGCTCTTAGGAAGTGTGTCAGTGAGCGACTGTCCTAACTGACTTGCACACTGCCCCCTGGATGTGGGAGAAGCTTGCATGACGAGAGAGTGAGGGATGGAGAGGACGGCAGCAAGATGGAAGAGGAAGTCTCTCGCCGGGTGAGCAGGGCGGGCTGAAGGACTAATTGCGAAATTCTAATTACCCTTCCTGCCGCCCTGGGCAGGGCAGGGCAGGGCCGCAGGGGAGCGAATAAAAACAGCAGTTCAGATAAATTATGCAACAAAAAAAATGTGTTGGGTTTTTCCATCATGAGTTTTCTTCTTTCTCTTCATAATATTGTTACTAGGATTTGAAGTACCCAATTGTATGAAACAGGTAATGACTCTGAATGAAATGAAAGAAGTATGTAAGGACAGGAAGAAGTGGCGGCTAATCTGTGATATTGATTTGTAATGTTGGCTTATTCATTTATGTTATATTTTTTGTATAATTGTTATTTATTATTTGTATTCCTTGACTTATTTCTTTGACCAATACTCTCTCAACGTCTTCGAAAGGAAAATACTTCGACGTATTTATGGTCAAATAAAGGACAGAAACATATGGCGAAGAAGATGTAACTCCGAATTGTATAAGCTGTACCAGGACGCTGATGTGGTCCGCTCAATAAAGGTCAACAGACTGCATTGGCTGGGGCACATTCAGCGAATGGACCATCGGAGCCTGGAGAAGACGATTGTGATGACGAACCCGGAGGGACGCCGGACAGTGGGAAGACCACGTTCAAGATGGCTGGATGGAGTGGTGGCGGATTGCCGTGCAGTGGGAATGTGGGACTGGAGGAGGAAGACGTTGGATAGACAGCGCTGGCAGCGGTTGCTGAGGGAGGCCAAGACCCACCCCGGGTAGTCGTGCCAATGATAATGATGATGATTCCTTGACTTATAGGTTGGTATGAGGCGGACCACCCTTACTGTAAAAAAACAGTTGACTTTGCCAATGTCACCCCTGGTTGAGGAAAGGGCTGCAAGAGTTGCAGGGCTTATGTTCATTTGAGATTGCGTTTTTATGTTGTAATTCCACATGCGGCATCTGTAAACGCATGCTTATACTTGTTTGCTTGTGGGAATGCATGTAATATATCTTTAGAACTTAGATTATAGATCATAGATCTGTTGTAGCAGATGGTGACAGCTGCTTCTCTTGGATTCAGAAGTCCAGGTACCTCCTTCCACGTATTTGGCAGTCTTCCAGGAAGGCGACGACCCGGTAGAGTTTCATTTGCCGCCATATAAAGCATTGTCATGGTTTTCTTGTTGCTATTGCATAATTTTCCTGTGAATATTTTATTTTATTCTTGTTTGAAAATAGACGGCAACATTTCTAGTGATTTAAAAAATAAAAAATTGTACATGCTTTATTTGTACACGTTATTGTTTTTAATTTAAAAAAAAAAAAACGTTATTGTTTGTTGTATATAAGTTGATAAATGTATAATATTATTCTTATTTTTTGACTTATCGGTTGGTATAAGGCTGATCAGTGATCACCCATAATGTAAAAAAATGGTTCACTTTTGCCAATGCCACTCGTGATTCAGAAGTGCTTGGCGAGAGTTGCAGAGCGATGTTCATGTTTTTTGTACACATGCAGCATTGGCAGTGCGAATCAACACAATATATCAGATTTTGGGCATGAATAAAACGCAACTAAGCTACACATATAGTGTAACCTCTTGCCGCATTATCCCTGAAGGGGTCGCATATGGCGAGTGAACCTTTTTTATTTTTAATGTATTCCCACAAACAGACACGTTAAAGTTCGCGCTTAAACATGCCGCATGTGAACCTACAATATAAAACCCAATCTCAAATGAACATACACCCTACAACTCTTGCCAACCTTCCCTGAAACAGAGGTGACATTGGCCAAGTGAACCATTATTTACAGTATGAGTGGCCAGCCTCATGCCAATCAAGGCATGATTTACGTTATGTTTTATACTCGAGGTAAACCAAGATTTTTCTGCCGTATATACTTTACTTAGACAGTTCGCTTTCATTCACCGTCCATGCCTCACTTCCGTACATCAGAGAGATGATTTTCTCGTCACTAGTGCGCCCCTGTTCTCTCCCCCTCCCCCGAGGGCGCCCTCTCGTGTTACCTGAAGAGCGAGGGGTGTAATTATTGGTTGTCGACGGTACCACCCATTCACTTATGATATCTGTGGACTAGATACGCTTAGATGGTTTGGACAGAATATGGAGAGAATTAACGATGAAAGACTGACGAATAAAGTATAATATGTTGCAAGAATAGATGCATGTCGTGGTAGAGCAAGATCGAGAAAGGTATGGATGGACCAAATTTCCAAAATAGCGAATGAATGGGATATCTACGAGTAGAGTCATAATAAAAGGAGAGCTTGTATGAAAAAGGTTATGACTCTGGATGAAATGATGAAAATGAGGTCGGCAAGAGTTGCAGGGTTCATTTGGGGTTTTATATTGTAGGTCCACATGCGGCATGTGTAAGCGCAAACTTATACATGTTTGTTTGTGGGAATGCGTTTAATATGAATCTTAAATGATGTATACCTACATATTTGCAGCTTAGATTTAGATTTAGAAATTATTTTAACGAAAATAGACATTACATCTGTTTCAACCTACTTCAGAAAATGGTCATTAGTAAGAAAGCGAGCAGACCATCACAGTTGCATTTCCATGTGTACAAAAAAAACTCAGACGAATGTAAAAATGTTTCTAGAAAGGTGGCAGCATTGCCACGCGCGTACTATGCCTGGAGCAGTCCAAACATAGACGCATACGGTATAAATATTGTGATCGATAAAATTTACGAATTTTAAAGGAAAAAGGAATAATTTTAAAACTTTAAATTGCATGTGTTGTAATTGGGTGTCAAACACAAAATGGAGAAAGCAAGAAAACATACATATTTTGCAGTGGCGAAGGGTGCCAAACAACTCGATTCCCATCGGTTTCGCTTTTATAATGAGGCAAAAATGATAACAAAGTAGACTGAATGGTTTCAATGGGGGAAAAATACGTAATGTTTTTCTTGTTTTAAACGTATTTTTTTACTTTGTGGCTATATTTTGTAACTACAAGATTGCCTCATTTTAAAAGGGAAGCCGATGGGAATCGAGATGTTGGCACCCTTCGCCACTGAATTGTTTTGTATGACTACGCAACTGCAACGTTTGACAGGACTGAGACAAAAGTGGTAGATAGTGTGTATCTAATCTAATCTAATCTAATCTAATCTAAGCTGCAAGGATATATACCATTTAAGATTTATATCAAATGCATTCCCACAAGCAGACATGTATAATTTCGCGCTAACACATGCCGCATGTGGACTTACTGTGGGCAGTAAGCTAGTTTCTGCTTCTCTATGTTATTAGTCAATGGTACCACCCCTACCAACACTACCACATCCAACAACGTTCAGTTAATAACGGATGGCCGAGTCCTACATAACGGCAAAAATATCATCATCTAAGTTGCAAGGCTGCTGGTGTTTCAGCCACCTTCTGACACATATATTCATCTTTCAGTCTATCATTCCAATGTTACATTGGCGGTGCACGGTGGTATACTAGTGCCCACCTTGATGTATGGAAGTGAAGCCTGGACGGTGAGTGAAAGGGAAATTAGTAAAGTCCATACAGTAGAAATGGACTATCTAAGAAGTATGATTGGGAAAAAACGAAGTGACAGGGTGAGGAATGATTTTGTAAGAGAAGAATGTGGTGTAAGGGAAAGTATGAAAGTGAAGATTAAAAGAAGTATGTTAAGATGGTTCGGGCACATGGAGAGAATGAGTGATGAAAGATTGACGAAGAAAGTATATGTTGCTAGAATAGATGGATGTCGTGGAAGAGGAAGACCGAGAAAGGTATGGAGGGACCAAATTTTCGAAATAGCGAGTGAATGGGATATCCAGTCATATAAAAGGAGAGCTTGTATGAAAAAGGTTATGACTCTGGATGAAATGAAAGAAGTATGCAAGGACAGGAAGAAGTGGCGGCTAATCTGCAATGCTGATTTGTAATGTTGGTTTATTAGTTTGCTACATTTTTTGCATAAGAAAATTCTGACTTTTTTTGTATAGATTTATTTTTAAGGTTTTGTTGTTTTTTTTGTAAACTTAAATGTCATTTATTACTCGTATTCCTTGACTTATAGGTTGGTATGAGGCTGACCACCCATACTGTAAAAAATGGTTCACTTTGCCAATGTCACCCCTGTTTCAGGGAATGTCGGCAAGAGTTGCAGGGCTTATGTTCATTTGAGTTTGGATTTTATTTGTAAGTACACAGTCAGCATTTGTAAGCGCGAACTACACGTGTTTGTTTGTGGGCATACATCTGAGAGCTTTGAATGAATATATCCTTGCAACTTAGATTATAAATTATAGATCCAGCCCTATAGCAATTGGGTCTTGCCCGAGAATCGGCATTTTTTTATAGCGACGACCAAGCTTGCCCAGGGCTCTTGAGGTGTGATTCACACAATAATAGCGCTCACCAAATAAATTACCCTTACATAAAAAAAACGCAACTAAGCTACACATATAGAGTAACTTCTTGCCGCATTATCCCCGAAGGGGTCGCATGTGGCGAGTTGAACCTATTTATTTTTACAAGTAAGGGGGCCGGCCTCACGCCAACCACTTCAGTTGAAGTGGAGGTTTCCCAGCTCCCGAGAGGGCTGGTACTCATTTCTTGTGAAGGCTGAGTAAACCTTGCCGGTATTTTATATTGGGGTTGAAAATAAACACCGAAACGAGAAATCATTTCTGACACCATCGATGGGATTCGAACCCGAGCTCACGACATGGAATGCAAGCACTCTACCAACTATGTACATTCTGCTACCATTCTGCCCGAACATTTACCTGTAAAAACAAATAGGTTATTTCGCCACATGCGACCCCTCGGAGAAAACGCGACAAGAAGTTACACTATACATGTAGCTTAGTCACGAGTTGCGAATGAATTTGAAAACGAAATAAACATATAGAAAAACAGAGAATGCCATTTTCTTTGTTTTAGTTCTATTTCATTTTTGAAAAAAGAAAAAAAATCCCATCTTTGGTTCTACCCGAATCGTATTTAATGCCTACATCTTTATGGTAGCACCTTCCTATAACATTTTTCAATTGGCAGAACACTAAACCCCACAGGTAAACGACGGAGGGGTTGAAAAAATTGAATGAAAGGGGTTGCAAAAGAATAAATAGCGTTTTGTGGAATAGCTTTGTGCTGAGAACACAGAGGGTGCAGCCGCTGTTTAACCTTTTGACCGTTTTGTCTCCAGTCTCCCACTTTTATGTCCCTGTCCACATCTCCGTGGACAGATCTCGCCCTGGGTTTATGGGGACACCAGGGACACGTTTTTGGTCCGACAAAGTAACAAGTCTACGAGCCCGTTCCCACTTGTCGGGTGTTGGATCCGTATATTCATCGGAGGATCCAGTGGCAGAACATTTCGGACAAAATCGGACGGTTTCCGATAAGTGTGAATAGCTTCATACATAATGTTCTGCCACTGGAACCTCCGATTAATATACGAATCCGACACCCGAGAAGTGGGAACGGGCTCTTACTTTGTTTTGCAAAAGAAAATTCGCAACCTAGTTAAAACCAATGCAGTACGAAGAAAACAAATATTTATGTCACTATCGAGACGTCGTATCTAATCTAATCTAAGCTGCAAAGATATATATCATTTAAGATTTATATTAAATGCATTCCCACAAGCAGACATGTATAATTTCGCGCTAACACATGCCGCATGTGGACCTACAATATAAAAACCCAATCTCAAATGAACATAAGCCCTGCAACTCTTGCCGTCCTTCTCTGAAACAGGGGTGACATTGGCAAAGTGAACCATTTTTTACAGTATGGGTGGTCAGCCGCATACCAACCTATAAGTCAAGGAACAATATGAACTATAATGCTGCGTAATGCCATATTGTCCAGACGTAATGAATGCCATTGTATTACAATAGCTTATTACGTGCAGTGGCATACAATCCTAATCGTACGACCATGAAATAAATAAGAGAAAATTTTAAGGCATTCGTGTTGAACTTCATTCGAAACTTAAGAATTGAGTGAAGTATAAAAGACGGCCACGCAATAAAAACGCAACTAAGTTGCACATTATAGTAAATTCTGGCCGTTTTATTTTTAAAGGGGTCGCATGCAGCGTGTGTAACTTTTTTATGTTCACAGGTAAGCGGTTCGTCCTTACGCCACTTTATTGTCTCACCTCCGGATTTGGTGGGAATCGAACTCAAGTACTCTGGCATTGAACACGAAAACTTCTACCAACTGAGCTATTGACAGAAATCTAAAAAATAAAAAATAATAATTCCGTTGAATCTCAACCTATCAAAATGTAAATTTTGAATTCGATGCTTTCTATAGCTAGCTAAGCTGCCAACAAATATAATTTAAAAGGTCCGTAGTCCAGTGGTAGCACTTCAGACTCGTAAATAGAAGATTGTGGGTTCGAATCCCGGCGGAGCAGAAAAAATATACCATTTATATTTTCAAATATGCTCTTCGCTGGGTTGAAAAATTCATAAATCTTTACCAAAGACCTGTCACTAAAAGGTCCATCCAGCCTTACAGCAGCTGGGTCTTGCTCAAGTATTGGCGCTTTGTAGCGACGACCAAGCTCGTAAACACCTCTGCGGCACTACAACAAGTGTCATAGACCCTAGAGTCTCTGAAATCTAGGGAATCTCCTGTACAGGATTTCTTAAAAAATTTTTTTTTTTGGAAATAGTATTTTGAGTTGAATCGTGTAATTCACAGGAGATCAAATCAGGATTCATTCTTGACCGCCGTACATTAAAAACGTCTCCTGAGGACGTTGGTTCCGACATCAATTTAACAGCGTACATTCTCCGATAACGGTTTGTTCCAAATCTGCAGTGTAAATTAATTTAAATAAGTTAAGATTTTACTTCTAGTATGACTTCTAGTATACATTTCTGAGGTCATGCGGGTCACACTGAAAGTTTGAAGAATTGGAAAGGCGAGTCAAGACAGCAAGTTTTCAGAGACAATGCAAACACAGCCTCCGTGGTCTGACCCGCAGCGAGACAAGTAGACCTCTGTATGAGAGTGTGAGAGGACAGTACGGGGTGCGTGGACCCCACAACAAGGTAGAAAGGGGCTGAATTATAGTTTTATGTAAATGACAAATACATATAAATGTTAGTTAGGCAGGTGTATTCGTTACAGCTGATGAGAGGTGGAGTAATTATTATAGGTACCTAGGGTAAAGAGACATTCAATTAGGTACCTACTCGAAGCTTGTAAAAGTCCGTCGTTCTGGAACGATCCAGCAAAATTGGCTTCTAGTAACTACTATCTTTGGGAGTATAAAGGGCTGCAAGCGGCTTGCAAGAGGTAGTCTATATACGACGCTCTGCTTTTGAACAAGAAAGACATTGTAAGTGAAAGTGAACGGTGAAATAAACGTAAATTGCTAAACCATAAATGTGAATTGTTAATTTTTTTAATAAATTGTTCAATAAATCTAAGTGTAAAATAAATAAAATAAAAAAGACCAGTTTTTTTTAATTTGAAGACTTTTTGAACCCTAAAAACACAACAATAGGGAGCCTGAAGAATTTGTCACGACGTTTTGAAAAAAGTTATTTTATTTTTTGGACATCAGGTGCAATTGAAGACAGGTTTTCTTTCAGGATTCTGTACAGTTACTTTAGAAACAAATTTTGTCCCACGGTCAAAAATCCTTGAGAAGATCTCTATTTTGAGGATTTTCCTCTCTCCTGAGATGAGGACGGTGACTGAAAGAGAAGTAAATACGGTTTGCACCGTAGAAATGGCTCATTTGAGAAGTATGACAGGAAAAACATTTAAAGTTAGAGTGAAAAACGTATGGGTTCTGAATGAATGCGGAGTAAAAGAAAGCGTGAAATTGAAAGTTCAAAGAAGTGTGATGCGATGGTTTGGACATTGAAAGGATGAATGAAGACCGACTGACAAAAAAAGTGTATAAAGGGATGTAATAGGTAAGCGGGGAAGGGGAAGACCTAGGAAAGAATAGATGAATCAGATAAGTGAGATTGCGAATGAATGGAATCTACAGAGTGGAAACAAGAGAAGAGCGCGCATGAAAAAAGTGATGAAACTAGATGAGATGAAAGAAGTATGCAAGGACAGAGTCAAGTGGAGGCACGTGTGTGGAGGTACCGGCCACCCCTAGAGGAATGACGGCAGGATACAAGACAAGACAAGACTGAGATGATTCTAAGAAATTTCATTTTGGATGTTTATTAGTCCTTTGGCTCTTTTTGTATCTGCTCTAGCTTCTACACCACCGTAAGTCATATTAGGTTTAATATATTTTTACATATAAAAATTAACATTTTAAACGCACTTTTCTGATATTAGAGGAACCGTTGTAAGAAAACTAATATTATTATCGATGTATCGTTTGGGTGGACCAGTAGCTAAGCACCTTTCTGTTCGAGTCCAGTACCCTTAGTACGAGTTGCAAACTTGAGTAAAGTAAAGTTTACGGATTAAAGTATTAAAGGGTGATTTTCCCAAAATATGCCGTATTTGTTTCTTACACTTTATGGTCTTAGCAAAAGAGTTACAGTGATGAAGAAAATCAAGTTCAAACAAACTGGGGAAAACCACTCTTAAAGCGGGTTTCGATTTCAAATTGTTTATTGTCCGTAAGGTTAGGTTATAATGCACATTATATTATACACAGACAGTAATACACAGAGTAATATGGTAGCAAGAATCGTTGGGACTCAATCCTAACAATGTCAAGCTAGTGTACTTGGGTGCTCAGAATTATCCGCGACGATCGTTTAGATGTCAATCTTAACAATGCAGAGCAGAAGGTGTTTGATCAGAGTTGTCCACAACGATCGTTTAGAGGTCAGTCTTAACAATGCAGAGCAGAGGCTGTCTGATCAAAATCTGATGCTCTCTGCTGGCTTGTATGGGCTTATATACACTCATTCAAGCTTCCTGATTTGGCCACTAGGGGCTTTACATACATTTGGCTCTGTATACAAAGGCTTTGTTTTAATTACAGCTGTCACCTATGGCTGTCACTGTGAAAGATAATCACAGTTGGTAAACCTGGTATTTGCTAGGAATCTTCACACTGCTTGTGCTGTTGACAAACATTATTTTGACAACTGATGTACCCTTTCTTGTTGTGCTGTTATACTCTTCAATACTTTTTGTAAACTTTACATTACTCAAGTTTTGCAACTCGTACTAAGGGTACAGTTGGATGACGTATTTTTACTTTTTTGATGCAGTGGTGTGGTCGTGAGTATCGAAACTTAGTAGGCAATTAAACGGTTCAACCATTAATATCTAATTGTTAAGCAAAATCCGCTTTGTCCAAGTTTTTATCGACCATTTGAGGATCCAAAGATATATCCACACCTTTGGCCTGACTTACTGTGTGGGGATCCTTCACGTGTCACACGGGACGGCATCCACTGTTCCCGACTTTAGGGTGCGTGTACCCCTGTTAGGGTACAGAAGGGACCCTAGTTAGGGGGAGTGAGAGAGGATCCTATTTAGGGGGGGTGGGGGCTTGTTTGCAGTATGAATATAGAGGGCCCATTTAATGAGACGCGTTGTTTGTTTCGGCACAGGCCAAACGCCCCTCCCACGGGGTGAGTGGAGAGATGACATTCCACTCTAAGTAGGAGGATGCTGTACGTAATATGCTGGAAGGTAGCTGGGTATTTTCAGACGAAAATTGCTTCATTTTGAAGGGTATTAATGTGCTTTTAAAAAAAGAATCATGTGCAAGTTTTATCGTTGAAAATAACAAGTTTCCTTACGAATAATCTAATCTAAGTTGCAGAGATATATTACATTGGGGATTCACATTATATGCATTCTCACAAGGAGACACGTACATACAAGTTCGCATTTGCACATGCCGCATGTGAACCTACAACATAAAAACCCAAATTTTAAATGAACATACACTAGGCAACTCTTGCCGTCCTTCCCTGAAACAGGGGTGATATTGGTAAAGTGAACGATTTTTTACAGCATGGGTGGTCAGCCGCATACCAGCCTATAAGTCAAGGAATCCTTACGAATAATAATAATGGGAAAGATAAGGGTTCGAGCATCTTGAATGAATGGATGATGAACGACTAACGAAGAAAGTGTACAGAGGGAATGTCAGAGAGAAGCGTGGATGGGGAAGACTGAGGAAGGGATGGATAGACCAAATAGGTGAGATTGCGAAATAATGGAAGCTGCAGACTGAGAATTTGAGAAGAGGATGCATGAGGAAAGTGATTGATGTTGAATAGATGAAAGAGATATGCAAGGACAGAAAAAAGTGGAGACTCATCTGCGGAGATATCGGTCACCCATAGGGGAACAGTGGCAGGATACGGTTACAGTAACAGTGTTAATAGTGTCGTTTTGTGATAAATCACTGCAAGGGCACTATTCGACTGTAACATCTCCAAAACAAACACGTCTTCAACCTGACCTAAACGCAATTTCACTCTCTACGACTCTAGGCTCATGGGAGGGCTCTTGAGGTGTGATACACACAAAAACAGCGCTCACCAAATAAATCATCCTAATATTATTTATTATTTTATTATTATGGGGTAGGACACTCCACATAGCAGGGCCGGCTATGCAAAAGGAACGATCCAAGTAGTCTGCTTTATTAGATCGTTTTGGTAAAATCAATTCTAATCAAATTTAAAAGCTACGCTTAGGGTTCAAATAATGTGTACAAAATAAATTAAAAGTGGTTATTTGAACATTTGATGAAAAAATCAAATCAGTACCATAATGGTCAAACTGTGAAGGATAGGAAAAAATATCGCCACTGTTTGGAATTTTATGTATGAAAAATATAAGATTGATTCAAACAGTCAGACAATTAATCTTCTTCTTCTTTATGGCGAATTCCCGCACACAGCAGAAGCGCCAGTGTTAAGTGATAGTCAGATAACTCAATAATAAAAATGGATATTATGATAAGTTTATAAAATAGTAAGGAAATTTATATTAGATGAATTAAATATGTAATGATAGGCAATTTATTATGGTAGGTAAGTTGAATAATGTATGTGGTGAGTTTAGTCAACATTAATTGTTTATGGTCTGACGTCCAGGTGTTTTATTGGCTGACGTTTGTGGTTGGTCAAGATGAACAGGGTGTTGTTGCATTATTTAGTGAGGTCGGAATGGCATAATATAAAAGCCAGATCTCTCGTAATTTGTGTCTTCTTTTCTTCTCTTGCATTATATCCTGACTGTTTATAACAAAAGTTCTTCTCTCGCATCATATTCTGACTAAATAAAAGTCATCATTATTCTTGTAAACTCTGTAACAAAATCTACAATAAAATCGCACATTGTCAAGCAAGAAACAAGTTTTTTATACTTATTCTACAGTCCATAACCAGCGACCGAAAAATACCAACAGCCACCTTAAGGCGTGTTATAAAGCTAAATCTGCCGTTTTTGTTTCTTACACTTTATGATCTTAGAAAAATAGTTACAGTAATGAAAAAAATCAAGCATGTTAATTAATTTTTTATCTTAATTATAAAGCTTGAACAAAATATATAACTTAAGAATTGCCACCAAAAAAAAATATTTAAAAAAACGCGTTTTTTTACATTTTTAGCTTTTTTTTCGTGTGTGTTGTATTTTGGAATTTTGTTTTTGCTTTTTAATTACAGAACTATACATTGTTTAGGTTTAATACTCAACATTTTTTTTATAATGTCAATAGTTTTTGAGTAAATATGGAAAAACTGAAACTACTAAATGAATTAAATTTTAATTAAATCAAAGAACACAGTTTTTCCATATTTAATCAAAAACTATTGACATTATAAAAAAAATGTTGAGTATTAAACCTAAACAATGTATAGTTCTGTAATTAAAAAGCAAAAACAAAATTCAAAAATACAGCACACACGAAAAAAATGCTAAAAATGTAAAAAAAAGGCGTTTTTTAAATATTTTTTTGTGGTGGCAATTCTTAAGTTATATATTTTGTTCAAGCTTTATAATTAAGATAAAAAATTTATAAACATGCTTGATTTTTTTCATTACTGTAACTATTTTGCTAAGACCATAAAGTGTAAGAAACAAAAATGGCAGATTTAGCTTTATAACACCCCTTAAAGGTAAAACTGAATAAGTGCTGATTCACTTATTTGTGTAATCGTTCAATCAGTCATAATAAAAGGAGAGCTTATATGAAAAAGGTTATGACTCTGGATGAAATGAAAGAATTATGCAAGGATCGAAAGAAATGACAGTTGATCTGTAATGCTGGCGGTTAAAGCTGAGGCTTTTAATTTTTTTTTTTTTTAAATTTTTTTACTGTTTAATTGTTTAGAGTTTATTTGTTTTATATATTTGAATGTATTAATTGCTTGTATTCCTTGACTGACAGGTTGGTATGCGGCTGACCACCCATACTGTAAAAAATGGTTCACTTTGCCAATGTCACCCCTGCTTCAGGGAAGGTCGGCAAGAGTTGCAGGGCTTATGTTTATTTGAGATTGGGTTTTTTATATTGTAGGTCCACATACGGCATGTGTAAGCGCGTAATTATGCGTGTCTGCTTGTGGGAATGCATTTAATATGAATCTCAAATGATACATATCTTTGCAGCTTAGATTTAGATTAAGATGGTTGTTACATATATTTCTAAGGGTTTGATGGATCACACAGTGAAAGTCCATTGTCTTTATAAAAAAAAAAATACACGGTTCTAGTTCACTTTAAAAAAAAAATGGTTTGCTCGAATCTTTTCGCCTCAAGAGCAGTGTTCTTGCAACAAAAATCAACGTCACTGCTCCTGAGGATGCCTTAATGAGGCGAAAATACTTGTATTCGAGCAAAATTTTTTTTTTAAGTGAAGTGAACTAAAAGCGCGTAATTTTTTTCGAGGATAACGCGGCAAGAAGATTCCCTATATGCGTAGCTTAGTTGCGTTTGCGTTAACTTTGATTATACATAGATTTGTATGGGGGCCTTTTATCCGGAATAAAAGTTGTGCTTCCAGAAGTTGATGAAAAAACAAGGAGTGTCGCAATGAATGGCTGATGGGGACGCTCGGAGGAGGCTCACAAAGTTATAGCCGAAACTTTGGGGGCGGCAGCTGCGGCGGGATCAAATGAAATTCATTTCTCTCGTGAGGGATTATCACGGTCCCCATGTGGTCAGGCTGGGCGCTGAATATTAAGCAAGCTCAGGGCGCCATCATAAACATGGCTAAGCGGAAAGATAGCGAGAGAAATGAAACAAATGTATGCGTTTTTGATTCGAATTTCTGCTTATGAATGCTTATAATATGGGAATCTCGATAATCTGAATTGCAAAGAAATATTGATATTTAAGTATTATACTTAATGCACGCCCATGAGACAATCAGGCAAGTGTAAGTTTGCTGTTACACATGCTGCTTGTCTAGTCTAATCTGATCTAATCTAATCTAAGTTGCAAAGATATGTAACATTGGGGATTCACATTACATGCATTCTCATAAGCAGATAGGTACCTACAAGTTCGCGCTTGTACATGCCACATGTGAGCCTGCAACATAAAAACCAAATCTCAAATGGGCATACACCCTGCAACTCCTGCCGACCTTCCCTGAAACAGGGGTGACATTGTGTTTGGCCTCATACCAACCTTCAAGTGAAGGAACCTTAGATTATCAATAAATTAATAAAAAAAAAGATCGGAGTTAATAATCAATAAGAGAAATGATGCTGGACTTGTGAAATAGATTTGTGAAGTATTGTGATGTCAGATGTGCGGGTATAACAGACAACGCTTAGAGCTGTCAGTACTCACAATGGGAAGGGTTCAGTCTGAAGAATGGCTGCAAATTCCTGAAAGAATATTATGCGGAATCCCCTGGTGCAGTGACTCGCAACCTTTTATGAACCAACGACTTGATTCTTTTTCTTTAACTAGAAAGCATTTTGATAGTTTGCTATAATAATAATAATATTAGTATGATTTATTTGGTGAGCGCTGTTAATGTGTGAATCATACTGTTATGTTAAGATTGAAAGGTATCTCCAGGATACTTACATCCGGCTAGCTCTCATCAGCATCACTCTCAGGGCGTGGGGTTTCTTCTTTGGTATTGCTTACTTATATCTTGGGAAGGTTGTATAATTAAAAGATAAGCTTAACATGAACAAATAAGGGTTTAAAAAATTAAAATAAAAAATAAAAAACAAATTGTATAAGGCTACGGGGCGAGTAAAATTTAATAATGTACGACCGTTTTTAATTTTAATTTTTTAAAAATGAAAGGTTACAAAGTGAATGCCTCATCAAATAAGGGTTTATTTACTTTACTAATATGGGAGAAAAAGAGGAAATAAGGGACTGGCCTGACCTGCTCTTTGTCACTAAAACATTCGAGTTCCGAACTGAAGGCCTGGAGCAGAGCCCCAGGCTAGGGGTGGCTCACGAGGCGGACGCCTCCACACGTTGGAGCCCCTGGGTGGGCGCTCCTATACACCCGTCTCTGGTCTACAAGGCGGGTGCCTTGGATGGCGGATGCTCCAAGTAGAAGGGGAGGGAGCTCCGTTGCTTGGGTGTTTGGTGCTTTGTCGCCGACGTCTGGCCCAGGACTGCCGAGCGATAATCGACAGCCCGATCAGATCCCACGGCGCAGTCCGGCTGCTTCCGTGACCGTTCGGCTCTGTTCGGCCCACGACACATACTGTACACTTTGAGATTGTTTTTTATATGTTATTTTAAAATAACATAACAATACCTCAAAAGCCTTCTGCGAGTTTGGTTGTCGCTATTATGATTTTAGTTGGGTTCCTTTAATTAAATTGACATTTAATTTTCAAGATTTATTTAACACAATGTTGGTGTACAATGTACTGATTTCTAGCTCTTGGTTTATCGACTTCACGGCTCAGTGTTTTAATCGACACTCGTCTTTCACGCAATTACAGTCTAAATATATAGCGCCTAAACGGTCGTTTCTCGCATATTCTGGACCCTTCTAAAGTGAACCACACACTTCTGTATTGTTCCATATTATTCTAGTTACAACAACGTGCCTGGGCACATACATACATACATTCAAACTCACAGTAGACTATACTAGAGGAGGACAAATACACAAAAGCTTTTTTCTCATGCGCACGATTCCCATGACTTGAAACAACGGTTTTGAATCACTGTCTTGGAGGGATGAAGGGGACGAAAGGATGGACACCGGTCAGCGGGAGAGAAGACAAGGAGGAGGTGGTCCACGGTAGGGAGGAGGTCCAGGATGAGGGAGGCTGCACATTACGTATTCATCCTACACCATTAATCAACCAGATCTCTGTTCAGATTCCAATCAGTCAAGTGAGACACACCACCTACCCCGAGTGCCAAACCTTGCGTTTAAGCTCAAACAGTGTGTCTTAACTTACAAAATAAGAAGTGCACGTCTAGCGAGCGTTTCAGTTACAATAGCTTCCTTGATGAAACGCTGTGGTCGCGTTTAGTCGAGAAGTAGTGTACTTGGGGTATACACTATACATGCTGCTTTCTGGGTACTAAAGAACCAGATGTATTCACTCACAAATATCATACCATTTAAAGGTTTAAATGTTATTTCAAAGATGGGATTGTTAAGTTAATAAAACTAACACATTAACACCAGACCGGTCGTTAGTTCAAGACCGGTCCGTAGTTCAGTGGTAACACTTCGGACTCTGAATGGGAAAGTTGTGGGTTCAATTCCCGGCGGAGCACAAAAAATATACCATTTATATTTTCAAATTTTCTCTTCGCTGGGTAGAAAAATTCATAAACTTTTACCAATGACAGGTCACTAAAGGTCCATCCAGGCTTACAGAAACTGGGTCTTGCTTGAGAATTGGCGCTTTGTAGCGACGACGACCAAGCTCGTAAAAAGGTCGATGGCTCAATTGGTACAATGCTTGCATTCTATGCCGAGAGCAAAGATTCGATCTCAAGGCTTACTCAGCCTTCACAAGAAATAAGAATCAGCCCCCCCGGGAGCTGGGAAATCCCCACTTCAACTGAAAGTGGTTGGTGTGAGGCCGCCCCCCTTACCTGTAAAAATAAATAGGTCCCGAAGCGCCACATGCGACCCCGTCGGGGATAACGCAAGCAAGAAGTTACACTATATGTGTAGCGTAGTTGCTGGTGACTGGATGCAGAAAGCCCAGGACAGAGACGCCTGGAGATATATGGGGGAGGCCTATGTCCAGCAGTGGACAAGAAGTGGGTGATAAAGTAAATAAGTAAGTAGGAACATATTAAAAACTAAGATTATGGATATTTTAATTTATTTTTATTTTATTAAGGAGAGAAACCAGATACAGACACAAGTACAAAAACATGAAAAATGTTAACTAAAACAGTAGAGTGCCTTAATCCTAAAAAAAACCCACAAATATGTAAAATGGTAAAATAGATAGTTTACTATAGACGTGCCTCTATTTCAAACGCAAAGAAAAGAAAACCACGCTTCAACAGATACCTACAATCAGTTTTTTGATCTTGTCTCATAGAAAATCAATTTTCTCTATCGGCGAGCAGTGGAGGACCCAAGGTGGCACCCTGGTGGACGCTGCTCGTGACAGGATTCCGCTTTGCCAGGCACGCACTTCACGGTGTGAACGCCGCTCCGGCCATTGTGCTAACGAACAACTGACGGTGATAAGCCGTAACGAGCGTTCCCGATATCGTTAACGATCACACAGAGACAGTGAACAGAGGAAAGAAGCTTAGTGTAAAAAGTAAAAGACATACACGCTGCTATCTGTAACTGTATCTGTTCTGCTATGGGGGGCCAGAGTCTCTGCAGAGCTGCCTCCATTTCTTACTATCCTTAATAATAATAATAATATTAGGATGATTTATTTGGTGAGCGCTGTCTTTGTGTGTATCACACCTCAAGAGCCCTCTGCCAGCTTGGTCGTCGCTGTAGAAAGCGCCAATTCTCAAGCAAGACCCAGTTGTTGTAAGGTTGGGTGGACCTTTCAGTGACCGGTCTTTGGTAAAGGTTTATGAATTTTTCAACTCAGCGAAGAGCACATTCGAAATATAAATGGTATATTTTTGTGCTTCGCCGGGATCCGAATCCACAACCTTCCATTTACGAGTCCGAAGTGTTGCCACTACGGACTACGGACCGGTCCAAGTCCTTACATACCTATTTCAACCCCACACCTAGTGTACTGTTAATATTAGAATAGGTATTAGCTATAACTATGCAATAAGAATCCTCATAAATATGTCTGGGTATGAATCATTGAATAAAATATTTGAAGCATAGCTAGAAATAATGATTACCACGTACTTACTTGAATCTGGAACTGTCTAGCGAATATAGTTCTAGATTGTACTGTTTTGAAGAGTATAAAAAGGGTGCAAGTTGCTTGCAGAGCCAGTATCCTACGAGCTTTTCAATTACATTGAACCAACTTAACCAGTGAACAGAAACCAAGTATAATGGAATAGTCGAGACTATCTTTGTGAAAATAAATTATTAAAAGTGTAAAATAAACAAATGTAAAAGAAGACCAGTGTTTTAAATTGAAAGACTTTTGGAACACTAAAATCGTAACAATATCCATCACCCTTTTCATGCATTTTCTTATTTTACACTCACTTCGTGTATCCCATTTTTAACATTCTCAATTTGATCACTTCATACTTTTCTTGGTCATCTCTTACCTCTCTTTCCTTTCACATTTCCTTTGTAGGTATATGTACTTTGTCAGCCTATCATCATTTATTTTTTCCACATTTAACGACTATTCTATAATCTAAGTTGCAAGGATATATTCATTTAAAGCTCTCAGATGTATGCCCACAAACCAACACGTTTAGTTCGCGCTTACAAATGCTGAATGTGTACTTACAAATAAAATTCAAACCTTAAATGAACATAATCCCCACAACTTTTGCCGACCTTCCCTGACACAGGGGTGACATTGGTAAAGTGAACCATTTTTTGCAGTATGGGTGGTCAGCCTCATACCAACCTATAAGTCAAGGAACAATATTTTCTAATAATAATAATATTAGGATGATTTATTTGGTGAGCGATGTTTTTGTGTGATTCACTTTTCAAGAGCCCTCTGCGAGCTTGGCCGTCGCTATAGAAAACGCCAATTCTCAAGCAAGACCCAGTTGCTGTAAGGCTGGATGAACCTTTGGTGACCGGTCATTGGTAAAGGCTTATTAATTTTTCAACCCAGCGAAGAGCATATTTGAAAATAAAAACGGTATGTTTTTGTGGTCCGCCAAGATTCGAACCCAACACCTTCCATTTACGAGTCTGAAGCGTAACCACTGGACTACGGACCGGTCAATATGTACCAACATATATGTACCAACAATCTTAATTGCTAATATAAATAGACAAATAAATACCATAATTTGTTTTCCTTGACTAATAGGTTGGTATGAGGCTGACCACTCATACTGCAAAAATTATTCACTTGGCCAATTTCAACCGTGTTTCAGAGAAGGCCGGCAAGATTTGCAGGACGTATGTTTATTTGAGTTTAGGGCTTAACGTTGAAAGTCCAAATGCGGCATGTGTAAGCGCGAACTTACGCGTGTCTTTTATGAGCATGTATTTAATCTTAGTTTTAAATGTTAATATACCTTTGCAACTTAGATAACAGACTATAAATACTGGTACTAATCCGCGACAATGCATCATAGCAAACCCGAAGTCGGTACCAAAGCTTAAAACATTGCGTTCACAACTCAATTATAGCGTTTTACCAAAAATGTATGGAATTCAAAACAACGTCTCTACCGACCGTTTTACTTTTAAACCACATTTTTTGTACACAAAGTTGTATACTTGGGGTGCGCCATTCAGGTATGACCACAACATGCTACGACTGGATCGATGATTACATGGGACTGAGACGGTTTGGCCCAATTTAAGTTTTTATTTATTAAAGAAGGTAACCAAGCTGCATATGTAGTGTAGCTTTTTTACCGTGATGTCCACGAAGAATGTGGCGTGTGGAACCTGTTAATTTTCACTGGTAAAGAGACCGATATTCACTTGAAGTTCCCCAGCTACCGTGGGGGTTGGTTCTCATTTTTTTGTGAAGGCTGAATGAACTTGACCTGTTAGATTTGATTAGACTAGATACTTCGTGATTGAATGTTTTGAAAATTGATTATTCTTTAATTATGAATGAAAAGTTTGCCATGTTTAAATCAACAATCCCTTTGTCTCCCACCAGGCAACCATCTACCTTACAATACCTGGTGAGCCCTCAACAGACTCAGGACTGGGGTGACAAGGTGCAGGACAAACCTTCAGAGATGGTACCTACTTAACCGTGGACAGGACACCTTGTGTGACTGTGGGGATATCCAGGACTCGATACACATGTCAGTGTGCCCCTTAATTGTTAAAAACTCACCTGGCGGACCTGCTTCAAGAAAACTACAATGCAGTGGCTGCCGCTAGTCACTGGAGATACTGAGCATAGGTGGATCTAGACATGTAAAGTAAGCACACTGACGGACCTGCTTCAAGAAAACTACAATGCAGTGGCTGCCGCTAGTCCCTGGAGATACTGCGCATAGGTGGATCTAGACATGTAAAGTAAGCACACTGACGGACCTGCTTCAAGAAAACTACAATGCAGTGGCTGCCGCTAGTCACTGGAGATACTGAGCATAGGTGGATCTAGACATGTAAAGTAAGCACACTGACGGACCTGCTTCAAGAAAACTACAATGCAGTGGCTGCCGCTAGTCACTGGAGATACTGAGCATAGGTGGTTCTGGACACGTTAAGTAAGGAAGTTGTCTCCCAGTCGTCCATGTCTTAGTTTCTCTTTACCTCCAAAGGTGGTGGACCACCGCGTCTTGCCTTGTATTGTCCTCTCCGTCCTTGGGAATGATAAAACTTTCGCGCGCTTTGTTGTTGCTCCTTATATCGGTTTCCTTTGCTGCGACTGCCTCATAAAGATTAACGACGGCCTGTCGGAACAAAGGTGCGACTCTCCAATAACAGTTATCATTATCAAAGGCATTATGGGCTTAATGAAATTTTATGAATTTGTGAAGAAAAATATGGTTGGTAGCTAAGGCAACTTCTTACCGCGTTGCCCACGAAACAGTGACATGTGTCGTGTGGAACGTATTTATTTTCACAAGTAAAGTGGTGAAGTTTCGGTTTCCATACTCCCATAGTGCGCTGGTTCTCATTCCTTGCGAAGGCTGTTTCTGTGAAAATCACGTCAAGAGCCGTCTGCATGATAGGTACTCGCGAGTACCTATCATGCAGTATAGAAAGCGCAAATTACTCAAGCAAGACCCAGGTGCTGTAAGGCTGACCAAAGACCGGCCACTGAAAGGTCCATCCAACCTTACACCAACTGGGTCTTGTTTGAGAATCGGCGCTTTCTACAGCGATGACCTAGCTCGCAGAGGGCTCTTGAGGTGTGATACACACAAAAACAGCGCTCACCAAATAAATCATCCTAATATTATTATTATTTATAGATACATAAGCATGTATGGGCTGCTCGTCCCTGCCCAAAGCTCCAGTCTGTACATCCCATTCAACAAACTGGTTTCGGAAATTTCATCACCTCTTTAAAGGCGGTCGCTAGATGTATTTTTGCCCGAGTAATGAACCTCGGGGGCTTGAACCCTGCACTTTACGGACTACAAGCTGAGGAGGGTTATGGCACCTGGACGGCTGCCAGCAGTTTCCCGGCCAGGCTGGGTGAACCGGTGACAGGATGGAACGGCGCAGTGACAAAACGACACATCACAGAACAACACATGACATAATGACACATGACAGAGCGACACAGTGATAAAACGACACATGACAGAACGATACATGACATAACGACACATGACAGAGCGACACAGTGATAAAACGACACATGACAGAACGATACATGACATAATGACACACGACAGAGCGACACAGTGATAAAACGACACATGACAGAACGAGACATGACACAATGACACATGACAGAACGACACAGTGATAAAACGACATATTTTAGAACGACACAGTGACAAAACGACACCTGACATAATGACACATGAAAGAACATCACGATGATCGTACCTTTCATGACGAAACATTAATACAGAGAATACATCACCGTGACAAAACCTCACATACGTCATGTGACGTTTTGTCTTTGTTATGTACTGCCCTGTAATGATTTTTCATAGTGATGTTTTGTCGTGTGATTTATTGTCATGTGTCGTTCTGTTATGTGTCGTTTGGTCACTTTGTCGTTCTGTCATGTGTCGTTTTGTCATGTGTCGTTATGTCGAGTATCGTGTTGTCACTGTGTCGTTCAGTCATGTGTCGTTATGTCGAGTGTCGTTTTGTCAATGTGTCGTTCTATAATGGAACCGGGTGAACCTTTTGCGCTCATCTAATATTTCACAACCGTAGAGCGTGGACTTTAATTAACATCCGGTCTTAAAAAAAAGAAAGAACGTCCATGACTCTTCACAGCCTGTATCGCGCACCATCAGATGAAGGCCGTAATAGTCATGGCATGTGAAAAAATTAACCAAATCTGTATTTCATAATATTGCAACGAATGTGTGATTATGTGTCGGTGTGTGTGTTTTTTATTACTTGTGTGTCCTTAGATGTAGGTGTTTGGATTGTTGTACTGGTGTTCGCTCGAAGTTTCTAATTAAGAATATTCTAGCATGGTCTAGACTCTAGACTCTAGCGTTTGCCAGAGTTACCCTTATACACCTATAAATAGAGATCGCAATGCTTTGAAGGCAGACATTCTGTAAAATTGGATCACTAATTGAAAACTCTAACTTGAAGTGAAGTGGTTGGCGTAAAGCAGACACCCTTACCCATGAAAATAAATAGGCGACACACGCCTTGTGCGGTTCCTTCAGGGGCAACGAGGTTAAAAGTTGCACTATATGTGTGGCTTGATCATATTTAGAATACAGATTAATAATAACTTTGGTTTTTGGTTGCTTCAATACTCGTATTTCCTCTTCGTGCATTCATTTTTTTTTTTTATACATTATTCAAACGCCGACTTGTTTTTTTCTCAAAGCAAACACACTTTTAAAACCAATTCCATACCGAGCGTAATCCATGTATTTCTCTCTTAGTATTTAGAGCCGCATACCTACATGCGCGTATTTGTACACATGTTCGCGCGAATGTTTGTTTAAAAAAGCAATCCTAAAGCAGCGATTGCAGCTCATATCAGAGATAAGGCAAAGTCGGAACGCGCCGTGTAATCCTAGATGTATTTCGAATTACGTCAAACTTTAAGAAGAGCGGATACCGAGGGATGATTTGGTGTATAGGTGTTTATTAAAAAATATAGTAATTCATTCAATAGTCCGGTCGATAGCTCAGTTAGCAGAGTGCTTGTATTCTATGCTGAGAGCTTGGGCTCGTATCCCACCAAGGGTGCCAGAAATGAATTCCCTTTTAGGTGTTTATTTCAAATCAAAAACAAAATTCCGGCAAGGTTTATTGATAAGCCTTCACAAGTAATGAGAACCAACCCTGACGGGAGTTGGGAAACCCATACTCAAATTGAAGTGGTTGGCGTTAGGCCAGCCCCCTTACTTGTAACAATAAATAGGTTCCACTCGCTACACGCGACCTCTTCGGGAAACACGCAGATTAAAAGTTACACTATGTATGGAGCTTAGTTAAAAAAAATAAGAAAAAACAAAAAAAATATAAAAGAAGATGTTTTTCCAGAATAAATTGGCAAGATAATAAATAATCTTTGTATTCTTTAATCTACAAAAATAATAGACAATGTTAGTTGCAAAGATTTATACTAAAAACATGCCTATAAGCAGACACGTATCAATTTGTACTTTAAAACAAATTTTTATTTTTGCCGCATGTGAATTACGATAAAACAAAGTACATTTTTTTTTATTTCATTTATTGAACAGAAAATTACTTTTTTTTTTGTTGTACTTAAATTCCCGTTTCGGTGTTTATTTCAAACCCC
This sequence comes from Agapetus fuscipes, assembly GCA_951799405.1. Taxonomy (NCBI): domain Eukaryota; kingdom Metazoa; phylum Arthropoda; class Insecta; order Trichoptera; family Glossosomatidae; genus Agapetus; species Agapetus fuscipes. The sequence continues at coordinate 12,046,999 of OX637357.1, read as the reverse complement.
AAAATTAAATACCGGCAAGGTTTACTCAGCCTTTACAAGAAATGAGTACCAGCCCCCCGGTGGTTGGCACAAGGCCGACTCTCTTAGCTGTAACAATAAATAGGTTCCACTCGTCACATGCGAAATCTTTCGGGGATAACGCGGCAAAAAGTTACACTTTATGTGTAGCTAAATAATAATAATAATAAATCAGGCTGATTTGTTTGGTGAGTGCTGTTTATTGTGTGTATCACACCTCAAGAGCCCTCTAAGCTAAGTTGCGTATTTGCATAATTTTTTTATTATATATTTTTTGTGCTCCGCCGGGATTCGAACCCACAACCTTCCCATTCAGAGTCCGCAGTGTTACCACTGAGCTACGGACCGGTCGGTAATTTTTTTTTAAATAGCACGTTCACAATTCACAATTCACAAATTCGGTCTGCGAATAATTCAATTCTATTTTCGGTAGAAATCGCTATGCCCCGCTTTTAAGACATGTGGGACGGAAATTCTGTGCTCGCAAGCTACGAACCGAACCGAGTGCTGGAAATGCGCAGGTCAGGTGGAGGTCGCAGCGCGCATGCGCCGCTACCTCGTTTCCAAAAACACCCCCGAGTAGGCGACGTGCTCCACTCTCCAGTGCCAGAGGAGCCGATCACCGGGACGGTCATCGTTCGTGCGTGCGTACGCACAGCTGTCGCGTGCATCGCAGAGTGTGTGTGTTGGTCCCAAAAAGCGCGGTAAGACAATCGCGACAAATATGTGATAAAAACCATTCGGAGATCGGAATCCACACAGTGGCGTATCGTGTGCAACTAAAAATGTTTAAATTATAATGGTTAGATCGTATGGCAGTGTGCCATTTGAAAGTTGGATGAAATAATAATAAAAAAACGTGTGTTCATTAAATAATGTATGTTTTATTTGATTAATAAAAAATTAAACTGCATGTTATTTTTAATAAAAATTAAATGAATGTGCAATGTCATTGATGCAATAAAAAGTTCAGGTGGGTTAATTCAGAAAATAACTGTTCTGTTTGATTAATAATATAATTTTTTTATGCAAAAAAATATTGTTCACTTTTGATTAATAAGATTATACTCATGTGAGTTTTATTCATATTTTAATTAAAATTTAAAAGGTTGTTTCCGTGCAATTAAGTTCTGATGTTTTAATTTCTTGAGAGGGGTTTTAATGAGGTTATGTGGGGTGTGCGATTTGCATTTTATTTTGCTTGAAATTCTTGGGGGATAGAGGTCACAGTTGCATGCACGCTAACTGCTAGGCCTGCTGAAATGCGGTGAAGGCCGTTAAAGCACTGACACGTATAAAATCTACCCTTGTTTTAGTGGCCTACAATTACACACCCCCTGATTAATCAAAATAATTAACTTACAGTACAATTCTTTCCGTGAATTAAAAGAAACATGAGATTTTAATTGCCTGTTATCTTTTACCTTGTACGTCTTCTTCTGTTTAAGTAATAAAAAACAAAAAAATGACAAATTAATTAATTTCTAATTTTAATCAAAATACCGAAAAGTGTTTTTAGCCTTTCTTGTGTGAATAAAAAGGCAACTGACCTCATAGTCCGTTACAATTTTTAAAGTAGATTTAATTTCATTAAAAAGTGTTTTGTGAAAAATAATTAATTTTAACAATTTGAATTTTGTTAACATGTACGTTTCTACGTGAATAAAAAATCATAGTTAAATTTTAGGAGTTAATTAATTTATGTAAGTTTAACTAAAAGCGTATTGTGAATAAATAATTAAATATGAATCTGGTCCTAAAAGTGCATAGATAAAGAGCTTTTACAACTAAATCAATTTCGTTCAAGCCGCATAATTAATAAATAATTGAATATGTTAATAATATCTAAAAAGTCCCACAACGTGTATAAATTATAATTAAATACAATTAATTAATTTAATTAAACTTTGTCGTGACATACTATAGAATCTTGTGTTCATAATAAACGATAAAATTAAGATAAAAAATAAATTTAAAAGTCCATGACCTATTATAAATTGATGAAAATAATTAATGTAATTAAAACAGTTGTGTGAATAATTAAATGCATGTGGTGGTAAAAGTAAATAGTGATAATATAAAATTGAGTTGGTTTGTGTAAATTTGTGATTGGATCGGAGCTTTTCAGTCTAAGGAGCTTTGGAGTATTTCCCTGTAAGTCGAATTTTTGTTGCAAAATTTATTAAATAATTATTTAATTATATTATTTTTTTCAATGCTACCACGCTGGTTTTCAATTTAGTACTTAACTGATAACATTAGTGGCTCTCAAACTTTTCCTCTTATAAGCCGTAATATGGGTTTTAGACACAATACTTCAGCAGCTGCAATATTGTAAAACATTTAATGTATTGAGTGTGTGATTTTGTTGCTTGTTGTGTGTGTTAGTGTTGTTATGTTAGTGTGTCATTTTTTTTTTTTTTTAAGAAATCCTGTGCGGGAGACTCCCTAGATTCTAAAGACTCTAGGGGTCTATGACACTTGTTGTAGTGCCGCAGAGGTGTACGAGCTTGGTCGTCGCTACAAAGCGCCATTACTCAAGCAAGACCCAGTTGCTGTAAGGCTGGATGGACCTTTGGTGACCGGTCATTGGTAAAGGTTTATGAATTTTTCAACCCAGCGAAGAGCACATTCGAAATATAAATGGTATATTTTTGTGCTCCGCCGGGATCCGAATCCACAACCTTCCATTTTACGAGTCCGAAGTGTTGCCACTACGGACTACGGACCGGTCCAATTACTGGTTATTTATTTCTTTATTGGGATATTTTTGTAAAACTAAATACAAAAGATTGGTTTACTGACTTTGATGTTGAAATCTTCAAGTTCTACCAGAGAGTTTTATTTAAAATAAAAAAAAAACGGATTGTACGAATTGAGAAAGTGAAGAAGGACGAATCTCTTAACGTCTCGTTGGAGTCTCCAATGTCATCAGGAGCCTGTCTCTACCCTTATGATGAAGCACGAATTGATCGTCAAAGAGAAACGAATTCTAAAGAGGCTGGATACGACTTCAAAGCTACATTCTCTACCATTTTCGGGCTTAAAATCAGTTTTAAATATATCAGTTTTATAAAACCAAATGTGGGATCTAGATTTGTTTAGGAAATTAGATAAATATACATATAGCGCTGTACAAAACTTTTAAGTACCTAATTGATCAACATGCTTCTATATGTAATCTTTAATAATCCAAGTTGCAAAGAAATATCAACATTCAAAACTCATAATCATATCAAATGTATGCCCACAAACAGACACGTGTACATACATAAGTTTGCGCTTACAAAAGGCTGAATGTGTTCTTACAAATTAAAAACATACCTCAAATGAACATAAACCCTGCAAATTTTGTCAACCTTCCCTGAAACAGGGGTGACATTGGCCAAGTGAACCATTTTTTACACAATGGGTGGTTAGCCTAATACCAACCTATAAGTCAAGGAATTCCTCTAAATCTAAATCTAAGTTGCAATATTATGTATCGGTTGAAATTCATAATTAATGCATTCCCACAAGCAGACACATATAATTTCGCGCTCATACATGCCGCATGTGGACCTACAATATAAAAACTCAATCTCGAATGAACATAAGCCGTGCAACTCTTGCCGACCTTCCCTGAAACAGGGGTGACATTGGCAAAGTGAAATATTTTTTACAGTAGATATCTATAGGTGGTCAGCCTCATACCAACCCATAAGTCAAGGAATACAAGCAATTAATAACATCCAGTTATACAAACAAACAAACACTAAAAAATCTACAAAACATCTATACAAATAAAAAATTATTCTTGGCCTTAGCCGCCTACATTACAGATCAGCCGCCATAACTAGAAAAAATGTTACAGATCGCAGAGTACCGGAAAGCGCCCGAAGGAAGGATCCGAAGATTAACGATGGTACACGAAGTTGTTTCAGTTTGTTTCGGGTGGAGGGGGAGGGGCATACAAATATGAAACACATCTCGCAAAGCGCGTAAGACATACATCACGGCGGGCAAACAGTAAATATGTAACAAATAACAAATAAAGTAAACCGGAGATGCACGAAGCTTAACGGAGCTTCGCGAGTCAAATGCCATGAATACCTGCCGAGGGTGGATCGAATTTACATTACGCAAAATAAACACTGAAAATACAGTGCAACTTCTTACCGCCCGAAAGATTCGCATGCGGCGTGTGACAAATATTTATTTTTTCAAGAAATTAGGCCGGTCTTACGCTAACCTCTTAACTTCAAGTGGGGGTTTCCCTGTTTCAAAATGGAGCAAATTCTCTATTCTTGTGAAGGCTGAGTAAATGATGACTCACGCTAGACCGTGTTGAGTCCGAGACGAGCTTCGGCCGTACCACTGTCAATCAGTATAACATGTATGGACCAAAGAGTAGTATGGACACACTCACGCTGTACCAAGTGACGGTCTAGCAAAGTACAACGCTGACGCCGAAATGCTGACCTCGGTGACTATGCACGGCCGAAGCTCGGCTCAGACCCGACACTGGCTATCGTGAGGCATCTGTACTTGTATTTAATTTTGACGAAATCATGTCTCACACCCTCGGTGGGATTAGAACCCTTGGCCATCTGGTTGTAAAGGCAAGCGTTTTATCAGCTGAGCTATCAACGGACCGTGTAAAAAAATTACAATATTCCTATTAAAAGCTGCATTTAACAGTCTTTGTTCATAAGTAACTACAATTAAAATAAAATTCGTCGGTATGGTCAAGGAGATAAGGCGTCGGTACTCAAATTTGTGTTATTGAGACAATTGCAAGTTCAAACCCCGCCTACGTCGCGTCGTGTCCTATCCACAATAACTTTGTCCCTGGTTCAACAGATGTCAATGGGAAATTGTTAGTTAATAATTAATTCAAATAATGAATTATGAATTGATAATGTTAAAACTTGTTTCTGGCCAGGCAAAATAGGTTGTGAATTGCATTCCTCCTTAAATATCTATTTAACAAAAAAAGTTGGACAAAACAGTATACCGAGTATCAAAATTTACGTAAATCTCTTGATTGCGTAAATCGAATATGTATGGAATATACGACGGGACTTCTAGAGAGTGATTTAGTTTTTATACATTTTTTAGATTTACGCAATCGAGGTGAGCTTATGTAATGTTTGATCGGGACACAGGATTTAAATCCCTAATAGAAGAACATTTTACGTGATGTGATTCCTGAAGTATAAAAAAAACATTAGCTTTGTATGCGCGTAACTTTATTCACATCCAGCTTGATCTTTCTCAGCTTCCGAAATTTCACATTATATTAACTTACCATATACGATCATCAAAGCGTGACAGTTTTGCGTGTAGTCGCAGCAGCCATAATATGCCAAAAGTGACATTCAATTAAAATGAAAGAATGCATAAAATTTAATCTCAGTTGAAAAGATATATTACATTTAGGATTCATATTAAATGCATGCCTACTAGAATACACGTATATGTTCGCGTTTAGGCTGGTTTTAGTGTCGCGCTGACCGTCAGCGCTGACCGTTCAAAATATATGAACCTGTAGGAAGCGTTTTAGAATGGCGCGTAGCTATCAGCGCGACAAGTTCATATATTTGGCTGTCAGCGCTGACGGTCAGCGTGTTGTCAGCGCGACACTAAAACCAGCCTTACACATGCTGGTTTGCACTTACTAAATCAATAACTCTCAAAGGAACATAAGCTCTGCAACTCTTGCTGATCTTCCCTGAAAAAGCGGTGACGTTGGCAGAGTGAGACATTTTTTACAGTGTGGGAGGCCAAAATATATGGACGATTTATTTGGTGAGCACTGTTTTTGTGTGAATTGCACATGCCAGAAGGCTAGGGCTCAATCCCCGCTAGGGGTGCTAGAAACGATTTCCTGTTTCGGTGTTTTTTTTTTCAAATCCAAATACCAGCGATGTTTACTCAGCTATCACATGGAATAAGAACCAACCCCGTAGAGCTGAGAAGTCAACATGCTACATAAGTGAGGTGGTTGGTGTAAGGTCAGCTTCCTTTCCTGTGAAAATAAATATAGAGGTTCTTCACTCCACATGCTACTTCTACGGGGAAAACGCGATAAAAAAATCCCTACGTGTGCAGCTTAGTCGCGTTCAGCGGTAGATCTTTTTTCTGTTACTCTAAAAAATACCCTTCACACGGATGCATGTTAATTCAAACGTGATAAACATGAATGATTGTCTGTTGTGACAGTGTTGTGTCATGAACATCTGATCAAGAAGTATGGAAGAGGAAGAGGAGCAGGGAGATGGAGGAGGGAGGTGGAGGAGGTACCACGACAAAATGCCCACCGACATTATGTCCACCGACAAAATGTACACCAACAAAATATCCACGCAACAAAATGTCCACCGACAAAATGTCCACGCAACAAAATGTCCATGCGACTAAATGTCCACCGACATAATGTCCATCGACAAAATATCCATGCGATAAAATATCCACCCGACAAAATGTTCACGCGACAATATGTCTACAGACAATATTTTTTATGAATTTGATAATATACTTAAATGATATGATATGCTTCTTGACTGATAGGTTGGTATGAAACTGACCCCCGTGCTGTAAAAATTGGATTTGCAAGGTTTATATATATATATACACTTTTTTAAGGAATCCTGTGCGGGAGGCTCCCCAATTCTTGAAAGTTTTGGGGGTTTATGTCACCCTGGAAGGGTGCCGCAGAGGTGTTGCTTGAGTTGTTGCTTCTGTCGTGAGGCGCTGCAAGGAAGTGGCGATTGATGTTGGTTTTGAATAAAACCGGATTATATTCATGTGAGTTTTGTTTAGTTGTATGCACACATGCAGAATGTGTAGGCGCGAACCTACATGTGCCTGTCTGTGGGTATACATTTAATATGAGCCTTAAATTTTAACATCTCTTTGCAGCTTATATTATAGATATGCGATTTATAATATATTGTATGATTTTGTAATTTTTTCGGTGGACGTTTTGTCGATGGACATTATGATGGTGGACATTCCGTCAATGAAGATTTTGTCAATGGGCATTTTATAATTGTAACTGTAGCTCTGTCGCCATTCCGCTAGGGGTGGCCAGAGCCTCTGCAGAGTTGCCTCAATTTTTTCCTATCCTGACATACCTCTTTAAATTCCTTCATATCCATCACCTTTTTCATGCATTTTCTTCTTTTACGCTCACTTTGTATATCCCATTCTTTCAGAATCTCCACAATCTGATCACTCCATACTTTTCTCGGTCGTCCCTTCCCTCTTTTTTCTTTCACACTTTCTTTGTATACATACTTTGTCAGTCTATCATCATTCATTCTTTCCACATGCCCAAACCATCTCATCACATTCTTTTGTACTTTAACTTTCACATCCTCTTTCAAATTACATTATTTTTTTACCCATTCATTCCTAACTCTATCCCTCAAAGTTTTTTTTGTCGTGTGGACATTTTGTCAATGTACATTGTGTCGGTGGACATTCTGTCAATGGACATTTTGCCAATGTACATTGTGTCGGTGGACATTCTGTCAATGGACATTTTGTCGTGTGGACATTCTGTCAATGAACATTTTGTCTTGTGGACATTTTGTCAATGTACATTTTATCGTGACTCGGGTGGAGGATACGGACGACTGGAGGGAGTTATCGTTTCCGCGAGTCTGGCCGAGCCTTCGGGCAGTTTCGTGTTTTCCTTCTGATTGAAAAAACTTTCCTCAAAGATGGAAAAGTTTGTTTATTTTTTCATATTAACCGCGGTAATAATAACATCGTTTCATGTACACTCTGAGGTCGCCATTACTGCGCCAGAACTTTCCACAGACCTATAAAATGTTTGTTGATATTTTCTGTACAATATTTTATTTTATTTTTACTCACTTTGGAACTACATTTTGTTTGTATTCAGTAGAGCATCGATTTTCCGAGTCTAATTTATCAATCAGATATCGTGGTAGTATAAAATGTGTTTTGATATTTTCTGTACAACAATATTTTATTTTATTTGTCCTTACTTTGGAAGCACATTTTGTTTATTTGTATTCAGTAGAGCATCGATTTTCCGAGTCTAATTTATCAATCAGATATCGTGGTAGTATAAAATGTGTTTTGATATTTTCTGTACAACAATATTTTATTTTATTTGTCCTTACTTTGGAAGCACATTTTGTTTATTTGTATTCAGTAGAGCATCGATTTTCCGAGTCTAATTTATCAATCAGATATCGTGGTAGTATAAAATGTGTTTTGATATTTTCTGTACAACAATATTTTATTTTATTTGTCCTTACTTTGGAAGCACATTTTGTTTATTTGTATTCAGTAGAGCATCGATTTTCCGAGTCTAATTTATCAATCAGATATCGTGGTAGTATAAAATGTGTTTTGATATTTTCTGTACAACAATATTTTATTTTGTTTGTACTTACTTTGAAGTACATTTTGTTGGTATTAGGTAAGTAGAGCCTCGATTTTCTGAGTCTAATTTATCAATCAGAGATCGCGGTAGTCCAGTCGATAGTAGGTACTGATAGAGTGCTTGCATTCCATGCCGAGAGCCTGGGTACAAATCACACCGAGGTTGTCAGAAATTTGTTCCCGTTTTGGTGTTTATATCTATAATATAATCTAAAATCTAAGTTGCAAATATATGCGAACATTTAAAGCTCATATCAAATGCATGTCCACAAACAAACACGTGTAGTTCGCGCTTACAAATGCTGAATGTGCTCTTACAAATTAAATCCAAACTTCAAATGAACATAAAACCTTTAACTTTTACCGATCTTCCCTAAAACAGGGGTGACATTGGCAGAGTGAACCATTTTTTATAGTATGGGTGGCCAGCCTCATACCAACCTATAAGTCAAGGAATGAATAATGATTAATGAAATGTCAAACTCATAAATAAAATACCGGCAAGGTTTACTCAGCCCTCACAAGAAATGAGAGTACAAACCCCCTCAAGAGCTGGGAAACCCCTACTTCAACTGAAGTGTTAGGCGTGAGGTCGGCCCTCTTACCTGTGATTATGAATAGTTTCCACTCGCCACATGCGACTCCTTAGGGGTAAAAGTGGTATCAGGTTACACTATATATGTGGCGTAGCAGCGCTTGTTTTAGCGTAGTGGTAGCTTGTTAGTTTTGTCGATGGTTCAGTTAATGTGAGTGAGGTGGAGGATGATATGACTCCTCTTTTTAATTTTACAAATAACTTTAAAGTAACCTCTTCTACTTTGAATAAGAGTTTTAGGCTTACACGGCCGGCTGATGATGCTGGAGTGATGATTTCCGGGATCTGTTGCCGTGGTCTGTAGGAGCTGGAGCTTCCGGACGTTTCGCCCATTTCTACGATGGGCTTCTTCAGCGTGAAGTATGATGATGATGATGATCTTGATGAGAACTGTGATGTCAGTGTGTGTGCACCCCTCAGTGCAATGTTACAAGCTCCAGCTCGCACAGACCACGGCAACAGATCCCGGAAATCATCACTCCAGCACTATTCTACTTTATTTGAAACACTGTTCATTTGAGATAAATTGGGTTTTTATGTTGTAGGTTCACATGCGGCATGTACAAGCGCGAACTTATATCTACGCGTTTGCTTGGAAAATGCATAAAATGTTAATCCTTAATGTTACATATCTTGAAACTTGTATTAGATTAGATTAGAAAAAATGGAGAGACATTCAATTAGGTACGTCAAACGATAATTTCATATTTTATTTATCCTTTAATTATAAACATACATAATATTAAGTATGAGTATATTAAGTTACTGAATTTGTAACAAAAATGTACATCTAATTTAACTTTATTATGTTAGGCTGACCATCCATGCTGTAGAAAATGGTTCACTTTGCCAATGTGACCCCTGTTTCAGGGAAGGTCGGCAAGAGTTGCAGAGTGTATGTCCATTTGAGATTTGGTTTTTATATTGTAGGTTCACATGCGGCATGCGCAAGCGCGAACTTGTACACATCGAACCATTTACTTTTAGAGTCATGGGCACGCCTCTGACCTAGAGGTTCTTGTTTTGTCGTGCCGTTGCTTTCACTTCACGGGAAGGCCTTCCGCCACTTGAGAAAATATATAGCTTTGCATGAGCGTCCATGTGCTGTGGGTCCTTCTGACACATACATACAGGACGGGTACGAGGAGGGTTTGAGCATATAAAATCATGGTATCTGCTTGTGAGAATGCATGTAATGTGAATCCCCAATGTCACATATCTTTGCAACTTAGATTCGATTAGATGTCTACGGGGGACTCAATCCGTAAAAGATCGAATAATAGAGGCTCTACCATACTTATCTTTTCTTTATGATAATTTCTAGCATAAATATTTATTTCTGCAATAAAATGTATCGCACGAGAAATACTTAGGTTAATACTTGCTGACCACAATATTTTTACAACCACAGAGAAACTTTTAACATAAATGATTTTATCTTTATATTTTGTTTTCTTTTTTCTCATACCTCACTGCGTATTCTAGGAATTTAAATCCGTTCACCCGACGAGATTTTAAAATATGATTTCTGACATTCCGGTCGACAGCTCAGTTGAGAGAGTGCTTGCATTCCATGCCGAGAGCTCCGGGTTTGAATCCCACCTAGTGTGTCAGAAATGATTTCCCATTTCGGTGTTTATTTCAAACCCCACAATAAAATATGGATGTCACTACCCACGGACAGACACTCAAATCCAGGGACTCGAATAAAAGTCTACTCCAGCTGCCGCGCAGAGCCACAAGGACGGTGTTTGGTGACCGAGCCTTTATCGTTGCTGCTCCGACGGCTTGGAATTCTCTTCCTGCGACCCTGAGGGAGCTGAAGACTGAGGCAGCTTTTCGCAAAGGGCTCAATTTTTTTTTTTCAAAGAGAATTACAAAGCGCCTTTGCAGTGACTCAGTCACAAAAAGGCGCTATACAAATGTTATTTATTATTATTATTAAAATACCGGCAAGGCTTACCCAGCCTTCACAAGAAATGAGTACCAGCCCTCTCGGGAGCTGGAAAACCCCTACTTCAACGGTTGTGGTTGGCGTAAGGCCGGCCCCCTTACCTGTGAAAGTCGGTGTTATGGCCGAGGGGGCCAAGTGGGCTGATCTCTCTAGCGTGTTTGAAATGGAACAACGTTGGTTCGATCCCCGCCTGGGTCATTTGACCATAACTTTGATCCTGGTTCATCAGATTTTATTGGATAATTATTAATTAATAATTCATTAAATAAACAATAATTAACTTATTAATTGATTAAAACCTGTTTCTGGCCAGGCAGAATAGGTTGGTGAATTGCATTCCTCTTCACAAATCTATTAAAAAAAAAACATTGGTTCAACTCGCCACATGCGTCCCCTTCGGGCATAACGCGGCAAGAAGTTACACTATATGTGCAGCTTAGTTGCGTAATTTTGAACCTTGCCTGCACCGTGTTCTATTGAGAATAACTTGGACTCTTGTTTCACATATGGCATTGGGTAATTCTGGATTAATAGTTCATAGAAATTAAAAATCATGAATTATTAATTGTTATGTTAGTATCTGTTTCTGGCCAGGAAAAATAGGTAGGTGAATTGCATTCCTCTTCGAAAATCTATTTTAAATCAAGACTGACCCCTTTTAAAAATGCTACTCGTGTTTCAGGGCAAAAGTTTCATAGACAAGATTGATTTAAAATATGGGGCTTTTTTTGCAAGTGCAAGTGCGTGTTTGCTTGTGGGCGTGCATTAAATACAAATATGATCCTAGCAGCTTGGATTGTAGGTAATATGTTACAGACTGATAATAAAAATACATTGAAATGCAAGTATAAGCCACGTTTTTGGCTGCACAATCGTCGATATATTTCAGGCAATGGCCGCGATAAGCTGCGTCCCCGCCCAGGGTTCCTCTGGGGTTGCTTTGCGTTTGAGATTTCTTCCACCTCCCCCTCTCCCTACTACCCACACTTCCCCACCCCCCCTCCCTCCTCCTACCTGCTTGCATAGTGGAGGAACCTGGTTGCATAAAGCATGCACGGAGATGACGTTCAGATCGGGACAGTAAACAGAAGGCAGTAGTTAGTGCAAGCGAGTCGAGACCCATCTGAAGTCTAAGCTACACAACTGCATACCGCGTTGCCCCCAAAGAGCCGATTTTTAATTATTTTATGCAGGTAAGGGGTCCGGCTTTATGTCAACCACTTTAACAAAAGTAAAACCGACACCCTTACGCGCGAAATAAATTGGTTAAACTGATATTAAGTTGAGTAAATGATTTTTTTATAGCGCCGTTTCGTGATGTAGTCACTCTAAGGGCAATTGTGCAAATGATGCCAGAATTTGCTTGTCTTCAGTGCATTTTGAAACTTTCCGTAGACTCATCTAGCTCTCTCACATGACACGGAAGGTGGTTACAGGTTCAATGGACCAGCAACTGCAAATGCATCCTCTACAAACACTGTGCTAACTATTTTTATCGGCTCTTTAAAACGTGACTCGGTTTCTGCCGAGCGTAGTGTGAGGCTTTTTTTTACCGAGGGCAACAGACTTGATAAAGCCAGCGAGATATTTGGTTGTAACACTATACGTGCAGCTAAGATGTCAGCTCTTTGAGTGATAGTTTGTTTTGAGGCTGACCCCCGTGCTGTAAAAATCGATTCACTTTTGCCAATGCCACCCCGGTTTCAGGGAAAGGCGGCAGGAGTTGCAAGGTTTATGTTCATGTGAGGTTTTGTTTATTTGTATGCACGCATGCAGAATGTGTAGGCGCGAACCTACATGTGCCTGTCTATGGGCATGTATTTAATATGAGCCTTAAATGTTAACATATCGCACGTTTAATAATAAAGAGCAATAACTCAAAAAATAAGAATGTTGGGAAATCACGTTTAAAGTTTAGACAGCCAGTACAACTTGTATGGGATGAAAAAGGCGGGGTCATATTCGTCCAAATTGAACGGCTGTCGCATTCTACCTATTCGTCTCGCATTGTTCTTGCGTTTTATTACAAAATCTCGATTTTCCCAATTTTCGAGTTATTGCTCTTTATTATTAAACGTGCGATATATTTGCAGCTTGGATTATACTCGTATATCACAGCTGTCTCCGTCTGCAGCTTGCATTAGTCCGGTGGGAGCCGCCCTTAACTTCCCGCGTCTGTGCCCGCCGCTGTTTGTACTGAGAAAGCTTTGAGCATAAATTATGAGAGTCCATGTAAAACATCGAAAGACTTGTTAACTTTATCGCTTGCATCTTTAATCTAAGCTGCAAACATCCCTGTGCATGTGTATTTAAGCTCCTAACTGAGACGTAACGAACATAGGTACCTAGGTAGCAGATAAACTTTTACAAATCTATCTTCTTCAATCTAAAATGGCGGCTGATCTGTAATGTAGGCGGCTAAGGCCAAGAATTAATTTTCATTTTTATAGATTTTTTTGTGTTTGTTTGTATGTATAACTGCCCAACAAGCAAACTAGTCATATAAAAAAACCGTTATACGACTTTAAGTCATATAAGAGTTGTATAGCAGTTATTAAATGACTCTTTCGTCGTATAGACGTTGTACATCCGACTGTTAAGTCGTCTGACTAAATAGTCGTATAACATCGTCTAATAAACGTTTTAACAACATAATTATAAAACTATCACATAATCTATCTATAATCTATAATCTAAGCTGCAAGGATATGTAAGCATTTAAGGCTCATATGAAATGCATGCCTACAGACAGGCACATGTAGGTTCGCGCCTACACATTCTGCACGTGTGCATACAAATAAAGAAAACCTCACATGGACATAAACCTTGCAACTCCTGCCGCCGTTCCCTGAACCGGGGTGGCATTGGCAAAAGTGAACCGATTTTTACAGCACGGGTGGTCAGCCTCGTACCAACCTATCAGTCAAACGTTTACTTATTTACTTATTTACTTACTTTACATTTACTCAACACAAACCTAAGTCGTATAAACATTTCAGTCGTATAAAGGTTTTTTAAAGACAATTTTGTCGTATAAGAGCATTTGGATAACATCTATACAACTTGTTGGTTGGTTGGCAACACAATTTTTTTAGAAATTCTAAAACAAAAAACAATGGCGCTCGATCACGCAGTCTTTCAAAAACGTTTATTCGACCAAAGGTTATATAACAGTCGTATAACGGTGTATCGATGACTTGCACTAAAATGGCTGACCATAAAGATATAAAATGTTTTAAAAATGTTTTTAAAAATTGTCAAAAATTAGATTATCCTTAGAGGGCGACAGTAAATAACTTAGTATCATGATATATAATACCAATGAAATGACATTCCCATAGAAATCCAGACGTAATCCAATCTTTACCATATACTCAACACATATTCAATATTAATACTAATAATAAACCATTTTTACTTACCTTATTGTCTACTTTGTCCAATTTTTGACACAAAAACCACCTCTCTTCAGAAAAGTCCTCAGTCCAGTGAACATTAAAACATATTGGTAATTTTAAAACCTTTATATGACTCTTTGGTCATGTAAATGTTTTCTCTGTACTCTTATACAACGTTTTGGGATTTCTGTTACCTTTATACTATCTTTACTCAACTATTTGTTGTTATCATAAAACCTTTATTTAACCATTATACGACCAATAGGTCGTATAATTTGCGCCACTTTCGCATTTTATAAACGTTTTCGTAACGTTTATATGACCAATCTTATCGGACCAGAAGTTGCAGTAAAACGTTTTCTCAACTTTTATACGACCTTTTTTTGCTAGTTGGGTGGATGTAATTAATTGCTTGTATTCTTTGACGCATGTGAACCTACAATATAAAAACCCAATCTCAAATGAACATAAGCCGTGCAACTCTTGCCGACCTTCCCTGATACAGGGGTGACATTGGCAAAGTGAACCATTTTTTTACTGTATGGGTGGTCAGCCTCATGCCAACCTATAAGTCAAAGATTACCCTTCCCGTATAAATGTGTTTACATCACGGTGAAGCTAGTACAATGTTCTTAATTTATGTCTATGCTGATCTGTATTCCAATTTTCTCTCCGTATTTGAAATAACCTGTTCTATAGAAACAAGGGAAATCCCCGCGCTTTCCCTACGTCATCGTCCTAATTAATAAAACGGATTACTCAGCTGATTCTGGGAATTTTCGTCTCAGCTTTTGGAGCGCGAAATCTGTGTCAGGATGGTGACCTGTGCTAGGAGGAGATTACGTATTAGGGAGCGTAATGTGTGTTTCATTTTAAAGAGAAACACAGATTTTTGTGAAGATATGTCAAAGAAAAACACACTTCAAAGGCTGTTTAATATAAATACTATATCTGGGTTAAGAGCGCTCTATACCTGTCGTTTTATAAAAAATATGTTTCTTTAACTTTATGGTCTTAATAAAAAAGTGACAGTTTTGAAATAAATCAAGCAAGTTCATTGTTTATTTATTTAAATTATAAAGGTTAAAAATATATAACTTAAAAGTGTTACCCCAAAAAATGATAAAAAACACGTTTTTTTTCATTTTCTAATCGTTTTCTTTATGTGCTATATTTTTTCTCTTTTTTTATCTCGCAAGATTTCTGATAATTGAATAGTTTTTTAGAAAATATGGAAAAACTGTTTTTAAAATTTTTTATTAATTAAGTGGTTTCAGTTTTTTCATATTTTCAATTATTACAAAAAAATGGCTTCTTGGGAACCAAATAATGCATAGTTCTGTAATTAACAAGAAATGCCCACCGACAAAGGTCCACCGACACAATGCCCACCGACATGGGTCCACGCGCCAAAGTGCCCACTGACAAAGGTCCACTGACACAATGCCCACCGACAAAGGTCCACCGACACAATGCCCACCGACATGGGTCCACGCGCCAAAGTGCCCACCGACAAAGGTCCACTGACACAATGCCCACCGACAAAGGTCCACCGACACAATGCCCACCGACATGGGTCCACGCGCCAAAGTGCCCACCGACAAAGGTCCACCGACACAATGCCCACCGACAAAGGTCCACCGACACAATGCCCACCGACATGGGTCCACGCGCCAAAGTGCCCACCGACAAAGGTCCACCGACACAATGCCCACCGACAAAGGTCCACCGACACAATGCCCACCGACATGGGTCCACGCGCCAAAGTGCCCACCGACAAAGGTCCACCGACACAATGCCCACCGACAAAGGTCCAGCGACACAATTTCCACGCGACATAATGTCCACTGACAAAATGTCTATATTCCTTGACTTATAGGTTGGTATGAGGCTGACCACCCATACTGTAAAGAATGGTTCACTTTGCCAGTGTCACCCCTGTTTCAGGGAAGGTCGGCAAAAGTTGTGGGGCTTATGTTAATTTATAATTTATAATCTATAATCTAAGTTGCAATGATATATTCATTTAAAGCTCTCAGATGTATGCCCACAAACCAACAAGTGTAGTTCGCGCTTACAAATGCTGAATGTGTACTTACAAATAAAATCCAAACCTCAAATGAACAAAAGCCCCACAACTTTTGCCGACCTTCCCTGAAACAGGGGTGACATTGGCAAAGTGAACCATTTTTTACAGTATGGGTGGTCAGCCTCATACCAACCTATAAGTCAAGGAAGAGGTTTGAATTTTATTTGTAAGTACACAATCAGCATTTGTAAGCGCGAACTACACGTGTTTGTTTGTGGGCATACATCTGAGAGCTTTGAATGAATATATCCTTGCAACTTAGATTATAGATTATAAAGCCATTTCCGAAAAAACATTAAAAAAAACTAAAAACTATTAAAAATGTGAAAAAAACGTGTTTTTTTTTTTGCGGAAGACACTTTTAAGGTTAAACTGAATAAGTGAAATATTAAGCTAGTATGAGTTTCTCAGATAAATACACATTTTTCCCTATTTTCTACGAGAGAAAAAACCACGTGTGAAAATCCTGTAGTTAAGAAGTTTATCATAAGCACTTCCCTACAAAATTGTACAAATGTACACACCCAAAAAATGTTTTATGTACGATTTCTCAAATCAGTGAATCATCTTATATTCAGTTGTACCATTAAGGGGGGTGATATGTATTTCATAAACTTTATAATTTAGATAAATAATCAATAAACACGCCTGTTTTTTTACATTACTGCCGCTCTTTCACTAAGACCATAAAGTGCAAGAAACAAGAACGACAGGCTTAGGGTAGAACGCGCTCTTAAATGATTGATTTCCATGAGAGAATAATATGCAGCTGCGATAAGTTAGATCCAATATTGAGTCAGGTTTAATATTTCTCGCCGGGAATTAGAGACCGGTCATTAATAAGGTTTATCCCTCGCAGACAAAACGCCGAGCAAATTTATAGAACCTCCTTGCACCTAAGCTCCGTCCACAATAACTTTATCGCTCAGGATTTATAGTTGCATGCGCTTATAAGCTGAGCAGAGCGCTTCTGCTCGTCTTGGCAGAGGCGGGCAGCCCGCAGAGGCAAGCCTTGCAGCGAAGGATTAATAAACGCATTAACAATTTACCTTCAAATTGAAAATTATGCTTTCTATAATCTATAATCTAAGTTGCAAAGATATATTGGCATTAAAGGCTAATTGACAAGGTAAACCCTTTTTTACAGTATGGGTGGTCAGCCTCGTATGCTCATGGAACGGGCCTGTTGCACAAAACTCCAATCAGACAAAATCAAAATTAAGTGTGATTTCTCCGGTCAAATAAAAAAAATGGTTCCGTATACGTAAGTCAGCTGATGTACATTATATTTCCTGTTAAAATTCCATCATATAATTACCCCCTTCCAAGAAATATTTAACCGAGGTCCTTAACAGAATAAGGCATTCACATTTGATGGGTCAATCAAATATTGGTGTCGCTGTAGAAAGCGCCAATTCTCAAGCAAGACCCAGTTGTTGTAAGGTTGGATGGACCTTTCAGTGACCGGTCTTTGGTAAAGGTTTATGAATTTTTCAACCCAGCGCGAGCACATTTGGAAATATAAATGGTAATTTTTTTGTGCTCCGCCGGGATTCGAATCCACAATCTTCCATATACGAGTCCGAAGTGTTGCCACTGGACTACGGACCGGTCCAAGAATCCACGATTCTCAAATCAGTGAATGAAAACTGCTCTAATTTAACCTTTAAGGTGACGATATGTCTTTGAAACTTAGATTTTATAGATTATATCGACAAGCCACGAAGCTGCACATAAAACAGTAAGTTTTTTAATGCAAAAAAATATCCCATTTCAAAATGCCATCAATATAACATCTGCATTCAGAGATGAAAAAGCAACCCGGCATGTTGTTACCTGTGTTTGTCGTGACCTGGTCGGTCGTTGAAATGCAATTTCCAGTTCAGGCGACAAAAACAGCTGACACCGAGCGAGATGGCGCTATTTGTCACTCTCTCTCTCCAACATGCAATTACTGCAGCCCGAGTATCAAACTATCTTGTAAACTCTGTCTTAGTGTTTAGTTAAAAATGCAAGGGAAATTTACATACTAGAATTTATGAAAAAGGTGATGGATGTCTAATCTGGTCAAATCTAATCTATTTTGCAAAGATAATATCGACTGCTACAAGGAAGAAGGAAGTAACTCCGAAATTTAGGTTTTCGACTTATTTCCATTTCTGAAGGTAAAATATCATTATCTTCATTCCAAGATGACAGCTGTGTTTTTAATTCTTTTAAATTCGTTAATAAATGAATGTAAAAAATAATTTATGCATTGTACTCCATGGAATAAATAAAATTCAATTGGCTTTCATGCAAAACTATATTTTATGACTTAGTGCTGTCTATCTTGGAGCAGTCGATATGTAACACTGGGGATTCACATTATATGTATGCATTCTCACAAGCAGATACGTACAAGTTCGCGCTTGCACACGCTGCATGTGAAACTACAACATAAAAAAACCCAATCTCAAATGGCCACATACCAACTTTTAATATGCTTGATTTTTTGGTTCCGGGTTTTGACCGTGGTCCATAGATTTTGCTTGTTTTCTTCTTTTTTTATTTTCTTCTTCTTGATACTTCTGGAACACTTTCAGCTGACGTTTCGTCACCTCTGTGTGTGACTTCTTCGGAGCTCTGCTCACTTCAAGAAGCATCAAGAAAAAGAAATAGAAAAAAAAGAAGCAAAAACTATGGACCGCGGTCAAACCCGGAACCAAAAAATCAAGCATCTGAATCCGGCCGTGAAAGCCTAAAAACATTTACCAACTTAATATCACCCCTGTCTCAGGGAAGGACGGCAAGAGTTGCAGGGTGTATGTTCATTTGAGATTTGGTTTTTGTGTTGTAGGTTCACATGCGGCATGTGCAAGCGCGAACTCTTGCGAACTTGTCTAGTTGTGAAAATGCATGTAATGTGAATCTCCAATGTAACATATCTTTGCAACTTAGATAAGATAGATTAGATTAGATATTCGAATCTTCTCCTACATAAAATATCGATTGGGAGAGTCGGAATTTTGCGCACTGTGTTTTGGCAAACGCCGAATGAGGTTATTGCTACGACATGAGTGTGCTACGATTCCATCTCGCTACAGTGTGGAGATCCGTAGAGCCATAGAGGCGTAGAAGCGTAGAGGCGTTCTGTAACACAATACTCGGGAGTCTAACAGCTCAATGGCGGAAATAATAGGATATCACTTTCAAGTGAAGCAGTTCAGAGCGGAGAGAGTGACTGAACAATAGACAATCTGGAATTGATGGGTTCAATTTCACGAAACTCAATAATTTTGGACCAAAAATGTAGTTTTGAAACCAATAATCTGGCTATTATTAATTATGAAACCCAATAAATAATATATTATATATTTTTAAAGAAAAACAAAGAAAAGACAAGTTATTGTTTACTCATTACAGTGTTTTTATTTTCATTTTTAATGGAGAAAGAAACAAACGTTTTCTGTCTTGAGAGCATTTTATAACTCTTTAATCTAAGTTGCAACGGTACATTACCCGTAAGATTAAAACTACGCGTATTCTCATAAGCGGCACGTATAAGTTGCGCTTACACGTGCTGCATGTATACTTGCAACATTAAAAACCTTACCGCAAATTAATAAAAGCCATGCAACTCTTGCCGACCTTTCCTGAAACAGGGGAGATATTGGTCAAGTTAACCATTTTTTACAGTATAGGAAGTCAACTTCATATCAAACTATAAATTGAAAAAAAATCTAGTGAAGTAGTCAAAGAACATAAAACAGTGTTGCTAGTAAAGAATATCCTTTCCTTAAAATTTCCTAAATAAAGAAGTATTAATACAAAAACCATTTAAAATACATGTAATCTGGTTTGTACAATCCCACTTTTAATTCTATACTTAATTCCATAAAACTTGATAATATAATAATACATTTATTAACAATTTGCGAGCCTTTCAAGGCAGCTGCATTCCTTTCATTCCCTTCCCATGTTTTCTGACCCATCATTCCTCTCTTTACTTCCTACAAAAGCAGATCATTCATCATTCAGAGCCATCGCTTTACAAACACTGACAATCCGTCCCTCCAGTGATTGTTTGGCTTATCTACCATGTGATACAAAGATAACCTTTCAATGAAATTGTCGGTTCCATGATAAAACGACTCATGTCATAACGTCACATGACAAAACGACACATGACATAACGACAAATGTCAAAACGACACATGACAGAACATCACTTTAAAAAAATATCACTACGACAAAACAACACAGAAAATACAGCACCATGACAAACAATCATATGACATAACATAACAAACATCTTGTCTTGTGATGTACTTTCCTTTGATATCCTGTCATTGTGTTGTTATGTCATACGTTGTTCAGTCATGTTTCGTTCTGTCATGTGTCGTTATGTCATGTGTCGTTATGTCATGTGTCATTTTGTCACTGTGCCGTTCTAAACTGTCACAGAAATTGTCTTAAGAATCACACTCCACACAATCGTAGCTAAAATGAACATAAATCACGAGAATGTGAAAGTTTTAAATATTTCAAAATCAAATTCCAGTTTTCATAAGACACATTGGTTTAGTACACATACACACATTGCTCATGTGAAATCACCACTGATGGACATACGACAGACAAGCACTAAGAGGACGAATCGTAGCTACATCAAATGTGCGTGTATTTTACGCTGTGTAAGCGTTTTTTAGAAAAGGGCAGCGCTTTCTGATCGACACGTAAGCGCTGCGTACTGCCGGCAAACAGAACAATGATGATTGTGGGTATGCTTGGTGTAGTAACGGTCTTGAGCTCAGGGTACGGTCCTATCCGGAAGTGGACATGAAACTAGGCATGCAAGTAGCTTTTTGTGTTATGAAACAATTCTTATTTACAAGAAAAATTATGCTTGAAGATTTTATAACCTCCCTTGTAAATTTTTAAATCTTTAAGCTCAAACCCTCTTCATATCCGTCCTGTATATGTGTCAAAATGACCCACAACACACGAACGCTCATGTAAAAGTATAGATTTTTTCAAGTGGCGGAAGGCCTTCCCGTGAAGTAAAAGCAACGGCTGGAAAAAACAAGAACCTCTAGGTCAAAGGCGTGCCCATGACTCTAAAAGTAAGTGGTTCGATGTTACTGAAGCCAGGAGTATACCTCGGGTGGCATTGCTTGTGGGATTGTTGCTAGATCATGGGTAGCGTGAAGAATATAATACAAAAAAGAATGAAAAAAATGGGTATATTTTTATAATTATGGTAATAATCTGCAATGCTGATTTTTAATGTTGGTTTATTGGCGTGCTACATTTTTTGCATAAGACATTTCTTTTTTTTTTTACTTTTTTTGTATAGATTTATTTTTAAGGTTTTGTTGTTTTCTTATACTTAAATGTTATTTTTTACTCGTATTCCTTGACTTATAGGTTGGTATGAGGCTGACCACCCATACTGTAAAAAATGGTTCACTTTGCCAATGTCACCCCTGTTTCAGGGAATGTCGGCAAGAGTTGCAGGGCTTATGTTCATTTGAGGTTTGGATTTTATTTGTAAGTACACAATCAGCATTTGTAAGCGCGAACTACACGTGTTTGTTTGTGGGCATACATCTGAGAGCTTTGAATGAATATATCCTTGCAACTTAGATTATAGATTATAGATGGTATATTTTTCAAAAATAAAAAATGACTGATGTTATTAGATCTGTTGCTGTTACTGTATCCTGCCGCCGTTTCACTAGCGGTGGCCAGATGCGTCTCCACTTTTTTCTGTCCTTGCATATTTCTTTTATCTCTCCAGCCCCTTCGGGAGTTTGGAAACCCTCACTTCAACTGAAGTGGTTGGCGCAAGGCCAGCCCCCTTATCTGTAAAGACAAAAAGCTTCCACTCGTTACTTGAGACTACTTCGGGGAAAACGCTCTAAGAATTTACACTACATGTGTAGCAGTGACAAAACAAGCCGATTCCCATCGGTTTCCCGTTTAAAATGAGGCAAAAATGAAAATAAAGTAGACTGCATAGTGCATGGTTTCAATGGGAAAAAAAACGTATTGTTTCTTTGGTTTTAAATGTATTTTTTTACTTTGTGCCTATATTTTTTAACTACTTTATTACATCATTTTAAAAGGGAAGCCGATGGGAACCAGCTTGTATGGCACCCTTCGCCACTGATGTGTAGTATGTTAGTAATGTTTTGTGAAAACTACTTGCACGCCAAATTAAATTATCTTCCGGCTGGGACCGTGTCCGCATACATTTGGCAGTCAAAGACCCGCACTGAACAGTCTCACTCATTGTTTGCCTGTGCTGATTTGTATGGAGCGCGCGCTTGTTGTTCTCATAATAAACACGGCCTAATGACGTATGTAGCGATGACGTCATTATCCTCAATTCCGGGAAATTATCTAATTCTAACGGATCGCGGTTTAATACCAGTAAATTACTTGTCTATGTTTAATGAATGTTTTAATTAATATTAATAAGGAATAAATAATTAATCCGTTGTTCTTCACTGATTCAGTTTAATATCTCGAGTGCATTCCGCGTTTTCTATAATAATATATTATAAGGCTAAGTAAACCTTGGCGGTATTTTATTTAGGGTTTGAAAAAGGCAACGAAACGGTAAATCATTTCTGACACGCTCCGTGGGATTCAAACCCGAGCTCTCAGCATTGAATGCAAGCACTCTACCAACTGAGCTATCTAATCTAAGTTGCAAATATATGTTACATTGGAGATTCACATTACATGCATTTTCACAAGCAGACACGTAAAAGTTCGCGCTTGCACATGTCGCATGCGAACCTACAACATAAAAACCAAATCTCAAATGGGCATACACCCTGCAACTCTTGCCGTCATTCCCTGAACAGGGGTGACATTGGCAAAGTGAACCATTTTTACAGCATGGGTGGTCAGCCGCATACCAACCTATAACTTAAGGAAGGTAATCTGTAAAATTAATATGGTCCACTCGCCACATGCAAACCATTCGGGTGTAACGCGGCAAGAAGTTACACTTCACGTGTAGCTTAGTGGCGTTAGTAAAGTTGGATGGTCTGAAGATTGTGTATTTTTTTCATTTTTTTTTTTACGTAAAATTGTAAGCAGGTTCACATGAGCTGTAAAATATGACGTACTTAGTGGGCGGTGTTTGTTCTAGTATAACATACGGAGGGGTGGTATTTAGCCCTTATTTCTTTATGATGTTTTACGCCGGGAGGGTGAAAGACCGTACCGTACTCGGGTGAGTATAAAACTCTGTGTTTTAACTCAACCATGGCGTTTTACCTAAAAAAATGTATGGGATGTCTAGAGTCAGAATAAATATGAGCTTGTATAAAATTAATATTAATCGGTGATGGCGGTTGATCTACAATACTGGCGTTTTTTTTTATTTTAATCGTTGTTGTTTTTATTTACTTCCTTCCTTTCTCAGTCCACTCCTGGACGTAGGCCTCCTCCGATCCTCTGTTTTTATTTACTTTACTATTTTCATTATTTTTGGTATGAGGCTGATCTCCCGTAGTAACTGTAAAATAATTCACTATGCCAACGTCACTCTTGTTTCAGGGAAAGATCGGCAAAAGCTGCACGGTGTATTTTCATTCAAAATTTGCGTTAATATTTAAATTTTTACTTATTCAGCATGTGTAAACGTGAACTTACACATCGGTGTTTGTCATCATGAATTTAATTATGTTTTTATATATTTGCATCTAAGATTATAGATACATTATATAGCATGATGTGCTCCTTGACTTATAGGTTGGTATAAGGCTGACCATCCATACTGTAAAAAATGTTTCACTTTACCAATGCCACCACTGTTTCATTGAAATATCGGCAAGAACTGCGCGGCTTATGTTCATTTTTATCATTAGACATCAGCATCGGTATACTTAAGGGCGAACTTATAATGAATCTTAAATGGTATTATATCTTTTAAACTTAGTTTGTAATATAACGTTCCTTAGAGACACTTTTTTGTTTCCATTAGTGGCGGCTGATCTGTAATGTAAGCGGCTAAGGCCAAGAATCAATTTTCATTTTTATAGATTTTCTAATGTTTGTTTGTTTGTATAACTGGATGTAATTAATTGCTTGTATTCTTGACTCATAGGTTGGTATGAAACTGACCACCCATACTGTAGAAAATGGTTCACTTTGCCAATGTCACCCCTGTGTGAGGGAAGGTCGGCAAAAGTTGTAGGGCTTATGTTCATTTGAGGTTTGGTTTTTATTTGTAAGTACACATTCAGCATTTGTAAACGCGAAATACTCGTGTTTGTTTGTGGGCATGCATTTGAGAACTTTAAATGTATATATCCTTGTAACTTAGATTATAGATTATTATAGATAGATTATATTTTTTTGCGTTAACTCTGCTTTTGAGTTGGAACGTAACGTTTTATAACGCAACTTTCTATACGTTATTGTACTCACAAGTGGCGGGGGAGGGAGGAGTGATGAGGAAATATGAGGGGTGGACTTATTGCCAACTGTGGAAAAGTTTATACGAGTCAGAGTGCATCATAGGTTATGGAGTAGCTTTGTTACGAGAGCTTTGCAATCATTCTTTGTTTCGAAGTAAAATTTGACGTAGACCACCATCTCCGGGAAGCGAAGCCAATGTAGTTTTTTTTAACAGCGGAGTGATGTGAGCGAATTTGGATATCCCGACTATGAGTCTTGCTGCTGAATTCAACACAGTTAAAAGCGACTGAACTGTTTCTTCGGCTGACCACTATAGTCACACATGTCTGATTTATTTGGTGAGCGCTGTTTTTGTGTGAATCACACCTCAAGAGGCCTTTATGAGCTTGATCGTCGCTATAGAAAGCGCCAATTCTCAAGTAAGACTTTGTTGTTGTAAGGCTGTGTGGACATTTGGTGACCTGTCTCTGGTAAAGGTTTATGAATTTTTCAACCCAACGAAGAGCATATTTGGAAATACAAATGGTATGTTTTTTGTGCTTCACTGGGATTTGAATCCACAACCTTCCATTTAAAAACAATTAAATATTTACTGGCAAAATTCGGTAAGTCAAATATGGTGAAAATTTAGCTAAAATTGCATTTTAGTTAATTTTACTATAATTGAAAATACCAGAGTGCGCAAATTTCTACTTTGGTAATTAGTTATTGTTATTGCTCGGGTCAGAACAAGCCACTCCCCGCGGTGTGTAGCTCTCTGTGTGGGACAATACATAATGACATTCCGTAGAGCGCAGCGTGAGGATACAGCGCCATTCTTCTGCCATCACTCCGCCTACCCTGAAGGCAGGGGGGGGGGAGAAGATAGGCAAGGATAGGGTAGGCGGTGGTGGGGTAGGGGTTAGAGTAAGCGGGGGTAGGGTAAGCGGGGGTAGGGTAGACGGGGGTAGGTGGGGGTAGGGTAGGCGTGGGTAGGATAGGCGGGGGGAGGGTTAGGCTTAGGAAGGATATGCAGGAGAAGAGTAGGCGAGGGTAGCGTAGGCGGGGGTAGGATAGGCGGGGGGAGAGTTAGGCTTGGGAAGGATATGCAGGAGAAGAGTAGGCGAGGGTAGCGTAGACGAGGGCAGAGTAGGCGGGGGTAGGGTAGGCGGGGGTAGAATAGGCGGAGGTAGGGTAGGCGGGGAGGAAAGACGGGGTAGGGAATGCGGGGGTATTGTATGCGGGGCTAGGGTAGGCGGGGGTAGGGAAGCCGGGGGAAGGGTAGACGGGGGTAGGGTAGACGGGGGTAGGGTTGGCGGAGGGGTGAGTAGGGCTGAGGCGGGGGTAGGGTAGGGGGGGGGTAGGGTAATAGCAATAATAAGACAATGAGTAAAGTGCCATTTTGTGAATTCACTGCAAGGGCACTGTATTGCCATGGTATCCCGTGAACAGCCACGCTTTTAAATTTGTTTTACTGGTTTTGAGACATTCGAGAAATAATGTTGAACACCCTCATAAAGATGTTTCTTTAACAAATTGTAATGAATAGAAAGAATTTGTAATCTGATTTATTGAATAAAGACAGTCCGGTTCAGTTGGTAGCGTGCTTGCATTCCATGCCGAAAGCTCGGGTTCGAATCACACCAAGCGTGTCAGAAATGGTTTCTCATTTTGTTGTTTATTTCAAACAAAAAAAAAAATACTAGCATGGGTTACTCAATCTTCACAAGAAATGAGTAACAGTCCCCTCTGGAGCTGGAAACCCCTCTTTTAGATAAATGCGTAAGGCTTCTAACTTCAAATGAAGTGTTCGGCGTAAGACCGAGCCCCCTACCTGTAAAAATAAAAAGCTTTTACTCGCCACATGCGACCATTTATTAGCTTAGTAGCGTTTTATTTTTAGCGATTTCATAAAGAAAAATAAATTTTAAGGAAATAAAAGATGTAAAGAAGAAAAAACTTTATTTTTAAATATTCTTAGACTTGAATAAAATTAGACTTATTTTGAGAATATTTAGTTTTGCCCACGTAAAGAAATGAAATTTGCGATTTTACAAAAAAGACTAAATTTAGCAGACCAATAATTGAGAAAGCGAATGATCAGCCAACCTTATTATGTTTCCATGAATATAGGCAGACTTCATGATTTCTTTACACGTGTTCGTAGAAGCAAATTTCCTGAACTAAATCTGGTTTCCAATTACTTTATTTATCTAGATTTTGTAGGATTCGTGTATTCAAACAGTGTAAAATTAATTTTATTTAATTTTTTTTTTTTTTTTTCTAAAACGTAGTTTTATTTTCACAATAATATTTTCTACCTCAAGCACTTTCGACCTTCAATACTCATAATGACCTGAGTATTGAAGGTCGAAAGTGCTTGAGGTAGAAAATAATATTGTGAAAATAAAACTACGTTATAGAAAAAAATAATTTTATTTTAAACTTTACTTATCTGTTTGTCGAAAAGTGCCTTGTCGAGAAAATTCGTCTGTAAAATTTTGTTACTATAAATAAAAAAAAATTATAAAAATGTATATAAAAATAAAACACAAACGAGGCTATTCTTAGACATTTTAGTCGTCGGTTGAGCCCACGCTTTGACAAACTAATGATGCCTGAGCTGGAAGTATCATCAGCACGGTCATTCTTACCTACCGAATTTTGTAATATTTGTATGAAAAAAAATCAGCTGTTCACTTGCGGCCATCTTGGATTGACAGGTCTTCATACAAATGCATCATTAGTTCGTCAAAGCGTGGGCTCAACCGACGACTAAAATGTCTAAGAATAGCTCCGAAAGTTTTTACATTTTTATGGGTATCTCTGTTAACACAGTGGAAGTCCATTGTATGTTTTTATAAATTCAATAGGACCTGTTTCAGGGAATGTCGGCAAGAGTTGCAGGGCTTATGTTCATTTGAGGTTTAGATTTTATTTGTAAGTACACAATCAGCAGCAATCAGCAACAAAGTTTTAATTCACTTTAATTTTTTTTTTTACTTTAACGTTTTCGCCTAATAAGGCATCTTCAGGAGCATAATTGTTTCCAAGTAACAATTTAAATAAAAATTATAGGTTACAATTATGCTCCCGAACATGCCTTATTAGGCGAAAACGTGAAATAATTATAAAGAAGTGCTCATGAAAATTTTCTAAACTACAGTTTCCTTTCACCTTTACTTATAGGTAGGTATGCGGCTGACCACCCATGCTGTAGAAAATGGTTCACTTTGCAAATGTCACCCCTGTTTCAGGGAAGGTCGGCAGGAGTTGCAGGGTGTATGTCCATTTGAGATTCGGGTTTTTATATTGTAGGATTACATTCGGCATGTTTAAGCGCGAACTTAAACATGACTGTTTTGTGAAAGTGCATGTAATGTGAATCTCTCATGTTACTTATATTTTGCAACTTAGATTAGATTAGACCTTTAAGTTATCGATGTATAGAGTGAACATGAAAGAATAAATTTATGAAATGAATTTATCGGTCGGCAGGAGTTGCAGGGTGTATGTTCATTTGAGATCGGGTTTTTATATTGTAGGACTACATGCGGCATGTTTAAGCGCGAACTTAAACATGTCTGTTTTGTGAGAATGCGTATAATGTGAATCTCTAATGTAACTTATATTTTGCAACTTAGATTAGATTAGATTAGATTAGAAGGAGGTGTGTAATGTCAGGGAAAAGTGAAGGCAACTTCTCAGAGGCTCTAGCCACCCCTAGCAGAAAAGTGACAGATGTACAATTCTAGCTAAGATTCAATGAAAAATGGAAGCACAATGAAAAGCAATCACTCTTCGTAGATGGCGCAGCTCGATCATCTTTTGCATTGCTTCCATCCCCCCCAACTTTGTGTGATTCAAGGGCTCTTTAGTCCGTGGACGATCTTCGATTTGAATGGAGAAGAGTGATGACAAAGGCTCTGTGCGACGTCTTGGGAAGCTGTGAAAGAGAATTTAATACGAAAGAGGATATCAGTGGTAGGCTTTGAATAACTGCGGGTAACCATATCAACGGTTAAAAGGAAGTACGCGACGTTTTGGTCAAACATGAGTTATGAATGCTATCCTACATAAATTTTTCCGCTCTTTCTAATGCGCTAACTCCCATAGCTCTATGATGATTTTTGTTGTTGTTTATGCCCAAGCAAACAACTGTGTTTTCAAAGTATGGTTTTGGTGTAACAAACAATATTTTGTCTTTTTTTGTCTAAAAGGCGCTTGTGACATCAAAAAATTGTAAAACATCGTTAAACCACATTAATAGGAATGCCAATAAATGCCTTTATTTTTTTTTTAATTTTAGAGCTGTTTTGATTTTAACGGTAGGTATGATAAAAAAAAGTTATGCCATTTTTCTGCAATGTGGCTTGCTTATGTGTATGTGTCCGCCTCTAGTATAGTCTACTGTGAGTTTAAATGTGTGCATGTGCCCAGGCACGTAGTTGTTGGTATGCGTAGCTAGAATACTATAGAACAATACAGAAGTGTGGTTCACTATAGAGGGGTCCAGAATATGCGAGAGACGTCCGTTTAGACGCTATATATTTGGACTGCAATTGTGTCAGAGACCGGTGTCGATTGAAACACTGAGCCGTGAAGTCGATAAACTAAGAGATGGAAATCAGTACATTGAAAACCGACATTGTGTAAAATAAATATATAGAAAAATAAATTTCAGCTTGATTAAAAGAACCCAACTAAAATCTTAATAACCAAAAGGTCTGAGAGTAAAACATTGAAGAATTAAGTCAACTTTAAAAGATACGGTATAAGTAAGTATCTATAATCTAAGTTGCAAATATATTTTAAAATTTAAAATTCATATTAAATGCATGCCCACGGACAGACACGTGTAAGTTCGGTCTTACAAATACGCATGTGCACTCACAAATGAAAATCCAAACCGGAAATGAACATGCACGCTACAAACTTTCGCCGAACTTCCCTGAAACAAGGGCGATATTGGCAGAGTGAATCATTTCTTACAGTATGGGTTGTCAGCTTCATACCAACCTATAAGTCAAGTTAGTAAAAAAAAATATATTAGAATGACTCATTTCGTGAGCGCTGCTTTTGTGCTAATCACACCTCAAGAGTCTTCTGCGAGCTTCGTGGACGCTTTAGAAAAAATACACAAGCAAGACCCAGTTGCTGTAAAGCGGGACAAAATCAATCGCCTTTTCCTTTCAGTGTCTCAAAACAAAGCACTGAGGGAACTGGATATGGAGAGACCATTTAAAAGAAGTCTCAAGACTCACCTCTTCGTCCAATCATACGGACAAGCGCCTCTGTAGTAACATACTGTCATAAAAGGCGCTATACAATTTTTGTCTTATCTATCTAAAGCCAGCCCAACACTACGCAGCTAGAAACCCTGCTACGAAGGATCAGGACATTATCCGCCACATCAACATCACCTCTGCGGTACTACAACAAATGTCATAGACCCCTAGGATTCCTTAAAGAAATACGTGTGTACGTGTATACAGATGACCAAGCATAAAAATTAAGATGGGAGAGAGCGAGGATAGGGGATGAAAAACAAGATGACTAAGGGAAAATACAGGTATAAGATTAAACTGAAAGTTGTTTGAAATAGTGTGTTTTCATGAAAATATCTACCCATACTGTAAAAAAAAGGTTCACTTTGCCAACGTAATCCCTGTTTCAGTGAAGATCGGAAGAGTACTTTTTGTTAAATAGATTTGTGAAGAGAAATGGTTGGTATTAGGCTGACCACCCGTACTGTAAAAAATTGTTCACTTTGCCAATGTCACACCTGTGTTAGGGAAATCGGCAAAAGTTGTAGGGTTGATGTTCATTTGAGGTTTGGATCTTATTTGTAAGCACACATTCAGCATTTGTAAACGCGAAATACACGTGTTTGTTTGTGGGCATGCATTTGATATTAGCTTTAAATGTTGAAATATCTTTGCAACTTAGATTAAATAGAATGCAATTCACCAACCTATTTTGCCTGGCCAGTTTCTTCGTACGGAAGCAGAAGCTTGTGTGTATGCAATGGCATCTGTTGAACCAGGGTCGAAGTTATGCTCAAATGGGCTAGATGTGATTCGAACTGGGACCGGTGTATTCTGTTCCAAATACGTTAGTCAAGAACAGCGACTTGATTCCACGGCCATTACACCGACAGGTTGCAGGGCTTATTATTATTTTTTTTTAATGAAATATATTTGTAAAGAGGAATGCAATTTACCAACCTATTCTGCCTGGCCAGAAACAGGTATTAATATCATCAATTAATAATTCATTGTTGTTTTTTTAATGAATTATTAATGAGTAATTACCCAATAATATGTGTTGAACCAGGGTCAAAGCTATGATCAAATGACCCAGACGGGGATCGAACCAACGTTGTTCTATTCCAAACACGCTAGAAAGATCAGCCCACATGGCCGCATCGGCCATTACACCGACATGTGCATTTGAGGTCTGGATTTTATTTGTAATTGAGTAAGTTTGTGAAATTAAATAGGTTCCGCTTGCGAACCCTTTGGAGACAATGCGGTAAGCAGTTTCTCTGTATGTGCAGCTTTGTTTTGTTACATACAACCAAAAATGTACCGTAACACATACGCTCTCTAGAGGCGCTGTTTCAGTCTACATACATTTTTTTATGGCAGAGTTTACACGCAAATTTGTATATGTACTCGGGGGACTGTACAAACATTTACTGATGCGACACAAAATGAATGTGGAAAGTCAAACACTCCCTTCGTCATTGTATAAATTAAACCAGAACCTATTATCCGCTAAATTGATTTTGGCTGATGAGATTTGATTCAAGTATGAAATTTCCCCGTTGAAACTATAAAAAATACGAAATTATTTAAAAATGTATGGAAACTTAAACAGCGCCTCCCGTGAGCGTTTACGTTTGTATACATTTTTGGTGAAACGGTATAAGTGAGTTTTAACGAAGAGATTTTTTCAGGCTTGATCAAACATACCACTGCACTAACTAACCATAGACAGTTGGATCTGTACTCTACCAGGGATCCAAAATCTAATCTAATCTAATCTAAGTTGCAAAGATATGTTACATTGGAGATTCACATTACATGCATTCTCACAACCAGACACGTACAAGTTCGCGCTTGCACAATGCACATGCCTCATGTGAACCTACAACATAAAAACCAAATCTCAAATGGACATACACCCTGCAACTCTTGCCGTCCTTCCCTGAGACAGGGGTGACATTGGCAAAGTGAACCATTTTTACAGCATGGGTGGTCAGCCGCATACCAACCTATAAGTCAACAAACAAAATAATATAAATTTTATTAATTGTTTAGCCATAAAATATGTACAACTTATTTTGATTGGTAAAACTGAAAAATGTAGCTTCCAAGACTGCAATTTCTATAATATAAGATGCAAAGGTATATTAAATTTAGGATTCATTTGAAATACATTCTCATAAGCAGACGCGTTCGGGCTTTCACATGCCGATTGTGAACTTACAATATAACATCAAATTTCCAATGAACATAAACCTTGCAACTCTTGCTGCAACCCTACATGAAACTGGGGTGACATTGGTGAAGTGAAGCATTTTTTACATTATGGATTGTCAGCATTTTGCCAACCTACAAGTCAAGGAATTTAAAAAGTAAATTTTTGACGAAACCAGCTCCTTGATTTATAGGTAGGTTGCTATGAATCTGACCACTCATACTATGAAGATTAGTTCACTTTGTCGATGTCACCCCTGTTTCAGGGAGGGGCGGCAAGTTTATGTTCATTTGAGGCGAAAAAATGTACAAAGGGTATGTCAGAGGTAAGCGTGGAATGCGAAGACCAAGGTATGAATGAATCGATCAAATAAGTAAGATTGTAAATGACTGGAATCTGCAGAGTAAGAGAAAGATAAAAGCATGGATGAAGAGAGTGATGACTGTCAAGGAGATGAAGGAAGTGTGTGAGGAAAGAGAAAAATTAAGACGCATCTACGGAGGTACTGGCCACCTCTAGCAGAATAGCGGCTGGATACAAATACAGTCACTAGGTAACTAAGGCAATGGCTGACTAACAATTCGTTATTGTTTTCTAATGCCCGATACTTTTGACGTTAGCATAGCTACTTTATACTGAATAAAAAGCACTTAAGTCAATCGTGTGGGTAGTTTTTTTGTCAGTTTAAAGTCACATAAGCAAACGTTTAAAATACCGAGCCTAAGGGGCTACCTTACTCCCCCTAGTTACACAGACGTGTCATCTTTGCCCGCCGAGAAAAAGGCCAAAACCGACACAGTTTTAAAATAACAAAGCTATGCTTTGTTATTTTAAAACTTTGAAGCATGTTTTGATGATATTGCTACGACCTTATGGGCCCGATTGCGTGGCCTTCTTATGTGTGTGTGTCCGCATCTATGTAGTATAGTCTACTGTGCGTTTAAATGTGTATGTGCCCAGGCACGTAGCTGTTGGTATGCGTAACTAGAATAGTATGGAACGGTAAAATGGACAGGTTCACTATAGAAGGGTCTGGAATATGCGAGAGGCGTCCGTTTAGTCGCCATATATTTGGACCGCAATTGTGTGAAAGACGAGAGTCGATTGAAACATTGAGCCGTGAAGTCGATAAGCCAAGAGCTAGAAATCAGTACACTGTAAACCGACATTGTGTAAAATAAACCTTGAAAAATAATTTTATTGATTGTAGAGGCATTAACTTTGTAATCGCTCATCATTAAGGATAAAAGAAAAATAAATTTCTGTTTGATTAAAAGAACCCATCTAAAATTTTACCAATATTTTCAAAAAATCATCGAAAGTCCGTGATAAAGCAGGTTTCTAATATGTTTCCCTCAGCATGGAGATCGTCCCAGCCTGTTTCTGCGAGATTTTTTTTATGTAAACATCAAAGAAGGTTTTCCACGTTCAATTTCCGGCTAAATATGTACATAATGCCGGCTGTAGAATGTACCTAATGTTATATCTATAGATTGTACATTATATTATGAGCTATAGAATGTACATGATATTATGAGCTTAGAATGTACATGATATTTTAAGCTATATATTATATAATGTACATGATACCGGCTGTAGAATGTACCTAATGTTATATCTATAGACTGTACATGATATTATGAGCTGTATAATGTACATGATACCGGCTGTAGAATGTACCTAATGTTATATCTATAGAAAGTACATGATATTATGAGCCATAGAATGTACATGATACCGGCTGTAGAATGTACCTAATGTTATATCTATAGACTGTACATGATATTATGAGCTGTATAATGTACATGATACCGGCTGTAGAATGTACCTAATGTTATATCTATAGAATGTACATGATATTATGAGCTATAGAATGTACATGATACCGGCTGTAGAATGTACCTAATGTTATATCTATAGAATGTACATTATATTATGAGCTATAGAATGTACATGATACCGGCTGTAGAATGTACCTAATGTTATAAAATAAAAAAAATAAAATAAATCTACAGAATGTATGTACATGATACGAGTATTATGAGCTATAGAATGCACATGATATTATGAGCTACAGAATGTACATGATACCGGCTGTAGAATGTACCTAATGTCATATCTATAGAAAGTACATGATATTATGAGCTGTATAATGTACATGATACCATCTTCAGTCATGATATCACCTCTGCGGCACCCTTTCAGGGTGACATAGACACCCAATGCTTTCAAGAATTGGGGAGCCTCCCGCACAGGATTCCTTACAAAAAATAAGGTATCGATTTAAGTAGGGTCGAGTAAGAAGCGGAAGATAAGGGAGGAAAGAAAGCAATAAATTATTTTCTGCCTGGGGGGCAGGGGAATATGAGAAATTATGCTATAGGGGTTACATTAAAAAGCACAGTAGTCGCAGAAACGGGGAAGCACATTACTGGCTTGGTTTTCTGACTTTATGGCAGAAAGACATCCGGCCCTTCTGCCGTTCTACCATTGTTACAAACCTCCGAAGACGGTAAATAAAATTGAAAATGCTTTTGTAGAAAATGATGGTATTTTTTTTTTTGAGAAATCTTGTGCGGGACACTCCCTAGATTTCAGAGACTCTAGGGGTCTATGACACTTGTGGTAGTGCCGCAGAGGTGTTTACAAGCTTGGTCATCGCTACAAAGCGCCAATACTCAAGCAAGACCCAGTTGCTGTAAGGCTGGATGGACCTTTGTTGCAAGGATCGAAAGAAATGGCGGCTGATAATAATAAAATAATATTAATTAATATTTTTAGTTTGTAGGATTAATTCGAATCAAACACTGTTTTATTTTCACTTATATAAATTTATTTAAAAAAAAAAAATTACAAACGTTTTCGATGTATAATCATCGTCAGGTAATAAAATTCAAAATCCCGGATTTGGAAAAATAAATTGGATTCCAGTTGCTGTAAGGCTGGATTGATCTTTGGTGACTGGTCTTATGTGAAATTTTCAACCCAGCGAAGAGCATATTTGAAAATGCAAACGCCGGGATTCGAACCACCAACCTTCCATTTACGAGTTGGAAGCGTTACCACTAGACTACGGACCAGTAATCTGCAATGTGAGCTGCTTCAGCTTTTAATTTAAATCAAACGTTTTTTTTTTTTTTTAAGAAATCCTGTGCGGGAGACTCCCTAGATTTTAGCGACTCTAGGGGTCTATGACACTTGTTGTAGTGCCGCAGAGGTTTACGAGCTTGGTCGCCGCTACAAAGCGCCAATACTCAAGCAAGACCCAGTTGCTGTAAGGCTGGATGGACCTTTCAGTGACCGATCTTTATAATAAATTTATTTGAAGTAAATAAAAGTGAAAACGAGACTGGAACAGTAACAGTAACAGTTACAGCTATACTTATGCTAAAAAAATAGTTTTTGAAGAAAAACATGTACAGAATTAAAAAAAAACATAAATATTAAGGAACAGATTTTGGTAATAATTTTTTTTTTTTCATAAAACCAAGGAAAAGATTCTTTTAAATTTATTAATAATTTGAGGTATTTTGCACGGGGCTGTGGAAGCAAAAAAAAAAACACCGCAAAGTCGAAAAGAGGTGGGCGGTCTATGTATTCTCGGAGGGGAGGAGTGGTCTTGGCCTGTAAAAATAAACACATTTCAGTGTTTCAGGCTGAGGTCAGGTGCACTTTGCTGAAATTACTGTGTTCAGTGAAAATAGAGAACACTCTCAGACACTGGTGCCTCGTATGTAAGAGCTGTGGAGAAATGCACTTCACCCCTATGTACTCCCTAGGCTGCTATAAAAGATTCCTAGTACAATTTTGAAAATACAGAGATTTTTAAAACTTTTTTGTGTAAGATTTGAAAAAAAAATGAAATTCGATTTAAACTATGTTTTCTATTCAATCGTATTTATTTATCTATAATCTAAGTTGCAAGGATATATTCATTCAAAGCTCTCAGATGTATGCCCACAAACAAACACGTGTAGTTCGCGCTTACAAATGCTGATTGTGTACCAAAACTCAAATGAACATAAGCCCTGCAACTCTTGCCGACATTCCCTGAAACAGAGGTGACATTGGCAAAGTGAACCATTTTTTACAGTATGGGTGGTCAGCCTCATACCAACCTATAAGTCAAGGAATAAGTATTTAATTATTTTAATTCATTTATTAATTTAAAGCTCAGTTGGTAGAGTGTTTGCATTCCATGCCGAAAGCTCGAGTTCGAATTCCACTGTCCCCCGTTTCGATGTGTATTTCAAACCCAAAATCAAATACCGAAAAGGCTCACTCAGCCTACACAAGATATGAGTACAAGACTCCTCGGGAGCTGTTCTTGGGGAGTTGTTCCTCAGACAAGGGTGACATTGGCAAAAGTGACAAAAAACAAGACAAGAAACATGGTTTTAAATTAAAAAAAGCTTTTTCAAATCAAAGGCAAAATTAAACATCAATTAGTTCACGTTGTCAATGTCACCCCTGTTTTCAGGGAAGGTCCACAAAAGTTACAGGGATTATGATAATTTGAGGTTTGTAAGTGTACATGCAGCATTATTGTAATCGCAAACTTACACGTGTGTGTTTGTGAGCATGCATTTAATGTGAATTTTGAATGTAAATACATATTTGCAACTTAGATTATAGATTTAATATATCTAATAGTGTCATGAGGCGTTTATTGGAAAAGTTGTAAAAATACTCCCGTCACTTTATCCCCATTTTTCCATCAGCTTATTTTTTCCATCGGGTAAAAGTGGAAATAAGGCAACACCGATAGCGTGGAAATTTCCTGGAAAATATTATGTGTGGATTCGTCACTTTACATTGTGTCCAGAATCACAAGTATAAAGCTCCACGATTCAACTCAACCATGGCGTTTACCGAAAAATGTATATAAATCAAAACAGCACTCTTAGGGAGTGGCTTAGCTTTAATACATTTTGTTGGATTGGTTGAGTTTTAAGAGTAAATTTATACAGTGTTATTCATTAGAATTTTTAAACCAGATTTCTTTAGAGATCTGGTTTAATTTTTCGATTTAATCTCAATTTACAAAAAAGGTGATTCATAAAAACTTTATAATTCAGTTTAACACTAAACGTGTTTCAAATCATGATCACATTTGTAAACCACCTCCGAGTAGGTTTATTTCGTTCTAAACTAGATCGACATACGCAAAATGGCGATCTTCCTCATTCCCCAGCTGATCGTAATGTACGAGATAACTTTCAGAATAAAAGATTTATGAATCAATTAAGAGTTTCAGCAATTACAGTAACTTTAAAACATTATAATTTTACACTACAACAACAGATTGAGGGCATGCAGCAACGAAACAAATATAAAAACTGTGACAAGAAAAAAAGTGACAGATGCCGCGTCGTGTTATTTTTCAAGTCGCCAATTTTGTAAAACTGACACTTTTCTTGTAGATGAAGTATGAAGGCCCATCTTTGAGATTTTCTTCGTGATGCCTACAGCCAAACCTGAAGTCACAATGAAGTCATGCTTTGAAAAATACTTGTTTCCATTTTTGGTTCATTCGAAGTCGCAGTCGACATGAGTTTGACAGCTGGAGTGTCGAGAAACGTTCGGGAGGGGGCGTTTACCCGGCGTTTACCCGAAAGTTGTCAAAAATCATGCAAAAACCCACAAAAACCTCAAAAAAATTCATAGGCACCTAAATACCTACATAAATGTCGAGCATTTCGTATTTTTTCATACAGAAAAAGCTACCGGAAGTCTGTTTAAGCAGGATTCGGTAAACCAAAAAAAATAATGCACGTATTTCGCTAATGAATCACTTTATTTATTTATTTTGGTTTAGCGGGCTGGTACAGATTTAAATTGGTTTCTCAAAATCTCGCACTAAACAGGTATGGGCGGAATCTAATGAATAGCACTGATATAGTTTTGTTTGAGACTAGGGTTGTTGGATACATCTAATCTAAATATGAAACAAAATAAAACAGTTTATTTCTGATTAAAATTTGAAAGAAGGGAAAATGATAAAATATATTTATTAAGTCAACGACGATACCATGTTGAAAGCACCGGTTCTCATCAGATCACCGAAGTTATGCAATATTGGGCGCGGATGCTACTTGGATGGGTGACCGCTAGGTACACCGCGTGTTGTTGGCGTTTATTGGACCGGTCCGTAATCCAGTGGCAACACTTCGGACTCGTAAATGGTTGTGAAAAAAATATAAATCTTTACCAAAGACCGGTCACTGAAAGGTCCATCCAACCTTACAACAACTGGGTCTTGCTTGAAAATTGGCGCTTTCTACAGCGACGACCAAGCTTGCAGAGGGCTATTGAGGTGTGATACCCACAAAAACAGCGCTCACCAAATAAATCATCCTAATATTATTATTATTATTAAGCTGTCATAAAATTGTAGTTTTAATTGTCAAACTGAAATGTTACCCCACAATGACTTACTAGTTTTGACTGAGCAATAGAAATAACAAGGATTGCATGGGACTCGCATTTCGTATTAGTATTTCGGCTCAATTGCAACTTGTCATGACATGTTTCATTTATACTACGCTTCTATCCGTAAACGCAACTAAGCTACACACATAGTGTAACCTCTCGGCGCGTTATCCCCGAGGAAGTCGCATGTGGCGAGGTGAACTGTGAAGCGAGGTGGTTTATTTTTAAAGGTAAGGGAAGTGGGAGTTTGTAGCTGCCGAGAGGGCTGATACTCATTTCTTGTGAAGGATAAGTAAATCTTGCCGGTGATTTTTTAAAAAATATTTTGGGTTTGAAATGCAACCGAAACGGTATTCAGCAATTCAATCATTCTAGCAACTTAGCTATTTACCGACTTATTAGTCGCTACAAAGCGCCAATTCTGAAGCAAGACCCAATTGATGTTAGGCTGGATTGACTAATCTGTAATTATCTGAAAATTTGATATCGGTATCGGTTTCAATTACAGATAGTTTCGGATATCCGATAGTTTCGGCTACAAATACGCATATCGATGACATCCCTGATCCAGACAGCTAACGAGGCTTAGGTGTTGTGACGACGTATAGACGGGGGTGGCGTTGGCAAGAGTAGGAGGAGGGGGGGGGGAGGGCTCTCCTGGGGATAGCGCCACCTGTGAAATTGGGCAAGAAAGATAAATCGACCGACAAATGCGTACACCTGAACATACTAGTAGGATATAAACATTTACAGAGCTGGAAAACGTACACGAGGTTGGACATTGTAACACATGGTAGAAATGTAGCAGTTTTTACTACAAGACGGAAGTATACGCTTTTTTTTGTAAATAAATCGTGAAGAAAATTCCAATCCATGGGTAACCACTCAGGTACACCGCGTGTCGTTGGCATCTTGGACTGGTCCGTAGTCCGTAGTGGCAACACTTCAGACTCGTAAATGGAAGGTTGTGGATTCGGATCCCGGCGGAGCACAAAAATATACCATTAATATTTCGAATGTGCTCTTCGCTGGGTTGAAAAATTCATAAACCTTTACCAATGACCGGTCACCAAAGGTCCATCCAGCCTTACAGCAACTGGGTCTTGCTTGAGTATTGGCGCTTTGTAGCGACGACCAAGCTCGTACACCTCTGCGGCACTACAACAAGTGTCATAGACCCCTAGAGTCTTTAGAATCTAGGGAGTCTCCCGCACAGGATTTCTTAAAAAAAAAAAAATCCACCAACCTATTTTTGTCTAGCTAGAAATACATATAACTTAAAAAAAAAAAAAAAAAATAGATTTGTGGAAAGGAATGCAATCCACCAACCTATTTTGCCTGGCCAGTTGTCTTCATGCGAAAGCAGAAGCTTGTGTGTATGCAACGGCATATGTTGAACCAGGGTCGAAGTTATCGTCGCGGGATTCGAACCAGCGTTATCCGGTTCCAAATAACCTGTCTTGATCCCCACGGCCATAACACCGACTTACATTCTTGATTTTTACATTTGCTGGTCGATAGCTCAGTTGGTAGAATGCTGGCGTTTTATATCAGCGGTGTAGGGTAGAATTCCTACCGAGCATGTCAGAAATGATTTGCCGTTTCGGTGCTCATTTCAAACACAGAATAAAAAGCCTCGATCGTGCAAGGCCGGACCACATGCAAGTAAAAATAAATAGGTTCCACTCGCCACATGCGATTCGATAGTCCTCAATTTTTATTTAATGAATTTGTAGTTTATATTTTTAACTTTACAATTCATATTAAATGTATGGTCACAAGCAGACATGTCTAAGTTCGCGTTTACACATGCTGAAAGTATACCTTCAAAATTAAATTCATGTCTCAAATGAACATAAACCCTGCAACCTTCATCGACCTTTCCAGAAATAGGAATGACAATGGCAAGGTGAACCATTTTTTACATTATGGGCTGTCAACCTCATACCAACCTTTAAATTTTTTTAATTTAATTTCACAATTTAAATTAATGCTTTTTAAATCATTTTTATAACTCAATGGCAAATCTCTTAACTCAGGGTTAAAGCTGTCATCCAAAGGACCTGAAGGAATTTGATCTGGCGATGTTTATTTCAAACACGCCACTAACACTAACACATCTTGAAAGTAAACGTGACAGAGAAACATCCTGCAAGAAACCTTGAATAAGCTTTCAAACAACTTTTACAACCGACCCGTTTTTCACAATTTCTTGTCTAATATTTGGGTTGGCTTGAATTACACGTCTGCGTGATGATGGATCCCAAATTGAATTTAACAATGTGATCAGTTTTATAGCTTCTTCACAAGGCATAACGTCCTCTCAGTGCTTGTTTGGCTTTTATATTGTGACGTTCTATGCTTTTTAATTAAAATGCCGGAATTTATTTTTAAGGATTTATTTTTCGCAATTTTTTTTTACAATGTACAAATTTATTTCACACTTGAGAATCACTGGTGATGATGATGATGATGATGGATGATTTCTTTCCTGCGGCGCAATTTAATGGTCCAGGACCA
The DNA here is from genome assembly GCA_951799405.1 of Agapetus fuscipes. Classification (NCBI taxonomy): domain Eukaryota; kingdom Metazoa; phylum Arthropoda; class Insecta; order Trichoptera; family Glossosomatidae; genus Agapetus; species Agapetus fuscipes. The sequence goes on along the minus strand of OX637357.1, from coordinate 12,005,705 downwards.
TCTCAAGAGCGCCATGGCTTCTGGAAAAAAGCAGTGTCTTCAGTCCCTTTCTGAAGGTGGTGGTAGGCTGGTTCGCGCGAACACCGACGGGCAAATAGTTCCAGGCCACCGGCCCGGCCACCGCAAAGCTCCTGTCTGCAAAATTTGATGTGTTCGCTCTTTTGGGCACTATGACCTTGTTGATAGCAGTGAGGGCAGAATCTACGGGCAAGCAGAGCGTAGTGGTCGTTTTGAAGGCTTATCGACAGAACATAGCTCAGCGAGACATGGGGGTGCCGTGCCGTTCAGGGCCCTATGTAGGTACAGTGAGACACAACTTAAATTCTACCCTCTCTCGGACCCTCAGCCAGTGCAGCTCTCTCAGCAATGGCGAAATATGACAGCTCTTACCCTGTCTAAAAATTGCCCTGGCAACATTATTGAAAGCCATTTGCAGCCGATCAAATAATTTCTGTGGTAGTTCTGGTGTATGTGTTATCTCGCAAAGAGCTTTATTGCAACTCTTCTTGTCCTAACACTTTGGCCTCTTATATACTAGAACGAAGAGGTCATTCTCCCAAGTTCTGGACTATTCCGTCACCAGAATATTTACGCACACTATCAAAGTGCATTGGTGTGTGTAGTCATTTTGATGTAGGTACCTATGTGCTCGACTCGAAGTACTCGAAGTTCGCGACACTATAATTTTATTCAAAGATGACGCTTAAATAAAAGTGTCATACAAATCATACTCTACGCAGTCTTAACTGAGAAAAAAACGTAAAACAAGACAATGCAAGAGTTTTTTTTACTATTTAAAAAATGAATTTCCAATTTTCACAAGACACATTGGTCCAATACATATGCAAACATTGTTAATGCAAAATTGCCTCTGTTGGAGATGAGACAAATAAGCACTAAGGTGACGTTAAGCGTGCAGCGCTTCATGGCAAAGTGAAAGCGAGCAGCGTAAAAATACCATTTACCTACGAGGGGAAAAAATGGCATCTCAGCCTTCTCCAATTTCAGGAGGAAATTGGAGCAATTTCTGACACGTTCGGTTTTAAACATGTTTAAATTTTCTGGAATTTTATTTTGACGTCGAAAACAGGCAATCATTTTAGAAGGGTATGAAGAATGAAAGTACTCCGTATCCCTAATCAGGTGAAAAGCATTTCAAACAACCAAAGGTCCACCCTTACAGCAACTGGGTCTTGCTTGAGAACTAGCGCTATCTATAGTGACGAACTAGCTCGCACAGGGCTCTTGAGGTATTTAAATCTAAATATAAGCTGCAAGAATATGTATAATTTGAGATTCATATTAAATGCATTCCCACACGCAGACACGCATAATTTCGCGCTCACACATGCCGCATGTGGACCTACAATATAAAAAACCCAATCTCAAATGAACACAAGCCCTGCAACTCTTGCTGACCTTCCCTGAAACAGGGGTGACATTGGCAAAATGAACCATTTTTTACAGTATGGGTGGTCAGCCTTATACCAACCTATAAGTCAATGTATGATTCGCACAAAAGCAGCGCTCATCAAATAAATCATCTTAATACTATTATTATTACAATGAAAATTCAAAATTGTTAGAAAGACATATTGGCGTCGGCTGCCAGTTACAATGAAGGTATGCCGTGATTTGCGACAATTTTTCTAGAAGGAAAAATCAGTTCATCTTCAGTCGTCGTGCAGATAGGGTGTCTCCTGAACATGTTAGCTACGTCGCTAACGGAACGTCGAGAAAAATGTAAGTGCTATTATAACGGTCCGTGTAATATCCGTTTTTTTTTTTAACTTACATTTACATAACATTACATTTCTTCGGCTCACAAGCCTTGAAGGCTCAGGGCTTCCCGCACCACAATCCTCCAGGACTCTCTGTCTTGTGCTGCTTCCCTCCATGGTCCTCTCACTTCCAGAACTTCGGCGTCGGCTTCAAAGTTGTCTGCCCACCGCATCCTGGGACGTCCGAGTGGTCTAACACCTGAGGGGGCACCATCCAAGACAGTTCTGATGATCCTGGAGTCCTCTGCACGTGCTACATGTCCGGCCCACTGGAGTCTTCTTGATTTTACTACCGACACTATGTTTGGGTCTTGAAACACGGAGATCAGCTCCGCGTTGGTCCGGATACGCCACCTGTCATCTTCAAATACAGGTCCGAGAATGCGACGAAGCATTTTGTTCTCAAATACCCGGAGAGATTTCTCTTGTTTCTGAGTCAAACCCAGGCTTCGCATCCGTACAACATAACATTTTTTTTTAACTGTGTGGTTATAATTATTGTAAATAAGTTACAACCAGTTCAGTCTTCGTCCCTTTGTAGAGGGTCCAAGTGACCCCATTCCACACGCTCTCTAACCCCCTCTTGGTCATTATCCTCGTCGCTTTCCCCATTTACTGAGCCGGACAGAAAAATTGAAAAACGCGTTCATCATAAACCACAAGGGAAAATAATGAACGATGTATGTAACCCTTCCGTACCACAAGTTTAACGTTTGCACTCAAACGTAGAATTTTGCCGAAAATTGATAGAAACTTCAGCACTCACGAGAGGCACTGTTTTCATTTCGATACATTTTTTTGGTTGAAATTAAACGTTTAGTTATGTGCTTGGCTTACAGGATCATACTTAGGTGATGTAGCTACGAAATATGATACACTTGGGTGAAGGAAAATAAGCGAATAACTGAATTTTGTGAAATGTATGACGCAAGTATTTTTTCATCAGAAAATCTATTTTTTTTCGGATAAAGTCTGCACAGGTTAATTTTGATTGCGAATGGATACTATTGACGTATTTAAACGATTTATTTTAACATGTTATACAAAATTTTTTAAAAATACAAAGTAGGTATACAGAGGAAATGCAAAAGGAAAAAGAGGAAAGAGAAGAACAAAAAAAAAAATCAGATCGGTGTTTGAAAGAGTGGAGTATAAAAAGCGAATGTAAAAGAAGAAGATGTACGAAAAATGCAATAATATAATAATACTAATATTAGGATGATTTATTTGGTGAGCGCTGTTTTTTGTGTATCACACCTCTAGATCCCTCTGCGAGCTTGGTCGTCGCTATAGAAAGCGTTTATTCTCAAGAAAGACCCAGTTGTTGTAAGGTTGGATGGACCTTTCAGTGATCGGTCTTTGGTAAAGGTGTATAAATTTTTTCAACCCAGCAAAGAGCACATTTTGAAATATACCTAAATGGTATATTTTTTGTGCTCCACTGGGAATCAAATCCACAACCTTCCATTTATGAGTTCGAAGTGTAGCCACTGGACTACGGATCTGTCTAAGTAATGCCAACAACACGCGGTGGTGACGCACAATTGAGCTTCATCTGTTTTATTTTTAATTAATTAGTCTAAGAAGCGAATTGTCATGTTGGTCTGTTACAAACTGAAATAAAAGTGCAAATAAATCGCAAGATGGCAGTATCAACTTTTTTTGACTGAGCGACGTGAAACTAGCAATGGATTGAAGACTTCCGTTTCCGTCGTGTTCGCATGCAGACACATTTTTATATGTCTCTCGACCGATTTGAAATTTAACCGTAAAAATCTGTGAGTGAGTGTGATTGTTTTACATATAACTTGCAAGTGTGGCAGTTTGTGAACAGAGCTCAGCACCACAGGATCCTGAGAAAACGAGCATCATCTTGGACCAGCAGCACGATTGAGGTGAGTGCGGTCCTTTGATTTTCGCTTCTTTGGTACGGGAAAGTCGTCCAACATTGAAAGCCACCTATTGAAGGTTGGCTTTTGTTTGAGAGAGAAAATACCATAGGCACTAGACCTAAATTTTTTCATATCTCTCAATTGGAGAATACGTTGCAGTTTCTCCATTTGTTGTTGTTTTTTGTATTTTATATACTCCCTGAGGGGCAAAAGTTATACCTTGCCCCTCCACGCGGTGTACCTAGCGGTCACCCATCCAGGTAGCATCCGCGCCTTATGTTGCTTAACTTCGGTGATCTGATGAGAACCGATGCTTTCAACATGGTATCATCGTTAGTATCGTGATAGATATAAATGACCTGAAAAAGGTGTGCAAAGATAAGAAAATATGAAAGTTAATTTACCCCTTATAACCCCTTAGCAGAATGGCGACAGAGTTACAGTTAAACTTACCTTTTAACCATTAGACTACAAAAATAAAAAGTTTTAAGTCAGAACAACAATTGTAAAAGCAAAAATTCACCAACAGATTTCATTGTTATTCATATATTTCTCTGGCTGCTAGCATATCAACAACTAGTTAGTTTTCCAATTGATAATTTTGTTTGTTTTAGTAAACATTCACAAACAGGTTTGTGTTTCGCGTTCACTAAAACTGTTTTATCCAGTTTCGTTTCAGAGGGCGGAAGGAAAGTTTCAGGGGGAGGATAATTAATGAAATATTATATAAAAGCAATGGTAGCCAAAGCCTCTAGCCTCGTGGACCCTTTACAGCTCCTTACATTTTTCATAAACCCTTAAAATTTCATTTCCCTTACAGGTTGTTTGCTTGTCACAACAAGGGCAACTCGTAGAACGGCTCACATTCATCCCTTTGCAGTCGATATCAAAACTATGAGAACTTGGTGTTTTCACGACTCATTCCTTTGCCAATCTAATCTAATCTAATCTAAGTTGCAAAGATAACGTTTAATAATAAAGAGCAATAACTCAAAAAACATGAATGTTGGGAAATCACGTTTGAAGTTCAGACAGCCAGTACAACTTGTATAGGATAAAAAAGGCGGCTGATGTTTTATCTCGGTCATATTCGTCCAAATTGAACGGCTGTCGCATTCTACCTATTCTTCTCGCATTGTTCTTGCGTTTTATTACAAAATCTCGATTTTCCCAATTTTCGAGTTATTTCTCTTTATTATTAAACGTGCGATATGTTACATTGGAGATTCATTGGAGTTGCATTTTCAAAACCAGACACGTACAAGTTCGCGCTTACACATGCCGCATGTGAATCTACAACATAAAAACCAAAGCACAAATGGACATACACCCTGCAACTCTTCCCGTCCTTCCCTGAGACAGGGGCGACATTGCAAAAGTGAACAATTTTTACATTATGGGTAGTCAGCCGCATACCAACCTATAAGTCAAGTAGCATACACGACAAATTACATTTTTTAAACAATAAATAATAATATCTATGGATATCAAAACTAAAACAGAAAACAAATTCCAGTTTAATAAACCCTAGCCGCTAACATTACAGATCAACCGCCATTTCTTTCTGTGCTTACATACTTCTTTCATTTCCTCCAGAGTCATAATCTTTTCAAACTACCCATTTATGGAAAGAGTTACTTGTATCTGTGTTCCCAATCCAATTTAACTACACAGCATACAAGCAAACACAACGCAACACACACCACAAAACTACGCAGCTAACAGCCCTGCAACAAAGGATTGGGATATCAACCGCCACACCTACCCCTAGAGTCTCTGAAATCTAGGGAGTCTCCCACACAGGACTCCTTAAAAAGATGTTTGATTTATAAAACATTATAATTATTTGGTAAATGAGTTAAGTCGCTGTTTATGTGTAAATCATTATCCTCATCCTTCCAATATTTTTTACAAAGACAAAGCTGTACCAAAGACTCTCTACGGTAAAATATATTTTTCAAAATCTAATGGCCTTTATTAGAGGTGTCAGTAAGGGATCAAATCTTTCTCCATTCTTATTTAAAATATAAGGATGAAATGAACGCTGTTTTAATGTGCATTACACTTCAAGATCTCTTTGTGAGATTGATATCACCATAAAAAGCTTCATTTCTCAGCAAAGACTCAGTTGTTGTAAGGCTAGATGAACCTTTTTTGACCGATCTTTGGAAAAAGTTTTGATCCAGGGAAGAGCACATTAAAAAAGTAAATGATATTTTATTCTTTTCCACCGTGAATAAACTCTATGTCCTTCCGATTATGAGACCGAACATTGGACTACAAACTAGTCTGCTACGCAAAGACTCCCATATGTGTACATTTTCTTTCCTTAGCCATCTTTTCATAGCTGGATGTGAGTCTCTTTTTATTTTTGGCTTTCTCCATCTCGATTCTTCATTTGAGTCGTATAACTGCAAACGCCGTCATCTCCAAATTTTATGATTTTTGAGATAATTATTGAATTTGATTTTGCGTAGTGTAACAAATCATTTGCTGTGTTCAATGTGTTGAAAAAGTGTGATTTCATGCAAACGCCGTCATCTCCAACCGGTTCCAAATTGCGTACAAAACACAAGTTTATTTTTCTCAAAATCATCCCGTAAGGATTTGATGCGCGGCGTTTGCATTTATACGACTCATTTATGGATCCTGAATTTTTAGTTTTGTTTGCACAGACCTCCAGAATGTACTAGATATACTCCTAGGGGTCTGTAGAGCCCACTTTGGGGATCCCTGACGTTGGGATGTTTGTAAAATGGATTCCGATATCGGTCATCCCCACAAATAACCCGACGACTACCACTTAAAACTTTGCGAAAGCAATTTCATCAAACAAACTTATTAATAAATAGATTTAAACTTCAAACAAAGTTTCCATAATTTCATCGTCTAATGGAGATGTGGCGGAGATCCAATGTAAATTCGCTGTGGCAAGGAAGATGCGCCTTTGTTAGAACAAGCTGTATTGCAGCCAATCATAACCTTTTAAAAACGAGCACAAAAATGTTTCTGTCCAATAAAAAAAGACATTCTAGAATAGCTCTTAGGAATATTGATTTATTTGTTGTAACCCAAAATTTATGGGTTGGAAATGAAAACCAAAATTGAAAATAATTTCTGACACCCTGGGTATCGAACTTAAGCTCATGGCATGGAATGCAAGCACTCTACCTATTGAGTTATCGACCGGACTTTTAACGAGCTTGTTTGTCGCTACAAAGCGCTTATTCACAAGCAAGACCCAGTGGGTGTAAGGCTGGATGGACCTTTTGTGACTGGTCTTTGTTAAAGGCAATGATTTTTCCAACGCGGCGAAGAGCATTTTAGAAAATAAAAATGATATAAAATACTCGTACCAAAATGTACCAGATTCTGATGGTCCTTGGTGATTTTGCATTGGGTTTCAATTAAAAATACTTGTTTATTGGTTGATGATGCAGCGCTTTTATTTAAGAAAGTTACAGACTATTTAATCAATCTACACGAGAGGAATTTGATCTAGTAAGAGGATTTTTTTTGTGCTCCGCCAGTATTTGAATCCATGACCTTCCATTTGCGAGTCCGGAGCGTTACCACTAGACTATGGACCGGTCGTCACTTATATAATAAATCACTTATAAGTCTTATTGATTGTAGAGGCATTAACTTTGTAATCGTTCATCATTAATGATAAAAAGAAAAACAGCTTTGTTTTCGATCACGTAATCGAAAACAAAGCTGTTTTTCTTTTATCACTTAATAGTCGACTGCTAAAAAGTCTTGCGATCGCGCTCTCAAGCAAAAGGTTGGCATCCACTGTCTTTAAGAGTGCCCCCACATTATGTCAAAGCAGTGATGAGGGGCGGATGAAATTTTTACTAAGTCCTTAAATCATTATAATGATAATAACGCCTAGAGAACGGAATATCAAATGAGCTTATAGCGACTTATTAATTAGTATATGGAGAAAGTTAATTCTATAACATTAATAAAAAGTACCAAGTATAAGATTGATACTAAGTATAAACCAAGCTGCAAAGATATATAACACATTTAAGATACATATTCATTTTATGTTCACAAGCAGGCACGTATAAGTTCGCGCTCATAGATGCTGCATGCGTTCCTGCTGTGCAAAATCTAAATGTCGAATGAATGCCGACCTTCTCTCAATCAGGAGTGACATTGGAAATGTGAACCGTTTTAAAATAATGTTAGTATATTTAATAAAAAAGATAATGATTAATGGCAAAAGTTGTGGGGCTTATGTTCATTTGAGGTTGTGATTTTATTTGTAAGTACACATTCAGCATTTGTAAGCGCGAACTACACGTGTTGGTATGTGGGCATACATCTGAGAGCTTTAAATGAAAATATCCTTGCAACTTAGATTATAGATTATACATGATTTTGAATTAGAAGTACGGTCGTTACACGTTTTTTAAGGAATAAAAAACAGATTTTCGAACAGTTTTGAAAGGAAGAACGGGTTTTTTATCGCTTCAATCTTCATTCAGGGTTTTTTTTATTTACATTAGAATCATGAAATTAAAAAAAAAATCATTACATTTTTTGGACCTTAAACAAATCCTCAATGGAGAAATTACATTATTCTCGACGTTTCGTTAGCCATCGTCTTCAGAGGACACTTTTCTGCGCGAAGATTTAGGAGGTACTCTTTATTTGTTAATTAAACATGAAAGCATGTTAGACGACCGTAACTATAGTTTTAATTTATTTGTTGCACAGAATGAAAAATACAATTTTACACAAAAAATTTAATTTATGAAAAAATATATATTGCACAATGTGCAAACGAAAACATGTGCATTTTATAGATAAAGCGTCAGAATGTAGAACTAATATTTTCAAAATTTATTGTTTAAACATTATAAATTTTGAAATTTATGTCTGACGCGCTATCTTCCCGCGCTTTTACACGTCCGCGCCGCCATGATGGATTGTCTATTTATCCATAGACAATGTAGCCAACGTGAGAGTCTACCAACCATCAGAAATAGAAAGCTTGAACACGTTGGGAGGAACAAAAAATAACATCTACTCTATCTCGTTTTTTTTATATTTCAAAGAAAACATTTATTAAACTTAATAATGCAACAATAAAAAAATAAAAATAAGCTTCACGAGTTGATTTATTGCCTCGAGCGCTTTCGGTATTAACACATCATTATCAAGAAAACAACCAAAATAATGTAAAAATAAAATTATAAAAATTAATTACGAGTTGATTTATTTCCTCAAGCGCTTTCGGTGTTAACACACCACCATTATCAAAAGAGTAAATACAATGATAATGGTGAGATAACACCGATAGCGCTTGACGAAATGAATCAGCTTATGAAGAAAAAAAAATATTTATACATTTTATTTATTTAAAATTAATCTTCACACTGTCAATACACGTAACTTTTATTTTATGATGATGCTAGTGACGGTTTTAAACCTGTAAAGATAAATGAAAATTAAAGGTTCATATTTAATGCATGCCCCACAAACAGACACGTATAAGTTTGCGCTTTCAAATGCCGCATGTGAATTTAACTCGACATAAAAATCCAATCTCAAATGAACTTATGTCCTACAACTCTTGCCGACTTTCCCTGAAACAGGAGCGACATTGGAAAAGTTAACCATTTTTTTACAGTATGGCTGATAATGCTAATCAATACCTCTTTATGACAAGATATAATACGCTGGTGAATTGCATTCCTTTTTACGAAGCAAAAAAAAAATGTAATACAAGAAGCGGAATGAGACTAAAAGCGTCGGTTGCGAGATAGCTCAGCCAATCCCGAGCGAGGAAAGCTGTTTTATTCCAAATTTGAATTTAGATCAAATGATATTACCATAGAAATTAGTCTTAAGGGTGGCGCGCATCTCTCAAGCTTTGAGCACATAACTTTAAGGTATTTATGCATCGAAACAAGAAGATACTGCTTGTTTTGGACCGGTCCGTAGGCTAGTGGTTTATTTTTAATACTTCAGACTCTGAAACGGAAGGCTGTGAGTTTGAAACTCAGCAGAACACAAAAATAATACAAGTTATATTTTGAAATATGTTCTTTGCTGTGTTAAAATGAAAGAAGGTTGTGTGAAAAATTCATAATATACCTTTACCGTTTGAGATTTGGGTTCTTATGTTGTAGGTTCACATGCGGCATGTGCAAGCGCGAACTTATACGTGTCTGCTTGTGAGAATGCATATAATGTGAATTCCTAATGTTACATATCTTTGAAACTTAGATTAGATCAGACTTCATAATAATTAGCTCACTCACTATGAAAAATTACACCCAACAAAATGTTTTATCTAAGATTTCTCAGATCAGTGAATCAGTATTTGTTCAGTTTTACCTTTAAGGTATTGTAATGTAAATAGCCAATACTTATAAATATGTAGGTAGGTAGATATAACATTTATAGCTGATAAGTGTGGATATGAGTAGGATTAATTATTATAAGTACCTAGGGTAAAGAGATATTCAAATTTATGTACTGGAAGCTTTTAGAAGACCGTCGCGTCGTTCTGGAAGGTTCCAGCAAAATTGGCTTCTAGTAACTACTATCTTTGTAGTATAAAAAGCTGCAAACAGCGTGCAGGAGTCAGTCTATATACGACAGTCTTCTTCTGAACACGAAAGACAGTGTAAGCGAACACCAACTGACTGTGAAATAAATGTAAATTGCTAAACCATAAATGTGAATTGTAAAAATAAATATAAATTTCAATTTATAATTTTTGGATGAAATTTTTTAAGCAAAACACTGTTTATTTTCACTATAGACTTTATTTAAAAGATTAAAATCTTTAAAACAAAATTACGAACGTTTTCGACCTAGAAGGTCATCATCATAATATATAAATTGTTAAATAAATCTAAGTGTAAAATAAATATCCTGTAAAAAAGACCAGTTTTTTTTTAATTTGAAGACTATTTGAACCCTGAAAACCCAACAGTATGCTAGAATTTATTTTACTCAATCTTGAATTAATTTCCGAGTTTTTAAGTTCATTTTGCATGCACAGCTTGGTCTACGTTATTTCATGTGGTTGCTTGTACAGCTAGTGGCGTCCTCAGTGTCTGACAAGGAGAGATTGATCACCTCTCTCTCTTTCTCGTCTACATTATCATAATATTGTCTCACGACAAAAGAGTATAACACTATTTTCACAACTACACAGCTAAACGAGACGCACAGACTCAAAAGCGGGAATCTAGGATTGTTTTGAAAATTGAATAAATGTATGGAAGCAAAGAGAATCTTTTTCTTGTTATTTCTGTATATTTATCGCATTTTTGCAAAACATCTAGATAGCCGCCTTTGATTCTGAATGATTTACATAAATATTAGCGTAAAAATAATATTATGGGAACGTTCACAGAATCAAAAGCAGCAATCTAGGATATTTTTGGAATACGATAAATGTATGGAAAAACAGGAAATTATTTTCTCATCATTTGTATATATTTGTCGATTTTTGGAAAAAATTCTAGATTGTCGACTTTGATTCTAAACGAATTGAATAGGTATTAGCTTTTGAAAGAAAAGTCTTTTAAGTCCACATTGGATGAATATTAATAAAGCAAACAGTTTGAGAAAGTTAGAATGATAAATTTAAAGAGACTTTCAAACTTTCGAAAAATCGAATACAATGATATTTATGTAGAAAATTAAAAAAAATGTAAAAAAAAATACATTAAAATCTATACAATCTACGATCTTGAGTAACAACTAACAACACATGAATTGGCATAGTCGATATCGATAAAAGTCTGCCAATTCTAATGTTCCTTGACTTATAGGTTGGTATGAGGCTGACCACCCATACTGTAAAAAATGGTTCACTTTGCCAATGCCACCCGTGTGTCAGGGAAGGTCGGCAAAAGTTGTAGGCCTTATGTTCATTTGAGGCTTGGATTTTATTTGTAAGTACACATTCAGCATTTGTAAGCGCGAACTACACGTGTTTGTATGTGGGCATGTATTTGAGAGCATATTAATATATCCTTGCAACTTGGATTATAGATTATTATAGGTGACATCTAAAATCAACATCATAATATGGCCGCCTATTTAAAAAAGATTTTGTTTTAAATTATTCTGCGGTACGCCCGTGAATTGATATATACAATATTGTGTCATCAACAGGCCGGGTTGCTAGGGAAAAGGCATAGAAATGTTTTGTAATTGGTAGCTAAGGACAGTAGTCTCATACAAGACTGACGTTTGCTCGCCGTGAAAAAAGTTCTAAATTCAAAAACGTTCTAATATCATTATCGCTGAATAAGAGACACGTCTCCGGATGATGTTGGATACAACTTCGACGAAATGCTGAAAACCCCGTTCTTAATCACATGATGATGATGATGAGTTGATGATTTTTTTATAGCACCGTTTCGTGATGTAGTCACTCCAAGGGCGCTGGTGCAAACGATGCCAGAAATTTGCTTGTCTTCAGTGCGTTCCGGAACTTTCCATGGTCCTCTAGCTCTCTCACATGATGTGGCAGGTGGTTCCAGGCCAGAGGGCCAGCAACTGCAAATGTACGCTCTCCAAACATTGTGTTAACTCTTCTTACAGGTTCTTCAATCCTTGATTTGGCTCCAGTCTCAGCCGAGTGCAGTGTTAGGCTTTGTAAAATCCGTTTTTTATTCTGTACAAAATTTTAGATAGTTTTAGCCTCGCAACAACTGCCGCCCTTTACTTTTCCAATTTGTAAAGTTCACAGCAGACAACTTCAATAATTAAATATTGATTGAAGTTCTGTTAATAGAGAGAGTGTTCGCAAAGGTATTTGTGTGGAAAAATAAACGTACACACTTAAAACACATTGCAATGCTGATTACCGCGAGGTTGGTAGGAGGACTAACACATTCAAAGTATAATCGTTTTCTCTCTTTTGTGTCTATTAATTTTATTTTCTATTATAAACAATTTGTGAAGGTGCACCAAAGCTCCATCCAGCCTTACAACAACTGGGCCTTGCTTGAGAATTGGCGCTTTGTAGAGACCACCAAGCTCGTAAAAAGTCCGGTCGATGGCTCAGTTAGTAGAATGCTTGCATTCCATGCTGAAAGCAAGGGTTTGATTTACACCTAGGGTGTCAAAAATGATTTCCTGTTTCAGTGTCTAAATACCGGCAAGGTTTACTCAGCCTTCACAAAAAATGAGAACCAGCCCACTCGGGATCTGCGAAACCCTCACTTTAACTGATGTGGATGTTGTGAGACCGGCTCCCTTACCTGTAAAAAAATAGGTTCCACTCGCCACATGCGAAACCCTTGATAACGCGGCGTGAAGTTGCACTGTATGTGTAGCTTAGTTGCGTCTTTTTGCCACATCTCTCAGAAATTTTGCAGTATCACAGACTCATAAAAATCGTCACTTGTTTTGAACAAACCTCGTACATTTAAAAAAAAAACACACAGTGCTTGTGAGCGAATGTTTCCGCTGAAACAGTATAATTTAAAAAAAAGTCCAAAATCATCGCGGGCAAGTTTTTTTTATTTCAGGCTTCCATTAATCAAAAAGTTTCGAAAGGTTTACAATAAAGCTCGCGGGTGAAAAAATCAGCCCTTTAAAATGGTTAATTTGCAAAAAAAAAGTTTAAAATAAATCCACGAAATTCCCGGATGATTTGCTGAAAATACATGATGAAAAAAAAAAAAAGAATACAAGGTGATTGTAAAAAATGCGGAGTATTGTGACATATTTTCAAAGTACGCAGATGTTGCTTGACTTTTGAGTTGGTAAGCACTGTTTTTCAGGGACGTGCATGGCATTTTAAGAGTGGGTAGGTCAAAATATAGAATGTCAGTGGTTTTTGGAGAATAATATAAAGACTACAAGGGAAGAACAAGGAATGCCAGTTGAAGAACATTATGAGTTAATCAAAATTATAAATTTGAACTCATGGTAATTGCCTGTCACAAAGAACCGGAAATACCGCCATAAACTGTGATAGCGACTGTTGTTGCATTACAAATTTTGCAGAGCTTTAGATGCCACTAGAAAGCATTAGTGGATTATTTTCTTGTTTTTGCTGACATTCCTTGTTTTTCCCCTTTAGTCTTTGTATATGAATTTATCGTAAAAATTATGCTAGTACGTAGTTATGAACATTCTATGAAAGCTTTATAGTATTTTATGTCTTAAAACCATTTCCAAAAACACATAATCGAATAAAATAACCATTTGCCTGTATTGAAATTTCGCCACTGCCATTTTGTGTGAATCACACCTCAAGAGCCCTCTATGAGTGTTAGTTGCAGCTATCTTCTTCTTCTTCTTATACAGATATCTCCATCCACTGCTGGACATAGGCCTCCCCCATATCTCTCCATCCATCTCCGTCTTGCGCTTTTTGAATCCAGTCTCCAGCAAGCCTTCTTATATCATCCGACCATCTCGTGGGAGGTCTCCCTCTGCTTCTCTTATCTTCCCGAGGTCTCCACTCTACCAATCTCTTCGTCCATCTCTGGTCGGTGGTTCTAGTAACATGCCCCGCAAAGAACCATTTTAGCTCTGCCACTCTCTCTACGACATCGGTTACTCCCGACCTTATCCGTAGCTCTGTGTTCCTTATTCTGTCGGAGAGTCTTACGTGTAGCATAGTTGCAGCTATACGAAGCGCCATTTACTCGAGCAAGACCCGGTTGCTGTTAGGTTGGATGGGCCTTTGATGACCAGTCTATGGTAAAGAAGCATACTTTTTTCAACTTACCGAAATGCATAGTTGAAAAGTTAATAATATTTTTTTTCTCTGCCGGAAATCAATCTCACGACCTTTCGATTATAAAGCCATAGGATTAACCACTTTCCTTCACACCGGTGTTGGAAATGAAATAAATCATTTTTGTTGATTGTAGACGTATTCACTTTGTTATTATTCATAAAAAATAAAAAACGACTTTGTTTTAGTTTACTGCGAGTATATAATTATTCAGCCACCTGAAGATGCGGATTGTTTGTAAAACCGGTTGTGAAATTTAATATATCGCCACCATAAAGGTAAAACTGAATAAGTGCTGATTCACTGATTTGAGGAATCGTGGATACAACATTTTATTGCGAGTAACTTCTCATAGTAAGCGGACTAATTATTATATAACAGTGCACATTAACAACTTCTGAACTACAGGATTTGTACACTTTTTTAGTTTTATACCTCGTAGAAAATAGAAAAAAAGGTGTATTTATCTCAGAAACCCATGTCGGTTGAATATGTCACTTATTTCAGTTTTACTTTTGAGGTATCGATATACCTACTCGCCGAAATCTACAACAGAGTCATTGTTATTTTGTAAATAAATCATTTCTAATTCAAATCCAATATCAATCGCCATTTCCTCTCAGTGTCTCAAAACAAAGCAACGCAACACACACTACAGCACTGCGCAGCTAACAGCCCTGCAACCAAATAAGGGCATCAACTCCCTCATCACCGACACCTTTGCGGCACTACAACAAGTGTCATAGACCCCTAGAGTTTCTTGAACCTAGGGAGTACAGGCTTCCTTAAAACATATATATTTAAGGTTTTTGATAGTTCGATGTCCCAATTTGCCTAGAGATTGTCGTTGAAATTCCTGATATATGGCATGCAAACCTCCACACTCGGCAGTTCCTGTCTGCATCAGGCTGAATCTACATATATCTCGGGATCGCTCAGCCGAGATTTGAATCTAGGACGCCGATGAATAAGGTAATAGACGCTCAGAGGAGCGAGTGACGTCACAAAAGATTTTCTCTTCCGACCCCAAATCCTCCTATGAAGCGGTAATAGTGCCTCAAGTATAAGCCTTAACGCAACCATAGCGTTAACAAAAATATGTATTTTTAAATGGAATTATATTTAAGGATAAAAGAAAAACAATCTTGTTTCGATTACTTGTTGAAGTAATCGAAAACAAAATTGTTTTTCTTTTATCCTTAATGATGAACGATTACAAATTTAATGCCTCTACAATCAATGGAATTATATTTTTATAAATTATCCCATGACTGAACCATCCATGCTGTAAAAATGGTTCACTTTGCCAATGTCACCCCTGTTTCAGGAAAGGTTGGTAAAAGTTGCAAGGCTTATATTCATTTCAGGTTTAGTTTTTTATTTGTAAGAACACATGCAGCATTTGTAAGCGCGAACTTGTCTTGAACGTGTCTGTTTGTGGGCATGCATTTAACATGGATTTTAAATGTGGCATTGTGACATTAGGCATTTTTAATCATTTTTGGAAAAGGTAAAGAACCGGAAAACGTAACAAAATGTATAGAAACGACAAAGGCTTCTCTAGTGAGCGTTTTAGTTCTCATATATTTTTTTTGAATAAACGTTTGAACGAGAAAGTTTTTATACAGAGCCGCGTTTGCATTAGGGACGGATATCGACCCAGAAACGTAAGAGACCGGATGCCAAATTTTTAAGCCTTTGTAAAAGGATTCAGACGAGAGAGTTGGCAAGTGACAAGTTGATTTTACAATGATAACCATCAGAGAAGAAGTTAGTTACTTTTAAGTTGCTTTTTAAGGTTTTACGTGTGATATGTAAGTTACAATACGAACTTTTGGGAAAAAAACCAGTGAGAAGATATTTGGGTACAAAAATATGATCCGATCTACTAAAAACCTGCGTTATTAATAATAATAATATTAGGATGATTTATTTGGTGAGCGCTGTTTTTGTGTGTATCACACCTCAAGAGCCCTCTGCGAGCTTGGTCGTCGCTGTAGAAAGCGCCAATTCTCAAGCAAGACCCAGTTGTTGTAAGGTTGGATGGACCTTTCAGTGACCGGTCTTTGGTAAAGGTTTATGAATTTTTCAACTCAGCGAAGAGCACATTCGAAATATAAATGGTATATTTTTGTGCTCCGCCGGGATTTGAATCCACAACCGTCCATTTACGAGTCCGAAGTGTTGCCACTGGACTACGGACCGGTCCAATATGCCAACGACACGCGGTGTACCTGAGCGGTAACCCATCCAAGTACTATCCGCGCCCAATGTTGCTTAACTTCGGTGATCTATGGGAACCGGTGCTTTCAACATGGTATCGTCGTTGACGTGCGTTGTACGTTTTTAAGTTATAAATTTCTGATACTGCTTCCTTTTTTTTTTTGTTCTTCTCATATCGATACCTTTAAGGTAAAACTGAATAAGTATTATATGAAACTACCACGAGTTTCTCAGATAAATGCACTTTTTTATATTTTCTACGATAGAAAACACTAGAAAGCTGTGAAAACCATGTAGTTTAGAAGTTTTTCATGAGCACTGCCTTATAATTAGTTCATTTACTATGAGAAGTTACACACAATAAAAGGTTTAATCCACTGTTTCTCAAATCAGTACTTAATCAGTTTTACCTTTAAGGTGGCGATATGTTTTCTCCTATAATAATCTATAATCTAAGTTGCAAAGATATATTAATCCCATCACTGAAAATCGTGAATTCCAGTGGCTTGATTTTAGACTGATGCTGGAAATACTTCATTTGGAAAAACCGAAAATGTAAGAATCTATAAAACATGTAAACCATGGTATGAGGCTGACCACCCATGCTGTACAAAAATGGTTCACTGTGCCAATGTCACCCTGTTTCAGGAAAGGCCAGTTAAATTTGCAGCGGTTATGTGCATTTGAGGTTTGGATTTCAATTCGCAAGTAAACAAATTTGTAAGCGTGAACTTACACATGTCTGTTTATGGGCATGCATTCAATATGAATTTTAAATGTTAATTTGTCATTGTAACTTAGATTATAGAAGTGACGATCCGGGTCTAAACCCGGTACCAACAGCTTAAAAATATTACAAACTGTCACAGTAAAAATCAGACATAACCGTTTTCGATTGGTAAACGTAACTATATATATATATATATCAGGCTTATTTATTTTTAATTGCACATGATAAGAGAGCGCCGTTTTTGTGTGTGTCACACCTCAAGGGCCCTCTCCGATCACGGATAAGACTTTTTGAAAAGGTGCGTCTTAAGAGCTCCGCGAAATATGCCCATAGATTTGGAGTTCTTCACTCCGGGTGGCAGTCTGTTCCACTCCACCGGACCCGCAACACAGAAAGCACGGTCTCCAAAATTTGTACGGATCTGACGGTGCGGCTGAACCAAATTGATCGCACCATCGCCCGCAGATCTGAGTGTCTGCCTCCTCACACTCATCTCAACAGGCGAAATCATGTCAGTCAGATAAGGTGGAGCCACGCCATTGATGGCTTTATATACCATCAGACAAACACGGTAGACCACCCTCTCCGGGAAACGAAGCCAGTGTAATAGTGAAATGCGATTTAACTATAATAGTGAAATGCGATTTTATCGGCATTCATTGGACTCGGACCTCTCCGACAAGAGTTAGTCTTTTATTTTTAGACCCTCTCTCTCTCTCTTATCCTTAGCCTGCTGTAAAAGTGAATGGGCGGAAGATCATTGATTGCTCGTGTACCCCAAGTTCAGTAGCGCGACTTACAAGCTAAAAAGCTAAGCATGCGTACCCTCAGAAATGAATATTTTAGAGTAGATTGAAGGTATTTAGCGTCATTTGTCTTTTTTAATTTCCCGCGGACAAAATTTGTGCTACAGCCATGTGTGTAGGGCAGTAGGATATTGTTATTACGCTGCCTTAGTTCTTGTTTGCCGTATAGACCACTAAGCTAATTTTACATAAGCAAGGTTTGCATGTGTACTGGACCAATGTGTCTTATGAAAACAAGAAATTTATTTAAAAAATATTTAAAACAACTCTCACATTATTGAGTTTTACGTTTTTTCTTAGCTCAGGTTGTGTAGAATTTGATTCTTAAGACAACTGCATGAAAAAGTCATATTTGACAAGATTGGCGTATACGGTAAACAAGAACTGGGGGAGCGATGTGTGTAGGGCAGTAGGATATTGTTATTACGCTGCCTTAGTTCTTGTTTGCCGTATAGACCATTGAGAAAATTTTATATGAGCAATGTTTGCATGTGTAGGTACTGGACCTATGTGTCTTATGAAAACAGGAAATTGATTTAAAAATATTTAAAACAACTCTCACGTTATCGAGTTTTACGTTTTTCCTTAGCTCTGGTTGTGAAGAATTTGATTCATAAGACAACTGCATGAAAAAGTCATATTTGACAAGATTGGCGTATACGATAAACAAGAACTGGGAGAGCGATGTGTGTAGGGCAGTAGGATATTGTTATTACGCTGCCTTAGTTCTTGTTTGCCGTATAGACCATTAAGGTAATTTTACATGAGCAATGTTTGCATGTGTACTGGACCAATGTGTCTTATGAAAACAGGAAATTGATTTCAAAATTTTCAAGATTTAAAACAACTCTCACATTATCGAGTTTTACGTTTTTTCTTAGCTCAGGTTGTGTAGAATTTGATTCTTAAGACAACTGCATTAAAAAGTCACATTTGACAAAAGTGGTCTAAAAGAAACAACGGGGTAAGATTTCGTAGAATTTCGTAGAACAACACGACAGAAACCGTAGACACGCCATTGCCCAAGTATAAAATCCAACGTTTAAATTCAACCGTAGCGTTTTACAAAAGTATATTATATAAAGCTGAAACACTCAGTAGAGGCGCGCTGCTTCAATTTTCTTACAATTTTTTGATGAACGCTCTGAGTGAGTTTAAGTTTTTAGTGTTATACTTCGGGCATTGAATATTTCCTTTGCGTTGCGATTTTAGGATAACAATTCCGAGAAGGAATATTTTGAATCAATTCATTGGATAGTTTCAGTTAAAAGGAAGAACGCGTCGGTATTTTAAGTACGCTTTTCTGTTACAATAAATGTGCCTTTGAAAGAACGATTCACATTCTCTAGATCTTTCCATTTTTCTAGAGCTAAGAATGAATGGGTGAAAGGCGAATGCAAGTTGTAAGAGAATGTGATAGTAAAGGTACAAAATAATGTGATGAGATGGTTTGGACATGTATAAAGAATGGATAATGAAAGACTTACAAAGTGTATGTATACACAGAGGGAACGTGGAAGGGAAAAGAGAAAAGAGAAGACCAAGAAAAGCATGGCTGGATAGATTGGTGAAATTGTTAATAAATTGATTTTACAAAGCAAATATACAAGAAGAAAATTTATGAAAAAGGTGATGGATGTGAATGAATTGAAAGAAGTATATGTAAAAATAGGAAAAAACGGAGGCAAATCTGCAGAGGCTTTGGCCACCCACTGCAGAATATTGACAGAGTTACAGTAACAGTTCTCGTCTGTAACTATAATTCAGCAGACGTTTGTTTGGCAAGAGTGCAATGTTGTATGCCAAGCGGAATGGCGACAAAGTAACAGTTACTTTGTTTTCAGCCCTTCTCGTGTGATGCACTTACCAACAAACAGCACTTCATTTTAATTATATGGCTAACATCTTTTTATAAAATATTTATTCTCAGACGTATTGTATCCATATCGACGGTTAAAAGGCAGTTGGGCATAAGCGACATAAACTGAATTGTTCAGGAGAGCAGTCTAATATTTGAGATTGCAGAAAAATGGCATAAATTTTATATTTTTTATCATCTCGTTAAAATCAAAACAGCTCTAAAATTATAAAAATAAAGGCATTCCTATTTACGTGGTTTAACGATTTTGTTATGTCACAAGCGCATTTGGGGGAAAAAAGGCCAAAATCTTGTCTGTCACACCAAAACCATACTTCGAAAACGAAGTTGTTTGTTTTGGCATAAACAACAAAAAATCATCGTGGAGCTATGGGAGTTAGCGCATTAGAAAGAGCGGAAAATTTCAAGTAGGATAGCATTCATAACTCATTTTTTTTTTTATCAAAACGTCGCTTATGCGCCCTACACTTCTTTTTAACCGTCGATATGTATTTCATAGTAAGAGCAATATAACTACTTGCAATATATTTGAGTTCACTTTCCACTTGATTGAGCATTTCAGCAAAGAAAACAAAATCGTATTTTGCTTGAATAGCGAAAGTTATGTTAGCGCGTTCAGTTCAAATGCATAAGATGGGATACTCAGTCTGCCAAAAGATCTAAGAAAAGTTGAGCCTTTCTGGCAAGACTTAAAAGCTGCTTTTTAACCAAGCAGTCTTTCTAATCATACCCCTGAGGTGTTTCATTTCCACCGTACACACCACATCAAAATAAACTAAATTCTATTTAACTTTAAGTATACAACTTTAAAAATAAAACACTGTTTTACTAGATTTTTTTAGAGTTATTTAAAGTTATTTATTTATTTTAATTTTATTGATCCCATTCTCACAGCCAACCTACATTCTCTTGAGCACAGAAGGAAAGTTGGAATGATCAGTCTCTTCTATAGGTACTACAACGGCGTCTGCTCTGATGAAATATCCTCACTTATACCCCCTCCTCTCGTCACAAGGGCAACTCGTAGAACGGCTCACATTCAACCATTTGCAGTCGATATCAAAACTATGAGAACTTGGTGTTTTCACAACTCATTCCTCTGCCAAACTGCCCGCTTATGGAATGAGTTACCGGTATCTGTGTTTCCATCCCAATTTAACCTTGCCCTTTTCAAATCCAATATCAATCGCCATTTCCTCTCAGTGTCTCAAAACAAAGCAACGCCACACACACCACAGCACTGCGCAGCTAACGGCCCTGCAACCGGACATGGACAACTGCCACATCACCAACACCTCTGCGGCACTATAACAAGTGTCATAGACCCTTAGAGTCTCTCGAATCTAGGGAGTCTCCCGCATAGGCTATCTTAAAAAAAAAAAAAAAGTTATCAAGAAAACATTTTTTTTTTAATTTGAATAAAAACATAATTATGACTTAAAAAATGTAATTTGTGATGTTTGTTCCTTGACTTATAGGTTGGTATGCGGCTGACCACCCATACTGTAAAAAATGGTTCACTTTGCCAATGTCACCCCTGTTTCAGGGAAGGACGGCAAGAGTTGCAGAGCTTATGTTCATTTGAGATTGGGTTTTTATATTGTAGGTCCACATGCGGCATGTGTTAGCGCGAAATTATACATGTCTGCTTGTGGGAATGCATTTAATATAAATCTTAAATGATATATATCTTTGCAGCTTAGATTAGATTAGATTAGATTATGACAGTTATAAAACAAGCAAAGCTTGCAAACATTGCATCTATAATCTATTATCTAAGTTGCAAAGATATATTAACGTTTAAAGCTCATATCAAATGTATGCCCATAAACAAATACGTTTAGTTCGCGCTTACAAATGCTGAATGTGTACGTATGTACTTACAAATAAAATCCAAGCCTCAACTGAACATAAACCCTACAACTTTTGCCGACCTTCTCTGACACAGGGGTGTCATTGGCAAAGTGAACCATTATTTACAGTATAGATGGTCAGCCTCATACCAACCTATAAGTCAAGGAATACAAATAATAAATAACATTTAAGTATATAAAAACAACGAAACCTTAAAAAAAATCCATATAAAAAAAGGCAATACTTCCCGATACAAAAAATATAACATACATAAATAAGCCAACATTACAAATCAAAATTGCAGATTAGCCGCCACTTCTTCTTGTCCTTACATACTTATTTCATTTCATTTCATCCAGAGGCACAACCTTTAATAATGTGACATAATTTCGCTACCCAAGTAACCTTTTAGGTTTTAAAAAGGTTACAAAAAGGTTAAAAAAGGTTCTGGGACCTTTTTGTAACCTTTTTAAAACCTAAAAGGTTACTTGGGTAACAGCCTAGCTTCGGCTAAAAAAGGAAAAAGAAAAACTGGCAAGTAATATGAAGAAAAACAAAAACAGTAATCATCACGTAAAGAAAGGAAAAGGAATGAGAGGGAAAAGTGAGAGAGGAGGTTTAATAAAATTCAATCAAGATAATTTTTCACAGTGTTAATACACAAACCATACAAATTATAAAAATTAAAGGTTTTAAAAAAAAGTAAACTGCAAAAAATTAGAAAGTCAGTCCAGCATTTTATCTTTCACTGCTTGCACGTAGCTTCTTATACGTCTTCATAATTTTTCATGCCACGACCTCATTTTCGTTACTTTTAATTCGTTTTGTAGGTCCGGGCAAGCCGCGAGATAACGGCTTCTCTTGTGCGGATAATTTATTCATCCCGGTCAGAGAAAGAGTGCATTGTATCGTCCGGGGAATGTAATAAGTCGGAACACAAAGGCAAGCCGGCCGACATGCCGGGAATTCGGTTAGTTTGAAGATTTTCATTATGCAGCGGAACAAAGGAGAGTTTTTTAAATATTTATTTTCGTGGCGATCATCGTAGCAAAGATCGTGGTAACCGTCGTGGCGATGACCGTGGGAATAGTCGTTGTAATGGTCGTGGCAAAGATCGTGGTAATCGTCGTGACGATGACCATGGGAATAGTCGTGGCGATGGTTGTTGCAATGGTTCAAATAATTATGGTAGTGACAGTTGTGACGATGACTTTAAAAATGATCGTGAAAATCTTCGTAGTAATACTTAGTCGTAGATCAGTTCGTGCTCATACAAGAAGTCATGACGTAGTCGTATTGTAGTTATAGCTAGAGTGATAAGCGTAGCTATGATCAAGACAACATTGTAGTTTTAGTCGTGACGATAATTGCAGTAACAGTCGTAGCTATGATCGTAGTAAAAGTCGAACGGGGCTATTCTTAGATATTTTAGTCGCCCGTTGAGCCCACGCTTTGACAAACTAATGATGCCTTTGCTGAAAGTTTCATAGCCACCTATCGAATTTTGGTAATATGTTTATGAAGAATAATCAGCTGTTAACTTCAGCTGGTCTTCATACAAATGCATCATTAGTTTGTCAAAGCGTGGGCTTAACGGGCGACTAAAATGTCTTAGAAGAGCCCCGGAAGAAATTATCGTAGCAATTGTCGTAGTAACAGTCGTAGCGATGATCGTAGTAATTGTTGTAGCGATGATCGTAGTTATGGTCGTAGCGATGATCGTAGCAATTGTCATAGTAACAGTCGTAGCGATGATCATAGTAATTTTTGTAGTGATGATCGAATGTATGGTCGTAGCGATGATCGTAGCAATGGTTGTAGTAACGGTCGTAGCGATGATCATAGTAATTGTTATAGCGATGATGGTCGTATGTATGGTCGTAGTGATGATCGTAGTTATGGTCGTAGCGATGATCGTAGTTATGGTCGTAGCGATGATCGTAGTTATGGTCGTAGCGATGATCGTAGTTATGGTCGTAGCGATGATTATTTAAAATAATTCCATTACCACACTAACTGGAAGCATCTTGAGATGAAAAATAAACAGACGATGAAATTTCCCCGCAACAGATAAACGTAATTTAATTTTGGTTTTTGTTCATAGTGAATCCAAACCGCACCTTTGTTCATAATATTTACAGCGGCCTATTTATGCTCACGATATTGTAACGCAATAATTAAACTTCTTCTTCCTACGTCTATAGATTGGTGACCGGTCCGTAGTCTAGTGGTAACACTTTGGACTCTTAATTAGAAGGTCGTGAGTGCAACTCCCGGTGAAGCATAAAAAATATTTATCGTTTTAAAAATGCTCTTCGCTGGGTATAACAAATCATTGCCTTTACCAAAGACCAGCCACAAACGGTCTAACAGTAACTGGGTCTTGTTTTTTCTAAAGCGTATAATCACATAAGCTAACGTTCAAACAACAAACCTTCGGGTAGATACGTATTCATTTTATCTATAATTAAATAATCTATTTAACGAACCGCGTTGTAGAGAAGAACACGTTATTCAACATTTCGCCGAAGTTGTATCCGACTTCACGAAGAGACGAGTTCCTTTATTACAAACCGACTTATTGTTAGTACCCATGTAAAACGTCCATAGACCACAAATCTAATTTAGTATCATTAGCTATTCGGACATTCCAATAGTGTTAACTTTTACGACAACGCTCTACAACATCTCACTTAGTCGAATTAAATTGGTGACCATAAAATAGTCAAATTAAATTGGTCACCATAACATTGAGGTCATGTCCTGGTTGTCAAATAAGCTTTAAGTGCCCTCCCTTTCCTCCAAAATCAGCTTTCTGTACCCCTCAAGTATAAAACTGTCAAATTAAACTCACCTCGTTTGCGTAAATCGTAAATATATGGAATATACGACGACACTCCTATTGAGTGATTTAGTTTCATCGATTTACACATGTTTAATACTGGGAGTAAAGGTTTCTGTAAACTCAAGTACAACACTTTACATAAACTCCCCTAGATTACGTTGATGAAAAATGTATGGAATATACGACAGCACTCTTAGTGAGTGATTTATTTTCATACACGTTTTCGATTTACTTACGTTTTATACTCGTGTCGTTATACCAGTACCCTTAGTACGAGTTGCAAAACTTGAGTAATTTAAAGTTTACGGCAATTATTAAAGAGTGATTTCCCCCAAAATCTGCCGTTTTTGTTTGTTTGAACTTGATTTTCTTCATCACTATAACTCTTTTGCTAAGACCACAAAGTGAAAGAAACAAAAACGTCAGATCTTGGGAGAAATCACGCTTTAATATTTTCCGTCAACTTTACTTTTCTCAAGTTTTGCAACTCGTACTAAGGTTACTGTTCAGTAGAAAATTTTACGTTTAAACTCAACCCTAGATATTACCAAACATGTTTACAACCTCAAACGCCCACTAGAGACGCTATTTAAGTTTTCATACGTGTTTTTGGTATAACGAGCTGTAGGTACTTGTGGTTCTGACCCCTTAGCTTACAGTGGTTGACCCCTAACATCGTTACAAGTGCCATTTTATGTTATCTGAGCTGCCTCTACAGCCTTAAAAGAATCTAACTGTATATTTTAAAGGAAATTCTAGTCTCTATGAGCGTTCTAGTCTTATTCTCGTCTTATTTTCTTAATTCTTATTAATTCTAGTCTTTCTTCTTTATCTCAGTAGTCTTATTTTATTTAATTTTCATTGTAAAACTGTACTCATATTTATTAAGATAGATTTTGATTGTTTTTTGTCAGGTCGATAGCTCAGTTGGTAAAGTGTGTTGCATTCCATGCCGAGAGCTCGGGTTCGAGTCCCACGAAGCGTGTCGGAAATGATTTTCCGTTTTGGTGTTTATTTCCAATCCAAAATAAAATACCGGCAAGGTTCACTCATCCTTCACAAGATATAAAAACCAGCTACCTCGGGAGCTGGGAAACCCCCACTTAAACTGAAGTGGTTATTATAAGGTCGACCCCCTGACGCCTTACTTGTAAAAATAAAATGGTTGCACTCGACACATGTGATCACTTTGGGAAGAATGCGGTAAGAAGGTTCACTATATGTGTAGCTTAGTTGCGTTGCGTTGACAAAGGAATGAGACGTGAAAAATCATTTATTGTGAAGTCCTTACCTTACGTAAACCACACCGAATGGAAAATCATATCTGACACCCTCGGTGGGACTCGAACTCGATCTCTTGGCATGGAATGCAGGCACTCTACCAACTTAGCTATGGACCGGACTGCCCGTTTATGGAATGTTCACCCTCACTTCAACTGAAAGTGGTTGGTGCAAGGCCGGCCTCCCTACCCGTTATAATAAATAGGTGCCAAATCGCCACATGCGACCTCTTCGGGGATAACGCAGGAATTACACTAAATATGTAGCTTAGTTGTGTTTTCATCATCATTATCATCATGACATTTTGACCGGTCCGTAGCCCAGTGGTAACACTTCGGACTCGTAAATGGAAGGTTGTGGGTTCGAACCCCGGCGGAGCACAATAAATATAATAATAATAGTAATAATAAAGTTTATTCCGGCCTAATCACGCAAATAGTGCAATACGTGACTAGCCATATTAAATTTTCAGGTTATTACAGAGGAGATAAAGAAATAACAAAAGAAAAAATAAAATAATGATGAAACAGAGAAAGGAAAATAAATCTGAGAACATGTAAAAAAGAAAGCATAGGTACATGAAAAAACTAAAAAAAATACAAAGAAAACAGAAAGTAAAAAATATAAAACGTAAGCATGTAAAAGCATGAAAGCAATAACAGACGAAAAAAAAAATATATATATGCATTTTGAAATTTGCTCTTCGCTTTGTTGAAAAATTCATAAACCTTTACCAAAGACCGGTCACTAAAGGTCCATCCAGCCTTACAGCAACTGGGTCTTGCGCATGGGAATTGGCGATTTCTACAGCGACGACCAAGCTCGCAGAGGACTCTTGAGGTGTGATGCACACAAAAAACAGCGCTCACCAAATAAATCATCCTAATATCATCATCATCTTGTAGGGTTAAGTTAGTGAGCTTGTCTATATCCGTAATAGGCTTGACGTGGTTACATATGTACTCTGCCTTTACTCGAGTTTTCCAGAGCAGATGTTTACCTCCAGCCTTCCCGCGCCTCCTCCCCACACTAACGCGATTATTCGGGCGAGCGTCGGCAAGCAAGCGCCAAATCAGGTTTATGCCAGGCTGCAAATTACATTAGGCTCGATCAACAGCGCCCGATGCGTGCGGGACAACTTTACTCCACTCCACACCAAGATGGCTCTAGCCAACAATGAAGATGTCTTGACAGTGTACCTACAATAACTTGTACAATAATTTGTCAACGACGATACCATGTTAAAAGCACCGGTTCTCATCAGATCACCGAAGTTAAGCAACATTGGGCGCGGATGCTACTTGGATGGGTGACCGCTCAGGTACACCGCGTGTCGTTGGCATTTCTTGCACCGGTCCGTAGTCCAGTGGCAGCACTTTGGACTCGTAAATGAAAGGTTGTGGATTCGGATCCCGGCGGAGCACAACAAAGAAAATACAATTTATATTTCCAAATGTGCTCTACGCTGGATTAAAAAAATTCATAAAACCTTTACCAAAGATCGGTCACCAAATAGGTTCACTTGGGTCTTGCGTGAGTATTGGCGCTTTGTAGCGACGACCAAGCTCGTACACCTCTGCGGCACTACAACAACAAGTGACCCCAAGAGTCTCTAGAATCTAGGGAGTCTCCCGCACAGGATTTCTTAAAAAAAAATAAGCCAGTTATCATTCGCACCATTAAAAAAAGAGATAAAATCACAAGATAATGCATATAAAGGTGTCTGTTCTGATGAAATATCCTCACTTATACCCCCTCCTCTCGTCACAACAAGGGCAACTCGTAGAACGGCTCACATCCATTCCTTTGCAGTTGATATCAAAACTATGAGAACTAGGTGTTTTCACTTATCATACCTTTGACAAAACTGTTAAAATAAATAGGTTCAACTCACCACATGCGGCTCCTACGCGGCAAAGAGTTACACTATATGTGTATTTAATAAAATATGTACAGTTAACGTTGATTACAAAATCCAGATTTAGGCATTTTAAAATCATAATTTGTAGGTCAATTGAACAGATTGTGTGTACATTACCCTCTGTAGTCTGTATATAAAGTACTTGTTTCGTGGATGTATGAGTATGGAAATGAGTGAAATGCTTCCGTTGCTTTATTCAACTTGTTCCCCCGCGGGATTCGAACTCGAGACCTCATTTTCCCGCCCTTTCTCTAATGGCAAACCCACACAGCGCAATTGTTCACAAAATTTGCGGCCTCTGTAAAAATTCTATCTATTTGGCACAGCCCGTAATGCGAACATATAAATCTGACCCGACCTGATCTTAGCGTTGCGGATTTAATGGCCAC
The DNA here is from genome assembly GCA_951799405.1 of Agapetus fuscipes. Lineage (NCBI taxonomy): Eukaryota > Metazoa > Arthropoda > Insecta > Trichoptera > Glossosomatidae > Agapetus > Agapetus fuscipes. The sequence continues at coordinate 11,977,369 of OX637357.1, read as the reverse complement.
AAAGGCGCATTAAAAAGTCCGAATTCCGACGTCTGTTGGAAAATATTACTTTTTCAAATTTTTTTTTTTTGCGATTGGAAAATGAAATTATTAAATCTCATTCCAGGCAGTTTTTTTTCCATTTTCAATGCTTTTCAATTATTTTCCTGAACCTCTGCCTGAAAAATCTTTGATTTTGGAAAAATTTTAAAATTGTCTTGATATAATAACAAAAATGTTATTTTTTTGCCATCTTATTAGCTATTAAAAATATTTTTTTAGGTAAATTTAAAAAGTCCTAGGTTGCAAAGATACATTAAATTTAAAATATATCTTGCATGCGTTCCCATAAGCGAACCACTTTGTACAGCATGGGTGGTAAACATCATAAAAAAAGTATTAGTCAAAGAACTGAAAAATATAAATATATTGAATAGAAGTGGGGAAAGTATGGATCCCTGTCTAACACCAAACCAAAATCATGATATAAGTTTACCTATTTTTAGACAGCACGGTTGATCAGCTTCATATCACTTTATTAGTCAAGGGAAGCAGAAAAATACGTTGGGTAGACGAATTTCATAAATTTTTTATAATCAATTTTGTTTTTTATGCTCGGAGGAGTTGATACTGATGCCGTGTATTTGAGAGGCAGCAAATTGTCGTAGCGCATAATCCGTTGTTCCAGACAGGTCGGCTGTACACGTACATATTGCGCCCAAACCCAATTCTCTGGATTCAAATTGAATTCTACGAGGAAAGTTTGTGAGTGGGCACCTTCGTATATAACATATTTACTGTGCCATGAACATTTTATATATATACACGTGGAAGCATCACTGACAGAAACATGCCGTTCGAATTGTTGGGCAAACGAAACCATTCGAATCGCATTGATGTGCTCATTTTTATAAAATAAAAAAAACGCAACTAAGCTACACATATAGTGTAACTTCTTGCCGCGTTATTCCCGAAGGAGTCTCATGTGGCGAGTTAAAGCTATTTATTTTAACAGGTAAGGGGGCCGGCCGCGTGTTCCCATTCCACCACTCAACTCGAATGTTCACTCACACATGCACACGGGTTTCACTGTTACTAGTAAATATATTTTTGCTTTTCGAGAACATTTTCGTGCTGTTTTTGGTGAACTTTCGATTTTTTCAAATTGCTGATCCAATTTTATAAAGTTTTTAATACAATCTGCAGCGAATTCATTACATAGGGTTGTAATTCAATTCTACCTCGATATCGAAACGAAATACCTTTAACTTATAAAGGTTTGTGCATTTACTTAGGGAAAATTCATCTTCATCTATTGAATTTCTTTTAAAACGTAAGTATTTTTCTTTTTTTAATATTTGTTATTTTATCCTCGAGTACTTTCGACTGTCGTCATTTTCAAGAGTCATTTAAATGGAAATTAAATAAAAAAAACTGCAACTTTTCATTAAATGTAATCAAGCTGTCTTATTTATCAATTTTCAACACTCATAACTGTGTATGTGCATTAAATTGCTTGTGTGCCAGTATATAGCTATTTGATAACAGTTGGTTTTCAGCTAGGTTCACTCATCTGCAATACTTCCGTGTGCATGTGTGAGTGAACATTCGAGTTGAGTGGTGGAATGGGAACACGCGGGCCGGCCTTACGCAAACCACTTCAGTTGAAGTGGGGGTTTCCCAGCTCCCAAGAGGGCTGATACTCATTTCTTGTGAAGGCTAAGTAAGCCTTGCCGGTATTTTATTTTGGGGTTTGAAATCAACACCGAAACGGGAAATCATAACTGACACCGTCGGCGGGATTCGAACCCGGGCTCACGGCATGGAATGCAAGCACTCTACCAACTGAGCTATCGACCGGACAAATGTAGGAGGTTTATGTAGGAGAAAATACATTTTGATATCTTCTTTAGGTAGGTATATATCTGATATTATGGATTAGATCATCATAATATGCGCATATCGGTAGTGTGATGGAAAATCGCTGCCTAAGTTCTTGTTTATCGTATACGCTATTGAGAATTTTTTTACAAAAGCAATGTTTGCGTACTGGACCAATGTGCCTTATGAAAACAAGAAATTTATTTAAAAAATATTTAAAAGAACTCTCACATTATCGAGTTTTACGGTTTTTCTTAGCTCAAATTGTGTAGAATTTGATTCTTAAGACAACTGCATGAAAATGTCATATTTGACAAGATTGGCGTATACGATAAACAAGAACTGGGGGAGCGAAATGGTTATAAATGCAGTTTTTGTTATTTTTCAAGTTTCTTCCAAAAAATGTTCCAAATAGTATTATTCTTTGATGTAGCAAAAGGATAGAGCTAGGACTCAATTATTTACCGAGTTTCAAAAATATATCAACATGCCTTAAGCGACTAAAGCATTAAATGTGATGATTTTGAAACTCTCTTTTTGCTCTCCTCTTAAATAGTATCTGTGATAGATATATAACCTTTTGCCATCACACTACCGATATATGGACATATATAGAGATGACGTTGCAACTAAGATAAGGAAGGAGGACAAACAACATGACGCGGCAAAAAAACAGAACAAATATGGATTAAACTGCAAGTTGTTAAAACTAATGTCTTCATGAAAACGCTCCTCTTTTTGTAGTAACTGGTAGGACGAATTCTCGACTTGTTGGTATGAAATTATTTTTATCAATCTTTGTGGGAATAGAACCCTAGTCTTCAGCATGGAATGCAAGCATTCTACTACCTCCTGAGCTATCGACCAGAAACATAACTAGTGGACGAAAAGAAAAATATAATATTTGTAACTTCATCACTTTTCTAGATGAATTGAAGTCCCTTAACTTGAGTATAAAACTAATTTAAAACTCAACCACTGCGTTAATAAAAAAATTGTACAAACTAAAACACTCGCTAGAGGCATTGCTTCAGTTTGTATATATATTTTCTGGACATTGGGGAGCCGTTAACATGTAAGTGAGTGTTTTGGGGACCACGTGCGATGTATAAAATACTTTTACGTCTCTGTATGTGAACGCTGGAGCTGGATGTGTTTCCCTGACAGCTAGGGATGCTACGGATATGAAATTTCGGATATGGATACGTTAACGGATAGAGGAATAGTATTGTTTAATTTTGACAATTATATTAATTTTAAAACTAAGCAAATTTCAAAACTTAATTTAACTCGGATATTTCACGAACCGTTTAGAGAGAACTTACATCATTCTCGAAGTTTCGTCGGCGACGTAGCCAACGTCTTCAGGAGAACATCCTCTCTGCACGATAACTGGGAATGAACTGAGTTTGAAAACAATATTTTATTTTAATTTATTTTCCCTCACCACACACAAGAGCTTTGACTCTTTTTGGTGAGGTACAGCATATAACACAATAGAATTATTATGTAGTAGAAATAAGTTAAAAAAAAAAAAAAAAAATGTACTAAAAATGTCTTATATTAAAAAAAAAAAAATATTGTCACAAATCACTGCATACCTTCGAGCGAAGGTAGTAATTATGTTTAGGTCTGTTACAAATTCCACTTTCATTTTGTGTGGATTCCACGTCACTAGATGGCACTATGTTTCCTGTACACACCGCACTAATTATATCATTGTCTTTGACTTGAAACTTAGGTAATGGTTTCAGTAGTGAGTTGAGTGTAGGTTTCCAAATACTGGACAATTTGAAACTGTCGTCTCTGTTGAAGTTAGGATGCCTATGAATTTCATTCACTTTCGGGTAGAGGAAGTGATGCAAATTTGGAATACCAGTTTTAAAAAAAAACACAATTTTATTAACTTATAAGTACAAGAGATTAAAAAGCACGCAAACTGTTAAAAAAACATATTTATTTTTACTAAAAATATATTCACTAGTGAAATTAAATTGTAACATCTTCAAATTTTGGTTTAACCAGAAAATGAAAAAAAGGGCTGGCTTAGGCAAGGTGAATATAATTTGGAATAGGGGTATTCCGAATTATATTCACCTTGCCCAGTATGGATTGTTTCTATCTGTTTACAAGATTCCCATACGTAACAACCCGACTCGTAACCAGCACATACATTATGCACCCATGCTTCACAACTAAGGCACTGGACCCATTCTTCTCCTCTTCTGTCTTTCCAAATTAGCTTCACCTAAAGTATTCCAAATTAACAACATGGGCGTTATAACCAAAAATCACCAAACCAAAAAAATTCAATCTAAATAGCACAGAACTATACATCATTACACCTTGCTAATACCTTAATGATCAGAAAAATACCAAAACAAATTGATTTGTATTGAAATTTACAGTGATTACACTGGATTAAACCACTTACCTAAAAATGTTTACCGACGACAGTTTTTCATTGCTGACAGTCAAAGCAAAACTACCAACATGGCGGATCGGTCCTCAACATCGTGCACTCTCTGTGCCATAGACAACTTGTTTCTTGCGTTATTTCATAGATATCGCACCTAGTTATTTTTTAACTGAGGTATTCCAAATTACCATCAGTATTCCAAATTACCATCCTTTCCTCTACTGTTCACAATTCGCTCAAATACCACCCACATCTGAGTGTATCCGAAACTTGTGCTTCAGATAGTGTTATGGTTACGGATATCCACAGCATCCCTGCCGACACCCTCGAGGCTGATCGTCCTTAGATTGATACCCAATAAGGGTTTACGAGCGCGGATGGGTGATGGATGCCGCGTGACGGAGGAGTACGTGACGGGGAAGCCATGGTTTGTTAGCGGAAAAGATTAATAGGACGAAATATTCTGCACATGATGTGACGCTGTGAGTCTTTGCACTCAATCTGACGAAAGTCGTAAAAGCTTTGTGTCAATATTACTAAACTGATACTCATAAGTACAATGTTTTAGTGCAAAACGTTTCTTGCACCAAATAAACTTATATATTTTTTGAGAAATCCTGATGTATATAATCTAATCTAAGCTGCAAAGATATGTTAACATTTAAGGCTCATATTAAACGCATGCCCACAGCCAGGCGCATGTAGGTTCGCGCCTGCACATTAAGGAGGGCCGATTTTTTTTTTTTGGATAATAATCATCTAATAGTAAGAATATGTTGCCAAAAAAAGTTCAAATTACGTGTGTAAAATAAAATTCCGTAAAAGTATTAATCATCTGTCTCCAAATTGGTCTCAAAGTTTCGAAAAAATATCATTTTTATCATTTTTCATGAGGGCTAATAATACAATAAGGAATTGAGATTTCACGGTAATTTCTATATTTTTGTGCATAAAATATAGTAATGCGCACCAATAGTACAAATAAACAAGTTATTTTTTCACTAAATAAGCAGTAGGAGGGGTAGAGAGAGCGTCGAATATTTCACTATTTTGCAAAGAATTTGTGACCGCGCGTTGTCACTATGAGTTAAATACGAAATTTATTTCAATGCCCTGTGACTGGTAAAATTTGTTTTATTCTTTGAGAAAGCATGAAGTGTCATGAAATGTATCTTTTAATGCAGTAATGTAACTGCACAACTGGACAAGAAATGTTTTGAAAATCACGAAAAAACGCCAAAATCTCCAAAAACAACTGATATTATTTTTAAAAAACCCACCTAAGACTGTTGAGCTTATGATGAAGATGATGAATAATGTGCTGTTTTACATTTATTGTCCTGTAAATGTAAAGAAATAAATCAATGCGCCTTTCATAGAGTTTGCGGAGTGTTTGCACAAGAGTGAAGCTTCCTAACTGACTAGCAAACATCACGGAAAATGATTATTGGAAATAGGTACAGCTATAGTCGTTATAAAGTAACTAATAAATCATAGAAAAAAGAATCTACGTAAAAAAGCTTAGATAATCGAACCAAAATACATTGATGGTAAAAGAACACGCCTAAATCTTAAAAAAACATACAACACCATCATCATTGAGTATGTATATCTCCACAGCCAGTCTCACAAGAATCACTTACAAAGCTGCATCGCAAACTTTTCAAAAAAGTCTTACTGGATGTTTCTACATTGGCAAAAACTTTCTACAGGTATTGAGTTTTGGGAAAAGTGGTAGCACTCATAATTTCAGAAGTTCTGCATGATATCAAATGTGAAACATTCAATTAGTTTTCAAAAAAACCTTTAATACCCATTATGATTTATTCGCACAAGATTTAAGTACAGATCAATTATATCTATACAAGTTTGTCTTAGAAAACATAGACTTAGCCCATAAAACTCCAGGAAAAAAATCCTATGCTTGGTGGATTCCGTGAGCTATAGAGCTTAGGATCCCTTAAAAATCTTATTAATTTGGCAAATTATGTTGTTCAAGCATACGCATTAGCTTGATTTATAATAATTTATCTTATTTTTTTAGCATATACTCAAAAATAATTATTACTTTTCAGTTTAACTATGTTCAGTTACATTTATGATATTTGTAAGTGCCATCCTATTGTAAAGATGGTTTCCGACATTTATCGAAGTTCATTTAAATTAACAATATTCATCAGGAGAACCTAAAATGATAATTGATTGCGCCAAGTGAAAAAATAGTTGCTTTGCTCATTCAGAAAACTTACTGATAGCGAAGTTACGAATCTTCACAAACACCTAAGTGAACTCTTCGCAGATACACGTAAGATTCTAAAAATTCTTATCATGCAAGGTGGGAAAATTGACTCTTACAAGTTCCATGAATTAACTTTGTTGTTGCAACTTACTGTGGTATTACAAATTGGCAGAAAAATACATCTGAACCACTAACATCTCAAAAGACATCTGATGGAGATCTCATTTTTTTTCACAGCACACGGTGGGCAAATGGATCTATCTCATCTGCGTTTATCATACAAAAACTAGCAAAATGTCTTTGAAGAACAGCACATAAGTCTCTGCAACGTTTTTTTTAAATCAACATTAGGAAAAAATATTTAACCTAAAATAACGTCTCGCAGTGTCAGGCCAAAATTCGAAAAAAAAACGGATTTTTTGCGTTATCAATAACAAAATTTTACTTTCTGTAATTTACTTTTCTCTCTCAAATGTGTTATTTTATACTTTAAACATTTGTTTTACATGAGAAATAAAATTCAAAAATCGGGTTTAAAGTCAGTATGTAAAAATATTTTTTTTGTGTTTTTTTTCAATTTCTCATTATTTCAATGTCGATTTGGAGACAAAAGTTGTTGTTTGATTCTAATGAAACTTTCTGTACAATAAAATTACGTCATTTAGCAACATAATTTCACTCTTAGATTAAAATTCAGCGTAATTTTTTTTTCCCCATACATCAGTGGCCCTCCTTACTGCACATTCTGCATTTATGCATACAAATAAACAAAACCTCAAATGAACGTAATGGTTCCTTGACTTATAGGTTGGTATGCGGCTGACCACCCATACTGTAAAAAATGGTACACTTTGCCAATGTCACCCCTGTTTGAGGGAAGGACGGCAAGAGTTGCAGGGCTTATGTTCATTTGAGATAGTTTTTATATTGTAGGTCCACATGTGGCATGTGTTAGCGCGAAATTTTACATGTCTGCTTGTGGGAATGCATTTAATATAAATCTTAAATGATATATATCTTTGCAGCTTAGATTAGATTAGATTAGAACGTAAACTTTTTCAACTCCTGCCGCCTTCCCTGAAACCGGAGTGGTATTGGCAAAAGTGAACAAATTTTTACAGAACGTTGGGTCAGCCTCATACCAACTTTTCAGTCATAGAGCACAAAAAATTATAAATGATGTACAAAAAATAGCATGGAAATAAAATTTTAAAATAAAATTCAATTTAAAGTTAAACTTAAAATTAAATGCTCTAGCCGCCAACATTGCAAATCAGCTACCATTTCTTTCGATCCTTATATACTTCTTTCATCAACGCCAATCGAAATTTTTTTGATTGATTTTAAAAATACTAAAAACTGGTGTCACATTATTTTGTTTTACGTTTTTTTCTTAGCTCACATTGTGTGGAATGGGATTCTTAAGACAATCCCCTTTAAAGCTCATCTTTGACACAAATAGTGGATAAGCAAAACAAGCACTGAGGAGTCGATAGGGTGATATTTCGTGACGTCATCGGAGCAATGGTGCGAATAATTAGTGGTCGGTAACTTGAGCAGATTCCATTAAGTTTATCACCTTAGCCTGACGAGCTATACTTACAAATGTAGGTATGGATCGATTATATCAGGGCGAAAGTGGAACAAAAACTGCCGAAGGTTGTTTTGGAAAACCGAGGCTGAAAGTCACGTTTTTCCTTTACGTTTTTAGTAAACGACCGGTCCGTAGCTCAGTGGTAACACTGCGGACTCTGAATGGGAAGGTTGTGAGTTCAAATCCCGGCGGAGCACAAAAATATACCATTTACATTTTCAAATTTGCTCTTCGCTGGGTTGAAAAATTCATAAACCTTTACCAATGACCCGTCACCAAAGCTCTATCCAGCCATACAGCAACTGGGTCTTGGTTAAGTATTGGCGCTTTGTAGCGAGGATCAAGCTCGTACACCTCTGCGACACTACAACAAGTGTCATAGACTCCTAGAGGCTCTAGAATCTAGGGAGTCTCTTGCACAGGATTTCTAAAAAATAAATAAAAAAACGAAGCTAGGTGTTCAAAGCCCTTGAAGATTTTTTGGTGGTTTCACTAGAAACAGTCTCTTGATTACTTGACTGTGGCATTTATTAATAATCATGGTAGAACTTCAGTATACGTAATAATAAAAACGTGGTTATTAATTTGTAAATTTGCTAATGTTCTTAGGCTCTAATCAACATTTCTTTTTTTCTTTCTCCAGATGGTGAATTGGTGAAAGATATCAAGGAATCGTCACTACTGGTAAGTTTTTTTTATACTGATATGTATTTATCACATTATTTTTTTGTACCTCTACTTTCACATCTTCTTTCAAATTACATTCTTTTTTTACCCATTCATTCCTAACTCTATCCCTCAGAGTTTTTCCTGTCATGCTTCTCAAATGCTTCATTTCCACCGTACACACTTTACTCATTTCGCTATCATTTACTTTCCATGCTTCACTTCCATACATCGAAGTCGGTAACAATTTTTATTAAGTTTACGAAAAGTATTAAAGAGTGATTTCCCCTAAAATCTGCCGTTTTTATTTCTTCACTTTATGGTCTTAGCAAAAGTTACAGTAAAAAACGCAACTAAGCTACACATAAAGTGTAACTTCTTGCTGCGTTATCCCCGAAGGGGTCGCATGTGGCGAGTTGAACCTATTTATTTTTACAGGTAAGGGGGCCGGCCTTACACCAACCACTTCAGTTGAAGTGGAGGTTTCCCAGCTCCCGAGAGTGCTGGTACTCATTTCTTGTGAAGGCTGAGTAAACCTTGCTGGTATTTTATTTTGGGGTTTGAATTAAACACCGAAACGGGAAATCATTTCTGACACCCTCGGTGGGATTCGAACCCGAGCTTTCGGCATGGAATGCAAGCACTCTACCACCTGAGCTATCGACCGGACAGTGATGAAGAAAATAAGGTTTAACAAAAAAAAACGGCAGATTTTGGGGAAAACCACTCTTTAAAACTTTCCGTAAACTTAACTTTACTCAAGTTTTGCAACTCGTACTCAGAAGGGTGCTTATATAGGAGGCGTGCATTTTATAGGAGCAGAGTTTGTGTGTGTGTGTGTAAAGTTGCCGTAGTGTTGGTGCATGTATATTACGTATTGGGGATGGAACGACTCTGAAGGGAGTAGAACCCTTATAATTGAATCACGAGGCGACAAACGTCCCGCACGAATATGTCAGAAGGACCCTGATCCACATCACGGTAGATTATTTCAGGAAACAATGAAATACTCTACCACAAAATGCGTCGCTTAGAAACTAACTCGGCAATCTAGGATCGCAAACGCAACGCAACCAAGATTCACGTATAGTTCAACTTCTTGCTGCGTTACCCGCGAAGGGTTTCGCATGTGGCTAGTGGAGCCTATTTATTTTTTCAGGTAAGGAGTTACTCATTGACTTATACATAGGTTGGTATGAGGCTGACCACCCATGTTGTTCAAAAATGGTTCACGTTGCCAATATCACCCCTGTTTCAGGGAAGGTCGACAAAAATAGCCTTTTTTATGTTTATGTTCGCGAGCAGGTACTCATTTCTTGTGATGGTTGAGTAAACCATGCCGGTATTTTCTTTTGGTTTTTGAAATAAACACCGAAACGAGAAATCATACCTGACACTCTCTGTAGGATTCGAACCCGAGCTCTCGGTATGGAATGCAAGCACTCTACCAACTGAGCTATCGGCTGTCTGACCGGACGACGGACAATAAGAATGGCAATATAGGGACAAAAACAGTGCTATTCTTAGACATTTTGGTCTTCCGTTGAGCCTACGCTTTGACAAACTAATGATGCCTGGGCTGGAAGTCTCATCCCCATGGCCATTCTTACCTACCGAATATCGGTAATATTTGTATAAAGACTAATCAGCTGTTCACTTTCGGCCATCTTGGAATGACAGGTCTTCATACAAATGCATCATTAGTTTGTCAAAGCGTGGGCGCCCTTGGAGTGACCACATCACGAAACGGCGCTATAAAGAAATCATCAACTCGTCATCATGGGCTCAACGGACGACTAAAATGTCTAAGAATAGCACCGAAACAAATCTTTTGCCTATGGTCACGCATACATACATATCGACGGTTAAAAGGCCGTAGGGCATAAGCGACATTTTGGTCATAATGAGTTATGAATGCTATCCTACTTGAATTGCTCTTTCTAATGCGCTAACTCCCATAGCTCTACGATGATTTTTGTATTGTTTATGCCCAAGCAAACAACTGCATTTTTGAAGTATGGTTTTGGGTGTAACCGACAAGATTGTGGGCTTTTTTGTCCTAAAAGCGCTTGCTACCAACTGAGCTATCGACAGGGCTCTAACTGAGCTCAGTTTTTTTCAAATCTTACTACGTAGATAGTCGTCTTCACTTCGCAAAGAACTAATTAGTTTAGATCTTATTTATTTGGATTTTAAAATTCATATCTTTATCTGTCAGTCCTTTTTAGTCATTCCAGACCAGACAAATTTATTATCCTGGCTTTGCCGCGAATCCAAAACCGATATTTCCACGCCGAGCTAGAACTGTCGTCTCCTTAAGGTTGTCCCATTCATTGTAAAGTAGCATTCCACCAACTAGAAAACTAAAACGTTTACACTCAACAATATCGTTTTACCAAATATGTGTGAAACATAACGTCCCCCCTGTGCTTGTTTGGCTCATCTGCCTTTTTTTTTTTCCTTTTTTTTTAAATAGATTTGTGAAGAGGAATGCAATTCACCAACCTATTCTGCCTGGCCAGAAAAAGGTATTAATTATTGATTGATGGCCAATAAAATCTGTTAAACCAGGGTCAAAGTTTTGGTCAAATGACCCAGGCGGAGATCGAGCCAACGTTGCTCTATTCCAAACACGCTAGAATGATCAGCCCACTTGGCCCCCTCGGCCATGACACCGACTGCTTCTTGTTTGTTTGTCTTATGCTCATCAGAGGTAATTTCACATGAGCAATGTTTGTATGTGTACTGGACCAATGTGTCTTATGAATATTGGAAACATATTTGTAAAATATCAATAATTTATAACAACAGACAAACAAGCACAATGCATTTTCTGTTTACGCTATGGGTGACTTTAATTTGAATCGTGGAGACAAATTTCTCGTCACGAAATAAAGACGAAGTATAAAATTTCACATTTCAACTTAAACTCAGCCTTTAAATAAAAATGCATGGAAACTGAAACAACGCCTCTACAGAGTGTTTAAGTTTTGATACATTTTTGGTGAACGCTATGGTTTAGTTTGGAATAAAGTCTTCGGGAGGAAGATGCATAGCTCTGTCCTCGTATGGAGATCGCATTTCCTGTGGAATAAATCGCTTACGTATGCAGACAGACTGGCTGCTCCTCTTATATTCTGGCATCTAGAAATTTCCCAACGCTTTTCGACTGCTCTTGCAGCATATCGACGGTTAAAAGGCTGCAGGGCATAAGCGACATAAACTAAATTGTTCAGGAGAGCAGTTTAAAGTTTGAGATTGCAGAAAAATGGCCTAACTTTTTTATTTTTTATCATATCGTTAAAATCAAAACAGCTGTAAAATAAAACAAATTAAGACATTTATTGGCATTCCTATTAATGTGGTTTAACGATGTTTTACGATTTTTTTTATGTCACAAGCACCTTTAGGACAAAAAATCCCACAATCTTGTCGGTTACACCCAAAACCATACTTCAAAAATGCATTTGTTTGCTTGGGCATAAACAATACAAAAATCATCGTAGAGCTATGGGAGTTAGCGCATTAGAAAGAGCAATTCAAGTAGGATAGCATTCATAACTCATTATGACCAAAATGTCGCTTGCATTCCATGCCGAGAGCTCGGGTTCGAATCCTAACGAGAGTGTCAGAAATGATTTCCCGTTTCGGTGTTTATTTCAAATCCAAATAAATACCGGCAAGGTTTACTCAGCCCTATCGCGAGCTGGGAAACCCTGAAGTGGTTGGCGTCAAACCGGACCCTTCACCTGTAAAAATAAATTGGTCCCAACCACCACATGCGACCCATTCGGCGTAAGTGAACATGAACCTAAAGAATCGCGGTTGATCTTCAATGTTGGCGGCTTAGAAATTTAATTGTAAATATTTACATAATCCATTGATTTTCAAGCACAGAAACTATGTAAGTACAAATTTGAAAAATAGTTTTTTTTCTCGACGGGCAACGTCAGCGATTTATGTGACTATGGTCCTAAGGAGCCAACAAAAAAATTGTTCACCTTTTCCCTAGAAACCTGTCCATTTTTCAGTCCAGACGCCACATTTTTGGTCTTTGTAATGTGTGCCGAGTCCATTTTAACACGCTACATTTTGCGCGCATAAATTAAATGCACTAAATTGCAGTTTATGTAAATAATGCATACACGCGCATGCACTACCTCAAGTATTTGTGACTGCAGTAGCGTAACCATTCTGTGTTCAGACCTCAGGAATGCAAAAACCGGGTACGTGACCCTGCAAAGGTCCATGGACTAAAATAGCGCCAGCTTCTATACCTCCCTCTACCGTACACACAAGTACCCCTAGAATAAAAACGCCACGTAAATTTCTGACCATCACGTTTATATAAAAAAAATATGAAGTATAAAACAGCACGCCTAGTGAGAGTTTTATTTGTCATTTAAATTTTTCTGTGGTTCAATTTCTAGGAATACAATCGTTGCTCTCGGCATAGAATGCAAGCAGCTATGTTTGCTACCAACTAATACATACATAAAACATTCCACGATACATACTGCACACAATGCAGGAATGTCATTTCTATGTTATTTAATATACCAACAATACCAACTGTAGTTATTATAATTTTTAATATGAAAGGAATGTTACATTTACAAACAATAAACGAAATAAAATTATATTTAACCATAATGAGCGTATTTTAATATAACCCTGTTTTTTTACTCGTATGTTAATTTTCCACGTTTGATGTAATTATTCCTGGCCTAATCCTTCCCCTAATTAGGGATTAATCTAGTTTCCCATCACGCCACATTTAGATTAAAACAACAACAACATTTTTCTCGACAATCTTGATTTTCCCGACGTCGTCAGTAGGCTTGGATTAAGGGCGGCTCGGGGATGCGAACGCACCAAGGCCCCTTCGTCCTAAGCCCTGAGTACGAGTTTTTTCACTTTACTCGAAGTATTGTGTATTTGAAAAAAATGTATGTGAACTTGTAAAGCATCCCTGGCAAAAAAAGGTTTCGAAACTTGTTTTGCCAGAGGTGCTTTACAAGTTCACATACATTTTTCTCGCATACTCAATACTTCGAGTATAGTGAAAAAACTCGTACTACGGGTACTGATGCCTCTAAAGACTTATTCTTATTCTTAGTAAACTAATTCAGTCGGTAGATTGCTCTCTCACAAGTGACGCAGTGGACTAATCTTATGTAATCTAAGTTGCAAAGACATATAAACATATAAAGTTCATATTAAGTGCTTGCCCAAAAACAGACGCGTGTAAGTTCGCGATTAAAAATGCTTGCATGTGTACTTACAAATTTTAATCCAAATCTCAAATGAACATAAACCTTGCAATTTTTGCCGACTTTCCCTGTAACAGGGGTGACATTGGCAAAGGTAATCAATTTTTATATAGTATGGGTGGTCAGTTCACACCAACCTATAAGTCAATACATTATTAATACAATTTAATAAATATAACAAACTTATAAACAAATAAAAAAAATCCCCCATGTCTTTCCCCGCATCATATCAAGGGGCTCGTTGACCGATAAGTTAGTATGAGGCTGACCCCCTATGTTGTAAAAACTGTGTTTTTTTAAAACTTTTGTTAATGCCTCCCAGATTTCAGAGAAAGACGACAGTAGTTGTCAATTAGGTAAGCATTAAGGTCTACGTTCATGTGAGATTAGTTTTATTTTTGATGACAAATGCAGTTTGTATAAGCGCGAATCTAAACGTGCCTGTTTGTAGGAGTGCATGAAATGTAGCATTAAATATCAATATAGATTTGCAACTTAGACTATAGATTATTAATATAGACACAAATTGAAAAAACTTTGACGCGTTTTAATACCAAAGCTATTGCCCTTTCGGATATTTGATTAATAGAGGCATTTTTTTTTTTTTTTTTTTTTTTAAATAGATTTGTGGAAAGGAATGCAATCCACCAACCTATTTTGCAAGTTATCGTCGCTGGATTCGAACCAGCGTTATTCGGTTCCAAATAACCTGTCTTAATCCCCGCGGCCATAACACCGACTATGAAACGACCGTATGAAACAAAGATTCCTGTAAAAATTGTGTTGATCCATTTCTCAATGGGGCTTTTGAAGACTTGAATGGCCCCATTTTTTCCGCGCACCAGGGCTCCCGGTAGGCTTAATCCGGGCCCAGGCTCGTCAGCACGGCCCAGTATAATTTCCCCGTTTTTGGGAAAAATGTGCTTCATTATGCAAACGAGACTGATTACACCAGCATGGGCCGGAGTTCCACAGATGATGGATCCCAGCGCATAACTCAAGATGACCGTAATTCCCTTATCTAGTCCACAGACTGCGGCACGCGCGCAATCTGACTTTATTTTTAGATTTATTGGCATTAAAATAAAAAATTGGCTTTACTTTATTTTTAATTTTTAAAGAATTCTGTCCGGCAGGAGATTTAAGAGAGTCTAGAGGTCTATGACACTATTTGTTGAACTACAGAGGTGTGGGTTGATGTCCTGATCCTTTGTAGCAGGGCTATTAGCTGCGTAGTGTTGTGTTTTGTATTGTATTCCCTTTGTTTTGAGACATTTAATGAAGTGGAAATTGATGTTGGTTTTCAATATCAAGCGAATTTAGTTCAACTGAATTAATTAATTGTAATTTGAATCTTTGAAGGGTCAAATTTGAAAACTGATTTGAGATTGGGTTTTGATTTGGGTGCAACTTAAATTATACATTTTAATACATTAATTCCTTGACTAATAGGTTTAAATGAGGCTAACCACCCATACCGAAAAAAATGGTTCATTTTGCCAATGCCACCCCTGTTTCAGGGAAGGTCGGCAAGAGTTGCAGTGCTCATGTTCATTTGAGATTTGGGTTTTTATATTGTAAGTCCACATGCGGCATGTGCAAACGCAAACTTACGAGTGTTTGCTTTTGGGAATGCATGTAATATAAATTCTTAATGAAATATATCTTTGCAAATTAGATTATAGACTACACATTTCATACACGATATCCTCATTATCTGAATTTGAACACTATTAGTGACATTTTTTAATCGATCGTTCAAACATATCCGTAAGAGAACATCTACTCATGTTTACTTTCAATTAGTGGGAAACAGAAGCGTTCTGTTACCTTCATGCTTTATTGGGCCCCAGAACCGTTCTGTTCCATCCATGCTTTATTGGGACACAGAACCGTTCTGGTTTATTTTTGGCACGTCTAGTCTGTGCGCTCAATTCCAGGGAATCGAATCCGTAGTCGTAAAGAAAATAGGAGTCGGACAAAGGAGACCAGGAATTGGAAGATATATTCACTGCAGGAGTCCACACACATAACATAGAGGCGTTATTTCCACTTGCCATTCGTGTGGTCTACATTTCAAATGAGATTTCTCATGTCTTTGATCAAATCTACATCTTAAAGGTAAAACTGTATAAGTGCTGATTCACTGACTTGAGAAATTGTGAACTTGTACATGTCTGGCTGTGAAAATGCATGTAATGTGAATCTTCAATGTAACATATCTTTGCAGCTTAGATAATATTAGATTAGATTAGATGGGTGGTCAGTCTCATACCAACCTTAAAGTAAAAAAAAATGCAAATATGATAAAACATAATATTAATAGCTCTTCTAATTATTCGTTTCATGCTTTTAGGAAATTACAAATTCAGTCGACAGATTGCTATTTAAAATTTCATCTTTTTTTTTGGCATAATGAAATACTGAAAGGTCGTCTACGTCTCTCTCACTCTCTCCTCCAGGACACTCTTCTTAATCAAATACAAATTTTCTTTTGATGTCCACTCTAGAAACACATTAATTTTTTTAAGTGACATTTTCACTTAATTTATTCAATCAAATTGTAAAATCCATCTTACAACTTAATTTAATAAGGTCCGCACGTGAATAGTTACCGACAATACTGTGTCGTCACTCAGCCGGGTTGCTAGGGAAAAGGCGTACGAACATATTGTTATTGGTCGCTAAGGACGGCAGTCCCGTAAAAGAGTGACGTTTGCTCGCCGAGAAAAAATTCAAACTTCATTGAGTGTCTGTTTTTATGTATGTTTTGTGTTAATTGGTATTCCTTGACTTATAGGTTGGTATGCGGCTGACCACCCATACTGTAAAAAAGGTTCACTAAGCCAATGTGACCCCTGCTTCAGGGAAGGTCGGCAAGAGTTGCAGGGCTCATGTTCATTTGAGATTGGGTTTTTTATACTGTAGGTCCACATGCGGCATGTGTGAGCGCGATATTATGCGTGTCTGCTTGTGGGAATGCATTAAATATGAATCTCAAATGATATATATCTTTGCAGCTTAGATTTAGATTTAGATTTTAGGCATGAGGCTGACCTCCTATACAGAAAGTTGGTCATCTTTTGCTAATGCCACCCTGTGCCAGGGAAAGCCTACATGAATTGCAGGGTTCAAGTTTATTTGAGATTGTGTAAGATTGAACATACATGTGTCTGCTTGTGAGCGTGCATACATATGAATCTCAAATGCCAATGTATTTTCTGCTTTTTTCCAAAATCTGTCCTATGGTCAACTGGTTCAACACTGTAATTTTTAACAGCGTGTTTAAAATAATAAAAAACAAAACTGGTTTGTGTCCAACGCTTCCGAGGGAGCTGTTTCTCATTTGTTGTAAAGTCCGAGTAAATCAAATCTAAATCTAAGTTGCAAAAATATGTATCATGTAAGATTCATATTAAATGCATTCCCACAAGCAGACACGCATAATTTGGACCTACAATATAAAAACCCAATCTCAAATGAACATAAGCCCTGCAACTTTTGCCGACCTTCCCTGAAACAGGGGTGACATTGGCAAAGTGAATATTTTTTTACAGTATGGGTGGTCAAACCGTGTTGGTATTTTAATTTTGGCTTTGAAATAAACACCGAAACTGAAGTCATTTCTCGGTGATTACGAACCCTAGCCCTCTCTCATAGAACGCAGGCATTCTAACAACTGAGCTATCGACCAGATGTGACAGTGGGAAAAGTGAGACATTCGGCAGGGGGGTGTTTTTCTATATTATAAAAAATACAATGAAGCGAGTACATAGGAGCAAAAATATATATTTTTTGTTCACACAAGTAAAACATACACCACGAGTCAACCTTAATGCTCTCCATAGATAACCCCTCGGCATTCAACATTCATGTATGTCCATTCAGTAATTATGATAAAATTGGGATGATTGTTTTGTCCGGTCGATAGCTCAGTTGGTAGAGTGCTTTTACAAGAAATGAGGACCTAGCCCATTTGAAGTAGGAACATCTTCAATAGTGAAAATAAATAGGTTCCATTCACCATATCTGATTCGATTGCGACAACGCAGGAAGAAGTTGCACTAAAGATGTAGCTTATTCGAGTTTGCATTAAATCGTCCTCTTGGTGCTTGTTTGTTTTATGCCCATCAGAGGGGGAAAAAGGTAAGGAACGACCGAAAAAAGTATGGAGTTTGAGCAGATTGAGGAGATTGTGAAAGAATGGGATATACAAAGCGAGCATAAAAGAAGAAAATGCATGAAAAGGGAGATGGATATGAATGAATTGAAAGAGGTATATACGGATAGAAAAAAATAGTGGCAACTCTGCAGAGGCTCTGGCCACCCCTAGCGGAATGGCGACAGAGTTACAGTTACAGAGGAAATTTCACATGAGCAATGTTTTTATGTGTGGTGGACCAATGTTTCTTGTGAAAACTGGAAATTGATTTAAAAAATACTTAGAACAACTCTTAAATTAAAGTGTTGTACATTTTTTTCTTAACTAATATCGTGTAGGATATGATTCTTAAGACAATTTTATTGAAAGATCATCTATGAATCAAATGGTAGATAATCCAAACAAGCACTGGAGGGCGAAATGTCTTTTCTTTTTACGGTCACCTCAACAGCATGCAAAAATCAATCGGGCGAATGAAGGTTTTCAACAAGTTAAGTGATACAAACATCATTGAAACTTAACAGAGTAATCTGATCACGCAAGAATGCTGCGTGTTGATTGAAAGTCTGGAGTTAGCAAAAGCTGTAGGGTAGTTTTTTTGCGGCAAGTAATTTGTCAGAGAGCGCTTTTTGCTTCCCTTATTTTTGCCGGGATACTTTTATAGCAAAGGCTAAAATTCCCGCGCGCTGGCCAAACATTGTTAATTTATCTTTTTTGACGTTGCAATTAATATCATCTCTCATCATCATCATCATTAAATAACCGGCCGCAGTCTAACGGTTAAAGTTCCAGACTTATACTCCAAGCTTCTATTATCTGAGTTGAATAAATTCAAACGCCGTCAACTCCTTACGCGATGATTTTGAGAAAAATAATTTTGTTAACTTGTAAAACGACAACACCAGTTGGAGATGACGGCGTTTGCACGAAATCATACTTTTTCAATTAAAATTACGAAGGATAATTGAGGTTTACATTATATCGCACACAGCAAATGATTTGTTTCACTGCGCAGAATCAAACTCAATCATTATCTCAAAAATCATAAATTTTAGAGATGACGGCGTTTGCAGTTATACGACTCATCTGTTATCTGAGTTGTACAGATACATGAAAATTTAAGTTGCAAATTAAATACACGCCCACAAGAATCACGGGTAAATTCGCGCTGCATGTGTATTTACAGCATAAAATACAACTCTCAAATGAACACAAGCCTTGCAACTCTTGTTGATTTTTCCTGAAACAGGTATAACCTCAGTGAACCAAATTTTACAGTATGCTGTGAGGTAAGCCTTATCTATAAAAATCTATCTATAATTGAAGTTGCAAATATATATTACCCACGACCTTCCATTTACGAGTTCGAAGCGTTACCACTAGACTACGAATCGGTTTAAGATAATAAAGTAGTAAAAAAATGCACCAACATAGTACAAGAATTTTGAGTTGTCTACCTAACCAAATGAACCTTTCTGGCAGAACAAAAATTCTATATAAAGATGAATTTTGTGTTGGAGAAAAACTCAGTCAACATGTACAGAGCGCCAGTCAGTGTGTGCTGTTACTGTTACTGTATCCTGCCGCCGTTCCACTAGGGGTGGCCGGTACCTCCGCAGATGCGCCTCCACTTTTTTCTGTCCTTACAAACCACTTTCATTTCCTCAATATTCATCACCTTTTTCATACATACTCTTCTCTTATTTTCACTCTGCAGGTTCCATTCTTTCGCAATCTCACCTATTTGGTCTAACCATTCTTTCCTCGGCCTTCCCCTTCCGCGCTTTCCTCTGACATTTCCTTTGTACACTTTCTTCGTTAGTCGTTCATCATCCATTCTTTCGAGATGTCCGAACCATCTCATCGTACTTTTTTGTGTCAGTGAAATAACGAAATTTAAAATAAATCAAATTAAAAAATCACAGCATGTTCCTTGACTTATAGGTTGGTATGCCGCTGACCACCTATGCTGTAGAAAATGGTTCACTTTGCCAATGTCACCCCTGTTTCAGGGAAGGACGGCAAGAGTTGCAGGATGTATGCCCATTTTAGATTTGGGTTTTTATGTTGTAGGTTCACATGCGGCATGTTTCAGCGCGAACTTGTGCATGTCTGTTTGTGAAAGTGCATAAAATGCGAATTTTGAATGTTACATATATTTTGTAACTTAGATTAGATAACATAACATAACAGTAAGGTAGGAGCACATACTGAGAAGCTTTCACATGTCAAGCCAGCCGTAAAAATGCGGGATCAAGATGTGTTTGCCGCCATGGAACGAGACTAGGAATGGATCTAGCCTAGGAATGGCTCTAGCCTAGGAATGGTTCAAGTCTAGGAATGAATGAGGTTAGGAATTGCGGTGTCGAAGTGCATTTGAGCATTAATATCAGAGCTCACAGATCGAGAGCTTTACCGCGAGTATAAAACATTCTGCTTAAACGCAATTGTAACGTTAAAATAGCAACTCTAGATAGTGTGTAAGATTCACTACTGTATTCACAACCAACACTAAGTAACAATACTAACCTTAGTCAAGTGTGACACTTCCCTAAGGGACTCTCAAAGGAGCGATCAATTGTTCCCATACAGATATTATAATATTAGGATGATTTATTTGGTTAGCGCTGTTTTTGTGTGTATCACACATCAAGAGCCGTCTGCAAGCTTGGTCGTCGCTACACAAAGCGTCGATTCTCAAGCAAGGCCCAGTCGCTGTAAGACTGGATTAACCTTTTTTGACCGGTCTTTGGTAAACGTATATGAATTTTCAACGCAGCGAAGAGCGTATTTGAAAATATAAATTGTATGTTTTTTGTACTTCGCCCGGATTCAAACCCACGACCTTCCATTTACGAGTTCGAAGCGTTACTACTAGACTACGGACCGCTCCATCAAAATCTTGCGAAATCCTTTTTTAAATAGTTGAATGCCCCGGGTCAGCAGTCTTGTACAACGTAATTTTTACTTTGTAGCAGCCCAAAGGAACTATAAAGTATTGTATTCGTCGGAAAAAAATGCGAATTCGACGGAAATGAGTTGTCCTGCACAAGGACATGCAAAAAACCTAATTTGTTGAACATGTCCGTCCGTTCGTCCGTATGTATGTATGTATGTCTATAATCTATAATCTAGGTTGCAAGGATATATTCATTAAAAGTTCTCAAATGCATGCCCACAAACAAACACGTGTAGTTCGCGCTTACAAATGCTGAATGTGTACTTACAAATAAAATCCAAACCTCAAATGAACATAAGCGCTACAACTTTTGCCGACCTTCCCTGACACTGGGGTGATATTGGCAAAGTGAACCATTTTTTACAGTATGGGTGGTCAGCCTCATACCAACCTATAAGTCAAGGATGTCCCAGCCGGAACTACTGATGTAAAGACACAATTTTTTTACTCAAAAAAATCCTAACAGATGGATTTCACTTTAAGGGCTAGTGCGGCTCAAGGGAAGCGTCAGTAAGGTTTGTGAATATGGGGTTTGCTATACGTACGTTTTCTGTGTTACGCCGTGATCGCGTTTGAACGTGATGTGACGTTTCATACTCGCGTTACTGTTGGCAGGAGCAGAGCTGGGTGGCGACATGAATATATTACAATCGTCTGCAGTCTCGCAAATCGCGAGTCTCAAATAAAACTACAGTTTCATTTCGGGCGTGCAAAAATATGAAATTGTATTCAGGGAAGAAAATGCATTTTACCATTATCTTGCTGAAACATTTTTTCAAAAGTTGAGCGTCAGTCGATAGCTCAGTTAGTAGAGTGTTTGCATTCCATGCCGAGAGCTCGGGTTCGAATCCCACTGAGGGTGTCTGAAACGGTTACCCGTTTCAGCGTTTTTATTTCTAGCCCCAAAATAAAATACCGACAAGGTTTACTCAGCCTTTAGAAGAAATGAGTACCAGCCCTGTAGGGTAGGTAATTCTTCTTCTTCTTATACAGCCATCTCCATCCACTGCTGGACATAGGCCTCCCCCATATCTATCCATCCATCTCGGGTAGGTAATAGGAGCTGGGAAACCCCTACTTGAACTGAAGCCTACTGAAACTGTGAACTGAACCTACTTGAAACTGAAGTGTTTGGCGTAAGGCCGGCCCCCTTACCTGTAAAAATAAATAGGTTCCACTAGCCACATTCTAAACCCTTCGGGGATAACACGACAATAAGTTACACTATATGTGTAGTTTTGTTGCATTTATTATGTGCATCATTATTCAAACAGTGTGGCTCTCACCGCCTTGTTAGCGGATTATGGCTGCAGACAGTGGGTCGGCGCACCAACTCATGATGCGGGTGGCCTGCTGGATGTAGTTATAGCCAGAGAGGAGGACGCACCTTCAGAGACGAAGGTAGTAGATATAGGTTTGTCGGACCATAGATTGGTGACATCTAGCCTTAATGTGGGACGGCCTATTCCGGTTTATAAGAGGATAACCTCTAGGTGCTGGAATGGGTTCGATCTTGAGATCTTTAAAAAAGATCTCTCTGTGTCACCTGTCTGCTGTCCGGAAACCTATGTCTCGATGCAACCGGATGAGCTAGTAGACTTGTATAATAAAACCTTGAAGGAATTAATCGGTCTGCATGCTCCGATAAAATGTAAAATAGTCAAAGTACGGAACAGTGCTATCTAATTTGACAATGAATGCCGTATGCTGAAACGCAATATTTATTTATTTATTTATTTATTTATTAACGGCACTTAGTGCCTTTTACATGAAATGGTTACATAGTTTCAAAAATAACACAAATACATAAAAATACCAAAAAGATGTAAAGTATATGAAAGTAAAATGAAACAAATAAACACAATAACAAAAACTATATAAAAATAAGAATAAAAATCAAAGTTACTATCTAGAGAAAAAATATAAATCAAAAAATATAAATCAAAAATCAAATGAAATATACAAGCAACAGAAATATGCGAAAACTAGAGCGAAATTTTAAGAACGGTAAGCCAGGTAGAACTAGGCAATTATGGATTGACGCTCAGGGTATGTACAGGTCTGCTATTCTCCAGAAGAAATCCAATTTTTATTGTACAAAGATTGCTGAGGCAAAATCTCCTCAGCAGGTGTGGAAACTTCTGGAGAGCTTGTCTGGGAGCACTCGGGCTGGTGTAGGTTCGACGTCGACTGCTTGTGATTTTGCCACGTATTTCGAAAATAAAATACCTCAGTTGCGCTCTTCTCGGGTCGAGGGTACTTCTGTCTCAAGGGTTAGAAGTGCTTCGCGACTCGAGGTGCTTGATACAACTAACATCGATGAGGTGTGTCAGATCGTGGTAAGATCGCCGAACAAGCAGTGTGACCTTGACCCTGTACCGGTCTGGGTGCTCAAAGAATGCATTTCACAGCTGGCTCCATTTATTGTTAAGGTTATCAATGGATGCCTGATGGATGCTACTGTTCCTCCGTCTTTGAAGGTAGCCCACATCACGCCAATCCTAAAAAGTCACAATTGGATCCTGGTGAACCCTCAAATTTTAGACCTGTGTCGAATCTGCCATTCTTGTCAAAGGTGCTGGAGCGGATTGTCTCGCGGCGGTTGGTATCCTATCTGGATGCAAATAGCTTAATGCCGAGGAGGCAATCTGCATACCGAAAGTTTCATTAAACAGAAACCGGTATGCTCAAGCTTGTATCGGATATGGTATCTGCTGTAGAGTGTGGTGATCTGGCTCTACTGGCGCTTCTTGACATGAGTGCGGCATTCGACACAGTAAATCACTCGATCCTTATTGAGAGGTTGGAGGTGTCTTACGGTTTGACCAACGGGGCTTTGGCGTGGTTCTCCTCCTATCTGGTGAAACGCAGGCAGGCGGTGCGTGTTTGTGACGGTGTCTCACCTACCTACTCGCTGTCTTCTGGGGTCCCACAGGGCTCTGTTTTGGGTCCGATCCTTTTTATTTTGTATACTGCTGACATTGAGAGTATTGTTGAAAAATGGGGCCTCATCTCACACTCATATGCAGATGGCTGGCAAATATACTCTCACTGTCGGCCAGACATGGCTGAGGACCTCAGTTGCAGGGTCTCTGGGTGTATCGCGGAGGTCGGTGGGTGGATGGTGAACAATGGCCTAATCTTGAACATGGATAAGACGGAGATAATGTGGGCAGTCACATCTAGGCGTGATCACCTATTAGTGAACGGAGTACCACTCTCCATAGGAGGTAAGCTAATCCAGCCTTCTGATTCAGTGAGACTTCTAGGAGTCTTACTGGATCGGAATCTGACACTGGAGAGGCAAATAGATGCCACAATGGCTTCTTCTTTTTTTTCACTACGCCAAATTAAGGCTATTAGAAAGTGTTTACCGTCAGATGCAGTCAAGACCCTAGTGAGCGCGTTTGTGGTGTCTCGGATTGACTATTGTTCGATGCTTTATAGTGGTCAGCCAAAGAAGCAGTTCAATCGCTTTCAATCTGTGTTGAATCCGGCAGCAAGACTCATATTCGGGATACCCAAATTCGTTCACATCACTCCGCTGTTAAAAACACTATATTGGCTTCGTTTCCCGGAGAGGGTGGTCTACCGTGTTTGTGTGATGGTATATAAAGCTATCAATGGCTTGGCTCCACCTTATTTGACTGACATGATGTTGCCTGTTGAGATGGGTGTAAGGAGGCAGACACTCCGATCCGCGGGCGATGAAGTAGTCAATTTGGTTCAGCCACGCCGTCAGATTCGTACAAATTTCGGAGACCGCGCTTTCCGTGTTGCGGGTCCGGTGGAGTGGAACAGACTGCCACCCGGAGTGAAGAACTCCAAATCTATGGATGTATTTCGCGGAGCACTCAAGACACACCTATTTAGAAAGTCTTATCCATGATCGGAGAGGGCCCTTGAGGTGTGACACACACAAAAACGGCGCTCTCTTATCATTTGTAATTTAAAATAAATTAGCCTGATATTATTATTATTATTATTCGTCTTTTGACAGATATCGGGAGTTCAACTCAGGTATTCATACGGGAAAGAACCTCGGCATTTGTGACTCGATCCATCCAATAATTTTTAGCATTCTACGTTACACCCACATTTTAAAGTCCGTGATTCTGTTCTCGAGGCACTGTGTTCGCGTCCACCCATTCATGCCATAGAGTACAATCGGAAGGATGAAGCATCCCACCATTTGCAGACACCAACTTCAGGTTCCTGTTAGACCACGTTTTCTCTTCTACAATCTTAGCCTTCTATTCATCGAGTAATAATATAGAGCAGAAACTAACTCACTACATTGATACATACTATAGTTACATACGTTGCGGTGGTATAGTCTATAATCTATAATCTAAGCTGTAAAGATATTTTAACATTTAAGGCTCATATTAAATGCATGCCCACAGACAGGCACATGTAGGTTCGCGCCTTCACGTTCTGCATGTGTGCATAAAAATAAGCAAAACCTCACATGAACATAAACCTTGCAACTCCTGCCGCCGTTTTGTCATACAAATTTTTCCTTATCGCACTATATCCACACACTTCTACAGCCCACTTATACGTATACAACGTTTGGGTAATATATACAATGTAATAGATTCTGATTCTCATACTAATCCTAATACATACAAATATAATTTAATCAAGTACTTCAACTCCCTAGGTACAAAATAAGTACACAAATAATTATTGTAGATTTGTATCTCATATAATATTATACTGTACTATTGTCTTACTCTAGTTTTACTCAAGTTCTAGTTTATTTTTGTTACTTTAATATAGGACCTTGCTTTTATTTTATTTTTAACTTATTTTGTTTACTTTTTGCAGTGTATTTCAATTTTATTTACCCTCATCTGTGCTTTCTTTTATTTTACCTAAGTTTTAATTTTATTACTTGATTATGCTTTTATTGCTTTTATGCTATATGCTCTTTGCTCTTATGTTCTACTTTTTGCAGTATGATTTTCTACTTTTATACTCGCTTTATTTTGTTGTAATCTGTTTTATTTTGATATTATTATGTATGTAATGTTTTTCTATTTATGTATACATGTAAAAGCACAATGTGCCGTCAACGAATAAATAAATAAATAAATAAAATAAAGCCATTTTGTGTTTCTACACTCTATTATAATACATGCATAATACATTTAGTCAACGACGTTACCATGTTGAAAGCACCGGTTCCCATAGATCACCGAAGTTAAGCAACATTGGGCGCGGACAGTACTTGGATGGGTAACCACCGCTCAGGTACACCGCGTGTTGTTGGCATCTTGGACCGGTCCGTAGTCCGTAGTGGCAACACTTCGGACTCGTAAATGGAAGGTTGTGGATTCGGATCCCGGCGGAGCACAAAAATATTCCATTTATATTTCGAATGTGCTCTTCGCTGGGTGGAAAAATTCATAAACCTTTACCAAAGACCGGTCACTGAAAGGTACATCCAACCTTACAACAACTGGGTCTTGCTTGAGAATTGGCGCTTTCTACAGCGACGACCAAGCTCGCAGAGGGCTCTTGAGATGTGATACACACAAAAACAGCGCTCACCAAATAAATCATCCTAATATTATTATTATTATGCCATAATGTCTTACAAAATGCCCTTTTATTTTAAAATTCACCAATTTTAGCGATCAAAATATTCATGCTGCGTGTTATCTTTCAACTGGAAGCCATTATTATTCGCAATAGTACTAACTTTCAAAGAACATTTTTACATTTGACTGGTCCGGGCATAGTACGCACGCGGCAATGCTACCACCTTTCTTGTAACAGTATTACATTTGCCCGAGTCTTTTTATACACATAGAAATGCAACTGCGAAGTTCTTTGTTCTCTTTCTTACTAATGACCATTTGCGTAAGTAAGTTGAAACAGATATACAATGCCTATTTTCAATAAAATAAGAAGTCAATCCATGTTAGTCAACATTTTCTCTTCTCCAAGCTTAGCCTTCTATCACTGCGCCTAGTATTTAATAATATTTATTAGCCTAACGATCTTATTCCCAGTTCATCTGCTAAGCCGGGCGCTGAGTAATTGGATTATATTTGCTACGCTCGCTAAATCAATCCCATCTTGTCGGTCTACATCGAGCTTTTCACTGACAAATGTAATTAATATCTTCCGAGATGTACCAAGAATATGGCGAATGCAGCATGAGTTACTTTTAAATTAGATTCAACTTCTTTTGTTTCAATCCTCTAATTAATTTCAAACGCGGAGCCTTTTATATTGGACAAACCAAACGCAGCATCAACACCCGGTTGAAAGAACATATTGGTGCAGTTAAGAAGAATAACCCGAACAAGTCTGCTATTTGTGAACATTCGCAGAATGAGGTGAACCATCTTATCAGATTTAATAAAACAAAGATTCCATCTAAAGAAAGATTTCTCATCCCCCGACTTGTGAAGGAAGCAATTGAAATACACAGGCACCCCAACTTCAACAGAGATGATAGCTACAAGCGATCCAGTATATGGAGGCCAGTACTAACTTCAATGATCCACCCTTTCATTAATCGGACGATTTCACAAGAAGACATAATATCGTCCTTCTGTACAACTGGAGCTAGAGCGACATCTATGGATGTATCTCCGAAGGTTACTAAAAATACCTACAACCTTCGGCCTCGATCCAACAACAATAATTCAACAGTTCGTGGTTCCTCCTTATAAAGGACACACGTCTCCTGAGGACGTCGGATATGACTTCGACGAAACGTAGAGAAAATCGTTCTTCTCTTTTGCACGGGCAGTAAAATCCGTTTTTTTTATTCTTTAAAAGTTAAAATCATATTTTTCACTATTTTTCCAAATCCATGACAATCCTTTTGAGTTCCTCGCAAGAGGAACAGCATATATCTGCCAATATATCCTGTAGGAAATCTCGGCGTGGTCGTTCTCAAGAGTTTGTCTCCTCGGCCTTCAAAGGCCTTACGCCAAACACTTCGGGGAAGTGGGGGTCTCCTTATTTCTTGTAAAGGCTGAGTAAACACCCTCGGTGGGATTCGAACCCGAGCTCTCCACATGGAATGCAAGCACTACCAACTGAGCTATCTAATCTAATCTAAGTGGCAAAATATATGTAACATTAGAGATTCACATTATATGCATTTTCACAAACAGGCACGTATAAGTTCGCGCTTAAACATGCCGCATGTGGTCCTACAATATAAAAACCCGAATCTTACGTAAATGAGCATACACCCTGCAACTCCTGCCGACCTTCCCTGAAACAGGGGTGACATTGACAAAGTGAACCATTTTCTACAGCATGGATGGTCAGCCGCACACCAACCTA
Source organism: Agapetus fuscipes (assembly GCA_951799405.1). Taxonomy (NCBI): domain Eukaryota; kingdom Metazoa; phylum Arthropoda; class Insecta; order Trichoptera; family Glossosomatidae; genus Agapetus; species Agapetus fuscipes. The sequence goes on along the minus strand of OX637357.1, from coordinate 11,948,880 downwards.
TAAGTCAAGGAACATACACAACAAATTACATTTATTATATAAAAAAGACTAACGAAAGGAAATACTGACGAAGAAAGTGTATGCTGCAAGAATTGATGGATGTCGTGGAAGAGAAAGACCGAGAAAGGTATGGATGGACCAAATTTTCGAAATAGCGAGTGAATGGGATATCAGTCATAATAAAAGGAGAGCTTGTATGAAAAAGGTTATGACTCTGGATGAAATGAAAGAAGTATGCAAGGACAGGAAGAAGTGGCGGCTAATCTGCAATGCTGATTTGTAATGTTGGTTTATTAGTTTGCTACATTTTTTGCATAAGAATTTTTTTACTTTTTTTGTATAGATTTATTTTTAAGATTTTGTTGTTTTTTTTTATACTTAAATGTTATTTATTACTCGTATTCCTTAAAGTATAGGTTGGTATGAGGCTGACCACCCATACTGTAAAAGATGGTTCACTTTGCCAATGTCACCCCTGTTTCAGGGAATGTCGGCAAAAGTTGCAGGGCCTATGTTCATTTGAGGTTTAGATTTTATTTGTAAGTACACAATCAGCATTTGTAAGCGCGAACTACACGTGTTTGTTTGTGGGCATACATCTGAGAGCTTTGAATGAATATATCCTTGCAATTTAGATTATAGATTATAGATTATAGATTATATCAACAAATTATAACATGTATGGACATCAAAAACTAACAGTAAACAAATTCTAATTTAAAAAGCCCTAGCCGCCAACATCACAGATCAACCGTCATTTCTTTCTGTCCTTACACACTTCTTTCATTTCCTCCAGAGCTATCGACCGACTTTTAACATGTACTTCTTTTAAAATGGAGTATTTGGGTGCATGTTTCGTTATTTAAATCAAGCATGTATTCCGTGATGTTTTTGTGTGAGTCCCACCTCAAGAGCCCTCTGTGAGCTTGGACGTCCCTGTAGGAAGCGCCAATTCTCAAACAAGAACCTGTCACTGGAAGGTTGGATGGCCCTTTGGTGACCGGTCTTTGGTAAAGGTATTTGAATTTTTCAACCCAGCGACGAGCATTTTTGACAATAAAAAATATGTCTTTGTGCTCCGCCGGGATTCGAGCCTACGATCTTCCATTAACGAGTCCAAAGCGCTAAACACTACACGACAGTACCCTTAGTAGGTACGAGTTGCAAAACTTGAGTAATGTAAAGTTTACGGCAATTATGAAAGAGTGATTTCCCCCAAAATCTGCCGTTTTTGTTTGTCCTTTTTTTTTTGTTCTTCATCACTGTAACTCTTTTGCTAAGACCATAAAGTGTAAGAAACAAAAACGGCAGATTTTGGGAGAAATCACTCTTTAATATTTTCCGTAAACTTTACTTTTCTCAAGTTTTGCATCTCGTACTAAGGGCACAGACCGGTCAAAGCCAAATATATCGACCTAAAATACGCACAACTATGTGTAAACATGCGAAAACAAAGCTGTTTTACCTAAAATGTAGGCACAGCGTATAATTACGTCAATAAAACTAGGTAAAATATTTTAATAGTACGAAAATAGGCCAATTTGTTCACTATCGGAATCTTTTATAACAAAACGTAGAAAATATTACCTAAAATAATTACCCTAAAAAAAGGTTTCAATGTTTTTTGTTTGGCTATAAGCATGCGATGTTTTTGGGGGGATTTTTCTGTTATTTCCAAAACCGTTGGAGCGTGTTGTGAACGCTTTAGACTCTCATTCATGTATTTCAATCTTGCTTGTGAGTGTTTGATAATCAATAATGCAATTTACAGCTTCAATACTGCAGCACAAAGTAAGAAACTCGTACTTTTGTTAAACCACTAAGGCAGCTTCTTCATATTAGGATGATTATTTTAATGAGCGCTGTTTTTATGTGAATCACACCTCAAAAGCTCTCTGCAAGCTTGGTCGTCGCTACAGAAAGCGCCAATTCTTAAGCAAGAACCAATCGCTGTAAGGCTGGATGGACCTTCTATGACTGGCCTTTAGTTAATGATATGGATGATGATACCAGATGAATGGTATTTTTTGTGCTTTGCTGTGGTTCTCACCCATAATTTTCATTGACGAGTCCGAAGCGCTAATGACTCTAAAAGTAAGTGGTTCTATGTTACTGAAGCTAATAGCATACCTCGGGTGGCACTCTTTGTGAGACTGTTGCTAGTACATGGGTAGCGTGAAGAATATAATAAAAATAATAATAATAAGAGAAAAGAAAAGATGAAGAAATCGTTAGAGTTCACAGGATACTCTGATCGGAGGAGAACATCCCTATGACAGATGTTAAAAGAGCGTGACAGCATGCAAAAGTGACATGAATGAATGCCGATTTTTTGCGTGTAAGATAAGCGTGCTGAAGAAATCGTTAGTCTACAGGATGCTCTGTTTGCGCTGACCTCAGTAGTTATGTGGCGTAAATACAGAGGAGAATTTCCCTTTGAAAGATGTTTAGAGAGCGCGTCAACATGCATAACTGACATGATTGAATGCTGGGTTTTTGCGTGTACGATTAGTGTCATAAAAAATAGTTTCCACTTCTAATAGGTCTACAAACAGAGTCCGCAGGATGCTCTGCTTGCGCTGACCTCAGTGGTTCTTTTTCTTCTTCTTGTTATAGATCTATGATCTGTTTATTGTGTTTACTCCCTCCTGTGATGCAAATAACCAGCTGTTTTTCCATATTTTGGGAGGGTGGCCTGGTAGACGCTGACCTTCCGGTATCTCCTGTGCCATGACTCGGGCTATTCTTTCTTCTTTCGTGGGGTCTATATGGTCCCTCCAGAACCGTCTCCTCTTCCTGCTCCGTTTGACAATGTGTAAATACGGAGGAGAATTTCCCTTTGAAAGATGTTGAGAGAGTGCGACAACATGCAAAACTGACATGAATGGATGCCAGTTTTTGGCGTGTACGATTAGTGTCATGAAAAAATCGTTAGAGTTCACAGGATGCTCTGTTTGCGCTGAACTCAGTTGCTATGTGCTGTAAATACGGAGGAGAATTTTCCTGTCAAAGATGTTGAAAGAGCGCGACAACATGCAAAACTGACATGAATGAATGCCGAATTTTTGCATGTACGATTAGTGTGATGAAGAAATCGTTAGAGTCCACAGGATGCTCTGTTTGTACCGCTGGCCGGCTTCCTCTTATAATTCCCCTCCAGAGCTACGTTTCCCTCGCTGCGCCGTTAATGATCTCGTTACGGCAAAATTAAATGTAAACAGGGATGGCGAAGGGCGTGGGTGGGCAACATTTGGCCTGCGAGCTGATATGGCACAAAATACTGGGTCATATTCGGTCTACAAACTAATATGGCATAAGATACTGGGTCATATTTGGTTTACAAATTGATATGGTACAATATATTGGGTCATATTTGGTCTACAAACTAATATGGCATAAGATACTGGGTCATATTTGGTTTACAAATTGATATGGCACAAAATACTGGGTCGTATTCGGTCTACAAACTAATATGGCATAAGATACTGGGTCATATTTGGTTTACAAATATATATGGTACAATATATTGGGTCATATTTGGTCTACAAACTGATATGGCATAAGATACTGGGTCACATTTGGTTTACAAATTGATATGGTACAAGATATTGGGTCATACTCGGTCTACAAACTGCTATGGCAAAAGATACTGGGTCATATTTGATTTACAAATTTATATGGTACAAGATAATGGGTCATAGTTGGTCTACAAACTGATATGGCACAAGATACTGGATTATATTTGGTGTACAACCTAATATGGCACAAGATACTGGATCATATTTGGTCTCAGACCTAATGGACCAAGATATTGGAGTAAAAACTAAAAGTGAGTGAATTAATTGTAAGGAAGTACTCATGAAAAACTTCTAAACTACATGATATTAACACACTATTATAGTATTTTCTCTCGTAGAAAATAGGAAAAAAGATGCATTAATCTGAGAAAACCATGTTAGCTTAATCTTTCATTTCTTCAGTTTAACCTTTAAGGCATCGATATTTGGTGTGAGACCTTATGGAACAAGAAATTTGGTCATATTTTGTCCACGAAATGAATTCGGCACGAGATATTCCATCTGTTGAATGAAATTTGAAGCAAGTTTCATTGTAACGTTTATGGGTAAAATTCACCAAAAATCTAAGATGCAAGGATAAATGAACATTTATGATTCATATTTGATGCATGACCACAAACACACATAAAGCCAGCTAAGATGTCCTGAAATGGAGCACCCACATTTGCACATCCCCCTCGTCGCCAATGATTTTCATTTGACGGTCATTTTGGAAATTCAAAACGTTTCTTCACCCGTCTCCCCCGTGGAAGATTTTCGTTTTGTGAAATTTATAACCTCCTTTGCTTTGCGGTTCTATTTTGTGGTGAATTCCCCAACTAAGAACAAAATATATATATTTTTAGGCTTTCACGGTCGGATTCAGATGCTTGATTTTTTAGTTACTTGGTTACTTCTTCGGAGCTCTGCTCACTTCTGAAGTGAGCAGAGCTCCGGAGAAGTCACCCACACAGGAGACGAAACGTCAGCTGAAAGTCTTCAAGAAGTATCAAGAAAGAAGAAAAAGAAAAAAGACCACGGTCAAAACCAGGAACCAAAAAATCAAGCATAAGAACAAAATAGTTCATGTGGCCTGCAATATCATCTGAGTGACATACAAATAAAAAAAATGCATTGAAAGTAAATCACTCAATAGGGGTATTGTTGTAGCTTTTACACATTTTTATATTTATTAGATCGAGGGCCATTGTTTTATACAAGTGATACATGCCTTTAACTTATTTCGTCATTTCTAATATATTTTGTTTTTGAATTTAAAGGCACAAATCTTATGACAAAATTCTTTATCTGATTATTTTTTTGTTATCTTGTTTAACACATTTTTTAAACAAGATATCTTGTTTGTCAGTTGGTTTACCACCGCTGGCGTACATTGGGTAAAGTATAGATTCTACACCGGACGAAATCTCCTGCGCAAAACTCCGCGCTGGAAAGCAGGTATTTTGCAATATATTCAGCATACTCCACTCTAAGTGAAATAATTGAGTTAGAACACATAATGCGTCGCCAGGATATCTCGTTTGTGTGTTAAAACAGATAATGCGTTGTCGGAATATCTCGTTTGTGTGTTGTTTCAAACAATTGTACAGGTTTAGGCATCTGAATTACTGCGAGTATAACTTCACGTGTTATGAAATTACGAGTGTCAAAGGTATTATCTTTATTGATATTGGTGACATTTTTGTTGCTGATATGATTGAGGGGATATGGTTTCGGCACAAGGATTTGTGTTATTGAAACAATCGCAAATTCGAACCCCACCTGCGCCGTGTACTATTTACAATAATGATCCTGATTGAACAGATGCCATTGGGTAATTATTGATATATCATTAAAAATAAGAATCATGGAATAGGAGGAGAAAATAGAGTAGCAGAAAAATTTGAGTACAAGGAGAAATTGAAGTAAGAGGAGAGATTAGAGTAAAAAGAGAGATTGAAATAGAAGGAGAGATTGGAGTAGGTGGATGAACTGAAAAAAGAAGAGAGATTGGAGTTGGAGAAGCGATTGGAGTAGGAGGAGAGATTCGAGTAAGAAGAGATATTGGAGTAGAAAGATAAATTGAAAGAAGAGGAGAGATTGGAGTAGAAGGAGAGATTGAAGTAGGAGAAGAGATTGGAGTAGGAAGAGAGATTCGAGTAAGAGGAGATATTAGAGTAGAAGGAGAAATTGAAGTAAGAGGAGAGATTGGAGTAGAAGGAGAGATTGAAGTAAAAGGAAATATTGGAGTAGGAGGAGATATTGGAGTAGATGGAGAGATTGAAGAAGAAGGAGAGATTGGAGTAGGAGGAGATATTGGAGTAGGAGGGGAGATTGGAGTAGAAGGAGAGATTGGAGTAGGAGGGGAGATTGGAGTAGGAGGAGAGATTGGAGTAGGACGGAGAAGTAAGAAAGTTTGTTGTACGCTCCGGGGCACACGGACATTTATTATTTAGCCGAACATCGTTTACGCGACGCTACTTACGAGTTTGCAGAAACAAAATCGAGAGAAATTTGTTACATTTTAAAGCTCGTGTACCGAATCAGGTGGGGATGCTGTATTTCAAATAAAACTTACATAATATATGTAGTTTTCAATATATTAATGTCGTCAAAAATATATGTAGTTGTCAATATTCGCTGTGTAGAAAAATATACATCAATAGTACTTAAATACACAGAAATTATTCCTCTACAAAAAAATTGGTATGAGGCTTACCCTTCATGCTGTAAAAACTTTTGCCTATGCCACACCAGCTAACAAAGAAAGGTGGTAGGAGTTGCGAGGCTTATGTTAATGTGAGTTTTGATTTGTTTTGTACACGCAAAATGTGTAAGTGTGAACATACATGTTTTGCTTGTGATTTGAGAAATTAGATTATAAATATTCCTTAACTTATAGGTTGATATGAGCCTGGCCACCCATACTGTAATTTTTTTTTACTATGTCACCCTTCTTTCAGGGAAGGTCGGCAAAAGCGACAAGATTTACGTTCATTTGAGGTTTGAATTTTAATTTGTAAATACACATACATCGTTTGTAAGCGCGAACTTAGACTGTTTGTGAGCATGCATTAAATATGACCCTTTTTAAATTAGATAATAGATTATTACAGATGGATAGAGCGCATTTGTTTGTGCTCTGCCAGGGACTTGAACCCATTACGTTTCGATAGCCTCAGTCCGAGGCGTTGACCATTAGATGATGACCATCTGCACTAAGTATTGTGGTTCTAATCTAATCTAATCTAATCTAAGTTGCAAGGATATGTTACATTGAAGATTCACATTACATGCATTCTCACAACCAGACACGTACAAGTTCGCGCTTGCACATGCCTCATGTGAACCTACAACATAAAAATCAAATCTCAAATGGACATACACCCTGCAACTCTTGCCGTCCTTCCCTGAGACAGGGGTGACATTGGCAAAGTGAACCATTTTTACAGCATGGGTGGTCAGCCGCATACCAACCTATAAGTCAAGGAACACACACACACGACAAATTACATTTTATACTTGTTCCTTGACTTATAGGTTGTTATGCGGCTGACCACCCATAATGTAAAAATTGGTTCACTTTGCCAATGTCACCTCTGTTTCAGGGAAGGACGGCAAGAGTTGCAAGGCTTATGTTCATTTGAGATTGGGTTTTTATATTGTAGGTCCACATGCGGCATGTGTTAGCGCGAAATTATACATATCTGCTTGTGGGAATGCATTTAATATAAAACTTAAATGATATATATCTTTGCAGCTTAGATTAGATTAGATTAGATTAGATACATCATTAAATAATAATAATAATTCATATTTCATTTTATATCGGGTTTATATTTATATTTCCCTTTAAAAATGTAATAAAATCACATCGATGTTATTCAAAGTGTTTTATTATGATGTCGTATTCACTATCATTACTGAGCAATCCTAAACTTTCTTGAGTATTTTTTTGTAAAATAACTTTGTTATTTCTCAAATATGCTACACGTGTATTGTTTTTAAATTTAATAAAAAAAAAACAACTAAGGTCCACGTATAGTGCAATTTCTTACTACTTTTTCCTCGAAGAAGTCGCACGTGTTGTAACTGTAACTGTAACTCTGTCGCCATTCCGCTAGGGGTGACCAGGGCCTCTGCAGAGCTGCTTCCATTTTTTCCTATCCTGTTGTATGGAACGTATTTATTTTTACGGGCAAGAGGGCCGGCTTACGCAACCACTCCAACCATACTTTGAAGTGTAGGGTTTCTCAGCACTCGAGGGGCCGGTTCTCATTTCTTGTGAAGGTTGAGTGAAATTTTCCGATATTTTTGTTTTGGGTTTGAAATAAACATCGAAACGAAAAATCATTTCTGACACCCGTGTTGGGGATCGAATCCTTGCTCTCGGCATGGATTGAAAGCATTTTTATCAACTAAGCTTTCTTGACTAATAGGTTAGCATGAGGCTACCCCCATATTGGAAAAACTTGATTCACTTTTGCCAATGCCACCCCTATTTCAGGAAAACGCAGCAGGTGTTTACGTCTATGTGACCTTTTTTTTCGTACATATGCAGCATGTGTAAGCACGAAATTACGTGTGCCTGCTGGTGGAATGCATTAAATATGTGCCTTAAATGTCAATGTATCTTTGCAATTTAAAATATAGATAGCCATCGACCGGAATGTGAAATTTTAAGTACTTATAATCTCAAACAAAGTTTAGTATACATGTTGATCAAAAAAAACTAAAAAAGCTCGCTTGAAACGGTTACGTATTTATGCTATGCAACATGCTAAGTGTAGGTTTGTATGTGAATACGATCGATGCAATACTTGAGACTGTCGGTCAATGCGGACATGAAATTTTCTTTGCAATAATATTCGATGCTGGAGCTCGGCATTTTAAATTCAATACATTTTTACGAGAAATATTCATAACTGACCGCTGCTATGAGGCATGGACGCTGTTCCTTATCCCTCGGGGAGTTATTAAAATTATTTATGAACCTTAGCATACGACCACATGGAGGTCCGCGCTTGTACAATGTTGCAGCGAGGAGATAGAACCGCGGACATAACAGTTTGTTTAATGGGAGGTCCGTGACACAGGCCGCAGACCTCAAACGTAACGTTTCACTTAAAAATGTATTGAAACTAAGATAGAACCTCTAGGGAGTGTTTTAGGTTTTATATATTGTTTTGGTAAAACTGTATGATTAAGCTTAGACTAAATGTTTTTCGTACTCTGAGTACTGGAATTTGTTCTCGTAAAAGATTAGGGCGTGTGACAACAAAGTTATAATGTGATTTTTTTTTTGAAAAAAAAACGGAATTAAATTTTTATATTTTGATTTTCAAACGCTTCCGAGACTATGGATACTCAATTTTCAGTTGAATTTTGATTACGTTAATTTTACACAATGAAGCTACACATAAACGACAAATTCTAACCGTTTTATTTCGATACCTATTTACCGCGGATATACAACAATTTATAATTTCCCCTCCAAAGTGGAAATCGAAAAATGTGTGAAAACTGAATCACTCACTAGGAGTGCTGTTGTATCTTCCATATTTTTTTGTATATTTACGCTATCGATGGAAGTTTTGTAATGTTTTATACTAGAGGTGATAAAGTTATTTTAATAATCACAGATGAATGGGATATCCAGAGTCATAATAAAAGAAGAGCTTGTATGAAAAAGGTTATGACTCTGTAAATGAAAGAAGTATGCAAGGATCGAAAGAAATGGCGGTTGATCTGTAGGTAATGCTGGCGGTTAAAGCTGACGCTTTTAATTATTTTTTTTAAATATGTTTTGTAGTTTTTAAATTTTTTACTGTTTAATTGTTTAGAGTTTATTTGTTTTATATATTTGAATGTATTAATTACTTGTATTTCTTGACTGATAGGTTGGTATGCGGCTGACCACCCATACTGTAAAAATGGTTCACTTTGCCAATGTCACCCCTGCTTCAGGGAAGGTCGGCAAGAGTTGCAGGGCTTATGTTCATTTGAGATTGGGTTTTTTATATTGTAGGTCCACATGCGGCATGTGTAAGCGCGAAATTATGCGTGTCTGCTTGTGGGAATGCATTTAATATGAATCTCAAATGATACATATCTTTGCAGCTTAGATTTAGATTTAGACACATCAAAAGATCTCAAAAAAATGGAAAAAATATATTTACACAGTAATTAACACTTTTTGGATGGACGAACTTGCTTCTTAACGTTTCGTTGGCAACGTAGACAACGTATCCAGTACCCTTAGTACGAGTTGCAAAACTTGAGAAAAGTAAAGTTTACGGAAAATATTAAAGAGTGATTTCTCCCAAAATCTGCCGTTTTCGTTTCTTACACTTTATGATCTTAGCAAAAGAGTTACAATGATGAAGAAAATCAAGTTCAAACAAACAAAAACGGCAGATTTTGGGGGAAATCACTCTTTAATAATTGCCGTACACTTTACATTACTCAAGTTTTGCAACTCGTACTAAGGGTACAGGAGGCACGACGATTGAGGATGAAAAGCTCCACTTTATACAAATTGTCGACACTATTTCCTACCATTAATTCATGGCAGTATCTATTCAGTTTGCCACACAGTTTATCTGGGTTGTCTATGGCCATTTTAAATTGTAAAGCACATGTCCGCACAGTTTTCTCGCGCGTTGCCTCTAATGAACCGCCGTCACTGGGATTACAAACGGGCACGTGCATGGGAATGCAGTAGGTATCTACTTGCTTGTATGGAGGGAGGCTGGTCTGAGTTAAGGACGGTTCGAGTGGTGTGAAGGCACCTCAAAGACATTTAAAAAAAAAAAAACTAAATTTGCAAATGATTTTCTTTTGGGGCACCTTGGCCTTGGAGTATTAATAATAATCATATTTGGACAACGTGTTGAATGTTATATAGTATTAAATTTTTTTTAATATTGTAAATGTTTTTATTAATGTTGTATGTATAGTTGTAAATCTTTTTGCTTTATATTTAATTGTAAAAAAGGCTCTTAAGCCGTACATTTTATTAAATAAATAAATATTTTAAAAGTGCCGTTTCTATAATACTGCCGTCGTTCTATAATCTTCAATCTAAGTTGCAAAGATATATTACTTTTAAAATTAATTTTACATGCATTTACATTATTGGACACGTATAAATTCACGTTTGTACACGTCGCATGTGAACTTGCAACATAAAACCCCAATCTCAAATGAACATCAACCCTGCAACTCTTGCAAACCTTTCTCAAACAGGAGTAACATTGGCCAAGTGAACTTTTTTTTTTTACAGTATGGGTGGTCAGCCTCATATCAATCTATTAGTTAAAGAATAAAAGTGGAAAATAATTAACGAAATATTTTATTGCCATTAACCTAGCAATCCGACCGGGTGACAACACTCTTTCGTCTATTTCGATTCATGTGTGGACCTAACAATCCGGCCGGGTGACGAGACATTTTTTTTTCTATATTAATTAATGCGCGAACCTCATTATCTCGGTTGTGAAAGTTTGGAGACCGCCCACATGGTTTACTCGGTCTTCCCGACTTTGCAAATCTCCGGTCAACAGAGTGTTAGCATTTTTGCGACCCGACGAGACTCTGACCCCCCCACCCCCCACTCGCCCCCCCTCACAAACATTTAACCTAACAAACAAATACTGGAAAAGCCAACTAAAGCCTGTAGCACCTGTGTCGCGAGTATAAAACGTCGCAAAAAACTCACCTCGATTGCGTAAATAAAAAATGTATAGAAATACACGACGGTACTCCTCCTTCTCCAGTTTCAATCCTGGGATTGGCTTGCAGCAATTTTTTTCACTCTTCTCCTCCATTCCTCCCTGCCTTGTGCGGCTCTTTTAAGGTCTGCATATGATGAGCAGCGCACGTCCACCAACAGGTCCTCCAGGTATTCTTGGCGTGGGCGTCCCCTAGAGTTGGTCCCCTCGGTCATCCCCTCCATTATGGCATGCAAGAGACCTTCTTGTCGTATTACATGGCCGATCCATCTTGCACGCCTTTCGGACAAGGTCCTGGGCAGATGCCTTCCTCCTGCGATTCTTTGGAGAACCTCCTCATTTGTAGTGTGGTCTCTCCAGGAAATTCCTAGTAGTCTTCTATACGACCACATCTTGAAAGCCTCTAGTCTTCGTTTATCCCTTTTGGATAGGCACCATGTCTCGCAGCCGTACATCTAAATACTCCATACATATGTTTTAATGAGGAGTAGTCTCAGTTTCAGGTCTATGTTGTTTGATTCTATTATTTTTGCTTTTTTATTAAATACAACTGGTGTACTCCTAGAGAGTGATTTAGTTTTCGCAGTGAGCTTACGTAATGTTGTAGACTATGTTCAGCATACCCTCCTCATACCCGTATTTTTTTTTTCTTTTGTGAGGAAGAATGCAATTCACCAATCTATTCTGCCTGGCCAGAAACAGGTTTCAATATCATCAATTAATCATTCATTATTGTATATTTTATGAAGTATTAATTAATAATCACCCAATAACATTTGTTGAACCAGGATCGAAGTTATCGTCAAATGATCCAGGCGGGGATCGAACCAACGTTATTCTATTACAAATATGCTAGAAAGATCAGCCACTTGACTCCCTCGGCCATAACACCGACATTGTCTTGTATGTATGTGTCAGAAGGACCCACAGCAAATGGACGCTCATGCTAAGCTTTATATTTTCTCAAGTGGCGGAAGGCTCGTGAAGTAACAGCAAAACGGCAACGGCACGAAAAAACTTTGGTTTTGTTTGGTTTATTTTGTTAGTTCGCTGTTCACATGCAGCATGTTTTAGCTAAAACTAACATGAGTGTTTACTTGTGGGCCTGCATTAAATATCAGTCTTACATCTCAATATACCTTTGCAACTTAGATTAAAGATATGTAGATACCTTCACAATTCATTAAAAATCCAATACCCGTAACAGATGCTATCCGAAACTAGCAGATATCCAAAATAATTCCATTTCAGTATCTCTTTCCGAAATTATATTATTCCCATTTTCCTATCTGTATCGATATCCGAAATACCATATCCATTATTTCTTCCTTGATTTATAGGTTGGTATGAGGCTGACCACCCATACTGTAAAAAATGGTTTACTTTGCCAATGTCACTCCTGTTTCAGGGAACGTCGGCAAGAGTTGCAGGGCTTATGTTCATTTGAGATTGGGTTTTTATATTGTAGGTCCACATGCGGCATGTGTGAGTGCGAAATTATGCGTGTCTGCTTGTGGGAATGCATTTAATATGAATTTCAAATGATACATATCTTTGCAGCTTAGATTTAGATTTAGATATCCGAAAATGTCATATCACTTACATCCCCAAAGCCTGGTATTATCGACATTTGACTAGCGACTTCAGAAAAGGGCTTATGCCAATTGTGTGGGTAGTTTTTTTTATCAGCCTAAAGTCACATAAGCCAACTTTGAAAATACCGGACGAGAAATATGTAAAAAGGCAAAAATAATTTCAAATCTACGTGCCATAAACAATACCACGTTTTTGTTTGGGGAAAGATAAACAAGGCTCTGTCACGGCAGACGTTTACAATGATTTAAATCTAATGCAGGAATTAAATAAAAGCATGTATATTCACTGTTTTCCACTGTGGACGGGACATTAGGGTCGCGCACACGTCTCCGCTTATTTGGGAACATATTTCACCAAAGGTGCATCATGTGCGCGCCCCCTTGTACTCGCAAATAATAACTAGGGCTGTGTGCTACTCGACTGTTACTCGGTACTCGGTTTTGTTATTTGGTACTGGGTTGTGGAAATGAACCATTTGAGAAGCATGTCAGGAAAAACTCTGAAGGATAGAGTTAGGTATGAATGGGTAAAGAAAAAATGCAATTTGAAAGAGGATGTGCCAATGTCACCCCTGTTTCAGGGAAAGACGGCAAGAGTTGCAAGGGTTATGTTCATTTGAGATTGGGTTTTTATATTGTAGGTCCACATGCGGCATGTGTTAGCGCGAAATTATACATATCTGCTTGTGGGAATGCATTTAATATAAATCTTAAATGATATATATCTTTGCAGCTTAGATTAGATTAGATTAGATGTGAAAGTTAAGGTACAAAAGAATATGATGAGATGGTTTGGGCATGTGAAAAGAATGAATGATGATAGACTGACAAAATATGTATACTGAGGTGTATGTATGAAGTATGTGAGGAATTTACAATTAATTTGAATGGAATAAAAGTTGAAGTAGTGAATGAGTTTGACTATTTAGGAAGTAAGTTTGAGGCGAATGGTAAGATGACGAAATAATTAGAGAAGCGTGCCAGCAAAGGAAGATGCGTGATAGGAGCGTTTGTTAGAATAGCGAAGAATAAAAGGATACCAAAGAAAATGAAAATGGCGGTACACAATTGTATTTTGTTGCCGACCCTGATGTATGAAAGCGAGTCATGGACGTTGAATGAAAGAGAAGTAAATAAGGTATGCACCGTAGAAATGGCCCATCTGAGAAGTATGACAGGAAAAACACTGAAAGATAGAGTGAGAAACGAATGGGTTCTAAATGAATGCGGAGTAAAAGAAAGCGTGAAAGTGAAAGTTCAAAGAAGTGTGATGCGATGGTTTGGACATATTGAAAGGATGAATGAAGACCGACTGACAAAAAGAGTGTATAAAGGGAATGTAACAGGTAAGCGTGGAAGGGGAAGACCTAGGAAACAATGGATTGATCAGATAAATGAGATTGCGAATGAATGGAATTTACAGAGTGGAAACAAGAGAAGAGCATGCATGAAAAGAGTGATGAAATTAGATGAGATGAAAGAAGTATGCAAGGACAGAGTCAAGTGGAGGCACTTGTGTGGAGGTACTGGCCACCCCTAGAGGAAAGGCGGCAGGATACAAGACAAGACAAGACAAGAGGTAATGTGAAAGGAAAAAGAGGTTAAGGACGACCGAGAAAAGTATGGAGTGATCAGTTTGAGGATATTGTAAAGGAATGGTATATACAAAGTGAGCGTAAAAGAAGAAAATGCTTGAAAAAGGTGATGGATATGAATATGAATGAATTGAAAGAGGTATGTAGGGATAGATAAAAATGGAGGCAGCTCTGTAGAGGTTCTGGCCACCCCTAGTGGAAGAGCTACAGTTACAGTTACAGTTGTTTAAGTGCCATTGGGGTGGTTAGTGCCACTAAACGGCGCTGTCCCATTATTTTGTTACTGGGTAGTCCGTTGTTACTTTGTACTGCATCGTCACTCAGAATTACTCGGTATTCAACAATAATTTGATTCTCGATTGTTGTTCTGTACTCGGTACGTGGTTTTACTCAGTATTCAATATCTGAAGATGATATTTTAAGTATTATTTGGTGAGATTTAAAAACCTAAGTATGCTATTGTCGAAAGATTTGATCCATAGATAATCTACTAAATCTAAATCTAAGCTGAAAAGATATGTATCATTTGAGATTCACATTAAATGCATTTCCAGAAGCAGACAAGCATAATTTCGCGCTAACACATGCCGCATGTGGACCTACAATATAAAAAACCCAATCTCAAAGGAACATAAGCCCTGCAACTCTTGCCGACCTTCCCTGAAGCAGGGGTCACATTGGCAAAGTGAGCCATTTTTTACAGTATGGGTGGTCAGCCGCATACCAACCTATCAGTTAAGGAATCTACGAATCATCGATTATCGAAAATTCACAGCAGGCTGCAGATGAACTATCGATTTTCTGTTTGAGAATAGCACCGTTTGAATAGAGTTCCTCCCAGCGTGTAGATAGCTGTGAGGGTGCACTGTTATTAGGGAAACCTGTAATGCCCAAAAAAATACTCGATTACTCGTCAATCGATTACTTAGTCCTCAGTTACACAGTTTTTGTTACTAATTACTAATTCGCCCTTTATAATTTTGCTACTCGATAGTTTGTAGTCATTTTTTGTTACTCGATACCCATTCGTTTTCACTCGTTTGGTTATTCGATACTATGCCACTGGGTTTCAGATTGCTCGTTACTCGGTTATTGCAAAGTACTCGACACATTTTTTTGTTACTCGATACTCATTTTTTATCACTCATTTAGTTACTCGATACTCTGTTACTGTGTTTCTGGTTATTAGGTACTGATAGGTTAGATAATGCTAATAATAATATTAACAAAAAAAGACAAAACCTATATTCCCGTGTAGTTATAAAACACTGCAAGGACACTATATAATATCTATAATCTATAATCTAAGTTGCAAGGATATATTCATTTAAAGCTCTCAGATGTATGCCCACAAACCAACACGTGTAGTTCGCGCTTACAAATGCTGAATGCGTACTTACAAATAAAATCCAAACCTCAAATGAACATAAGCCCCACAACTTTTGCCGACCTTCCCTGAAACAGGGGTGACATTGGCAAAGTGAACCATTTTTTACAGTATGGGTGGTCAGCCTCATACCAACTGTAATATCTGCGAAACAAACATGTTTCACTGTCAATACTAAGGACCTGTTGCACCAAACTCCAATCAGACTAAAATCAAAGTTAAGTGCGATTTCTCCCATCATATCAAAAATTTGGTTGCATAATATACGTAAATCAGGGGATGTGCATCATATTCCCTTTTCAAATTCATATTATTACCTACTTCCGAAAAATATATAATCGAGGTCCTTACCATAATGATGCAATTAAACTTGATGCGTCAATCAAATATTGATTGGAGGTTGGTACAACAGGCCCTAAGTATTCGACACAGTTTTTTTGCTACTCGACACTCATTCGTTCTCACTCATTTGGCTACTCGATACTTTGTCAGTATGTCTCAGATTACTCGCAGTTTCCAGCGATAACTCTGTTCGGGAGGAAGGCAGTTTAGTCGTTACCCCGTCCCAGACTTTCATCATTTATGCATTATTTGAAATGGCCCGCGTGCGCGACACGCGGAGCAGATATTTGATATAATGTGAAGACGCTGCCACGTACATTGGAACATACAGCTTTCTTTTCAAGAAATGTGATCAAATAGAAGTTTCCGGAAAACACACGACTGTAATTTTATTTAGATGTTTTTGACAAATGGAGAGAATGCGAGAGGATGACGAAGTAATCATAAAGTGAAGTGAAGAAACTACAACCTTGCGCGGACAAACACTGAGGTCAGATGCATCAAGATGCAGCTGCGTGGACAACAACCTTCTATCAGGGTTAGTCTCCCCACCTCTGACCCACGCCCTGTATATCCATCCCATCCGGAGATGTGTCACAGGACTCGCATGCAAAAGTTATGTGAGATGCGAGTGGCAGAAGGCCCTCCCGTGAAGCTACACTTTCCCAAGTGTTTACACAAAGCAAAGAAGGCTCAGACACCACTGAAAGATTATAGCCGTGAGGCTTAGGGCTCCATGATTTTAAATTTACAAACAAAAATGCAAAGTGATTCAGAGCGTCTTAACATATGACTTAAGGCCTAGAATTCGAGATGCTACTACTGAGACTGTTTGGGAGGCGCTCTCCTGCAAGAAGGCCCCGCACTGTTTTTGGAGACAAGGCATTCAAGGCAGCCGCTACAATGACTTGGAATGCTATTCCCGCCTCACTGAGGGAACTGGATTTGGAGAGACTGTTTAAAAGAAGTCTCAAGACTCACCTCTTCGTCCAATCATATATGTAGACAAGCGCCTTTGAAGTGACACACTGTCATAAAAGGCGCTATACAAATTTTGTCTTATTAATATTTAAGAGAAAGGAAGTGGAACGAAAAGGTGTTGCAGGAAGTTTAAAAAAGAAGAGAGCTTTTAAGTTAAATTTTGCATACACATGCTGCATGTGTACACACAGAAAAAACAAACCTCAATTGAACATAAACATTGCAACTCGTGCCTTGTAGCTGCCTTGACTTATAGGTTGGAATGCGGCTGACCACCCATGCTGTAGAAAATGGTTCACTTTGGCAATGTCACCACTGTTTCAGGGATTTGAGATTTGTGTTTTTATGTTGTAGGTTCACATGCGGCATGTGCAAGCACGAACTTGTACGTGTCTGCTAGTGAGAACTAATATAATGTGAATCTTCAATGTGACATATCTTTGCAACTTAGATTAGATTAGATTAGCCGTCTTTCTCTGAAGCTGGGGTGGCATTGGTAAAAGTGAACCAAGTTTTTACAGCATGAGATGTCAGCCTCATACCAATCAATTAATCAAGTAACAATTGATAATGTAAATACTTGTTTCTGGCTAGGCAAAGGATTTAGGTTGGTGAATTACATTCATCTTTACTAAATTTACTTTTAAAAATCTCCTTGAACACAGCTTCCTTAGTTCCGTGCAGCCCTTGTCTACGGATCCAGTGACGGAGAGATTGCGAATGTGGAAAGAGGAATGCCCTGAGAGATTTGTGCAGCCTGCAGAGAGCCTACCTCCAGGAAAGAACCTTGAGTGGCCCGTGTGGAAATCTATGAACAGATTTAGGACCAATGTTGGAAGAGCCCGGGCCCACATGTTGACCTGGGGATTTCTGGGACGGGAGGACTCTACACTATGTGATTGTGGAGCTCAGCAAACTATGGAGCACCTGCGGTGTTGTCCCTCCTGTCCGACAAGCTGCTCCATGGATGATATCTTTGCGGGAAACCAAAGAGCTGTAGACATTGCTCGTTACTGGGCCAATACGGTGTGAAGCTGACACGAAGAAGAAGATATTTAAGTGTATGCACGACCATCTTTGCGTGTGAGTTATGCACGGAATGTTTAACTGTACTCATGCCTACACATTATTGGCCGCATCCCAGGACTGCCGCTGGATTACGTTTTAACGGGCTGGAATATTTGAATACTTGATGCTGGTTCTAGTCTATATCTGGGGGAAACGCTCCGCCATCCCCGCAAGGCTTCCACAGTAAATCAATCGACATTCAACATGCTTGCGTGACAAAATTATGATCGCTGGTATGGGCAAGCGAATAAGGCGTTTGCATTCGAATTTGCATTATTGAAATCGCAAGTTCGAACCCCGACTGCGCTGTGTCCAATTGACAATCAATTTGATAACTGGTTCATCAGATGTCATTGGGTAATTGTTTATTAATAATGAATTAAAATAGTAAATAATGAGTTGTTCGTTGATAATGTTAATACTATTTCTGGGCAGTGAAAATAGTTTGGTGAATTGCATTCCTTTTTACAAATATATTTTCGAAAAAAAATGGGCGTCGCACAGCCGGATTGCATGGGAAAAGGTTGATAACGCAACTAAGCTACACATATAGTGTAAATTCTTGCCTGCATTATCCCCAAAAGGGTCGCATATGGTGATTCGGGGCTTATTTATTTTTATGGGTAAGGGGGCCGGCCTCACACTAACCACTTTCAGTTAAAGTGGGGGATAGATATTTGTTTCGAACGACCGTAGTCCCATACAGGTGTGATGTTTTCCCACCGAGATAAGAATTCTACATTCTGATTCATATTGAATCCATTTTGGAGACATTTACTCTT
This sequence comes from Agapetus fuscipes, assembly GCA_951799405.1. Lineage (NCBI taxonomy): Eukaryota > Metazoa > Arthropoda > Insecta > Trichoptera > Glossosomatidae > Agapetus > Agapetus fuscipes. Next base: position 11,929,840 of record OX637357.1, on the reverse strand, counting down.
GTTTCCAAATGAAAATAAAAAAATATGAAACTAAAAGTTGTTCCCGAAAATAAAAAAATATTTTTTCACAAAATACAATACTACAATTAAAAACAACTCTTTTACGGTGATGTGACTTTAATAATGCGCTACTCCTACATTAGCTTCACAGAAGGAAGTTCACTCGTTCGATTTCGATATCGCGACGAAAAAGGACGGATGCATATAAAGTAAGCAAGTGAGAGGGCGACAGAATACAATGCGAGAGAACCCGCAATAGTTGTAATGTTTGTCAGTGTACACAGTTTGTAGAAAGGAATAACAATAACCCCCACATAGACTTTCGACAGCGCAGGTCTACAAATATGTTTGTAAATATTCAAGGGAGCTATGGAAACAGTACCCCGACATGCCCCAGATATTTGGAGAGACATTGTACATGGAAAAATGTCACGCAGAGTGATGGTGTGTAGGCAGCGTCATGCATACATGTCTCAATTTTAAACATATACAGCTTGTGGTATGAGGGTGAGGATGTGATGGTTGAAGGACCATTAAGTTCTAGAACTCCCTCCTACTTGGAATAAATTATTTTTAATACTGGCAGAACCGCTGAAAATTTATTACAATATCCGGTCCGGGCGATAGCTCAGTTGGTAGAGCGCTTGCATTCCATGACGAGAGCTCAGGCTCAAATCCCACCGAGGGTGTCAGAAATAATAAAATACAGACAAGGCTTACTCAGGATTCACAAGAAATGAGTACCAGCACCCTCGAGAGCTGGAAAACTTCAACTTCAACTAAAGTGGTTGGCGTAAGTCCAGCCCCCTTACCTGTAAAAATAAAGAAGTCCCACACGACACGTGCGACCCTTTCGGGGAGAACGCGGTTAGAAGTTACACTATATGTGTAGCTTAGTCAGTCACTCTTCTGTTTTAGACAAAAAAACACAAAATTCTGTTACTTTTTTTTCGTGTAGGTATATAAATATTTGGTAGGTATAAATGAATCATTTTGTATATCTGCCCTTACAACTTCTTTCTTACAGCCATAAATTACAGCCAAAATTTCATAGATATTAGATAAATAAATCATTTATTTAGTTTCTGTTGGACATAAAAATAAGAACTAAAAGCCGATTCCAAAATAAGTTAAAATAAAATGTAAATTTAATTTATAATTTTTTGAATGAATTCAAACAAAACACTGTTTATTTTCACAATAAAGTTTATTTAAAAAGATTAAAATATTTAAAACAAATTACAAACGTTTTCCTATTAGGTCGAAAACGTTTGTAATTTGTTTTAAAGATTTTAATCTTTTGAAATAAATTTTATTGTGAAAATAAACAGTGTTTTGCTTGAATTCATTCAAAAAATTATAAATTAAACAATATGAATTTTCACAGTGTTAATACACAAACAATACAAAATATAAAAATGTAAATTGTTTGTAATATAACATTTTGCCAAACGGTGCCAAACATTTAATTTCTGCCTATCCTGATGTCAATATATTGTCAATGTATAATATATTTATAAGAAATAAAAAGGAAATGTCAAAATAAATTTGAAAATGGAATAACGTTTTGTGTTGAGTATAATCTGTGAGGCAAAAATAATTTAGCTGGTATGTTTTTATTATGCTATGCTAAAGATTAAACCGACCTCAAAATGTGTACAAATTTAATTTTTGTCAGCCATAAAATATTTCAAGGTCAGAATAAATATGAAAATGTAACATTGTTTTTGTGAGAATAATTAAATATTTGCTAGGCATAAAATTCATCATTTCGTGTAGGTACCTACCCATCTTTTTGACATATTGTCTATTAGCCATAAAATATTGCAAAATTTCCATAGACTATAAAGAAAATGACACTTATTTCAAGGTTAAGACCATATTTGAAAATGGAAATGAATTTGAAAATGGTGGTATACTAGTGCCAACCTTGATGTATGGAAGTGAAGCCTGGACGGTGAGTGAAAGGGAAATTAGTAAAGTCCATACAGTAGAAATGGACTATCTAAGAAGTATGATTGGGAAAAAACGAAGTGACAGGGTGAGAAATGATTTTGTAAGAGAAGAATGTGGTGTAAGGGAAAGTGTGAAAGTGAAGATTAAAAGAAGTATGTTAAGATGGTTCGGGCATTTGGAGAGAATGAGTGATGAAAGATTGACGAAGAAAGTATATGTTGCTAGAATAGATGGATGTCGTGGTAGAGGAAGACCGAGAAAAGTATGGAAAGCGAATGACTGGGATATCCAGAGTCATAATAAAAGGAGGACTTGTATGAAAAAGGTTATGACTCTGGATGAAATGAAAGAAGTATGCAAGGACAGGAAGAAGTGGCGGCTAATCTGCAATGTTGATTTCTAATGTTGGTGTATTCATTTGCTACATTTTTTGCATAGGAAATTTTTGACTTTTTTTGTATAGATTTCTTTGTAAGGTTTTGTTCTTTTTTATATTTAAATGTAATTTATTATTCATATTCCTTGACTTATAGGTTGGTATGAGGCTGACCACCCATACTGTAAAAAATGGTTCACTTTGCCAATGTCACCCCTGTTTCAGGGAAGGTCGGCAAAAGTTGTGGGGCTTATGTTCATTTGAGGTTTGGATTTTATTTGTAAGTACACATTCAGCATTTGTAAGCGCGAACTACACTTGTTGGTTTGTGGGCATACATCTGAGAGCTTTAAATGAATATATCCTTGCAACTTAGATTATAGATTATAGATTATAGAACATTGTTTTTGTGAGAATAATTAAATATTTGGTAGGTATAAAATTAATCATTTTTTGTACCTACCCATCTTAATAGCTTATTGTCTATAAGCCATAAAATATATTCAAAATTTCTATAGATAATAAAACAAATGACGGTTCTTTCAAGGTCAAGACCAAATTTGAAAATGGAACATTGTTTTTGTGAGAATAATTTAATTTTTGGTAGGTATAAAATTAAACATTTTTTGTAACTAACCCATCTTTATAACTTATTGCCTATTAGCCATAAAATATGTTGCAAAATTTCCATAGACAATAAAACAAATGACGCTTCTTTCAAGGTCAAGACAAATTTTAAAATGGAACCTTTATTTCACAGAGATAACAAATGTTTTGATTGGTATTTCTCTTAGACCGTGGTCCATCGTTTCCTTCTTCTTGCTTCATTTCTCTTTCTTCTTTCTTCTTGTTGACGTTTCGCTACGACTGTGTGTAACTTCTTCAGAGGTTGACTGTTTTGTGTAATATAACTCGGGCCCACTGGATCTGCCTAACCTCGGCAGTCATATTGGAGGTCTGCATGCTCCCCAGAAAGCCGTCTCTCTACACGTCTTGAATTATTCATGGACCGGCAAGGTTTACCCAGCTCGGCGTACGCGCTCTGGCATATCTATCCAGGGTATTTGCCTAAAGAGAAGGCGTACCGGGGTTTTTCTATAATCCAAGTTGCAACGATTTGTAATCTGCTATAGGTGGCTACTACCACTAGTATAATTTAATATTAGGATGATTTATTTGGTGAGCGCTGTTTTTGTGTGTATCACAACTCAAGAGCCCTCTGCGAGCTTGGTCGTCGCTGTAGAAAGCGCCAATTCTCAAGCAAGACCCAGTTGTTGTAAGGTTGGATGGACCTTTCAGTGACCGGTCTTTGGTAAAGGTTTATGAATTTTTCAACTCAGCGAAGAGCACATTCGAAATATAAATGGTATATTTTTTGTGCTCCGCCGGGATCCGAATCCACAACCTTCCATTTACGAGTCCGAAGTGTTGCCACTGGACTACGGACCGGTCCAAGATGCCAACGACAAGCGGTGTACCTGAGCGGTAACCCATCCAAGTACTATCCGCGCACAATGTTGCTTAACTTCGGTGATCTATGGGAACCGGTGCTTTCAACATGGTAACGTCGTTGACATACAAACGCAAACGCAACTAAACTACACAAAGATTCATATTACATGCATTCCCATAAGCAGATACGTATAAATTCGCGCTTACACATTCCGCATGTGGACCTACTCGTATAATATACAAACCCAAATCTCAAATGAACAACAACCCTGTTACTCTTGCCGACCTTCTCTGAAACTGGGGTGACTTTGGCAAAGTGAACCATTAAATACATGGAAATGATGCGAAAATGTTTTTTTGCTGCGGAAATAAGCTAGACATATAGTGTAACTTCTTGCTGCGTTATCCCCGAAGGGTTTCGCATGTAGCAAGTGGAACCTATTTATTTTTACAGGTAAGGGGCCGACCTTACGCTAAACACTTCAGTTGAAGTGGGGAATTCCAAGCTCTCGAAGGGGCTGATGCTCATTTCTTGTGAAGGCTGAGTAAACCTTGACGGTGTTTTATTGTGGGGTTTGAAATAAACACCGAAACGAGAAATCATTTCTGACACCCTCGGTGGGATTCGAACCCGAGTTCTCGGCATGGAATGCAAGCACTCCACCAACTGAGATATCGATCGGAGACATTCGCTTTGTATACCCCATTGCAGCTCAGATTATGGATTGAATAACATCAGGCGCGTGCTTAGCGTAGAGACAAAAACATTCCATAGTATTTTTTTTCCACTTTTCTTGAAAATATTAAATAATAAACCACACATAATAATTTAGGTGCTAACAATAACTCAAATTAAGCCAAAAATTTAAATTTCAAATCTTAACTTGAAGGTTAAATACGCATTTTATCAAATTTTGGATTCCTTATGGATACATGTGCCTGTATGGAATGCACGCTCCTGAATAACATACATGGGCTAAATTAACACGGGTTATTTTACTGGCAACACATGTATCTACAACTCAGAAGTTCGACTCTCTACAAGCTCCAAGACTCCAAGCTGATATTTGATATTGCTCAGCTCGTGAACTTGTAGCTCTACAATTTAAAATGTGAGCCGTTTAGAAACAAAGCCGGTATTCTAGGATTTGTTAAAAAATGAGAAAAATGTTTGTAAATTGTAAGAAAATGATATCCTGAGTATCAATGTATTTTTTTCATTTTTGAAAATAATGTTAGATCGCCGACTTTGGTTCCATACGACACATATGAACTCGTATTACAAAACATGAATCAAGTATTTCAAAAACTGAACAAGTCCAAAAGACTGAAATTGTGTGAAATCTTAATTTAAATCTAAGTTGCAAAGATATGTATCATTTGAGATTCATATTAAATGCATTCACACAAGCAGACACGCATAATTTCGCGCTCACATATGCCGCATGTGGACCTACAATATATAAACCCAATCTCAAATGAACATAGCCCTGCAACTCTTGCCGACCTTCCCTGAAACAGGGGTGACATTGGTAAAGTGAGCCATTTTTTACTGTATGGGTGGTCAGCCTCATACCAACCTATAAGTCGAGGAATACAGTAATACAAGGAGTAATCGAGGAATACAGGAATACAAGCAATTAATTACATCCTGTCCCCTTCTCTCAGGGTCAGTCTCCCCTCCACTGACCCACGCCCTGTATATCCATCCCATCCGGGGATGTGTCACAGGACTCGCATGCAAAAGTTATGTGAGATGCGAGTGGCAGAAGGCCCTCCCGTGAAGCTACACTTTCCCAAGTGTTTACACAAAGCAAAGGAGGCTCAGAAATCACTGAAAGATTATAGCCGTGAGGGTTTAGGGCTCGAGGATTTTGAATTTACAAACAAAAATGCAAAGTGATTTTGAGCGTCTTAACATATGACTTAAGGCCTAAATTCGAGATGTCACTACTGAGACTGTTCGGGAGGTGCTCTCCTGACTAACATAGGACAAACAAACACTAAAAAATCTATAAAAATGAAAATTGATTCTTGGCCTTAGCCGCCTACATTACAGATCATTCGTCATTTTTTTCGGTCCTTACATACTTCTTTGAATGAAAGAAATGTAAGAAAAAAATCTAAAGACTTCATTGCAAACTGACTTGTCATAAAGTTCATTGAAAGAGTTTTGTCATAAAGAAGGAAAAAAAAGTGTTATTTTTTAAAAATAAGATTTAAAAATTGTGGATAAATAAATAAATTTTCTAGTCTAGTGGTAACGCTTCGAACTAGTGAATGGATTGTTGTGGGTTCGAAACCCGGCGGAGCACACAAAATATACCATTTATAATTTCAAATATGCTCTTCGCTGGATTGAAAAATTCAAATACCTATACCAAAGACCGGTCACCGAAGGTCCATCCATCTTTTTACAGCAATTGCTTAAGAATTGGTGCTTTCTACAAATAGCAACGACCAAGCTCGCAGCGGGGTCTTGAAGTGTGATTGACACAAACAGCGCTCACCAAATAAGTCATCATTATAAATATAAACATAGATCATTATATTGACCGGTCCGTAGCTCAGTGGTAACACTGCGGACTCTGGATGGGAAGTTTGTGGGTTCGAATCCCGGCGGAGCACAAAAAATGTACCATTTTATTTTCAAATTTGCTCTTCGCTAGGTTGAAAAATTCATAAACCTTTGCCAATGACCGGTCACCAAAGGTCCATCTAGCCTTACAGCAACTGGGTCTTGCTTGAGTATAGGCGCTTTGTAGCGACGACCAAGCTTGTACAACTCTGCGGTACTACAACAAGTGTCATAGACTCCTAGAGTCTCTAGAATCTAGATAGTCTTCCGCACAGGATTTCTTAAAAAATATATATATACGTAGATACTGTTTATTTATTATATTATTTAGATACTGAATTTTGAAGTAAGTATTTAAAAACAATAAATAAATATGAAAGCAAAAGAATTTTTTGTCAAAAGTGTGACTTGTGCTGTGTACAGTTCTTGTAGTGCGAGTACACGATTGAAATTTGGAGTTAGTAATACATTCTCTACAGTTTATATGGTAGTACCGCCAAACTCCAAGTCTTCGAAGTAAATTCCGCGCAAGGAGGAACTTGAGGAGACGGGAACTTCATGTGATGATGAGACGAACAGATGAGCCAATATATTGAAGATCTATAATAAATAATGTATGTATCAAAATAAATAATGTATCAAAACCTATGTATGGAGTATCTTGATGTATGGATGCGAGACATGGTGTTTATCCAAAAGAGATAAACGGAGACTAGAGGCTTTCGAGATGTGGTCGTATAGAAGACCACTAGGAATTTCCTGGAGAGACCACACTACAAATGAGGAGGTTCTCCAAAGAATTGCAGTAGGAAGGCATCTGCTCAGACCTTGTCCGAAAGGCGTGCAAGATGAATCGGCCATGTAATAGACGACAAGAAGGTCTCTTGCATGCCATAATGGAGGGGATGACCGAGGGGACCAACTCTACGGGACGCCCACGCCAAGAGTACATGGAGGACCTGTTGGTGGACGTGCGCTGCTCATCATATGCAGACCTTAAAAGAGCCGCACAAGACAGGGAAGAATGAAGGAGAGGAGTGAAAGAAATTGCTGCAAGCCAATCCCAGGATTGAAACTAGAGAAGAAGAATAAATAATGTTTAATCTAAGTTGCACAGTTTGGTTCACAATTTACAATAATTAATAATCTCTGCGTGTATTGGTCTTCACGGCAAAATGATTGGAGCAACTAATCGCTCTCCGCACTATCGCAGTCCCTATATATAGGTACAAAATAGTTCTTTCTGGCATATTCCAGACCATTCCTCGATTTTTCGCTCACACCAGAACGCCGTTCTATGCACTACCACCATCATGAACTGCTCCCAGATTTGTCTACACATTATGTATGCATGTACAAGCGCACCTAGGTACTCCAAGTTCGTAACAATATTAAATGAATTCCAATAAGCAGACACGTATAAGTTAGCGCTAACACATGCTGCATGTGTACTTACAAATCAAAGTCAAAGCCCCAAACGAACATAAATAAATATAAATATAAATTGGACAATTTCTCTAGCGCCTTACTGTGATCAATCACCTCAAGGGTGCTTTACATATGTAGTTGTAAAAACAGGAAAAATAATTAATATTAATATAAACCTACGCACAAAACAACTAGACCCTGCAACTTTGGCTAACCTTCCCTGAAACAGGGTTGAAATTGGTAAAGTGAAACATTTTTATATTATGGGTGGTCAGCCTCATTCCAACCTATATGGCAAGGAATACAAAATATCGATTATAGATTATTGTATTTATCCATTTTTCCATTTTGATTTGGGGATTGTTGCGAATTTGAATTTTGCGAAATGTGTCATAATAAAATGCAAATCAGGGATATGCAAAGCGGTTCCCGTTTGTTCGGCCGCTCGTCAGCCGGGCGAAACAAAACAAATATCCAAATATCGCAAAAAAGAAGGGTTCTGCAGCTCGTAGGGCAGGTGCGCTCAACACGCGGCCCATCAAGACTGTGGTTGCGGTCCGCCTAGACTTCTATTCTCTGTAACTGTAGCTCTGTCGCGATTCCGCTAGGGATGACCAGAGCCTCTGCAGATTTGCCTCATTTTTTCCTATCCCTGCATACCTATTTCAATTAATTCATATCCATCAAAATTCTCAATTATTTCTTTCTCTTACATTCGCTTTGTATATCCCATTCTTTTACGATTTTACCAATCTGATCCAGCCATAAGTTTCTCGATTTTCCCTTTCCTCTTTTCCTTTTGACATTTATTTTCCTCTGTTGATGCTGGAGTTATGATTTCCGGGATCTGTTGCCGTGGTCTGTGGGAGCTGGAGCTTTCGGACGTTTCGCCCATTTCTACGATGGGCTTTTTCAGCGTGAAGTATGATTATGATGATGATCTTGATGAGAACTGTGATGTCAGTGTGTTCTCTGTTTATAGGTACACTTTGTAAGTCTTTCATCATCCATTCTTTCTACATATCCAAACCATCTCATCTCATTATTCTGTACCTTAACTTTCACATCCTCTTTCAACTTTCATTCGTCTTTTACCAATTCATTCTTAACTCTATCAGCAAACTATACCAGAAAATCATCGATCAATATAAAATATATAGATGACGTAGTACGTTTGTTTCGTCCCATGTTAACAAACATGTCATTTTCCTTTATAATCTAAGTTGCAAAGATATATTTACATTGAAAATTCTATTAAATGTATGCAAACGAACAGACAAGTGTAAGTTCGCATTGACAGATCTGTAAAAAATAATGTATGTATCAAAACCTATGTATGGCAGTGGCGAAGGGTGGCATACAACTCGATTCCCATCGGCTTCCCTTTTAAAATGAGGCAACAAAGTAGTTAAAAAAATAAAGACACAAAGTAAAAAAATACATTTAAAACCAAAGAAACAACACGTATTTTTTCCCCATTGAAACCATGCAGTCTACTTTATTATCATTGTTGCCTCATTTTAAAAGGGAAACAGATGTGAATCGAGTTGTATGGCACCCTTCGCCACTATTGTATGGAGTATCTTGATGTACGGCTGCGAGACATGGTGCCCATCCAAAAGAGATAAACGGAGACTAGAGGCTTTCAAGATGTGTCCTTACGAAAAAATCAAATTAACAACACCTGCAACTCTTAAAACAGGGGTGGATATTAACAAAGTGAACCATTTTTTATTGTATCATTCATCCCCTCCCGTACGGTCTCAATTTGACATCATCATCATCTTTTTAATTGAATGTGTTTCTATCCTTGAAGCTTTTGGAGTTTGGTCTTTGTGGCCTACAACTGAGTACAAAATGCATCATTTGGCCCGCAATATCATCTGATTTTGACACACCTGCTGTTGAGAGAGGGGGGGGGGTGCCTAGGCCTATTCCCGAAACAAAAGGTGTGAATGGTTGCTCCTGTAATATTCACGCAGCGGCGGCAGCGGCGGCCGAAACACAATCGATTCCATATTTCACGTTATCCATAATTTCATCGCCACCAAAACTGAAAATATTTTTTTTTGCGCTTTGGTTTTGTTGAATTTTTGCAAAACAAAATATAAGGTTTACAATCATGAAAGTATTCCTTGACTAATAGGTTGGTATGAGGCTGACCACCCATACTGTAAAAAATGGTTCACTTTGCCAATGTCACGCCTGTTTCAGGAAAGGTCGGTAAGATTTGCAGGGCAGTTCATTTGAGATTGGGTTTTTATATTGTAGGTCCACATGCGGCATGTGTGAGCGCGAAATTATGTGTGTCTGCTTGTAAAAATGCATTTAATATGAATATCAAATGATACATATCTTTGCAACTTAGATTAAGATTTAGATTTTAGAAAGTATCCATGCGATTTTTATGCCATATTATGCCGTATGCCGTATTATGCAGCATTATGCCGTAAAAAAAACAAAATATATATATATATATATCGCCACCCTTAAGGTAAAACTTAACACATATGTGCTGGCTTACTGATTTGAAACCTCTTCAGGGAGAACGCGGCAAGAAGTAACAATATATTTGTAGCTTAGCTGCGTTTGCGTAGTGAGTGATTAAGTTTTTATACATTTTTTCGATTAACACCATCGTGATTTACGTTTACGCATTGCTCTGTACTCAGAGTACTTGACATTAACTTCAGCAAGTGTCATAGACCTCTAAATTACACGTATTTTAAAAAGTTTTCCGCATCACTTGAAAAAATATTACAACGAAAAACATAAATCTGTTTTAGGACCTCAAAATCGACTTTCTTCGTGGAATCTATCTTTGTTATCTTTCCTATCTTTTCTTTAAGTATCCTGGTGTTGCGGCTATAATAGGAATATGTGTGTACTTCAGTGAAAGTCACGGAAACTAGAAATGATCATAAAACGCGGGAAACTGGGGTAGTTAGGACGCAGTTAGGGGTTGATAATAACATTTATATACTCGAGAGTTTTTCTATAGGAGCGCGCTGTATTAAAAAATATCTTTTGTACTCGTATATTTGTCAGACATTTTTTTGTACGTGAATATCTTGAGCAGTTTAAAGTTTGAGATTGCAGAAAAATGGTATAACTATTTAATTTTATTATCATATCGTTAAAATCAAAACAGCTCTAAAATAAAAAAAAAATAAAGGCATTTATTGGCATTCCTATTAACGTGGTTTTACGATGTTTTAAGATTTTTTTTATCACAAGCGCCTTTAAGACAAAAAATGACAAAATCTTGTCGGTTACACCAAAACCATACTTTGAAAATGCAGTTGTTTGCTTGAGCATAAACAACACAAAAATCATCGTAGCTATGGGAGTTAGCGCATTAGAAAGAGCGGAAAATTTCAAGTATTAGGTATAACATTCATAACTCACTTTTGACTAGAATGTCGCTTGCTTACTGCCTTTTAACCGTCGATATATTTTACATCGTTGTAAAAAAATATAAATTGTGAATAGAAGCGGCCATGATCCCCTGTCTTTATTTACTTCTCACAAGTCTCGCATTTCTTCTCGAGTGTTCGTATTTCACGAAAGGTTATCGCGGAAGGCTTTCCAAACAGAATGAAACCTTTTTATTTGGGCAATAAGGAGCCGGGCTCGGCTCCCATCATTCATTTGCATTATTTACATAAAGGCCCTTTGTTACGTCTCCATTGTGGATAAGCATCACGTAGGGCAGTGGCTCCCAATGTTTTCTCAAGTTTTTAATTTTTTTGTAAATTTTAAATTAGAATAAGGTATTTTGTATTTAATTCATAATTCGTCATTCTTAATTCATAAGGTCTTTATTGTTTTTATCAATATGTACAAAATATTACAATAAAAATAAATTTAAAAAATCTAATTACAATAAATACTCCCCAAAGTAAGCATAGCTTGTGTTTTGGGGAGGATTCGATTTTAATGTTTATCCATATTATTATTTGTTTATTTCTGAAATGTAATTTCTTGTGTATGCTCTTTTACTTATAGGTTGGTATGCGCCTGACCACTCATGCTGTAGAAAATGGGTCACTTTGCCAATGTCCCCTCTGTTTTAGGGAAGGTCGGCAGGAGTTGCAGGGTGTATGTCCATTTAAGATTTGGTTTTTATGTTGCAGGTTCACATGCGGCATGCGCAAGCGCGAACTTGTACGTGTCTACTTGTGAGAATGCATGTAATGTGAATCCCCAATGTTACATATCTTTGCAACTTAGATTAGATTAGATATTAGATTAGGCACCCTGATCGATTGAACACAAATTTGAATTTGGAATTTTGTTACTCATGGTGTCAGAAATGATTAACCGTTTGGGTGTTTATTTCAAACCCCTAAATAAAATACCGGCTAGTTTTACTCAGCCTTCACAAGAAGTACCAGCCTCCTTGGGCTGGTTTTTTTATATTTATTTTATCAATGAACACAACATGAAAACGTAATCTCAAATGAACGTAAAATCTGCAACTTTTGCCAACCTTTTCTACAACAGGGGAGACATTGGTAAAGTGTACCATTTTTTACAGTATGGGTGGTCAGCCTCATACCAACCTGTAAGTCAAGAATTTCTTACAATTGAATTTGATTCATCTACGAACGTTGTTTTTATTTAGTCTATTTACTATTGGACCGAAGGCTGAACCCCTGTGGCCTTCCTACAGCGCCCCATCATACCGCGGACCACCGTTCGGGAACCCCTGACGCGGAATATCATGCTTTCTTTCAACGAAAAAAAAGAGTCTCTTGAGGTGTTATTAATAGAATAAGTTTATTTCTTTGAGAAATTTTATCGATCACATTTTTTTTCACTCACGCAACTAAGCAGCACATATCGTGTAATTCCTTAATTCATTGTAGGGTATGAGGTTGGTATGAGGCTGACCCCCGTGTTCTACAAATCGGTTCACTTTTGACAATGCCACCCCGGTTTCAGGGAAAGGCGGCAGGAGTTGCAAGATTTATGTTCATGTGAGGTTGTGTTTATTTGTATGCACGCATGCAGAATGTGTAGACGCGAACCTACGTGTGCCTTTCTGTGGGCATGCATTTAATATGAGCCTTAAATGTTAACATATCTTTGCAGCTTAGATTATAGGTTATAGATGGATTCATTGTCTCCTAATGAGTTGCTTTTAATAGAGAAACTCATTTATTTTTACACGTAATGGCACCAACCTTACACCAACGCTTAATTTGAAGTAGGTGCTTTCCTTCTCCAGAGGAGACAGATTCTCATTTTTAGACTACCACAGTGCCTTTTACCATTTTCAATACTAAAAAGAAAACGTAACTAAGGTATACATATAATGTGAATTCTAATTGCCCTGCCCCCGAAGAAGTGGCGTGAGGCATTTCAAAGCTACTTATTTTCACAGGTAAGAGGGCCGGCTTTTCGTCAAATTTCTTTACTTGAATAAGGGATTTTGCAGCCCCCCGATTTAAATTATTATTATTATTTCGTATTATGTGTATCATTATTCACGCTACTCGTGATCTAGCAACAATCCCACAAGGAGTGCCACACGAGGTATGCTATTAGCTTCAGTAACATCGAACCATTTACTTTTAGAGTCATGGGCACGCCTCTGACCTAGAGGTTCTTGTTTTGTCGTGCCGTTGCTTTCACTTCACGGGAAGGCCTTTCGCCACTTGAGAAAATATATAGCTTTGCATGAGCGTCCATGTGCTGTGGGTCCTTCTGACACATACATACAGGACGGGTACGAGGAGGGTTTGAGCCCCCGAGTGGTCTGGATCTCATTTCCCGTGAAGGCCGAGTATTTTTATTTCGGATTTGAAATGAACAACGAAACAGAAAATAATTTCTGACACACTCGATGGGATCTGAACCCTAGCATTGTAATTCATTGAAATATACAAATAAATAAATTATAATGCAAGTATCTTTTTGTGGTCAGTTAAAGTCAGGTTGGCGAATTGCATTCCTTTTCAAAAATTTATTTTATTAAAAAAAAAAAAAATTAAGGATCTTTTCCAATACTATTTTTTTACCCAATAGTATAAAATCAATCAGACCTGACAAGAATAAAACCGGTGCTGTTTTTATTTAAAACAAAGTAATATCAAAAATAAATAAAGACAAGTTTGTGTGTGCGTTTTTATTTTTATTTTTATTTTCAGACATCTCAAGTGCTACCTGTACTTATTTCCAGTGGCGTATTGAAGGGGGGGCGCTGTGGCCTGTAGGTTTCTCTAAACAGCAGTGCGGTATCCCCCCCCCCCCTCTCTAGCCTCGCACTGGAAAAGTTACGCCCTTCATCTGGTGACCTACTTGGATGAAAAATCGATTACGCGGGAGGCGTTCAAATAATATGTCGAAAAAATTATGTTATGAAATATTGCAGATAATTAAACGGTCCGTAGTTTCGTGGTGAACACTTCGGACTCTGAATGGAAGGTTGTGGGTTCGAATCTCAGCGGAGCACCAAAAATATACCATTTATATTTTCAAATTTGCTCTTTGCTGGGCTGAAAAATTCATAAACCTTTACAGATGACCGGTTACCAAAAGTACATCCAACCTTACAGCAACTGGGTCTTTCTTGAGAATTGGCGCTTTGTACATACGACGACCAAGCTCGTAAAAAAGGTCGATAGCTCAATTGGCTTGCATTCCATGCCGAGAGCAAGGGTTCGATCTCAAGGTTTACTCAGCCTTCACATGAAATGAGAACCAGCCCCCCCGGGAGCTTGGAAACCGCTAATTCAAATGAAAGTGGTTGGTGTGAGGCCGGCCCCCTTACCCGTAAAAATAAAAAGGTCCCGAATCGCCACATGCGACCCCTTTGGGGATTACGCAGGCAAAAAGTTACACTATATGTGTAGCTTATGTGCGTTTGCGTTGCAGGTTTAAAAATTGCAAATGTTTCTCTTCTACGCTACTCTTTCTATAAAATTAGTGCACTGCTTTTATTTCGTCCATTCTTTCTAGATGCTCGAAGCATCTCATTATTTAAATTGGCATTATTTATCCACAAGAGCCATCTGCAAGCTTGTTCGTTGCTATAGAAAGCGCCAATTCTCAAGCAAAACACAGTTGGTGCAAGGCTGGATGGACCTTTGGTGTTGGCTGGTTAATTTTTCTATCCAGCGAAGAGGAAATTCAGATTCGAAATGACTACCTTCCAATCACGAGTCCGAAGTGTTAACCACAAAACTACGGACCGGTGATATTTTGTCATGACAAGCGTGTTTTGTATGACCACACCACTGCTGTGTTTGACAGGACTGGGGACAACTGTGCCCCATAGCATGTATCAATACCGCAAATTAGTCTCTACTCATCTTTTCATCTATTATAATTAAATTAACTTGTATAAGATGATATGACTTATAGGTTGGTATGCGGCTGACCACCAGTGCTGTAAAAATGGTTCACTTAGCCAATGCTTCAGGGAAGGACAGCAAGAGTTGCAGCGTGTATGTTCATTTGAAATTTGGGTTTTTATTTTGTAGGTTCACATGCGGCATGAGCAAGCGCGAACTTTTACGTGTCTGCTTGTGAGAATGCATATAATGTGAATCTCCAATGTAACATATCTTTGCAACTTAGATTAGATTAGATTAGATTAGATATGATATGACTTAAAGGTTGGTATGCGGCTGACCACCAGTGCTGTAAAAATGGTTCACTTCGCCAATGCTTCAGGGAAGGACAGCAAGAGTTGCAGCGTGTATGTTCATTTGAAATTTGAGTTTTTATTTTGTAGGTTCACCTGCGGCATGAGCAAGCGCGAACTTTTACGTGTCTGCTTGTGAGAATGCATATAATGTGAATCCCCAATGTGGCATATCTTTGCAACTTAAATTAGAAAAAAATACAGCAAAAAAACTACATTTATTGGAATATTCATTTGAACTTCCCACATTATGCTTCTAGTTTGCTCTGGCATCGACAGGCGATAAAAAACATTTTCTCCTTACCTTTTCCCTGCGCCCATGGCGACTGCGTTTGCGCTACGCCACTGCTTTTCGCACTTGGTGGCACCTTTCTCTGCATCAGCGTTGACTTTCTGCAAAAAAGTAAAAAAAAAACGTTTGTTAGGAATTTAAAATATGTTTATTGTTACGAACTACGAGTTTGTGTGTACATGCACTTAGTTTTCTGGTGTGTAACTGGAATAGTGTCGAACAATATAGTATGTGTGTGGTACAATCCATTATAAAACTATGTGGAATAATCTAGAACATGCGAGAATCGTCACTTTCGTACCTATATATTCGAGCCGCAATGGTGCGGAGGGCGAGGACGCTTGAAACATTGTGACGCGAAGTTGATAGAGCTAGATAAGTACTGTGTAACAGTATATTGTGAAAAATAAATCTTGTTAAATAAAATCACAACAATATAGACATCTAGCGCCGTATGGACGAATCTTTTTGTGCTAAATACAAGCTAAATGCCACATTTAAACTCAACCAAAACGTGTACAGAATCTCCGTTTTTCTTGACTATAATCTAAGTTGCAAAGTTATATTACATTTAAAATGCGTATTAAATGCATGCCCACAAACAGACACGTGTAAGTTTGCGCTTACAAATGCTGCATGTGAACTTACACATTTAAAAAAAAAAACGCAATATTTGAATTTGATCTTATTGTCTTATACTAAAGTATACAGTTCTTATTTCACAGTCTAGCGATCGTTTGTATTTTTGTTTTCTTTAACAAACACTATGAGGACTTTGAAAGTGAAAAATGAATGGCCTGTATGTAGATTCTCACACCTGAAAGGAATTAAATAAATATCGTTTGGTGTTCATTTGAATACGAAAATGGAATGTATACAACGTTTAAAATTGCAGTTTAAAATTCGCGTAAGAAAGAAAGTGACAAAGTTTGTTTATTTGTTTTTAGAGACTCACATATGTATACCTAATAGCAAATGAATAGGAGTCATAATAAAATGAGAGCTTGTACGAAAAAGGTTATGTTACTCTGGATGACATGAAAGAAATATGTATCTAATCTAATCTAATCTAAGCTGCAAAGATATATATCATTTAAGATTTATATTAAATGCATTCCCACAAGCAGATATGTATAATTTCGCGCTAACACATGCCGCATGTGGACCTACAATATAAAAACCCAATCTCAAACGAACATAAGCTAGAAACATAAGATAGAAAAAAATGGCGGCTTATCTGTAATGTTGGCGGTGTATTATTTCATAATTTTAATTTTATGTAATTTATATACCTACTTACTTTTTTATATAAATTTATTTTGAAAAACAACAGAAGAGCGACCATGTGCTGTGGGTCCTTCTGACACATACATACAGGACGGGTACGAGGAGGGTTTGAGCATACTGGTCCTGTTGTTTTTATATACTTAAAGTATTATCCAGTACTTGTATTCCTTAACTTATATTTTGGAAAGAACTGTAAAAACTGTAAAAAATGGTTGGCTTCGTCAATTTCCCCCCTGTTTCAGGTCGAAAGTCGTCAAAAGTTGCAGGGTCAATGTTCATTTAACGTTTGGATTCTAATTTGCAAGTACACATGCAGCATTTCGCTCCCCCAGTTCTTGTTTATCGTATACGCCAATCTTGTCAAATATGACTTTTTCATGCAGTTGTCTTATGAATCAAATTCTACACAATCTGATCTAAGAAAAACCGTAAAACTCGATAATGTGAGAGTTGTTTTAAATTTTTTTTTTTTAAATTAATTTCTTGTTTTCATAAGACACATTGGTCAAGTACACATGCAAACATTGCTCATGTAAAATTTTCTCAATGGCGTATACGATAAACAAGAACTAAGGCAGCGATTTGTAAGCGCGAACTTACACGTGTCTGCTTGTGGGCATGAAAGCTTAATATGAATTTAAAATGTTAATATATATTTGCGACTTAGATTACAGTTTACAGACGTATACAGTAGAGCATCGATTATACCTACTAGCTAATTGAAGGAAATAAATTTGTCCGGATTATTATCCGAATCTGCTAATAGTACCCAGAAAAAATATTTTGTATTATAAAAATATGTGTATTGCATAAATCTGTACCTTAGAGTATAAACAACGGTAGTCACATTTAGTAAAATGTGCAGGAGACGAGTTTTAGTGAAAATGTGCACTTTTTTAAACCATCATAACTTCTAAACTAGACGAGATATTTTTGATCTGTAAAAACTGTTTATCTTCTTGCATCGATATTTATTTAATGTGAAGTAATGTGAACAACGTATATATATAAATATTTGGATGACTTATTTTTCTTTCTTCTTTTGGGCGCCGTTTAGTGGCTCCAGCCACCCCAAGGGCGCCCACCGCTCACTCTCTTCTTGTGAAGATGGTGGTCTTCAGCTCCTTCCTGAAGCGCTCCTCGCTGGTTTCCGTCCTCAGCTTCAAAGATGTGGAACTTCCGTGGTTTATGCTCGCACTTTTATGTGCATCCCATATTTATTAC
Source organism: Agapetus fuscipes (assembly GCA_951799405.1). NCBI lineage: Eukaryota > Metazoa > Arthropoda > Insecta > Trichoptera > Glossosomatidae > Agapetus > Agapetus fuscipes. Next base: position 11,911,593 of record OX637357.1, on the reverse strand, counting down.
ACTTGATATTATCTCAGTAACTATGAGTCCGAGGACTCCAATATTTTTACCACTTATAGAACAGCTAATTATAATAATTTCTGCATCATTAACTCAAAAACGCAATAACGTGGACTTCCGTTGTTTATACTCTAAGGTACAGAAATTAATTGGTTGCATTTAAACAGTTCTTTCATAATCAAGCGTAGGTACAAAGGTACGATATTTCTCAACACCGAACACTTATAAATTACCAATGAAAAAATCGAACAGTTTCATACATGTGTTTTTTATTTATTTTCTGCATGCATCATAAAAGCCTTTGCTGGCTCAAAGAGCTTTTGTGAACCCAATGCTTTTTGCTCTGAGAGCAGAATCCCTGAGCAACCTCCATGGCTGCAGGCAAACGGTACCTCTAGTATAAAAAATCACATGAAATCCCCACCATCTCGTAAAAAAGAAAAATGTATGAAAAATGAAAACAGCACCCCTAGTGAGTGATGTAGTTTTCATACTTATTTTCTATTAACGCGATGGTGGGGAATGTATTATTTATTTTATACTAGGAGTACAATACTTTAAATATACAAATCTACGTTTAAACTCGATAGTAGCGTTTTACCAAAACAATATTGAAACTAAAACATTCGCTAGAAACGTCGTTTTCGTTTCAATACGATTTTTGGTGAACGCAATGACTGGGTTTTACCGAAAAGTTGTGTACATACTTGGGGTGCAATATTGCCAACCTGACTTTTCCGCTGAAAAAAAAAACAATCTGCGGAATCACGCTGAAAAAATACAATCAGCGGAATAGATCTGCGTTGGCAACTTTTTTTTATTTGCGCGATCTTTTTAAGGAGTGATTGATGGCAATGATTTTTTCAGTGTTTATATTTCATGTTGAAAGCAAAAACTCGACGCCGACATTGTTTTTTTTAGTTTTAACAAATGGCAACACTAGTTTGTTAAATGTACTGGGAATATTTTAATTTTATACATTTTTCTCGGCGACCTAACGTAAGTCTTGTATGAGACTGCCGTCCTGAGCAACCAATATTTTTTTTTTGTTTGCTTTCTCCCTAGCAACCCCCGGCTGGGTGACGCAACAATAATGTCAATACTAATTATTCTGCGGACCTCGTTGTGTTCGTTTGAAATTGACTGGGCATTTTGTTTAGTTTTTTATTCCTTTTAAAGGTTGAAGCTGCTAGATTCTTCCATACACACCCATATTTATTATGTACGCCCGAATATGTACTAGTACTCGCTCAAAGATTCCAGACACGCATACTCTCTATAATATCTGTACCATTAGTACGAGTTGCAAAACTTGAGTAATGTAAAGTTTACGGCAATTATTAAAGAGTGATTTCCCCCAAAATCTCCCGTTTTTGTTTGTTTGAACTTGATTTTCTTCATCACTGTAACTATTTTGCTAAGACCACAAAGTGTAAGAAACAAAAACGGCAGATTTTGGGAGAAACACTCTTTAATATTTTCCGTAAACTTTACTTTTCTCAAGTTTTGCAACTCGTACAAAGGGTACTGGTATCTATATTGAGAGTTGTAAAGATGTATTAACTTTCATGAATCATATTTTATAGGTGTCCCTAAGAACACATGTGAAAGTTCACGCTTACACATGCTGCATATATGTACAAACAAAATAAAACCCTGAACTTGATTTTGAATCCTGAAACAGTTGTTTTTTTAAAGCTTTTCAATGGCATTGTAATTATTTTCAAGATTTTAGGGCGGGGCTTGTCACTTCGGTAATTCTCGATTTTAGTTAACTCGAACTGAAGTATTTTGAATAATAGTTCAAGTAATAGTTGACTAAAATATAACTTAAGTTGAAAATACCGGGCCTTAGGAGCGTGGCACTTTGCTGTGGTTGCATCTGCTTGCATCATTAGACATGCGATGTTTTGTGCAGCAGGAAGGCGCGCATGAGACATGATTCACCGGCGTTGTGGTCCGCTGCGAATGCAAATGCCGCGTCTTGCCACATCCAATATGCATTATTAAGGCTCTGATGCCATCTTGCAGTGTTGCCAAATTTATGGCCACTGTTTATGCCCTGCTTGGCAACGCCGCGTGGCCGAAAGTACACGACACAAGAAATAATTGCTTGAGAGATGTTTTCCGGGATCTGTTGCCGTGGTCTATGAAAACTGGAGCTTCTGGATATTTCGCCCATGTCTGCGATGGACTTTTTCAGCGTGAAGTGTGATGACGAAGATGATCTTGCATTGATCTCCAGCATAATCAGCCGGCCGTGTAAGCTTAAATCTCTTATTCAAGAAATAATTGTAGTTGTGGTAGAAATAAATAATTAAAATTGAGAACGATCAGTGAAGATGTATTGGCTTCCGATAAAAATAAGGAAGAAATGTTTGGTTAGAATTTTGAATGTATATATATATATATATTAGGATGATTTATTTGGTGAGCGCTGTTTTTGTGTGTATCACACCTCAAGAGCCCTCTGTACTGTGTGAGCCGAATGTACTGTGATATTGACATCTAGCGCCAGATGGGCGAAACTTTTTGTACCTTTCAATACAAGCTCATGTCGAAATTTATTAATATCCTTAACTTATAGGTTGTCAATAATAATTGTTCCTGAAACAGGAAGGACATTGTCAAAATGAACCATTTTTTACAGTATGGGGGATCAGCCTCATACCAACCTATAAGTCAAAGAACCAATCTAATAAAAAAAAACCGTGTTTGGACCTTCGACCCAGCAACACGAAATCTGCTTTTAGCTTGTAATTTTTCCATGTGACCTAAAATATTTAATTATTTTTTTATAATCCCTATGAATTTCCAACCTCCATTTTATTTTTTCATCCGTCAATTTTTTTTCCAACGATACTCTGCTACACATACAATGTTACTTCTTGCAGCGCGCTCCCCGAAGGGATTGAATGCGGCGAGTGAACCTATTTATTTCTACAGCTAAGGGGCCGGCCTAAAGCTAACCAATTAAGTTGAAGTGAGAGTTTCCCAGCTCCCGAGGGAACTTTTACTCATTAATTGTGAAGGCTGAGTATATCTTGTCGGTATTTTATTTTGGGTTTGAAATAAACACCGAAACGGGAAATCATTTCTGAGACACTTGGTGCGATTTGAACCCGAGCTCTCGGCATGGAATGCAAGCACTCTACCAACTGAGCCATCGGCCGAACAATCAACTGAACTATCAACCAAAGTAAATGTATATAATAAAAAAAACAGTATATTTGTACTTGTTTTTATCGTAGATATCCCCAATTATTTATGTATGCAAATGTTTATCGTCAGAATGTATCTATTGTTTGTGCGATATCGCGCGATAAACAATAAATTGGGGCGATAAACAAACAGACATCGGGCGATTGGGGCGATGCATAAACAAAGGGCGATATAACGGGGAATCCATCATAATGTTATTTCGCGATAAATTAGAGATGGGAGATTCAGGATCGGTTTGATGACTCAACATATACACGAGTATACATAAATATACATGATGTAATTAATCGGCTCCGCGCAAAATATACATTTCACGTACATATGTAACAATGACGTCATTATTATTCTGACGTAATCAAGAATATGCCAGTTACAAATGCTTAAACAACCACAAACCCAGTGCTTATTTGGCTTATCTACCGTTTGATTAAAAAATTACCTTAAAATGAAATTGTCTTTAGAATTACATCCTATATCTTGGACCGGTCCATAGTCCGTAGTGACAACACTTCGGACTCGTAAATGGAAGGTTGTGGATTCGGATCCCGGCGGAGCACAAAAATATACCATTTATATTTCAAATGTGCTCTTCGCTGGGTTAAAAAATTCATACACCTTTACCAATGACCGGTCACCAAAGGTCCATCCAGCCTTACAGCAACTGGGTCTTGCTTGAGTATTGGCGCATTGTAGCGACGACCAAGCTCGTACACCTCTGCGGCACTACAACAAGTGTCATAGACCCCTAGAGTCTTTAGAATTTAGGGAGTCTCCCGCACAGGATTTCTAAAAAAAAAATAAAAAAATATGATCGAGCTACAGTGCTTGTTTGCCTTACCTTCTATAGAGGTAATTTCACAAGAGCGATGTTTTTCTGTGTACTGGACCAATGTGTCTTAGGAAAGCTGAAAATTGATTTTAAAAATAAATAATACAACTCTCACATCATCGTGTTTTACGTTTTTTTTTCAGCTCAGATTGTATAGAATCTGATTCTTAAGACAATTTTATTAAGAAATCATGTTTGAATCAAATGGTGGATAAGCCAAACAAGTTTTAGAGGGACGTCCCGGAGACACCATCTTAGACGAAAACTTTTGAGTTAACAAACATTTATTTAATGTGTATTTTAGCAGCGTCTTAATTGTATAATAGTTTTTTTGTAATAAATTAATTATTTGTATACATTTTGTATACTTCAGCGACAGCTAAGAAAGTAGGTAAAGTGTCATTGAGGTAGTTATAAGGCAAATGCCTAATTTTTTTTTTTCTAATGCGAAGTTTTGTTTGTTTCAGATTAAAGAAGGCTGTATAGGATGTCTCAGCCAGGAGGGAATGAAGGAGACGGGGAGTCTGGCCATTCCAACTGTCACACGACGTCCAAAACATAATCTGTCAAGTGAGAAACTTCTCCCTCTAAACGCTTCCGTTCTTATCCGCACCGTAAACAAACTAGCGAAAAACACGAACTTTTCAAGTCTACGACGCGTTATAAGTCTAAATAAAAAGAATCTTTAAGAGAACATCTTGAAGAATGTACAGAAACATTTTTTTAGGAAAACTGAATAAAATTCAATGAATCTTGCAATTCCATCGGAGCAATGGTTCACTTTGCCAATGTCACCCCTGTTTCAGGGAAGGTCTGCAAGAGTTGCAGGGCTTATGTTCATTTGAGATTGGGTGTTTATATTGTATATCCACATGCGGCATGTGTTAGCGCGAAATTATAAATGTCTGCTTGTGGGAATGAGTTTAATATGAATATTAAATGATATATTTCTTTGCAGCTTAGATTTAGATTTAGATTAGATTGCAATATTAAGCTGCACATATAATCCAACTTCTTAGAATGTTGTCCCTGGAAAAGTCGCAAAAAGAATTGCACAACACAGCGGGAAATAAAAACTGAGACCACTGGCGGAGATCGAACCGTAGCTCTCTGGCATGAAATACGCGCGGTCTTCCAACTGAGCTATCGACGGGAACTTTTTTCTTGTTTTTGTAAAAACACAATTTTTATTATTTTGTTACGGACTTACCTACGTGTCCTATATGTACAGACGCACGAGTACCTATGTGCGACTGTACATGCATACATAGAACAGTCTGGCTCTAGTATGATGGTGATAGTGTTACGAACTATGAAATAAAAATATCTACTCACCAGTGGCGAAGGGTGCCATACAACTTGATCCCCATCGGCTTTCCTTTTTAAATGAGGCAAAAATGATAATAAAGTAGACTGCATGGTTTCAATGGGGAAAAAAACGTATTGTTTCTTTGGTTTTAAATGTATTTTGTTACTTTGTGCCTATATTTTTTAACTACTTTGTTACATCATTTTAAAAGGGAAGCCGATAGGAAACGGCTTGTATGGCACGCTTCGCCACTGCTACGCACACCTATGCATGTACGATAGTGTGGGTAGAACCATCTGAGAGCATGATCCACGATGGTAGTAATTAGTGCATAATCCCTATCACGCTGGTGGAAGGCTCTGGTATTAGAATCATCCACCATGTTTGAGAACAGTCGAGAACAGTCCGTTTGTTTGAGAACAGTCCGTATGAACGAGGATAAATATGGGCGGTAATCGTGTGCAGGGCAGAGTGTACGATAAAACATTGAGCCGTGAAGTTCGAAAGCCAGAGCTGGAAATCAATTGTTGTAAATTTATAAACTAAATTGTGTAAAATAAATAATTGCGATTCAATTAAAATATAGCCCAGTAAAAACATAAGAATACTTAATATTATTTTATTTTATTGAGGAGAAAAAACAGATACAGACACAATTATAAGAACAAGAAAAATGGATACATAAACAGTAAAGTGTCTTAATCCTACAAAATCCCATAAATATGTTTAAAATTTAAAGTAGCTGACAAAAAAAAAAGATTATGTCAAAAATAAATAATTAAAAAAAAAAACAAAAAAAAGTCTCTTTATAGATTTTCAATTCTAACGACCTAACTTAAAAGCGCCTTTGATGTGTGCGCTCGTCTTACCTGCCCAGCGGGAAAACATGTTACTTTCATTACAGCCCCTAACGTGAATAATATATGATCTCGTTTAGTTTGATCCTATTTAGGTCGATCCGTTTAGCGGTCGTTTATGTTTTATTTATTAAAACTCTAACCGTAGTATAAAATACTATGTAAATTCCCCACACTCACGTAAAAAGAAAAAATATATATTAAAACTTAATCACTCAATAGAGGTGCTTTTGTATCTTTCATGCATTTTTCTTTTAATTCGATGTTAGGGTATTATTTGACTTATAGATTTGTATGAGGCTGACCACCCATACTGTAAAAAATGGTTCACTTTGCCATTGTCACCCCTGTTTAAGGGAAGGTCGGCAAAAGTGGCAGGGCTTATGTTCATTTGATGTTTGGATTTTAATTTGTGAGTACACATTCAGAATTTGTAAGCGTGAACTTACACGTGTTATTTGTGGGCATGCATTTGATAATATATACTTTGCGAGTTAGATTATAGATTATAATTATTATGCATGAAAACTTAGTCACTCAATAGGGGTGCTGTTGTAGCTGTCATGCGTTTTTATTGTTATTCGATGGTAGGGTTTTCTTTGAATTATAGGTTAGTATGAGGCTGACCACCCGTACTGTAGAAAACAGTTTTTTTTATGACCCCTAATTAGTGATAATATTTAAATTTCACACGCCTAATGGACAACGAGGCAAGAAGTTCTACTAAATGTGTTGCTTAGTTGCGTTGTGATTTATTGAGAAAAAAACAGCACGGGTCTATGATCTATAATCTATGAATCTACAAAGAGATTAGATTTACATATAAATATGTAGAACCCATTTTCCCTATTGAATCAATAAATAATATAATGGATTTTCACCTTAAATTTACATTTTGATTTCATATTAAATGCATGCACAAAAACAGGATGAAAGAAAAAAGGGAATAAAATAAATAGAAGTTGCTATAAAAAAAGTATGCATAAATTATGAACCCTCCATAATCCACGTCAACGTCGGAAATCATAAAAAAACACTACTGTTTTTATACATAAAAAAAATGATTTGAATAAAACGTAAAAGAAAATTTGATGGTATCCGATAGCCATCAAAGTTGACACCTCACAAAGAAGCTGCTTACTTTATGACAAAGATTTTTACACAATAAAGACGAGGCAGGCCTTAACTTTTGATGTTTTTTTTTTTATATATAACATCAGAGATGCTTTCAATTCATAAAGATTAAGTAGGACTGTAACTGTAGCTCTGTCACCATTACGCTAGGGGTGGCCAGAGCAGAGCTGCCTCCATTTCTTCCCATCCTTACATACGTCTTTCAATTCATTAATATTCATCACCTTTTTAATATATTTTCTTCTTGTATACTCAATTTGTATTTCCAATTCTTTCACAATCTCCTCAATCTGATCACTCCATACTTTCTTCGATCGTCCCTTACTTCTTTTTCCTTTCACACTGTATGTATACTTTGTCAGTCAGTTCGGGCGGAAAGTTGTTTTTTACATATCCAAGAAATATTGATACTTTTTTAGCGCAATTAAGTAGGTAGGGAAAAAATTGGGAAATTCTTCTAAAAAATATTTTCCACGTACAAATACAAGATCAAGTAGAAACTTATCGAGAAACGATGTCCCTGGATATTGCGACCTTCCGAGTGCCCCTTTTAATGATTCCTACACAGACCCGCTTTAAGCCAGTTGGCTGTCAGCTTATGTGACATCTCCCACTATTACACACTTCTGGGATCTGTTGCTCTTTTTTTCTGAAATGTAAGTTTTTGGATTATCTTTCGCATCCCTACTGGACTTGGATGTCTTTAATCAGATGGTATCGTATACCATAGCGGTCAAACTGAGCGAAAAGGAATCGTATGTGAAACGCTAAACGCTACGCTGGACGCTACGCTACGCTGGACGCTACGCTAGACGCTACGCTAGACGCTACGCTAGACGCTACGCTAGACGCTACGCTGGACGCTACGCTGGACGCTACGCTGGACGCTACGCTACGCTGGACGCTACGCTAGACGCTACGCTGGACGCTACTCCAGACGCTACGCTGGACGCTACGCTGGACGCTACGCTGGACGCTACGCTGGACGCTACGTCAAACGCTAAGCTAAACGTTACGCTAAGCGCTACCAAGCTTCACATATAGCGTAACCTCTTGTCACGTTTTCCCCAAAGAGGTCGCATGTGCCGAGTATAACCTATTAATTTTCACAGATAACGGGCCAACTATATAAAATGCAACTAAGCTGCACATAAATTGTAAATTATTGTCGCGTTATCCCCGAAGGGATTCCTATGAGGCGAGTGGGACCTATTATTTTAACTGGTTGTTTCTCAGCTCCCGTGGGGGCTGTTACTCATTTCCTGTGCTGGCTGAGTAAACCTTACCGGTATTTTATTTAGTTGAATTGGGAAATTCTTGGTTCCCGAGGGAGTTGGTTCTCATTTCTTGGCAAAACACCGACATGGAAAATGAATTATGACACTCTATTGATGAGGAGCGAATCTTTGCCTTCTGGCATGAAACCCAAGCATTCTACCAACTGAGCTATCAACCGCAGTTAATCTAAATTTTTGTATGAAAAAGAAAGCCAAAATAAAATATGTGTTTTTAATAAGACGCAATATGTTAGACTCGGTTTAAGAGCTGCTATTCAGATGTGAGGTTTAAGTTTTAGACTCGAGATCTTGGTTTATTGCAGCGCGGCATTTGGCACGCCTTAGTTTGACGGGCTATAAATCCGTATTTGATCCGGGGCTCTCTATAAAGCAACGATTTGGACTGAGTCTCTACTTGTCCCCATACTAGAGATGTATGCTAAAAAACTTGCGAGCTCTCGTACGTATTTCGCAAGTTTAAAGTCAACTTTAAATCGAATGAGATTTCTTGTAGTGATTGATATGGTGTAATAAATTGTCGCGGTAGAGGAAAATCAAGAAAAGTATGAATGTAACGAATTCCTAAAACAACGAATGAATTGTATGGAATATTAAAAAAAAAAAAAAAAAAAAAATAGATTTGTGGAAAGGAATGCAATCCACCAACCTATTTTACCTGGCCAGTTGTCTTCATGCGAAAGCAGAAGCTTGTGTGCATGCAACGGCATCTGTTGAACCAGGGTCGAAGTTATCGTCGCGGGATTCGAACCAGCGTTATCCGGTTCCAAATAACCTGTCTTGATCCCCGCGGCTATAACACCGACATATTAATTATTAAGTTCGTTTTTTTTCTTTAACATAAGAGAATGTAATTTATTATTGTTGTGCCTTGACTTTAAGGCTGGTATAAGGCTAACATCCCTTACTGTAAAAATGTTTCACTCTGCCAATGTCCTGCGGTTCCGTAAAAAGTCAGCAAGGATTACACGGTTTATGTCCATTTTACTTTTGTGTTTTTTTTTGTTAGTTCTCCTGCGGCGGTGTTATAAGTTGCGAACCTATACGTGTCTGCTTCTGGGCATACATTTTATATGAATCCTAAATGTCAATTAAACTTTGCAATTTATATTTTAGACTATTATATGTCTGCACATTTCAAAACTTTTAAAAATTGCGACAACGCAGAGTTGGGATTCTACGGCAAAGGCTAACTTATAATGTGTTATTGGCTGCTATGGATTCTAAATACATCTTTGACGCTTACCACCAAAAAAACAAAACAAAATTCAAGCAAGCGTGTAAAAAACGTCCAGATTCTCGCGAGTTTCCTCAACATTCTTACAAATACTTTTGAATTATCGTGAGATTTCTCCAAATTCTTTAAATTTTATGCGAGATTATTTTACATTCTCGCGACATTCGTGTGAATTGTCGCGAGTTTCCGCATCCCTAGCCTGCACTGCAAGCGGCTTTGCAGTCTCTAGTCCGACAAATAGCAGCTCGCTTGTCATCTTAATGCGCTTCGGAAAAGTTCGGCAACCATCGAGAACGTTCTTGGTCGAAGTTTCGTCGGAGTTATATCTACTTATTCAGAGCAATCTGCCAGATCCGCGTTCCGGCTTACAAAAGACAGAAGACACTCATTGAAACATGAATAAATGTATCACAACTAAGCTGCACTTACATTGTAACATTTTAAGTTGACACCAAAAGAATTGTAAGTAGTAGGTATGGGAGCTGGACTCGAATCACTTCACTGGAAGTGAGGGTTTCTTATTTCTTTTGAATGCTGACTAAACGTTGCCGCTATTTTCATTTTCTAGAATGTAATAAACACTGAAACTAAGCTACACATAAAGTGCAACTTCTTTCCGCGTTGTCCCCAAAGGGTTTCACTTGTGGCGAGTGGAACCTATTTATTTTTACAGGTAACGTTTTACAACCACTTCAGTTAAAGTGGGGGTTTCCTAACTCCCGAGGGGGCTGGTACTCATTTCTTTTGAAAGCTGAGTAAATCTTGCCGGTATTTTATTTTGAGGTAATAATTTATGACACCGTCGCCCTCGGTGGGATTCGAGCCCGAGCTTACGGCATATAATGCAAGTCCAGGCATATAAGTCAATGCCAACTAAGCTATCGACGCAGTTTCTAAAATCTAAATCTAAATCTAAGCTGCAAAGATATATATCATTTAAGATTCACATTAACAATTCAACCAGACATGTATATTTCACGCTAACACATGCCGCATGTGGACCTACAATATAAAAGCCTAATCTCAAATGAACATAAGCCCTGCAACTCTTGCCGACCTTCCCTGAAACAGGGGTGACATTGGCAAAGTGAACCATTTCTCCAAAGTAAATTTTTGGTTTTCTGATATTTCTGTTTCAATATGTCAAAATAATAATAAACAATTTAGGCTTATTTAAAATAAATAATACAAAATGTATTTTTATTTTTGTAATTCAAAGAAGAAGAAAACACCCAATTGAAAATAATAATATGTTTTAACCTAAATGTCAGATTATGTAAATTTAAATTGATATTTTAGTTCACAGAATAGTGAACCGAATCCTATTATTGTTTTTTTATATATTAAATAAAACGTAAGTAATTGAAGGATTTACGATGTCTAGACAGCCTTAATAAGGCTTTGAAGTAGAAAATATTTTTATGCGTATTTGTACCGTCAATAAACCGAAAAATATTTATTTAATCTGGATTTAAAAAAAAAAAAAAAACTTCACAAAGGCATTGAAAAAACACATTAGAGACTATAATTTTTCATATTTTTTGTTATATTTTATAAAATTTTGAAGAAGAATGCAATTTACCAACCTATTTTGCCTCGTCACGCTACTAAGCTACATATATAGTGTAACTTCTTGCCGCGTTTTCTCCGAAGGGGTCGCGTATGGCGCTTCGGGACCTATTTATTTTTATAGGTAAGGGGCCGGCCTCACACCAACCACTTTCAGTTGAAGTGGAGGTTTCCCAGCGCCCGAGGGGGCTGGTTCCCATTTCTTGTGAAGGCTGAGTAAGCCATTGAGATCGAACCCTTGCTCTCGGAATTGAATGCAAGCATTCTACCAATTAAGCTATCGACCTTTTTACCAGCTTGATCGTCGTCACTACAGAGCGTCAATTCTCAAGCAAGACCCAGTTGCTGTAAGGCTGGATGGACCTTTGGTGACCGATCATTGAATTTTTCATCCCATCAAAGAGCAAATTTGAAAATATAAATGGTATATTTTTTGTGCTCCGCCGGGAATCGAACCCACAACCTTCCCATTCGGAGTCCGAAGTGTTACCACTGAACTACGGACCGGTCTTCAATCTTGTCTTGTATCCTGCCGCCATTGCTCTAGGGGTGGCCGGTACCTCCACACATGTGCCTCCACTTGACTCTGTCCTTGCATACTTCTTTTATCTCATCTAATTTCATCACTCTTTTCATGCATGCTCTTCTCTTGTTTCCACTCTGTAAATTCCATTCATTCGCAATCTCACTTATTTGATCAATCCATTTTTTTCTAGGTCTTCCCCTTCCACGCTTACCTATTACATTCTCTTTATACACTCTTTTTGTCAGTCGGTCCTCATTCATCCTTTCAATATGTCCAAACCATCGCATCACAATTCTTTGAACTTTCACTTTCACGCTTTCTTTTACTCCGCATTCATTCAGAACCCATTCGTTTCTCACTCTATCTTTCAATAAAATGGTAGATAAGCCAAATAAGCACTGGGGCGACGTACTGTGCAGTTTAGGTAGGTTATTAAGATTGAATGTCAAAGCTCGGCATCAGCTGATTGCCTTGGATGTAAACTTGTTTAAAAGCTCGCAAAAAATTGCGGCCTGAAAGCTTCGCCACGACTTTCGCGTAAAAAACATAAATATTGAAAGCTCGGGGACATACGTCGATAGAAGAGCTTTTGATAGAAGCCTATCAGCAAAAGTACCCAAACCCCAATTTGTAATCTAATCTAATCTAATCTAAGTTGCAAAGATATGTTGCATTGGAGATTCACATTTCATGTATTCTCACAACCAGACACGTACAAGTTCGCGCTTGCACATGCCTCATGTGAACCTACAACATAAAAACCAAATCACAAATGGACATACACCCTGCAACTCATGCCATCCTTCCCTGAAACAGGGGTGACATTGGCAATTGACAAAGTGACATTGTAAACAAGAAGTAATGTTTTTTTTTATACTGATTATATGGCAACAACACATGCCGCATGTGGATCTACAATATAAAACCCAATCTAAAATGAACATGCAAGTCTTTCCGACTTTCCCTGAAACAAGGGTGACATTGGCAAAGTGAACCATTTTTTACAGTATGGGTGGTCAGCCTCATACCAACCTACAATTAATCAACGCAATACAAACAATTTATTACATTTAAGTATATACCTAAAACAAACAAACACTAAACAATTAAACAGTAAAATTGTAATACCTACAAAACATATTCTATAAAAAAAGTGAAAAATATATTTTTTAAAGCCTTAAACGCCAGCATTACAGATCAACCGTCATGCTTTCAAATCTACAAATGCTTGAATCTTCATAAACGAATTTACAACATTTTGGCACTAGTTTTCTGAAATACTGAGAGCTTCATGCTTCACGTCGATATCTGGAAATATGAAGGCATAAAGGGGGAAGGTTTTTTTTTGAGAGACGAAAAAATTCGGGGATTTTTATTGAAATGGCGAGACAGATGTCACACGCAGATGGAGATTACGGTATTTATGTCTAAACGTGGATATGACCAGACATGAAAAGAAGAAAACTATTTGTCTTTAATTGTTACACAGATATCTGTTCAGAATTTTGATTTAGTTTGAGTCCGGTCGATAGTGCTTGCATTCCATGCCGAGAGCTTGGGCCCAAATCCCACCGAGGGTCTATCTATAATCTATAATCTAGGTTGCAAGGATATATTTATTAAGGATTTTTAGCAAGGATTATTTAAGTTCTCAAATGCATGCCCACAAACAAACACGTGTAGTTCGCGCTTACAAATGCTGAATGTGTACTTACAAATAAAATCCAAATCTCAAATGAACATCAGCCCTACAACTTTTGCCGACCTTCCCTGACACAGGGGTTACATTGCAAAAAGACTCAATTTTTTACAGTATGGGTGTCGGAAATTATTTCCCGTATCGGTGTTTATTTCAAACCCAAAAAAAAATACCGGCAAGGTTTTCTCTGACTTCAAAAGAAATGAGTACCAGCTCTATTGGGAGCTGGGAAACACCCGCTTATATAGCCCAAAATAGGGAAATACAGAAAAATTACGTTGCCCATGCTTTCTTACACTAAATTCAATTAACCCCGAAGGGGTCGCATGTGGTGCGAGTTGAACCTATTTATTTTTACAGGTAAGGGGACCGGCCTTACGCCAAACACTTCAGCTGAAGTGGGGGTCTCCCAGCTCCCGAGAGGGCTGGCACTTATTTCTTGTGAAAGCTGAGTAAACCTTGCCGGTAATTTTATTTGGGGTTTGAAATAAACACCGAAACGGGAAATCATTTCTCACACCCTCGGTGGGATTCGAACCCGAGCTCACGGCATGGAATGCAAGCACTCTACTAACTGAGCTATTGACCAAACACACTTATCATGTGTAGAAATATACACGTGTTTGCATGTGAGTTTGCATTATAGATAAATCTTCAGCGGTGCGTTGTCCAGTAGTAAATGCTTCGGCCTCATAAAGTGAGAAAAAAATGTAATTTATTTTTCAAATATGCTCATCGCTGGACTAAAAAATCATGTCTTTACCAAGCAATAATAACAAAAGGTCCCTCCAGCCATATAATAACTAAGCATTTCCTAAGAATAGTCGTTTCTATAGCGACGACCAACCTCATAGATAGCTTTTGAGGTGTGAATCACACAAAAACAGCGCTCACTTCCCCAATTATTTCTTTATTTATTTTATTGACATGCCTGCTTCAAATGAAGCCCGGACCTTAAACAAGTTAGGTTTCACAAGTAACATGAAACCCTTTTGGAGACAACGCAGTAAGAAGTTGCATTGTATAAGCAGCTTATTTACGAGCATTATGCTTTTGATGGACAGGAGCCGTCAAACAGACTGGGCGCTGTTATGAAACCAGTCACTCAAGTTCCTGATCTTCATTGTGCTATCGATAACACGATATTGACCGTGACGTCACTGTTTTATTGCCTATAGAATTTGTGTCGAGTCAACTGTGGCGTGGTGGTTTGCAACTCTCGCGGACAAGTTGGTTGCGCAAGTCTGTACGCTGTCCATCCTTATCGACGTTTAATAACGTTAGTTAATAACGGCAAACTTTATCGACGCCTGCGAGAAAATATCGACAGCAATTGTTGCCAACAAACTGCACACATAGTGCATTGTGCGGTAAGCTAAGAAAACTCGGGGGAAACTCCGCAACAAGTCTAACAGCAAACAATAAACTGTAAACTCCATTATTTAAGTTTTAATAAAACAACTGACATTGCATCTAGTAGGTTTATATATTTTTATTTTTTTAAAGGTTTGTGCCGACCGGTCGATAGCTCAGCTGGTAGTGTGCTTGCATTCCATGCCGTGAGCCCGGGTTTGAATCCCACCGAGGGTGTCACAAATGATTTCCCGTTTCGGTGTTTATTTTAAACCTCAAAATAAAATACCGGCAAGGTTTACTCAGCCGTCACAAGAAATGAGTACCAGCCCTTTCGGGAGCTGGGAAATCCCCACTTCAACTGAAGTGGTTGGCGTAAGGCCGGCCCCCTTACCTGTAAAAATAAATAGGTTCAACTCGCCACATGCAACCCCTTCGGGGTAACGCGGCAAGAAGTTACACTATATGTGTAGCTTAGTTGCGTTTTTTATATCGCTGAAAAAACACTCCAGTACAATTTACTTATTTTTTTGCACTGTGAATGTACTTTCTTTGTTTCTGGTTCACCATTAAAAAAAGTCACAAAAAACTGACTACCGGTCAATCGATAATAAGGTTAACCTCTCAATCAAAATTCCCATCATCCAGTGGTCCGCAACCAGTAACGCAATTAAGCTTTGTTTTTAAGCTGCCCCGCCGCTTCAGGGGTGCGCTGGGCAATAATCACTGCAACTACTGCCAGGGGTGGCGCCGCTAATGGAGAGCTCATTTGTATGGACGCCGCGATGGTTGTGCATGACTGCACGCGCCACCGGAATTTTCTACAAACTAGCGGCGATGGTTTTTAACTACTGGTGAACAGAGTCGAACTAGGTAGAAATGTTTTTCAGAAATTCTGTTTATTTTTATTTTTAATCATGAGCTTTGCCAATTTCAAAAGAAGGTCAGCAAAAGTTGCTAGGATTATGCTAATTTAAGGTTCGGTTTTTGAATTGTAAGTTCACATCAACATTATTTTGTAAGTGTCTGTTTGTGGGCTTGCATTTAATATGAACTTTTTAAATGTCAATATATCTTTGCAACTTGGATTAGATAAGATTAAACGGAATAAAACATGGTGGTGCCTAAACAGCTAATCACTGTTCCACATGAAATGTATCAGCTGTTGATACCCCACCATATTTTATTTCATCCCATCTTCAAAAAGATACGGTAAGATCTATCGACGGTCGTCGATACTTCCACTCCAGGTCTGGAAGTCACCTCACAACGGTAATTCTTACCTTTCGAATATCGGTAATATTTAATAATAATAATATTAGGATGATTTATTTGGTGAGCGCTGTTTTTGTGTGTATCACACCTCAAGAGCCCTCTGAATTTGTATGAAGACTGCTGTTCACTTGTGGCCATTTTGGATTAAATTAACTTAAGTATTAAAGAGTGATTTTCCCCAAAATCTGCCGTTTTTGTTTCTTACACTTTATGGTTTTAGCAAAAGAGTTACAGTGATGCAGAAAATCAAGTTCAAACAAACAAAAACGACATATTTTGGGGAAAACCACTCTTTAATACTTTCCGTAAACTTTAATTTACTCAAGTTTTGCAACTCGTACTCAGGGCACAGGTCTTGAGACAAATATTACCGATATTTCGTAGGAAATAATTACCGTGGTGATGTGACTTTCAGCCCAGCTGTATTCAGCAGCGGGAGGAGGAAGGCTTGTAAAAAAAGAAGACAGAAAAAAAGTGAAAGCCAAATTTGACAAGTTCGGCTCTGCTGTGATCGGATTCGGCATTTGGCGGTACATTGCACGCGTTTGGCATTTTGATTTCGCCAGTTTAAACGACCAAACTACACAAAGCCCTTGGCCCCGCTCTGCGCGCGGACTGTGAATGGCCTGTTTCCAGGAAGTCTCTGCAATAATTGCGGCTGGCGCTGCGATGATACGGGAATTATCTCCTGATGATCTGCGTCCAAGTATTAAACTTTAAACCCAAACTCAGCCATTGCGTTTTACCAAAAAATGCATGAAAATTACAATGCTTACTTTTTTTTTTTTATAAAATTTCCTATCCTGACATACCTCTTTCATGCCTTCATAGCCATCACCTTTTTCATGCATTTTCTTCTTTTACGCTCACTTTCTATATCCCATTCTTTCACAATCTCTTCAATCATTCCATACTTCTTTCGATCGTCCCTTACCTCTTTTTCCTTTCACACTTCCTCTGTATATATACTTCGCCAATCTATCATCCTTTATTCTTTCCACATGCCATTTAATCACATTCTTTTGTACCATTACTTTCACATCCTCTTTCAAGAGTTTATCTTAGAGTTTTTCCTGTCACACTCCTTTCAGTGTTTCATTTCCACTGTACATACCTTCCTCATTTCGCTGTCATTCACAGTCCATGCTTCACTTCCATACATTAATCATGTAATAATATGCCATTGTGTACCGACGCTGAAAACGCTTATTTAAAAAAAAAAACCCTGAAACATTTCTTCCCTAGCTTCCGAGGGTGCTGGTATTCATTTCTTGTGAAAGCTGAGTGAACCTTGCCTTTTATTTTGAGTTTGAAATAAACACCGATACGGGAAATCATTTCACACGCCCTCGATGGAATTCAAACCCGAGCTCTCGGCATGGAATGGTAGCACTCTACCAACTGAGCTATCGACCGGACAATTATTATACCAACCTAATCGTAAGTGAAGCCTAAGGGCTGGTCTTATAAACGAGAGACCAAATATCCGTAAGTATCTCGGCAAGCTACTAACGGATGGACGTTTACGGACTGATCTTACCGATGGTCGTCCTATAAAGCTTTTTTAACCGTCCGTTAGTTCTCAATAATGCACTCGTATTTTCGATGAGTTTTTAAGTGCATTAATGAACATACGTCATCCGTTTGCTGTCAAAGACGAAACATAACCTAAAGTTGCTTTTGACAAATACGAAAACGACCAAGACAGCGCAATTTTAATGAATTATCTATCACTTCCGGAAGAAATTATCTTCAACAGGATAGAGCGTAGTAGTCCAATGACACGCAAAACTCACCGCAAAGAAACAATGCTTTGACAGCTGACCTAACCTCAAACCTTAACTAACCGGCCGGTATCTGCCATTAATCGATATGGGTCGGCTGTCGGTTAGATCTGTCGGTAACTTTTACGGAAATAAAACAAACGGATTCGTATAAGACGAAAAATGTAACGTTTGTATTATATTTCGGTAAATTTGGTACGACATTGAACTAACGGATGTGTATAAGACCGGCCCTAAGAGAAGTGTTAGTGGGATGGCTGAGCACTGTGGTTATTTTCCACTTATTTTTGGTACACGCTGTCACTGAGTTTAAACTCAAAATTGTGTACCTACTAGGGGCGTGAGAAATATACTGCGATATGGAGTCATAGAAGATAATTGTTTGTGCAAAATTTAAACTAGTGCCGTTCGGAATAACTGTGCAAAATACAAACTTTGTGCCATACTAGAACTGAATCGGAAAGAGCTACACAATCTGAATTTAACATTATACCGTGTATGAGGTAAACCTAATCTGTGCAAGTTTTTACTAACATTTCAGATTCATATTAAATGCAATTTGACTTATATACATGCTGCTTGTGTATTTACAAAATAAAAACATTAATCTCAACTGAACACAAATCCTGCAATTCTTGTCGACTTTCCGTAAAATAGGGGTGACATAGGCAAAGTTACAAGCCTTTTTAAGTAAATGCACAAAAAATAAGTTTGTGAAATAAAAAAGCTTTGCCCGCAACGCAACTCGCTTCCTTAGTTCTTGTTTATCGTATACGCCATTGAGAAAATTTTACATGAGCAATGTTTGCATGTGTACTGGACCAATGTGTCTTATGAAAACAAGAAATTTATTTAAAAAATATTTAAAAGAACTCTGACATTATCGAGTTTTACGGTTTTTCTTAGCTCAGATTGTGTATAATTTGATTCATAAGACAACTGCATGAAAAAGTCATATTTCACAAGATTAGCGTATACGGTAAACAAGAACTGGGGGAGCGAACTGGCAACTAAGCTACACGCATAGTGGAGCTTCTTGCCGCGTTATTTCCGAAGGTTTTCGCATGTTGCGAGTGGAACCTATTTATTTTTACAAGTAAGGAGGCCGGCCTTACGCCAACCACTTCAATTGAAGTAGGGGTTTCCTCGTTTCTTGTGAAGGCTGAGTGAACGTTGCCGGTATTTTATATTGGGGTTTGAACACCGAAACGGGAAATCATTTCTGACATCCTTGGTGGGGTTCGAACTCAAGCTTTTGGCATGGAATGCAAGCACTCTACCAACTGAGCTATCGTCCGGACTTGCCCGAAAATACGTTATTCGAAAAAAAAGTCTGAAAATATCTCATTTCAAAAATAAATAATTTGAAGGGATGATTCTTATTGCTCGTGAATGCTAAATAAGGCAGCAAGAAGTTACAATGTATGTGAAGCTTAGTTGCGTTTGAAAAATGGTGTTGAAAAAATATCGATAATTTATTGAGATTGTGAAAGAATGGGATATACAAAGTAAGCGTAAAAGAAGAAAATGCATGAAAAAGGTCATGGATATGAATGGATGGATATGAATGGATTGAAAGAGGTATGTCAGGATAGGAAGAAATAGAGGCAGCTCTGCAGAGGCTCTGGTTACCCCTAGCGGAATGGCAATAGAGTTACAGTTACAATATTCTAATCTAATCTATTCTAAGCTGCAAAGATATATATCATTTAAGATTTATATTAAATGCATTCTCACAAGCAGACATGTATAATTTCGCGCTAACACATACCGCATGTGGACCTACAATATAAAGACCCAATCTCAAATGAACATAAGCCCTGCAACTCTTGCCGTCCTTCCCTGAAACAGGGGTGACATTGGCAAAGTGAACCATTTTTAACAGTATGGGTGGTCAGCCGCATACCAACCTATAAGTCAAGGAACATACATGACAAATTACATTTTTTAAATCAATAAATAAAAATATATACATGGACACTAAAGAAACTAAATCATAAAACCAATTTCACTTTAATAAACCCTAGCCGCCAACATTACAGATCAACCGCCATTTATTTCTATCCTTACATACCTCTTTCATTTCCTCCAGAGTCATAATCTTCTTCATACAAGCTCTTCTTTTATTATGAATCTGGATAGTATTGAGACTGAAAATACATCTGTTACAAAATGTATTGCAATATTCAAAAATAGATGTTTTCGTGTGGCAATGCAAACAGTTGGCGCAAGGAGTGGCGGTACAAGAAAATAGATTAAAGCGAGCCGATCGTATTAAAAAAATATTTTCAAAATAAAATTCTCGCTTGGATATAAAGCGGGCGGCGCCTGGTGGGGAACAGAGTGAATAAAAAGAGCGAAAGAGTAAAAAAAAAAGTGTGAAGAAAACGAGTAAAAAAAATAGGAAAAAAGAGTGCACAGAAAAAAGAATCGTTCCTCTGTTCTTGGATGGAAACACGCGTTATGCGGCGTTCAGAAAAGGATAGTGAATTGAGACAGCAGCTTAGTTAGTTATTTCTTATTTAGTATTCCTTGACTTATAGGATGGTATAAGGCTGACTCCCCGTGCTGTAAAATTGGTTCACTTTTCCTAATACCATCCCGGTTTTAGGGAAAGGCGGCAGGAGTTGCAAGGTTTATGTTCACGTGAGGTTTTGTTTGTTTGTATGCGTTTTTTTGATCAGAAGTCCCAAGATTTCTACAGCAACGGGATCATGTCTCTACTTACAAGATGACAGATAGTCTACGAACAAAATGACATACATATATGTACCTACTGTAATTAAATGTAAATTTACTTTGAAAAAAAATCACCTGAATTTTCATATATGTAAAATACGAAGAAACTTTTTCCCCGACCTAATATTATGTAAGTTCTTTCAAAATAGAGGAAAAACAAATGTCTGTTTATTCGAAAATGTTTTTTTTTTTCTTTTAGTAAATATTGTTTTGTTTATAGCAAATATTCCGCAACGCAAGTTTCGTGGGGAAAAAAACAAACTAGCTTATACATTCACTAACCACTAACCAGACGTACTAAAAAAAAATCACTGTCTGAGTGTGTATTGAGGCAGATAGTAGAGGGGATATAAATAAAAATGGCGAACAGGCCACAATAAAAGAAAAGACAGAAAAAGGCGAAAGAGACCAACAGATAACAACCTGACGCCTCGTCTGGCCTCGGTTCTAGAAAATGCAACCGAAACGGACTCAGTCGAGCACATTTTTTGTTTATAATTATTTTAAAAACAAAAACTTGCACCGTGTGAATACAGATGATTTATTTCAAAATTTAAAAATCGAACAAAATTTAAGAATCGAATCGAATAAGTCCGGTCGATAGCTCAGTTGGTAAAGTGCTTGCATTCCATGCCGTGAGCTCAGGTTCGAATCCCACCAAGGGTGCCAGAAATGATTTTCCGTTTCGGTATTTATTTCAAACCCCAAAATAAAATACCGGCAAGGTTTACTCAGCCTTCACAATAAATGAGTACCAGCCCTCTCTCCCTACTTCAAGTGAAGTGGTTCACGTAAGGCTGCCCCCCTTACCTGTAAAAATAAAGAGGTTCCACTCGCCACATGCGAAACTCTTAACGGAATAACGCAGCAAGAAGTTTCACTATATATGCAGCTTAACCAAGCAACGCAACCGCGCTAGTAACGTTACTTACTAGTACTCAAGTTGCATAGACGTTATGGGGCGTCCACACGCTTGCCAACCATTCACAAGTCAAGCGCACAGTGTGTCGTCTAGAACATGCTAGCTGGACAAAATTTTGTCTAATGGACTCATTTTGTCCAGCTAGCATGTTCTAGACGACACACTGTGCGCTTGACTTGTGAATGGTTGGCAAGCGTGTGGACGCCCCATTAGACGTGTGCCCGCACAAACAAAAAACAAATTTGGAATATCCGTACATACCCATGTAAATTTGGAACATCCGTTCGTACCCATGTAAATTACACCTATATACACTAACAACTTACCTTACCTTACCTAGCAGCTTACCTTACCTTACCTAGCAGCTTACCTTACCTTACCTAGCAGCTTACCTTACCTTACCTAGCAGCTTACCTTACCTTACCTAGCAGCTTACCTTACCTTACCTAACAGCTTACCTTACCTTACCTAGCAGCTTACCTTACCTTACCTAACAGCTTACCTTACCTTACCTAGCAGCTTACCTTACCTTACCTAGCAGCTTACCTTACCTTACCTAGCAGCTTACCTTACCTTACCTAGCAGCTTACCTTACCTTACCTAACAGCTTACCTTACCTTACCTAGCAGCTTACCTTACCTTACCTAGCAGCTTACCTTACCTTACCTAGCAGCTTACCTTACCTTACCTAGCAGCTTACCTTACCTTACCTAACAGCTTACCTTACCTTACCTAGCAGCTTACCTTACCTTACCTAACAGCTTACCTTACCTTACCTAGCAGCTTACCTTACCTTACCTAACAGCTTACCTTACCTAGCAGCTTACCTTACAGCTTAGTTGCGTTTAATTAAATTGTTTATTATAATTATTTTCGAAAGGCTCCTTTTTTGTAGACGATTCGAAAATTTGTTTCTCAGTCGAATCAATTCTATCCGATTTGAGTCCATAGAGAATTAGAATCGAGCGAGAAATTTACTTTCGTTCACTATCACCACATTCACGCAATACGTCTTATGGTAATTTGATTATAGGCTGAAGAATAGTCCCCCAAATGGTGCAATCTGGTAGATAACGAATTTATGTATTGTTCGCAGTTTGTTTAGAATCTACTATCTGAAGCTTTTTCTAAATCTGCTTTTGCAATTTTTTACTTCAGAAAATGAGTCAGGTCGAGATAATATGAAGAAATAGTTTTCAAGAATTAAATAAATGAATTACTTTCAGTTTTTTCATTTTATCTCGAAAACTGTTTTCATTACATTAAATAAATTGCATCGTTTTCTAGACAATGTGTCATTCTGTAATAGTAATCTTATATATAAAAAAAGAGAGGGTATTTGCGTCTGTTTTTTTCGAATTTGCAAAAATGTTTTTCTACAAAGTGTTTCTATTGACAAACTGAACTAACGCTATGTTCCAGAATTTTTGGTGTTTGTTTGTTTGTTTGTTTGTTTGTCCGTTTGTTTGTATATTTGTACCATTATAGGCGCCCAGACCGTTCGCAGCACGATGCTGAAATTTTGCACACCCCCATAAAGTGTTAGTAACTAAACAACTGCCAGGGTCCGGATGACGTCACGTACATATTTCGCATACCTGCCATACAGACTGAAAATTGAAATCTTGCCGCTGGCGTCCATTTTAAATTTACAGACTTGATATTCGAAACAGTCATGTCTCTTAGTAATTTTAACAACTTTTGGAAGAAACTTTTTCGCAAAAAGTAAATTCTTCAAACAAAATTTGTAAATACCCACATAGAAAAAAATAATAACTTTCAGGTGGCACAACGGGCGCATGCATAAAGTTGCAACATTGAAATTAGGCATGCTATCTAAACATACACAGACTTAAATATTTTTAAAAAAAACAACAAAATACATGAAGGATTAAGAGTAGCTGCCATACATTTTTTTTTGTTTCTTCAATATTTAACACTCTTCTGGCATTCATTTTAAAATTCTGGAAGTTCATTCTCAATGATTGAGTTTGTTTGGCTAATACTAACATTTTTTGAAAGAAAACTTTTTTCAATGACAATTTTTTTCAAACAAAATTTTGAAAAACCTGATTTTCACCAAAAAGTCAAATTTATAAGTAAAAAAATAAACTATTTTGATGATACATTTACAATTCTAATTTTTCAAAATGTAAAGATATGTAATCAGACAATCACACCAAGTGTATATTTTGCATACCCGTCATACAAACTAAAAAAATATATTGCTCTGCAGGCGGCCATTTTGAATGTCTAGGCCTCATACTCGAATTTAAAATGCATTTTAGTAAACCCCATAAATGTTGGAAGGAACTTTTTTTCTACGGCAAATTTCTTTGAACAAATATTTAAAAAGTAAAATTTCATACAAAGTGTCTTATATGTAAAAATGAAAAAAGTTAAAAAGTTTTTTTTTTTTAATTTTCAAAAGTCATTTTTTTCTTAGAGTTCTGTCAATGGGTCAAACGTTTTCCCATACTTAGATTTTTTGTAGATTGTGAGTTTAGGCATTTTAAGGTATCTTCAGGTACCAAGCAGTATCAGACACTAAAATATCGTGAAAAGTATCACAAGCAGTTTAAAGATGTCAAAAGATAATTCAGAGCAGGACGAGCAGTTTGAAGGCATTTCATGACAATAAGAGCAGCTGGAACAATCTAAAAACAAAAGCACCAGTACCAACAAAACAATGCCGTATGGCAAACGCAGTCCTGTTTCATGCCACTATAAGACAATTGCAAGCAACACAGGTACGCTTAAGATACTATTACCAGCAAAACGAAAAAGAGCAGAAAAGACAAGTTATACACTTAATTGATAATGATCGTGTCGAGCATCATTATAAACCATCACCAGAAAAATAAAGAGCAGAAATAAAAAGCAGGATAAAGACTTCAGCACCTGCACAACAATAGAAAATAGCACGATCAGGCCTGGGATTCTACCGTAAAACTGTCCACTTTTTGTTGTTGTTGTTGGTCAGTTCTCATGGATCTTTTAAAAATCAGAGCAGGGGTAAAGTGTGCTGGCGAAGCCGGACTTCAAACTGCCCGTAGGGCCTAGCAGCCAACCGTGCGAGAGCGCGGTTTGGTCTGCTAGTCTTATATATAAAAAAGGAGAGGGTATTTGCGTCTGTTTTTTTCGAATTTGCAAAAAATTTTTTCTACAAAGTGTTTCTATTGACAAACTGAACTAACGCTAGATTCCAGAATTTTTGGTGTTTGTTTGTTTGTATATTTGTACCACTATAGGCGCCCAGACCGTTCGCAGCACGATGCTGTTATTTTGCATACCCCCATAAAATGCTCAAACTTAAACAACTGTTAGGGTCCCGATGACGTCACGTGCATATTTCGCATACCTGCGATACAGACTGAAAATGGAAATCATGCCGCTGGCGGCCATTTTGAATTTAAAGACTTGATATTCGAAACGGTTATGCCTCTTAGTAATTTTAACAACTTTTGGAAGAAACTTTTTCGCAAAAAGTAAATTCTTCAAACAAAGTTTGTAAATACCTACATAGAAAAAAATACAAAACAATATCTTTCAGTTGGCACAACGGGCGCATGCATTAAGTTGGAACAATGAAATTGAACATGCCACCTAAAAATAAACAGACTTAAGTATTTTTAAATGTACAACAAAATACATGAAGGATTAAGAGTAGCTGCCATACATTTTTTTTGGTTTCTCTAATAATCAGAGGTCTGCTGGCGTCCATTTTGAATTTTGGAGGTTAAATTTTACATTTTTGAGTTTGTTTCAATTATGTCAACAACTTTCGAAAGATTTTTTTTTTCAATGGCAATATTTTTCTAACAAAACATTAAAATACCTAATTCTTCACAAAGTCATTTTCTTTCTTGAGGCTATTGTTTTATATACATTGTGTGAGGTGGATATGCGGATACTACCAATGAAATCCATTATTGTTTTATACCAACATGCCTTATGTACTGTACAGCCAATGAAATGTTGGTTTCGCGACAAAATGGTGGAAGATTAAAAAGTTATTTTCTATCGACCAATCAAACACAAAAATCTCTTATGTAATATGTACCTATATACTGACATGTTATATACTCCAACAGCCAATCACATAACATTAACCCTTCTATGTAATCGTGGAAAATTTAAAGAGTGGATTTATATGCCAAAAAAAAAATGTAAAAGAATCCTTTTAATAAAAAATCAAAAATGGTCAAAAATAAAAATTTGACACAACTTAAAAAAAAAAACAAAAATCAAAAAGAATTTCGGGTTACAGAAAAAACTTTTAACATAGAAAAAAACGCAAAATCAAAATTTAATAAAAAAATGAAATAATATAACATGAAATCTAACATTAAAAAAACTTAAAACAAAAAAAAAAGAAACACGAAATCAAATAGTTTAAAAAAAACAAAATAAATAATCGAAAAACATGAAATCAAAAATTTAAAAAAAACTTGAAAAAACAACGAAAAAAAAGAATTTTAAAATTAAAAAAAAAACGCAAAATCAAAAATTAATAAAAAAAAATGAAATAAAATTACATGAAATCTAACATTAAAAAAAACTTAAAACAAAAAAAAAAGAAACACGAAATCAAATAGTTTAAAAAAACAAAATAAATAATTGAAAAACATGAAATCAAAAATTAAAAAAAACTTGAAAAAAAACGAAAAAAAACATGAATTTTAAAATAAAAAAAATGAAATAAAATAACATGAACTCTAACATTAAAAAAAAACAGACAACAAAAAAAAAAGAAACACGAAATCAAATGGTTTAAATAAAAACAAAATAAATAATCGAAAAACATGAAATCAAAAATTTAAAAATAAAATAACATGAAATTCATCTTTATCAAAAAATTACAACAATAGAAACGGGAAATAAAAAATAAAAAACTAATTTTGAAAATAACTAATAGAAAAACATGAAAAAAAAAACTTGAAACAAAAACGAAGCATTCAATGAAATAAAGGACATAAGGGCAAAAAATTATGGCGAAGCTAGACTAAAAACTGCCCGGAGGGCCTAGCAGCCAACCGTGCGAGAGCGCGGTTTGGTCTGCTAGTAATAATATATTTCTAAAATATCAAAATAGTTAAACAAGGAATAATTTCTCTCTCCATTAAATAAATTCATTACAAAGGTTAGAAGTTGTCTGCGGGGGTGATATTATGTGTATATATAGTGTTTTTTACCGCGAATCCTTTGATGTGAACTGTTGTAACGTAAGAGATTTTGTTTTTAATATAAAACCATAAATATATCGTGTGACCAGTTAAATTCAGTATTGTCACATAATTCTATCAAGTACCTACAAGTGCGCCTAATAAATAATACATTCATATAGAACGCTTGGCAGGGGATCCTACACCTTTTTTTTTTTCTACGTGGATAATTTAAATTTGAATAACCCAATAAAATGTCTGGAAGAAAAAAATGCAACCATTGCTCTAACCCATTGAGCCCCAAGAAATATTTGCATTGTACTCGCTGCAAATCAGCATTTCACTACTCCTGTGGTGGCACAACGGAAGAAAAATACCGACATCTTACCCAGATTTCCAAGGTCTCTTGGAAGTGCACAGAGTGTAAGACACTGGATCCTAGATCCGGAGCGTCAACGCCAATTTCGGATGGAGCCAACAATGATCAGCGCTCACGTACTACCTCATTGTCGGAAGGTAACTCTCATTTGGAGGACCAGACTAGAGAGCTCAAGACTTTTTTCACAAGTGAACTGAGTGGAATTCGAAACGAGATGGTAGGGCTGACCAAAACTTTCACGGCTATCGACTCTAGATTGTCAGAATTGATAGCTAGAATGGACCAATTGGAGTCGGAAAATGTGGATCTCAGGGACAGGATTGCTAAATTGGAGGCAAATGCACCGGAGGTCAAGGCTCTGGAGAAGGACGTGGCTTTGCTACATGGTAGAAATCTTGAACAAGAGAACCGAAATGATGCCAATGAACAGGCGGCCAAACTATATAATATCGAAATTAGGGGGATCCATGAGTCAAGAAGTGAATCCTTACCGGAGATCCTTAAATCTATAGTGAGGGTCACGGGGTGTGCTCTTGACATCGGTGAGGTGGACTTTATGGTGAGAACTAGAACGAGGAACAAGAACGTACCGAAGCCAATTGTTGTTAAATTTCTTCGGAGAATATCTAGAGACACGTTTTTGGCGTCGATTAAAACGAAGAAAAAGATCATCACAACGCGTGACATCGGAGTCGAGGGACCAGCAAATAATGTTATTGTAAGCGAACATTTAACATTGAAAAATAAAAAGCTTCTCTTCGAAACGCGTCAATTGGCCAAGGAGAAGGACTATAAGTTTGCATGGACAAAAAACGGAAGGATTTTTTTAAGGAAGGACGAGGGAACACACAAGATTCTTATATCCAGCGAAAAGGATTTGGCATCTATAAAATAGAAGATATACACACGTATACGGATCTGTATGATGTTACTTGTTACATATTGATGATTATTGTTGTGACTCCTTTTTCTTTCCTTCCTTGTTACTTTGTTTTTCGTAATTTTCTTGATGGTATATTTTCTTCCTGTCTTCCTTCCCCACCTTATTTGCTGCCGATTGACATATTCAATGTGTTTTTCAAAAAACATTTTACACAAACTGGGAACATCAATCAATGGTTTTTGTCTCCTGATTCAAATAATCTAGATAAGACTTACACACTAACACTAACAGACAACTCCATTAACAACATTGTACACAATATATCACTAACACAACCATATCTGTATAATGAATTGACAAATTTACTAATACAATTGCACAAACTACTCATACGAATCACAACCAAAACACGGGCTCTGTTGAATTAAAAATATATCAGCAAAACGTACGAGGACTTCGTACTAAAACTAATGAATTACTTCTGAATTGCATGCAAAATAATTACGACGTCATCTGTCTTACAGAAACTTGGTTAAATGATTGCTTTTTCTCATCGGAAATGTTTGATCAGAGGTACATTGTCTTCAGGAGAGATAGACTTGGTACTGGTTCTAGAGTAGGCGGTGGGGTCCTCATAGCAGTGAAGTCGAGCCATAATCCTAGACACCAAAAAATCTGGTCATCCTTAGCTGAGGATCTATGGATTTCTATTCCTAAAAACGCACGGGAAAGCATTCATATCTGTTGCGTATATATTCCACCAGGAAATGATCACGTATCAAATCTCACATCGCATTTCAACGATGTTGATGAGATATGTGCAGGGCATCCTGGTGAAACGTTTATTATAATGGGAGATTATAACCTTCCTCACATCAATTGGGTTTTAGACTCCTGTTCATTGCCAATGGTCGGTAACTATACAGGCGGAACGGCTAATTTACGATTCATTGACTTTTTGTCTATGTCAGGAATGCGCCAGTTTAGCTATGTACACAACAGTTCGAATAGAATACTAGATCTTGTGCTGTCAAACGAGTTCTGTGAAGTCAGGCCATCATCTACGCAATTGATTTTTCCCGATGCTTATCATAAGCCTCTTTCAATTTCAATCTTAATTAAAAAACATAATAAGATGATTGATCCTAAAACTAGGGACATTGTCTTATATAAAAAAGCAGATTACATTGAAATACGCAATGACTTATCAAAAATTAACTGGTACCACGAATTTTCAAACCATAGCACTGAGGAGTGCGTAGCAAAGTTCTATGATATACTATCTAGAACTTTTCATAAAAATGTCCCAATCAAGAAAGTTAAAGCGGGGCACTCGTATCCGCATTGGTTCTCCTCAGCTTTAATAAATGTTATCAGGGAAAAGGCATTATTCCATAAGAAATGGAAAAGGTATAAGAACCCATTGGACTACCAAACCTTTTCTTTGTTGCGAGCTAGGCAAAAATATTTGCAGAACTCATGTCATAATAGGTACGTAACAGAAATCGAGAGAAACCTGAAAATTAATCCAAAATGTTTGTTTTCTTACTTAAAATCAAGGAGAGGTGTCGATGGTGTTCCTAATACTATGAGCTACAATGGTATACAATATACTGATCCGAAAAGTGTATGTAACAGCTTCAACGATTTTTTTGCTTCAGTCCATGTTCATGGTGGTGGCGTTCGGCATCAGCATCTCGAAAAAAATAATAGTCCATCTAGTAACAATTCTATAAACATAAACAGTGTACAAATAGACAACAAACTGGTCATCAAGTACTTAGGTTCGATTGACATCACAAAGGGGCCTGGTTCAGACTCAATACCCGGTATATTCATTAAAAATTGCTCGCCTGAGATTTCCGTGCCGTTGGCTCTTATTTATAATAAATCTATCTTGGAAGGGTGTTTCCCCAAACAATGGAAGAAAACATTGATATCTCCTATCTTCAAGAATGGCGATCGCACTGAAGTGTGTAACTACAGACCGATTTCCAAACTTCCAATTATCAGTAAAATTTTAGAAAAAATAATAATTGATCAAATCAGTCCATTGATAAATTCTTTGATCTCAAATAACCAACATGGTTTCCGCACTAAGAGGTCGGTGGACTCAAACCTCCTTGAATTTACACATCAAATAACTCAATCAATTCATAACAATGCTCAAGTAGATACGATTTATACTGACTTTACTAAGGCATTTGACAAAATAAGCCACAAAATATTAGTAAGAAAGGCCAAGCTGATGGGTATAGGAGGAAGTCTTTTGAGTTGGTTTGATTCATATATATGTGACAGATTTCAGGCAGTAGTTTTACATGGTCATATATCAGATTACCACCCTATTCATTCTGGTGTGCCACAGGGATCTCATCTTGGACCTCTATTATTCTTAATATATATTAATGACATAGATGAGTGCTTTAAACATTCAAAAATACTTTTGTTTGCTGATGATGCAAAAATTTATAGGGAGGTGAGAGATGTCACTGACTGTGAAAGACTGCAAGAGGACTTAGTTAATTTAGAACAGTACTGTGAACAGAACCAATTGTTTCTCAATACAGATAAATGCAGTACAATCTCATACACAAGGAATCGCTCAAAGGTTATGTATAATTACAAAATTAACAGAACTAGTCTGAAACATACAACGGAGATAAGGGATCTTGGAGTAATACTCGATGACAAACTAACTTACACAAAGCACTATGAGCATATAAACTCTCGGGCCTTCAAAACTCTAGGGTTTATTATACGTAACACTAAATGTTTTAAGGATCCTAACTCTCTCACAACCCTGTTTAACTCTCTTGTTAGAAGTCTTCTCGAATTCGGATCTGCCATATGGAACCCTAGCTACATCACCCATATAAACTCAATTGAACGTGTACAACAAAAATATATCAAACAACTGAATTTTAGGAAAAGACTCCATTTTAATAACTACACCCTTGCTTTAGATCATCACAAAATTTACTCGTTGGAAACCCGTAGAATCATTATAGACCTTTGTTACTTATATAAAATTTTGAATAATGCTATTGACAGCTCATACCTATTGGGCGAATTACCATTCCACTGTCCTACTAGATGCAACCGCAATCATACTCTCTTCTATACAGAAAAATCAAGGACAAATTATTTTTTAAATTCTTTTATAAATAGAGCCTGTATGAGCTTCAATAGGAGTTGTGGCGACAATCCAGCTCTGGATCCGTTTGCCACATCTGTTAATAAATTTAAAAGCAGTCTAATGCAGTTGTCGAAATCTTAACTTAATTTGTCTCATTCTATGTTTCATCCTATCTTCATTATTTGGCTACTTAATAACTTAATTTCTTTCCTATAATTCTCCTTTCCATCTTCTTATCTTCCCTCCACTTCTTCAATTCTTAATTTTTTAACTTACTATGAATAAATGTATAGATACTATAATTGGCGGTGTAAAACTAAATTATCATAATCACTTATAATATGTAAAAATGTAAAATGCTGTAGTATCTAATAAAGAAAAAAAAAAAAAAAAAAAAAATATATATATATATAAAACAAAAAACAAAAAACGAAAAAAAAAAAAGCGAGTTTTTTTTTAAATATTTTTTGTGGCATCATTTTTTTTGATAAGTATAAAAAATTTTAACTTAAAAATTTAGATAAAAAATCAATAAATACGCGTGATTATTTTTACAAAAATGTCACTTTTTTACTAAGGCCATAGAAAAATAAGAAACATATTTTAAAAAAATCAATTTTTTTGCGAGAGTCGTCTTAAAAGAGAGGAATGCAAGGGCTAGAAGAAAAAGAGGCAACTCTACACAGGCTCTGGCCACCCTAAGTTGTATGGCAATAGCTGTTACAGTCACAGTTACAATTTTAATGTATATTTTACAAACTGAATTACAAAATCGTTATAACATTTCCACTCTCAGCCTCTTCCCTTTGAGAGTGTTGCCCTATATCGCAGGTATACCAAAGCCCGAGGTGAAAAAAACGAGAATCCCACCGAGCGATTCCAAAGGTATTTATCGGAGCGTGAGATATAAAAATCAGGGCACATGCTTAATGTGCGCCCGGCTGGAAAAGTTCGTCGGAAAAACAAGTTTAACTCGCGTTGGGATCGCTGAAGAGATGGCCATATCGCCCGCGTCACTGACTCCACAGAACGGACCTGAAATATTTTGTCAAAGTTGCTCTGAGCGTAGTTTTACAACGCAACACGTAGGGGTATTTTTTTAGTATAGGTGGACAAAAAGCGTTTGGAAACATCGAAATCCGTCCGTACCGGTTCGTAGTCCAATGTTAACACTTCGGTCTCGTAAATGTAAGGTTGAGAAGTGGTTGGTGAGAGTACCCGTAAAAACAAATATGTAGGTCCGGAATCGCCACATCCTTCGGGGAAAACGCAAGTAATGTTAAACTATATGTGTAGCTTAGCTGCGAGTTGCGAAGTCATATAGTGCTATTTACAAGACATTAAACGCTCTTGAGGTGTGATTCACAAGAAAACAACGCTCACCAAATAAATCATCCTAATGTTAATATTAATTATTATTATATTAACGAATGAAATGATATTTTTGTCTAATTAAACTGCAGAAATACTTCTGCGTGCTTCATTTATACAGTCTCTCCGTGGTTGTTTGGCTTATCTACCATTTGATTCAAAGATGACCTTTCAATAAATTGACTTAAGAATCACATTCTACAGAGTCTGAGCTAAGATCAAATCTAATCTAATCTATGTTGCAAAAATATGTCACACTAAGAATTCACATTATGCATTTTCACAAGCAGAAACGTATTAGTTCGCGCTTAAACATGTCGCATGTGGACTTTCAATATAAAAACCAGAATTTAAAATGAGTCTACACCCTGCAGCTCTTGCCGACATTCCCAGAAAAAGGGGAGACATTGGCTAAGTGAACCATCTTCTACAGCATGGGTGGTCAGCCGCATACCAACCTATAAGTCAAGGAAAGAAAAACACGAAAATGTGAGAGTTGAATTTAAATATTTGCAAAATCAATTTCCAGTTTTCATAAGACACATTGGTCCAGTACACATACAAACAGTTGCGCAAACCCATCCTCATACCCGTTCCGTGTGTATTTTTCCATCCGGGGAAGCTTATCACAGAACGATCATGCAATGCTATAATTTTTCAACGGCGGAAGGCCTTCCCGATGGTCGTGACCCGACCCAGCAGTGATTCTAGATCTACCTGTTCGTCCACTAGAGAAAAAAGGCAAAATCAGAAGTAACTGACTCAATGCAACTGCATCGGAATGCGCTCCTTGATATTTCGTGCTAAACACAAGGAATTTGTGGTTGGCGTCCTCAATCGACTGAATAGAGATCCAGTCCAGGGTCCACGTAAGAGGCGCAAAATCACCTGAAGGCTCGATAGTTATTCCTTGTGGACACGAAATCGACGTAGCCTATCGGGCCTATGCCCGGGCTTACCGAGGCAAAGAGCGCATTCCGATCAGAATGTCAAAGCGGGCACTCCCACAGTATGTGACGCACATTCTGCGTGACCCGTCGCACGTGCATTCCGCTGTGGACGAGATAGAAGCTTAAAAAGAGTTGAATTGAAGTTACCCTGTCCTGTAAAAAAATGGCTCGTATAGTAATCTATTGCTAATGTGAAATTACTTCTGATGGACATAAGACAAGCAAGCACTGAGGGGACGTCATATGTTCAATATGTTTTCCCACCCCCGCCATCACCATAATACTCCACATATTCTTGGTTACATTGCTTCACGTTCATACAACGATTTGTTCACCCCGCGCTTAAGAATTTCCTTTTATGTAAGACTTGTTTATTCTTAGCCATTGCGTTTGTATTTCTGAAAACTTATTTTTTGTAAGAGTTTATTGATTCTGAGAATTTTGTTGGTTATTTGTAAAATTTATTTTCGCCTTTTAATATGATTTTCAAAACAATTTTTTTTTTCATAATTTCATAACATATCACGTATAAAAAAATAATGTAAGATCATATTTCAATTGACTTATAACTTGGTATGAGGCTGACAAACCATACTGTAAGAAATCGTCCTCTTTGCCAATGTCACCCCTGTTTCAGGAAAGGTCGGAAAGAGATGCAGGGCTAAGGTTCATTTGAAATTCGATTTTTATGTTGTAAGTCCACATGCGGCATGTGTAAGCTCAAACTTATAAGTGTCTACTTATGGCAATGCATTAAATATTGATCTAATCTAATCTAATATAAGTTGCAACGATATGTTACATTGGAGATTCACATTACATGCATTTTCACAAGCAGACACGTACAAGTTCGCGCTTGCACATGCCGCATGTGAACCTACAACATAAAAAACCAAATCTCAAATGAACATACACCCTGCAACTCTTGCCATCCTTCCCTAAAACAGCGGTGACATTGGCGAAGTGAACCATTTTTACAACATGGGTGGCCAGCCGCATACCAACCTATAAGTCAAGGAACATGATCTTAAATGTAATATTTTTTTGCAACATAATATATAATCTTCTTTATTATAAATCAGTGTTTCTACATTTTCTTTTGACATGATTAGATTTGTTTTACACAAAACAGTTAATTTAAACCTACTTGTGTAGTTTCTCGTTGAAAGTGTGTTCTCGCTTTTGAGGTTAGTGTAGTCGGAATTGTAAAGATTCAACACAAGTTTATTCGTTAATAACTTTAAACATCTCGTTCGAGTCGGGTGTTGGTCGGATTTGCCAGACTGTGCGCAGTGCAGATGTTTAAGAAGAAACGTAATAATTCCAGAACATAATTGACGGAGCATGGTTAACCGCTTCTCTACCGCTGCGAAAAATCCTTCATCACTTTATAGAAACATATTAAAAAAAAAACTCAAAGAAAATATTTTGTACATTATCTAGATTTTTGGCAGTATCTTTGTGAAAGTTCATTGTTATACATTTAAATACGTATTTTTTGTTGTTAACATTCACTTATAGTTTATTTTTTACACAAGCAGTTTCTGGAGAAGCAATACCTCCCATCTCCTAGTGTAAAATGGAAGATACTGCTTCTCCCAAAACTGGTAACAAAAAATAAATAAATTTGTAAAAAATCTTTCTCTAAAATAAATCAGTTTTACTGTATACATTAAAAATTACAAACGTTTTTGGTCCTCCCACCATCATCAGGAAAATGAAACTACAATGTTTATATAGAAAATAGAATTGTTTTCTTTCGAGTAAACTATACAATGCATAATGAGTTTTCACGTTGTCGATACATAAAACTTTAAAAATACATGAAGAAAAATTGAATATTTATTAAAAAGAGGGTCTGAAATCTAGAATCTAACGTTGTTATTTTTAATCTGCAAAACCACGGCTCATCCACAACATACAGTGAATTTTCCATACCAAAAATCGATGATCCGTTAATCAAATATGGATCAAATGATTCGTGAATATCCCTTGTACCTAGCGTCTTTGTGACAAGAGTTACGGATATTTTTACCTGTAAAAATAAATAACTTCCACTTCCCACATGCGACCTCTTGGAGGAGAACGCAGCAAGTAGTTCCACTATATAAGTAGCTTACTCCCGTCACGTTTATGACTTCTATGTAGGTATGTTGCAGTTTTTTTTTACGAAATATCTTGTTTTTGTAATAGAAGGCCCATATTTTCTGAGAGTGAACATCTCGACTGCGGCAGTGAATCTTTTAAAGACGATACTTACAGCGTAAAACGGTTTCCCGCGCGAAAAGAGAATTCGTCGAGTTTAATTTGATTAAGCCTGCAGCGCGGTAAGCCGAGCACCGCGCTCGTTGCCATGCACCCTGGCATAATGCAAAGTAATTTATTCCATCGAGACAGGGCTCAAAAGGAGCATTTCGGTTTGCGCTTTGTATTGTCGTTTTGAGGAAAATTAGATTTTTAGCTGAAGTTAAAAATGAAACAAAAAAATTAAAACTTTATAATGGTGTAACATAGACAAGGTTAATTTAAGAAATTATGTTTTATTTATTTATGGGTTAATGTGAGGTTGAACACTCATTCTGTCCGAGTAAAACCTGGTTCTTTTAGCTAACGTTACTCCTGTTTTAGGGAAGGTCGGCAAGAGTTAATGTTCATTTGGGGTTTTCGTTTTTTCTTACTCATGTAGCATGATTAGGTGGAAGCTTACACGTGTCTGCTTGCGGGTGTGTATTAAATATGATACTTAAATAATCACATATCGCCACCTTAAAGGTAAAACTGAATAAGTACTGATTCACTGATTTGAAAAATCGCGAATTAAAACATTTTATTGTGAGTAACTTTTCATAGGAAGGGAACTAATCATGAAAAAAAACTCATGACAAACTTCTACACTACAGGATTTTCACATTTTTGTAATGTTTTCTCTCGTAGAAAATATGAAAAAAGGTGCATTTATCTGAGAAACACATGTTAGCTTAATATGTCACTTATTCAGATATTTTTTAAACTTCAATAACAGATAGATGTGATTGAAGGTAACAATATGAAACTGTACATAAACAAGACAGAAACATTATTTAAAATTAATCAATTAATTCCATACCTGCATTTTTCAAAAGTATTTTTTAAAACAACTTTTTATTGTTGTTTGTCGGAACCATTCATTGGGCGGGCTTTTTATGATTCAGGAAAACAGAATGCAAGCACGAAGCAATTTATATTTTAATGCATCACAGTGTCGGCGCGATGCACAAGACACAAGAGTGCAGTCTTAAGCAACAATGCAACCCCCCCCCCCCCCCCTTAAGCAAACTGCAACCGCTGCGTTAACAGAAAACTAAAACACTCACTAGAGGCGCTGTTGTATATTGCATACATTTTTCTGTATACGAAATGCTGGCGTATTTACCCAATGTTGTATACTCGGGGGGCTGTATTGGAAATTACTTTTATATTTTTCAACCGACAAACTTTTTAAGTAAATTTAATTTTCTTTTCGATTTTCCTTTTAGAGAAAAAAATATCTAAAATGAAAGATGAAAATGTATGTAAACAGTTGCGGTGTTATTCTCAAATGGCAAAGCCATGACTCATCCGCAGCCTACAATAAATTTTCAAAAATCTGTAATGTAAGTTGCAAAGATATAGCGGCACTTCAGGCTCATATTTAATGCATGCTCAAAAGCAGGCACATGTAAGTTTAAGCTTACACATGTTGCACGTGTACATACAAAATAAATCAAACCTCATATGAGCATAAACTTTGCAACTTCTACCGCCTTTTCGTGAAACAGAGGTGGCATTGGCAATAGTGAACTAAGTTTGTATAGCATGAGGATCAGCCTCATACCAACCTATTGGTCAGGGAAAATATATTTTCAAAATTAAATTCCTTCACTTATAGGTTGGTATGAGGCTGACCACCCGTACTGTAAAAATTGGTTAATTTTGCCAATGTCACCTTTGTTTCAGGGAAGGTCGGATAAAGTTGCAGGGCTTATGTTCATTTGAGGTTTGGATTTGAATTTGTAAGTACACATTCAGCATTTTTAAGCGCGAGCTTACACAGGTTTGTTTGTAGGCATGCATTTGATATGAGATTTTAATGTAAATATATCTTTGCAACATAGATTATAGATTATAGAAATTGCAACCCATGCCGCCACTCCTTTTAATAGGAATGACATTTTTAAAAGTGAACAATTTTTTACAGTATTGTTAGTCAGCCTCATACCAAAAACCTCCTGGTATTCTTAAAACGAAATTTTATAAAACAAAAATGTAAAAATATTTGAAATGTGAATTAGATAAATGAACGTAAAATTTATTCACAAATAAAAAATAAAATGGATAAATGAATTATTTTAACTGTTTGTGACAGCTTATACAAAACAGTCTACAGATAAAAGTGACCAGGTGCTTTTTATCTAAAAATATTCATATAAGCTATTTGATTTCGTACAAATGTAGGTATAGTACGTCTATAATCTAAGTTGCAAAGATATATAAACATTTAAATTTTTTTTTTTTATGGTTTGTGTAATAACAGTGTGAAAATTCATGTTTATTGGTTTTCCTACCTCATGATGACTGGCTAAGTCGAAAACGTTTGTATTATAATTTTTTTTTTTAAATATGGTTTATGTGTGAATTAAAAAGCAGTGTTTAAATAAAAAGAAAAGTTTTTTGAAAAACAAACCAATATTTAAAATTCATATTAATTGCATGCACATAAACAGAAACGTGTAAGTTCGAGCTTACAAATGCTGCATGCTTGCAATATACTTGCAAATTAAAAACCAAACCTTAAATAACCATAAGCCCTGCAACTTTAGCCGACCTTTTCTGAAACAGACTTTCACAAATTGAATCATTTTTTTTACAGCATAAAAACCGATAGGGAAAGTGTCACGATGTCAACTTAAAATTATCAATAGACATACAACTCTTTGCGTCTTTATTAAAACAAGGGTGACATTGGAGAGGTATTGACCTTTGATGTACATAAAAACATAAATCATCCTATTATTATTATAATTGGCAAAAGTGAACCAATTTTTACAATATGGGTGTCAACCTGATGTTACCTTAACCCAGTTACCTATTTGATTTATTTTTATTTATTTGCTTCAATTTAACAATCAATTTTGTTTTTGTGCATGAATTGTAATTGTACTTTTTTACTGTCAACTATTTTTTATAAACAAAAAAAAACAAATAACGATGTAAAGCGCCCTTGAGTTGAAAAAATATCTAATAAATTAATATAAGCAATAATGTCAAGGAACGTGCAGAAAAGCACAAATGGTTTAGTGATATTTTTTTAATTTTGCCACTTTGTCACTTCCATCTGTACGATGTCCAAATACAAAATAAACTAATGGAAGTTAAATTTCATTTATAAAATATATTTTTTTCGAAATATTACCGTGGGTAATGCCTGCCATTGTGTATTTTTTATATATTTACAAAATAATATAAATTGCAGGATTGAACAACACGCCAGATAAATATTTCGCATGCATTATTCAATTAATCAAAATATTTCTGATATTTTACAAATAAATATTCTGACATATTCATTGAAAATATTACATAATATAAGTTGCAAAGATATATCAATATTTCAAATTCATATTAAATGCATGCCCACAAGCAGACACGAGTGTAAGTTCGCACCTATAAAATATGCTTCATATCCAAACCTCAAATGAACCTTAATATTCTAAATCTAAATCTAAGCTGCAGAGATATGTATCATTTGAGATTCATATTAATGGCATTCCCACAAGAAGACACGCATAATTTCGCGCTCACACATGCCGCATGTGGACCTACAATATAAAAAACCCAATCTCAAATGAACATAAGCTCTGCAACTCTTGCCGACCTTCCCTGAAACAGGAGTGACATTGGCAAAGTGAACCATTTTTTACAGTATTAATATTAATAACTAATATTACGAGGATTTATTTTGAGGCTGTTTTTGTGTATATCACACCTCAAGAGCCCTCTGCAAGCTTGGTCGTCAAACTAGATTGCGTCGATTCTTAAGCAAGACCCATTTTCTGTAAGGCTGGATGGACCTTTGATGACCGGTCTCTGGTAAAGTTGTGTGAATTTTGAATCCAACGAGGAGCATATTTAAAAACATAAATGGTACATTTTTGTGCTCCGCCGGGATTCGAACCCACAACCTTCCATTTAAGAGTCCGAAGCGTTTTAACACTAGACTACGGGCCGTTCGCTTTTAAACCTAACCCTTAACACTGTAACTATTGCCGAATTTCCTTGAAACACGAGTGATATTGGCAAAGTGAACCATGTTTTTATAGTATGGAAGTGGTTGTCCGCCCTCTATAGGTACCTATAAAATAAATAGGTTCAACTCGTAACGTGCGACCCTCTCGGGGAAAACGCTCCAAGAAGTTACACTATTTGTGTATCTTAGTAGTCGTAAATTTGGAGATTTTTTGTGACGACTGGGGAAACGGTTTAGTATGAATTGTATTTGTGAGCCGTACTTATCTAAGGGGAGCGAGTTTCGCTTAAGGAAGGTTTACACGAAACTTAAAACTTTTAATTAAAACTTGGAGGGCTGGGAAAGGGTTTTCTATTTAAGGTGTACAGCTACACACAAAATACTTTAAAGATGTATATATCTGAACTCTACCCAGTACAAAGTTATTGCTTAAGTAGTTAGTGATTAGTGGCTACTATTGTAAGGTACATTAAACTACTGGAAAGAAGTAGACCAAGCGAAAGCAGACTTTCTGGGTTATCTACCACATCGTTCCTTCCTTGACTTAAAGGTTAGCATGAGGCTGACCACCCATACTTTAAAAAATGGTTCGCTTTGTCAATGTCACTTTTCTTTCGGAGGAAGGACGGCAAGAGTTGCAGGGTGTATGTCCATTTGAGATTTGGTTTTTATGTTGTAGGTTCGCATGAGGCATGTGCAAGCGCGAACTTGTACGTGTCTGGTTGTGAGAATGCATGTAATGCGAATCTCCAATGTAACATATCTTTGGAACTTAGATTAGATTAGGGTTCCATAAATTTAGAAACTTTAAAGGTAAAATTGAATAATATGTGACATATTAAGCTAACACGGATTCCTCATAAAAATTCACCGTTTTTCCTATTTTCTAAGAGAGAAAACACGAGAAAACAATTCGTCATGAGCATTTTCTTGTAATTAGTTCACTTACTATGAGAAGTTACACCCAAAAAAATTTTAAATTCACGTTTTCTCAAATCATTGAATCGGCACTTATTCAGTTTTACATTTCAACTGCCGATTTCTTCAGGTGCTACGGATCTACTCGTATAGGATGAAAAAAAAACAATAGTGTCCTTATAAAAACTACTTGAAAAAACAATACTAAGCTACTGTCTTTTTGTACTTGCCCGGTGTGAATGGTTGCTCAAAATATCCGTAGAATAGATTACAATGATTCGGGGATTTGTTTGTGAAAGTTTTTTTTCCTCTAATTGAATTCTGAAAGGACGAAGACGAAATTTATAGGAGCTTAAATATAAATTTAAAGTTTGCTGCGAGACTGGCCACCCATACTCTTAGAAAATATTCATTTTGTTAATGTCACCACTGTTTTTTAGGAAAGTACGTCAAAACTTGCAAGGATTACGTTCATTTGAAATTTAGGTTTTTCTTTTCTGAGGCTTACACGTGTCTGCATGCGGGCATACATTAAATACGAATCTGAAATATTTATTGATCTTTGCATCATAGGGTACATATAATTTAATAGCATTCAGGAACGTGCATAGAATGTCAAGCACAGGTAGGCAAGAATATGGAATTTAACTACCACGTAATAAAGTCCGCACGTGAATTGAAATAGACACTACATTGACGTCACCCAGACAGGTTTCTAGGAAAAAGGCAAACAAATATTTTGTTTATGGTTACTAAGGACGGCATTCCCATACTAGACTGACGTTTGCTCGCCGAGAAAAAAGTTCCAAATTCAAAAATGTTTTGAGTCCATTATGTTCCTATCGTGCAGCTTTAAGGTCTTTTGAATTAAAAGTTCTTCTTCTTCTTCTTCGTGTCAGCTTCACACCGTATTGGCCCAGTAACGAGCAATGTCTACAGCTCTTTGGTTTCCCGCAAAGAGATCATCCATGGAGCAGCTTGTCGGACAGGAGGGACAACACCGCAGGTGCTCCATTGTTTGCTGAGCTCCACACTCACATAGGCCCGGTATTTTGAAGTATCGTAAAGTTAACTAAAATGCAATTTTAGTTAAATCATCATAATATTTCACTCACCGAATTTCGGCGGTAAATATTAAGTAACTTTAACTTTCGATTTTCAAGATGGCGGCGCTTCACTGACAGCAGCTGTTCTTTTTTAATGTAAAGATACATCAAAATTGTAGCAAACTGAACCTTTTTTGTCTCGTTTTCTAGCTTAATGAAGGTTAGGCATATGAATTTTATGAATAGTTGTTGGTTTTAAAGCTTTTGAATGGCATTTTAATTATTTACAAGATTTGAGGGCGTGGTTTCATACTTCGGTAATGTTCGGTTTTAGTTAACTCGAGATGGAGTATTTTGAATAAAAGTTCAAGTAATAGTTAACTAAAATATAACTACAGTTCAATATACCGGGCCATAGTGTAGAGTCCTCCCGTCCCAGAAATCCCCAAAAAAAAAACATTTCACATCAGTTATACCAAAAATATAGAATTTTTGTTTTGTAAATAATTAAGTACGGCAACAATTATTTGCATGCATTGAAATTCCACTCCTGGGAGCATTTGAAAACGAGGGAAAATTTCTGCAGTTAGTTTTCTTAATTCGTTACAAAACGGCGCTCTTTTTCTTGCGGATTCTTTCCTCCGCAGTAAGTCCCGGCATCGGTAGATAATTACAAACTGTGGGAGGAAGAATTGGCAAAGTTGGCGAGTGTCCCCGCCGTCCCCGGAGAGCAAGAACAGAACAAGTTCCACCTTGGCTGGGACCGATTGAGTTACTGCCTCGGAAATGAGTCTATCTGTAAACGTTCTGTTAAAAAGTGTCTCTTGTGGAATGTGATGAGTCTTAATGATGGCATAGTTTGTTTGTGTCAAGTTGTGCAATTGTGAAGAGTTGTGTGAAGATGTGAATTTGTTTGAAGATTTGCGATTGTGACACGTTGTATGAAGATATGTTATTGTGACAACTTGTGTGAAGATGTGTAATTATGACAAGTTGTATTAAGATGTGTAATTGTGACAAGTTGTATTAAGATGTGTAATTGTGACAAATTTTGAGAAGATGTGCAAATGTGACGAGCTGTGAGAAGATGTGCAATTTTGACAACTTGTGTGAAGATGTGTAATAGTGACAAGTTTTTTCGAGATGTTCAAATGTGACGGGTTGTGAGAAAATGTGCAATTGTGACAAGTTGTGTAAAGATGTGTAATTTTAACGATTTGTGGCATTGCAATGAGAATGATGAGATACGTAATCATGACAATTTAATGCATTGTTTTAAGTTGTGTGATTTGGACCAGTTGTGTAAGTTTGTCAAGTATACAATAATGGTTCAAGATCGTAATTGGTTCAAGTTGTGCAATTGTGACGAGTTGTGCAATTGTGACAAGTGTTGTTATTGTGACGAGTTGTGTTATTGTGACGAGTTGTGTTATTGTGACGAGCTGTGTTATTGTGGCGACTTGTTCATTTGTGTCAAGTTATGTAATTGTGATGAGTTCTAAAAATAAATCAAGATGTGCAGTTGCGAAGATTTTGTATTATTGTGATGAGTTGGACATGTATGTTTTCAAATTTTGATGAGTTGTGTAAATGTGTCAAGTATGCAATTGGTCAAAGTTCCAAAATTGTGAAGAGATGTGCAATTGTGACAATATAAGAATTTGTGTCAAGTTATATTTTTTTACGAGCTGTGTAAATGTGTTAAGTGTGTAATTGGTACAAGCTGTGCGTTTGTGTTAAATTGTGCGATTGTGACAAGAAGTGTTCTATCCCGAGATGTGCTATTGTGTCAAGTTTTCCCATTCGTTTAAAAATAAAGCAGCGAGCTTTCTTGCTACTTCCCTAATAAAATTGCTAAGGCAATACTAAAATACCTTATTAAATAATAATCTATTTTTCTATGAAAAGAGTAAGTAATTTTGTCGACATATTTTTATTATCATCACGAGAGTGCATGAAATGGCTTCCTTTACAAAATGACAAAGGCACTATGACGTCATATTCTCGTAAGGAAAAGATTCATACCGCTATTTTGTAATTTAATATTTAAAATTGCACATTTTGCACAGAAAACTTGTTTCTTGCATTTTTTCCCATGTCCGCTCTAATGAAAGACAATTACCTGAGACTGGAGAGGGGACATTGTTCTGAGGAACTTTCCTCGGTCCGCCACTTGGCGCCGCACTCGACACACTTCGCCTCCACTGTGTGGACAAAAGACAAACGCGGCCGCTCTGAGGACGTGGGGACAGGGAGGTGATGCGAGGGGACAGAGAGGTGATGCGAGGGGACAGAGAGGTGATGCGAGGGGACAGAGAGGTGATGCGAGGGGACAAGGAGGTGATGCGAGGGACTGGGAGGTGATGCAAGGGGACAGGGAGGTGATGCGAGGGGACAGAGAGGTGATGCGAGGGGACAGAGAGGTGATGCGAGGGGACAAGGAGGTGATGCGAGGGACTGGGAGGTGATGCAAGGGGACAGGGAGGTGATGCGAGGGGACAGGGAGGTGATGTGAGGGGACAGGGAAGTGATGCGAGGGGACAGAGAGGTGATGCGAGGGGACAGAGAGGTGATGCGAGGGGACAGAGAGGTGATGCGAGGGGACAGGGAGGTGATGCGAGGGGACTGGGAGGTGATGCGAGGGGACAGAGAGGTGATGCGAGGGGACAGAGAGGTGATGCGAGGGGAAAGAGAGGTGATGTAAGGGGACAGGGAGGTAATGCGAAGGGGCATGGGAGGTGATGCGAGGGGACAGAGAGGTGTTGCGAGGGGACAGAGAGGTGATGCGAGGGGACAGAGAGGTGTTGCGAGGGGACAGAGAGGGGAAGCGAGGGGACAGAGAGGTGATGCGAGGGGACAAAGAGGGTGTAAAAAGACTAGGAGAAGACGTGGAAGAGAAGAGGAGATTATGAGAAAAGGTGAGGCAAAGAGAGGACGAGAAAATGGAAGGGAAACAGGTAAAGAAAGGATTTGTAAGGTAGTGTGGAAGATCGGGCAGGTAATTGAAGAAAATGAGGAAGAAAGGGATATTGTATGATCAGTGAGG
This sequence comes from Agapetus fuscipes, assembly GCA_951799405.1. Taxonomy (NCBI): domain Eukaryota; kingdom Metazoa; phylum Arthropoda; class Insecta; order Trichoptera; family Glossosomatidae; genus Agapetus; species Agapetus fuscipes. Next base: position 11,866,681 of record OX637357.1, on the reverse strand, counting down.
GACAAAGAGGTTACGTATGCAACGTAGAGTAGAAGAACTGCAAAAAGGAAACGGTTAAGTAAGGAAGAGAGATGCGTAGAGAACGGAAAAGAGGACGCGAAAGAGTATTTTTAGAGACTCAAACGAGACAGACAGACAGATGGAGACGCAAAGGAGGAGTAAAAGAACCGCGAAAAGGACGGGTGAGAGACGCAGAGAGGGCAGCAAGAAACGAAGAGAGGACTGGGATGCGATGTGGAAGAGATGCAGAGAGGACAGGGAAGGGTTCATTGAAGAGACGCAGAAGGGATATGCAAGGGGGAGTGGAAGAGTGGAAGTGGAGTGGAAGAGAAACGAAGAAGAGAGGACGGGCAAGGGACGGGGAAGAGATGCGGAGAGGACAGGGAAGAGTTCATGGAAGAGACGCAGAAGGGACATGCAAGGGGGAGTGGAAGGGAAACGAAGAAGAGAGGACGGGCAAGGGACGGGGAAGAGATGCAGAGAGGACAGGGAAGAGATGCAGAGAGGACAGGGAAGAGTTCATGGAAGAGACGCAGAAGGGACATGCAAGGGGGAGTGGAAGGGAAACGAAGAAGAGACGAAGAGAGGACGGCAAGGGACGGGGAAGAGATGCAGAGAAGACGGGCGCGGGGAACACAGCGGAAGACAGCGGTGGGGACCTGAAGTGTTTGAGGCACTTTAATTTGCTTTGCTAGTCACGCCTTTGCTTGCTTTGGGAGGGGACAGGTCCCCGAGAATAAGGAGGCGTCGAGGAGCAGAGCACTGTCCACACTGTTCAAGTCGAGGAGACATTTCACAAAGCAACATTGGGCGCGGTCAGTGCTTGGATGGGTAACCACTCAGGTACACCGCGTGTCGTTGGCATCTCGGACCGGTCCGTACTCCAGTGGCAACACTTCGGACTCGTAAATGGAAGGTTGTGGATTCGGATCCCGGCGGAGCACAAAAATATACCATTAATATTTCGAATGTGCTCTTCGCTGGGTTGAAAAATTCATAAACCTTTACCAATGACCGGTCACCAAAGGTCCATCCAGCCTTACAGCAACTGGGTCTTGCTTGAGTATTGGCGCTTTGTAGCGACGACCAAGCTCGTACACCTCTGCGGCACTACAACAAGTGTCATAGACCCCTAGAGTCTTTAGAATCTAGGGAGTCTCCCGCACAGGATTTCTTAAAAAAAAAAAAAACTATTTGTCATAGCACTGCCCAGTTCTTTATCTAATAAGAGAGTATGAGGTTCAGTCATTTCGCAAAAAATATTACGGCAATGCTTTTCCCTGACGATGACGAGTTGGTAATTCATTTATATGCCGTTTCGTGATGTAGTCACTCCTGACCTTTGACCGGTCCGTAGTCTAGTGGTAAGTGGTAACTCTTCGGACTCATAAATGGAAGGTTGTGGGGTACAAATCCAGGCAGAGTACAAATAATACCATTTATATTTCAAATATGCTCTTTGCTGGGTTGAAAAAATCATGTACCTTTACCAAAGACTGGTCATCAAAGATACATCCAGCCTTACAGCAACTGAGTCTTGCTTGAGATTTTGCGCTTTTTTTTAGCGACGCGACAAACAAGCTCGCAGAGGACTCACACAAAAAAAAGTGCTCAAATATTATTATTCATTGGAATTGGGGGTTTCCCAGCTGGACCTAATTTATTGCGTAGGCTGTGTAAGCTTTGCCGGTATTTTATTTTGAGTTTGAAATAAACCGCAAAACGGGAAATACATTTCAACTTAACTTAAACTTATAACTGCATATTTAAATAGTTTAAGTTTTTATACAAAAAAAAACTCGACAAAACAACTTGTGCACTCTCTCTGTGGAAACCAGCCAGGAAGAAAACGGGGGTGGGAGGGGGTGATGTGGGTGAGGTGAGGGGGGTCTCATTGGGACGCCCCAGAAGAATCACGATCAGGGTAAGAGAAAGTTTGGGACAAGATGGCACTGAGGTGAGACTGAAAAAATGGAAAAACTTTTCCCTGCGCGGCTGGTGGAAGCGCCGCGAACAAACGTACGTCATTTCTCGACAAAAGAATAATCGCTCAGAGTCAGTCTACCCGAAAATTCCCAGAGTTGGATTTATGATTTTTTTTTTATCATAATAATGTCAAAATAATGAAATTTATGAATATCGCGCTAATTTTATTTTTGATCTATAATAATCTATAATCTATAATCTAAGTTGCAAGGATATATTTATTTAAAGCTCTCAGATGTATGCCCACAAACCAACAAGTGTAGTTCGCGCTTACAAATGCTGAATGTGTACATACAAATAAAATCCAAACCTCAAATGAACATAAGCCCCACAACTTTTGCCGACCTTCCCTGAAACAGGGGTGACATTGGAAAAGTGAACCATTTTTTACAGTATGGGTGGTCAGCCTCATACCAACCTATAAGTCAAGGATCGATCTTTGTAAAAAGGTTTATACATGAAAATATTTTTATGCCTTAGGTGCAAAAACTTAATAATTGTAATGTATTTTTTTAAAGAAATCCAATGCGGGAGACTGCCTATATTTCATAGAATCTAGAGGTTTATTACACTTGTTGTAGAGCCGCATAGGTATTTTTGACGTGGGGGTTGATGTCGTGATGTACTATTCTACTAAATTCCTTACGAAATAATGATAATAATTGGTTAATTTCTTTATAGTGCCGTTTAGTGGCACTAGCCACCAAAAGGGCGCTTCTGTTAGCACACAGCTGATCTATCTGGCTTTGAGAATCAATATTTTTGGTATTATTTCTTTTCTTTATTTATTTTATTTTAGAGACACCAAACAGAACACTGGTAAGTACATAATATGTAGCATATAATACAGAAACATAGTTTAAGCAATAACTGACATATTATTATACATTTTACTAAACATATTATGAGTAATATCATACATATACACCAGCGTTCCAGTGATAGGTATCTACATCATACATATATACATACATATATTGTAAAGTGACTTGGAGACTGCGTGAATACTCGACGAGCGCGTAAAAAGGAAAATGTGTGGAAGATCCAGGATCGTCTCTAGCGAGTGATTTAGTTTTCATACAGTTTAGTTTTTACTCAATGGCTGAGTATTAACCCAATGTTTCATACTAACCCCTAACGGTGCTATTCTTAGACATTTTAGTCGTCCGTTGAGCCCTCGCTTTGACAAACTAATGATGCATTTGTATGAAGACTTGTCAATCCAAGATGGCCGCAAGTGAACAGCTGATTAGTTTTCATACAAATATTACCCAAATTCGGTAGATAATAATGGCCGTGGTGATGAGACTTTCAGCCCAGGCATCATTAGTTTGTCAAAGCGTGGACTTAACCGACGACTGAAATATCTAGGAATAGGCCCCCTTTGGGGAAAGACATTGAGTAATAACGTAGAGGAGCAGAAACTAACTTACTGCATTGATACATACTATCTACGACTTTCGCCTCTGTCCTGTCAAACGTTGCAGTTGTGTAGCCATACAAAACATGTTTTTACGTGTCAACTTTTATATTTTATTGCTTTCTCCATTTTGTATTTTGACACCCAATTACAACACATGAAATGAACATAAACCCTACAACTTTTGCCGACCTTTCCTGACACAGGGGTGACATTGGCAAAGTGAACTATTTTTACAGTATGGGTGGTCAGCCTTATACCAACATATAAGTCAAGTAATTAAAATAATGCACTTTTCCTTTAAAATTCGTAAATTTTATCCATCACAAGATTTATGCGGCATGCGTCTATGTTCGGACTGCTCCCTTAATACTGCCACACGCCGCAATGCTGCCACCGTTCTAGAATAATTTTTACATTCACCCGAGTTTTTTTGTTTACATTGAAACGCAACTGTGAAGTTCTTTGTTCTCTTTCTTACCAATGACCATTTTCGGAGGTAGGTTGAAACAGATATATAATGTCTGTTTTCGTTGTATATAAGTCAATGGGAATAGATTTCTCGTACCAGCGGATATTGGAGTTGTCACACTCAGGCAAGCTTCCTTTGATGAGGGTGCGAAACCAAAACTTAAGCCGCAAAATGAAAGTATTTAAGTGACGCTTAAACTCAGAGAAGGAATCGGAATGCTAATCGATAATCTAAGTTGTAAAGTTTTTTTTTTATTATTTTATTAATCTCACTTTCACTCACCGTCCAGGCTTCACTTCTGATGTATGGAAGTGAAGCCTGGACGGTGAGTGAAAGTGAGATTAGTAAAGTCCATACAGTGGAAATGGACTACTTAAGAAGTATGATTGGAAAAAGACAGAGTGATAGGGTGAGGAATGATTTTGTTAGAGAAAAATGTGGTGTAAGAGAAAGTGTGAAAGTAAAGATTAAAAGAAGTATACTTAGATGGTTTGGACATTTAGAGAGAATGAATGAGGAAAGACTGACGAAGAAAGTGTATGCTGCAAGAATTGATGGATGTCGTGGAAGAGGAAGACCGAGAAAGGTATGGATGGACCAAATTTTCGAAATAGCGAGTGAATGGGATATCCAGAGTCATAATAAAAGGAGAGCTTGTATGAAAAAGGTTATGACTCTGGATGAAATGATAGAAGAATGCAAGGACAGGAAGAGCTGGCGGCTAATCTGCAATGCTGATTTGTAATGTTGGTTTATTAGTTTAAATTTTTTGCATAAGAAATTTTTGACTTTTTTTGTATAGATTTATTTTTAAGATTTTGTTGTTTTCTTTTTTATACTTAAATGTTATTTATTACTCGTATTCCTTGACTTATAGGTTGGCATAAGGCTGACCACACATACTGTAAAAAATGGTTCACTTTGCCAATGTCACCGAATATTGTTACGATTTTAATGGGATTCAACAATTGATAATTTCTGCTCATTGGTCTTTACGGCAAAATGCTTGGAGTGACTCATCACTCTCCGCACCATTGCAGTCCCTATATATAGGCGCAAAAGAGACCTTTTTCGCATATGCCAGATCATTCTTCGATTTCTCGCTTACACCAAAACGCTGTTCTATGCACTACCAACCACCATTATGGACTACTCCCAGATTGTTCTACCTACACTATCGTACACGTATAGGTGCGCGTAAGTACTTTGATTTCATAGTTCGCAACAATATAAAGACATTTGAAATTTGTATTAAATGCATGCTTACAAACAGACACGTGCACGTTCGTGCTTTCAAATTCTGCATGTATACTTGTTCCTTGACTTATAGGTTGGTATGCGGCTGACCACCCATACTGTAAAAAATGGTTCACTTTGCCAATGTCACCCCTGTTTCAGGGAAGGACGGCAAGAGTTGCAGGCCTCTGTTCATTTGAGATTGGGTTTTTATATTGTAGGTCCACATGCGGCATGTGTTAGCGCGAAATTATACATGTCTGCTTGTGGGAATGCATTTAATATAAATCTTAAATGATATATATCTTTGCAGCTTAGATTAGATTAGATTAGATTAGATTACTTACAAACTGAAATCCAAACCTCAAATCCAAAAAAATACACCCTGCAAATTTTGCCGACCTTTCCTGAAACAGGGGTGACTTTGGCAAAGTAAACAATTTTTACAGTATGGGTGGTCAATCAACCTATAAGTCAAGGAAACATAATAATGATAATAATATTAGGATGATTAATTTGGTGAGCGCTGTTTTTGTGTGAATCACACCTTAAAAGCCCTCTGCGAGCTTGGCCGTCGCTGTAGAAAGCGCCAATTCTCAAACATGACCCAGGTTGTAAGGCTAGATGGACCTTTAGTGACCGGTCTTTTGTAAAGGTGAATGAATGTTTCACCCAACGAAGAGCATATTTGAAAATATAAATGGTATTTTTTTTGTGCTTTCGAACCCACAACCTTTCATTTAAGAGTCAGAAGTGTTAACCGTTAGAGTACGAACCGGTCGAACACTGTTAGGTTATTAAACTTTTCGGATATTGGACGAACCGTTATGGGAGAACTTACATAATTCTCGACGTTTCGTTGGCTGCGTAGCCAAAACTCTCTACTAGGAGGGAAGCAGCACAAGACAGAGAGTCCTGGAGGATTGTGGTGCGGGAGGCCCTGAGCCTTCAAGGCTTTTGAGCCGAAGAAAGTAAAATAAAGATACTATACTATAAGAAACAAAAAAAGAGGCTTTTGAGTTGATAATATTATCTAAAGTTGACGCAAAAAAGGTAAAGCAAAAAAAAGAAAGACACCTCTAGAAAGTTATTTGTGGTCGTGAGCTTTTTTTCTTTTCTGCACAGAGGCTCCGCAGAGTGTTTTTCATACTTATAAATTCGATTTGAGTCCTTAAGTTGGGGGTGCCGAATGTGTGATAAAGGAAAAACACACACCGGAATGAATAGACGTGTCCGCATCTCGAATTTAGGGTTATGTGGACTGTGCGCGGACGCTTTTACCCACTGCCTAAAAGCTTTTTGTGGGCGGGGCCGGTGTCGAAGCTCATATGTGTTGGCCAAACTAAAAAGAGAGCGGAACAGAACTTTGCACCGATTGGATTAGAAGCGAGTCGTTTTTGTGCGGCGAAACTATGTGAGCTTTTAGGCATTTGTGTCACATCGAAAATCGACTCTAACTTTTCAAAATGATAGTCTTCCGTTAAGAGATGAACAGAATCTAAAAGATTTTTTTTAAAGATATCTTTAATGCGTATTATAGATGTCTCAAAGTTGCAAAGATATGTTGGCATTTAAAATTGATATTAAATGCATGCCCACAAATAGACACGCTTAAGTTCGCGTTTACAAATGCTATCTACATGTGCACTTACAAATTAAAATACAAACTTTAAATGAATAACGGTGGTCAGCCCCATACTAGCCTATACGTCAAGAAGATATATTTTAAATAAATAAAAATAATAGTATAAGGATGATGTATTTGGTGAGCGCGGTTTTTTGTGTATGCCACACCTCAAGAGCCCTCTAATTTAATAAATATTATTTATTTTGAAAACTTACTGCTCCCAAAAAAAGTTGAAATTCGAAACTTGATCCATTTTTTTGGACATTAAGGGATACAGATAAGCAGTAAACGTTGAAAAAAGTTGTATTGCTTGTGTGCGCACACAATTTGTAGAATAAAAAAACAACGGAACGATCCAGACTGCTTAAATGTTTTAGCTATTATGAAAATTCTATCTCGAAATATCTACCGATTATAGGTATATGCAGATGGAAAGCGATTTCACATGCTGATCAGGCTTTCAAATTTTTACTATGCTAAATGTATGGAAAACATTTGACTTCTCGAACTACCTAGGGATGCTATTGGAATAACACTCGTGTTATATTTTTTTTAAATATTTAAAAAAAATCATACGAAATGTACGGATTTTTGGATTTCCGGAGAGGCGTTTTGGGCTCTGGCAGGCTTTTGTGCTGAAAATAAGAAGATTCCAGAGATTTAGTGGAATAATTCCGAGCTTTGTGCGGTGAAAAAATTTGGAAATGATGGCCGTAAATAAGGACACGGCCGAATAGAGGGCCAACGTTCCGGCCGCTTTTTTCTTAAATAATGTATTTCCCTTAAAGTAAAAATGATAGGCCAAAAAACTTAATGTGTTTTTTTAGATCCTGTACGGAATCGCCAGGTTCATGTAAAATGTTGGGGTCTATAATACTTTTAAGAGTGCCGCATGATAAACATTGATGCGTTGTATGTTATTTCCTTGACTTACTCGTATAGGTTGGTTTGAAGCTGACCACGCATTCTGGTTCACTTTGTCAATATTACTCCTGTTTCAGGGAAAGTCAGCAAAAGTTAGAAGATTTATATTCATTTGAGATTTGGATTTAGATCTAATCTAATCTAATCTAATCTAAGTTGCAAAGATATGTTACATTGGAGATTCACATTACATGCATTCTCACAACCAGACATGTACAAGTTTGCGCTTGCACATGCCTCATGTGAGCCTACAACATAAAAACCAAATCTCAAATGGACATACACCCTGCAACTCTTGCCGTCCTTCCCTGTAACAGGGGTGACATTGGCTTTCTCAGTTTCTCAGGTTTATAGCTCAGTTGGTAAAGTGCTTGCATTTTATGCTAAAATCTCGGATTCGAATCCCACTGAGGGTGAAAAAAAGTATTTTACATTTCGTAGTTTATTTCAAACTCAATAAAATACCAGCCTGGTTTACTCAGCCTTCATAAGAAATGAGTAACAGCCCTCTCGGGAACTGAGAAACCTTTCAATTTAAGTGTTTGGCGTAAGGCCGGCCCCCTTACGTGTAAAAATAAAAATATTATACTCACCACATGCGACTTCTTTGGGGATATTAGGACAAGAAGTTACACTAAATGTGTAACTTAGTCGTGTTTTTTTTTATTATTGTAAGTACACATGCAGAATTTGTTATCGTAAACTTGCACGCGTCTGTTTGTGAGCATGCATTTAATATTGATCTTAAATGTTGATTAATATTTGCAACTTAGATTATAGATTATAGACCGATGGATCGAAAGTCCTTAATTAACAAAACGTAATATATTTGTTTCGATGTCATTCATTGACAACATTTTTTTTTAATTTCTTTCAAACGTTTTCCAGTTAAAATAATGTTTAACTGGAAAACAAAGTTAAATTTTTTATACAACAAAATACAACATTTCTAAAAGTGTAATACGTTTTTTGTTAATCACAATAGCCGCAGTTGTTTGTTATTTTTCCACGCTAAACAACTTTGCGCATCCGAGAACGGTAGAGAAAAAAATCCCGAACAAATCCCGATAAATCCTGGGACCGGTGATTGATTTAAACGGTGATCGGTATTGTTTTCGTTTTTGCCCTTATCGGGATTCTATTCCAATTCAATTTGTTCTTTCAGCGATAACCAACCGATGGGATTTGAACATCTCGAAAAAAAAAAAAAAACACTTTAAATTAAAATGTCTTTATTTTAGTTCTGTTGGCTCAGTTCTTAGAATGTCTGCGTTCTATGCCAACAGCTCGGGATCGATCCCCACCGAGGGTGTTAGAAATTACTTTCTGTATTATTTTATTTCATGCTCAAAGTGAAAATACCGGCAAGCTTTACTTTAGCTTTAATAAAAAATGAGTACCAGCCCGCTTGGGAGCTGAGAAACCTCCACTTCAACTGAAGTGGTTGGCGTAATTCTGGCCTCCTACACCTGTAAAATGCATCTGTAAAAATAAACTCGCCACGAACGACCCTTTCAAGGAGAACGCGAAAAGAAGTTTCACAATATGCGTAGCTTAGACTTACAAAGTATTTATACAGAGGAAATGTAAAAAAAAAGAGGAAAGGGAAGACCGAGCAAACTATAATTGGATCAGATTGGTTAAATTGTGAAAGAATGGAATTTACAAAGCGAATGTAAAAGAAGGAAATGCATGAAAAAGGTGACGGATATGAATTAGTTGAAAGAGGTATGTAAGCATAGGAAAAAATGCAAGCAAATCTGCAGAGACTCTGTCCACCCCTAGCAAAATGGTGACAGAGTTACAGTTGCGTTTGATGTCTCCGGTAGGTACAGGTTTTTTTAAAAAAAATGTTATTTTTTTAAAGGTTGGAATACTCTGTGTTCAATTAAAAATGACAGATCCGTTTTCCGCAGCATAGTCTTTTTTGGAGCATCTATAACATACTCGTAGATAGATATGATTTTAATACATGGAATTGGACGTACATAGTAGGAAAAGCGCCCTAGGATACACAGATGTCAAAATATTGCTACGAATGTCAGTGTATCTGTGTGTCTTTACTTGTGTCAGTGTGTCTGTGTCTCTAGATGTAGGTATTTAAATAATTGTACTTGTAGCTGTTTGACGGTGGTATAAACATTCAAAACTCATATAAAAAAAGACACGCGTAAGTTCACACTTTTAAATGCTCATGTGTACTGTTACCTTTGCCAATGTCACCCCTGTTGTAGAAAATGTCGGCAAAAGTTGCAGGGTTTATGTTCATTTGAGGTTTGGATTCTAATTTGTAAGTAGGTACACATTCAGTATTTGAAAGCGTGAACTTACACGTGTCTGCTTGTGGGACTACCTTCAATATGAATTTTAAATGTTAATATATCTTTGCAACTTAGATTATAGATTGTAGGTGCAACAAACCGTGTAACGCTAAACGTAATATTTCTCTAATGAAAAATGAAAATATACGAAATTCATGCAAATGAATTGGAAACCTGTAAATCCATGTTTTGTTTCTCGACGGTTTGTTGCTCTTTTGTTGTTCCTCTTTATACGAAAGCAGAAGCTTGTGTGTATGCAGGCACTTTACCCACCTCCACCCACCAAGTTCATACAACTCATGCGGAGTCGCTTCACTTGGTGATACTTCACTTGCAATGTTTTTTTGGCGGCGGAAGGCCTACCATGGCATCTGTTGAACCAGGGTCGAAGTTATGGTCAAATGGGCCAGACGTGATTCGAACTAACGTATTCTGTTCCAAAAATAAATTTCTAGAGCCGCTCTCGTAAACCCCACTGACCCGTGCAGTGTCTCAAAACGTGCACCGCAATATTCCCTATCGTTCGACATATCACGCGTTGATATCTAATAATAATTTGTATCAAAATCGCGAAAAATCTTTTTTCTTGTATCGCGAAATTTTAGGCCTACTTCGGAAAGCCCACTCGATGGCATTTCTCGGAACCATCACCATTAAGCCCGCCCCGCCCCCCCCGTCACCCCCGGCCATTAGTAGGCCACGCGCGCGCTCCTGATTGGCTTCGGCCAAGCCCCACCCCAAGGTCATTAGCTGGCCACGCCCCCAGTCATTAGCTGGCCAAACCCCCCCCCTTCCGGCCGTACACGACACGGCCTTCCCTGGCTGGCCCCGCCTGGCCACGGTTTCCCCCGCCTGGTCCCGCCCACCAGCGGGCCTGGCCGTCTCTCTTATTGGACCAACTAAGGCAGGGCCCGACTGCTTGGAGTTTCATTGATTGATAAACTCCAACCATGCCGCTTGCCCATACGCCGACGGCCCACAAGCCACGGATTAAGACGAGGAAGAGAAGGGGAAGCCAGAGTGGCTCCCTCCCTTCTTCTTCAGGTAGCTGCAGCCCCCCTCCCGACCGTCGCACCACCCCTCGCGCGTCAACGTCCGCCGCCAACTCCCCCACAGCCCCGGTAGCCCCCACCACCCCGTGTACCCCCCGCGCCGCTGTCCCCACAACCTCACCCGCTGCAGGCTTTGAGGAGGCCTTCAGGGGCATCAAGGAGCTATACAACTCCAAGGCCAACAAGACCACCAAGGCTGAAAGAGCCCTCATTGACCAGCTGCTGGACAACATCAGCTGGGAGAGAGCCGCTATCCGCGAGCGAAGCGGGGACCAGGAGGTGGAACTCCTCCAGGCCCAGCTCGAGCTTGCTAAAACTAAGCTCGCCCTCTCCGATATGGAAATGGAGCTAAGCAAGGCTAAGCTCCTAATTACCACCCTCAGGAGGAATCTAGAGGACTCCTCCGCGACCTCCGCTGCCCCGCAGGCACCTTCCACCGCCGCCGCCGCGACTGCTGCCCCTTTCCGTCCCTCTAGGACGTGGAGCAAAGTTGCGGCAGGGAAGCCCGACTTCCCACCCCTGGGGCCCGCTCGCCCAGTGGTAATTGTCAGCTCCAAAGCTGACAATGACACCCCCCGCTCGTTTGAGAGGACCCTTCAGGCCCTCTCTAACGAAGTTAACCCGCAGTCTCTGGGTGTCGAGGTAGTCCGAAAGGACAAGACTCGTAATGGGGGCGTAGCCGTACGGCTGCGTACCCAGGAGCAGGCCTCCAAGTTGATCCAGGCCCTATCAAAGAGCGCTGGTCTGTCAGCCCAAGGTCCGCAACCGAGGATGCCCAGGTGCATCATCTTCGGGCTGCCCCAAACCACAACAATAGACGAGCTGTCCTCGGCAATCGCGGCCCAGACAGAGGACCACTCCACCTTGACTCGAGAAGAGATAAAGCGCCGAGTGACGCTCTCCCACAAGACAGGTCCCCGTACAGGAAACTGCCATTTTGTCGTCAACGTCCCCCCGTGCATCAGATCTGCCCTGATAAGCAGAGGCCGCCTGTTCCTAGGCTGGGATGCCCACGGTATCCGGGACTTCTGTGGAGCCACCCGCTGCCACAGATGCCAGATATTTGGCCACATCGCAAGAAATTGCAATAAGCCGAGCGTGTGCTCGAAGTGCGCTGGCCCCCATGATAGGGACCAGTGCAAGGCGGAGGCCGCCCTCCATAAGTGCGCTACGTGCACGCAGCACAAGGCCCCCGCGGGCGATCATCAGACGGGCGACGAGAATTGCCCCGCGCGACTCGCCGCGGCCCGCCGAGAGATGGCCAGAACAAATTACTAATGGCTCTCATGATAGGACAGCTGAACGCCAACAACAGCCAAGCGGCAACGACAGAGGCCCAAGTCATCATGGAGGCCCACAAACTGGACGTGCTGCTCCTGCAGGAGCAGTACACCAGGGAGGGGGCAACCTGGGGGCTGGGGCCAGACGCCCGCACAGTGGAAACCGGACATCCCCCGAGAGCTGCGGTAGTCATAGCGAACCCTTCCGTCAAGGTACTGTTTCTCTCCCATCTTTCCACCGATTTCCAGAGCTGCATTGAGCTGCAATGGAGCTCCAGAGAGTCCTTATACATTATATCTGTCTACTTTAAATTTTCCATTCCCACTGAGGAATTTCTTCCCCCGCTCGAGCGCGCTCTCTCCTGTCTTAGGGGAAAGCCTGTGCTCATCGGCGGGGACCTTAACATTCAGTCTACCCTCTGGGCTCCGTGCGTGCCGGCTTCTCGCACCAGAGATCAAGGTCGCACCTTCCTGGAGGAGTTCATTTACACTGAACAACTGACCGTCATTAATGATCCTCTTAGCATTCCTACCTTCACGTCACACTCAGGGACCGGGGAGTCGCACATAGATGCGACACTCACAAGCCCCTCTTTTAGCCCCTTTGCCATCTCCGACTGGCAGGTTCACCCAGACGCTTCTTGTAGCGATCATAGACTCATCACATACAGGTTATCCACCCATACTTCTCTTCCCCCTATCCCCCTCTCTGGAGCTGCACTTCCTGCGCACTTTAGGGCCGGAAACGAAGTGGGATAGGAGGGCTTCAGGGCCAGCCTTGGGGAGCGCTTCGACCGCATCGCCCGTGAGGGCTGTAATGGTCCGGAAGAAGCTGCCGATAGGCTGCAGGAGGCCATCATCATGTCCGCCAATGAGTCCATTGGGCGTTGTGGCCCGCCGCGATCGAGACCCTCCGCCTGGTGGAACAACGGGCTTGCGGCCCTCCAGGGAAGGGTTAAACATGCAAGGAGGAAGCACCAGCGGGCCGTGGCAGGTACCTACTGTCCCTGTCATCTCAGTGACACCGCGCTGTCACAGATCATCCCAGCCCCTCAGGTTGTCCCCCCACTTGATACTGCCGCCGCCCGCGATGGCGCCGGCGCCGTCACCTCCTGCCCGCGCTGCGCTTCCCGCACCATCCCCGACCGGTATGGGGTTTCACCTGTGGCGTTCCTTAAGAACGCCCTCCGGAGATCACTTCGAGTGTATAAGCAGGAGATGAAGAAGGAAAAGAAGGTCGCGTGGCGCGCGTTCATCACTGCTAGCACTAATCCGGACCCCTGGGGAGAGGCATACCGCATGGTAACGTCTAGCGTCACGCTGGGCGGGGTGCTTAGCGGAATCACTCTTCCTGGGGCGCGCGGCCACTCTGGCACACTCACGTCCACGTGCGAGGCCTTCCTCGACGCGCTCATCACCACGGACTGCCCGCTGATTGACAGCGAGCAAGATGCACAGATCCGTGCCGAGGCTGCGCGTCCATTGGATAGCGCAGAGTCGTCTCTACCCACCTTCAGTGAGATAGATGCGATTGTAAAATCACTTGCTCCGCGGAAAGCCCCTGGACTAGATAGAATCAATAATTCTATGGTCAAGGTGGCGTGGGCCGTAGCCCCACACGACATTAAAGCCATTTTCGCCGCGTGCATCCAGCAAGGAGTCTTCCCGCGCTGTTGGAAGGTCGGCCTCCTCAAGGTACTCCGCAAAACCACCGCGAAACCACCGACGGACCCTAAAGCATATCGCCCCATAACCCTTCTCCCAGTCCTTGGGAAGATACTCGAAAAGCTCATCGCTAATCGAGTTGAATCCCACCTCACCACTTCCGGAATGTCAATTTCCGCCCGCCAGTATGGCTTCCGGCCTGGCCTCTCTACGGAGGACGCCATCCGGTCGGCCATGGAGGCGGTCAGGGAATCGACTTCCAAGTACGTACTGGCGGTTCTCCTGGACATTTCAGGCGCTTTCGATAGCGCCTGGTGGCCCATGATCTTGGCGAAGCTCAGGCGTCGTAATATTCCGGCTAATATATACGACTGCATAGCTTCGTACTTCTCCGCGCGACGCGTTACGATGGACGCGGGCCCCACCCTTATTGAGAGGGATGTATCCAGGGGATGCCCCCAGGGCTCAGTCCTCGGGCCCCTCCTCTGGAACATCCTGTTTGATGATCTTCTCTCTCTCCCTCTCCCCCAGGGCTGCGAGGTGCGTGCTTACGCGGACGATGCGCTTCTCACTGTGGAGGCGGGATCACGTGCTGAGATGGAATCTCTATCTCAGTCAGCCCTCCGCGCCATAGCAGACTGGGGGGTTAATAATAAGCTCTCCTTTGCTCCCCACAAGACCGAAGCTATCCTCCTCAAGGGTAAGCTAGACGTCGGTAGACCCCCAAAAATAATGTTCCTAGACACACGCGTAAAATTCTCGCGGACCGTAGTATACCTGGGCGTTTCCCTGAACGCCAACTTCCCCTTCGTTGAGCACGCGAAAGCCATCACCCAGAAGGCGAATAGCGCATTCGGGAAGATGGCTCGACTATCGAACACGTCGTGGGGCCTGCGGGGTCGTGCACTCCGCATCCTCTATGACTCGGTCTTCCTCGGCACCGCCGCTTATGCGGCGTCATGCTGGGCGGACAAGTGTCGGTGTGGAAATGCACGACGCGCGGCGCTTTCCGGTCAGAGGAGTTCGTTGCTCCTCCTGACAAAAGCGTACCGATCCACCGCGACGGACTCGCTCCCGGCCCTAGCCGGGGTGCTCCCCCTCGACCTCGAGCTCCAGTACCGCGCCGCTATCGGTTCTCTCAGGCGAGGCCTCCCGGCCAAGCTTGAACATCAGGTGATCCCGCCGCCGCCGGATGGACGCCTGACGCAGCGTGTCAGGGACTCGGTTCGCGACGCTATATACGCACAGTGGCAAAGGTACTGGGACGTCACATCGTGTGACAAGGTCATCTACTCCTTTTTTCCGTCGATCAGGGAGCGCATGGCTGCGCGGTGGCTCGTCCCGGACCACTTCACCAGCCAGTTCCTCACTGGTCACGGGAAATTTGCGCACTACCTTTTAGAACGGGGCGTCATCTCTCAGGGTGGAGGGGAGTGTTTGTGCGGACCCATTGCCCAGGACGTGCGGCACGTCCTGTGGGATTGCCCTCTGCTGCACTCTCAACGAGAGCTCCTCATCGACGCAGTCCGGCCGGCCGGTTCCGGACCGGTCGGCTACGCGGACCTCGTTGCCAGTAGAGCCAACTACCTTGCATTCCGCCGCTTCTGCCAGTCCTGGCACGAGTTCGCAGCCGCGGGCTCAAGACTGGGCAGAGGTGACCATTAGCCCTCAGTCAGTCCTCGCGACACCCATACATATTGACGTATGTACACCCATAACTTACTGCGCTCAGCGCGGATGGCAACTCGTTCGATACACGTCAATGAAGGGCTCCCGTCAGGCACATTAGCTTCAGTAACCTCGACGTTCTGGGGAGGGTGGGACTTCTTAGAGTCATGCGTTAGCCCCTGATTTGAGGATCCTCTTTTTCCTTTCTTGAGTAGAGAAACTTTAGCTGATTAACTTCAACGGGAAGGCCTTCCGCCGCCAAAAAAACATTGCAAGTGAAGTATCACCAAGTGAAGCGACTCCGCATGAGTTGTATGAACTTGGTGGGTGGAGGCGGGTAAAGTGCCTGTTCCAAATAGGTACGCCAGTCAAAAAAAAAAAAAAACGCAACTAAGCTACACATATAGTGTAACTTCTTGCCGCGTTATCTCCGAAGGAGTCGCATGTGGCGAGTTGAACCTATTTATTTTTACAGGTAAGGGGGCCGGCCTTACGCCAACCAATTAAGTTGAAGTGGAGGTTTCCCAGCTCCCGAGAGTGCTGGTACTCATTTCTTGTGAAGGCTGAGTAAACCTTGCCAGTATTTTATTTTGGGGTTTGAAATAAACACCGAAACGGGAAATCATTTCTGACACCGTCGGTGGGATTCGAACCCGAGCTTTCGGCATGGAATACAAGCACTCTACCACCTGAGCTATCGACCAGACTAAGTCAAGAATAGCGATTTGATACCACGGCCATTACACCGACATAATGATAGATAAATTAAGTCTGAAACATA
This sequence comes from Agapetus fuscipes, assembly GCA_951799405.1. NCBI lineage: Eukaryota > Metazoa > Arthropoda > Insecta > Trichoptera > Glossosomatidae > Agapetus > Agapetus fuscipes. Next base: position 11,850,249 of record OX637357.1, on the reverse strand, counting down.
GATATAAAAAATCTAAATCTAAGCTGCAAAGATATATATCATTTAATAATAATAAATAATAATAATATCAGGCTAATTTATTTTAAATTACAAATAATAAGAGAGCGCCGTTTTTGTGTGTGTCACACCTCAAGGGCCCTCTCCGATCATGGATAAGACTTTCTAAAAAGGTGTGTCTTATGTGGTCCGCGAAATACATCCATAGATTTGGAGTTCTTCACTCCGGGTGGCAGTCTGTTCCACTCCTCCGGACCCGCAACATGGAAAGCGCGGTCTCCGAAATTTGTACGAATCTGACGGCGTGGCTGAACCAAATTGACTACTTCATCGCCCGTGGATCTGAGTGTCTGCCTCCTTATACCCATCTCAACAGGCAACATCATGTCAGTCAAATAAGGTGGAGCCAAGCCATTGATGGCTTTATATACCATCACACAAACACGGTAGACCACCCTCTCCGGGAAACGAAGCCAATGTAGTGTTTTTAACAGCGGAGTGATGTGAGCGAATTTGGGTATCCCGAAAATGAGTCTTGCTGCCGAATTCAACACAGATTGAAAGCGATTGAACTGCTTCTTTGGCTGACCACTATAAAGCGTTGAACAATAGTCAATCCGAGACACCACAAATGCGCCCACTAGGGTCTTGACTGCATCTGACGGTAAACACTTTCTAATAGCCTTAATTTGGCGTAGTGAAAAAGAAGAAGAAAATTTAAGATTCATATTAAACGCATTCCCACAAGCAGACATATATAATAAATAATTATAAAAAATTATAAAAAACACAGAGTTTTATTTTCACAAATTGAGTTTTTATTTCCACCTCAAGTACTTTCGACTTATTCACGTCATTATCAAGAGGAAACCGATAATGACGTGAATAAGTCGAAAGTACTTGAGGTGGAAATAAAAACTCAATTTGTGAAAATAAAACTCTGTGTTTTTTATAATTTTTTATAATTATTTATAAAAATGAATTTTCACTGTGTGAATACACAAACTTTAAAAAGTCTAATAGACATATATAAGTTTGCGATTGCACATGCCGCACGTAGACCTACAATATTAAAACCCAATATCAAATGAACATAAGCCCTGCAACTCTTGCCGACCTTTCCTGACACAGGGGTGACAGATTATAGAGTAAATACAAATGAGAGTATAAAAAACCGTTCAACGTAACATATCTCTAATGAAAAATGAAAATATACGAAATTCATGCAAATGAATTGGAAACCTGTACAGCCATGTTTTGTTTAATGATTCATTGCTTTGTCTACGGTAGAACATGCCAAATGGAACATGCACTTTTAACTGTCGCATGTTCGTTGCCGGTACACGGTTACCATAGCAACGACAACTGGAGAACTGTTGTCATTGTCGACATTGGATGACAACTACAAATTATCGAGGGGATTTTACGGTTTCCAATTTCTCTCTAATTAATTCGCGTAGATAAATTATTGATATTTGATTTGGACGATGGCTGAAACATGTTTGCCAAATAACTGAAATAATTTATTCGCATAGGTATTATAAAGTTGCAAAGTTTTTTTAAAAATAGATTTGTGGAAAGGAATGCAATTCACCAACCTATTTTACCTGGCCAGTTGTCTTCATGCGAAAGCAGAAGCTTCTGTGCATGCAATAGCATCTGTTGTACCAGGGTCGAAGTTGTGGTCAAGTGGGCCAGACGCAGATTCGAACCAACGTTATTCTGTTCCAAATACGCTAGTCGAACATGCGCCTCTACGCCTCGGACATAACACCGACAAATATAGATATGCTAACATTTAAAATTAATATTCGATCTATGCCTACTAACAGACACGTCTAAGTTTGCGCTAACAAATGCTACATATGTACTTACAAATTAAAATCCAAACCTCAAATGAATGTGAGCCCTGCAACTTTTGCCGACCTTTCCTGAAACAGGGGTGATATATGCAAAAAGAAAGATTTTTTACAGGATGCGTGGTCAGCCGCATACCCGCATACCCACCTCATACCAACTTCAATAAGTCAAGGAATACAAACAATTAATTACATCCAGCTATATAAAACAAACAAACGCTTAGCAAAAACAATAAAACCAAAATACTCGTATACAACTGACCGGTGCGTAGTTCAGGGGTAACACTTCGGACTCTGAATGGAAGGATTTGGGTTCGAATACCGGCGGAGCGCGAAAAACATACCATTTATATTTTCAAATTTGCTCTTCGCTAGGTTCTCATCAAAGGTCCATCCAGCCATACAGCACCTGGGTCTTGCTTGAGAATTGGCGCTTTCTAGTGACGATGACCAAGCTCGTACATAGGTCGATAGCTCAATTGGTAGAATGCTTGCATTCCATGCCGAGAGCAAGGGTTCGATCTTAAGGTTTACTCAGCCTTCACAAGAAATGAGAACCAGCTGACCCTGTAGCTGGGAAACCCCCACTTCAACTGAAAGTGATTGGTGTGAGGCCGGCCCCCTTGCCCGTAAAAAAAGGTCCCGAATCGCCACATGCGACCCCTTCGGGGATAACGCAGGCAAGAATGTACACTATATGTGTAGCTTAGTTGCGTTTTGCAAAACATCTATAAAAAGAAAAATTGTGTGTGTATATTTAAGGTTTGTGTCAAAGTTTTAGGCTTACACGGCCGGCTGATGATGCTGGAAAGTTGCTGCCGTGGTCTGTGGGTGCTGGAGCTTCCGGATATTTCATCCATGTCTACGATGGGCTTCTTCAGAGTGAGAGTGAAATAATGAAGATGATATTGATGAAACTAGAGCTCACAAGCCCACCGTAGACATGGGCGAAACGTCCGGAAGCTCCAGCTCCCACAGACCTCGGCAACAGATCCCGGAAAACATCACTCCAGCATAACTACAATGTATGTCTCACTTTGGGGCCGTCCATAAATTACGTCATCGATTTTTGCCGATTTTCGACCCCCCCCCCCCCCCCCCCCCCTTACAATCATCCTATAGTCATTATTTTATTTTTATTTTTCTTTCTTGACGGCGGTATGCCAATTTCACAAAAAATATAAATATACATACATGTTAGAGTTACAATCGAAATGAAAGTGATGAGAAAAATGTAAGAGTAAATAAGAAGAGAAAAAAGTACAATAAAACTTAAAAATAAACAAAAGATATGAGAAAATAAAATAAAAAATTCAAGGAACAAAGAAACACAGCTTACAATATTTTTATGTGGGAGATAATAAAATATACTCATATAAATATACATACATACATACTCATAAGAATGATTTATTTTTATAAAATAAATTCCTTCAAACAATACATTGTGCAAGCTCATTCACAAATTTCAATCTCAAAGCAGACCTGAATGAATCAAGAGACATAGCAAATACATCTATATCATTATTTGATAAGTACTTGTTGGCTAACTCATGAAGTCTGTGAATTACTGTATTTTTGACATAATTTGTTGTTACAAGCTTTTGGTGGAATAATTCACAGCTTCTACTATTGTGGCGAGGTACATGCAGATATATTTGCTCACTAATGACCCCTCCCCCCTCTTGCTGTAATAATGGATGAGCTTAATAATGAATAATGTTTTAAATCTTACATAATATTTTGTATATTTTGTAGAAATTGGTATTTACAAGAACGACGTCACTTTTGGTACTCGTACATCATTTGCCATCATCCGCAGACCAGACTCCCCCCCCCCCCTTAATTCGAATGACGTAATATATGGACGGCCCCTTTGGAGAATTGAGTTTTTCAAAATTGTCTTCTGGATCTGCTTCGTGTCTATGTTGATTTGCTTATTCAACGTGTACGAGTTTTGACAAAACGTCTATAATCTATTATCTGAGTTGCAAAGATGTATTAACATTTAAAGCTCACATCAAATGCATGCCCACAAACAAACACTGTACAAATACTCTACAGATCCCGGAAAATAGCTCTCCAGCATTATTTATGGTTTATTATTTACTGGCAATATTCGTTAAATATTTAGTGCGGGGCTTAAGTTATGGCTAAATTAGTCTTGTATGGTGAGAATCAGCCCCCACATGCGTTGGGCAAGCGGACCTAATGGAATATTAAGCATTGAAAAGGATTCGGCCAGTGAAGGACAGTGCTGGCGGTAGTTAGTTCCCAAAATATTGATTTAAAATGCGTTTCATATTAGTTGGTAGATATAAGACATCGAGATCAATTTAGACACAGTTAAAAAAATAAACATAAGATAACAGCGGATTCTTCAACCTAGCAAAGAGCATGTTTAAAAATATAAATGGTATATTTTCTATATCCCGCCGGGATTCGAACCCACAACCTTACATTTACGAGTCCAAAGTGCTACCAATAGAATACAGACCTTTCAGACAGTTGATAAAATTATTGACACATTTGGATCTTGTTTTTATTACTAATGTTTTTGCCAGATACCTTGTTTTCGTCCCCTCGGGGCTGCCACTGGTTTCAGGAGGGTTCATTCATAAAATATACATGACCACTTTGCAAGGTGCTGCGGACGCCACAGGACGATAAATTCCCCAGAAAAATATCAATAATGAAATAAATCTTTCTTGATAAATTACTGGAATGGCCTGTGGAGGGAAAAGCCAGAAAAATCATGAGCTTTCTCTTATTTGTGTGTATCAATACATCGTTTCTCAAACTGCAAATAACGATCGATAATTAATTAATCACTTTCCTTGAAATCTGTTTTTACATCTTTACGTTTTTGGTTGGTATGAGGCTGACCACCCATACTGTAAACAATGGTTCACTTTGCCAATAATAATTGTAATAATATTAGGATAATTTATTTGGTGAGGGCTGTTTTTGTGTGTATCACACCTCAAGAGCCCTCTGCGTGCTTGGTCGTCGCTGTAAAAAGCGCCAATTCTCAAGCAAGACCCAGTTGTTGTAAGGTTGGATGGATCTTTCAGTGACCGGTCTTTGGTAAAGGTTTTTATGATTTTTTCAACCCAGCGAAGGGCACATTTGGAAATGTAAATGGTATATTTTTTGTGCTCCGCCGGTTTTCGAATCCACAACCTTCCCCATTTACGAGTCCGAAGTGTTGCCACTGAACTACGGACCGGTCCAATGTCACCCCTGTGTCAGGGAAGGTCGGCAAAAGGTTTAGGGTTTATTTTTTCATTTGAGGTTTTGATTTTATTTGTATGTACACATTCAGCATTTGTAAGCGCGAACTACACGTGTTTGTTTGTGGGCATGCATTTGATATGAGCTTTAAATGTTAAACATCTTTGCAAGATTATAGATTATAGACGTTTTATTGAAACTCGTACACATTGAATAGGCAAATCAACAGTGAGATACGAAGAAGATACGAAGAAGATCCAGAAGACAATTTTGAAAGACTCAATTCTCCAAAGTGAGACATACATTGTAGTTTTGCTGGAGTGATGTTTTCCGGGATCTGTTGCCGTGGTCTGTGGGAGCTGGAGCTTCCGGACGTTTCGCCCATTTCTACGATGGGCTTCTTCAGCGTGAAGTATGATGATGAAGATGATCTTGTTGAGAACTGTGGTCAAGATCATCTTCATCATCATACTTCATCATCAGCCGGCCGTGTAAGCTTAAAACTCTTACATTGTAGTTAATGAGATGCCATCAAGTCAACGCCCAGCTGGGAGACCTCCTCAAAGGTGAAGAGATAGCTGGACGTCCTCATCTCAGGTTCCAAGAGCCCAATGAAGTCTTATTATTTATTTTAATCACAGATCAAAAGATGCGAATCAAGAAAAAAGAGGTTTTATAGACGCCATGTCTGAGCCCATTAGGTAGTGGTAATTTTATTGGCGTATGACGTAAAAAATGGCGCCAGTTAAAATATTGTCAGGTATTCTTGATGATGGCTTTCATCCTGAGGTAGCATATTAGATCCGAAAACTCCTTGGTATATTTGTTTTTTGAAAATAGTGTTGCTGTGTATGTTCCTTGACTTATAGGTTGGTATGCGGCTGACCACCCATGCTGTAGAAAATGGTTCACTTTGCCAATGTCACCCCTGTTTCAGAGAAGGTCGGCAGGAGTTGCAGGGTGGGTGTTCATTTGAGATTCTGGTTTTTAAATTGTAGGACTACGTGCGGCATGTTTAAGCGCGAACTTGAACATGTCTGTTATGTGAAAATGCATATAATGAATCTCTAATGTTACTTATCTTTTGCAACTTAGATTAGATTAGTGTCTTATTTTGCACACAAAATGATTATTTTTAATGAAAACAATATATTACATTTAAGTGTTGTTTTTTTTGATCCGTTATCAAAATCTTTGAGAAACGATGTGCTTATAAATGTTGGAAAAATATTCAATTTATTATTATTGCTCATCGGCACCAAAATACGTTTTGTCTCTAATCTAATCTAATCTAATCTAATCTAATCTAATCTAATCTAATCTAATCTAATCTAATCTAAGTTGCAAAGATATGTTACATTGGAGATACACATTACATGCATTCTCACAACCAGACACGTACAAGTTCGCGCTTGCACATGCCTCATGTGAACCTACAACATAAAAACCAATCTCAAATGGACATACACCCTGCAACTCTTGCCGTCCTTCCCTGAGACAGGGGTGACATTGGCAAAGTGAACCATTTTTACAGCATGGGTGGTCAGCCGCATACCAACCTATAAGTCAAGGAACTCTGGTCTCTGCACTCTGTATCTCTACACTGTGTATTTCAACAATGTATGAAAACTAAATCACTGGATAGGTGTGCTTGAAAATACAAACCAGGTCAAGCACTTAGGTCCAAAATAACCAATTTTAAATAAGCATGCAGTTTGGTTTTGTATATAAGACCTGTAACCAACTTGAATATGGATCAAAGTGTAAGTAAGAATTGGTTTGAAAAGTGCGAGATGGAGTTCGGAAATTAAAAAAGGCATTGAATACCACACGCGGTAAATGACAGTTTTATACTGAAATGTAGGACGAAGGGGACAGAATCGTGTGAGCTACATAAAGAGTTACGAAAACACATTCTAATCAAGAATTAGTATATTTTTTTAAATAAAAGACAAGCCAACGTTTTAAAAGCAAAATTGGAGGTACATTTTGATCAAAGAAGTTAAAAAAACAGAGGTATCAAATGTACCGTTGGAATTAGCGTTTTATCCGTCCTATCTCTTTCAAGATACCTTCAAAGCAGGGACGTACATAGAATTTCAAACTAGGTAGGCAAAAATTTGAATTTTTTTCGATATCCGGATAAATATTTAACGTCAAAAAAACTATGTTAGTACATAAATAGATAAATATTAGGATGATTTATTTGGTTAGCGCTTTTTTTGCGTCAATTATACCTTAAAAGCCTTCTGCAAACTTGGTTCTCGGTATAGAAAATGCCAATCACTGAACTATGACCCAGTTGCTGTAAGGCTGGATGGATTTTTGGTGACAGCTTTTTGGTAGGAGTATGATTTTTTCAACCAAGCGAAGAGCAAACTTTGAAAATCAGATTGCAATGAGGTTCGCACGAAAAATTGACATAAACAAAACTCTGCTGTCATCCGTTCGGGCTACTAGGGAAAAGGGAAACAAATATTTAGTTATTGGTTGCTAAGGGCGGTAGTCCCGTATAAGACTGATGCTTACGCGCTAAGTTTACAATTCAAAATTGCTTTGATCTGATTCGGTCGGTAGCTCAGGTGGTAGTGTGCTTGCATTCCATGCCGAAAGCTCGGGCTCGAATCCCACCGAGGCGAGGGTGTCAGAAATGATTTCCCGTTTTGGTGTTTATTTCAAACCCCAAAATAAAATACCAGCAAGGCTTTCTCAGCCTTCACAAGAAATGAGTACCAGCACTCTCGGGAGCTGGGAAACCCCCACTTCAACTGAAGTGGTTGGCGTAAGGCCGGCCCCCTTACCTGTAAAAATAAATAGGTTCAACTCGCCACATGCGACCCCTTCGGAGATAACGCGGCAAGAAGTTACACTATATGTGTAGCTTAGTTGCGTTTTTTTTGCGTTGATTGAGATAAAAAGTCAATAAATACGCTTCTATTGAAAAAAAATGTCACTCTTTTACTAAGCCCATTAAATTTGAAAACTTAAAAATATTGACAGGCTTGATTTTGAAAAATGTCTTACAGCTGTTCCGACATCATTATTTGGGCTCAGTTGGGAATCAAATCCGCGACCTTCCTATTATTAGTCCTATATTCGGAACACTGCACTATAGACCGGTATTACACACACCTCACAGTGTCAAAGTATTGTTACGCATATTTGATTGTCTGTGTTTTTTTACTTGTGTGAGTGTGCCTTTGTGTCTAGATGTAGCTGTTTAAATAATTGTACTTGTATTTGTTCGATATTGTTGGAGTGTTTGCTCAAATGCTCTTAATAAAAATTCTAGCAGGGTCTTTCGTGTGCTAGAATAACTCTTATACACGTATAAATAGAGATCGATACGCTTTGCGCGGAGACTGGTTTCTCAGCTGGCGAGCAATACAGAACAAAAGTTAACTCTGTGAACGCACCAAATGTGAAAGAAATCTTAAAATTAATTGTGTGAAATAAATAACCTAAGGTTTTTATTAAATTAAAACCGTAAATCACAACAGTATTATTAAGTTAAAAAAACACAGTTAGAATCGAATTTAGGATTTGGTAATGAATCAACTATTTGCCTGTATCAAGATTCCGCCTCTTCTTCACAAGAACGTTGTACCGCCTCTTTGAAATTGTTTCTCTTTAGCTCAAAAGCTCCGTACCCCAAGTATACAACATTTCATTAAAACTCAATCGTTACGCTTACGAAAAAATGTATTGAAACTGTAACAGCGCTCACAGCGAGTTTTTTAGTATCCAAACATTTTTGTTGAAATTCTCTTATTAACGTTGGTATACTGTCGACTTATCTCCTAGTCCAGTGCTCGGCAACCAGTGTGTCGTGAGCTGAATGCAGGTGTGCCACTGGTAAATACAGAAAGGTCGTCAAGAGTTGCAGGGCTTATGTTCATTTGACGGTTGTATTTTAATTTGTAATTAGACATACAGCATTTATAAGCGCGAACTTATACGTGCCTGTTTGTGTGCATGCATTTAATATGTATTTTAGATGTTAACATACCTTTGCAACTTAGATTACAGATTGTAAAATTGGGTATCGATTTAACACCAATATATTGATACCTTAAAGGTATAACTGAATAAGTGACATATTAAGCTAGTATGGGTTTGTCAAATCAAGCCATCGTTTCTTCCTAATTTCTACGAGACAAAACACTACACGGTGTGAAAATCCTGTAATTTATAAGTTTGTCATGAGTATTTACTTATAATTATTTTACAAATTCGGTCGATACCTCAGTTGGTATAGTGCTTGCATTCAATGACGTGAGAAAGGGTTCGATCCCCACCGAGGGTGTCAGAAATGATTTCCCGTTTCGGTATGTATTTCCGGCAATTACCAGCAAGGCTTAATCAGTCTTCACAATAAATTACCGTCGTAAAGTCGTCGGGGTTATGGCCGAGGGGGCCAAGTGGGCTGATCTTTCTAGCGTGTTTCGAATGGAACAAAGTTGGTTCGATCCCCGCTTGGGTCATTTGACCATAACTTTGACCCTGGTTCAACAGATGTTATTGGGTAATTATTATTTAATAATTCATTAAAAATAAAACAATAATGAACTTAAATGATGATATTATTACCTGTTTCTGGCCAGGCAGAATAGGTTGGTGAATTGCATTCCTTTTTATAAAATAAAAATATATTTAAAAAAAAATTAGAACCAGCCCCCTCGCAAGCTGGGAAAACCCCACTTCAACTGAAATGGTTGGCGTGAAACAGGCGTGTCCCGAATCGTCACATGATTTCCACTCAAGGATAACGTAGGCAAGAAGTTACACTTTATGTGTAGCTTATTTGCGTTGCGTAGATGAGAAAAAGTTGTGAAGCACTCTCCTAGTCGACGCTTTTCAATTTATTTTCTCAATTATTTGTAAGCCGCCGACGCCGTTTGGAAATTCCGCTTACGAGTATACACAAGTGAAAGGCTTAAGTCCGTAAAGTTGCGAGAGATGAACGAAATATACAAGGTACGCTACGGTGCGAGAGCTTTAAAGTTATGGATTCCCCGCGGCAAGTCTACCTGCTCGATTGCCGAAAATGCTTTCAATTTCCGACTTGTACCTGAATCTTTTAATCCGTTGAAAAAGGTGTGCTTAGTTCAATTCTTGGTTTGAATGAGCTATTTTTAAGGGAGCACTGAAACGGCATTTTTGTAAATATATGTCTTTTCTGTGATAGGGAGGGCCCTTAAGGTGTTACACACACAAAAACGCTCTTTATTATCTTATCTAATCTAATCTCAGCTGCAAGGATATATATCATTTAAGATTCACATTAAGTGCATTCCCACAAGCAGACATGTGTAATTTCGCGCTAACACATGCCGCATGTGGACCTACATTATAAGAACCCATCTCAAATGAACATAAGCCCTGCAACTCTTGCCGTCCTTCCCTGAGAGAGGGGTGACATTGGCAAAGTGAACCATTTTTTCACAGTATGGGTGGTCAGCCGCATACCAACCTATAAGTCAAGGAACATACATGACAAATTACATTTTTAAATCACTAAATTATAATATGTATGGACATCAAAAACTAACAGAAAACAAATTTTAATTTAAAAAACCCTTATTATGTATAAAATAAATAAACATATACATCTACACATACATGCACACGCATCAACTCTATAATCTAAGTTGCAAAGATATACTGGAGCATGCCCCAAAGGGCACATGTGAGTTCGCGGTTACTATTCTGCATGCGTGCATATAAAATTAACAAAACCTCACATGAACATTTAGTCGCTAGGATGGTCGAGGGAGTAAGGCGTTGGTACTTGAATTAGGCAAAACGCCGGTTCGAGCCCGGCCTTGTCCTATCAACAATAACTTCGACCCTGGTTGAACAGATGTCATTGCATGCACACTTTCGCATATAGACTACTGGCTAGGTAAAATAGGTTGGTGAATTGCATTCCTCTTCACTAATCCATTACATTTTTTCAATGAAAAAAAAACATAAACTTTGCAATAACTCCTGCTTCCTTTCCGCGCAACCGGGTGGCATTGGAAATAGTGACCCACGTTTGCACGGCATGGGAAGTTATTCTCTTTATTATGGTGTGATAACATTGAAAGCACACAAGGATATAAATCAACTCGTGAACAAAAGCTCTGTTGGTTTATTTTTACATTATCAATTTATTAAACATGTTGATTTTAAAAGCTTAGCTGTTAACAATGCAGAACAACCGCTAACCAGCACTGACTCTGTTTTAGTAAAAAAAAAACGATGAAAAATACAAGAATATACAATTTACTATCGACGCCAAAAATAAAAGTGCTGAACGGATTTCTCAACGTTTTTGGATATTGTTTTCCGTAGATTTATTAACCCCTCTACGCCCGGCTGGGGTGGGAGCGGACTCGCGAAATAAGCTGCGAATTTTGATGATTTACAAATACTTCTGTGTGTTTTTTTTTCCTTCGTTACTTGGAAGGGAGCCAAGAAAAATTAAGAATGAAGCAGAAAATATGGTTTATTGCTTTATTGGCAGTTTTACTTTTTTTTTGCACAAGTATGCGTTTCAACGTAATGAAATATGTATATATCGATATATGAGCAAAATAAGGATAAATACTTTAACTAAGAGCTTGAATTATTCTGCATGAATGTCTTTCATGCAGATTCCTTGACTTATATGTTGGTATGCGGCTGACCACCCATGCTGTAGAAAATGGTTCACATTCCCAATGCCACCGCTGTTTTAGGGAAGGTCGGCAGGAGTTGCAGGGTGTATGTCCGTTTGAGATTTAGTTTTGATGTTGTAGGTTCACATGCAGCATACGCAAGCGCGAACTTGTACGTGTCTGCTTGTGAGAATGCATGTAATATGAATCCCCAATGTTACATATCTTTGCAACTGGTCTAAAAATGGTTCAGATGTAGGAATAAGAAAGGATGGTAGGGAAGAGAGGAATCCTGGGAAAAAGTGGGAAGGACTACAACTCGCAGAAATCAAACTCGATGTATTTGCAACACGCCATTTATTTGGCTCACTGCCGCTAACACATGTTGACAGGTTGATGGTCAAAGCACAAGAGAAAGTTTTACAATAAAAAATGACATAAGACGTCAGACAAGTCTTCTTCCTCTTTTAGCTTTTTAGTTGTTAGACAAAATGAGATTAGACGTCAAAATCGTCTTCTTCTTCTTTTAATGCTAGTTATCATATTAAATTCAGACCAGCAACTTAGATTAGATTAGATTAGATTAGATTAGATAGAAATGATTTTAATTCCCCAGTTTCAGAATTTTCAGAAACGGTAATTTGAGACAGCAATAAAATATTATGTTACAAGTGGAAGTAAATTTCTGAGAAAAATAAATACTAACCTAATTATAAGCTAACACAATCTTATCAATAAATTATCTATAATTTAAGTTGATATTTTGAAGTTAAAAGTTAAATATTAAAGTTGAAGTTAAATGTACATTTTACATATAGGTACAGACGATTGATATAAAATGTGTGTCTACAAGCAGACCCGTAAAAGTTCACGCTTACACATGGCGCATATTTACAAATAAAACAGAAAACTCAATTAAATGAACATAAGCCCTGCAACTCTTTCCTGCTTTCCTAGAAACAAAGGTCACATTGGACGTATGTTAAGAATTTTTACTTTTTTTTTCATTACTAAATAAGGCCGTAAAATAAAAATCTGACATTTTCAACGATTAAGTATATAAATTTAAAAAAAAATACGTGAATCAATAAAAAACTAAGGGTTGACCTTTTCTTTATCTTCTCTCCAGGTGACTGAGGATGCCTCCTAGTTGGTAAAAAATTATAGGTGAAGCGGAAAAACTCAAGACTGACTTTTTTGCTTTTTGTCTCTGGGAGTCTGAAGATCTCCCAGCTATCTCAGCTTGTTTTAATTGAAAATAAAGGGTTAAAACTCAGGACTGACCTTTTATCTTTTTGTCTCCAGGTGTCTGAGGATGTCTCCCAGCTGGCCCTCCCGCCGGCAGCTGGTGCTCTGGCTGGCCCTGCTGGCGGGACTGCTCGCTGCACTGAAGGCGGTCACCGCAGCAGCTCCAGCCTGCCGCATCTCGGAGTACCCCTGCCGCAGCGGGCGGTGCATCCGCCTGGATAGGTTTTGCGATGGCAACGATGACTGCGGGGACAATAGCGATGAGCCGAGGACCTGCACAGGTAAAGAAACTTTGGTTAAAATAAAGGTCATTGTTGAGTCGGTAGAGGTTTGTTTGTGGTTGATTAGCCAAGGATCTTTGTATTCTATGTAGGGAAACGTTGATGAATTTAAAGGTCATTGTATAGTCAAGCGATTTCTGGATAGATTTCGCGATAGCTACATATACCACTGTGATAAAAGCGATGAGTCGAGAACCTGTACAGATACAATAACTTTGACTAAGTAAAAGGTCATTGTTGAGTTGGTAGAGGGTAGTTTCTGGGTTAGCCATGGACAATAGTTGATGAATATAAAGGTCATTGTTGAGTCAAGCGATGATTGAATAGATTTTGCTACGCAAAAATTAATGTGGAGACAACAGCGATGGGCCGCAACCCTATACAGATTAAGAATTCATTTCTGAAAGTAAAGGTCATTGCAGAGTTGAACGACGCTTGATTAGATTTTTCGATGGCTACAAAGACCGCGGTGTTGGCAAAGATAAGCCGAGAACCTACACAAGAAAAAAAAACATTGATTAATTAAAAGGTCATTGTTGAGTCATTGAAGGTCATCTGTAGATTGTCCATAGAAAGGTAGTGTTCTTTATAAAGAGATGCCTTCCTATTTGCACCATGTTTGATGTCCTGCTTCATCTCATTTATCCACGAAAACGGTGCAGAGCCATCATAAACGCGGGCTCACGGCCATAAAGGAGACTCGATGATCCGCACGGAGACTAAAGAGTGCGGACTGGCAGTCGTGTGGAAGAGTGTATGGTGCGGAATGAAGCCCAGCCGCGACCTTTGGAACGCAATTAACTTCGTGGAAAATTGCGCATCAGATGACACATGACTGCTCTGAGAGGACGCTTATTGGGTAGTCACGCAATGCACAGTGGGCAAACGTGAAAAATCAGATATGAATTCAACTTATAAATACAAATCTCTAGAACTAATGCGACTGTACAACAAAGTCGTTTGGAAGTGGTTGATCAAAGAGACCAAGATAAAAATCATATGCCTAACCTTCATTAAGCTAGAAAACGACACAAAAAATGAACAGTTTGCAACAATTTTGATGTATCCTTACATTAAAAAAGAACAGCTGCTGCCAGTGAAGCGACGCCATCTTGAAAATCGTAAGTTAAAGTTACTAAATAGTTACTGGCGAAATTCGGTGAGTGAAATATTATGATGATTTAACTAAAATTTTAGTATTTTTTTGGCATTTTAGTTAACTTTACTATACTTCAAAATACCGGGTCTTAGTGAGCCCTGTTTTTGTGAGAACCACACTTCAAGAGCCCTCTGCCAGTTTGCTAATTCTCCAGCAAGACTAAGCAAGAAAAAGGTTGGATTGTTACTGTAAGGTTTTCGTAACCGGTCTTTGATACACGTATTAGAAGTATTCAACCCAGCGAGGAACATAATTGAAAAGAAAATGTTTTTATTATGTGCTCTGCTGGGAATTGAACCCACGATTTTTGGATTACGTGCCACTACACTAAATACGGTAAACCACTACACTAAAGACGGTAAAAGGGTTGGCCTAATACAGTAATACCATATTATTAGTCTTGAGACTACTATATAATCTTAGGGATCTTTAAGTTTTGTGTTTATCAACAGTGTGGACCGGTCCGTAGTCCGTAGTGGCAACACTTCGGACTCGTTAATGGAAGGTTGTGGATTCGGATCCCGGCGGAGCACAAAAATATACCATTTATATTTCGAACGTGCTCTTCGCTGGGTTGAAAAATTCATAAACCTTTACCAATGACCGGTCACCAAAGGTCCATCCAGCCTTACAGAAACTGGGTCTTGCTTGAGTATTGGCGCTTTGTAGCGACGACCAAGCTCGTACACCTCTGCGGCACTACAACAAGTGTCATAGACACCTAGAGTCTTTAGAATCTGGGGAGTCTCCCGCACAGGATTTCTTAAAAAAAAAAAAAAAAGTGTAGTAACTCGGTCCTCATTCCTCTAGGGATGGCCAGAGTCTGTATAGAGTTGCCGTCACTTCTGCCCACGTTAGAAAAGCAAAGATTTACAACAAAAAACCTCCGACTCTTCAATATTGAACCCGAATAGCTGTATTATATTGGGACCAACCCTACTCTCTTATAGAAATATTCCCTTTTATAGGGTTGGGCCTCAAGACCTCTCACACCAGTGGGTCCTAGTCTTTTTCGACTGAGGACCACTTACACTATTCTTTTTTTCAACCGAAGACTACAATATAAATTGTTTTGCTTTTGACATTTTCAGTGACCACTAATTAAAGAGAAATAATCAATTCAATCGTAAGCAATAAAAAAAAAAACAATTGAATAAAAGTTTTAGGCTTACACGGCCGGCTGATGATGCTGGAGTGATGTTTTCCGGGATCTGTTGCCGTGGTCTATGGGAGCTGGAGCTTCGGGACGTTTCGCCCATTTTTTACGATGGGCTTCTGAGGGATCAGCAAACCATCTTGCTTCTAAAAATATGTGTTTGTTTTGTAGAAGCAGATGGTTTGCTGATATACCACATAGTTTCACATGCGAAAAATACACAGATGTCGCTGCTAAACCTACAAACTCGTATCGAAAGTGTATTTAGTTTCCACATATAACGAACGGATGAAAATGAAGAATTGTACGAATTGTTGAATGGTACGAAAGTTGAAATTGTGGATGAATTTAGATACTTGGGAAGTATGTTTGAGAAGAATGGAAAGATGACAAGAGAACTTGAGAATAGGGTGTGCAAGGGAAAGCAAGTGGTCGGTGCAATAGGAAGAATAGCAAAGAACAAGCGATTGACGATGGATCTGAGAATGGCGGTACACAATGGCATATTGTTACCGACTTTGATGTATGGAAGTGAAGCATGGACAGTGAACGATAGCGAAATGAGTAAAGTGTGTACGGTGGAAATGAAGCATTTGAGAAGCATGACAGGAAAAACTCTGAGGGATAGAGTTAGGAATGAATGGGTAAAGAAAGAATGTAATTTGAAAGAGGATGTGAAAGTTAAAGTACAAAAGAATGTGATGAGATGGTTTGGGCATGTGGAAAGAATGAAAGATGATAGACTGACAAAGTATGTATACAAAGAAAGTGTGAAAGGAAAAAGAGGGAAGGGACGACCGAGAAAAGTATGGAGTGATCAGATTGAGGAGATTGTGAAAGAATGGGATATACAAAGTGAGCGTAAAAGAAGAAAATGCATGAAAAAGGTGATGGATATGAATGAATTGAAAGAGGTATGTAAGGATAGGAAAAAATGGAGGCAACTCTGCAGAGGCTCTGGCCACCCCTAGCGGAATGGCGACAGAGTTACAGTTACAGAAACCCCGAGTGTACACACACTCGCATCACAGTTCTCATCAAGATCATCTTCATCATCATATATTATGCTGAAAAAGCCCATCGTAGAAATGGGCGAAACGTCCGGAAGCTCCAGGTCCCATAGACCACGGCAACAGATCCCGGAAAACTAATTGCCTCCAGCAATAAAACAATAGTCTTTATTTTGAAAGGTTGTGCTTATTTGGCCAACAAATGGAAGATAGTGCTTGCGCGGTGGTCTGGTCGTAAGTTCAGTGGGTAGAATACTTGCGTTTCATACCAGAGGGCTTGGGTTTGATTACTATCAAAGGCGCCAGAATTATTTCCCGTTTCGACGTTTATTTCAAACCCAAAATAAAATACCGACTAAGTTTGCTAAGCCTTCACAACATATGAGAGTCAGCCCCCTCGGAAGCTCTTAAAAAGGGTATAAAGACGGCCCCCTTACTTGTGAAAATAATGAGGTTTCACAAGACAAAGACGTCGCAGTAAAAAGTTGCACCATGTATGGTGTTACGATTTAACTGGGGTTCAATTTCATAAAACTTCGGTCAAATTGATTTTACACAATTTATTTTAGACTTCGCTCACATAAGGTTCACATTTTATACTTTTGTATGTCTCGTAACGACTCGGGTACTAATCGGATACTGATGAGCTCCAAAGCACTGCGATCCGTATTTATAGGTGACCAAGTGCTATTCTAGCATATACCAGACCATACCATAAGTTGACATAACAATAACATTTTTCGGGCTATGTAGCCGTGGTCTGGTTGATCAGATCCTGTAAGAAGATCACAGCGACTAGCCAACCGCTGATAATGCCCATCGGAGCAATGGGAGAAACTGTTCGGAATGAATCAACCAGACCACGGCTACATAGCCCAAAAAAAGTAATTGTTATGTCAACAAGTACCAGCCGTGAAAGCTTCAACATACCATAAGTGTCTCGAACAGAAGCTTCGAGCAAATACGAGTAGGTACAACCATCAAATACTTACGTCTAGACACACAATCATAAGTAAACATGCACAGAAATAATTTTTTTAATGATAATAATAATAATCTAAGTTGCAAGGATATATTAACATTCAAAGCTCCTATTAAATGCATGCCAACAAACAAACACGTGTAAGTTCACGCGTACAAATGCTAAATGTGTACTTACAAACTGAAATCCAAACCTCAAATGAACATAAACCCTGGAACTTTTGCCGACCTTCCCTAAAAACAGGGAATATTCCTTGTTAAGGAAGGAATCGAAATAAACAGGCACCCCAACTTCAACAGAGATGACAGCTACAAATTTTCCAGTATATGGAGGCCAGTAGGTACTAACTTCCATAATCCCCCCTTTCATTAATCGAACGATTTCACAAGAAGACATAATATCGTCCTTCTGTACAACTGGGGCTATTGCGACATCTATGAATGCATCACCGAAGGTTAATAAAAGTACCTACAACCTTCGGCCTCGATCAAATAACAATAATTCAACAGTTCGTGGTTCTTCTTTATAGAAGAGACACGTCTCCTGAGGACGTCGGATATGACTCCGACGAAACGTAGAGAAAATCGTTCTTCTCTTTTGCACGGTCAGTAAAATCCGTTTTTTTTTCATTCTATAAAAGGGAATATTCCTCTTCGCAAATCTATTAATACATAAAACACGCACACTTTTTGAGAACCCCTGTCTTAGGAACCCTTTTGTATGGGGTATCTGTAAATAATTAAGCCCATGGTCGCATGTAGGTACCGCCATTGCAGACCCCAAAACTTGCCTGGGACCTTGTGGAGTGCTTTGAATGGCCTTTACAGTTTTTTTGTTGGGCCCTAGAATGCCAAACACAAAAAAAAACAGCCCCCAGATTTGTTGAAAGTTTAATTTATGCTTTGGTGATTGAAAATTAAATTCGTTTTGTTGGTAGAGAGTCCAAAGCTTTTTTTGTTCATCTCAAAACTCAATTGAAAAAATTTAAACATAATTTCAAAATGCAAGTGACGAAGAAAGTATATGCTGCAAGAATTGATGGATGTCGTGGAAGAGGAAGACCGAGAAAGGTATGGATGGACCAAATTTTCGAAATAGCGAGTGAATGGGATATCCAGAGTCATAATAAAAGGAGAGCTTGTATGAAAAAGGTTATGACTCTGGATGAAATGAAAGAAGTATGCAAGGACAGGAAGAAGTGGCGGCTAATCTGCAAGGCTGATTTGTAATGTTGGTTTATTAGTTTGCTACATTTTTTGCATAATAAATTTTTGACTTTTTTTGTATAGATTTATTTTTAAGGTTTTGTTATTTTTTAAATTTAAATGTAATTTATTATTCATATTCCTTGACTTATAGGTTGGTATGAGGCTGACCACCCATACTGTAAAAAATGGTTCACTTTGCCAGTGTCACCCCTGTTTCAGGGAAGGTCGGCAAAAGTTGTGGGGCTTATGTTCATTTGAGGTTTGAATTTTATATGTAAGTACACAATCAGCATTTGTAAGCGCGAACTACACGTGTTTGTTTGTGGGCATACATCTAAGAGCTTTGAATGAATATATCCTTGCAACTTAGATTATAGATTATAGATAGAGAAGTGTGTTCGTAATTTTTTTTTTAATTCTGTAATCTATGAAATAAGTTGCAACAGTACATTTACATTTCAGATTCATAATAAATGCAAGCTCAAAAGCACACACATGTAGAGCTGCACTTACACATGCCACATGGGTGCTTATTAAAAAAATCTTTAAATGAACATAATCCCTGCAACTCTTTCCGCCTTTTTCTGAAGTAAGGGTGATGTTGATAACAGTTAATATTTTTATAGTATGGGTGGTTAGCCTCATTCCTATTATTTAACCAATATGTCGACACATGAAAGGTAATACTGAATAAGCCCGGCCGATAGCTCAGTTGGTAAAGTGCGTATTCCATGCTGAGAGCTCGGGTTCAAATCCCACCGAGGCGAGGGTGTCAGAAATGATTTTCCGTTTCGGTGTTTATTTAAAACCCAGAAATAAAATATCAGCAAGGCTGGGTACTGGGAAACTCCCACTTCAACCAAAGTCAACCGAAGTGGGAACCCTTACCTGTAAAAATATATAGGTTCCACTCGACACATGCAACCCTTTCGGGGAGAACGCAGCAAGAAGTTACACTATATGTGTAGCTTAGTAGTGATATATTAGGCGAACATGGGTTTCTCAGATAAATGCACCTTTTTTTTACTATTTTCGACGAGAGAAAATGTTATGTTTAGATTGAAAGGTATCTTCCAGGATACTTACATCCGGCTAGCTCTCATCAGCATCACTCTCAGGGCGTGGGGCTCTTTCTTTGGTATTGCTTACTTATATCTTGGGAAGGGTTTTATAATTAAAAGATAAGTTTGACATGAACAAATAAGGGTTTATTTAATCTACTAATATGGGGATAAAGGGGAATTTAGGGATTGGCACGACCTACAGGTTGTCACTAGAACACTCCCTATTCCGTTGGCTGGAGTTCTAAACGGAAGGCCTGGGGCAGCGCCCCAGGCTAGCGGTGGTTCACAAGGTGGACGCCTCCACACGTGAGAGCCTCTGGGTGGGCGCTCCTATGCCTCTGGTCCACAAGGCGGGTGCCTTGCTGGCAGGAAATCCAAGTAGATGGGGGGGAAGGGAGCTCCATCGTAGTGCCCCCTCCTGCACCGCTTGGTGCTTGGTCGCTAACGTCTGACTCACTTCACATCTCGCCGGGAACTGATGACCGACGGCCCGATTAGTTCACACGGTGCAGTTCGGCCGCTTCCGTGACCGTTCGGCTCCGTTCGGCTCACAAACATACACTGCACACTTCGGGATTGTTCTTTCAATGTTATTATAAAATAACATAACATTCCCCTTTCTCACAAAAATAAAGAAAGAAAAAACCAGGAGCAACACAACAGTCTTCACACACAACACCAGGTCTTTGGCCATTAAGAAAATTGAAAATGTTATGGGAACACAAAAAGGAAATGGGGATTTACAGGAACATCCTTCTGTCCTATCAACACACCAGAAAGAAGGAAGAAGAAAACTGGTGGCTGTGAGAATTATCGATTTGGTTTGGGAAATTTCAAGGTGGTTCCAATAACCGACAAGACGCGGATTAAAAGCGATCTTGTAACAAGGCCTTTTTTCTTCACCAAAACATGTCGAAAACTCTAAACAATAAATTATAATCACAGCAATCAAAACATATTTTACACTGGTACTTATATTAACCAAGTCATAACTCGTTACAAGAGTCGACTATTATATAACAATAAGTTCTGAGCTGAATACAAAAAAAAATTACATATAGAGACAACATCCAAGACTCACTCAAAATATTTAATATGTTAGTGCGTAAAATCCACTACGAACTCACTCGAAAAAAGAGTGGAACATTCCATATAAAACATCCTAAAGTGATAATGGAATACACAAACAAAATATTACAAATACACCAGCTCTTTCGAGCCTCAAACACGTCTGTTCTCACAGATATTTTCCCCCTTCGACAAAATGAACAAGGCTTTAAGTGTCATCTTATACACAAAAGTGCATATCAGATCCCAGATTTACGTAACGTAACATCTCAAGAAAATGCGCTCCCTTTTCCAAGAAAAAGGCCAGCATTTCTTCCCCTTACATCAATTTCCACTCAAAGCAGTGATAATTTCATCCCTACATCAACATACCGTGGAAAATCCACACACGGACCTACGAAAGTAGAATCCCGGAAAACGGCTTCCCTTGTCCAAAGGACCACATTTTCCCACTCTTTCTCGGTGGCGCCACTTCATTTTTTAGAAGAATAAAGAAACTTCATTATTCAATCTTTTTCCAAAGGGTTAATTCGGAAAACCATTGAAATTTTACAAAAAAAACTGTAGAAGATATTTACATACATAAAAACAAATGTAGTCAAGAAATCCTAATTCTAACTAAATTACCTATTTGTACACTATAAAACAAAATTTCTCCGATGTTTTTTGAGAACCGTTCAAGTTTAAATCTCCAAGTGACCCGTATATCAGTCAAACATCGCACAAAAGTGATATGCTATTGGCTTGCAAGAAATAAAACCATCGTAAATATTAAACTAAAATGAATCCTAAGCTACCTTTTTACAAAAATTACAATCCTCTATCGTTTTTTGAGGGTTCTTGGAACGATTTCAATGTTCCCTGACAACACACATAAGTACCTAAAGCTAATCTATAAAATTATTTACAATGGCAGCCAACAGAATAGCCATAGTTCGTAGTAAATTTCCGAAAGGACCTAATCACCAGTTTACCCCGAAAAAAATAAATATTGTAAAATGTTTTTGAGAATAGCACATTAAAAAACCAAATGGGGGAAAAAACATCATGAATTACCAAACACTTAATCCTTACATTAAATAAAATACTTCTGAGAATCCTTTAATGTGGAAAAAAGTTTGTTAAAAGCTTTTATGAAAAAAACATAAAGTGAAAGTTTATTTGCCTAGCAACAAATAATGCATCAATTTCAAGGTAGGTACTTATGTAAAATAAACAAAGCTAGATTTCTGTGAAAAAAATTAAACAAAATAATGATGCTTTCTCAAATGAATTCTCAAAAATGCATGTACATTTTATTGATATTAAAATTTCACAGAATTTTAAATCGTCAAAGTACATTTACGCAAATGCAAAAAACAAAAAGGAAGCGACCAAAATAGTGTTAAAATCAAAATAGACAGAAATACTAAATGTTGAAGAAAAAATGAAATTTGGCGTAAAAAATTAAAATATGACGAGGTTTCTTAGCAAATGATACAAGATTTAATGATTTATTTTTCAGGCTTCTCAAAGATTGCATGTCAATTTATATTGATATAAAAATTCTATCATAATTTTTAATCGTCAAAAGGACATTAAAGCAAAATGCAAAAGCAATCAAAACAAAAACAATTCACTCTCAAATCAAGGCAAGAAAACATATGACGTCATAATGAAAGCAAATAAAAATACACAAAAAAAAACAGAGTTTCAAAAAACAATTCCCAAAATAAAAGTTCGCAATATCGAAAGAATCCCAGTTGGATGCGCCAGTGTTATGTTTAGATTGAAAGGTATCTTCCAGGATACTTACATCCGGCTAGCTCTCATCAGCATCACTCTCAGGGCGTGGGGCTCTTTCTTTGGTATTGCTTACTTATATCTTGGGAAGGGTTTTATAATTAAAAGATAAGTTTGACATGAACAAATAAGGGTTTATTTAATCTACTAATATGGGGATAAAGGGGAATTTAGGGATTGGCACGACCTACAGGTTGTCACTAGAACACTCCCTATTCCGTTGGCTGGAGTTCTAAACGGAAGGCCTGGGGCAGCGCCCCAGGCTAGCGGTGGTTCACAAGGTGGACGCCTCCACACGTGAGAGCCTCTGGGTGGGCGCTCCTATGCCTCTGGTCCACAAGGCGGGTGCCTTGCTGGCAGGAAATCCAAGTAGATGGGGGGGAAGGGAGCTCCATCGTAGTGCCCCCTCCTGCACCGCTTGGTGCTTGGTCGCTAACGTCTGACTCACTTCACATCTCGCCGGGAACTGATGACCGACGGCCCGATTAGTTCACACGGTGCAGTTCGGCCGCTTCCGTGACCGTTCGGCTCCGTTCGGCTCACAAACATACACTGCACACTTCGGGATTGTTCTTTCAATGTTATTATAAAATAACATAACAAAAACACTAAAAAATGTGAAAATCCTGTAGTTAAGAAGTTTTTCATGAGCACTTTCTTATAATTAGTTCACTTACTATGAGAGGCAACACTCAATAAAATGTTTATCCACGATTTCCTTAATCAGTGAATCAGCACATATTCAGTTTACTTTTTAGGTTAACGCAACTAAGCTACACATATCGTGTAACTTCCTGCCTGCGTTTTCCCCAAAGGGGTCGCATGTGGCGATTCAGGACCTATTTATTTTTACAGGTAAGGCGGCCGGCCTTACACCAACCACTTTAGTTGAAGCGGGGGTTTCCCAGCTCCCAAGAGGGCTGGTTCTCATTTATTGTGAAGGCTGAGTAAACCTTGAGGTCAAACCCTTGCTCTCGGCATGGAAACATTCTACCATCTGAGCTATCGACCGTTTTACGAACTTGGTCGTCGTCGCTTCAAAGCGCCGATTCTCAAGCAAGACCCAGTTGCTGTAAGGCTGGATAAACCTTTGCTGACCGGTCATTGGTAAATGTTTTATGAATTTTTCAACCCAGCGAAGAGCAAATTTGAAAATATAAATGGTATATTTTTTGTGCTCCGCCGGGAATCGCACCCACAACCTTCCCATTCAGAGTCCGAAATGTTACCACTGAACTACGAACCGGTCACTATTTGAATATGCATCCCTTCAAAAAACTCCTGATAACTTTCTAAAAAATATTATAAGTTAAACTACCTTGCATGAAGTTACTGGAACAATTACTGGAGTTCCTTTGTTCACAGCTCATCTTTAATTTAGTAAAGTTCAAGTAGTTTTAAGTGAGCCAATATTTTTTCAGCAAACTTTCATCGCGAGAATCACTCCAGACAAATATCTCCACGGAAAGCGCGCCCTGCAAGATAAACGAAAAATCCAAGTTGGTCTTGCGCCTTGCTCTTACCCCTCTCTTGGCTTTCACAACTTTCTGCAGGAGCCAGTGAGAGGCCAGAGACAACTTTCTCTAATTAATGTAACCTCTCGTCTATAGCGCCTGCATAGAGATAGTTAGCGAAGACAGCAGTTGAATCAACGAGATCTGTTAAAAAAAATCTGTTAAAATTCGATTTTCGTTTTTTTTTCGTGTTTTAAACAAAACGAGCTGCATTTATAGTCCCTCGAGGAACCCCTAGCGGAATGGCGACAGAGAGTTACAGAGTGCTTGTTTGGCGTATTTACCATTTGATTCAAAGATGACCTTTCAATGAAATTACCTTAACTATCACATTCTACACAATCTGAGCTAAGAAAAAAACTGATAAAACGAAAAACTTAGAGTTGGTTTATATATTTAAAAAAATCCATTTTCAGTTTTCATTTAAGACACATTGGCTCAGTAGACGTACAAAAATTACTCATGTGAAATTACCTCTGATGGACATAAGACCAACAAGCACTAAGGTGATGATATCCTGAAATTTCTTATCGCGTTGCTAGTGAAGGGGTCGCTTGTGCGTGTGTAATCTATTTATTTTTACAGTTAAGTGTACCAGCCTCACGCTAACCATTTCAGTTGATGTTTCACGAGCTCCCGAACAGGCTGCTTTTATCTTAATTATTGCTAAGGCTGAGAAAATAAACATTAAAACGGGAAATCATTTCTCACACCCTCGGTGGGGATCGAACCCTAGCCTGTATAGTGTAAGAATTTTACTAGCTGACCTATCTATCGAACTTAAATATTATTACCTCAGTCTATGAACGATTTAAAATAGGATGGAAAAGTATTTTCCAAATTAAATTTACTTATTCCTTGTGTAAAGTTTAATATAAGCAAATGTCGTTTCATATGAGAAGATTGCCTACATACAAAAACAACAACCAACATCAAACGGTCGTTATACCGGCTACATGCGTACGATCAATCATGCGTGACATTCATGCATGCATGGGTATCTGTTTCTTTTTCTAGTGCCGTGTCAGGTCCTCCCAATGTTGTGTATCACTCGAGAAAACATCTACTTGTCTCTTGTCGTACAAAACCGATCCTCTAAATTAAAATGAAATACATAAATGCTTAAACAATATTGTTATGTAAATAGGTAATATTAAAATAAGTATAGGTATTAGTTATCTGTTATAGCTATGTAATAGGAATCCTTTATTGTATTGGTGGGTAGGATTAATAATTGTGTGTAAATAGAGAAGTCACTAGATTACTTTAATTATGTATGTGCTTCGAGAACAGTCTAGCAACAATGTGTTCTCAACAGTTCCATCTTCTTAGTATAAAAAGGGTGCAAGTTGCTTGCACAAGTCAGTCATCTGTGAGCTTCACCAATACATCGAATAAATTTGGCCAGTGAACTAAAACCAGCGTGATGGAATAGTCGATAGTGTCTTTGTAAAAATAAATATAAAAGTGTAAAATAAATAACTGTAAAAGAAGACCAGTGTTGTTAATTGAAAGACTTTCGAACCCCAAGAACGTAACAATATTATATAACCTTGACCTTACCGTTGGTATGAGTCTGACCGCCAATGCTGTAAAAATAGGTCACCTTGCAAACGTCTCCCCTGTTTCAGGGAAGATCAGCAAGCGTTGTAGAGCTTATGTTAATTTGCGAGAGAAATTTTTATGTTGTAAGTTCACATGCAGCATGTGTAAGCGCAAACTTTTACGTGTTTGTTTATGCCCTCATGGGAGCGCATTTAATATGAATATTGATGTAATACACATGTTTGCAACTAAGAGTATAGATAGAGCGCTGTTTTTGTGTGAATCACACCTCAAAAGCTCTCTACGATCTTGTTTGTCACTACATAAGGAGTCAATTATTAAATTTCAGTTGCTCTAAGCCTGGATAAACTTTTAGTGGTACAGGCATTTGAATTTTTAACCCAGTGGAAGTTGAAAATGTAATTATATGTAGTTTGGTGTACTCTGCCGGGAATCGAGCCCACGACCATCCAATTACGATCGTTAAGTGTTAGCCTACGGGCCGATCTGTGAAATAAATTAAAATCACAAACGTTTTAATTCTTCTTCGATAAATCAGCCTTTGTCCTTACCTCCTCCTGTCTACCGCTGTGGCTTTCCAGTCTCACCTCATCTTTTTTTTTAAAGAAATACACATTTTTTCGTGTCCCTCCCAGCATGTTGATAGCTGTGAGGGTGCACTGTAATTAGGGTAACCTGTTGTGCGCAATTAAAGAAAGAAAAAAAAAACGATACAAATTTGACAACATGGGTCGAACATGCAAAAGTGACATGCGCGACAGATTGTTTGCAGCAGTCGTTACGCGAGAGAATTGAAAGGCACCTTGTCGAGCGACGTCACCTTATTATCGTGACGTCATAAAATTAGGAATTTAAATGGTGCGCGGAGCCCAGCGGCTGCTCGCGAATTTGTGATGCTCGCTAAATTACATACATAATGATGGCATAAGAAACTTTCTGCGAATCGCAACGAGAAACGTCGATAACCAACTTTAAACTGAACGTCTATAGAACGTTACTGAGAAAGGATATTATATGAAAGGTTGATTTAAATACGTTACTAAGTACCAAAATATAAATCTTTTATCTATATAATCTAAGTTGCAAAGATATATTAACATTTAAAGTGCACGTTAAATGCATGGCCACATGCAGACGCGTGTAAGTTCACGCTTACAAATGCTGCATGTGTACTAACAAATTAAAGTTCTTCAAATGAACACAAGCCCTAGAACTTTTGCCAAGCTTCCCTGAAACAGGGAGGGGGACATCGACAAAGTGAACCAATTTTTTTGCAGTATAAGTGGTAAGCCTCATATCAACCTGTAAGTCAAGGAATACATACATGCCAAGGTGATTCTAAGTCTTAAAAAAAACAATTGACGTGTTTTATGGAAATCTAAAATGTTTAGAGCCGCATCATCGAAGGTCAAAATAGCCATGATGATCGCTGATCTTTGATACAAGTGGCACCAAAAGAAGAAGAATAAATAACACGCATGTTAAAACGACAACCTGCTGCAAAATGCATTTCGGAGATTAAAGGCGTCGTATTGCTGTAGAGACAGTTTACTTTGTTGCAGGGGCGTGCATTAAATATAGGCAAGTGCGCCTCAAAGGTAGGCAATTTATGGTAAACAATGTATTTAAGCTTGATATTGAGATTTAAAATTCCAAATTTATGTTCGATTGGAGCTAATCGTTAGCACTTAAGTCAATTTCAAATGAGAAATTTTAAAGGAATGGTAGAAAATATTTTTTCTGAAATGTATTTATCTAATTGATGTATGTCGTGGAAGAGGAAGACCGAGAAAGGTATGGATGGACCAAATTTTTGAAATAGCGAGTGAATGGGATATCCAGAGTCAAAATAAAATGAGAGCTTGTATGAAAAAGGTCATGACTCTGGATGAAATGAAAGAAGTATGCAAGGACAGGAAGAAGTGGCGGCTAATCTGCAATGCTGATTTGTAATGTTGGTTTATTAGTTTGCTACATTTTTTTGCATTGGGAATTTTTGACTTTTTTTTGTATAGATTTCTTTTTAAGGTTTTGTAGTTTTTTTTATACATTAACGTTATTTTTTACTCGTATTCCTTGACTTAAAGGTTGTTATGAGGCTGACCACCCATACTGTAAAAATGGTTCACTTTGCCCATGTCACTCCTGTTTCAGGAAATGTCGGCAAGAGTTGCAGGGCTTATGTTAATTTGAGGTTTGGATTTTATTAATTGTAAGTACACAATCAGCATTTGTAAGCGTGAACTACACGTTTTTTTTTTTTTTTTTTTTTTTTTAAATAATTTATTCAACAAAATAGGAAAATACATTAAAATATATAAAATAATAATAAAAATATATTCAATTGATGTTGTACCTTCCCAATTACAATGTTGACATTAAATATAAGTATTAAAAATAAAAAGAATATAAATATAAATACTAATGACAGTAAGATATTTTTTTTCATACAATGTTGACATTAAATATAAGTATTAAAATAAAAAAGAATATAAATATAAATACTAATGATAGTAAGATATTTTTTTTTTCAAACACAAAATATAAAATATAAAAACGTATTAAAATAATCATGATAACCGTAATGACACCAAAAAATAAGAGATAAAAACAGAATTACATAAATCAAATCAGCCTTACATTCACTTGAACATGCCAATATTTTTAATTACAATTTTAATTTTTCCCACTCACTAATACCTACACACTAAAATTCTAGTCAAAATTCATTATATTTCATGAACACGTTTCTATTATTATTACAATTACAATTATAATTATTATTATTTTACATCATTAATCAAGAATTAAGGGCAAAGTATGGCCGTCGTTAACTTTTTCAAAGTATTGGTCGATTGATAAAAAATGTCCAGTTCACTAAACGTTTCATTGAACAACCGCGAAGCTCTCAAGAGGAATGAGTTTCCGTATGAATTTGTTCTGTG
Organism: Agapetus fuscipes; assembly: GCA_951799405.1. Classification (NCBI taxonomy): domain Eukaryota; kingdom Metazoa; phylum Arthropoda; class Insecta; order Trichoptera; family Glossosomatidae; genus Agapetus; species Agapetus fuscipes. The sequence goes on along the minus strand of OX637357.1, from coordinate 11,821,532 downwards.
AGACGGAATATAGAGCTGGATTTTGGTGTTTCTTGACGTCATCCTAGGCACTCGGATTCCCACTTCAGACAGGAGTTCGGAGCAAGACACGTTACCCCGGATGAGTTTGAATAGGAACATTAGGTCCAGAACACTCCGTCTCGCTTGGAGCGAAAACAAACCATAGTCTTGCAGCGCCGTATGATAGTCGGCAAGCTCTCGGTGGAGACCGTCTCGGTACAAGAGTGTCCTGATGAGGCGTTTTTGGATGGCCTCTAATCTATTGACATAGATGATATATTGCGGGTTCCAAACTTGGCAAGCATATTCAAGTATTGGTCTTACGTAAACTTTATAAAGACATAATGCCACTGCAGTGTTTCGGAATGGCTTACAAGATCTCAAAACAAACCCAAGCAGTTTGTATGATCTTTTAATGATGCTATCTATGTGGTAATTGAATCTCAATTTATTGTCTAATACAAGCCCCAGATCACATACTTGATCGGCAGGTTCCACGAACTCAGATTGAATCTCGTATTCAAAGACTAATGGGTTCTTTTTCCTAGTGAACCTCACGATGCAACATTTAGAAACATTTAAAGAAAGTTTATTTACGATACAATAGTCACCAAAGCGTTTCAAATCTCTTTGGATAGATACACAATCTCTCACGGATGCCACCTCTGAAAAAATCTTCATATCGTCTGCATAAAGTAAGACGCTTGAATTGAGGAAGCAATGTCTTATATCGTTTATAAAAATTAAGAATAAAAGAGGACCCAGATGGCTACCCTGCGGCACACCCGAGACGACCCGTTCACGTTTGGAGGTGATTCCCCCAATCGTTACAGATATTGTTCTATCATACAGGTATGATTTGAGCCACCGGAGTAGGTCACCGTGTATTCCTTGCCACTCCAGCTTGGCAATTAGGATCTTGTGGCTAATCTTATCAAAACATTTGGAGTAATCAGTGTAGATCACATCAGCCTGAGATCCTGCGTCCATTATTTTTAGATTTTTTTCCGTAAACAGTACCAGATTTGATGCGGTGGACCTGCCTGGTAAAAACCCATGTTGATTTACATCAATTGCATTTTTCACCGCGGAGAAAATCTGATCATATGCTATTTTTTCGAGTAACTTCCCAAATATAGATAACTTAGACACAGGGCGATAGTTTTCAACATTGTCTTTATTTCCAGATTTGTAAATTGGTACTATGTGCGCATATTTCCATTTACGTGGAAAAACACCCAGACTAAGTGATTTTTTAAATATTATTGCTAATGGCTTAATTAATTTATCACGACAGTTTTTTATGAAAATAACCGGCAAACCATCCGGACCACAACCTTTCCTCACGTCTAATGAGCGAATGCTTTCACATAACCTATCCTCATTGATGACTATGGACGAGATAGTGGAGCAATCATTAAATGAATCACCAGATTGACGTGCAACCGATAAACCATATCTTCCACGAAAACGGAGGAAAAGTATTTAAGGAACAAGTCAGATATCCCAGCAGCATCATTTTTTATTTCATTTTCATACTTCATTTCATTTGGAATACAGCTTTCGCCTTTTTTTGATTTAATAAAGGAAAATAGTTTTTTGGGGTCATTTCTAATAGACGTCTCCATGTGGTTCAAATATTTACGCTTGCATATCTTTTCCTGTTGTTTGAATCTACTTCTTAGTAATGAAAATGTGGAGTAGTCCAACGGATTTCCGTAACGCCTAAACTTAGTATGGAACAATTGTTTTTCTTTTAAGATTTTCTTCAAAGCGTTGGAATACCAAGGAGGGTACTGCGTATTGGTGCTACATAATCGAGATTTCGGGACATATTCATCAATAATTTCATTTACCACACGGTAGAAATTATCCACTATCTCATCAATATCATCCGAATCCAGAATTGAGTCCCAATCGACCATAGACAAAGAATTGTTAATTTTTGTATAGTCGGCCTTTTTGTATACGTACACCATTCTCGGGGTACTCGTACGTAAGGAGCTTAGAATGCCACTATGATGCGTCACCCGCATACATAGAGACTTGTGATGACGATCCTCGGGCACGAGTGGAGACAAAGGGGTGTCAACCGTCACATTCTTGTTGCATAAAACTAGGTCTAAAATTCTGCCATTAACATTTGGAAGCCCGTTAAACTGTCTAAGGTCAGAAAATGCCATAAAATCTTGTACAATGAAGGTAGATGGGTCACTATAAGGTGTAAACTCGTCATCAGGAGTATTACCCTCAGGAAGAGGGAATATATTTGTGCTCAGGTTAAAGTCTCCAGCGATGAAGAATGTGTCAATAACATTTTCAGTAAAGATTTCACAAGCTTTATCTATATGCTGACGCAGGCTTAGGTTGTGTGTCGGCCCTGGAGGAATGTAAACACAACCGATGTGTAAGTCGGGATTCGCATTACCGGTGGAAATGGTTACCCAGAGATCCTCCGACAGCGAATGCCACTCTGGACGTGCTCGAGACTTAATGTTTTTATTGACACATATTAACACTCCCCCACCTTTCGATTGAAGAGTTCGATCATAGTCCCTATCCCTTCTATAAACATTGTAATTATAGGGAATAAGTTCAGCATCGTAGATGCCGTCCGTAAGGAATGTTTCCGTCAGTAATATTATGTCGTAATCATCGCTTAATATGTTGGTTAGCAGCGTGTGAGTTTTAGATCTCAAGCCATTAACATTCTGATAGTATACTGAATACATCGATATGTGAAATTATAGATAATTCGTAATTATAATTATATAAAACTGTGTGGTTAAAACTTGGTAATTGTGAATTAATTTGAGTAAGAAATATATAGATAATTAGGTTAGTGCACCGAGCACGTATTACCGAATAAAGTGTTATAATATACGAAGTGTGAGTGAGACCCATCAAAATTACAAAACATAGCGTACTTGAAGTAAAACAAATGTAAAAGTGAATAAACAGGAAGTATAAAACATTAGATATAAAAGTAAAAATAGTGTAAAACAATAAAATAGTAGTGTAGAACAATAAAACAGTAGTATAAAACAATAAAGTTGTGGCGTAAAACAATATAATGGTGTGAAACCATAAAATAGAAGTGTAACACAATAAAACAGTAGTGAAAAACAATAAAATAGTAGTGTAAAACAATGAAATAGTGTAAAACAATAAAATAACCGTGTAAAACCATAAACTAGTGCAAAAATGGTAGTGCAAAAAAGAGAGTAGATAAAAATGTAACAGTAGCATAAGACAGTAAAGCGTTAGTGCAACAATTATAATCATATTTTGTATTGTTTGTGTATTAACACTGTGAAAATTCATACTGTTATAGTTTAAATTTTTTTGAGGAATTCAAAAACACTGTTTATTTTCACATGAATATATTTAAAAAGATTACAATCTTTAGAGTAAGTTACTAACGTTTTCGACCTAGAAGGTCATCATCAGGTATGATATATATATGATATATACCTGATGATGACCTTCTAGGTCGAAAACGTTAGTAACTTACTCTAAAGATTGTAATCTTTTTAAATACATTCATGTGAAAATAAACAGTGTTTTTGAATTCCTCAAAAATTTTAAACTATAACAATTATAATCATTCGAAAATACAAAACAAATGACGAAGGGAACATCCAGTAAATATATAAGGGAAACAAAAGTAAATAAAGGTGCTTAAAAAAAGTGAAGATGTTAAAGTACATAAACGTAATCTTTAAATTACTAAAATAAATATAATTGGCTTGAGAGACGCATGACATTTTAAATATTATAATATTAAAATTTAAATAAATTAACAAATGTTTAGGTACGAATGGATAATTGTGCTGAACGCAAAGTTGGCAGCAATTGCTAAGTACTAATAATATTATTGTTTTTAAAAGATTTTTGACATGTCCCGCTCGGTACTTATTTTTATTGCAGGAGACGTCGCGTTCTTCCTGACAAATTTTTTTGTCAACACGTGTTTGTTTGTGGGCATACATCTGAGAGCTTTGAATGAATATATCCTTGCAACTTAGATTATTATTTATTATTATTTGCCTATCCCCTATGAAAGCGCCTGCTTTGTTGATATTTGTATAAAATCCTGAATTATTATTAAAGCCTTCACATGGATGTTTTCTTGTTCTTGCCAGGTTGGCCACTATATTACTTAGTGCATTTTTTTAATCGACCGTTCAGTTGCGATGAACAATTCCGTACGAATTTATTTAAAAAAATAAAGACTCATACTGTAAATGAGGATTACTGGGCACATGTTTTGTGTTCATTAGAACATAATTTTTCGCCCACTTCTTAACCTCTAGTATAAAACATTAAGTAAACTCGCCCCCGTCGCGTAACTAGGAAAAAAAACTCTTAAAACTAAATCGCTCACTAGAATTGCTGTTTTAAATTTCATACATTTTTACTTTTACGTGATGGCAAGGAATTTATGCGGTATTTTATGCTTGTACATAGTTCTGATAATAACTCATTCCCTTATCGATGTCCTTCCGCCCCACTGGCTTTGGGTGGTCTGTTAAAGTACAGTGCCGTTCGTCTGGAAAATATCGACGTACAAAGCCGCGCCTGGTAGATAAGGAAAAACTAGCCACAACTAACAGACGCTTCTAGATTCATTATTTATCCCTTATATGACTTTATGAACCAGCCGTGGTACAGTGGTTGTCGCCTTAAATTTAATATCAGAAGTTCTCTGGCTCAAATCCACAATAATCTAATCAAATCTAATTTAATCTAAGTTACAAAGATGTGTAACATTAGGGATTCACATTATATGCATTTTCTCAAGCAGACACGGATAAGTTCGCGCTTGCACATGCCGCATGTGAACCTACAACATTAAAACCCAAATCTCAAATGAACATACACACTCCAATTCTTGCCGACTTTCCCTGAAACAGGGGGGACATTGGAAAAGTGAAGCATTTGTAACAGTATGGGTGGTCAGCCTTATACCAACCTATAAGTCAAGCCCAAGGAATAAGAATATTGGGATGATTTATTTGGTGAGCGCTGTTTTTGTTTGAATTGCACCTTAAGAGCCCTCTGCGATGTTGGTCTTCACTTAAGAATGCGCCAATTCTCAAGCAACACCCACTTGCTGCAAAGCTGGATGAACCTTTGGTAACCAGCCTTTGGTAAAGGTATTTAAATTTTCCAACCCAGCAAAGAGCATATTTGAAAATGTAAATGATATTTTTTTTGTACTCCGCCAGAATTCGAACCCACTACCTTTCATTTACGTTTTCGAAGCGTTACCACTTGTCGGCCAAATTTTGAAAATAAAACAAAGATTTTTTATACTTTCTGATACAAGAAGATAAGTAAAGAATATAATGTATGGTATAAACCTGCTAGTAAATATTGTCTGTATGATCAAGAGCCCTTAAAAGTCTCAAAATTGGACTTCATATATAATATCTTATTTAATAAAAAGATAAAAGACGTCCTATTGTATCGAGGTACTCTACTCAAGATAGGAATATGTACCTACTCTCACAAGGAGATAGGAAGCGATGAGAAGAATGGAAGGTAAGAAATGGAAGAATGGAGTGAGGGACATGAATGGGAGAAGATAATCGCTGTAAGAATCAGTGATTAGATACGAGGGCTATGTGAAAGATAATTTTCAGTTTCATATTTTCTTTAACATAGCCTGTTTTGTATTGAGAATGAAATTGTTAATGTTTATCCATTTTCGTTAATTTTACTTAATTCTATCCTCTATAATATAATGTCGATAATCTACTAATAATGAATTATTCATTGATAACGTTAGTACCTGTTTCTGGCCAGGAAAAATAGGTTTGTGAATTGTATTCCTATTCACAAATCTATTTAAAAAAAAGTAGCAAAAATGTGTTTTTTTTTTTTTAAAAAAAATATTTATCGAATTCATATTAAATGCATGCCCACAATCGACTCGAATAAGTTTGCATTTAGAAATGCTGCATGTGCACCTACAATATAATATCCAAGCCTCAAACGTACATAAACTCTGAAACTCCTGCCGATTATCCCTGAAACAAGGGTGAAACATTGGCAAAGTGAACCATTTTCTACAGCATGGGTGGTCAGCCGCATGAACCGTGAACCGAAATGAAGCTGTTTTTTTTATGAATCACAGACTGAAAGACCAAAATAAGGAAAAGTGAATCACGTACAAAATTCAAAATAATTATAAAGTCAACTTTGTAATTACTTCAAGAGAAAAATAATATTTGAGGTAAGTACATCTCATTTGCAAAATAATTGAATTCAAAAAACTTTCTTACAGACAAAAAAAAAGTCTTTGGCACAGAAGTTCCAAATTTTAACGTGCAGATTTGAAAATTGAATTTGTACCTTTGGCCGTATTTGTTTGTTTTTAATAATAATGGATTCCAACTCGGTACATTTAGGCGGAGCATAATTCAAAAGCATTCCGCGCGACTTAATAAGATTTCCGCTCACTCTCGCTTCGGCCGCGGAATTATAATTAAAACGGAAAAAGTAAAGTCCTGGCAACTTTTTAATCAAAACATATTGTTTAATTAATTGTGACGTTGCTAAAACGGAGGCATCTTTAAGTTGAATATAAAAAAAAACTGGTGTCAAAAAATGGACTCGGAACGGATGTTCCAATTTGTTTTCGGCTATTATAGCTCGTCACTATACGGTAACTGTAACTTCAACTCCGTCGTCATTCCGCTTGGGGTGGCCAAAGCCTCTGCAGATTTGCCTCCATTTTGTCCTATCCTTGCATACCTCTTTTAATTCATTCATATCCATCACCATTCATTCTTTTACATCCGCTTTGTATATTCAATTTTTTTACAATTTAACAACCTGATCCAGCCGCAATTTTCTCTGTCTTCCCTTTCCTCTTTTCCCTACCACATTTCTCTTTACAGGGATTTTTTACATTTATTATCAGAATACCTTTTTTTCTTGTGTAATATATTGGTAAAAGAATGACCCCCCATACTGTAAAAAATGCTTAACTTTTGCCAGGTAAGTAGGTACCAGAGAAAGGTGGCAAGTGAGAACGTGGAATGCTTATATGGCTGTGCCACTTTTGATATTCCTTCTAGAATCATCTTATGCTTTTTGCATATTTCTTTAAAAAAAACTACTAAGCTACACATACTTATTTTTCTTTAAAAAAAATAGAATAGTGAAGTGGAATGCAATTCACGAACGTATTTTGCCTGGGCAGTTGTCTTCATGTGAAAGTAGAAGCTTGTGTCCATGAAATGGCATTTCGCTCCCCCAGATCTTGTTTATCGTATACGTCAATCTTGTCAAATATGACTTTTTCATGCAGTTGTCTTAAGAATCATATTCTACACAATCTGAGCTAAGAAAAACCGTACAACTCGATAATGTGAGAGTTCTTTTAAATATTTTTTAAATAAATTTCTTGTTTTCATAAGACACATTGGTCCAGTACACATGCAAACATTGCTCATGTAAAATTTTCTCAATGGCGTATCCGATAAACAAGAACTAAGGCAGCGATTTGTTGAACCAGGGTCGAAGTTATGGTAGAATGTGCAGACGTGATTCTAACCAACTTTATTCTGTTCCAAATACGCTAGTCGAACAAGCGACTTGATCCCACAGCCATAACACCATAAAAAGCAACCTTCTGCTGTGTTTCCCCCGAAAGGATCGCACGTGGTAAGTGAACCTATTTATGTTTAAAGTTAAGGGGGCGGGGTTCCGCCAACCACTTCAGTTGAGGTGGGGGTTTCCCAGCTTCCGAGGAGCATGGTACTATTTTCATGTGAAGGCTTAGTAAACTGAAGGCTGGACGGTATTTTATTTAGGGTTTGAAATAAATACCGAAATCGGAATTCATTTCTGACATCCTCGGTGGGATTCGAGCCCGAGCTCTCGGCGTGGAATGCCAGCTCTATACCAACTGAGTTGTCTAACCAATTTTTAAACTAACTTGTTCTTAATGAAATACATTTCAAATCCAAAATGTATGTACTATATACTATATCGCATTTACATTGAAGTTTGTACAAACATTTGGCATTTCTAAAGCTTTGACTTTTTACCGTCTACGTCAGTAGTTCTTAACCTTTAATTCATAGAGGACCTCTATAATATTTTTTTTGTTATCATCAAAGACCAAAAAGTTCGTAAAGATCTGGACAAAAAATATAATATTTTATCTTAATTGCGAAGACGTGAATCAGATAGAGTTAAAAATAAATGGAGAGTCACATATTATCGCTGCCTTAGTTCTTGTTTAACGTTTACGCCATTGAGAAAATTTTACATGAGCAATGTTTGCATGTGTACTGGACCTATGTGTCTTATGAAAACAAGAAATTTATTTAAAAAATATTTGAAAGAACTCTCACATTATCGAGTTTTACGGTTTTTCTTAGCTCAGATTGTGTAGAATTTGATTCTTAAGACAACTGCATGAAAAAGTCATATTTGACAAGATTGGCGTATACGGTAAACAAGAACTGGGGGAGCGATATAACAAGTGATTGTGCAGACGTTGCCGTTAATAGGTCAAAAATAAATTTGTTTTTCATCTATAGTAGTATTATGGCTAAAATTTTCTATTCCTTGACAATTGTTAGTAGTCCTGCATGACTCTCCCATTGTAAAAATGCGGAGGCTCTAGCAGACCTTGGTTAAACACCACTGATCACCACAACCTATTCGTCTGAGCTCCATCCACCGTCTCGTCCACGATTTCTATTCCATCCACAGCCAGTTTGGGGTACAAGGCGTCTCACGGGTACGACGTGACTGCAATACATAAGTCCGGCCAATTACAAATGCCTCAATGAGCCTCCCAGCTCTGCCGCTCCTCGTTCCACACATCCAAAGGCCTTTTTCTTCTGTTCACCGGCCTTTCTATGTATGAAAGAGTTAAAGCCTTTATTTTCACGCTGGCTGCTTTGAAAGGTCTAAGGCGGATCCACACATGCCAGTAATTTAGCTGCTGATAAAGTTGATGAAAAGGATTTTTGGTGTTTGAAAAAACCAAGGATTTAGGTGCCTTTGAGATAAAGAGGAGAACTGTGTTCAGCAGTTGACGAGAATTCTGAATTAATAATGAAGTAAATCGGTGTAAAAAATGGTTCACTTTGCCTATGTCACCATTGTGTAAGGGAAGGTCGACAAAAGTTGCAGTGTTAATGTTCATGTTAAGTTTGGTTTTAATTTGTAAGTACACATTCAGTATTTGTTTACGCGTACTTACACGTGCCTGTTTGTGGGCTAGCATTTGATATGAGTTTCGAATTTGTAAATATGAAATGAAATGAAATTTTAATATTTTCAAATTTGTATGCATTACATAACTTTTTGACGTCACAATCATAAATATAAAACAAACATAGTCACATATCATAAACAAATAAATAACAATCAATCAATCAATCAATCAATCCAGTGAAACAGTCTGGGGCAATTTCTCCCAAGGCGCTTTATCTTCTAGATATTCGCTAAGGGTATAATATTCCCCTGAGCACAGCCTTCTCTTTATAACTGCCCCAAACCGCACCACCGGCAGGCTTTGAATGTTCACTGGAGCCGTGTTAAACAAGCGAATACACTGCCCCTCAAAAGACTTCCTCACTCTCTCTAACCTAGTTGAGTGAGTGGAGAGTTTGTTCTTATTTCTGGTATTAACATTATGCAAATCGCTATTCTTGTCAAAAAGATTTATATTCCTCCTGACGTACATCAAGTTTTCATAAATGTACTGAGACATGAAAGTGAGAATTTTATAGTTTTTAAATTTAGTTCTTAGGGTTTCCCTTGGGGGCAATTGGTATAAACCACGGATGGCTCGTTTTTGGAGTACAAAAATTCTGTCGGCATCGGCAGCATGACCCCACAACAGAATGCCATACGACATTAAGCTGTGAAAATAACTGTAATATACTAATTTTGCAGCGTTCAAATTTGCTAAATTTCTTATTCTTTTAACGGCATATGCCGCAGAACTAAGTTTCTCGGCTAAGTTAATAATGTGTGCCCCCCATTGCAATTTGGAATCTAGAGTAATGCCGAGAAAAACAGTGAAATCCACAGGATCAAGCTGTTCGCCTTTAATAGTAATACTGGTATTTAAATATTTAACATTGGGTAGCGAGAATTTAATGCACTTTGTCTTCTTTTCATTTAAAAGCAAATTGTTTGCGGTGAACCATTTCACCACTTCTGAAATAGAATTATTTATATCGTCAAAAACAATATTTTTTCTACCTACTTTGAATATCAAAGAGGTATCGTCAGCAAACAAAACAGGCTCATTTTGTTTTACCATATAAGGTAAATCATTTATGTAAACAAGAAAAAGAAATGGTCCAAGAATTGACCCCTGTGGTACACCCATGCGAACTAAAGAACCGGAAGATGTCTCTCCGCAAACAGATACCCTCTGAAATCTGTCACGCAAATAGTCCTCTATGAGGACCAATGCACTGCCCCTCACACCGTAGTGATCCAGTTTTTGGACCAATGTACGGTGTGGTACGCAGTCAAAGGCCTTTGACAGATCACAGAAGATACCTATTGCATCACATGACTCTTCCCAGGCATTAAAAATTTGATGCATAAGCTATATGCTATATTTTTGCAACATAGATTATAGATATAGGGGGTCGTTGAAATGGGGGTTTCCCAGCTCCTAAGGGGGCTGGTACTCATTTCTTGTGAAGGCTTAATAAACCTTGTGGTTTTGTGGTTATTGTGGTTTTTAGTTCAAATAATTCGGACTCATTTTGGTTTTTTGAATTCTTATAACATTATTTTGGTAACATTCAAAATACTATAACTGTACTGGCATGTGCAAGTCCTTCTTTACTCAAACGTACCTCTATTGACAGGGAGAAACATAGGTGCAGGGAACGATGTAAAGGTTTCTAAAGAAATTAAAGTAAGGTCTGCGGGATAGAAATTTGGCCCACACTAATGGTGGGGCCCTATGAAAAAGTCTTAACGTATTTTGGCCATATAAATTTTTGAAAAAATGTCTTGTGAGGGTTTTTCTTACTTTATTTTATAAGGATCTTCAATGTGGTGTTTGGCCGTGCTCTGAAGAATTATGACTGCTTGAGTGCATAGCGCCAGGAATCATATCACTTAGGTACAAAAGAAGATAATGAACCAAAACTTTATAAACACTTTTATTTATCCACAATCACAATATATAAACAATAATTTATTTATCCACAATCACAATGTATACATATATTATTATATTTACCACAGCAATATTGATTACATATAACCAAAATTCACATGCTTGTGGCTCTCCCGCCAGGGAAACTTTTTCCGTCCTTCTGCCTTCTTTTGTTTTTCTTTTTTTATTCAAATTCAAATCTAATGTTCCATTCCGCCAAACAAACAAATTCATCTCGTTACAGTCTGTAGATTAAAATAGATGACTTTATAAAAAAAAATACAAAAATGTGCCCCTAGACTTAGGTTGAAATGCGGTTGACCACCCATGCTGTAGAAAATGGTTCACTTTGCCAATGTCACCCCTGTTCCCCTGCACAATGTCAATACACAAACCTTTAATCTTTCAAGCCCTTTTATTTATGAAAAAAGGTTTCACTAGACCACACTAGACACATACGACGCGCTTGGGGACAATGCGGTAATAAGTTGCTCTATATGTAAAGTTTCGATCCACTTTGAATATGTGAGATGGCTTATCGTCTCTTTTTGGACGTATTGTTTTTGTACTAGAACTGATAAACTCACTACGGGCGCTTTCATCATATCTTTCATCCAGCCTTACAGAAACTGGATCTTGCTTGAGTATTGGCGCTTTGTAGCGACGACCAAGCTTGTAAACACCTCTGTGGCACTACAACAAGTGTCATAGATCCCTTCGGTGCTATTCTTAGACATTTTAGTCGTCCGTTGAGCCCACGCTTTGACAAACTAATGATGCATTTGCATGAAGACCTGTCAATCCTGTTGATTTTTTTGGATTGATGGTTGATTAAAACACTATTTTATATTAACAATGACAATATATTTGCACTAGTCAGCCATGCTGCTGACAGGAAGAGAACCAGAGACAATACTATATTTTTCATTAGTGATGTAACAGTAGTGATGTACTTAATATTTCTCAACAAATCCAAGATGGCCGCAAGTGAACAGCTGATTTGTCTTCATACAGATATTAACAAAATTCTGTAAGTAAGAATGACCGTGGTGATGAGACTTCCAGCCCAGGCATCATTAGTTTGTCAAAGCGTGGGCTCAACGCACGACAAAAATGTGAATAGCACTGTTAGTCTCCGAAATCTAGGGAGTCTCCCGCACAGGATTTCTTAATAAAATAGATTTTTCTTTTTACTTATTGGTTGAGTATTTACGGCATGCTTTATACTCGGGTATATTATAAGTATTCCTAAGCCGTGTAATATTGAAGGATTTCCTCTAAAACAGGACATTCTGTGCGGGGATACGAACCATGCCAACAATATGCCACAATAGCTTCTTCTTTTTTTCCACTACGCCAAATTAAGGCTATTAGAAAGTGTTTACCGTCAGATGCAGTCAAGACCCTAGTGGGCGCGTTTGTGGTGTCTCGGATTGACTATTGCTCGACGCTTTATAGTGGTCAGCCAAAGAAGCAGTTCAATCGCTTTCAATCTGTGTTGAATTCGGCAGCAAGACTCATTTTCGGGATACCCAAATTCGCTCAAATCACTCCGCTGTTAAAAACACTACATTGGCTTCGTTTCCCGGAGAGCGTGGTCTACCGTGTTTGTGTGATGGTATATAAAGCCATCAATGGCTTGGCTCCACCTTATTTGACTGACATGATGTTGCCTGTTGAGATGGGTGTAAGGAGGCAGACACTCAGATCCGCGGGCGATGAAGTAGTCAATTTGGTTCAGCCACGCCGTCAGATTCGTACAAATTTCGGAGACCGCGCTTTCCATGTTGCGGGTCCGGTGGAGTGGAACAGACTGCCACCCGGAGTGAAGAACTCCAAATCTATAGATGTGTTTCGCGGAGCACTCAAGACACACCTTTTTAGAAAGTCTTATCCATGATCGGAGAGGGCCCTTGAGGTGTGACTCACACAAAAACGGCGCTCTCTTATAATTTGTAATTTAAAATAAATTAGCCTGATATTATTATTATTATTATTAATAGACCAGTGGGTGGCAACAGGCAAACACTAGGAGCACTACATTTAAGATGCTTGCAATATACACTTGCAAATTTCAAGTAAATGCTCGTCCGGTCGATAGCTCAGTTGGTAGAGTGCTTGCATTCCATGCCGAGAGCTCGGGTTAGAATCCCACCGAGGGTGTCGGACCGTGCCCATAGTGCTTGTTTGGCTTGTCTACCATTTGATTCAAATATGACCTTTCAACAAAATGTCTATGAAGAATCATATTCTACACAATCTGAGCTAAGAAAAAAACGTAAAACACGATAATGTGAGAGTTTTTTTAAACATTTTTAAATTCAATTTCCAGCATTCATAAGAAACATTGGTACAGTACACATGCAAACATTGCTCATGTGAAATTACCTCCGATAGACATAAGACAAACAAGCGCTAAGGGGACGAGAAATGATATCCCGTTTTGGTGTTTATTTCAAACCCAATATAAATTACCCGCAAAGTTTACTCAGCCTTCACAAGAAATGATTATCATCCCCTTTGAGAGCTGAAAAACCATCACTTCAGCTGAAGTGGTTGGCGTAAGGCTGGCCCCCTTACGTGTAAAAATATATAGGTTCCATTCACTACGTAGGGAGAAAACGAGACAATAAGTTACATTATATGAGAGTGGCATTTATAGAACAGTATGTATGGAAATAAATTGATTTAGTTTTCGTTCAGATTGGCTGGCTACGTTATAAATCCAATCGGTTTATAACGAGGTAAAATTCCCAGCGATGCTACGAGATCGATGCAGATTGTCAGTGGGACGTATAGCAAGACTGTCAGTTCTCATTTTGAATACTGCAGTTTCCTATATTGTAGTAACCAGAGGCGGCTTAACCATCGGAACTAATATGTCTTGCATGCTCATTTTCATACCAAAAAAAAAAGTTAAAGGTGTCGAAAAAGTATTTGATTTATTTATCAACAAACTATTCTTTTATTTTTAAATCCACGTTTGCTAGATTGTACACACTTTTTTATTCATTTAAAAAATAATAAAAAACAACCAATGAACCAAGTTGTAGGTTTTATAGTAATTTATTTTTATATGTTCATCGATTGTAAACTTGTTTGTTTGTGGGCATGCATTAAATATGAATATAAAATCAGGATGTCATGTGAAACTTAGAGGAATCAAGAAGTAAAACTGGAGTCAAGATTTGTAAAAAAACTTCTGTTCTGCAACTCGTGTAAAGAACTGTGTTTGCTTGTGTGTGTATAGAAAGTGAACGCCAAAAAACGCAACCAAGCTGCACATATAGTGTAACTTCTTGTTTGCGTTAACCCCCGAAGTGGTCGTATGTGGTGATTCGGGACCTATTTATTTTTACATGTAAGGGGGCTGGCCTCACGCCAACCACTTCAGTTGAAGACGGGGTTCCCCAGCGAGGGCGGGTTCTCATTTTTTGTGGAGGCTGAGAAAATCTTGCCGGTATTTATTTACTTTGGGTTTGAAATAAACACCGAAACGGGAAATCATTTCTGACACCCTAAGTGGCTTCGAACCCTTTCTCCCGCATTGAATGCAAGCATTCTATCAACTAGGTCATCTAGCTTGGTCGTCGCTACAAACAACTTTTAATATTTAATTAGATACAAGTAAGCTAAGCGTTAAAAAAACAAATCGATTTATTGTGTAAGTAATACTTATTTTTAGTTTTGAATCTTTGCAGTCTCTCTGTCAATACCCTATGCGCGCTTCTGGTAGGTACACCATACAATACATGTCCCTTTAGCTGTATGGCGCGGCATTGTCTAGGACAGAAGCGCTCTAGCTACATTACGGGACGGCGCGGCATTGTCGCGGACAGGAGCGCGCAGTTGCCGGAAGTGGCGGTTCCGAGAGCGGCGCGTTTCCGGTAGGAGGAAGCGGCAGTGGCTGAGAGGGAACGGTTATGGTACCGTTGGAGGAGCATTCATAAGGCATATGCGCTCATAAGGTACATTCTTTAAAGGAATCCTCTGCGGGAGACCACAGATTTCAGAAAGTCTTGTGGTCTATGACAATTGTCCTCCTCTCGTCACAACAAGGGCAACTCGTAGAACGGCTCACATTCAACCATTTGCAGTCGATATCAAAACTATGAGAACTTGGTGTTTTCACGACTCATTCCTCTACCAAACTGCCCGCTTATGGAATGAGTTACCGGTATCTGTGTTTCCATCCCAATTTAACCTTACCCTTTTCAAATCCAATATCAATCGCCATTTCCTCTCAGTGTCTCAAAACACAACGCAACACAACGCAACGCAACACACACGACAGCACTGCGCAGCTAACGTCCCTGCAACCGTGGAAGTGCCGTAGAGGTGTGGGTGATGGTGAGTTAGCAGTTGATGCCTGAGTATTGTAACAATGATATTAGCTGCGTAGTGCTGTGTTGCTTTTGATTTGAAACACTCAAAAGAAGTCTATAATCTGAGTTACAAAGATACACTAACATTTAAAATTCATATTAAATGCATGCCCTCAACCAGACGCATGTCTGCATTTGAAAGCACTAACTTACACGTCTCTGTTTGTTAACATGCATTTAAGGGTATACGAGAGCTTAAGAAGATTATTAATATCGGGACTAAAGAACCTCTTTAATTGTTTTATGAAACTAAAAGCGTAATTTTATGTCAAATAACTTTGACTGATCATGGGCAGATGTCGTTGCTGAAGTATATAAATTAATGTTCTATGTCAAGCATTACGTTTCATCAAAAAAATATGTAAAGTATATTAACGCTTTTAGCGAGCGTGTAAGTTTTATAAACTTTTGTTTAAACGCTATGTTTGAGTATTCACGACTGCATGTTTGGTACAGAAGTTATGCATGCAAAAATTGCAAAACGAAACAACTTTGCATAAGTATAATTCTATGTTGAAATAATTAAACATTTTTTGGCATCTTGAATTCAAACGTTTGTTGTGAGCAGAGCATATCTTTTGTTATAACAAAGGCGTGCAAAAGTACTATTCCGTCTGTCTCACACTGTATATTACGAACGTGGGTATTTTTTTTATATATCGCACACCTAACAAAAAAAAGCAATAACTCAAATATTAAGAAGGTTGGGAAGTTGCGTTCGAAGTTTTGCATGTTTAATTAATTGTCGCACTAAAGCCCACATCAGCCATGACACAAGTTAATAGTTCTCTTTTCTTTTAAAATAAAACTTAAATAGCTGTAAGCTGTAACTCTGTCGCCATTCCGCTAGGGGTGGCCAGAGCCTCTGCAGAGTTGCCTCCATTTTTTCCTATCCTGACATACCTCTTTCAATTCCTTCATATCCATCACCTTTTTCATGCATTTTCTTCTTTTACGCTCACTTTGTACATCCCATTCTTTCACAATCACCACAATCTGATCACTCCATACTTTTCTCGGTCGTCCCTTCCCTCTTTTTCCTTTCACACTTTCTTTGTATACATACTTTGTCAGTCTATCATCATTCATTCTTTCCACATGCCCAAACCATCTCATCACATTCTTTTGTATAAATTGTAAAAAAATATCATTGGTATAAATTTGACTTATTTCTCTTTTATCCGTAAAATACAGAAAATTATGTCAAAACATTATCCATTATTTTTTATTGCACTTTTTTTGAAAACATAATTGGAAACTGAAAAATAATATTTCACGTAATTATTTTAGTTAAGTGATGATAAAAACCGTGAAAAGTAAAACAAGGACTTGGCTTGGATACTATTTTAATCAAAATACACTTTCAGTCTTAAAGTTTGGCACATAAAGACAGAAACTAGTAAGGTAACAAAAAAATGAAAATAACATAGAAACTTCTAGCACAGGGGTGTCCAACTCAAAATCGTGGCAAGCCGGGTTTAGCACTTTTGTAATCGTGGCGGGTTACATTTTTTTTGTTGTACTTTAGTCCATAATAATTCTGTTGACGGGGGAGGGGGGGAGGGGATGGTAGACACGCAATTTTAAAAGTTCATATTGTCCATAATAATTCTGTTGACCGGGGGGGGGGGGGGGTAGGCACGCAATTTCAATCTTCGCGCGCAATTCAAATCTTAATACTTATCAATATCAAATACAATAATCAAATAGTTCAAATTAAATGAGTCTTAATGAAGTAAGGACTCTTCAACTTACGTCTTGTATAATCTATCTATAATCTAAACTGCAAAGATATGTTATGGCTCATTTGAAATGCATGCCTACAGACAGGCACATGTAGGTTCGCGCCTACACATTCTGCATGTGTGCATACAAATAAACAAAACCTCACATGAACATAAACCTTGCTACTCCTGCCGCCGTTCCCTGAACCGGGGTGGCATTGGCAAAAGTGAACCGATTTTTACAGCACGGGTGGTCAGCCTCATACCAACCTACAAGTCAAGGAGGTCTTGCTTAGGCAATTTATAACAGTTGAGATCTGGAGCTTACAACAAAATCAACTTCAAAAACAACAATCAAAAACTCCTACCTTCTTTTCGCATTTTTATTGCGTTCTTCACATTGGTTCTTCATCAAAATCTCAATTTTCCCAATTTTTGAGTTATGGCTCTTTATTGTAAAGCGTGCGTACATCTTGCGTGTGCCGAAAACAACGAATCCCTTCTCCAAGTATAAATGTCAACGCTTTAACTATGCCGCGGCGCATACAAATAATGTATCTGACTCACAGCAGCACCTCTTACGAGCGTTTCAGTTGCTATACACTTTATAAACACTAGTGTCGAGTTTAAAACGTAATATTTTACGTTCAATATCCAATAACCCATGGCTGTATTATGTCAATATGCGACATAATACAGCGCTTACCAAGTATGACACTCCACGTTTTAACTTAATCATAACGTAAACAAAAAACCTATTAGGACTTATACAGCGCTTAAAGTTTGCGTCATAGTTTTGATGTATTTTGACAAAACGATTTATTCGAGTAACAACGTTAATTTGCTTTTCAACTTTTTAAAGCCAGCGAAATACATTTTATTCTCTTCTGCCATGCTCAGTGAATAATTATTATTTTCTAAGGTTCCCGAAGCGGCCGCATGGCGCTGAAATCAGTCAAAATTGTGTATGGAAATCTTTATTTTTCCATGATAAATAGAAATCGGGGGAGAAAAAATAAAACAAGTATTGCATTACAAACATAAAAAATATTACTTCAAATCCTAAAAAGAAAATATACCATTCAATGGCAAATTTACCTACACGATCGTATGCAAAATTTGTGTACTTTTTAAATAACTATAAAAAATCAATGAAAAGTATAAAAAAATAATTTTCATCTAGAAAAAATAAAACTAATCAAAATAAATGTTTTGAAATAAAAAAAAGTTATGAATTATTCATAACAACAGTAGAAATCTCCATTTAAGGTATCTCCGTAAATAAAATTATTTTGAATTGGTGTTTGATGGGAAAAAATACCTAATTTTATGTGTTAATTTAATCTGGAGAAAAAATGCTACCTTAACATTGAAAATATGGGTTATTTCGGTCATCAAAGTTGGGCGCGCTGACCTCTCAATCACCCTTAATATGAATTTTGAATGTTAATATATCGTTGCAATATAGATTATACATTATGGGCAGAATACCTTCGTGAAATATGTGGTGAATTTCAATCGTAAAAGACAATGCGTGCTAAGGTCTAATCTTAATCTAAATCTAAGCTGAAAATATATAAATCATTGAAGATTCATATTAAACGCATTCACACATGCAGACATGTATAAGCTCACGATAACACAAGCCGCATGTGGCCCTACTATATAAAAAACCCAATCTCAAATGAACATAAACTCTGCAACTCTTGCCGACCTTCCCTGAAACAGGGGTGACATTGGCAAAGTGAACCCTTTTGTACATTATGGGTGGTCAGCCTCATCAACCTTTAAGTCAAGGAATAAAGTAATGACTGCAAATGAAATGACGGGAATATGCGATGTGAATATTGCCCAGAAGGACCAGCTGCCCTCAGTGGAGACACGGCACTTCAACAGTCACACTAAGTTAATTTAAAACTCTGTTGCTGCGCATTTTAGTGTCACTTATAAAAAGCAGAGCGCGCGCGGACGAGCGGACCAAACTGTGTTAAAAATTAACGCCGGCCGAGAGCGTTTTTATGGCAACATTAAAAAAAAATGGAAACTCCCATCGCGTATTACTCGGTATTTGAAGTAACAAAAAATACGTTCAAATTTAAGCATGTATAAACTGTACAGAATACAGATAACTGCAGACTTTCTTATTTAAATGCACCCACAAAAGGTGTGTGTAAAGCTAGAATCATCTACCAGCTCATGGAGGTTACTACCTTCATAGTCCCTCCATATAATTACTGTTCTATGGAGGGGCTATGATGATGCACCAGTCTTTGACGTCAGACATTGTAGATATTACTGTCGCGCTCACGACATATGAAATGTTTTTGTCATTTTCTATGTAAGCAACGTGTCTCTACGTCGTCTTGAATCGATGTACATATTACCATAGAAACCTATGAAATCACCATAGCAACGGTATTTGTTATGAAAATCCCTCTAGTGTTGTCAACAGTATGAAAATATCTGATACTTATCAACGATTTTTTACACTTCATGTGTACTTATTGTGTAGCTTTATATTATGCTATGCAAACTGATTTTTTTTCTATTAAATGCATGAGGTAAAATATTACAAGAAAATTTAACAAATCTTAGGAACAGAAGCCTTGCAACTATTACAACTTTTCCCTGACACATGAGTGATATTGACAAAGTGAACCAATAACTAAACATTTGCTGGAGTGAAGTTTTCCGGGATCTGTTGCCGTGGTCTGTGGGAGCTGGAGCTTCCGGACGTTTCGCCCATTTCTACGATGGGCTTCTTCAGCGTGAAGTATGATGATGATGAAGATCTTGATGAGAACTGTGATGAACTGTGATGTCATCACAGTTCTCATCAAGATCTTCATCATCATCATACTTCACGCTGAAGAAGCCCATCGTAGAAATGGGCGAAACGTCCGGAAGCTCCAGCTCCCACAGACCACGGCAACAGATCCCGGAAAACTTCACTCCAGCATCATCAGCCGGCCGTGTAAGCCTAAATCTCTTATTCAACTAAACATTTGTTTGATGATGAGCTGAGTGCCGCTTAGTGATGTTTTTGCTACCTTTTTACTAGAAACGCGGCTGCGCGACGTCACAATTTTGTTGTCAAAAGAATTTTTGGCGAGTGCGTACGGATAGGTTACAGACTTATCACATACGTATAGATTTAAAACGTTTTAAATGTATAATGAAGGTGGATCAGTATCAGATGTTCCGCGGATCAGCGACAGACCTCTGAAACTACTTGTAAAGCCGAGGGTCTGGGGTATAAGCCTAGCTCGGTCGAGTCGGGATCAGACCCATGTAGATTGCGGACTTGCGGGTCTGAAGGGGACCTTGTAGGTGGGACACACACCGAAACAACCCGACCTAACCTTAAAACGGAACATGGAAGTCTGTCTGCGGTGAAAACTAATTAAATACTTGGATTAAAAGTCATTTCAATGAAAACTGTAAGGCTGGGTTTAGAGGATTTTAAAGAGCTCATAAAAGACATTGGTTCACCGGTTTTAGTTCTCAAGAAAATATGGAAAAACGGTTTTCTTAACATTTTAATTATCAAATAATTTTTCAATTCTAATTTTTTTTATTGATATTTTGGTCATTTTAATTTTATTCTCATTCTGGAGAGGGTTCAGAAAAAATTCTTGAGATTTCTCTACATGAGGACGTATGGGTATTATCCTTGGCTATATCCAAGTGCGTTTGTACTCGGCATGCTTGGTTTCAGTAGCCTGGTGGCAAGACGGAATGAATTTTTGATAGTTCATTTTATCCGCTTGATTCGTGGTGAGATTTGTAATCCCGCTCTTCTCGGGCAAATTGATCTGTATGTTCCCGACAATTATTGTAGGCAACGTGAGCATAGACTATTGCTACTTCCAAGATGCAGGACTTACCTACCTAGGGTTATGACTGTGGGGAGGGCAATGGCTATGCTCAATGAGATCTCCTCTTCGGTTGATATCTTCCACCTGAGTGAAAATCAGCTTAGACAGAGGCTTACGTTTCTCCTAAGCTGATTTCGGTTACTTATGAATGTTTTTAATTATTGTATGTATTAGGTTTAACCTGTCATGTACTCGTACTATAATGTGTGACAATAAATCTATCTATCTATTATTTTACTAGTTATTGTTTGTTTATTTATAATCTAATCTTATCTAAGTTACAGAGATATGTAACATTAGGGATGCATATTATATGTATTCTCACAAGCAGACTCGTATAAGTTCGCGCGCTCATGCCGCATGCGAACCTACGACATAAAAAACCAAATCCCAAATGAGCATACACCCTGCAGCTCTTGCCGAGCATCCCTAAAACAGGGTTGACACTAGAAAAGTGAACCATTTTCTACAGCATGGGTGGTAATCCGCATACCAAATTCTCAATTTTTTTTATTAATATTTTGTACATTTTAATTTTATTATTTTACTAGTTATTGTTTGTATGTATAATTTAATGTAATTAAATATTCGTGTTCCATGATAATAGGTTGGTATGAGGCTGACCACTCATACTGTAAAAAATCCAATGCCCCCCCTGTTTCAGGGTAGGTCGGCAAGAGTTGTAGGATGTTGATTTGAGATTAGGGTTTTATCTTGTCAGCATGTGAATTTAGAAGATAGAGAATCAAATTTAAATAGACATGCATCCTTCAAAACTTACAGACCTTCCCTGAAACAGGGGTGACATTGGCCAATGTAACAATTTTTTATAGTATGCAAGATTAGCCTCATACAGACCCAGTCAAGGTAGTTCAGAGAAATAAAAAAAATAGACGTACTTCATTGTTTTGAATCGTCATTCGTTTTCTCTGTCTAGCATTCGTAAATTCGTGAAATGGATGTAATTAATTCATGACGCCATGTCGGAGCACACACAACATGGCAATTTCAAATTTATGTTACCTGAGCTGATAGTTATTGTGTACAACGTCCCTACAAAGCGCTAATATGAGATGTGCACGCCACAGACGGGCACTCACGCGTGCCATTCTTGCATGAGGCCGTGGAAATTAAAGAGAGGGTGGAAAATATGGTCTGCTTCACTGTGTTCGTCCGTCGGGTATCGAAATCAAACCTTCCGATTAATTAATAATAATAATAATAAAATCTTCGGCGGAGCCTGTAACCGCTAGAAGACGCGTCCCCAGGTGGCGGATAGGGGAATACTCGCCAGATATGGAGGGTAAGAGGGAAATAAAATACCTCTCGTGGACCAACAGGTAGTAGCGTCTGTTCTCCAGGTTAGGAGCGGCTACAAACAGCGTCTGTTCCTATGTTAAGGGCGGCTGAAATCAAAACTCACCAACCCGCTAGGCAAGCGTGGTGTTTTAATGCCAAAAACCTTCCAAAAATCAACCAACCAATGCCTTCGAATTTTCAAATACAAGTACCCCAGGTGAGTAGAGCATGTAGCTCAGAATCTCACACCGGCGCAAAACTGGTCTGCCTCGAGGATTCTGGGGGAGGCAAAAAGTCGAAAAATTGTTACATCAAAGACATCAAAATAGCGACATATAATATCAGAACCATGAGACAAGAAGAGGACAAAATAAGACTGGAGGAAGAGACATATCAAATGGGATGTCTTGGGAATTAGCGAGACAAGACTAAAAGGAGAAGAATCGGTAACACTTCCATCAGGACATATACTGTTTAGAAATAACTCACAATCCTCGGCTGGAGGAGTCGCCATCATGATAAATAAAAACATTAAGAATAAAATAACTAAAATGATTAGTATATCACCCAGGGTACTATACGTAGTCCTGGAAATAAATAAAAAGTTTAAAATACAAATCATACAGGCCTATGCTCCCACAAGTACAGCAGATGATGAAGAAATAGAAACATTTTATGAAGATATCACAGGGGCAAAAAACATGGAAAAGGCTAGATTAACAATCTTAATGGGTGACTTTAATGCTAAGGTTGGAGAGAAAAAACAAGGAGACCCAGAATATATCGGAATGTTCGGACTTGGAAAAAGAAATGAGAGAGGAGAAACTCTCGTGGAATACCTTCAAAGCGAACAACTCTACTGTACAAATACATTTTTCAAAAAACAAAACCAAAGAAAATGGACTTGGAAGAGCCCAGATGGCAAGACAAAAAACGAGATTGATTATATTTTCACAGACAACTTAAAAACTTGCAAAGACGTATCAGTTTTTAACCGTTTTGATACGGGCAGCGATCATAGACTAGTAAGAGCAACATTTAAGATAAACACTAAGACTGAAAGATATAATATGGTAAATAAAAAGAACAAAAAACAACCCACAGTGGAAATGATCAAGCTCCAAAGGGCAACATTTAATACAAAAATGAAAGACAAATTGGAACCCCTAACAAATCTAAACAACATGGGATTAAACGACTTATCAGAAAAGATTACTTCAGATTTTCAAACAGTCGTAAAGACTCTTTCATTTAAGCAGAAAAATAAAAATAACAAACTATCTGCAAATACAATAACACTTATGGAAAAAAGAAAAAGTATGGGCAGAGACACCATCGAATATAAAGAAATAAATCAAACAATCAAAAGAGAGGTGAGAAAGGATGTACGAAAATTTAATAACGAGCTTATTACAAAGACAATAGAGTCAAACAAAAATATGAAGGTTTTAAGGAGAAATAACGCGGAAGGAAAGAAAAATATTACTAAAGTGAAAGACAAAAATGGCAGGACATTAAACGATAAGGCCGAGATCACTGGAGCGATTCATGAATTCTACACTGACCTATATACATCTAAAACACAAAATATAAACCAATCACAAAATACCGTAATACTTAACGTGGGATCAGAAGATGTACCAGAAATAACTCACGAGGAGATGGAAAATGCTCTAAAATACATGAAGAAAAATAAAGCTCCAGGAGAAGACAAAATTACAAATGATATTTTAAAGATGGGCTGCAAACAATTAAATGAAGCCGTGAAAATACTTCTAAATAAATGCATTGAATTAGAAGCCATACCAGAAAACTGGCAAAATGCTGAAGTGGTACTATTATTCAAAAAAGGAGATCCGGAAGATTTGGAGAATTATCGACCAATAAGCTTACTGTCCCACCTGTATAAATTGCTTACAAAGATCTTAACAAATCGTTTAACACAAAAACTTGACATGTACCAACCGGTTGAACAAGCAGGGTTTAGAAAGGGTTTTGGAACAACTGATCACATCCAGACTGTCCGTTTACTGATTGAGAAGACAACTGAATACAAAATCCCAATTCATCTGGCTTTTGTGGACTACAAAAAAGCTTTCGATTCTGTAGAACCATGGGCTATCATACAGGCTCTAAACGACGCAAGAATCAACTCCAGATATTCAAGGCTCATTAAATTTATATATGATCATGCCACAATGGATATTAAACTAGACGACGAAACAAGAACTGATAAAATAAATATTAAGCGAGGAGTTCGACAAGGGGACACTATATCTCCTAAATTGTTTACGCTGGCCCTGGAGAATATTTTTAAAATGATGAATTGGGACAACAAAGGGATCAAAATTGATGGAGTTTACCTGAACCACCTCCGTTTTGCCGACGACATAGTGCTTATAAGCAAAGACATCGAAGAGCTGAAGAGAACTGCATGAAACCTCTCTGAAAATTGGTCTTGAAATGAACATCAGTAAAACAAAAATTATGAGCCCAACAAACGAAAGCCTAAACATCAACAACAAACACATAGAGGCTGTAAACGAATATATCTACCTTGGACACAAGATCAAAATGGGAAAGGAAAACCAAACTGCAGAGATACCCAGACGAATAGGATTGGGCTGGGCAGCTTTTGGAAAATTAAAGCACATACTCGAAAATAAAGACATCCCAATGAACCTAAAGAGAAAGATCTACGAGACTTGCATCCTCCCTGTGACAACATATGGCCTAGAAACCATCTCGCTAACCGCAGTGAGCGTCCATAAATTAAAGTGCTCACAACGATCCATGGAAAGACGGATGTTGGGAATAAGTCTTAAAGATAGAAAAAGAAACGAAGACATCAGACACCTAACAAAAGTCACAGACATCATGGATCGTATTGCAAAACTAAAATGGCAATGGGCAGGCCATATGGCAAGACGAGATGACAACCGATGGGCAACGAAAATCCTCAAATGGCGACCATGGGAAGATAAAAGAAGCGTCGGCAGACCACAAAAAAGATGGTCAGATGACATTGTTCCAGTCGTGGGGCGGAAATGGATTCAGAGGGCACAGGATAGAAAGGAGTGGAGAAACATGTAAGAGGCCTATATCCAGCAGTGGAGAGATGGCTAAGGAAGAAGAAGAAGAATAAAAAATGATTATTCCAGCTCAGTAATGTGGAGGGTGCAATACGTGACCAGCTATAAAAAAAATACAGCAATAGAAATGTACATGGAAGAGAAATACAAAAATGCAGAAAATACAAAAATCCAGAAATACACAATAGCAGAAATATATGAAAAAAAACACAGAATCGAATCGAAAGGAAAGAGAATAGATGTACATTGTACGTAGGAATAGCAAGAACATATTACACAGGGAAGAAAAGGCTAGGTAGGCTTTAGGTTCCTTCCCCAATGACGCCATATGCCCAACTCCAATTTCAGGCCTCTGATTATAAATAAACGCTTTTAAATAAATAACGATTTTTTACAATACATTATTGAAGATAAATGCATTCTTTAATTTCTCGCTCACACCAGAACGCCGTTCTATGCTCTACTCCCACACTATCGTACATGTATAGGTGCGCGTAGGTTTCATATTGCGTAACACTACCACCATCACACTAGAGCCAGATTGTTCTATACACTATGTATTCATGTACAAGCTCACGTAGGTACTCCAAGTTTGTAAAAATATATAGATAGAAGATACACGCACGAATGACATTCACCAATGGTACTCTGTATCCAAAGTTTGTATCACACACACAAGGTTCCTGTAATGGGTGAATTAGCTTGACGTGGCCGCTTTGGCTGACCACGCCCTGCGGCCGGGCAGCCAGGGAGGCATGGTTCCATAGCCTGTGACGCGCGTCCGCCTGCAGCGCTTTGAGGAGCCCGGATTACTCGCATTCACGTGATCCTGAGAGCTCTAAGGTTGACAAGCGCGTCAGAAAATACCGAAATTATTCCAAGAACTTGGTATATAGGTACTAAGACCGGTCCATAATCCAGTGGCAACACTTCGGACTCGGAAGTGGAAGGTTGTGGGTTCGAATTCCGGCGGAGCACAAAAAATACACCATTTATTTTTTTAAATATGCTTTTCGCTGGGTTAAAAATTTCATTAAACCTTCACCAAAGACTGGTAACTAAAGGTCCATCCAGCCTTACAGAAACTGGGTCTTGCTTTTTGTGCTCCGCCGGGATTCGAATCCACAAACTTCCATTTACTAGTCCGGAATGGAATCAAAGAATTATGTAAGGGTAGGACAAAAAATGGCGGCTAATCAGTAATGATGATTTGTAATGTTGGCGGCTCACTCTTTCATTCATAATTTATGTAAACTCTAAACTGCAGAGATAAATTAACAATTAAAATTCATATTAAATGCATGTTCACTAACAGTAACGTGTAAGTTCACATTTACAAATGCTGCATTAAGCCCTAATGAACATACACCATGCAACTTTTGCCGCCCTTTTTGAACAGGAGTGACATTGGCAAATTGAATCATTTTTACAGCATGGGTGGTCAGCCTCAAACCAACCTATAAGTCAAGGGATAGGGAATGGGAAAAATGAACTAATCTTTAGAGTTTGGGTGGTCAGCCTCACAACAATTTTTGAAACAAGGAACAAAACTAATCAATTAAATAATACATCGGTATAGTCCTGTACCAAAGACAGGTCCCAGGTCCATCCAGCCACACAGCAACTGGGTCTTGCTTGAGAATGGGCGCTTTACATTGACAACTAAACTTGCAGGCCAAAAGTGTCTGAAGTGAAATTATTGCACAATTTGTAAAAATAAAACTCTTGGTGCTATTCGTAGACATTTTAGTCGTCCGTTGAGCCCACGTTTTGACAAACTAATGATGCCTGGGCTGCAAGTCTCATCACCACGGTCATTCTTACCTACAGAATTTTGGTAATATTTGCACAAAGACTAATCAGCTGTTCACTTGCGGCCATCTTGGATTGACAGGTCTTCATACAAATGCATTATAAATTGTCGAAGCGTGAGCTCAACGGACGAGTAAAATGTTTAATAATAGCAAAAGGGAATGTAATAGGTAAGCGTGAAAGAGGAAGACCTAGGAAATAATGGATTGATCAGATAAGTGAGATTGCGAATGAATGGAATCTACAGAGTGGAAACAAGAGAATAGCGTGCATGAAAAGAGTGATGAAACTAGATGAGATGAAAGAAGTATGCAATGACAGAGTCAGGTGGAGGCACTTGTGTGGAGGTAACGGCCCCCCCTAGAGGAATGGCGGCAGGATACAAGACAAGACAAGACCGTAAGTTTTTAAAATATATAACTACTCATACTTCGCTTACGTAAAATTGAGTATCTTGTTACTTATGAAGTGTCTTATTTAAATCAAGCAAACACTTAGTAAATACTTTAAGTGGTGCTTAGAGAGTGACGTAGTGAGAAGAGTTAAACAGTTTCTCACTCAGACTATGAATAACACTCTGCGTACATAATGTATATTCTAGGAAAGCCTAATTGCGTTGGGATTTGCTAAATTTCATTTGTAATTAAGTCGCGTTCAAATCCTCAGTGAATACCTACACTTACACTAAGTCAGCAACTAAGTAACAGCTCCACGAACTTAGTATTTGGGTTATAATACGTAAATACAGCTTTCTGAATAACTTTATACTCGGTTGTAGTCGCGTGGTTAACGCTACGAAATATACTGAATTGATTTTCAGTTTTATTTTATTTTATTCAGGAAAAAAACAAAAAATGTCTTTGGATAATTACAATAACATCAGTAGATTAATAAATAATTGAAAAAAATGTCTCTACATTTTCCGTTAATAACAATAATATTAATAATAATAATAACAATAACAAAATCATTGAATCTTCAGAAAGCAATTGACACTTTCATAAATAAAAATATCAACATACAGGCACACATACACACCTCTATACAACCACACATCATTTTATTTTATTTTACTTTATTAGGAGAAAAAACAGATACAGACACAGTTGCAATAAACAAAAAAGTGGATACATATAATTTAAAATGCCTACATCCTTAAAAATTTCCCACATATATATTTTAAATTTAATGTAGCTGACATAAAAATATAGAAGAAGTAGAGGAAGTCAAAATTCAAAAGTAATAAAATTAGTAAAAGAAACAAAAATAACAAGGAGAAACAAGAAGAGTAAACAAAGAAAAACATAAGAATGTAAAAGTTAAAGAAGAAAAAAGGGAAGAATAAAAAAGAAGAACAAAAAGCCCAATCAGCACCTATAAACTGGGTGTAAAAGACATTTTATATATAGTTTTCATCAAGTCCCCCCTAAAGGAGTATTTCCCCTTATTAAACAAATCTAAATCATTAAAATATTTATTAAAATCACTGCACATTCTATGAATAGGAGCTCTTTGACCTGCATTTGTTCGACATTTTGACAGAAAAAATAATTGTGAAGAACGAGATGCGCATCTTGGTATACGAAACTTAATTTGACATAGAAGACCAGGGCAATCCGTTTCCGATAGACAGATACTCCTCAGAGTCAACGCACTCAATATTAAACATCGATTATCAATACTTACCAGATTTAGATGAAGTAGGCGTTTGTCGTAAGAGCGGTTTTCGTAGCTTAACCGATGGAACAATATTTTCGTAAATTTTCTTTGAACCGACTCTAGTAGAGTTTTATACACATCATAAAAAGGGTTCCATACAGTCACAGCAAATTCTAGTTGTGATCGTATCAATGAATGATATAAAGTCATATAGCTCGATATCATTTTGAATTTTTTTGTCACACGAAACACAAAACCCATCATTTGAAAGGCCTTCCTGACGACGGCATGTACATGCATGTCAATCATGAGCACATGTACATGCATGTCTATCATGAGCACACTTAATTAACTACGTGTTTAAACTATTAAATATTCATATATCATACACAGCAATAAAGAAATCCTCATAGTAGCACTTACACACGAGAACAAATACAAGCCCCGCTTTCAAATATTTTATTAAGACACATTGGTCCAGTACACATGCAAACATTGCTCATGTGAAATTACCTCTGAAAGGCATACGACACATAAGCACTAAGGGGACGAAGCATTTAAAGGTCTCGACTTGAAGTGGGATTCACACAAAAAGAGATTAAGGTAACTCTGCTAAGGCTCTAGGCACAAAGATCTCTTTTTGAATATTTTTCTGAATATTATTTAAAAATAATGAAAGGTTTGTTTTTGCTGTACGAAGAACAATGCCCCATAATTTGTACCTAATATATAGTGGGTTTTGAAGTAATAATAGAATGAAAAAACTGTAAATTAATTATACTTCAGCGCGACACGAAAGGGACCTTAAAGTGGGTCGCTATAAATAACATTCATTATTATTTCACACATTTTCCAAGTCGCATAGTTTGTATGATGACCACTTCATACTTTCATTCATGATTGTCATGCTTGCGTGAAGTTGCTCAATGCCAGAAATTGAGATGATCTATCTTTAAATTATTCTAAGTTAATCTATCTTGAAGTTACAAAGATATACTACATTTAAGATTCATATTACACCCATAACTCTTTGAATGGCGATTTACACGAGTTTAAATTTTTTACATGAATTGTCGCTTTGAAGTGACAACCAAGCTCGTACAAAGTCCGGTCGATAGCCAGGGTGTCAGAAATTATTTTCAAACCCAAAATAAACACTGGCAAGGTTAACTCATTAAGAACTAGCCCCCTCGGGAGCTGGGAAACCTCCACTTTAACTAAAGTGGTTAGTGTGAGGCCACTCCCCTTACTTGTAAAAATAAAAATAGATGACGAATCCCCACATGCGATCCCTTTGGGGATAACGCAATCAACAAGTTAATCTATATGTGTAGCTTAGCTGCGTTTTAGATGGCCCAGGAGCGCTATTCTGTTAAATTCCTTACATACACTTTGGATATCAACCCAAGTCCGAGCTTGCTAACGCTTGCGAAATAACTCACAGTACACGTTATTTTTGGACACGAATCGCTATCTCGTCGCCTCAAGGTCGTATAGAATTTAGCAGAATAGCGCTTCAAGATTCATAGCTTTACATAAATAGCCATAATAAAAGACAATAATTATAACATGTTTGGAGACCTTCCCTGCTTTAGGGAAGGTCGGCAAGAGCTGCAGGGCTTATGTTCATTTGAGATAAGGTTTTTATTTTGTAGGTCCACATGCGGCATGTGTTAGCGCGAACTTGTACGTGTCTGCTTGTGGGAATACATTAAATATGAATCTCAAATGATTTATATTTTTGCAACTTAGATTTAGATTTAGATTTGGAGCATCTTGAGCAAGCAGCATGCATACATGCCGCGCATGAATGTCTGTCTATAGTTTTTGTAATGAAAGGCGAACCATCCTTGAGGTTTCTTTCATCGCCAGGCTCCGTGTTATTGGGTTGGGCGTTTATTGCGTTTGCACGCCCCTGGTGGACCCATGGGTGGACCCTAAAACACCTACAGGGATCCTCAACTTTTGAGAGCAATAATTATTTTCAAAATCGGCCAAAAAGCCAGTCCTGTGAAGCAGATACTCGTACAAGGATAATACACAAACCATAAAATATATAAGGATAATACATATCATGAAAATGGGTCCCCTTTTTTTGTTTGTTTTTA
This sequence comes from Agapetus fuscipes, assembly GCA_951799405.1. Lineage (NCBI taxonomy): Eukaryota > Metazoa > Arthropoda > Insecta > Trichoptera > Glossosomatidae > Agapetus > Agapetus fuscipes. The sequence continues at coordinate 11,790,414 of OX637357.1, read as the reverse complement.
TAATTGTCTAAAGTCCGGTCATTAGTCTAGTGGTAACGCTACGTAAATGGAAGGTTGTGGGTTCGAATCCCGGCGAAGCATAAAAAAACACCATTTTAATTTTTAAATATGCTCCTCGCTGACTTATTAGTTGGTAAGAGGCTGACCACCCATACTGTAATAAATGGTTCACTTTGCCATTGTCACCCCTGTTTCATGGAAGGCCGGCAAAAGTTGTACGATGTTTATTCATTATTCATACACATGCAGCATTTTTAAGCGGAAACTTACACGTGTCTGTTTGTGGGCATGCATTTGAAATGTCAATATACTTTTGTCTGACAATTCGTATTGGGAACTTGTATTCTTCATGCAATTTGTATTGAGAATATTTGACTGCCTGTACCCTTACTATGAGCTGCAAAACTTGAGTAAAGTAAAGTTTACGGAAAGTATTAAAGAGTGATTTTCTCCAAAATCAGTCGTTTTTGTTTCTTACACTTTATGGTCGTAGCAAAAGAGTTACAGTGATGAAGAAAATCAAGTTCAAACAAACAAAAATGGCAGATTTTGGGGAAAACCACTCTTTAATACTTTCCGTAAACTTCCCTTTACTCAAGTTTTTGCAACTCGTACTCAGGGTAGGTACTGATCAGTTATTTTCGGATACGTTTTATTACTTGCTATCTACCGATATGATCGCTGAATAAATAGAGACTTCTAAGAGCTTGGGAGAGATTTAAAATAAAACTTTGAAAGTTCTGGGAGGACTTGGAAAGGCCTAAGCAGACTTTTGGAAAGACCTGGGCAGACCTATGGAAAGAACTAGAGAGACCCAAGGTCATAAATATTCAGGGAAACGCGCGGTCCTCTGCAAACAGCGCAGCCTCATGTCAAAAGAAAATATTTCAATTAGGATGCCGCATCTACAAACACCATATATCCACTCCCACCCTTTACCTCTCTTTCTAACACGACCAAAAGTGAGAAAGCTGAATTTATTGATGTTTAAAAATACTAGATATACCATACCAAAAAATACTTTTGGAAAATCTAAAAATTTGCCTTTTTATTTCATTAAAAATGGTGGAAAAATATGATGTCACTTGGCTGGATAGTCAGTCATAACGTCAACTAAGAGCTTGTTTGTCTTATGTCCATCAGAGGTAAATTCACATGGGCAATGCTTGTTTGTGTACTAGACTAATGTGCATTATGGAAACTGGAAATTTATTTTTTAAATATTCAAATAAATTCTAGCATTATCGTGGTTGACGTTTTTTTCTTAGCTCAGATTGTGTAGAAGGTGATTCTTTGAATAATTTAATTGAAAGGTCATATTTGAATCGAATGCTAGATAAGCTAAACAAGCACTAGAGGTACGATACGTTTGTTGACTGATTGTAGAAAATCTAAAAATTCGTGGAACAAAGTTTTGTATCTATATTTTGGATACAATGGACTCGGTGCGTTTAAAATGGTGGAAAAATGTGGCGTCACTTGGCAGGACAGTCTGTCATAACTTTAGTACAATATATTATGCAGGCAGTCTGTTCATTATTCGGGCGGTCGATGATTTTGTAGAACTTTTATTACAGATATTAATTAGAATACCAAAGTTTTAATTCTCTTTTTTATAATTTTATTTCTGTCTAGCACTTTCGCCTACAAGGCATCTTCAGGACAATTTTTTTGTTACAATTTTGTATTACAGACTTTGATTCACTCTGCTCGAGAGGAATTTGGTTTAGTAAGAGGACAGATGACTTCACTAGTCAGAATATGACACAAAAAAAGAGCACAATATTAGGAGAATCTTTCCTTATAAAGCATAAAATTTTAACCTAAACAAAAATTGTGACAAAAATGCTTGTTTTCGACGATTTAAAAATGTCGACCAATTAGATATCGACCCGTCAGATCAAAGTTGAGGTTGACTTACTCAAATCCCCAAGTTCTTTAATTTATTATACCTACCATTATTTAAATTTCCCTACAAACATTATTTAATTCGCCTACTATTATTTAAATTCTCTATTTACATTAATTTATTACTGAGTTATTAAAATGCTTGTATGCTATTTTTTTACAATCAAAAATTCAAACACAGTTTGAAAAGACACTAAAGTGCACCGTACTGCATCAAGCAGTACCGCCAACTGCATACGTTTCACAGTGCTGTAAAATATTAAATAAAAAAACCCTGATTATCAGGAATCCATTTTTATTTGGTACGAGTGACGTCACATAGCCGTGGGATTTTTTTTATTGTGCGGAGCTCATTGTTTATACGGCTGTGTGAAGTCATCATTTCTGCCCCCAACAGCTTTTTGTGTGATTTTCTTTTATTTGCAAACAAAGCATCGTATTTAATTCGCACCCATAAATTTAATAAACAACAATATTTTTTTGTTCCATAATCGCTTTGATTGTTTTCTCATATTTCAGGTTTTATTGTTGCACAAATATACTTTTCAGAATTGCCTTAATATTGTCCTCCTATTGCCCTCCCCAAAACACAAGCTATGCTTACTTTGGGGAGTATTTATTGTAATTAGATTTTTAAAATTTATTTTTATTGTAATACTTTGTACATATTGATAAAAAACAATAAAGACCTTATGATATGATTATGATTGTTACATTTAATAAAATAATAATGTGAAATTTGTAAGCAAAGAACCTAAATATTTGAAATTGAATGTATGCTAAGTTTTCTCGAAGAAATGCTAAGCCGCTCAACTGATTTTAATATTTTTTCTAAGAACCTGTAAAATATTTTCAAAATGGTTTCTGAGAGGTCTCGTTTGGATTAAATAAAAAACAATCCCCTATTTGCGATTTTCTAAAAACAAGGTTTTTTTCTAGTCCGGTCGATAGCTCAGTTGGTAGAGTGCTTGCATTCCATGCCGTGAGCTCGGGTTCGAATCCCGCCGAGGCGAGGATGTCAGAAATGATTTCCCGTTTCGGTGTTTATTTCAAACCCCAAAATAAAAATACCGGCAAGGCTTACTCAGCCTTCACAAGAAATGAGTACCAGCTTTCTCGGGAGCTGGGAAACCCCCACTTCTTCTGAAGTGGTTGGCGTAAGGCCGGCCCCCTTACCTGTAAAAATAAATAGGTCCAACTCGCCACATGCGACCCCCTCGGGGATAACGCAGCAAGAAGTTACACTATATGTGTAGCTTAGTTGCGTTGCGTTTTTAAGGTCGTTAAACTCCGAAACTACCCAACAAAAGGAGACCATATTTACTTACAACAATGATTAATATCTATAGGTACTGAAGGGGTGTTTCTAATTTATTTTTATTTTTATGAAACGATAAAGAAAAAATCTTTCGTCCGTCCTTTGACTAGATTAATCCTTAGGAACGCGTTGCAGGGTGCAGTTGGCATATATAAATATTGGTCGGAATCTGGATTGGGAAAGAAAAGTAAAAAAAAGGAGGAATCCTGAATAAAACTGGAGAGGACCACAACTCGCAGAAATTAAAACTCGATGTTTTTCAACACGCAATATATTTGGTGCAAGTTACAAACGACGACATCACAACCTTCCCTACAAAAAAAGTGATATTAGACGCAGAGACGTCTTCTTTTTCTTTTCGTTTTCAATGGCTATTAGAGCTATGTATATTCCTTCTATCTTGTATTTTGAAAAGCTATCAGGGTAAATTCAGACCAAATATATTTTTTTAAATACGACTTGATAATTATCGGTGTTTGTGTGTGATGAATTCCTCTTTTTGTTTTATTTAATTTACAATATATATTTTTGATTGTTTCAGTTTGCAACAGGACCTACTACGGTGACGTGGGTATGACGTACGAACTGAAGCTGGGTAAACCTTTGGAGGGGCGGATGCCGTTCTTCTGCCACCTCACCTTCACAGCCAATGGACACATACACGGCGACATCGTGCAGGTCAGTCTTGCTTCACCTGGCCGTACACACAAGCCAAATTAGTCAAATGAGACATGTGACAACACCTTCTCTCAGGGTCAGTCTCCCCTCCACTGACCCACGCCCTGTATATACAATATACATCCCATCCGGGGATGTGTCACAGGACTCGCATGCAAAAATTATGTGAGATACGAGTAGCAGAAGGCCCTCCTGTGAAGCTACACTTTCCCAAGTGTTTACACAAAGCAAAGGAGGCTCAAAAATCACTGAAAGATTATAGCCATGACCCATGAGGGCTTAGGGCTCGAGGATTTTAAATTTATAAACAAAAATGCAAAGTGATTCTGAGCGTCTTAATATATGACTTAAGGCCTAGAATTCGAGATGCTACTACTGAGACTGTTCGGGAGACTAAGTGGCCAAACCACCAAGAGGTGAGGATCTTCTTTTTGCTTTGATGATGCCAATCCTCACTGAAGAGGTACAAGAAGAAAAAGAAGAAGCGGTAGTTATAGTTGAGATTTATTCCCAGCGTTAGGGTGGTGCGCATAAAGTGCAATCGGCCGTGTAACGTAGAGATCATAAATTCGCAGAGATATTAGCGAGAGGTATTCCAAGCGACCTCTGACCCACCAGGGGTCGCTGCCCGCTGCCCTTATTCTCTGCTGTGAGGGTGTGCTGGCCAAGGCATCGTCACTGATACAAATGTCTGGATGTAAAACTCGAACCAAAAATATACAAGCTTATTTGTGGCATTAGATTGTAAGGGAGTGATTCGGTGACAGGATCACATGACAAAACATCACATACCTAAAACAGATAGACGCATGTTTTAAAAATGTAATTTGTTGTGTATGTTTCTTGACTTATAGGTTGGTATGCGGCTGACCACCAATGCTGTAGAAAATGGTTCACTTTGTCAATGCCATCACTGTTTCAGGGAAGGGCGGCAGGAGTTGCAGGTGTATATTCATTTGAGATTCGGGTTTTTATATTGTAGGACTACATGTGGCATGTTTAAGCGCGAACCTAAACAGGTCTGTTTTGTGAAAATGCATATAATGTGAATCTCTAATGTTACTTATATTTTGCAACTTAGATTACATTAGGCGTACTGCTGGCAAATCTTGAAATTTCGTCCGCAATTTTTTTGTCAACGGGGGGAGGGGGGGAGGGTAAGGTATGTAATTTCAAATCAAAATAAGATGCCATTGTTTCCTTACCAATTTTTTAAATAAAAATGATCGTTTCCGAGCTACATTTTGCCGACCACTCTCATAGTCGATAGATAGATGATTGAACTAAGTACCTTATGATGGATGATTTTTTAAATGATTGAACTTATTGCGCAAAAGCTATAGATGTCGTCGCGGGTCGTATGAAAGTCAGGCCTGGGCTAGCACAACAAGGCACTGCTTTTATGATATGAATACCTTTTCTCCATTTGCTTCAAAAGACACAAAAATGAAACAATTTAGACCGTTCCAAGATATGTTTGTTAAAACATTTTTTAAACCAGAACTTTCTTAAACGTTACGAAATTTTCCGCATCGAGAGATGAAAAAAATCGCTTGAAAGGACTTCCTCTCATCCATACTCTTATTTGCGTCAGTTTTTGGCAAATACATTTTCATTACGCCGACCCACCCTAATGACAATATTGGAAACGGGAAGGGAACTCCAATCGGCTGGAAAAGATGCCGAGAAAAAATATACCACTCTCCCAAACACAAAAATTATATCAAACATAGCGTTTTACAAAAAAATATATACGAAAACTCAGACAGAGCTCCTAGTGAGCCTTTAAGATTTCATACATTTTTTTGTGAAACTTTCTGGTTGAGTTTACCCGTGATGTTATATATTACTTTTGGCTTGGACGGAATAGGAAATAAATATTCAATCGGAATTTACGACCGGCAGTTAAAGATGCGTAAAGGTAAACACAGTATTCACAAATATTGACGAGTTATATGTCTTGATCGATATTTGTTCCATAAATTTTGTATACGAATTTTCAAAGAATGGCTGACTAAAAAAAATCACTAAATATCAAAACGAAATGCCTCTTAACTATACATGTAGTGTAACTTCTTGCCGCGTTTTCTTCGGAGGGGTCGCATGCGGCGAGTGGAGCATATTTATTTTTATAGGTTGAGAGATCGGCCTTACGCTAAGGCCTTACGAAAGGAGCTATCGGCCGGATCAATTCATTTCACAAATTGCAAAAGTTGCAAGTCTTAAGTTCATTTAGGTTAAATTTTGTGAGTAAATAATAAACATGAAGCATCTGCATGTGTCGGTCTGAAATATTTTTTTTCCCAAATATCTCGCTGACTTAATCAAACCAGTCACCCTCGGCAAAAAAAGCCTAACACTGCGTTCGGCTGAGACTGGAGCCAAATCAAGGATTAAAGAACCTATAAGAAGAGTAGAGTGAGCACAATGTTTGGTGAGCGTGCATTTGCAGTTACTGGCCCTCTGGCCTGGAACCACCTGCCACATCATGTGAGAGAGCTAGAGTACCATGGAAAGTTCCGGAATGCACTGAAAAAATTTCTGGCAAGAAAGCATCTTGCACCAGCGCCCTTGGAGTGACTACATCACGAAACGGCGCTATAAAGAAATCATCCACTCATCATCATCATTAAACTTGTCTGCTTGTGGGCATGCATTTAATATTAATTCTAAAGCTTAATATATCTTTGCATCTTAGATTAAAGATGGGCGCACGAAAATATCAGTTGAAATAAGATGGCCATTTTTCTGCATTGAATTTCATGATAGAGACAAAAGTTTGCGAAATTTCCGGAAGTTTTGCGATCGTCTTTGCGGCCGCAGTTTGAAGTTTTAGCGAGGAGAGAGCATCTCAAAAAGCGCGCAAAAAATGTGCTGTCCATTACTCTGACAGCTCGTGCGATTTATCGTTTTTAATTGGCTTTCAAATTTACTAGATTATGAAGATAAAAATTAAAATACTCCAGCATGAAACAAAAATTTCAAAGAAAGATTTTTAAAGGGGATTCTTTCATAGTTCCTTTATATTTCGTGTATGTTTCTTGACTTATAGATTGGTATGCGGCTGACCACCCATGCTATAAAAATGGTTCACTTTGCCAATGTCACCCCTGTCTCAGGGAAGGACGCCAAGAGTTACAGGGTGTATACCCATTTGATATTTGGTTTTTGTGTTGTAGGTTCACATGCGGCATGTGCAAGCGCGAACTTGTACGTGTCTGGTTGTGAAAATGCATGTAATGTGAATCTCCAATGTAACATATCTTTGCAACTTAGATTAGATTAGATATTTCGTCTTACTTATCTACCAATTGATTCAAATATGATCTTTAAACAAAACTGTCTTGAGAATCACATTCTACACAATCTGAGCGAAGAATAAAAACGTAAAACACGATAATGTGAGAGTTGTTTTTTATGTTTTCAAAATCAATTTCCAGTGTTCATAAGACACACAAGTACAGTACACATACAAACATTGCTCACGTGAAATTACCTCTGTTGGACATAAGACAAACAAGCGCTAAGGTGATGATTTATTATTTGGTGAACGCTGTTTTTGTGTGAATCACACGTCATTGGTCGTCGCTATAGAAAGAGATAATTTTAAAGCAAAACCCAGAAGGCTGGATGTACCTTAGTGTTGTGACCGGTCCGTGTAAAGGCACATGATATTTTTAACCTATCAAGTTTTTTTTTGTTTTTCTCCAAGACTCAAACACACGACCTTCCGTTTAAAAAAAAACGAAGCGTTAACCACTAGACTACGGATCGTTCTTTAGAAAAAATCAGTGCTACCATTTTTTTAGGATAAAAACAATTTTGTTTTGTTAATGGACTCGGATCAAATACCAGACAAAAATATGTGACGACTCACAGCCGGGTTGCTAGGGAAAACAAAAACGAATACTATTGGGTGCTTATGACATGCAGATGTGACGTTTGCCCTCCAAGAAAAATAATCTTAATTTAAATTTGTGTTCAGTCGGAATAAATCCTTTTTGAAAATGGAATTTCTATCGAGGTCCGAACATTTTTTAATTGTAAACTTTTTTTCTCGGCAGGCAACCGTCAGCCTTGCATGGTACTGCCGTCCTTAGGAACTAATAACAAAATAAATCTATGAATTTTCCCTAACAACCTGGCCGAGTGACGACACAATTTTGTCTATTCCCATTTCTATTATAACATCTAAAATAGGATTTCTAAATTCAAATTTCGAAAATAAGGATTCTAAATTCAAATTTCGAAAGCAGAGGTTCCAAATTCAAATTTATGTAGTGGAACTGTTTGAATTGAATCTCGAACCATCCATCGTTACGGAGCGACAATAATTTTCAAACCCTAACACCCATTACTGAACCACAAAGCGGTGGATTTAACCACTACTCTATTTTGTACAACTTAATCACCTTTGAAAGATAATATCTATCTAATATCTATAATCTAAGTTGTATTGATATATTGACATTTAAATCTCATGTCACCACTTCAAAGGAAAAACTGAATAAGGGCTGATTCACTGATTTGAGAAATCGTGAATAAAGCAATTTAATTGGGAGTTATTTCTCATAGTAAGTAAACTAATTATAAAGAGCGATCATAAAAAAAATCTACACTACAGGATTTTCATACTTTTTTAGTGCTTTCTCTCGTAGAAAATAGTAAAAAATGTGCATTTATCTGAGAAACCCATGTTAGCTTAATATGTTACTAATTCAGTTTTACCTTTAAGGTATCGATATATTATAGCTCTGAGATATATAGTTGCGTAGTGTTTTGTGTAGACTTTAACAAAGTTAAGCAGACTATGTATTCCACCCGTCCTTCTATTTTCCTCACGGCTTAAAAATGTTATTTGTCGTGTATGTTTCTTGACTTATAGGTTGGTATGCGGCTGACCTCCCATGCTGTAAAAATGGTTCACTTTACCAATGTCACCCCTGTTTCAGGGAAGGACGGCAAGAGGTTTTTATTTATTTATTTATTTTTATTTTATTTTATTAACGGACATGATAGTCCAATTACATAATTTTATGACAAGGTAATTACAAAGAATAACAAAGAAAACAAAATAATTTAAGGATTAATATTACATAATAGCGCAGTCAAATAAATCAAAGCAACACCTCTGCGGCACCCTTCCAGGGTGACATAGACCCCCAAGACTCACAAGAATTGGGGAGCCTCCCGCACAGGATTCCTTAAAAAAAAAAAAAAAAATACCTATACTTTCCTCAGCAAAACAAAGCTCTACGGAATTCCGACAGGCTCATGCCGCATAAATCTAGATGAGAGGAAGAATTTAAAAGACGACACATTCTGTTAATAGGAGATAGTATCCTAAAAGTGCAGGGTGTATGTCTATTTGAGATTTGTTTTTTAAGTTGTTGGTTCACATGCGGCATGCGCAAGCGCGAACTTGTACGTGTCTGCTTGTGAAAATGCATGTAATGTGAATCTCTGAAATAACATATCTTTGCAACTGAGATTAAATTACATTAGATTAGCTTAAGTTGCAGAGCTTATCGCACGTTTAATAATAAAGAGAAATAACTCGAAAATTGGGAAAATCGAGATTTTGTAATAAAACGCAAGAACAATGCGATAAGAATAGGTAGAATGCGACAGCCGTTCAATTTGGACGAATATGACCGAGATAAAACATCGGTCGTCTTTTTCATCCCATACAAGTTGTACTGGCTGTCTGAACTTCAAACGTGATTTCCCAACATTCATGTTTTTTGAGTTATTGCTCTTTATTATTAAACGTGCGTTATGTTATTTGAAATTTTGGTTTTTATGCTGTCAAAGAACAAAATTAACAAACAAAAAAAATCTGAAATGAACATAAATCCCGCAATTCTTGCCGCCATTTTCTGAAACAGGGGCGATAAAAAATATCACCGTAGTGGAAAACGCACACAAAAATTTAATTCACAATGTTAATGAAATACAGTGTTATTTTTAAACTGTAACTTAGCTCATACAACGCGGTATAGACTCGTTAGACATAACATATTCCTTGCACGTCGTTTCAATCTACGTAAAAGTTCACGTCAAAACAGAAAAGTTAGAGTAAAACTAACACATAACTCAATGTGAGCGGCCACCGTTCTGGAGTCCAAGTATAACACATCACGTTCAAACTCGAGCGTAGCGTATTCCCCAAAAATGTATTGTTGCGAACGTCGATTAACTGGATGGGCTAAGAAATCCATCATTTGAGAATTAGAAATGCGCTAACCCACTCATCACACAAAAATCCAAATTCAGTCAGGTGCATCATCACATACTAAATCACATTCATACCCCCTCCATTTAATTACTTCCTTCATGGTTGCGAATGTGCAAATGTGTGTCTGTGTGAGTTGTATCTGTGTGAGTCTGTGAAGTGTACTTTTTTTAGAAATCCTGTGCGGGAGACTCCCTAGATTACAGAGACTCTATGAGGTCTATGGCACTTGTTGTAGTGCCGCAGAGGTGTTGGTGATGTGGCAGTTGATATCCTGATGCAGGGCTCATTTCTTTACATTTCAATAGCAACTATGTGTACGAACCGAATGTGACCCGTATCTTGAAAGATATTGTGCAAAATACATAATCACAATTTAAATTAAATTCTATTGTTAAGTTTTTAACAGGTTCTATTTCATAAATACTGCCGTTCATTTATTTTACCCAACTTATTTCCTCATTTTCTATTCCTACCGAGTTCTTACATTTGAACCGTGCGACGGTTGATTTCTGTCTGCTCCACAGGGGATTCTGGTCCTCACTTTATACAGATTTTTTTTTTTTTTATTGTTGCAAAATAATGCTAATTTAAACAATTACATGTCAATTCAAAATAAAAATTATTTAGAGTATTCTCGAAACATGGAAAATCTTTACATACCACCTTGCTGGATTTCACCAGAATATTCGATTCAACACTTTATGAATCTCGAAAAAAAACATTATTAGGTACCTACCTAAGCATCTACTCATTTCTAGAGAATTCATAGAGTTTTTATTATGTATACTAACACAGACAAACCAAACACAACTACAAATATCTTGCATATTCGTAACAGTATGAAAATGAAAGCAGCGCCTCTATTGAGCATTTTAGTTTCAAACATTTCTTGGTATTATAATACTACTCGGATCTAGGCATACTATCCTGAATAGAACACGAATAACCAACCTTTATTGTTTCACTCGAGAAATATTAAAAGTTAGACTGTAGCGAGTTGGCTTCGTAAAAATGCAACGACAATATGAAAAATAGTGGCGGGGAAAGACTGAGAAAAGTTTGCCTTGATCAAATTGTTAAATTTATAAAAAAAAAAATGAATATACAGAGTACAGAACATGATTATCAGTTAGTAAATAATACGACTGTGATAGTGTGTGTGTGTCTGGAACATTCTAGTGCGTACTAGAACTTTCTGTTATTTTAATTTAAAAAAAAAATCCACAGTTTTTCTATGAATTTGACACCTTTTGAAAACTTAATATATATATATATATATATAAGTACTGAGATGAAATTAAAAAAAAAATATTTTTTATGTTGAAAAACTATGCATTGTGAAGGGTTCGAAATTTTAAATTACCTGTCAAAGTGATATGATGAAAGTGGTTGACTTTCAAAACAACTTTCAATTTTTGAGCCAAATTTCTGAAGAATATTTTTTTAAAGAAAATAAAGAAAAACCGAAGCCAATAGTCTGGAGTGTATTTCATATGTACCTACATTATGGAATTTTAATATATATTTTTCTTCTTTTCATGATCGTTCATGTATAGACGTAGTTATAAGTCTATTGTGTTTTTATTATGTTGATGAATTTAATAAAAGAATCGGTTAATTTATTTCACACATTTTATTTTAGATGCGGTTCACAGACTCCTATTCATAATATTCGAGTAAACATTCACAAAATATCGAACAAATACAAGTACAATCATACAATTACCTAACAGCTAGATTCTAGAGACTTCATAGACTCACACAGACAAACAAAACACACAATCACATATTTGCAACATTAAAATATATGACTCGTCGATTTTAGTTCGTTGTTTTTTTGATGAAGAAGAATGCGATTCACCAACCTATTTTGCGTTAACAGAAACAGGTAGAAACGTTATCAATTAATAATTCATTATTTACCATTCTAAGGTATGCACCGTAGAAATGGCTCATTTGAGAAGTATGACAGGAAAAACACTGAAAGATAGAGTGAGAAACGAATGGGTTCTGAATGAATGCGGAGTAAAAGAAAGCGTGAAAGTGAAAGTTCAAAGAAGTGTGATGCGATGGTTTGGACATATTGAAAGGATGAATGAAGACCGACTGACAAAAAGAGTGTATAAAGGGAATGTAATAGGTAAGCGTGGAAGGGGAAGACCTAGAAAAGAATGGATTGATCAGATAAGTGAGATTGCGAATGAATGGAATTTACAGAGTGGAAACAAGAGAAGAGCATGCATGAAAAGAGTGATGAAATTAGATGAGATGAAAGAAGTATGCAGGGACAGAGTCAAGTGAAGGCACTTGTGTGGAGGTACTGGCCACCCCTAGAGGAATGGCGGCAGGATACAAGACAAGACAAGACCATTCTTAATGAATTATTCATTAAAAATTACCCAATGATATCTAATAAACCAGGATCGAAGTTGATGTCGATAGGACATGACGCAGGCGGGGTTCGAACCAGTGTTAGTGTCAATAACGCAAATTCGAGCACCAACGCCTTATACCCTTGACCATCCCAGCGACGATTTAGGCCCAGCATATTCAACGTTAGCATAGCGACTTTATACTGAATGAAAAGGACGCACTTATGTCAATCGTGAGGGTAGTTTTTTTTGTCAGTTGAAACCCACATAATATGCTAACGTTGAAAATACCTGGCCTTAGATCGATTAAGCGATGATAGCTCGAGAGAGGAAGGACTGGAGGAGAAAGACGTTGGATAGACATCGCTGGCAGTGGTTGATGAAGGATGGCAAGACTAATAATTTTTCTTGTGTTTTTTTTTCACAGTTGATGTTTGACGCCTTTAAAGTCGGTCGATATGAGCCCGCTGCCTTGGACGGGTGTCCGGACGGCTATATGCAGCTTACAGAACTTGGGAGACCCTTCACAGGTGGGATTCAACATATTATTTCATCTCTGATGGGATGGTTGTGGGTTCGATTCCCGGCGGAGCACAAAAAATACCATTTGTATTTTCAAATTTGCTCTTCGCTGGGTAGAAAAATTCATAAAACCTTTACCAATGACCGGTCACCAAAGGTCCATCCAGCCTTACAGCAACTGGGTCTTGCTTGAGAATTAGCGCTTTGTAGCGACGACGACCAAGCTCGTAAAAAGGTCGATAGCTCAATTGGTAGAATTCTTGCATTCCATGTCGAGAGCAAGAGTTTGATCTCAAGATTTACTCAGCAATAAATAACAACCAGCCCCTTCGGGAGCTGGGAGACCCCCGCTTCAACTGAAGTGGTTGGTGTAAGGCCGGCCCCCTTACCTGTAAAAATAAATAGGTCCCGAATCGCCACATGCGACCCCTTCGGGGAAACGCAGGCAAGAAGTTACACTATATGTGTAGCTTAGTTGCGTAAATGTACGCTCTCGTGTTGTTCAAAAAATGTTCCAGCAAAGGTTTATCTACTCTAATCAGTTCATCCTTGCCCCCTGCCTAGCGCGGATGTATTTCCTGATGATGCTTAAAAAATAAACATAGACCACTGAAATTTTTTAACTAACGGTTCGGATAAATATCCAGCTATTTATTTTATTTTATTTTAAGTAATTGCACAAATAAAAATTATGTGTATCCTATGGCAATTTTTTATTTATAACTATGTTGTTTGTGAAATATAGTGCAAGTTTTTACCGCCTTGTTCCGAAAGGATCACGTGTGACGCGTGTAACGTATTTATGTTTTACAGCTAAGGAGGCTGGCAACCTTACCAACTCACGCCTTCACTTCAAGTTCAAGTGAAGGTTTCCCAGCTCACGACGGGGCTTGTTATCTTTTCTTGTGAAGGCTGAGGAAGCCTTGCCAGTATTATGGGGTTTAAAAATCAGAGGCAGAATAGAATGGTACAGTGACAAAACGACACATGACAGAACCACACATGACAGAACCACACATAACAGAACCACACATGACGGAACGACACATGACAAAACATCACATGACAAAACATCAACAACAATGCTAACCAAATAAATTATCCTAATATCAAAATCTAAGCTGCAAAGATATGTATCATTTGAGATTCATATTAAATGCATTCCCACAAGCAGACACGGCATGCTCAAACCCTCCTCGTCCCGTCCTGTATGTATGTGTCAGAAGGACCCACAGCACATGGACGCTCATGCAAAGCTATATATTTTCTCAAGTGGCGAAAGGCCTTCCCGTGATGTGAAAGCAACGGCACGCATAATTTCGCGCTTACACATGCCGCATGTGGACCTACAATATAAAAAACCCAATCTCACATGAACATAAGCCCTGCAACTCTTGCCGACCTTCCCTGAAGCAGGGGTGACATTGGCAAAGTGAACCATATTTTACAGTATATATTATTATTATTAATTAAACAAACTTTATTTTGATATCATCTAAATAAATCTAAATTCCCCATCGGAATAGGTGGATGATTTTTGTGTTTGTTGGATTTGAAAAGGTGCGTCTTTTGTCTCCAGGTGGTTCCTGGTGCGGATCGTCCACAGGCTACGCGGTCTACTACAGCGAAACGTCCACAATAACTGTGTCCGTGAAGCTGTTCCACTCCAAGAACAACTCGCCCTTCGAACTGAAGCTGAGGTTCAAGTACATCTCTCAGATGGAGGCTATTGTCAGGTATGAAGTAAATCAAATTCATTTTCATTTATTTTTCTTTTGAATTTCGTAAATTTTATCAATCAAAAAATTTCTAATGCGTGCGTACTATGTTCGGACTGGTTCAGGCATAGTACGCACGCGGCAATGTTGCCATCTTTCTAGAAACATTTTTACTTTCACTCGAGTTTTTTTGTACACATGGAAATGCACCTGTAAAGTTCCTTGTTCTCTTTCTTACTAATGACTTTTTTCGTTAGCAAGTTGAAACAGATATATACCTAATATTGTCTATTTTTGTTAAAAATAATTTCAAAACTCAATGGTGCCAACCTCTTATTCGCTAGACCATACCATCGACACTGGTTTTTGTTTTTCCCTCATTGTCAGAACTACAGTCTCTTCACTGAACTAAGTCCCGCAAAAAAACTACGTATTATTTTGTTGGTCAGAACCGCACAACGTTCCTCACTTAGGTTATCAGTTGGTAAAACTGAAGCGTTTCATTTAAAAGGCTTTCTGCTCAAGCCACATTGTAGCGCTTTGGACTTGTTAATGGAAGGTCATGATTTCGAATCCCGACGGAGCACAATAAAATACCATTTGTACTTTCAAATATTATGCTCAAAATATAAAATTCTTTGACTTATAGGTTGTATGAGGCTGACCATCATAGGTATCTACTGTAAAAAAATGGTTCCCTTTGCCCATGTCACGAGAGGTCGGCAAGAGTTGCAGTACTTATGCTCATTTGAGATTTAGGTTTTTATTTTGTAAGTCCCCATGCGGCATGTGTAAGCGCAAACTTATGCGTGTCTGCTTATGGGAATGCATTTAATATGAATCTTAATGTAATACATCTTTGCAACTTAGATTTTAGATGCTCTTCGCTGGGTTGAAAAACTCATATACCTTTACCAATACCAGCCACCAAAGGTCCATCCAACCTTACAGCAACTGGGTCTCACTTGAGAATTGGCGTTTTGTAGCGACAACCAAGCTCGAAAAGAGTCCGGTCGGTAGCTCAGTTGGTAGAATGCTTGCATTTCATGCCGAGAGCAAGTGTTCGATCCCAACCGAGGGTGTAAGACATGATTTCCCGTTTCGGTGTTGATTTCAAACCCAAAATAAATACCGGCAACGTACTCAGCATTCACAAAAAAATGAGCACCAGCCTCCTTGGGATCTGGGAACCCCTTACTTCAACTAAAGTGGGTGGCGTGAGGCCAGCCCCTTTACCCGTAAAATAAATATATAAGCCCTGAATCGCCACATTAATCAATAAATTACACCATATGTGTAGCTAGGTTGCTCAAAAAAAAGTACACCTTTGGACATGCTTTCTATTGAGTGATACTTTAAAATGGAAAATATTTCACTTTAAGTGGTCGTTGGGTTAAGAGATATCGCTGACTAGTTTTTCCAAGGGAGTTTTCTCAAAAATAAAAAGTACCCTACACTGTGGGATGGGGTTGGGTTCGATTCCCTCGTCATTTTTTTGCGAAATACGTTAGTCTTGCTTTCCGTCCGTTAGATTGTCGTTAGTGTTTTTGCCAATTTTTTTGCAATGCAACCGTATTGATCGATCGACGGAGTTACAGCCATTTGCAGTGTTTTTCGGACGCGGTTCTTCTCTTAGTGCCTTTTTTATTTTTGAAGAAGAATGCAATTCACCAACCTATTTTTACCGAAATCAGACAAAAACAAAAAAAAATATAAGATGATTTATTTGGTGAGCGCTATTGTGTGTAGGTATATATTACAATAGAAGAGCCCTCTTTGAGCTTGGTCGTTGCTATAGAAAGCGCCAATTACACAAGAAGATCCAGTTTTTGTAAAGTTTTATGGACATTTAGTGAAAGATATTTGGTAAATGGGAAGTCGTGGATTCGGATCCCGGCGGAGCACAAAAATATACAATTTATATTTCCAAATATGTATGCTCTTCGGTGGAAAAAAAATCACAAAGCCTTTACCAAAGACCGGTCACTAAAAAGTCCATCCAGCCTTAGATACAGTAACTGGATCTTGCTTGAGTATTGGCGCTTTGTAGCGACGACCAAGCTCGTACACCACTGCGGCACTACAACAAGTGTCATAGACCCCTAGAGACTCTAGAATCTAGGGAGTCTCTCGCACAGGATTTCTTAAGAAAGAAAAAGGCAGTTGATTTGTTCAACTCGGCGAAGAATATTAACAATTTTATGAATTTATGGCATATTTAATATTGTGTCGTCACGCGGCTGGGTTGCTAGGGGAAAAGGCATACCTACAAATATTTTGGTATTAGAATTTTTGTTTTGTTTGGTTGGAATTTTTTTGAATTTGTAACTTATTCCTCGGCGAGCAAACGTCAATCTTGTATCGGACTGCCGTCTTTTGCAACCATCAAAAACAGAATGTTTGTATGCCTTTTCCTTAGCAACCCGGCCGGACGATGACACGATTTTTTATAATATGCCAATTCACATGCTGACCTCATTATGTAATAATATTTTATCATTAATTTTTATTTTAGTAGTAAGCCTAACAACTTTTTGTTGGCCATACAATATTGCCAAATTTTCGTAGGTCAGTAAAATATTGATATTGAATAAAATTAGTTAATAAATAATGAGCAAGGTACAAAACTGCTGCTTCATCCCTTTGTATGGGATTTTGTTTTTTTGTGCTGTCAACCTTGAAAATATATAACACAGGAAAAAAAACGAAAGTCTAAACGTCAAAATATATTTGAAAATGGAATAAAGTTTTGTGTTGAAAAAAAACGGGAGGCAAAATTAAAATAATATAATTTTTGTTGTTGTAAAGTTTACCTACCTGAAAATACAAATTTAATTTTGTCAGCCATAAAAGATTTATCGACGAACAAAACCATAACAAAACAATACCAAAAGAATATTCGAGGTCAAAATAAATTTGAAAATGGAACATTGTTTTCCAGAGAGTAATTTAATTTTTGGTAGGTATAAAGTATGAATCATTTTGTGTACCTGACCATATATTTAACGTGTTGTCTTATAGCCATAACAAAATTACAAAATTTCATAGATAATATAACAAATGATCAATAATTCACACAGAGTAAGTAAAGCTGTTCCTTGATCTGTAGTAATTCAAGAAGATCTGTAATTCAGAAGGCTCTAACGTGCACACAGCACTGCATTTACGGAAGTGGCTTTTCATCACAGCAGCGCCTGAAGTCGAGACACAGCTTCCTTAGTTCCGTGCAGCCCTTGTCTACGGATCCAGTGGCGGAGAGATTGCGAATGTGGAAAGAGGAATGCCCTGAGAGCTTTGTGCAGCCTGCAGAGAGCCTACCTCCAGGAAAGAACCTCGAGTGGCCCGTGTGGAAATCTATGAATAGATTGAGGACCAATGTTGGAAGAGCCCGGGCCAACATGTTGACCTGGGGATTTCTGGGACGGGAGGACTCTACACTATGTGAGTGTGGAGCTCAGCAAACTATGGAGCACCTGCGGTGTTGTCCCTCCTGTCCGACAAGCTGCTCCATGGATGATCTCTTTGCGGGAAACCAAAGAGCTGTAGACATTGCTCGTTACTGGGCCAATAGGTACGGTGTGAAGCTGACACGAAGAAGAAGAAGAAGTAATTTAAGGTTTAAATAAATTTTAAAATGTTACATTTATTTTGTGAAGGAAATATTGTTTTTGATACGCGCAAATTGTGGTCGGAACATTTTTGAATATATAACTTTTTTCTAGGCGAGCAAATGCAAATCTTGTATGGGAATGCCGTCCTTAGCAACCTATAATCTAGGTATAACCGAAGATGCTAAGATATATTACATTTAAGATTCATATTCAATGCATTCCCATAAGCAGACACGTATAGGTTCCGCTTACACATGCCGCATGTGGACTTGCAATATAAAAACCTAACCTCAAATGAACATAGGCCCTGCAACTCTTGCCGACCTTCCCTAAAACAGTCAGGTGGTCAGCCGCATACCAACTTATAAGTCAAGGAACATACACGAAAAATTACAAATAATCTAAACAAAATTATTTTAATCTTCACTTTCACGCTTTCTCATACACCCAATTCATCTGTAAAACAGTTTTATGAATAAATTATTATTATTATTATTATTATTATCTCTTACAAAATCATTCATTACCCTATCACTCCGTTTTTTTCCTAATCATACTTCTTACATAGTCCATTTCTACTTAATTTATCTTGCTTATTTAACTTTCCATACAATTTGTTTTGAAATGATTGTGTGTTTTCCTTGCTTCAGATTCGGCGCCCCCGAAAAGCCCCTCGAGAGGGGACAGGTGTCTCCTGGGACCTACTGCACCAGGAACTACGAAGACTGCTACAGGAACAAATGTAGATTACAGAGCCCAAACTACCCTGGGATGTATCCTAGGTAACGAAAATAATACATCTTTAAATAAATTATATTTTGAAGTTTGAACACAAAATATAATTTCTATCACCGTGTATATTAGCATTATACCCGAAATGTAAATATTCCAACCATTGACATTCAATAAACTGTGAAAAATTAAATTTTCAACGTACCTATGTGGCGAGTGGGACCTATTTATTTTTACAGGTAAGGACCAGTCCGTTCGATAGTCCGGTATCCGGATAGTCCGGTCGATAGCTCAGGTGGTAGAGTGCTTGCATTCCATGCCAAAAGCTCGGGTTCGAATCCCACCGAGGGTGTCAAAAATGATTTCCCGTTTCGGTGTTTATTTCAAACCCCAAAATAAAATACCGGCAAGGTTTACTCAGCCTTCACAAGAAATGAGTACCAGCACTCTCGGGAGCTGGGAAACCTCCACTTCAACTGAAGTGGTTGGCGTAAGGCCGGCCCCCTTACCTGAAAAAATAAATAGGTTCAACTCGCCACATGCGACCCCTTCGAGGATAACGCGGCAAGAAGTTACACTATATGTGTAGCGTAGTTGCGTTTTTTTTTTTTGCGACCAGCCTAACGCCAACCACTTCAGATGAAGTGAGGATCTCCCAGCTCTCGAGGGGGATGGTACCAACACATTAATTGTGAAGGCTGAGTAACCCTTGCCGGTATTTTCTTTTGGGTTAGCCGAAACCGGATCGTGTGAAAATGAGGTAATATTTTGTGGGTTTTGTGTGATTCTTTAAATATGTGACTGGCGCTTTGTCCCCAGGAACGTGACGTGCTACTGGAGTGTCCGGCAGAAAACTGTCCCCACATGCAAGCACGCCATGATAGCCGTGCGGCAGGAGGCTGAGCACAAGATGCAGATGAAGAGGTCCATCTCCATGGCGAGGTTAGTGGAACACACTTCTGATACATTAAGAACAAGGACGAATTCATCCGTCATTGTCATGCAGAAAGGGTGCCTCCTGATGATGTCCCCACGCAAAAAAAACACAACTAAACTACACATTGGCATGTGGCGATTCGGGACCTATTTATTTTTACGGCTAAGGACGCAGGCCTCACGCCACCCACTACAGTTGAAGTAGGGGTTTCTTCAATCCCGAGCGGGCTAGTGCTCATTTCTTGTGAAGGCTTGCCGTTATTTATTTTGAGTTTGAAAATAGACACAAAAACGGGAAATCATATTTTTTGATACCCTCGGTGGGGATCAAAACCTTGCTCTAAGCATGAAAATGCAAGCATTCTACCAACTGAGCTATCGATCGGACTTTTAACTAACCTCGTCGTCGCTTTAAAGCGCCTAACCCTCACTCAAGAAAGACCCAGTTGCTGTAAGGCTGGATAGACCTTTTGATGACCGGTCTTTGGTAAAGGTTTAAAACTGAAAAAGCGTTGATTCACTTATTTTAGAAATCGTGGATAAAACCTTGTATTGGGTGTGACTTCTCATAGTAAGTGAACTAATTACAAGGGCGTGCTCATGAAAAACTTTTGATCTACAGGATTTTAACACATTTCTTAGTGCTCGTAAAAAATGTGTATTTATCTGAGAAATCCATGTTAGCTTAATAAATAACACCTTAAAGATAAAACTGAAGAAGTGACACATTAAGCAAACAATTCTCGACTAACTTATTAATTCTCGGCTAATGACTCTCATTCATACCTTTGCAGTCGTTCTCAAAACTATAAGAAATTGGCGTTTTCATGATGATGATGATGATGATGGATGATTTCTTTCCTGTGGCGCCATTTAATGGTCCAGGACCATCTCAAGGGCGCCATGGCTTCTCGAGAAAAGTAGTGTCTTCAGTTCCTTTCTGAAGGTGGTGGTAGGCTGGTTCGCGCGAACACCGATGGGTAAATTGTTCCAGGCCACCGGCCCGGCCACCGCAAAGCTTCTGTCTGCAAAGTTTGATGTGTTTGCTCTATTGGGCACTATAACCTTGTTGACAGCAGTAAGGGCAGAGCGTAGTGGTCTTTTTGAAGTCCCATCGACAGAGCATAGCTCAGCGAGACATGGGGGTGCAGTGCCGTTCAGGGCCCTATGCACAGTGAGACACAACTTAAATTCCACCCTCTCTCGGACCCTCAGCCAGTGCAGTTCTCTCAGCAGTGGCGAAATATGACAGCTCTTTCCCTGTCGAAAAATTGCCCTGGCAGCAGCATTGAAAGCCATTTGCAGCCGATCAAACAATTTCTGCGGTAGTCCAGCATATATGATATTGCAGTAGTCTAATCGGGAGACGACGAAAGCAGCTACGAGGCTTTTGACAGCATCCACAGGCAAACATCTTGAGATGAGGCTCAATTGGCGGATATAGAAGAAAGCTGTGCTCACTGTCCTGGACACTTGTGCCTCCATCGATAGTGCTCCGTCTAGTAAGACACCAAGGACGGATATGGTGGAGGATGGTATTATGCTTGCACCAGAGAAAAAGATTGGCTGAGTACCCAAGAGTGACTCACTGCCCGCCCGTTTATGGAATAATCCACCAGTGTCTGTGTTCCCTTCTAATTTAATCCGGTTTTATTCAAAACCAACATCAATCACCACTTCCTTGCAGCGCCTCACGACAGAAGCAACAATTCAAGCAACACCTCTGCGGCACCCTTCCAGGGTGACATCGACCCCGAAGACTTTCAAGAATTGGGGAGCCTCTTGCACATGATTCTACGAGAGAAATCAATAAACAAATTGTGACAATCCTGTAATTTAAAAGTTTTTCATAATCACTGCCTTATAATTAGTTCACTTACTATGAGAAGTTACACACAATTAAATGTTTAATCCACGATATCCCAAATCAGTGAATCAATAACACTTCGGACTCGTAAATGGAAGGTTGTGGATTCGGATCCCGGCGGAGCACAAAAATATACCATTTATATCTCGAATGTGCTCTTTGCTGGGTTGAAAAATTCATAAAAACCTTTACCAATGACCGGTCACCAAAGGTCCATCCAGCCTAACAGCAACTAGGGTCTTGCTTGAGTATTGGCGCTTTGTAGCGACGACCAAGCTCGTACCCCTCTGCGGCACTACATGTCATAGACCCCTAGAGTCTTTAGAATCTAGGGAGTCTCCCGCACAGGATTTCTTAAAAAAAAAAAAAAGCACTTATTCAGTATTACCTTTTGAGTGTGTGCGATTTTGTCTTCGAAGCAAACGAAAGGAAGAGAATACTGCAAGTTTTCTTTTAATAATGCACAATATATCTAAAAAGTGTACCTACCTAATTAATATCAAAGCATATTTTAATTTATAAATATGTCAAACGACTAAAACTCCAGTACTAATTTTAAAGATAACTTAAAAATCCTACCTTACAAGATGGCCGTGCGTCGTCTCAGGTCTAAGTTGGAAATTAAAATGTCTTTAGAATGATTATCCACACATTTTAGAAATTCGCATATAATGGTGATTGCAAAATTTTTAGTGAACTAAAAGATACAGAATCAACACTCTATTCAAAACAGAATTATCACTTAACTTATTAAACACATAACAAATTTAGCAAGATATACGTATTAAAAATATTGTTTACTTTTATATAAAAATTAAAATGTCCGACATAATACAATAATAATAATGACACGTCTGAATCCGCGCGATTTCACAATCAAACTAATTGTAATCAACGGTAATAATTTTTTGTAACATTTTTATGTGCGATTATTTGTATGTAATTTTTAACCTGTATTGCATTATTATATATCTACTCCTAGATATCAAATTGTTAGATAGGAACATAAACATACGGTCGAAGAAGAACGGTCCGTAGCCTAGTGGCAACACTTCGGACTCGTAAATGGAAGATTGTGGATTCGAATCCCTTCGGAGCACTAAAAATATATCACTATATTTTAAAATGTGCTCTTTGCTGGTTTGAAAAATTACCTTTACCAAAGATCAGTCACCAAAGGTCCATCCAGCCTTGCAGCAACTTGGTCTTGCTCTAGAATTGGTGCTTGGTATACCGACAACCAAGCTCGCAGCGGGCTCTTAACCTCTAAACCACGGCTGTTGAAGAACGGTCCGTAGTTTAGAGGTTAGCGCAACTAAGCCCGTAAAAATCCAGTCGATAGCTCGGTTGGTATAATGCATGCATACCATGCCGAGAGCAAGTGTTCGATCCCGACGAGGTTGTCAGAAATGACCCGTTTGGGTGTTTATTTCAAACCCAAAAATAAATACAGACAAGGCTTACTCAGCCTTCACAAGATATGAGAAGTAGTCCCCTCGGGAGCTGGGAAACCCCCATTTCAACTGAAGTGGTTAGTGTGAGGCCAATAAAAGGGTCCTGAATCACTACATGCAACTACTTGGAGTATAATACAGGCAAGAAGTTACACTGTATGTGTAGCTTAGTTGCGTTTTCCGTTGCATTGAAGGCGTTGCATTTTTGAGGCCAAGGCTCGACTGAAGGGAAAGGTTCTAATTTTTGGTCTTTCTTTCAGCCTCAACAAGACAGGACGAGCCTTGAGAGCCTGGAAAGAGTGCACGGGAGAAAGAGACCACCTGATATTCTACGATGGAGGATCCACCAACGATCCAGTCTTGGTCAAGTACTGCGGAGGGGATTGGTTGCCTCGAGTTGTCTCCAGGTATTAAAAAAAAACATATTTCGTTTAGAAACATCAAATAATCATATTTTAAATATTTTCGTGTTTGGTACTTATAACTCACATTGTACAGCCTTCAGTTTTTGTTATTTGCAATGTGAAATAATATTTGACCACTTGCCTTGAGAATGCTTTCTGCTCAAGAAAGCGAAACGTCGGTAGATAAAAAACAATTGGTCAGAATTTTTTTAAATTTATATTTGAAAATAATTTTGGTATACTTTTATTTAGTAAAATTATTATTACAATAAAATATTGCGTTGTAGTTATTGTATATTCTATGTTTTTATTATTTAATTTCATTAATTTTGAAATGTCATATTGACCTCTCCCACGTAAATTATTTGAAGTTTTGTTGACAGGGAATATTAAAGTATATATTAAAAAAACAAGTCTCTTTAGTTTTAAAAAAAAAACTTTTATTCCTATCTCACTATCTAATTTAAAATAAAATGTGAAAAATTTACCATCCTGTTTTGCCTGGCCAAAAACAGGTATTAACATTATAGAGTAATAATTATTTATTTAATATTTTATCAAAGTTTTTATCGAAAGGACACGGCGCAGGCGGGGCTTAAACTTGCGATTATTTTAATAACGCAAATTCGAGTGCTGAAACCTTTGCCCATTGACGATACCAAGGATTTTCAAACTTTTCTTCTGTAGGTCTTCATCATTCACTTTTTCTTACCTCCTGATGATTGTTTTTGATTCTCCAGGGGTCCAGAGATGCTGGTGGCCTTCCACTCGTCTCCCTTCAGCATTCCTCTCCACTCGGAGACTGCCACCTCGCCCTTGAGGGGGTTCGAGCTCGACGTCGACATCATCTTTGCGGACTCCGAGAGTCTGGACTATTCTCGGTGAGTCAAATCTTCGTGGTTTTAGTTTTAATTTAATTTTTTTTTTTATTTTATATAAAGACGCCAACAGAACAAGAGAGTTGCACATACACAAAACACATCATACAAACACATAAGTATCTTCAATGCTCCAATAATAGGTATTTATCGCATATACATTTTAACAATATGAATGTTTTGAACAGCTAAAGTACAATGAGTAGGTATAGCGGCATTAGCGGGAGTAGGTATATATGAGTATTGCACGGCAGTGCAATGCAATTTTTTGCACAAGTTGTAAAATTATTTTATGTACTTACTTTGCTTCTTCTCTAAATCGTTTCCATTAGAAGCGTTATTCTGCTAAATTTCTAACACTTAAGATATCAATCCAAGTCGGAGCTTGCTAGCGCTTGCAAAAGAACTCCATAGATTAAAAAATCACAGTCAACTTTATTTTTAGACACGAATCGCTATCTCGTCGCCTTATGGTCGTAAGGAATTTAGCAGAATAGCGCTTAAGGTCTACTTTATAAAGACACATACAAATAATGTACTCGACGCGAATTTCGTTCAAAACAAAATTGTGACATATGTGAATTGTGTCATACAGCCGGGCTGCCAGGGAAAGGTTAAACAAGTATGCTGTTACTGGTTGCTAAAGACTCTAGTCACCAAGACGAGTGACATTTGCCCTTCTTCTTGCCGCGTCATCTCCGAAGTCTGAGTAAACCTTGCCAGTATTTTATTTTGCGTTTGAAATAAACACCGCAACGGGAAATCATTTCTGACACCCTCGGTGGGATTCGAATCCGAGATCTCGGCATGGAATGCAAGCACAATACCAACTGAGCTATCTACCGGACCTTCGCATGCTTCGTTTAAAAGGAGTAAATATTTTAGTACTTATACCCGGTGTATTCATATTTAGTAATATTTTAGTTAACTATTACTTAAACTATTATTAAAAATACTCAAGTTCAAGTTAACTCAAACCGAGAATTACCGAAGCGACAAGCTTGGAAATAATTACAATGCCATTCAAAAGCTTAAAAACAAAGAACTGTTTATAAAAATCAAACGCCTAACCGTCATTATGCTGGAAAACAAAACATAAAATGTTCAGTTAGCAACAATTTTTATGTATCCTTATTCCTTACATTAAAAAAGAACAGCTGCTGTCAATGAAGACGACGCTATCTTGAAAATCGTTAGTTAGGTGACTAAAACTGGCGCAATTCGGTGAGTGAAATATTAAGATAATTTTACTAAAATTACATTTAGTTAACTATACTATACTTGAAAATACCGGGCCTTAGTGACCTAATTTAATCAATCATTCAATTACATTTCACTTCAAAACACTTTTCTTCCTTTAATATCGCTTTCCACTCTGTCTTGATTGCAAGCAACACTCGCAATCCATCTCTAATTTCTGAAGGACATCTCTCTGTAGTAATAGTCTGTGTAGCGCCAGTTTTTGGGACCCTCTCGCTAACAGATTCCGAATCCCTCTCGTTAAGGGTCCGGCGCATTTTTAATTCAATATCGCGCCGCCATTAAGGGGCTGGAATGGAATTATTTGTCGGGACGCGGACCTCTTAAAGCCGGAAGCGAGCGACCCCTGTACTGGAGTATTTTAATTTACGAAATAGATGTAGTGAATGCTCCAGATGTGTTGTTCATAATCCAGCTAATTCTAAATCTAAGTTGCAAAAATATGTATCATTTGAGATTCATATTAAATGCATTCCCACGAGCAGACACGCATAATTTCACTCGCCGCGCACACATGCCGCATGTGGACCTACAATATAAAACCCAAATCTCAAATGAACATAAGCCCTGAAACTCTGGCCGACTTTTCCTGAAACCGGGTTGACTTTGGCAGAAATGAACCTTTTTTACAGCATGGGTGGTCAGCCGCATACCAAACTATAAGTCAAGGAACATACACGACAAATTACATTTTTAAATCAATAAATAAAAATATCTATGGACATCAAAACTAAACAGAAAACCAATTCCAATTTAATATTAATTTAATTTTATAATTAACTATTCTTTCTTTTATTCCATTTTTATCCTTTGTCACATTTTTCATCACCGAGAGTGGAAATAATCAGGAAGGACATGAAGAAATGGCGGCTTATCTGTAGTGTTGATTTGTAATTTTGGCGGCTTATTCATTCATATTTTTTTATGTTATTTTTTGTATGGTTACCTTTTGGCTTGTGTTATTTATTATTCGTATTCCTTGACATCTAGGTTGGAATGAGGCTGGCCACCTATACTGTAAAAATGGTTCACTTTGCCAATGTCATCCCTATTTCAGGGAAGGTCGGCACAAGTTTTAAGGTTTATGTTCAATTGAGGTTTGGTTTTAATTTATAAGTACACATTCAGCATTTGTAAGCGCAAACTTACACGTGTCTGTTTGTGGGCATGCATTTGATATGAGCTTTGAATGTTAATATATATTTGCAATTTAAGTTACAGATTATTATTTATGGTCTGGAAAAATGAAAATCATCGCCAGGGGGGGGGGGAGGTGTTAACTTGCCATTTCAAAAAACTGTTTCCCAAAAAACAAGGTACAAGCTTCAGGGGACTATTCCTCCTATCGCTCCTTCGCCCCCTACGTAATTTCCCCCCCCCCGTTGAGTTGAGAGCCACTGATCTAGAGTGTTTATACATCAATGAGCCGTACGCACTCTGATATTTCCCCAGCTGGAGTTTTAAGTCCCCGGTATTAATATTTTCACCATTTCCTTCAATTGAAAGGAGCTCGCGAATTGAAAACGAACATTTCGTGTATTTTGCATAGAAAATAATTTGATTATTTCTTCTGCGAGAGGTTTTGGTTCACATTAATGGAGGAGACTGCTTACGTGTCAAATGTATTTAAAACAAGCGAGCTGTATTCAAAATTTAATTATTCCAATCGATATTTCAATACTGATTTGAATGAGACGATTATAATTTGAAATAAGCTTATATCTATAATCTATAATCAATATTAAAGAAGTCCGGTCGATAGCTCAGTTGGTAGAGTGCTTGTATTCCATGCCGTGAGCTCGGGTTCGAATCCCACTGAGGGTGTCAGAAATGATTTCCCGTTTCAGTTTTTATTTCAAAACCCAAAATAAAATACTGCCAAGGTTTACTCAGCCTTCGCAAGAAATGAGTACCAGCTCTCTCGGGAGCTGGGAAACCCCCACTTCAACTGAAGTGGTTGGCGTAAGGCCGGCCCCCTTACCTGTAAAAATAAAAAGGTTCAAATCGCCACATGCGACCACTTCGGGGTTAACTTAGCAAGAAGTTACAACGTAGCTTAGTTTAGTTTTATAGAAGTAAATGTATGAAAACAGTAATGGATTTGAATAAATTGAAAGAGGTATGTAAGGTTAGGAAGAAATGGAGGCAGCTCTGCTGAGGCTCTGGCACCCCCTAGCGGAATTGCGACTGAGTTACAGTAACTGTTACAAAGGTGTTTACACAATAATGATTTAATTTAATTAATTGTAGAGGCTTTACTTTGTAATCTTTCATCTTACAAGATTAAAAAATAAAACAACTTTGTTTTTGGTTAATGCGAGTATATTCAGTTGCACGACCGGTTTCGAAAAAATACAGTTTGCATCCTCAGGTGGCTAAATATTTGCTTAGTAACCATTCTAAGGATTTTTTTTGCTTACTAAATAAGTACTAAGTAAGTTAGTCTATAATCAATAATCTAAGTTGCAAAGATATTTTACATTTAAGATTCATATTAAGAAGGCACGCATAATTTTGCGCTAACACATGCCGCATGTGCACTTGTAGCTTAAAACCCAATGCCAATTTAACGTTAGCCCTGCAACTATAGCCACACTTCTCTGAAACAGGGGTGACATTGGCAAAGTGAACCATTGTGTACAGTATAGGGGGTCAGTCTCATACCAACCTATAAGTCAACGAACTCCTATTTAAAAATAATAAATATAATTATCAATGGAACTGTATCATTCTTTCACCCACATAACTATTTCAGAAAACTCAAATAAACATTAATTCTGCAACTCTTGCTGCCTTTCCCTAAAACAACACTACAGAATCATCGCACAATGCCAAAAATATGAAATTAATATTCTAGTCTTGTATAAAATGGATGTTATTCCAATAAACTGATAAATTATAATGTTACACTCTCTGCTTTCATAACTTTCTCATCTATACTTTATATTATAGGAGTTGAGGCTCGATAAGAACCTCAAGTGTAAACTTACACCAGAAAAAATACTAGGAAACTTACACAGCGCTTTCAGCGAACGTTTTGGTTTCTATACAGTTTCGTTGAAACGCTCTGCATGGGTTTCGTGCTTGAGATGTAGAACAAGGATATAAACACATTTGTCAAAAAAGTTAAATCCGGGATATATTGGTATCACTAGTGGCGCTATCAGATGGCTGATGTAACTTTTACATAATGGCGTGTGCAGATCTGGACAGTAGCAAGTAGTTAAGAACAGTTGGTAAGCCACTGACGGGGCTATTCTTAGACATTTTAGTCGTCGGACAAACTAATGGTGCCTGCGCTGGAAGTTTCATCAGCACGGTCATTCTTACCGACCGAATTTTGTAATATTTGTATGAAGACAAATCAGCTGTTCACTTGCGGCCATCTTGGATTGACAGGTCTTCATACAAATGCATCATTAGTTTGTCAAAGCGTGGGCTCCACCGACGACTAAAATGTCTAAGAATAGCCCCGTGAGAGTTTTGTTGACAGCCGTCAGTTGGCCGTGAATAGAGGTGCCATATAAAAACGCAACTGAGCTACGCATATAGTGCAACTTCTTACCTACGTTATCCCCGTAGGGGTCACATGTGGCGATTCGGGACCTATTTATTTTTTATGGGTAAGGGAACCGGCCTCACACCAACCACTTTCAGTAGTGGAGGTTTTCCAGCTCCCGGGGAGGGCTGGTTCTCATTTCTTGGGAAGACTGAGTAAACCTTGAGATCGAACTCTTGCTCTCGGCATGGAATGTAAGCATTCTACCAATTGAGCTATTGACTTTATTTACGTGCTTGGTCGTCGTCGCTACAAAGCGCCAATTCTCAAGCAATACACAGTTGTTGTAAGGCTGGATGGACCTTTTGATGACCGGTCATTGGTAAAGGTTTATGAATTGTTTAACCCAGCGAAGAGCAAATTTGAAAATATAAATGGTATATATTTTGTGCTCCGCCGGGATTCGAACCCACAACCTTCCATTCAGAGTCCGAAGTGTTACCACTGTACTACGGACCGACAACTATTCTGGATTGTATCAACTTAACAACTATCCTGCGCTACTGTCCTCATGTGAGCACGCTGAAAGGAATTTGGCAGTCTTCCAAGACGGCTAGATGAGGGTGGGAGGGGAAGAAATCTCTGTCAGATGACCTGATTGCATCTCCTACTGTGTACCATCTTGTGTAGGGGGCATTTTATATTTGGGACCATCCGCATGCACCCCTTGGAAATATTGCCGAAACTTGCGCTATCAAAACTTGATTAAATAAATACATAAAGTAAATAGTTTTGTGAAGATCGTTGCAATTCACCAGCCTATTTTGCTTGGCCAGTTGTCTTCATGCGAAAGCAGAAGCTTGTGTGCATGCAATGGCGTCTGTTGAAGCAGGGTCGAAGTTATGGTCAAATGACCCAGACGAGGATCGAACCAGCATTATTCTATTCTAAATATGCTAGAAATATCATCCACTTGACTCCCTCGGCTATAACACTGACGATAAAAAAGATTGCTTGTGTATTTGAATGCTAAGTAAGCTGCATGTATAGCGTAACTCCTTGCAGCGTTTTCTTCGAAGGAGTCGCACGTGGCAAGTGGAGCCTATTTGTTTTTAGCGAGCCAGCCGTACGCAAAACACTTCAGTTGAAGTGCGGATTTCCCAGCTCCCGTGCAGGCTTGTAGTCATTTCTTGTGAAGGTAAAAGTAAACCTTGGCGGTATTTTATTTTGAGCATGAAATAAACACCGTAACGGAAAATCATTTCAGTTGACACCCTCGGTGGAATTTGAACCATAGGCTCTCGGCATGGAATGCAAGCACTCTACCGACTGTGCTATCGACACATTTGACGCATTCTGCCCGGTTTGTATGTTTTTTTTTCTATCCGGTGCCGCGTCGGAAGTCAATATTGTGTAAATGTATTAAAGCTTTCACACAGTTGCGTGTAAAAAAACCTTTATACTTGTAGTAACGCAGTCAAAAGTGCGCTAAGCTAAATGATTAGGTTTATGTTGGTGCTTTCACATGCTGCATCGCATCATCTTTGTGTTTTGTTACAGGGAAGCACGTCGCTGCGAATTCCATGTGTCAGGAGGCGCTGGTCAGGAGGATCCTGCACGTGGAAGAAGAGGAAGACTGCTGTCTCCCAGACACACCCTGCCACCCAACACCACGTGCGAGTGGACCTTCCACGGAAGACCCGGTGAGGACACAAAGATATGACGGGAATCTGTCAAATTGATTTTACAGATCGAATACTATATGGAATAATGCTATTTTCTACAAAACTCATCAGCCCCTAGTTATACGTCTAAAGCGTTATTCTGCTAAATTACTTACACTTTGGATATCAATTCAAGTCGGAGCTTGCTAACGCTTGCAAAAAAAATCCATAGATTAAAAAAATCACAGTACACCTTTATTTTTAGACACGAATCGCTATAATAGTGCTTCAGGATAATGAATACTTGGACAATTTGTAGTCAACATCATTGGTATGATTAATAACTCCATGGTAAACATCATACATATAAAGGTTTGCACGGTTTTTGTGGTTGAACAGAAGATGGGTTGAACGAGGAGCCAAAAGAGAGTTTCTTGTTTGTCAATTGTTCCAAAACGATACAATAAAGCCAAGTACTCGGATTGTGCCTTTGGCATGGCCAGCCCTGTGCTGTGGAATGTCTTACCCTATGAGCTTAGGGTTGCAGAGCATGTAAATGCGTTTAGGTGGGGATTGAAGACATGCTTGTTTGGCAACAACACCTTAAAACACACCTTTTAAACAACACCTCTGCGGCACTACAACAAGTGTCATAGACCCTTAGAGTCTCTGAAATCTAGAGGGTCTCCTGTAATGAATTTCTTAAAAAAGAAAATCAAGTTTCTCAATTTGTATATTTTTACTTTACTATACTAATTTCCTGTACTCTTCTCCTGCAGGTGACCTTGTGTGGGTGTACTTCGTCAGCTATTCGCACCAGCCTCTGGTCCCTCCAGTGGACCGTGAGGGTGTGGAAGGAGTTCTTCACACTGGAGTGGGATCCATAAACAGTCTGCCAGCCAGGCTTGGTGCCAGGGGTCGCCTGGAGAAGCCCACTCTTCCTCCCGTGAACATCACGCCTCCTTGCACCACCCGGCTGAGGATCTGGGATGGAGGCGGGCCAGAGGAAGCCAGTGTGAGTTAAAGATACCCATCAAATAGTCAATTGATTTGTCTGGCAATGCCTAGTTTTACTTTACTTTTACTTTCTTCGGCTCATAAGCCTTGGAGGCTCAGGGCCTCCCGCACCGCAATCCTCCAGGACTCTCTGTCTTGTGCTGCTTTCCTCCATGGTCCCCTCACTCCCAGAACTTCGGCGTTGGTTTCGACGTTGTCTCCTTACCGCATCCTGGGACGTCCGAGTGGTCTAACACCTGAGGCGGCACCATCCAAGGCATTTCTGATGATTCTGGAGTCCTCTGAACGTGCTACATGCCCGGCTCACTGGAGTCTTGTTGATATCATTTTGTTTGCGTAGTTCTTAGTTCAATTATAATTTTGAAGTATAAAACTGGATCAGCTTAAATGTAAGCCTCTGTCTTAGCTGTTTCTCACTCAGGAGAAAAATATTGTTACGCTTTTACCGAGTTCAATTCAATATTTTTTGTTGAATTTTAGTCAATTATTTGGCACAAATTATTACAGATTGGATTCACATACAGAGTCACTTTACCCTTAAACAGATTAAACATCCAAATCCAAACCTCAAATGAACATAAGCCCTGTAACTTTTGCCAACCTTCCCTGAAACAGGAGTGACTTTGGCAAAGTGAACCATAGTATACCGTAAGGGTAGTCAGCCTCATACCAACCTATTAGTCAAGGAATATCAGTACGGATAAAAAACATTTTTGATATTCTCTCGGTTGCAACTATTGTTCGGTATTAATACGGCGGGTTTCTCTTTACTACTTTTATTCGTACTCGGGCTATAGCTTCTACAGCGGGTACATGTTACTTTAGATTGAACATACTACCAACGTTCTCTACTTGCGTTGAAGAGAGCAACGTCGCAAAATATAACTAACCAATAATGTATTACAATTTTTGACCATGCGTCTTTTCCACGACAGTCCAGGGTGCTGGCCGACCATTGTGATGACGACGCTCCAAGGCTCTGTGATCACACTTCCCTGAGCAACCTGACGAGGGCCACCAGACCCTGCACTCCAGAAGAGAGCTACATAAGCTCAGGTAAGCCAATTGCATCAGTTTCTTCCCATAGTAATGCATGTGCCACAGACTACAATAAGCATACAATGAACAAATAAAAATTGTGACTTAAAAAATTAGACTTTTGTTTGACAGTTCTCGTTGACAGTTGCCTGGAAAGTGTACAACAAGACCTCGCTCAAGCCTTGAAACGTAAGCGGTTTGGCACGCACGACGTCTCTGATACTCCATAAATTTGTTTTTAAATTTATTAAAAAAACTGAAATTTAATGTTCTCTTCGGGGATAACTCGGCAACAAGTTTCACTACATGCGTAGCTTAGTTGCGTTTTGCGTTGCGTGCTGAGTCCATTGGAAAGATGTAGCGTCTCATCTTACGACTTAGGTACGGTAAAGCCTCTACAAAATATAGGTACCAAGTTGTTGTAAATTTCAGTCATTTTTTAATGCTTTCATTTACGCTTCTTCTCATCCAGGATCCAAGATGGTGCTTCACCATCAGACGATCGAGGGCACCGCCCTGCACCCGGCCATGTTCCACCTGCGCTACGAGTTCGTGGACACCGTCCTTGGGGGGGAGCCGTGGGCAGGAGGCAACCTGCTGGAGATGGAGGGCGTGTCCCCTCCGCCTCTGTCTGCGCATGCGCACGCGCCGGCCAAGTGCGCGAGGGTCTTCAGGAACATCAGGAGCGCCAATATCAGCTCACCCAGGTAACAGAAATAAGGTTATTGTTATGTAAATATGCAATATAAATATTTAGATAGGTATTAGTTATAGCTGATAGAAATTCTTTATAATATTGGTGGGTAGGGTTAATGACTGTTGAGTACATAAAGAAGTCATTAGAATATCATGTGCTTCGAGAAGCTTCTGGCAAAATTCAGCTCTATAAGCTTCTATCGCTGGGGCATAAAAGGCGCAAATAGCTTGCAGGAGGAGAGTTCTCTTGCGACCTTATACCTGTGAAGACTAACAGCATAAGTGAACACAAACCATCTGTGAAATAAATGTAAATTGCTAAATAAATGTAAAAGTGTACAAAATAAATTTAACTGTAAAATAGATATCCTAAAAAGAAGATCATTGTTTAATTTGGAAACAATTAGAACCCTAAAAGCATAACATTATGTTTAAGTTGGAGTTACGGTCGTTTGAAATACGTCGTCTGTTTAAAAAGTATTTTGAATTTCCGCGGAATGCGTACATTTGATTATTATTTTTTGTATCGCATTATGTTGGTACGTATGTTCCTTACTTATGCTATGCCTAGGAAACTTAGGGCATATTTTGGTTCCTGGCAACATTATTTGGGTAGTTATTCACAGTCACGGTTTCTCCGACCAATCAGAGCTCCGATTGGGTCACATGTCTGGTCACGAGGTATACCGCCAGTCCCCATGTGGCGGCCATTTGTGTTTTTGCAATCTACGCAAGGAGCGCTTCCCTTTTGAAAATTCTTTAAATTTTGTGATTTGGCAATTTACAATGTCCAGTCGCCGTTGTTGTGTACCTCATTGTTTTAATACGGAGTTAAAGTAATCAGATTCGTTTCTATTTCACGATTAGTAATGTACTTACTGGAAAAAACAAAAAGTTTGGGTGAACTGTACTTTTTGTATGAAATGAAGGACTGTACTTTTTGTATGAAATGAAGAACTGTTTTTTTAGAAAAGTTGTACTTTATAAGTGTGAAATGTGTCTTCTTGTGGGAATACATTTAGTGTAAATCTTAAATGTGATATATCTTTTCAACATCAGATTATGGACATAATTATTAAATTTGAATTGAGCAAGTCACAATGTATATATTATGATAGAAAAATAAGTAATAACACATTAAAAAAGAAGAAAATGTATTTATAACATAAATGTAATTTATAATCAATTGTTGTAATGTAATTAAGTTGTGCTATTTGAAGTTTTTTTTTTAAATAAAATATGTTTTACCATCTTCAATTGTTTTTATTTACTTCGCCAACTGAGTAGAACAGTAATAATATAGAATGATATTATGATGATAATTTAGTATTGTCTAGACACGTAGGGTAGTTACTGGCGCTACCCATCGTTTCATATATAAATAATACTACTTGGTTACATTTTTTTTGTTCTAAGACCGCCCTCTATAAACCTACAATACTCTGTGCTTATGCTGACAGGGTAAGCTATTTTGAATGATTAGTTAATTTTTGACAGCTGTTTTGCTTGGACGTGTTTTGACTAGTCTTCGATTTTTGCCACGTATTTACAAATTATAATTAGTTTCAATGTTAATTACACTTTTAGGATACAAAACGAATCGTTTTGGTCAGTTGGTGGAATGCTTGCATTCCATGCCGAGAAATCGGGTCTGAATCCCAACGAGTGTGTCAGAAATTATTTGCCTTGCCGTTCAGGCTTAGTAAACCTTGCCGGTGTTTTATTTTAGGCTTAAAATAAACACCGAAACGGGAAATCATTTCTGACACCCTCGCTCGGTGGGTTTCAAACCGAGCTCTTGGCATGGAATGCAAGCACTCTACGGATTGGAATGTTTCAATTTGTCCATATACATTGTTATTCAGCAGTATGTAATTTGATATTAGAGAGATGCTTCCTGAGATCTGTTGCCGTGGTCTGTAGGAGCTGGAGCTTCCAGACTTTTTGCCCATCGCAGTCATGGCTTTTTCCAATCAGCTTCTACAGACTTCAGAAACAAATTCCAAAAAGCAACGCTCCAGTATCAGTAAACTCCTATTCAGTGTGTATTTTGTTTTCGTATCTCAGGAACGTGTTCCTGTATGGTCGTGGAGGAGCCGTGAACCTGTCGTGCGCCTACCGCATAGAGGCGGGGCCCGGGGAGCGCGTGCGGCTCAGCATCAGGAACGTCTCCCTGGGCTCTCCTGACACCTGCGCTACCGAGGTGCACCCCCACACGGGGAGACCTCGCTGCTCCCCGCACGCCAGGGCCAGTCTGCAGGTGTGGGACGCGCCGTGGAAGGACGTCAGGGTGAGTTACCTACTGTTCTCTTCCTAGGTCACCTGACACTTCGGTGCTCTACGCACAGTCTGCAGAAGCACTATTCTGCTAAATTCCTTACACTATGGATATTCATTTAAGTCTTGTGAAAGAACTCCATACATTAAAAATCACAGTACACCTTATATTTGGACACGAATCGCTATATCGTCGCCGGTCGTAAGGAATTTAGCAGAATCGGACATCAGTGGTCAACTTTTCCCTTCTTGAGACTATTTCATATTATTTTTATACATCGCCTTCTATTAACCTCTGCAAGTCACCTAAATCTAATCTAAATTGCAAAGATATGTATCATTTAGATTCATATTTAATGCATTCCCTCAAGCAGATACGCATAATTTCGCGTTCACACATGCCGCATGTGGGCCTACAATATGAAAAACCCCATCTGAAATGAACATAAGCCCTGCAACTCTTGCCGACCTTCCCTGAAACAGGGGTGACATTGGCAAATTGATTAACTTTTTACAGTATGGGTGGTCAGCCTCACTAATGTAAATATTTTTTGTACACAGGTTCTCTGGTTACAGTCATGGAGTTCTATTAAATGAAGAGGCTATTTATTTAATTTAGTTCTAAACACTGTGATCCATACAGTCACTGAAATCTAATTGTGCCAGACATTGTCCCTTGTTATGTCTCGCTCGCACAACATACGTTTTTTGTTGTTGTCCTTTTCTTTCACGTTATATGTCTCTACTCCGTCGTTAATTTATGTAAGCAAGTAATGTTGCTTAGCAATGAATTGTTGATGTTATTTTCATTGACAACATAATTTAGTGTTGTCAAAGGTTTTGAAATTATCTGATACTTTTTAATGCTTCTCTTCCATAAACGTAAATATTTTACTAAATGTGACATAATTACTTGTGAAAATTCTTTCAATTACATTTTTTTAATTTTAAGTTTCTTCAATGATGTTAGGAGTAATATCTATAGAAGACTAAGTAAAAAAAATATCTTTTAAATCCCATTTTATTGCAATATAAAAGGATAAATGAAACAAAAAGTGAAGGGTAGAAATCGAAATTTTTAATTTTTAATTACAGACCACTTCAAATACATACATTTCACAAAAAAAAATTGTTCTCACGTGACGGTACTATATTTTATCATCATCACATCTCTATCACTAAAAATGGCCGACGGTTTGACAGCGGGGCTATTGTTTTGTGGTTAAAGGTATCGGCAGATAAAATATCAATTGAATTTACTTAAATATTAATATTCACTGGAAATTACGAGTGAAAAGTTACTCCAGATTTTTTACTACAATTTCTCGTATTGTTTGTGCATTTGGGAAATGTGTGGCTTGGCATTTTTACGATTTTTCTTTCCAGTTAGGAAACACACCTGTTAATAGTTGGAAGGTGACCGATAGACTGAATTCGGATTTTTGTATGATGAGTGGGGTAGCGCATTTCTAATTCACTAAGGATTGCTTTATCAGCCTATCCAGTCCTTATAAATCCATGGTTACAGTGCATCCTCACAGCCATCAACGTGCTGGGAAGAACTCTATAGTTTGATTTTGAAATCTCACCACTTAAAAATATCTAAATCGTTCAAATATTACAGATATTCGGTAGGTAAGAATTACTGTGGGGGCGAGACTTCCAGCCCTGTACGGCTTTTGTGGTGCATTAAATAAGTCAAGTCCTTGTCCACGGCTGTGGTCATCAGACGAATACAATCTATAGCTCTCTTAAAGGTTGTGACTATCTGTTAAGCCTTTGATGACGTAATAACTGAGCACCAATCTTCTGAAGCAGCTCTTGGTGATGCATGAATTCGAGACAATTTCCACGCAGCCTCATGAGGAGGTACTTCAGCAACTGTTTTTTGGCTTTGCTCCCTTTTATTTCCTTTTGAAAGTCACCTAACATTAGTAACCTATATATTCGTAATATTTTTGGAAAAATAGAAAACAAAAAGCAAACGGAATCGCAAGTTAATTTTATTTATGCACGAACGTCGCGGAAACTAAACGCGGTCGATTTATAATGTTACCCTGCTATACATACCGTACTGACTAGTGAAAGAGGGACTAGCGAATTGAGGCAAAATATAGTGGAGTCGAGACTGTTTTGACGCAAGTAAACACTCGAATTGAAGCGATCGAAATGTTGGTTTACCGAAAAATGCTTCGGATCTTTTGACGTGATTGGGTCACCAATGAACAAGACCTCCGACGTGTGCGCACTACAAACTTCTACCAACCAATAATCAGAGAGAGCTGATGTACTTCGGTCACATTTTGAGAAATGAAAAATACTGTCTTCTTCATCTTATCATTCAGGGTAATGTTGAGGGGAGAAGAAATAAGGGACGCCGAAGGACATCGTGGCTGAAAACCTGCGACAATGGTTCAACAAAAACACCATGTTTCACGGTCAAAATAGACACGATGATCTTTAATAGAAGTATCAGTAAAAGAAGAATAGAAGGCATTCAAATTTCTGTTTCAACATATCTCAACACAAATCTTCGTTAATTAGAAAGAGAACAATGAGACTTCGAGCAGACGATTTTTTTCCGCTTTGTTGGTATCACTATAGTGTTTTGTCTGATTAGGGTAGTTGCAGTGGTAGGGAAAACGGTTGAAAATAATATGGTTCTGTAGAGTACATTTCAAGGATCACAACTATATATTCTTTGTGTAGTAAAAATAAAAATATCATTGATAATTTTCAAAAATAAAATGCGGAGAATTTTAGTCGCGCCAAAACGCAGCGCGTTCGACTTCGCGAATCTTGACGTCAAAATGACGTCAAGATTCGCCACTGGGCCCGCCGATACCTACACTCCGAAAATGCATAGCCGTCATAATATCTGCCTAA
This sequence comes from Agapetus fuscipes, assembly GCA_951799405.1. Classification (NCBI taxonomy): domain Eukaryota; kingdom Metazoa; phylum Arthropoda; class Insecta; order Trichoptera; family Glossosomatidae; genus Agapetus; species Agapetus fuscipes. Next base: position 11,751,441 of record OX637357.1, on the reverse strand, counting down.
ATAAACAAAATGACCTTTTTCCGGAAATCGAGAATACGCTAATTTTAAAGAGCTTTAGTTTAAAAACTAATCAAGATATATTTTTTTTAAAAACGCAGATGCATTTAAAAAAATGTATTCTACCATTTTATACAATGAAAAAAATATGTGATACTTCCCTAATATTTCAAAAGAAAAATGGCATTATTACAAACATAGCGCTCCGCTATTAAAAACGCTACTAAGCTGAACATTTAGTGTACCTTTTTGCTGCGTTTACTCTTCGAAAAAATAGCATGTGGCGAGTGAAACCTTTTTACTTTTACAGGTAAAGGGCCTGACGCAGCTCCCGAGGGGGCTGTTGCTCATTTCTTGTGAGCCTTAGCGGTATTTTAAATACCGAAGCAGGAAATATTTTCTGATACCGGTGGGATTCAAACTCAAGTTCTCGGCAATGCAAGCACTCTACTAACTGAGATATCGAATGATATGGGTAATTCTTTAGTGCCGAAAAAAAATATGGAAAAAGCAAAAAAAACATAATATTTCACATGATTTTAAGTATTCTGCGGATGACAAGTCCGGTTGACAGATCAGTCGCATAATATATATCAATGCCGTCAGCCAGTTTCTTATCCACTCATATTATTACTCAATGGACTGGATAATAATTCAGAGGAACATTTTCTTAGGTTTTTCTTGGAAACGCTCTGCGATTCGATCGAGGCATTTTCCCCGAGAGCACAAAAGACCTTTCTATTCTGGAAATCACAATGAGAACTGCGCCCCAAGCATGGAAACTCTGCGTCTAAACACTACCAGAAAGCTCTACCAAAACTCCAACACTCACTAAAGACGCTGTTCTAGTTTCAATACACATTTAAGTAAAAAAACCATGACCGAGTGAACATAAATCGTGTTGTACTGCGAGTACTGCTCTCAATGTACGGACTGTACTTTTGTTTGACTTGAAGAGGTAATTTCGATAGAATATCTCAACTATGTATGTATGTACTGTACGTATTTACTTACATTGAGTAATGGATTCCTTGAATTTTAGATAACAGTCGATTTTGTAGATTTTGAGAGTCACTTTAACGCAACTACCACCTCACACCAACGCCTTTCAGTTGAAGTGGGGGATCTATGAAATTTGAATTTCGATTTGCAAGATCCTATATATATCCCCCTATAATATAAAATGCAACGGCCTCCCCATACAAAATAATTGTGCGTTAATGGATGACAAACTGAAGAACTCCTGAACAGATGCACGTCATATTCACAACAAATATTGTTCAGGACTTGGGATGTGCTTCCTCATCATTATCCCCCTATAATATAAAATGCAACGGCCTCCCCATACAAAATAATTGTGCGTTAATGGATGACAAACTGAAGAACTCCTGAACAGATGCACGTCATATTCACAACAAATATTGTTCAGGACTTGGGATGTGCTTCCTCATCATTAATAGATTTTTAATTGTTGTTTTTTAAATAAATAAACATGATCAATCACAACACCTTTTTATGTAAAACCTATGCGAGAAACAAAACTCATTTTGACATTCGAATTTCAAATAAATTGCCAACACTTCAACATACGCTTCAAAGTTGCCATACAAGTCGATTCTTTTTCGGTTGAATTCCGTTGAGTACCTACCTATATTCTTTATTTATTTCAAAATTATACTTCAACCAGTTATAACATGTATTTTTTAGAAATAATGACGATCGATTAGGTCAACTTTTTATATGAAACCATACTTATTGCGGCATTTAATTTTTTTTAAGTATTATTATAATATACAATCTAAGTTGCATAGACGCATTAACATTTATAATTCATATTCAATGCACTACTTCACGGAGACACGAGTGAGTTTGCGCTTACAAATGCTGCATGTGTATTTACAAATAAAAAATTTCAGCCTCTCATGACCATAAGCCCTGCAACTTTTGCTGACCTTTTCAGAAACAGGGGACACATTTGTTAAGTGAACCCATTTATGCGATATGGGTGGTAAGCCTCATACTAACCCTTAAGTCAAGGAATTTGATTCAACAACGTTAAATTTAATTTATAATCTAAATTTGCAAAAAAAGTTATTTCTATAATCTATAATCTAAGTTGCAAGGATATATTCATTTAAAGCTCTCAGATGTATGCCCACAAACCAACAAGTGTAGTTCGCGCTTACAAATGCTGAATGTGTACTTACAAATAAAATCCAAACCTCAAATGAACATAAGCCCCACAACTTTTGCCGACCTTCCCTGAAACAGGGGTGACATTGGCAAAGTGAACCATTTTTTACAGTATGGGTGGTCAGCCTCATAATTTGATGATTCAAATTGAATGCACGCCCACAAACTGGCAAATGTCATTTCACGTTAACATATAGTTGTGGCGCTTGATTTTTTATAAATATTAGAATATATAATCTAAGTTGCACAGATACAATAACTTTTATAATTCATATTCAATGCATGCCCCCCTGGAGACACGAGTGGGTTCGCACTTATAAATGCTGCATGTGAACTTACAAATTAAAATTAAGGCCTCTAATGAACATAAGCCCTGCAACTTTTGCCAACCTTTTCAAAAACAGGGGAAACATTTTTCAAATGAACCATTTTTTGCGATCTGGGTATTCAAGCTCATACTTCCCTATCCGTCAAGGATTTGAGTTTAAAAAATCCTTCAACAACGTTAAATTTAATTTATAATCTAAAGTTGCAAAAAAAGTTATTTGATGATTCAAATTGAATGCACGCCCACAAACTGGCAAATGTCATTTCACGCTAACCTATAGTTGTGGCGCTTGATTTTTTTTAAAAATTAGAATATATAATCTAAGTTGCACAGATACAATAACTTTTATGATTCATATTCAATGCATGTCCCCCTGGAGACACGAGTGGGTTCGCACTTATAAATGCTGTATGTGAACTTACAAATTCAAATTAAGGCCTGTAATGAACATGAGTCCTGCAACTTTTGCCACCCTTTTCAAAAACAGGGGAAACATTTTTCAAATGAACCATTTTTTGCAATATGGGTATTCAGGCTCATACTAACCTATAAGTCAAGGAATTTCTAATCTAATCTAAGCTGCAAGGATACATATCATTTAAGATTTATATTCAATGCATTCCCACAAGCAGACATGTATAATTTCGCGCTGGCACATGCCGCATGTGGACCTACATTATAAAAACCCAATCTCAAATGAACATAAGCCCTGCAACTCTTGCCATCCTTCCCTGAAACAGGGGTGAAATTGGCAAAGTGAACCATTTTTCACAGTATGGGTGGTCAGCCGCATACCAACCTATAAGTCAAGGATTTGAGTTTGAAAAATCCTTAAACAACGTTAATCTTAATTTATAATCTAAAGTTGCAAAAAAACTTATTTGATGATTCAAATTAAATGCACACCCATAAGCTGGCAAATGTCATTTCACGTTAACATATAATTGTGGCACTTGATGTTTTTAATATTAGAATATAAATCTAAGTTGCACAGATACATTTTATAATTCATATTCAATGCATGCTTACATGGAGACACGAGTGAGTTCCCGCTTAGAAATGCTGCATGTGAACTTACAAATTTAAATGAAGGCCTCTAATGCACATAAGCTCTGCAACTTTTACCGACCTTTTCAGAAACAGGGGGAACATTAGTTAAGTGAACCCATTTATGCGATATGGGTGGTAAGCCTCATACTAACCCTTAAGTCAAGGAATTTGATTCAACAACGTTAAATTTAATTTATAATCTAAAGTTGCAAAAAAAGTTATTTGATGATTCAAATTAAATGCACACCCACAAGCTGGCAAATGTCTTTTCACGCTAACATATAATTGTGGCACTTGATGTTTTTAATTTTAGAATATAAATCTAAGTTGCATACATACATTTTATAATTCATATTCAATGCATGCCCCCAAGCAGACATGAGTGAGTTTGCGCTTACAAATGCTGCATGTGTAACTACAAATAAAAATTTCAGCCTCTCATGACCATAAGCCATGCAACTTTTGCCGACCTATTCAGAAACAGGGGGAACATTAGTTAAGTGAACCCATTTATGCGATATGGGTGGTAAGCCTCATACTAACCCTTAGGTCAAGGAATTTGGGTTTGGAAAATCCTTAAACAACGGTTATCTTAATTTATAATCTTAAGTTGCAAAAAGAGTTTTGATGATTCAAATACAATGCACACCCACAAGCTGGCAAATGTCTTTTCACGCTAACATATAATTGTGGCACTTGATGTTTTTAATTTTTGAATATAAATCTATGTTGCATACATGCATTTTATAATTCATATTGAATGGATGCCCCCAAGCAGACATGAGTGAGTTTGCGCTTACAAACGCTGCATGTGCAATTATTACAAATAAAAATTTCAGCCTCTCTTGACCATAAGCCCTGCAATTTTGCCGAACTTTTCAGGAACAGAGAAACATTCGTTCAGTGAACATTTTTTTAGGTATGGGAGGTCAGCCTCATACCTCATGCTTCATACAAGAATCTCAGAACATGAAAGAACTAAATAACCCTTTTACCGCAATTTTTTTTCAAATTACTTCTTAAAGCATTTAATTACTATGAAGGAGGTGTGAGGAAAAATTATTGCGAAGCCAGACTCACTCTGCCCGAAGGGCCTAGCAGACAACCGTGCGCAGCACGGTCAGTCTGCTAGTGTATATATATATATGAGGATAATTTATTTAATTAAAATTTAATACATGACAAAAGAGCGCCATTTTTGTGTGTGTGTCACACCTCAAGGGCCCTCCTAATCATGAATGAGATATTTTATAAAGGTGCTGTTTGAGTGCTCCCTTAAAAATGCCAACAGATTCCGAAACCCTCACTCCGGGTGGCAGTCTGTTCCACTCCATTGGTCCCGCAAACCGGAAAGCGCGATCCCCAAAATTAGTGCATATTTGACGGCGAGGCTGCATCAACCTGACAGCTCGACACCCCGCTGACCTAAGTGTCCGCCCCCTCACACTCACCTCAACGGGGGAAAACATGTCTGCCAGATATGATGGAGCTAAACCATTTAGGGCTTTAAATACCATCAAACACACACGGTAGACCACCCTCTCAGGAAAACGAAGCCAATGTAGTTCTATCAACAGCGGAGTGATGTGAGAGAATTTGGACATCCCGAAGATCAGTCTTGCGGCCGCATTCAAAACAGACTGAAATCTGTTCAGTTGCTTCTTTGACTGGCTGATATCCTAAGCAGGCACAAACAAAATATTTGGTTGCGTATTTTCCTGGTAACCCACGTGTGTGACTCCAGAACGTCGTGTACCTATTTATTTACGGCTTTGTTTTTAAGCTTTTTTTACAAAATAAAATAATATTTTGTACGTGCAAAACAAAACATGTGCGTAAAATAAGTACTAACTGTTATCTTTAATCTTAGTTGCAATGATGTTTTAAGATTTAAAAATTATATTAATTGCATGCCCACAAACAGACACGTGTAAGTTCGTGCTTACAAATTCTGCATGTGTGCTTGCAAATTAAAATCTCAACCTCAAATGCACATAAACCCTGCAACTTTTGCCAACCTTCCCTGATACAAAAGAGACATTGGTAAAGTGAAACATTATTTACAGTATGAAATAGGTGAGATTGCGAAAAAATGGAACCTGCATAGTGAGAATAAAGGAAGAGTATGTATGAAGAAAGTGATGAATGTTGAAGAGATGAAAGAGGTATGCAAGGACAGAAAAAAGTGGAGACGCATCTTCGGAGGTACCGGCCACTCCTAGTGGAACGGCGGCAGGATACAGTACAGTACAGTGGTCAGCCTCATACCGAACTATAAGTCAAGGAACTGGTGTTGAACGAAAATTCAGCAATATAATATTCTTTAAAAAATCACCGAAAATTACCCATTCTGTGTACCCACACTTTCTACTTATTTTAGAAAGTGTGGTGATGAATATTGAGGAAATGAAAGTGGTTTGTAAGGACAAAAAAAATTGGAGGCGCATCTGCGGAGGTATCGGCCACCCCTAGTGGAACGGCGGCAGGATACAGTACAGTTAGAAAGTAAATAGTGAATTACCACCTTTAATTGTTTCTGTACGACACTTAGGTCCAGTATTTTCAACGTTAGCTTTTGTGACTTTAAACTAATGGGAAAACCTACCTACACGTTTGACATAAGTGCGTCCTTTTCATTTAGTATGTATTCGCTATGCTAACGATGAAAATACCGGGCCTAAGACAATACAAGTCGTTTCTCTCTTGAAATCGTTATTTTATGACTGTAAAATATGAAGAAAAAACAACGAATTCTAAAGCGCAATTTGGTCTTTGAAAGCTTCTCAGAAAAGAATATCTCGGATTCTGTTTGAAGAATAATCCTTTCCGCAGTTTAGCTGTACAGAGTAGGTTCAATGTACAGAAGTCCAAGTATATGACTCTACGTTTCAACTCAACTTTACAGTTCTGTATCCTGTCGTCTTTCCACTCAGGGTGGCCGGTACTTCCGCAGATGCTTCCATGTCTCCACTTTTTTATGTCCTTGCATATCTTTTTCATCTCTTCAACATTCATCGATTTTCTCATACACACTTTTCTCTTTCTTCAGTTCCATTCTTTCAGTACAGTAGTGTTTTAACATACTGTGCAACTAAGCGATATTATTATAATAATTGTTATGTTAAGATGGAAAGGTACCTTCTTATGTACCTACGGGATACTCACTCCGGCTAGCTATCATCGGCATCACTCTCAGGGCGTGGGGTTCTTTCTTTGTGTTGCTCACCTTGTATTTTGGGAAGGATTGTATATTGATAAGACAAGAGCTAATGTTAACAAAAGAGATTTAATCAGTTAAAGTCAAATATAAAAGTTAAATCCATAAATAGGGAAAGGGTGGAGAAGGAAATAGCCAGATCTGTATTAACACTCAAACACAATCACAGTACTGGCGTCTCACTTTCACGAAGCACTGATCTGTAAGCTGGAGTCCTAGGCGAGCTTACATTAAGCTCGGGAGGTGATGTTCACGGCTCGGGGCCTCGCCCCCCGAGAGCCGCAGTCCATGAGGCGGATGCCTCAACACGTGGAGCCCCAGGGTGGAGGCTCCTCTGCACCAGGCTCCGGTCCATAAAGCGAGTGCCTTGGATGGCGGATGCTTTGCATGAGCGTCCATGTGCTGTGGGTCCTTCTGACACATACATACAGGACGGGTACGAGGAGGGTTTGAGCTCCATGCACATGTCCTCACGTGGAAGCCTCGCAGCTAAGTCCACGGGGGCCCCAACTGGGAAGCTCAGAAGGCAGTAATTGCCGCTTCGCAGCGCTGTGCCCGACCTCCTCCTTCGTGCACGCGTAAACCCAGACTGGCGTCCCGGGTTTCCGAGTCACGGCGAGTAGAGCCTCGCGGGCCCTCGGTAGAACTCGTACTTAGCTCGGCTACGGCCACTCCGACGTAACTGCAGTCGTCATTGCACTGACTTCACGCTTATTAAATTTTAATGTTATTTAAAAATAACATTACATAATATTAGGGTGGTTTATTTGGTGAGTGATGTTTTTGTGTGTATAACACCTCAAGAGCCCTCTTTGAGCTTAGTCGTCGCTGTAGAAAGCGCCAATTCTCAAGCAACATACATATGGTGCAACTTCTTGGGTCGCGTGAGGCGAGTTGAACTTATTTTTTTTTACAAGTCTAACGCCAACCACTTCAGTTGAAGTAGGGTGTGCCCAGTTCCCAAAAGGCAAGGTACCTACTCACATCTTGGATAGGCTGAGCAAATATAATATTATTAATTTAAGTAGCAGAGATAACGTAACATTTAAAGTTCATATTAAATGCATTCCAACAAACAGACGAGTGTAAGCTTTTGCTTACAAATGCTGCATGTGAACTAACAATTACGTAACAAGAGCCCTACATTTTTTACAGCATGGGTAGTCAGCCTCATACCAACCTAAATGTCAAGGGCAAAGTAAATCTAACCGGTATTTTATTTTGAGTTTGAAATAAACGACGAAACGAGAAATAATTTTTGACACCCTCGGTGGGATTTGAACTCAAGCTCTCGGCATGGAATGCCAGCACTATATCGACTGAGCTATCGACCAGACTGGTATTGAAACTAAAAAGCCCACAGATTCGCTGTTTAAGTTTCGAAACGATTCCTTGAGTTTGAGGGTAAAGGTTTTATACTAGGAGCTCTTGTCCGAGTCTTTCCTTACAACCCTTATTTGCTAGTAACTGTGTAAGCAGAACGAACTTCTGGTTCTAGCTACGATAGTCTTGTAACGAAGAGTGTACTTTAAAATGTCTACACAAGACTTGATTGCACTTGGATATATATATATATTTTTGTATCTATGTAAGAAAAAAATATTGCTGTTCGTTGGTAACCGCATGAACCTAGATATCTACATATCTATGATCTAAGTTAAAAAGATTTTTAAAAATGTAAAATATATACTCACAAACATAATATACTTATAAGCTCAAGCTTATGTATGCCGCATGTGCACTTACAAAATAAAATTAACATAAGCCCACTGCGACATTTTTCCGAACTTCCCTGAAACAGGGGTGACACTGCCAAAGTAAACCAATTATAGTTTATTATAGTACAACTGCCCCCCTGGTTTCAGGGAAGGTCGGCAAAAGTTGCAGTTGCGGCAATTGTTTGTGTTCATTTGAGGTTTGGATTTTATTTTTTAAGTACACATTCAGCATTTGTAAACGCGAACATACACGCGTCTGTTTGTGGGCATGCACTTGATATGAGTTTTGAATGTTAATATATCTTTGCAACTTAGATTATAGATTATGGATGGCTGGTCTGCTTCATTCAAACTGATCATTTCGGAAACAACTTAATTGTCAGAAATATGTATTAATTGTTGTTGCTCGTGATCGAAGATTATTCTATACAGCGTATTCTGTCGACATTTCAACAATATGATTAAATCCCTCTTTGCTCAATCTGTCCTTTCCTCTTTTTCCATTGATATATCCGCTGAATGTAGTCTTCGTCAGTTTGTAATAATAGTTCTCCATCCACAGGTTCCCAGAGCTTGCCTCTGCGACAACGCAACTACGACCGAACCAAAACCCCTGGTCATCGTGTCTTCGTCCAAGGCTCTAGAGATCCTGTTCAGCGTGGCCTCCTTCAGCATCACCGAAGACTTCTCCGATTTATTCTTTCTGGCCAGCTTCGAACTGATCTCCTCAGCAGACTGCGGGAGGAAGCGGAGGCTGAGAGGGTCCGGAGGAGAGGAGGAAATGGCTCATCCCCCAAGGTAAACAATGCTCGTTAATCTGGAAGAAAAAAATGCGTATTTTGATGGTTTCTCATGGTGCCATAAAACTAAATATACAAACAATAAATAAAAAGAACAGAAGATAACAGCATTACGCCAAATATAAACATAATGCAAGATATGGTGACTCTTAAGCTGGATGACTTTTTGTGGCCGGGCAAGGACAGAAGATTTTTTTAACTAGCGTTGATGACATTTGGAAATTTCATTAAATTGATTTCTGCTACCTACTGTCAATAAGTCCCAAACTTTAACCAATAGATTTACAAATCGGTCTACAAATGTATCTGCCTTTACCAGAAATTGGTCATCAAAGGCGCTTTCAATAGTAAAGACCAAGCGAATCATACTTATGTTATAATAGTTGTTGTTGTCATCATCAGGAATTCATTGGAAACGTCTTGTTCTGGTCATCCTTGGGTGGTGGAGGCGCGCGACAACCGCAGCCTGTTCCTCCTGACCTGGGGCACGCAGCTGCCTTTGACTCCCTCGCAGGAGGACACTGTGAGGTGTTCTTCCAGGAACAGGCTCATGATCTACACCGGACGTCCGCCAAGGTGAGAGAATCATCCAAGCAATTCATCAAGCCCTCAATTTGAACATTGAACAGCCACCTTTGTACATACGCCATTCCAGTCTTTCGTCATCACTACCAACAGCTTTATGGGTACTGGCCCTGATTGGCCCTTTTCTGAATTCAGGACTCTCCTCCACTGTCACATGTCCATCGATTTTGTTTTCCTTGACTGCATCTGTGTCAAAACTGTTTCCTCATTTCTTACTTTTTTGGTCGTCAGCAGTCGCGTGATCTGGTCAGTCAAGAGTTGGACGTTTAATGGAGCTGATGTTGTCTAGTAGAACTCATTATAAATTCATGACCTTCCAAGCTATGTACATTCTAAATTAATGACTAGCCCACTGCAGGCGCTCCACTTTGTTGGAACACATTCGGTTCTATTTAGATATCATAGAGCGCATTGTTGTGTCAACGACGCCAACCTTTGAAATCTCCCACCGGATTGAATCCTCCTTTCTTCCCATCCTCAAAGCCTCTTGCAGTTTGTAAATCTTGTTCACCAAATGATTCTTGACTTTATATCCCATATTGTTTATTCTCGTGTTTCTTTATGATTAGATTTACATCTCTCACACCTTTTACTCACATTTGAAGTATCAATTTTATTGTCCTCACAGACTCATCAAGGTCATCTGCCCCTCGGAGCCCAACAACCGTCAGTTCCCCATACAGATCTTCAGCGAGGAGTGGTTCTCCGCAGGCATGCAGGCTGGTGGCCAGTCTTCCATCCAGCCAGCCACACAACTCCTGGCTCCCCCGCATCTATCTCCACCCAGGCCTCCAACATTCCTCTTGGACTTTGTGGCAAGAGAAGCCGGGATCGTAGCGTTCTCGTGGCTCGAAATATCCAAATCCAGATCCAGTTTGCTGCAGCAGCTCCAAATCAACCGCTTAGACACTGTGGAGTCTATAGAAAAGATAGACTATGGAAACGATTCACTCAGGGCATTCACAGATGACTGCACTTACAAATGCCCAGAGCTAAATGCTTGTATCAGTTCTTCTTTGTGGTGCGATGGAAGATTAAATTGCCCTTCTGGACACGATGAGAACGAGATGCATTGCGGAGTTGGGAGGAGGTTCTTCAAGCAATTTCCTGGGGGAGTGTACACGGCTCTTGGATGCACCGCAGCTGTTTTGGCCGCTTGCATCCTGTTTACCATCTTTGCTCTGATTGCGAGGATAAGAAGGAGTAGGCGGAGAAGGCTGGGGAAGAAGAAACTCCTGGCGACCGCTGATGGAAGAAGGCTGACTGAGGAACTGCTTCTGGATCCTGGAAGCAACACGACGACAGTGAGCTCCTGACATAAAGACAGATCTGTGGAGTACATACACGTGGATCGAGAGACCACTGTGTAAATTTGACCGATCAAATTAAGCATGCGCACTGTTGTTTTAACTGTTGAACAATTCAAGATTTTCAAAGTGCTTTTTTTTTTACGTGTTGAATTTTTGACGACATTCAAAACCGTTAATGACCGCAATGAGTCGTCTATAACCAAAGACAGAAATCTAGATTGTTTTTTCAAAATGAGGTTATTATTTATTGTTTAGGTATTCCTTGACTTATAGGTTGGTATAATGCTGACCACCCATACTGTAAAAAATGGTTCAATTTGCCAATGTCACCCCTGTTTCAGGGAATGTCGGCAAGAGTTGCAGGGCTTATGTTCATTTGAGGTTTGGATTTTATTTGTAAGTACACAATCAGCATTTATAAGCGCAAACTGCACGTGTTTGTTTGTGGGCATACATCTGAGAGCTTTGAATGAATATATCCTTGCAACTTAGATTTTATATTATAGATTATAGGTTAATTTATGGAAACGCAGAAACAGACATTTTCTGTGTTACCATAACATTGACTCATTTTCAAAAATCTTTGATCTCCAACTTTGGTACTGTACGGCTCAACAGTCCTTTTATTGTATCAAAATTCAAACTTAATCGGCCTTATTCATTAGATTGGTTGAACCCAAAACCAGGGTAAACCAGCTTATTAGTATGGGAAAACGGACTGAAAATGAAAACCTTTTTATAAATAAGGTGGAATAAAGCCCGAACATTTTGAATGTGGAAATTTTTTACTCGGCGAGCAGACGTCAGTCTTGTAACAAATTACAAAATAATATTTGTATGCCTTTTCCCTAGCAACCTGGCCGGATGATGACGTTTATTTCCGTGCTCGTTTCAATGTTGCAAACTCATTTTAATGTCATGAACAGCAAAGAAAAACAGTTTCTTTTTGATTAAAAAAAAACACAATTTTAATATCACGACCAAAACAACTCGAAAAGCGATTTAAAAATTAAAAATAAAATAATTTACGCTAAGAAGGTACAAATTTAAAAAAATCTTAGATTTATGAAATATAAAAACTTGCGAAACAGTGAAAAAACAGTTTAACAATTTAATTTAATTACAATAAAAAAATATATTACAGTTATGGTCGTGACATTCCTCGAAATGTTTTTTTTTAATAAAATCATTTTAAAATTTTAAAAACTCGAGTTTACACACAAGTGCACATGCGGTAAAATAAATGATTGGTCAAATTGGATTTCAGTTTTCGACACTGGCAATGAGTTTTTTCGACAGCAATAATTGTTGCAAAAAAAATAAAAATAAAACTCAAACGACCGCACTGCAAAATTATCGACAGTCGATCATTGCGTGTGTCGAAAATGGCGTCGCTCCACAGATCTGATATAAACAATTATTCAAATAACTAGCAACCAATTGAACAATTTAGAAGAATTAATTTAAAAAAAGCGATTTTATTTGTGAAAGTGTAAAAGTTTGCTACGTTTAAGAGTGTAACCGCTAAGACTTCTTATGAAATTGACTTCTATTTAAAATGTATGTAAAGGTGAGAATCGTGTAGCAAGAGGTATCCAATTTTATTTGGTATGTTTATGATATTAATTATTAATAATAATTATATTATTATTAGGATTTAATCTCAATATAAAATTATAAAGAATGTAGGTATGTAAGTACACACACACACACTCACACTTTTAGAAAATATAATAATTGCACTAGATTATTTAAAAACAAAAAACGCTCAAAACTTGAACGAAATGATAAAATTGTATTTATTTTTTAGATTTTATTTTGTTTTTTTGGTCATATGCTCTCAGAGTAACAACTTGTGAATAATTGAACGATCTTTTGAGATCTTTACGGGGCTATTCTTAGATATTATTTTTAGTCGTCGGTTGAGCCCACGCTTTGACAAACCAATGGTGCCTGCGCTGGAAGTTTCATCAGCACGGTCATTCTTACCTACCGAGTTTTGTTATATTTGTATGAAAACAAATCGGCTGTTCACTTGCGGCCATCTTGGATTTACATGTCTTCATATAAATGCATCATTAGTTTGTCAAAGCGTGGGCTCAACCGACGACTAAGCTGTCTAAGAATAGCCCCGAAAGTATCTCAAAAAACTATGCATACAATAGGTAAGCCATGAAAAATGGTACCTACTTACGTACAGTCGCAGGTATGGTCGAGGGGCTAAGGCATCGCTCGGCACTCGACTTTGCGTTATTGAAACAATCGCAAGTTCGAACCACGCCTGCGCCGTGTACTATCGATAGTAATTTGTTCAACATGTAATTAAAATATTCCATAATGAAGTATTTATTGATAATGCTAATACCTGTTTCTGGCCAGGCAAAGTAGGTTGGTGAATTGCGTTTCTCTTCACCAAACATTTACCTCATTTTCAAACATAAAAGTCAGATTTCCGCTTTTGAATCTATGAAATGCTGTTTCCTTGTCAATCTCACAGTAATTTTTAATTTGCGTTTTTTTATTACGTTTATGCAGAGAAATGCAATTCAATAACTTATTTCGTTCTTGAAAGAAACATGTAATTATTGACATTGTTGTCAGCTTATAATGAGGTCGAACATTTTTGAATTTGGAACTTTATCTCGGCGAGCAAACGTCAGTCTTGTATGGGACTGCTATCCTTAGCAACCAATAAGAAATATTTGCATGCATTTTCACAAGCAGCTCGGCCGGTTGACGACACAATATTGCGTATGTCGATTCACGTGTATTGTAATTAACTTGGGGATTTTTTTCCTTTCCCGACAAAAGTGGGGAATTCGCACAAAATCCCCGATTTTAGATAAAATAAAATCACTGCCCAACCTTACCTAGAGATGTTTTTGTTTATTAAAAAATACACCTCATTTTTTCATTAATTGATAAGTATGTAATTTATTTTGTATCTATTTCTCTTACATACTTTTTCGTCTTAAATGAAAAAAAAAAATATGTCCACACTTTTTGTTTTTAAATATATAAATAAATAAAATTAGAGATACAAATATTTATAGATTTAAAAATTGCATATTAATATTTAAAAAAAAAACAGTGTAAAAAATTTTGACTGATTTTTTTTTTTACATTATACTTACGTAGTTAAATTTGACTTTGATAAAATATTAGCAATTTTCAAATTGTTATAATTTAAAAAAATAATACGACAAAATTTATATGACGATGAAAAAAATAAAACATAATTATTAGATTTGTAGATTCTTTTAGCTCGTAAGAACACCAAAATTATACATGAATTTATAAATTAGTTGAATTTTTGAATTTTTAAATAAAAAGGTAATTTTGAAAAAAAAAAATTAAATCGGAAGTACGGTCTTATTAGGCATTTTATATTGAATCAAAACAGATTTTACAAACCTTGATTTAGGAAGTTCGGATTTCTAAACGTTTTGTCGTATCTGTCCATGACTCTTTGGCGTAGAAAAATCACGCCTCCTGATGACGTAGGAAAACTTTGAGATGTCCGACTTTTACTATATCATGGTGCGTAAAATCTTTTTTTGTTTTGTATATTTGTATTTTTTTACTGTAGTTGGGAACGACAATTTTTTAAGTCATAGGTTGTCTTCTCCATGCACGTAACTTCTACTGCCAACAGCACAATTATTGTATTATTATTATAAATTAACAGTAATAATTATCATCATGAAAAAAATTAAAAAAATGTACGTAGCTGGAAATCATTAATAAAAATATTTTATTTGTTAAACTTAAAAATGTTTTTCATTTCTGAATAAGATGAGTTCTTGTACAAATAGGTTGGTATGAGGCTGACGAATTCAACTGTAAAAAAATACTCTTATCAATGTCACCCCGTTTTAGGTATTAGGTGGCACCATCTTTATAAAGCAACTATTGTTTTTTTAGGTTTTATTGAAGATTTCAAAATCAAGTCGAAGAACTACACGAGGTCATGTAAGTAATAATATAACATTCTTGTTATTATCATTATTTTTGTTGTATTTTTGGACATTATTGATCATCGATCGACTACAACTTAAAGCGAGATCGTGGTACAATTGTTTCCAGGCAGCCGTCAATGAGAACTGTCAAACAAAAATTATTATCTTATGTTTTTTTTTGTTTTTAAATATGACGCCGTTATCTTGTTTTTTTACAGTATGATGTTAACTAGAAAAAAATATTTATTGTCGGGAATCCAATTCTTATTTACTTTGGGGTTAAATTAGCAAAGTTTTTAATTTCATAAATAACATTGTTCTGAAAAGTATTTTAATGATTTTACCGAGTTCGATTTGTAAAAAATTCGTTAATTTATTTTGCC
Source organism: Agapetus fuscipes (assembly GCA_951799405.1). Taxonomy (NCBI): domain Eukaryota; kingdom Metazoa; phylum Arthropoda; class Insecta; order Trichoptera; family Glossosomatidae; genus Agapetus; species Agapetus fuscipes. Next base: position 11,735,901 of record OX637357.1, on the reverse strand, counting down.
CAATATTACACGCGGTAAAAGAAATGTACCCAGGGTTGCTTTTGAACTGCATAAGTCGCCGGCTCAGATACAAGTCTGGATACAGAGAATCTTGGTCTCTATTTATATGCAGGTGGAGTATGGGTAATTCTCGAAACATTGGGAGCTGGCACATGCGAGACCTTGCCAGAACATTATATTTAGAATATTCGAGTAAGCACTCAAACAATATCGAACGAATACAAGTACAAGTAATTATTAAAAAATTAAATAGGATAAAAACAGAGTTTAAATTCACTTATTTATATAAATAAGTGAAATTAATTCATTAATAATAATAAAAGACAATAAATAAATTCAATTTTCAAATAATTAAAAATGGACTTTCACTGTGTAAATAGATTTACTCTTAAAAACAAATACAATTATTTAAGCACCTACATCAAGAGACTTCACCAAATCACACAGACACCATTTCACATTTGGAACAGTATTTTAAATTTGAATCTCTGTTATGATAGCTCAAAATGGCGGCGAATCTAATCTAATCTAATCTAATCTAAGTTGTAAAGATATGTTACATTGGAGATTCACATTACATGCATTCTCACAACCAGACACGTACAAGTTCGCGCTTGCACATGCCTCATGTGAACCTACAACATAAAAACCAAATCTCAAATGGACATACACCCTGCAACTCTTGCCGTCCTTCCCTGAGACAGGGGTGACATTGGCAAAGTGAACCATTTTTACAGCATGGGTGGTCAGCCGCATACCAACCTATAAGTCAAGGAACACACACACACGACAAATTACATTTTATACATCACTAAATAATAATATCCAAATACAAAATATCCATTTACAAATAAAACAAATTCCAATTTAATAAACCCTAGCCGCCAACATTACAGATCAACCGCCATTTCTTTCTGTCCTTACATACTTCTTTCATTTCCTCCAGAGTCATAATTTTCTTCATACAGGCTCAGAATCTCTTCATTTATAATTCAGAGTCTTTAAATAGTAACAGAATATCTCTGGGGAGGAAATAATAATGGCTGGCAGGAGACGCTCAAAACAAACATTTAAAAATGCAAAACGTCGGAATTAAAAAGAAAGACTGCCAAGCCGCATTAACTTATCCGAAATCACGGGGTCTGTAAACGCTCGGGGGGTTCTCGAAAGTCCAGGGGTCGTTCTGAAGTCTTGGACACAAACGGGGGTCCTTAGAAGCTCTAGGGACTACCGAGGGCTTAGGGGGGGAGAAACACAAGGCTTTGTAGAAACTCTGTTTTTCTTTCAAATAAAATGAAAGGGAAATGCAATTCACCAACTCATTTTTGCCTCGCAATTAATTAATAATCGCCTAATGACATCCGTCCAAGCTATGGAAGGTATAAGCTATTGTCACAGTCTGGAAATCTAGTGTGGTTCTTAGAAAACTCTGGGGTCTTAATATTTCCAGGGTTCTTAAAATAATGTTGGTCTAACCCGGGGGTCTTAAGAAGCTCGGGTTTTTTTAGGATTCTAGGTGTATTTAGAAGTTTAGGGGTCAGTGGGGGTCTTTACAAGTTTGGGGGTCTTTAGAATTTCTAGGGTTTTTAGATTTCGAAGTGTCTTGAGAAGTTCAAGAGTCGAGAGGGAGTCTTTAGAAACTCGGGGGCTTAAAGATTTCCAGGGGTCTTTAGATGCTTGGGGGCTCAGCGCGGGTCTTTAGAGATTTGAGAGTCCAGGAGTGGTCTCTATAAGTTTAGAGGGTTCAGCGGGAGTCTTAAGAACCTCGAGGATTTTTAGGATTCCAGGGGTATTTAGAATTTTTGAGTCCAGTGGGTCTTTAGAAGTTTGAGGGTCTTTAGAAATTCGGGGCTTAAAGACTTCCAGAGGTTTTAAGAAGCTTGGGGGTTTTTAGATTTCCAGGGGTGTTTAGAAGCTTGGGGGTCTTAAGAAAGCCGGGGGTTTCGCAGAAGTCCGGGAGTCGAGCGGGAATCCTTAGAAGCTCAGGGGTCAGTACAGCTATGTCCCTACAGGGATCTCGCTACTTAAATCCTGTATAAATCATGAACCACTCCGCCCAACTTACGCACGCCATTTTGTGTCTTGTAATTCATAAAGCCGTAGTCAGACTGGCTCTAAAGCATCGCGCACAGTCGGCGCTATGGCCGAGCGGTCAAGGGCGATGGTTCCGGAGGGTATTTGAATGAAAATAGCGCTCGTTCAACCCAATAAGGCCTGCTGGCTGATAGCTTTGACCCCGAGTAGACAGAAACTATACAATCAATAAAAAAGAAACTATTATAATCGAGTAAGCAAACGCCATTGGAAGCAAACGTCATACATCTATATAACTAGTGTCCTTAGCGACCAACTACAAATATTTTAAGTTTACCTTTGCCAACATAAGTCCCTTTTTTGAGCCGCAGCATCCAAGGTGAAAATAGCCATGATGATCGCCGATCTTCGATAGAAGTGGCACCAAAAGAAGAAGAAGATGACCTCACATTGCCGAGGGATATTTTGAATGTTCGCAATCCATTACATTCAGTTGTTTTTTTAAATAGATTTGTGAAGAGGAATGCAGTTAACCCACATATTTTGTGTGGCCAGGAACATTGTCAATTAATAATAATTAATTGTTTAATATTTTTAATGAATTATTCATTAATAGTTACCCAATGACATCTTTTGAACGAAGGCCGAATTTATTATATTGTAGTCGATAGAGCATGACGCAGGCGGGTTTCGAAACGGCGCTAGTGTCAATAGCGCAAATTCGAGCGCCAACGCCCTATCCCCTTTCCCATCCCAAATTAACAGTTGCAACTTAGATTATTATAGGTTCACACCTTGGACGGAGCATAAACCAAAAAGTTGACAGAATTTTAATACAATATTTTTTATTATTCTCTGGAATCGATTAATGCAAATTGGCCGGCTTCCATTCATTGGGCCGACGGAAATATTCCGCCGCGAAAATCAGCCGCGGAATCTTCGTAATTTACAACGGAAAAAACCCGCCTCATTTAGTTCCATGAAAGAACGACAAAGGGAAAAAATAACACATGACAGACCGACACATGACAGAACATCACATGACAAAAACTCACATGATATTACACCACAATGACAATACATCTATAATCTATAATCTAAGTTGCAAGGATATATTCATTTAAAGCTCTCAGATGTATGCCCACAAACCAACAAGTGTAGTTCGCGCTTACAAATGCTGAATGTGTACTTACAAATAAAATCCAAACCTCAAATGAACATAAGCCCCACAACTTTTGCCGACCTTCCCTGAAACAGGGGTGACATTGGCAAAGTGAACCATTTTTTACAGTATGGGTGGTCAGCCTCATACCAACCTATATCACATGACAAAATATTACAATGGCAAAACATCACAGGAAAGAACATAACAACGCATTCCTAAAACAGAACATACCAAAAACAAAACATGAAAAAACATTTAGAGGGCACTTGAGGTGTGATTCACACACAAAAACGGCACTCTCGAAATAAACCATCGTAATATTATTTTTCTGTTTTGAGTATGTGATGTTTTGTCAATGTGTTGTTTTGGTCATAGTGATGTTTTTTCTGTGTTGTTTTATCATTGTGATGTTTTTTCATGTGATGTATCTACTGTCATTGTGACAAATGTGATGTGAGGGTCTGTCATGTGATTTTCTGTTATGTGTCGCTATGCCATTAATGTAATAAAATAATAATAATATTAGGATGATTTATTTGGTGAGCGCTGTTTTTGTGTGTATCACACCTCAAGAGCCCTCTGCGAGCTTGGTCGTCGCTGTAGAAAGCGCCAATTCTCAAGCAAGACCCAGTTGTTGTAAGGTTGGATGGACCTTTCAGTGACCTGTCTTTGGTAAAGGTGTATGAATTTTTCAACTCAGCGAAGAGCACATTCGAAATATAAATGGTATATTTTTGTGCTCCGCCGGGATCCTAATCCACAACCTTCCATTAACGAGTCCGAAGTGTTGCCACTACGGACTACGGACCAAATGTAATGTGTTTTTCTGTCATGTGTCGTTCTGTCATGTGTCATGGCAAGTGTTGTTTTGTCATTGTGCCGTTCTAAACTGTCACCGTCTCATTTATGCGCTGAACGTGGCTAGGAATATCAGAAAATATTTTTAACTGATTATAAGATCAAACAGCTGTAAATCTTTTATTTTTGTAAAACCAATATTCAATAGAACGCCTTCCACCTATTGAAAAAAAATAACTTTGTATGAGCGTCCGTGTGCTGCAGTGGCGGATCTCGATAAAGGCAATAATACTTACATATTATATTAGGATGATTTATTTGGTGAGCGCTGTTTTTGTGTGAATCACTGACTGATAGGTTGGTACGAGGCTGACCCCCTGTGCTGTAAAAATTGTTTCACTTTTTCCAATGCCACCCTGGTTTCAGGGAAAGGTGGCAGGAGTTGCAAGTGTATGTTCATGTAAGTTTTTGTTTATCTGTATGTACACATGCAGAATGTGTAGGCGCGAACCTACATGTGCCTGTCTGTGGGCATGCATTTAATATGAGCCTTAAATGTTAACACATCTTTGCAGCTTAGATTATAGATAGATTATAGACACCTCAAGAGCCCTCTGTAAGCTTGCTCGTCACTAACGAAAGATCCAATTCTCAAACAAAACCCAATCGCTGTAAGGCAGGATGGATCTTTGCTAAATTTTTCAACCCAGCGAACAGCATATTTGAAAATGTAAATGATGTAATTTTTGTGCTCCGCCGGGATTCGAACCCACGACCTTCTATTTACGAGTGCAAAGCGTTACCATTAGACTACAGACCGCTCTTTAATGTCAAATAGCTCATCTAGTTTTAGGAATAAATCTATTTGATTATTTTTACTAAACAACGTCGATACATAAAAAGGGAGTTGTCACTTTGAGGCAGGACTATTATCCAAACTGCTAAGTCCGGTTTTACAGCCACTAACTTAACATAGCCCCCAAATTTAGCAGCGGGACCGCAATTAAAAAAAACACTTAGGCCCTATGTGCATGTGACTAAGCTACACATATAGTGTAAATGTTTGCCACGTTCTCCCCAAAGGAGTTGCAGGTGTGGCGAATGAAACTTATTTATTTTTACAGATAAGGGAGCTAGCCTTAAACCAACCACTTCAGTTGAATTGGGGGCTTCTTAGCTCGCGACTCCTCGGGTTGGTACTCATTTCTTGCGAAATATAGGTAAACTTTGCCTGTATTTTAATTTCGAGTTTGAAATAAACACCGAAACGGGAAAGAATTTGAAGAGCTGTTGTGGAATGCAAGCATTCTACCAAATGAGCCATCCTCCGGACTCTTAACGAGCTTGGTCCTTGTTAAAAAACCGCCAATTCTCAAACAAGACTCAGTTGCTGTAAGTCTGGATGAACCTTTGGTGACCAGTCTTTGGTAAAGGCAATGAATTGTCCAACAAAGCGAAGAGCATTTTGAAAATATAAATGGTGGTAACCCTGGGATGCGAACTCACAACCTTCCAACTACGAGTCCGAAGCGTTTCCACTAGACTACGGACCGGGCACTCCTCCAATATGTGCCGGACAATCTGTTCCTCCACCTGATGTTAACTAATAAAGCGAGCTCCCGAAATCCAGCTCCCTTGTTCCACCGTCTTGTGGGGAGCATGCCTCTTGGTGTGACCGCGCAGACCAAGTTGATGTGAACTTGAAACCTATGGACGAGGAAAGTTTGAAGAAGCTCCAAAGTTGGGGCACCATAGTCACACCGTTTACAGGGGCACCCTAGTCATACCGTTTACAGGGGCGCCCTGTTTCAGAGCAATATTGATCGATTTCCGCACAAAACAAAGATGATTGTTATCAAAACTTGTTCTCGTACTTGTGTCAAGCCGCTATTCCACTACAGGTGGCCAGTATCTCCACATATGTGTCTTAATTTTGTTCTGTCCTTGTATAGGTTGGTATGCGGCTGACCACCCATGCTGTAGAAAATGGTTTACTTTTCCAATGTCATCCCTGTTTCAGTAAAGGTCAGCATGAGTTGTAGGGTGTATGTCCATTTGAGATTTGGGTTTTTATGTTGTGGGTTGAGGGTTCACATGCGGCATGTGCAAGCGCGAAGTTATACGTGTCTGTTTGTGAAAATGCATATACCTAATGTGAATCCCCGAAAAAACGGAACGAAGCTGCACCAAATATGTTTATTGCAACTTCTAACCGCGTTGTCTCAGAAGAGGTCGCATGTGTCGTGTAGGACCTATTTGTTTTAACAAGTAAGGAAGGTAGACTTCAGTGGGAATTTTTTGTGAGGGCAATATTTCTCATTCTTCTGAAGGATAATTAAACCTTGCCGATTTTATTTTTGGATTTGATAATAATGAATACAAAAAAGGAAATAATTTCTGTCATTCTTTGTAATGGATCGAACCCTTGCCTTCTCTTTGGCTTGGAACGTAAAAATTCTACCAACTGTCTAACAAATTCTTTGAATTATAGTTTAGGTTTGAGGCTGACCACGCATACTATAAAAAAATAGTTTACTTTGCCAGTGTCACCCCTGTTTCAGGAAAGGCCGGCAGAACAGTAAAACGGGATTTTTTATGACACACTTCACATGCGGCATGTGCAAGCGCGAACTTGTACGTGTCTGGTTGTGAAAATGCATGTAATGTGAATCTCCAATGTAACATATGTATGCAACTTAGATCAGACACACTTCATAGGCATCTAACCCTAGCCATTGACATGGAGTGAAAGCATTCTAATAACTAAGCCATACACAGATCAAGCAATGACACTTCTTTATTTCTCACTCTTGAGATTCCAGTCGTTTGTAATTTTGTTTGTTTGATCAATCCATTCTTTCCTCAGTCTCATTAAAGTTGTTTATATATATTTTCGTGATACCGCAGTTACGCCACTGCAAACGCATAAAATAGTGAGTGTATAATATATATTGTTGTGATGTTGTAAATGTGGAGAAGGAGCGTCATTTGTTCCGCCCTATGATGATGCGCAGCTTTACGAGCGTTTTTTTACTGTTAATGAATTCAGAATACTCCATCAAAGACTAATCAGACGAGGTCAGTGATTACAGGAAAAAATGTCACCACTGTACTGCCTCACTAACACAAAAAATATTTATTTCTCCGCGGATGCCATTTGTATGTGAAGACCGAATTGAAATAAATATATGGTCAAAGCAATTATCGCAATTGACCGGTCCGTAGTCCAGTGGTAACACTTCGGACGCATAAATGGAAGGTTGTGGGTTCAAATTCCGGCAGAGCACAAAAAAATACCATTTATATTTTCCAATTTGCTCTTCGCTGGGTTGAAAAATTTATAAACCTGTACCAAAGACCGGTCATCAAAAGGTCCATCCAGCCTTACAGCAACTGGGTCTTGTTTGAGAATTGGCGCTTTCTACAGCGACGACCAAGCTCGCAGAGGGCTCTTGAGGTGTGATGCATATAAAAAACAGCGCTCACCAAATAAATCAGCCTATTTCTTTTTTTATAAGCGTATTTCTGAGGTATGTATGTAATAAGATCGACGATCATCATGGCTATTTTGACCTTGGATGCTGCGGTTCAAATCAGGGACTTGGTGCTTTTGTTGAACCATTGCCGCAAGTTTCTCAACCACTATGTCCTTCGGTATCCCTGAGTTCTTCTTCCGTCTATCTTACCATGTATGATAATATGGAGAAGGCGGTATTTCTCATTTCTCAACACGTAACACAGCCTCCAGTGAGCGTAAATGGAAACGCAAACTTTTACACATGTTTTATCCCCTACGATATTAGTTCTATTTTTAACTCATCATTTACTGATTGCCTTAAAACACTTGAATACTGACCCAATCTGTATTATAACAAATTGTTTATACCGTTTATGTTGTTTGCAGTATACCTGAATATTTCACGTAACTTACCACTCAACTAACACTGTCCTAAACAGCTTGTATACTGCCTTGGTCCGAACCACCTTTAGCGGACAAACAACCTACAAAGTAATGTTTTAATATTCGTCTTAATGACGTTCTTATGCTTCTCACTTCATCGCATCGACGTTAAGTGTGACATCAAACGGCTGACACCATAAAAACACAAAAAACGAATCTCTCGTCCGCCATGTTGTCAGGAGATGAACACTATACTTTTTATTGACATAAAAAATATAACAATGAGGTTATTCCTTGACTTATAGGTTGGTATGAGGCTGACTACCCATACTGTAAAAATGGTTCACTTTGCCAATCTTACCCATGTTTCAGGGAAGGTCGGCAAGAGTTGCAGGGCTTATGTTAATTTAAGATTGGATTTTTATATTGTAGGTCCACATGCGGCATGTATGAGCGCGAAATTATGCGTGTCTGCTTGTGGGAATGCATTTAATATGAACCTCAAATGATACATATCTTTGCAACTTAGATTTAGATTTAAGTCGAAGCATTTTTGAATTTGCAACAAAAGGTACAAAATAATGTGATGAGATGGTTTGGGCATTTGAAATAATGAATGATGATAGACTGACAAAGTATATATGCAGAGGAAGTGTGAAAGGAAAAAGGGGTAAGGGACGACTGAGAAAAGTATGCAGTAATCAGATTGAGGAGATTGTTATAACTGGATTGGTCGAGTGGGGTTTAACCGAAAAAAAAATTTTTTTTAATTGGAAGTTAAATGACTTTATTGACAAAAGTTTCGACCGTGATTCTGGATAATCTACGGACAGAAGATGCTGAAGGCAAGATGGTAAAGGTGCAACCGTGGCCTTCCTTCCCTCGTGGGGTCTATTTATCCACTTTTGGGTGACGCCAATATTGATTTGAATACAGGATCCTCATTGGTTGGATCCTGCGTGAGGGTGGCTTGGCTAGCCTGATATGAAAAATAGGAGCGTACGATTCTCGGCCCTGCAGATGGTAAATGTCATGTCACACCTCATGTGACAAGGTGTTCGAACCGTAGCAGAGAAAGTGAAATAATGGGATATACAGAGTGAATGTGAAAGAAGAATATGTATGAAAAATGTGATGGATATGAATGAATTGAGAGAAGTATGTAAGGATAGGAAGAAATAAAAGCAGTTCTGCAGAGGCTCTGGCCACTCCTAGCAGCATGGCAATAGAGTTGCAGTACTGTTACAGTTCTATTGATCGGGCTTCATATATATTTGTATTCCGCCTTAGTCGTGTTGGTATCTCAGTTGAATGAACGCTTGTGTTCAACAGCAGAGAGCTAGGGTTCGATTCCCAAACAAATTGCCAGAAATAATTCTCTAATTTCATGTTTAATGAAAAAAGCTGTAAGAAAATTTCTCTCAAAAATAATTTTATTCCAGCATAATTATTTTTTAATTATTCACTCTCCAAGTTGTGTGTACGGCCGCACTTCATTAAAAATGCTGGCAGAGTGCAATTCGCAAACGTATTTCAATTACTGCCTAAGTCTGTGAAACACTAAAGCGCCGTGAGTTTTAATAAAAACATTACTCATGTAGCGTGTGTACCCGCCGCGGCTTACGTGCAAATGTAAACTGTTTTGACTGTATATTTATTCCTGTATATTTTCCGGGTATACACTTGCACGAATATTTGGGCAAAGCTGGCCGAGATGATACGACAAGCGCACTTTTCGACGAATAGTTATAATTAAAGCAAAGTCGATGAGCGAATTAAAGGTATTTTACAAATATATAATTAACATTTCAATAAAGATCATGTAAGGTCGATTTCCCAATCGTTAAAATCAATGCGTTCTACCAGAAAAACCACAGGATTAGGGGTTTGATTGGCGCAAAGAAATGAGGTCAATGTACTTATTTTTTCAATGCTTAGATCATAGAAACTACTTTCAAGGTGTACTCATCAGTGGCGAAGGGTGCCATACAAGCCGGTTCCCATCGGCTTCCCTTTTAAAATGATGTAACAAAGTAGTTAAAAAATATAGGCACAAAGTAAATAAATACATTTAAAACCAAAGAAACAATACGTATTTTTCCCCATTGAAACCATGCAGTCTACTTTATTATCATTTTTACCTCATTTTAAACGGGAAATCGATGGGAATCGGCTTGTATGGCACCCTTCGCCACTGATAGGTACCATCCAAAATTTCAAAACAACACTCATACTCACACGTACTTCCTCACTTCGTTAAAATTCGTGCAAGTTTGTACGCGCTCGAGGCATTGGTCCCTGCATCTAAGAGCAGTGCATACATTTCCATGCTCTCACTATTAGAACAGCAGGATCAAGAGCACACTACAGACTGCACGGAACTTGCGGCCGCGACTCTTGCACTGGAAAATACACATGACGCTGACTCCAAGTAATAAACTTCACCGCTACAAAATGTACGTTAACTTAAACGCTCTTTAGAGGAGCTGTTTAAATTTCTGTGTATTTTTTGGATACACTCAAATGGGGAGTTTTTAATGTATAGTTTTATACTTTGGCAGTGAACTGCTGTTGTTTTGATGAATGCACATCTGTGAATTATTACTGAAACTCTCTGTTACACGCTGTATTACAATCTGGCAATCAAAACTATTCATTGTAACGCAACTAAGCTATACATATAGTGCAACTTCGTGCCTGCGTGGCATTTTTGTATTTTTGTGTTATTTTTATGGGTAAGGGGGTTGGCCTGACGTTAACCACTTCAGCTGAAGTGAGGGTTTTCCAGCTCCCGACGGGGCTGGTTCTCAATTCTTGTGAAGGCTGAGTAAGCCTTGCCGGTATTTATTTTGGGTTTTCAAAATAAATACCGAAACCGGAAATCATTTCTGACACCCTCGGTGGGGATCGAAACCTTGCTCTCAGCATGTAATGCAAGCATTCTACCGACTGAGCTATTGACCGGGCATTTTGCAAGCTTGGTTGTCGCTACAAAGTGCCAATTCTCAAGCAAGACCCAATTGCTGTAAGGCTGGATAGACTTGTGTTGACCGGTTTTTTGTAACAACAATGAATTTTCCAACCCAGCGTAGAGCATTTTTGAAAATATAAATGGTATATTTTTGTGCTCCACCGGGATTCGAACCCACAACCTTTCATTTTCGAGTCCAAAGCGTTACCATTAGACTGCAGACCGATCACTAGACAACAAACCGGCCAAAGAGAGACACAGCGAAGAGAATATTTCAATTTATTTTTTTTGCTTCGAAGGAAATTGAACTTCAGTCAGAAGCATCAATCACTAGACTAGTTTTGTGTAGATAGGTACCAAGGAATGAAACACTATTGCAAAAACTGCACGGAACAAAAATAAACTCCAACGCTGGCTTACAACTTTAGCCTGAAATATTGTGCATTAGGCTTTTCAGTTCCTGAAAACGGCATGGCATATTAAAAGCTCTCATGTGAGTTTGCGTCTGTACATTGACAGTGGAGTGGTGCAATCATAGAACTCTACGTCATCTAAATCAAACGGTCCATAGTCTAGTGGTTTACGCTTTGCACTCGTAAATTAAAGGTTGTGGTCTCGATTCCTGGCAGAGCACAAAAAGTAAAATAAAACTTAAAATGTGACATATGAAGCTAACATGGGTTTCTCAGATAAATATGCTACTTTTATAAATGTGAAAAGCCTGTGGTTTAAAAGTTGTCATGAGTATTTTCTTCTAATTAGTTCACTATGACTTATAGGCTGGTATGAGGCTGACCACCCATACTATAAAAAATGGTTCACTTTGCCAATGTCACCCCTATTTCAGGGAACGTCGGCAAAAGTTGCAGGGTTCATGTTCATTTGAGGTTTAGTTTTAATTTGTAAGTACACATTCAGTATTTGTAAATGTGAACTTATACGTGTCTGTTTGTGGGCATGCATTTGATATAATTTTTTAATGTGTATATACATCTTTGCAATTTAGATTATAGATTCATAGATAAGAACTTACTCTATATGTAGAATGTTTATCCAAAATTTCTCAAATCAGTGAATCAGCACTTATTCAGTTCTACCTTTGAGGTGGCGATTTGTTGCCTGCTTTTGCCTCTGCGGAGTGCTCGTGCCTGCTCACAGGTGCCGTTGCCTAGCCTCAGAGGGATCAAAGACTTAGCGCTGATCCTAGGCTCAGGAGGGACCTCCTCAGCCAGGACAAGCCAGGAAGTGATACTTTATTATGTGGGATTACTGCGGACAGATACAGCCAGCTGAGGTATTTTAATGTTGACTAGCACTGTATCAAAATATATCGAGCGAGATTTTCATGAAAATAATGGTGACTTTTAGTTTTTTTATGAGTTACAGGGCTTACTATGAGTTAGAGGGCTCTTGAGGTGTGATACACGCAAAAACAGCGCTCACCGAATAAATCATCCTAATATTATTATTATTATTATTACGTTCATTTGAAACTTGGGGTTGAAAAATAATTTCAAATACCGGCAATCTTTACTCAGCCTTCACAAGAAGTGAAAAATCCCAATATATATTACAAAGGGACTCCTTACCAGCGGAAGTAATGGCCGTGGGTCAAGTCGCTGTTCCCATGCGGCATGTTTCAGCGCGAACTTATAGGTGTGTAACAGTGGCGAAGGGTGCCATACAAGCCGGTTGCCATCGGCTTCCCATTTAAAATGATGTAACAAAGTAGTTAAAAAACATAGGCACAAAATAAAAAAATACATTCAAAACCAAAGAAACAATACGTATTTTTTCCCCATTGAAACCATGCAGTCTACTTTATTATCATTTTTGCCTCATTTTAAACGGGAAACCGATGGAAATCGGCTTGTATGGCACCCTTCGCCACTGGTGTGTAAAAATGCATATAATGTGATTCTTTAATGTAACATATATTTGCAACTTAGATTACATTAGATTAGATTAGTTTCTATTTTAGGAGAGTGTGTTATTCTAAATTCAAAGTTAATTTCATCTCCCCTGGTAATTTTGTTAACAAAAATAATAACAGCCCTGGACGAGGGCGCTTTGTGACGCAGTTATGACGTCACACCGCCGTGTTTCTATGGGTAGTAAAACGAGCATGCATTATTCAGTCAGTCTTTCATGGCCCCGATCTACACGCCGAGTACAAAAACAATTTTACATTACCTCTCCTCGATTGCGTGAGCCTAAAATGTATGGAAAATACGAAGGCCATCCTAGTGAGTGATTTAGTTTTCATACATTTTTTTTACTTAACGCGATCGAGAGAGGAGTTAACGTGATATTTTATACTCCAGGTAGTGTAGTGATATGGCCTCTTCATTTATTCAGCGAGTTTTCACAAACTCCTGAAAAAACACTTTTACAGTAAAATGTACCTGAGCGTTTCGTTATATGCAACTTAAGATTAAAAATGATATTTTGTCATCATTCCCTTGACTTATAGGTTGGTATGCTGCTGACCACCCATGCTGTAAAAAATGGTTCACTTTGCCAATGCCACCCCTGTTTCATGGCTAGCAAAGTTGCAAGGTAGAGTGAAATAGAGTAAGATAGAGTGAGAAATGAATGGGTTCTGAATGAATGCAGAGTAAAAGAAAGCGTGAAAGTAAAAGTTCAAAGAAGTACGATGCGATGGTTTGGACCACAGATCACGGAATATAAAGTTTGGACATATTGAAAGGATGAATGAATACCACAGATCATAGAATATAATGAATACCGACTGACAAAAAAAGTGTATAAAGGGAATGTAACAGGTAAGCGTGGAAGGAGAAGACCTAGGAAAGAATGGATTGATGAGATAAGTGAAATTACGAATGAATGGAATTTACAGAGTAGAAACACGAGAAGAGCATGCATGAAAAGAGTGATGAAACTAGATGAGATGAAAGAAGTATGAAAGAACAAAGTCAAGTGGAGGCACTTGTGTGGAGGTACCGGCCACCCCTAGAGGAATGGCGGCAGGATACAAGACAATACGTACCTTATTAAAGTCTAAAAAAAATATTTAAAATGTAAAAATGTAGGGTTCTTAATCTAAATCTAAATCTAAGTTGCAAAGATATGTATCATTTGAGATTCATATTAAATGCATTCCCACGAGCAGACACGCATAATTTAGCGCTCACACATGCCGCATGTGGACCTACAGTATAAAAACCCAATCTCAAATGAACATAAGCCCTGCAACTTTTGCCGACCTTCCCTGAAACAGGGGTGACATTGGCAAAGTGAACCATTTTTTACAGTATGAGGGTCAGCCTCATACCAACCTATAAGTCAAGGAATTAGGGTTGATGAATTAAAATGTATATTCACAGGTAGACAAAGTAATTCATTTTGTTCCTATAAAAAAATGTTATCTCCTCCAAATAAATATTTCATTTTCAAATTTATTTTGACGTTGAATTACTTGTCGTTTGTTTTATTGTTTATGTAATTTTGATAATATTTTATGGTTATTAGATAAACGTCATTTAGATGGGTAGGTACACAAAACCATAAATTTTATACCTACCAAATATTAAATTATTCTTACAAAAACAATGTTCCATTTTCAAATTTATTTTGAGCTTGAATTACAAGTCGTTTGTTTATTGTCTATGAAATTTTGTCAATATTTTATGGCTATTAGATAAAACGTCATTTAGATGGGTAGGTACACAAAACCGTAACTTTATACCTATCAAATATTAAATTATTCTCTCAAAAAGAATGTTCCTTTTCCAAATGTATTTGGACCACGAATTACTACTCATTTGTTTTATGGTCTATGGAAATTTCACAATATTTTATGGCTTTTATACACAACTTTATTGAGATAGGTAGGTACACATTATTATTATTTTTATACCTACCTAGCATCAAATTATTTTCACAAAAACGATGTTCCATTTTCAAATTTATTTTGACCTTGAATTACTCGTCATTTTATCCCTAAATTTGAAATCCATTAACCTTCTGTTTCTAAAATTTATTTCCCACAACATAAAATTATAATTTACTTTACCCAAAAAAACTCCTTAGTTAATTTTCTTTAATTCCCTCAAATAATGTTTTACAAGCGTTTTTTTTGTTTTTTGTTTTTACTCTTTTTGCTTTTTATTATTTTATATTAATCAAATGTGTGTATCGTGACCATGGAAGCGTATCCTTTTTCCATCATTCAAAATCCCCACTCCTAGTATACTTGACACTGGCGCCCCTGCTCTCCGTGAGATTCGCCAAACAGAAGAAGAAGAAGAATTACTCGTCATTTCTTTCATGGTCTATAGATTTTTTTCTATATTTTATGGCTATTAGACAATACGTTATAAAGATTGTTAGGTACACAAAATGATTACTTTTATACCTACCAAATATTTATTGTCCTCACATAAGCAATGCCCCTTTCATACCCAGTTCATGGTTCCATTCATTGAGTTATATATAATACTCGTAATTCCTTGACTTATAGGGTTGGTATGAAAATGGTTCACTTTGCCAATGTCACCCCTGTTTCAGGGAAGGTCGGCAAAAGTTGTGGGGCTTATGTTCATTTGAGGTTTGGATTTTATTTGTAAGTACACATTCAGCATTTGTAAGCGCGAACTACACTTGTTGGTTTGTGGGCATACATCTGAGAGCTTTAAATGAATATATCCTTGCAACTTACATGTGAAAACTTGTGTTTTCTTTTTCCATTTCGTTTTTCGAGACCCAATAATTACACACGCCATACTGTCTTAAAATATCTAATGCCTTTTACGTTTACAAATTGTCAAAATTACCGATCAAAAGATTTGTAACGCGTGCGCACAATGCTCGTGCAGAAATGAATATCATTGCTGCCAACATTTTGGAAATATTTCTTAGTTTAATCCAAGTTTTTTTTCATCCAACGCAAGCATGAACTTACACTATATGAGTAGCTTAGTTGCGAAAAATTTGTTTGCCTCTTTTTGTATGCACAAGGTCTGTATATGAAGTAAAGGGTAATGGAATAAGGTTCCGTGATCTGTGGGAAGGACCCTAGAGGTCAATAACTTCTTTGATTACCTTTGAGGCTTTTTTTGACACTCTAAGCTGAAGTTAAAAGCATAATGTGGCATGTTTAAAAAAATACTAAATCATTCATAGACAGTAACTTAAACCAGTTAGTTTTACCTGCCACCGCGGCCGTTTCACTGCAGGTGGCCGGTACCTCCACAAATGCGTCTCCACTTTTTTTCTGTCCTTGCATATCTCTTTGATCTCTTCAACATTAATAACTTCCTCATAAACACTCTTATTCTCATTCACAGTTTTTTTTTACATTTATCTTGCCTGTAGAATGCTTTCTGCTCGAGAAAGCGAAACGTTGGCAGATAAAAAAAGCTGCATATATACCAATATACCATGTTCTGACCCGAAACGAAACAAAAACAATTTGTTATGTAACATCTACCATGAAACAAGAAGTTTTTTTGTTCTAAAACAGTTCCCTTACGCTGATGAAGCCTATCGTAGTAGTGAGTGAAACGATGGGATGCTCTTTCTCGGATGCAAAACAATCCAGGAAAAAAAACGTACCTATAGGTACAAATGTTAAACATAATACAGTTTTCGACAAAGATGTTTTTTAATAGTTAGCTAAATAAAAAATGTTATTTATTATTGGAATTACTTGACATATAGGTTAGTATGAGGCTGACCACCCATACTGTAAAAAATGGTTCACTTTTCAAATACATACCACTCTTATATCAGTCAAGTCTGCAGTGGGTAGCAGAGTATAAATATATAGGTCCCGAATCACCACATAGGACCCCTTCGAAGATAACGCAGGCTAGAAGTTACACTATATGTGTAGCATAGTTGCGTTAAATTTTTTAATTATTATTTGTTTGTGTTTTCACGATTTAGAACCACACTGCAAACTTCTCTTACGATTGAGTATTTTAGTAATTAGTGCAAAATTCAAATCATCCATTAATTTCTATTCATTCCGTATAATTTCTCATTTCTTTGACTATCTCCCTCGCATAACATACTCCCACCTCACATAAAATGAATACTAAGCGTTCAGCATGTCACTTTTACAGGGTAATAATTGATAAACGCCTCTCCATAACAAGGCTTGCAGACTTGTCACATAGATGGCAATGCTTCTATATAAATGCATTCTTACTGAGATGCTACAATGAACTGCACTTTTTTATCATCAGAAAATTAATGATGATAATAATAATAATAAATAATATCAGGCTAATTTATTTTAAATTACAAATGATAAGAGAGCGCCGTTTTTGTGTGTGTCACACCTCAAGTGCCCTCTCCGATCATGGATAAGACTTTCTAAAAATGATGATGATCTAAATCTAAATCTAAATCTAAGCTGCAAAGATATGTATCATTTGAGATTCATATTAAATGCATTCCCACAAGCAGACATGCATAATTTCGCGCTTACACATGCCGCATGTGGACCTACAATATAAAAAACCCAATCTCAAATGAACATAAGCCCTGCGACTCTTGCCGACCTTCCCTGAAGCAGGGGTTACATTGGCAAAGTGAACCATTTTTTACAGTATGAGTGGTCAGCCGCATACCAACCTATCAGTCAAGGAGTACAAGCAATTAATACAATCAAATATATAAAACTAATAAACTCTAAACAATTAAACAGTAAAAACATTAAAAAACTACACAACATATTTTTTTAAATTTAAAAGCCTCTGCTTTAACCGCCAGAATTACAGATCAACCGCCATTTCTTTCGATCCTTGCATACTTCTTTCATTTCATCCAGAGCCATAACCTTTTTCATACAAGCTCTCCTTTTATTATGACTCTGGATATCCCATGATGATGGATGATTTTTTTCCGGTGGCGCCGTTTAATGATCACGGACCATCTCAAGGGCGCCGTGGCTCTTCGAAAACAGCATTTTCTTAAGTCCTCTCCTGAAGGTGATGGTGGGCTGGTCAGAGCAAAGGTCGACAGGCAGCTTGTTCCAGGCCCAGGCCCAGCTACCGATAGAATATTTGAACAATAAAAATATTTTGATTTTACTCGCAGGGATGGTTGAGGGGGTAAGGCATTCTAAATAAATCTAAATCTAAGTTGCAAAGATATGTACCATTTGAGATTCATATTAAATGCATTCCCACAAGCAGACACGCATTATTTCGCGCTCACACATGCCGTATGTGGACCAACAATATAAAAACCCAATCTCAAATGAACATACACCCTGCAACTCTTACCGTCCTTCCCTAAAACAGGGGTGGCATTGGCAAAGTGAACCATTTTTACAGCATGGGTGGTCAGCCGCATACCAACCTATCAGTCAATTCTAGCTTTCAGATTATTGTCTATTTGAGATGCTTTGACCGGTCCAGAGTCCAGTGGTAGCGCTTCGAACTAGTAAACTGAAGGTTGTGTCTTCGAATCCCGACGGAGCATAAAAAAATACACCATTTATATTTTTAAATATAATTTTCACTAGGTGGAAAAATTCATATAACTTAACCAAAAACCGGTCATCAAAGGTCCATCCAGCTTTATAGAAACTGGGTCTTGCTTGAGAATTGCGCTTTATATAACGACGATCAAGCTCACATATTTGGAAAATAATGAGGTTGGAAATAACGCTGTGAGAAGTTGTACTGTATGTGCAGCTTAGAGAGTCTCTCGCATAGGTTTCCTTACAAAAAACCACACCAAGCCCTTGTTCTAAAGCTTATCAGGTCTTATAAGTATATTGGATTAGATTAAGGCTCAACGCTACATATTAACTTACTTCTGCAGCGTTATGCTTACCTGGGTAAGCGGTAAGCGACTTTGTATTAAATTGTTCAGGACAGATCGCGCGTCTGGTGAATTGCATTCGCGTAATAATATTTCAATCGCGAATAAAAAAGAACAAACAGAATCCTTGTGAGTGCAGCCACTCACTATCCTGAATTGCCCCCAATCTAGGGTAAGAATTTCGGCCTAACTAGATAATATGTGTTGCAACCATTTATTAGATGCAATACGCTGAGGGGTGTGGAAAATGCAAATGTTTTTTTAAATAAAGTAAGGAGTGGCTAGAGCCTCTGCAAAGTTGTCTCTATATCTTCGTATCCTAGTAAATGCATTTGGAAATGTATTCTATGGTAATAATATGTGGTATATATTAAAATGCAAATGTATTTCAACGTAATACATATTCATCTCTTATATTCACATTGTATATCCCATGCTTTCACTATTTTACCAATCTGATAAAGTGGCATTGGTACAAAGTAACTTAATTTTAAAAATGACATGGGTACACAGTACTTTCATTTAAAATTCATACTGTTGTATTCACACACAGCAAATCCATGGCTCAACCGAAACCTAACGTTAATTTTCAATGCATTAAACCATGATTCATGAATCAACTATGGATCAAATATGCTGTGAATAAGCATGTTAGAATATAATAGGTACATATGACTGAAGAGGTTCAACTGAAATGGTTGGCGTAAGGCCCTTACCAGGCTCTTACCCGTGAAAATAAATAGGTCCCAAATCGCCACTTCCACAAAATGTAACTTTAATAATAATAATAATAATAATAATAATAATATTAGGATGATTTATTTGATGAGCGTGTTTTTGTGTGTATCACACCTCAAGAGCCCTCTGCGAGCTTGGTCGTCGCTGTAGAAAGCGCCAATTCTCAAGCAAGACCCAGTTGTTGTAAGGTTGGATGGACCTTTCAGTGACCGGTCTTTGGTAAAGGTTTATGAATTTTTCAACTCAGCGAAGAGCACATTCGAAATATAAATGGTATATTTTTGTGCTCCGCCGGGATCCGAATCCACAACCTTCCATTTACAAGTCCGAAGTGTTGCCACTGGACTACGGACCGGTCCAAGATGCCAACGACACGCGTTGTACCTGAGCGGTCACCCATCCAAGTACTATCCGCGCCCAATGTTGCTTAACTTCGGTGATCTATGGGAACCGGTGCTTTCAACATGGTTACGTCGTTTAAGGCCCGGTATATTGAACTGTAGTAATATTTTAGTTAACTACTACTTGAATTTTAATTCAAAATACTCAATCTCGAGTTAACTAAAACCGAACATTGCCGAAGTATGAGGCCACGCCCCCAAATCTTGGAAATAATTAAAATGCATTCAAAAGCTTTAAAACAAACAACTATTCGTAAAAATCGTATGCCTAACCTTCATTAGGCTAGAAAACGAGACAAAAAATGTTCAAAAAATTGTTTGCAACAATTTTGATGTATCCTTACATTTTAAATTGAACAGCTGCTGTCAGTGAAGCGCCGCCATCTTGAAAATCGAAAGTTAAAGTTACTAAATATTTACTGCCGAAATTCGGTGAGTGAAATATTATGATGATTTAGCTAAAATTGCATTTTAGTTAACTTTACGATACTTCAAAATACAGGGCCTAAGAAGTTGCATTTGATGTATAGTTTCTTAACTGGTTGATTCTTTTCGAATTCACTAGATTGAAGCGAATCTAGGATCATGAGTGGCCTTCTTGAGGATATAGGGGCGCCTTCTCTCCCTTCTCAGAAGCTTTGTGTCTATTCCCGCCGAGTAATCTCTATTCTAGAAGGAAAATTATTCCATTCTGTTCTATATAGACGAACAATTACTATTCTGTTCTATTCATTGAGCTGTATGCTGGCACGGCAAAGCATTATTATTTTCGGGAATGTACATCGCATTCTTATGTACGTATAGAATACATTAAATCACATTTACATTCGCAAAAAAAAACGAAAAAAAAAATGTGTGGCTTGTCACGTATTGCACCCTCGGTGATAATCATCATCATCATTGGCACGACAACTCGGGGTGGGTCTTGGCCTCCCTCAGCAACCGCTGCCAGCGCTGTCTATCCAACGTCTTCCTCCTCCAGTCCCACATCGTTACTAGGCTGGACTTGTGAAAAGTGTTATCATTACTATATCGTATCTAATCTAATCTAATCTAAGTTGCAAAGTTGTGTATCATTTGAGGTTCATATTAAATCCATTACCACAAGCATACACGCGTAATTTCGCGCTCACACATGCCGCATGTGGACCTACAATATAAAAAACCCAATCTCAAATGAACATAAGCCCTACAAGTCTTGCCGACCTACCCTGAAACAGGGGTGACATTGGCAAAGTGATCCATTTTTTACAGTATGGATGGTCAGCCTCATACCAACACAACGTGAATAGAAAAATAGATGTATGAAAACTAAATAACTCACTAGGGGTGCTGTTGTGTTTTTCTATTCACGCGATCGAGGGGAATTCATGAAATCTTGTATACTGTTTTTGAGATAATCGTGTATTACGCATTTTTTTTTTAACATTCACATTATTTTCACCGCTTGCAAATAGACACTCCTATTTCAGGCAAGGGCGGCAAGAGTTGCAGGTTGTATCATTGAATGTTCAAATTCAATTTGAATACCTTATTTTGCTGGTACACGTGAAGATGTATATTTTATGAATCTTAAATCTTGTGAATCTGTGTATCTTAGATTATAGATAGACGGGAATGAAAGTGAATCAGAAATTCTAATATAAAGGTGATAATTAATATTTGATCAAGCGTAGTCACGCGGTGGGTGCAATAGATGACCATCCATATAAAATAATAAAAGAAGATAAAAACAAGAAAATATCGTCACCTTAATGGTAAAACTGTATAAGTGCTGATTCACTGATTTGAGAAATTGTGGATAAAACATTTTATAGCGAGTAACTTCTCATAGTAAGTGAACTGATTATAAAATAGTGCTAACTTCTAAACTACAGGATTTTTACACTTTTGTAGTGTTTCCTTTCGTAGAAAATAGGAAAAAAGGTGCATTTATCTGAGAAACCCATGTTAGCTTAATATGCCTCTTATTCAGTGTTACCTTTAAGGTATCGATATTATCTTTGCAACTTGGATTATAGATTATTCAGGTGACAGCCCTAGTTCAATAAATTTGATAGCGCTTGTGAATCACGCGCAGGGTTGCCAACGAAGATTAAATGCATAAGTCAGACGGAAAATTCCGTAGGGCTACGGAAAGGGTTTTTCTTTCAGCGATGAGGTCAACGGAAAAAGCGGAAAAACTTTGGAAACTTGTTTTTCTTGTATCCAAGGATATTATGTACTTTAACCCTTTAGATAGAGCAAGCACTCCGTAGATACAAAGTTAGGCAAATAAATAGGAAAAAAAGTTGTACTTTAAATTTAAATTCAATTGAAAACCATGGTGTAAAAAGTCTCATTTCTTCAATATTAACTATTTAATATTTTTGATTCAATAATTATTCTGCCTTTTTGTACTGTTGGTAGAGCGCTTGCGTTCCATTACAGAGGGCTAGTGCTCGATCGCCGTAGAGGATGTCAGAAATTATTTCCCACTTCGGTGTTTATTTCAAACCCAAAATTAAAACGACAAAGGTTACTCAGATGTATTCAAAAATGTTAACCAGCCGCCTCGGAACCTGAGAAACCCCCAGTTTAAAAGTTGAAGAGCATTTGATTCAAATGTCAGACCCTGTATAAAATAATAGGTTTCACACGCGACATGTGATCCTTTCAAGGACAAATGCTTTCCCGTTTCGGTGTTCATTTCAAACCCAAAACAAAAATACAGGCAAGGTTTACTTAGCCTTCACAAGAAATGAGTACCAGCCTCTTAGTAAGCTGGGAAACCCTCACTTAAACTGAAGTAATTGGCGGAAGGCTGGCCCTCTCACCTGTAAAAAAAAAACTCCACCCGCCACATGCTACCCCATCGAGGAAAACGCGGCAATAAGTTAAACTATATGTGTAGCTTAGTAGTGTTGTTATAGCGTTACAACTACTAAACGTTATACAAAATATTATATTTTATTGTTCATTATAGTGTGTCTATCATTTTCTGCGATAAGGCGCGGGGGCATGTTTTATTGTAATACATCCATTTCCAGTGTTTCTCTCCCGCGCTCCTGTAATGGTTCTGGCCACCCCTCGGCGCTCTTTAGTCATTAGAGACCCCCATATCTCATCTGACGTAAAAAAATGCGTAAATCCACTCCGCCCGCCTTACGGATGGACAAAGTTTTGCGAGTCCGCCCAACTTGTGGGATCTGCTTTTTAAAGCTTTCATATTGATCTCCTTCATATTTTTTTGTCTTATTCTTTGACTTATAGGTTGGTATGCGGCTGACCACCCATGCTGTAGAAAATGATTCCCCTGTTTCAGGGAAGGTCGGCAAGAGTTGCAGGGTGTATGTCCATTTGAGATTTGGTTTTTATATTGTAGGTTCACATGCGGCATGCGCAAGCGCGAATTTGTAAATGTCTGTTTGTGAGAATTCATGTAATGTGAATCCTTAATGTTACATATTTTTGCAACTTAGATTAGATTCTAAGCTTCAAGTTATTTCTACCCCATATTTTCAAATAACTTTTCTCCCACACATTTCTCCTCACTTTTGAAGTCACTTCTCCTATATTTCAGGTAACTTTTACCCCATATTTTTTCAGGTAACTCTTCTCTCCCTCAAATAATTTCTTCCCCACTTTTCAACTTACTTCTCCTTCCTATTTTCAGGTCACTTTTCCCCACTTTCCCACGTCAGCGAGAGACGTAGACGACTGTTGAGCCATTTTTCTGCTTATCTAGACGCCGCGCCGGTCGCTTTGTCAAGTCCCCGCGAGGATTTGCGTTCTGGTTACCAAGCAGGCACACAAAAGCCAGCGGTTCGAATACCTGTTGTGTCCTTTTCCAATCCTTTCTAAATCTTAATTTATTATTTAACTGAAAATGCAGCATTTGATAAGTGATAACGCCAAGTTTGGCTTTACCATGTGATGCGTGGGGAGGGTTTCTGAACCGCGCTCGTTCTCAATATACCGCGGTCGAGCGAACTGTCCAGCAAATCTGCCAAGGCAGCTAACCATGAGGAGCAAGGGAATAGGAATCACGGAATTAATTCAGGACTCATCTTGATCTCCAATGGTTGATTTCTTCGCGGAGCACTTCTCGCGTTTTTTTGTGTGTTTCTCCTTCGATCGCGCGCGATGTGAGTAGGTACTGTAGACAAGTCTGTCCACTGCCGCGTTCGTACAAGTACTGAAGCTGGAGACTGGTGATTGGGTAAATTGGATAGGTCAGATTATAGGTACAAGGACAAAGGATTTTATGGCCAGCTACCCATAACAAATCTACCTAACAATCCACCCAAACATAAGAGAAAGTACTTTTCCACACGATGCGGTTGGGTGTCGGATGAGAAGTCGCGTTATGTATAGAGATGTATGTACGCTTTTACACGATTCGGCCTTGCTAACCCGGCGGTAGCATACATTTGGCGACCGGGTCCGACACCGGATCATGTAAAAATAGGATTACTGTTCTCAAAAGTTGTTTAAAGAAAAAAAATATATGAAAATGTCAAGATTGTTATGAAACTTAAGGTAGCTGAAAAAAACCCAGTTACAATGGATTTATATATAAATAAAAAATGTCCCCCCTTCATTAACATATTTTAGGTAATGGAGCTGGGAAAACGAGTAAATTGCATAATTATGAGGAGGTCAAATATATTACCCAGAATTCTCACGGTGGTGAAAGTCTCGACTACCATAGATAGATCTTACCCTATTATTTTGACGATAGGACGGAATAAAACATCGCGGCGTATCAACAGCTGATCCATTTTATAAGAAACAACAATCAGATACCAGGCCAACCGCCAGGCTTTATTCCTCCCTATCTTCAAATAGGTGCGGTAAGATCTACCGACGGCCGTCGAGACTTCTACCCCCAAAACGATTTTATCTCTGTTATATATTATAAACTGTCGCTCAATGACTTTTTTAAATTTCAAAAATTCAGCTCACGGTACTAAAATCAGTTATTAATAATTAAAAACATAATATACTAGTGACTCAGGGCAGTCTCTAAATAAGTTATTTGCCAAATATAGACCAAATAGGTGAGATTGCAAAAGAATGGAACCTGCAGAGTGAGAATAAAAGAAGAGTATGTATGAAGAAGAGTATGTATGAAGAAGCTGATGAATATTAAAGGAATGAAAGTGATTTGTAAGGACAGAAAAAAGTGGAGGCGCATTTGCGGAGGTACCGGCCACCCCAAGTGAAACGGCGGCAGGATACAGTATAGTACAGCCTTAACATGACATGCAAGACCAAACTACACGCTTCGTTTAAAATTGAATATCGTTGCTTTATTAAATTTAAAAAAATGTAGTACCTACAGCTACTTAACAACTTCATTGCGGCATCTTCGTCTTTTGGAGGATAACGCGATAAGAAGTTGTATGGTATGTGCAGCTTAGTTTTGTTATTTTTTATTTCGATCACACCCCCACCTGAGCACCGCACGTAACGGCTTGTAGCGCCCTCTGCCGTTCCAGAACTTGGCGTTGAGCTTTCTAATTGAGCCTTTTGCTCGTTGTCTTAATTGCCGACGCCGCTATAGCGTCAAGCCTTATTCAAACGAGTCGATCTCTTCAGTGGCGAGTAGCAAGGAGCGAATAGCAAGTGATTAGTTGATGTTACCTGTCGATAGCTCAGTTGGTAGAGGGCGTCAAAAATGATTTCCTATTTCGGCGTTTACTTCACACCCCAAAATAAAATACCAAGGCTCACTCAGCCTTCACAAGAAAGGAGTACCAGCCCATTATCGGGAGCTGGGAACCCCCCACTTCAATTGAAGTGTTTGGTGTAAGGCCGGCCTTCTTACCTGTAAAAATAAGTAGGTTCCACTCGCCACATACGAAACCCTTCAGGGATAACGCGGCAAGAAGTTACACTTTATATTTAGCTTACTAATAAGTACCTAATCTACAACAAACGTGTTTTTATTCTTAAGCTTATCAGGTACCTACATTGTCCAGTGGTTTGCGCTTCGGACCCGTAAATGGAAGGTCGTGAGTTCAAATCCTGGTGTGGCACAAAAATATACTATTTGTGTTTGCTAGTAGTTCGCTGGATTGAAAAATCCATAAACTTATACAAAGGACCTGTCATCAAAGGTCCATCCAGCCTTACAGCAACTGGGTCTTGCTTGAGAATCGACACTTTCTATAGCGACGACCAAGCTCGCAGGCGTCTCTTGAGGTGGGATTTAGGTACACAAAAATAGCGCTTACCAAATAAATCATCCCAATATTACTATGAAAGAATACAATGTGAATACCTCTACTATCAATGAAAGAATAATATATTTTGGAAACTTAGAATAAAGACACGCGCACTCCCACCAACTAATGCGCTCTCACTTGTCCCGTGTGCACGGCGCTCTAGTGTAAAGCACTGCTACATGGCGTTATTGTCTGATTTAAGTGCACTTATAATAAACGTGAATGGCCCAACATAAATATCGCGGGAATTCCCCGCAAGACTCCTTCCCCTCGGCCATCGGGAATAACATAAAACTCTTTTGTTTTTCGTGGGCTTTGCTACAAAAAAAAAATTACCTGTAGGTAATATCGGAAGCTTTCAACAAGGTCTGAATATTTTTGAATTTGGAACCTTTTTCTCGGCGAGCAATCGTTACTCTTGTATAGGACTGTGTAATGTCGTTTAGTGTAACCGACAAGATTTTGGCCTTTTTTTGTCCTAAAAGCGCTTGTGACATAAAAAATCGTAAATCCACATTAATAGGAATGCTAATAAATGCCTTTACTTTTTTTAATTTGAGAGCTGTTTTGATTTTAACGATATGATAAAAAATAAAAAATATTATGCCATGTTTTTGCAATCTCAAAATTTAAACTGCTCTCTTGAACAATTTAGTTTATGTCGCTTATGCCCTACTGCCTTTTAACCGTCTATATTGTAATGTTTTGGAGGCTTAATTTACTGAAAACTTCGGCTAATTTATTTTGCATAGTTTATTTTAAGAAACGGTTCGCATACAGAGTGGCTTTTTAACTGAATTGCCAATGTCACCCCTGTTTCAGGGAATGTCGGCAAGAGTTGCAGGGCTTATGTTCATTTGAGGTTTGGATTTTATTTGTAAGTACACAATCAGCATTTGTAAGCGCGAACTACACGTGTTTGTTTGTGGGCATACATCTGAGAGCTTTGAATGAATATATATCCTTGCAACTTAGATTATAGATTATAGCTCGACAGCTTAGATACAAGTCTCCCTGCAAAGCATCTCGGCCTCTATTTATAGGTGAATAAGAGTAATTCTGACACATACGAGACCACGCCAGAATATTCGAACAAATACTAACACTATAATGAACAAATACAAATACAATCATCGAAGTACCTACATAATGTATCTGTGTATTGTTCTATTATGTCTGCAATGTTATATGTATTGTGACGTTTTGGTGTTTCACTGTCAGTCCTGCATATATTTGTTAAATAAATAAATAAATCTCGAGACACAGTCACACTCACACAAGTAAAAACACACATACACACAATTACTTATTCGTAACAATAATATATAGTCTGAGAACTGTTCATTGTTAAACATAGCCAAGCACTTCAATCTTTCTTGCAATGGACTGCAGCACCTTCCAGTCCGGAGAATTGGATTCTGTGATTAATTTATACCATCTGGGTTGGCGCACTCACGGCATTCCGAATGCAAGGAACTCTCTACGACACACGGCATCTGTTACCTAATCTTATCTAATCTAAGTTGCAAAGATATGTAACATTGAGGATTCACATTATATGCATTTTCAAAAGCAAACATGTATAAGTTCACGCTTGAACATTCCGCATGTGAACCTACAACATAAAATCCCAAACCTAAAATGATCATACACCCTGCAACTCCTGCCGACCTTCCCTGAAACAGGAGTGACATTGAAAAAGTGAACAATTTCCTACAGTATGGGTGGTCAGCCACACACCAACCTATAAGTCAAGGAACATATACAACAAAGTACAAATAAAAATCAAAACTAAAATAAAATTCCGGCAAGGTTTACTCAGCCAAGAAGTGAAAACCAGCACTCGGGGAGCTGTAGCTTATGTGCAGCTTAGTTGCTTTGATAATAATGAAAACTCCTTGCCCCAGGTTCTAATCCCCGCGTGATCTTACATTTAATGAAACACCGTGAAGTCTGCGGGCTGTGCAGCGTGTGTAAGCGCGAGCATGCCGATATGTAAATGTCAGGATCTCGCCGGATCCCGCCCGAGATGCTGAGATGATCCGTCACGCGCGGATGCGGGATTAGACGCAGCCTGGAGATCTGCAGCGGAGACGGTGGAAGACCCACCTCAATTAGGTCATCAAAAAAAAATCAACGAAAATAAAATGTGTTTTTGCGACATAATGATGCCGGAATATTTTTTTAATCTGTAACTTTTTTACATTGGCAAAGTGAACTATTTTCTACAGTATAGGTTGTCAGCCACACACCAACCTATAAGTCAAGGAATATATTCAGCAAATAAAAATCAAAACTAAAATAAAATTCCGGCAAGGTTTACTCAGCCAAGAAGTGAAAACCAGCACTCGGGTAGCTGTAGCTTATGTGCAGCTTATTTGCTTTTATAATAACGAGAAGACTTGTATTTGACCCTGCTACAAATCATCAGGACATCAAACGCACCATCACCAACACCTACACCACTGCGGCACTACAACAAGTGTCATATACCTCTAGATTCTCTAAAATCTGAAATCTAAATCTAAGCTGCAGAGATATATATATCATTTAAGATTCATATTGAACGCATACCCACAAGCAGACATGTATAATTTCGCGCTAACACATGCCGCATTTGGACCTACAATATAAAACCCAATCTCAAATGAACATAAGCCCTGAAACTCTTGCCGATCTTTCTTAAAACAGGGGTGACATTGGCAAAGTGAACCATTTTTTACAGTATGGGTGGTCAGCCTTATTCCTACCTATAAATCAAGGAAACTAAAACCTCTGAAAATTCTCCCACAGGATTCCTTTCAGGCTTTGTCAAACAAGAAACGTTTTTTTTGCACTTTGCAAAGCATACACATTTAAGCGCAGAACGTCGCATATTTTATACTTGAACGGCTTCGACGCTATTCAGTCGTCGTCAGTGGGCGTCAATGTCCAGCGTCTTAGATGAAGTCTTTGTGGAAACATTCATATAAGGGCAGTTTCTTGAATACAACCAACGGTGTTTCCGAATGCATTCAATGAATTTTGCAGAAAACATTCTTTATTTAGACATAAAACAACGCCCCGGGTTTAAAGAAAATTTGGTATCAAAATATGTACATACAACACGACGTCCGGACGCAGCAACACAGCTGCAGCGTCGCGTACTGTTTAACAGCGGTATAGTAGACATCAGTACCCTTAGTACGAGTTGCAAAACTTGAGTAATGTGAAGTTTACGGCGATTTTTAAAGAGTGATTTCCCCCAAAATCTGCCGTCTTTGATTGTTTGAACTTGATTCTCTTCATCACTGTAATTCTTTTGCTAAGACCATAAAGTGTAAGAAACAAAAACGGCAGATTTTGGGAGAAACACTCTTTAATATTTTCCGTAAACTTTACTTTTTTCAAGTTTTGCAACTCGTACTAAGGGTACTGTACAACACAACACAGTGTCACAACGCGACGCTAGACCGGAACGTTTTAGCGTCATGACGAGCACTAAAAACGCTTTCTGTTTGATGACGCCTTAATTTTTTTCACAGTTTATTTCTTTAAATTTATTTGGTGACCGGTCCGTAGTCTAGTGGTTAACACTTTTGACTCTTAAATGGAAGGTTGTGGGTGGAGCACAAGAAAATGTACCATTTATATTTTCAAATAGCCACATTGAGTGTTGGCGCTTTGAGCGACGATCAAACTCGTCGTCACTAAACAACACCTCTGCGGCACTACAACAAGTGTCATAGATTCCTAGAGTCTCTGAAATCTAGGGGGTCTCCCTACGCAAAAAAACGCATCTAAGCTACACATATTGTGTAACTTTTTTTTTTTTTTTTTTTTATGCCTGTTTTATCCCCAAAGGGGTCGCATGTGGCGCTTCGGGACCTATTTATTTTTACAGGTAAGGGGGCCGGCCTCACACCAACCACTTTCAGTTGAAGTGGGGGTTTCCCAGCTCCCGGGGGGGCTGGTTCTCATTTCTTGTGAAGGCTGAGTAAACCTTTGAGATCGAACCCTTGCTCTCGGCATGAAATGCAAGCATTCTATACCAATTGAACTATCGACCTTTTTACGAGCTTGATCGTCGTCGCTACAAAGCGCCAATTCTCAAGCAATACCCAGTTGCTGTGAGGCTGGATGGACCTTTGGTGACCGGTCATTGGTAAGGGTTTTATGAATTTTCTACCCAGCGAAGAGCAAATTTTCAAATATAAATGGTATATTTTTTGTGCTCCGCCGGGAATCGAACCCACAATCTTTCCATTCAGAGTCCGAAGTGTTAGCACTGAACTACGGACCTAGATTTAAAAAAAAATGAAAATCTCCCCCTGCCTACATCGAGGTGCGCTTTGCTAGATGCAGTCTGGTGCCGTCCTCCTCTGTCGCGACACAGCGCAGTATTTATGTGAGCGATTACAAGATCCTAGCGGCGGGATTACCGATCATGTCGTACACAAAGGCAAACACCGCCCCTGCCATTCAGTTATAATATGGTGGAGTCTACTTATTTATTTCAGATACGGGTCCCATTCGGTACGTACACAGAGTTGCTTTTGAACTACAAAGCTCGACGGCTTAATAAATATGTACTAGTCTGGCTACAAACCATCTCGGTCTCTTTTTATACGTAAGAATAAGAGTTATTCTCGAAACATTGAGAACTGGTACATGCGAGATTTTTAGTTAGAATATTCGAGTTAACACTCACAAAATCTCGAACAAATACAAATACAATTATGTATGTATCTACATCTTGAGACTTCACAGACACACACAGACAGAATTCACACTAGCTCAAATCTAATCTAATCTAATCTAATCTAAGCTGCAAAGATATATATTGTTACGTTTTTCCTGGGTTCTTTTAATTAAAACACAAGTTTAACACAAGTTAGCCATACAGTTTATTTACACAGACTTTCTTACAATAGATTTATTTTTAACAGACTTATTCTAACAGATTTATTTTAACACACTTATTTATTTCGTACAGATTACATTTATTTTACACCTTATTGGTCGCCCTGGCAACTAGATACTCCTCTGTGTGAGTGCTTCGAAGACTGACTCGCTTCAGCCCATTGTCGCCCTTCTTATAGCGGAACCTAGGGGCCATTCCAGCCTGCCCTAGAAACTTCCACTACCACAGTTGTATAGACGATTCTGGACATATTTATTTCATGAAGAGTCCATTTCCTACCTACATACACACCTTACAATTACAATCGTCTGGGCCAGAACATTCTCTCAAAACACACGTACACCAATAAACATCTACCAGTGTATTTCGTTACATTATCCCCCCCTTAGACTGTTCCGCCCCGGAACAGTCTTTTCTTTAAGAAGGTACGGGCAGTTTGACCCACAGTTGCATCCAGTGGTCAGGAAAAATGACGTTCCACGGAATTTTCCCCTTAGGGTTTTGCCCGTCATTGCTGGCTGGTGTGGGGGGGGGTGCTTTCCTCTTGGCGGCCGGCATGGGCGCCTTTCCTTGGTTGGGGGCGCCGCCTTGCGTCCCCGGTCGGCCACTGCTCCTCGGCTCCGCTTGCTCGCCGGCGTCAAAGGATCAGAATCCTTGGTCGTCGGAGCCGCTCTCCTGCTCGGAAGCGAAGTTTTCACTCTCGCTCTCGTCCTCTGACTCGCTGAGTGGCTTCCTGCCGCGCCATGCTTGGGTCGTCCCTTCTGCTTGCTCTGCTTGGCTGAGCCCCTGCGGGCGGGGGCGCGGCGCCTGCGGGAGAGAGCGCCCCCCTCCCCCACTGACGGGTCAAAGTCAGAGTCCGCCTCCTGTCCGGAGCCACTCGGGTTGTACGAGCCATCTGAATCCCCTAATTCATCCCTGCTGACTTTGGGTCCCCGCACTTTGGTTTCCGGATCTGTTTCATACTCCTCGTTAGAGTAACCTCTCTTGACAATAGCAGCAGCGGACCTTCTGGGCCTGCCTCCCGTGGCCTCGCCGCGGTCAGTCACCGGCCTCTCCTTCATCAGCCCCCTGGCGTGCGAGGAGACCTGCTTTGGCAGCAGCAGGAAGCCCACCACCCTGCTGGCCAGCTCCGTGGGCGCGCCCCTCTTGTCCAAGCCCAGCTTCTCGCACAGCGTCCGCAGCTGCTTGGGCTCCAGCTTCTGCACCTCCTCCAGCTTGGCCTTGTGCTCAGGCGTGTCCTTCTCAAACTCGTAGCCCTTGAACTTCTTTTTGTTGCGCTTGATGAGGTTCGTGCGGCACAATTGATTGTACCGGAACTTGAGGTCCTCCATCTTGAACCTGGAGATGGCCACCTCCACGTCGGGGATGTGGTCGATGGGGATGCCCCGGCCCGCGGGCACGGGCACCAGCGGCTCCACGGCCTTCTTCTTCTTGGGAGCCTTCTCCACGGCCTCCTCCGCCTTCTTCTTGGGCGCGGGCTTCTTCTTCACACTGTTGGCCTTCTTGGCCTTGCCCTTCTTGTCCTTGGCGTCCTCATCCTCCTCCTTGGCGTCCGTCTCCTCCTTCGCATCCTTGTCAGCCTTCACCTCGGCCGAGTCACTTTTGCCGTTTTCAGCCGACTTGACATCATCTTTGTCATCTTTGCTGTCAGCTGCGTCCTCAGCCTTGAGCTGGCCGTTGTTTTTGGCCTTCAGGTCTCCCTTCCCCAACTTCTGAGATGACTCATCCTCAGTTGACATATCGGCCTTTTTGTCATCCTGATTATCACTTAATTTTACACTATCAGTGTCCACCAACATTTTTAAGGCTAGGTTTTTAGCCCTCTCCTCCTTCCAACCAGCTAGGTCTTCCCTCAAGCTCTTGAAGTTGGCAGCCATCTTTGTTTTAAACTCTTCCACGGCTCGCTCGCGGTCCCCTCCAGACGCCATGACAAAATATGCCGGGTCTTCGCCTGACTGTTCCAAGGCCTCCATGAGGCGTGCCTGTAAGGCCGCCTTCCCTCCTGAGGTCTCCAGGTCCCTCTCCAGAAGCTCATTCTTAAGCTCATAGACTTTGAGGTCCTTGATGTTCACCTTAGCCATTTTTTTTATTTTAACAAACTTCAAAACAAAAATATTTGCAAATTTATTTAATACGGGTTATGAGTTTTATATATAAAGTTATTTTAAATACGTACTTTAGCAAAATCTAATTATACTGACGGTAGGTAGGTACCGCCTTTTAATATTTATTTTTAAATTTCAAATAATGATATTAGATAATGATTATTTACTTTGCTTCGTCAGATCGGCTAATGAGTATTTACTAATACTAACACAATATTATTAACACGTTATCTATCCACACTTCAATCAAATTTTTAGCGGGTAACCACACGATCGTTTTTAATTCAAGTTTAATCAGTTTTATTTACAACTTTTTTTTTTTATTATGTGGTCCAGATATATTTTTCAATACTTTCAAGCACAGTTTTTACTTGGTACTTGGTTTTAAACTTCACACCGACACCACTGTTACGTTTTTCCTGGGTTCTTTTAATTAAAACACAAGTTTAACACAAGTTAGCCATACAGTTTATTTACACAGACTTTCTTACAATAGATTTATTTTTAACAGACTTATTCTAACAGATTTATTTTAACACACTTATTTATTTCGTACAGATTACATTTATTTTACACCTTATTGGTCGCCCTGGCAACTAGATACTCCTCTGTGTGAGTGCTTCGAAGACTGACTCGCTTCAGCCCATTGTCGCCCTTCTTATAGCGGAACCTAGGGGCCATTCCAGCCTGCCCTAGAAACTTCCACTACCACAGTTGTATAGACGATTCTGGACATATTTATTTCATGAAGAGTCCATTTCCTACCTACATACACACCTTACAATTACAATCGTCTGGGCCAGAACATTCTCTCAAAACACACGTACACCAATAAACATCTACCAGTGTATTTCGTTACAATATCATTTAAGATTTATATTAAATGCATTCCCACAAGCAGACATGTATAATTTCGCGCTAACACATGCCGCATGTGGACCTACAATATAAAAACCCAATCTCAAATGAACATAAGCCCTGCAACTCTTGCCGTCCTTCCCTGAAACAGGGGTGGCATTGGCAAAGTGAACCAATTTTTTATATTATGGGTGGTCAGCCGCATAACAACCTATAAGTCAAGGAAAATAGACACAAAATTACATATTCGCAACACTACTATAACAAAAGTAGACACTTATTTGTTTCAACCTACCACAACACAAATCTGCGTTAGTTAGAAAGAGTACAATGATACTCCGAGTTCCAACGCTTTGTTAACAGGCAAAAGGACACTGGACTACGTCAATTCACGGGCAGAACTCATAGTAAAAAAACGTGGAAATTAGAGTTTAAAATCTAAAAATTCAACGATTGTAATCCCGTGTCTCCAAAATATTTGATTATGGATTAAAAATTATAACTGTGTGGTTTATAAAGGTATTGGGTTGTATTTTTTTGTTCATTAATTTCTTGTTGTCAAGCAGAATTCCAGTTCATTGTTCCGCCGGCTCCGTCTGCACTGTTTAGATCTGAGATTACAGATTAGCATCTAGATTGGACTTCATGCAAATCAGCTGGCAGAACATCTGACCGGAAATATTGTCATCCGACATTCGCTTGAAGACCTCAGCATGCTTATTAATTAAGTAATAGATTGGAGGCGCTTTGCTTAAGAAGCAGACAGCATCTTAGTCTTTTTTCTTGTGTTTTAACAATGGAAGTTTGTAGGTTTGAATCCTGGCGTAGCACAAAAATATATATATATATATGCTCTTGGCTGTATTAAGAAAAAACATAAACCTTTACCAAAGACCGGTCACCAAAGGTCCATCCAGCCTTACAGCAACTTGGTCTCGCTTGAGAATTGGCGACTTGTAGCGACGACCAAGCTCGTAAAAAGTCCGGTCGATGGCTCAGTTGGAAGAATGCTTGCATTCCATGCCGAGAGCACGGGTTCGATCGGCACCGATAGCGTCAGAAATGATTTCGCATTTCGGTGTTTCTTTCAAACTCAAAATAAATACCGGCAAGTTGTTCTCGGCCTTCACAATAAATGAAAATCAGCCATCTCAGTTGCTGGAAAACCCTCACTTCAACTGAAGTGGTTGATGTGAGGCTGGCCTACTTACCTGTAAACATAAATAGGTTCCACTCGCCACATGCTATAATCTAAAATCTAAATTGCAAGGATATATTCATTTAAAGTTCTCAAATGCATGCCCACAAACAAACACGTGTAGTTCGCGCTTACACATGCTGAATGTGTACTTACAAATAATATCCAAACCTCAAATGAACATAAGCCCTACAACTTTTGCCAACCTTCCCTGACAGAGGGGTGACATTGGCAAAGTGAACTATTTTTTTACAGTATGGGTGGTCAGCCAACCTATCAGTCAAGGAGCAATGTAATAAATAAAATATGATAAACAAAAAAAAATCTTTGTGTTTTTTAAGCGTTTGCTCGTATCTGACACCGTTCTAACTGACATAATTTAGAGGCGATATGATTGTCTCTGGCATAATTTAGCGTATACTGTGTGTTCTGCTTGGATCACAACTTTCATCCAGTTACTTGCGCAGTCTCTCCCGAACCAGGAAACTTTCTCCTCCAGAGCAGAGCGGCTGCTCCTGTAAAACGAACCGCGTGAATGAGATTATTGTATTGTGTGTAGAATGAGATCACACACATGTGCTACGGCGTATCCACAAACTCCAGTCTAACACAATGCCACTGAGAAATAAAGATTACTACTATTACGATGATTTATTCCGTTCAACTCCTTGACTTGCCGACCTTTCCGGAAACAGGGGTGACATTGGTACAGGTCGCGTCATGTAAAAAGAACGCTGAGAAGAAGTGGAGGGGGTGTGTTTGCGCATGGGTTACAGTCGCGCAGCTTGCTGCCAGTGTTCTTTTTACATGACGCGACCTATAAAGTGAATATTTTTTTTACAGTATATGTGATTAGCCACAAATCACCACCATCTTGTAAAACGTCATTTAAGCTGAATCGCTAAAAGTTAAGAAGTATATTTTGAACAAAAAGAAACATGTGTTATCCGTTGATTTGTAAAGTTTAAGGTCCGCAAAATCAAAACAGCGCCCTCCTTTAGATGTCATCTAAATTCGTTAAAGTTGTGTAAACCCTATTTGGTGAGCGCTGTCTTTGTGTAAATCACGCCTCAAGAACCCTCTGTGAGCTTAGCAATCACTATGAAACGCAAAATACAGTGCAATTTCTTAGCTAGTTGCCCACATTTTTACTAGTAAGGGGAACAGGCCTTACGCCAACCATAACCCTTGAAGCCCTCAGGGCTCCCAGCTGTAACGGGGGCTCGTTCTCATTTCTTCTGAAGGCATTATAAACCTTGATTCTATTTCGATTTTGCGTTTGAAATAAAAACCGGAACGGAGAATTATTTCTGACACCCTAGGTGGGGATCGAACCCGAGCTCACGACATGGAATGTAAGCACTCTACCAACTGAGGTATCGACCTGAAAAAAATGTATTTTACTTGCCATCCGAGTACCTCCTCAATCAACATAATGCTTTATTCAAAACAAACATTTGTATGTCTACTTCAAAAACTTATTCGGGGCTATTCTCAGACATTTTAGTCGTCGGTTGAGCCCACGCTTTGAAAAACTAATGAGGCATTTGTATGAAGACCTGTCAATCCAAGATGGCTGCAAGTAAACAGCTGATTTTACCAAATTCGGTAGGTAAGAATGACCGCGGTGATAAAACTTCCAGCCCAGGCATCATTAGTTTGTCAAAGCGTGGGCTTAACCGACGACTAAAATGTCTAAGAATAGCCCCGATTGGGTCTAACTAGGGTTTGCCAATAACTGGTACATGAGACATGTGTTTTGTGATATGATAGTGCAGAGGTGGGACCTGTATTCCTTGGACGAGCTTGTATAAACTTGATTACATTTCAATTGTGATTAACAATTGTGAATTAATGGTAAGCGAGAAATCCTGTTTATTAGGGTAAAGATGATACGAGGATGGTCGATATAGAAACTACAATTAGTTGCCACGATAACTCTAAGTGTGTGCTGTTTCAACAATAGCTTACCAACTTTAACTAAATTAAAATTATAAACTTCTGAAGATCGCCTAGGTAGTTTTTGTGTTCGGCTGACATCTGTTGATAATTAAGATATTGCTTTTAGGAGTCACCCAAGGGTCTCATCTGAGACCAATAGTGTTCACAAATACATTATTTATTTATTAAACATTTTGATTTTGAAACCTAAGCCGCCAACATTGCAGATCAACCGTCAACCGACATTTTCTCTATTTTGTTTTTTTTTGTTCCATTACTAATTCAATTATTGACTTCTGAATCAAATACAAGTCTTTGTTTTATGTTTGCTTTGATTCTGATTGCCTTTTATGCCTTATTTAACAAGAAAACCACCGTAAAAGCTGAGATAAGTCTATGCCCGTAGATTCTGCCCTTGTTAAAGATAGTAAAAAAATTCCTCGAGTGTTAATCCGCACTACGACAAAAGTGTGGGTCACAAAGGTCTCGTAACTTTTGCAAACTTTGAAGTCAGGGATCACTAAGCCTTGTACCTGAACTTGTTATCTAAGCGCAATTCCGCTAGGGGTGGCGAGTACGTCCACAAGATATGTGCCTATATTTATAGGTGAGAATAAAGGTTATTCTCGAAATATTGTGAACTGGCACATGCGAGATTAGTCAGAACATTCTACTTAGTTTTTTTATTTTAAGAAATCCTATGTGGGAGACTCCCTAGATTTATGACACTTGTTGCAATGCCGCAGAGGTGTACAAGCCTGGTCGTCGCTACAAAGCGCCAATACTCAAGCAAGACCCAATTGCTGTAAGGCTGGATGGACCTTTGGTGATCGATCATTGGTAAAGGTTTATGAATTTTTCAACCCAGCAAAGAGCAAATTTGAAAATATAAATGGTATATTTTTTGTGCTCCGCCGGGATTCGAACCCACAACCTTGCCATTCAGAGTCCGGAGTGCTACCACTGAGCTACGGACCGGTAAATATGCTATATCGCAACCTTAAATGTAAATCTGAATAAGTGACATAGGTATTAAGCAAACATAGGTTTCTCAAATAAATGTACATTTTTACTATTTTCTATGCGAGAAAGCACTAAAAAAAGTGTGACAATCCTGTAGCTTAGAACTTTTTCCATAATAATAATTAGTTAACTTACTATGAGAAGTCAACGACGTTACCATGTTGAAAGCACCGGTTCCCATAGATCACCGAAGTTAAGCAACATTGGGCGCGGTCAGTACTTGGATGGGTTACCGCTCAGGTACACCGCGTGTCGTTGGCATCTTGGACCGGTCCGTAGTCCGTAGTGGCAACATTTCGGACTCGTAAATGGAAGGTTGTGGATTCGGATCCCGGCGGAGCACAAAAATATACCATTTATATTTCGAATGTGCTCTTCGCTGAGTTGAAAAATTCATAAACCTTTACCAAAGACCGGTCACTGAAAGGTCCATCCAACCTTACAACAACTGGGTCTTGCCTGAGAATTGGTGCTTTTTACAGCGACGACCAAGCTCGCAGAGAGCTCTTGAGGAGTGATACACACAAAAACAGCGCTCACCAAATAAATCATCCTTATATTATTTATTATTATTATTACACCCAATAAAATGTTCTATCCACGATTTTTCAAATCAGTGAATCAGCACTCATTCAGTTTTACCTTTAAGGTTGCTATATATTGTATGTGACCGATGTGTCTGTGCATGAGTTATCTGTGACCGAAAGTCTTTGACCGAAAAGTCGAGTGGACGAACTGTCATGTGAGCGATTTGTCCATGGACAAGCTGTCTGTGGATGTTTCGTCGTGGAACCATTTAAGATACCACAATGACTAGTGGCCACAACTACCCCTAAATAAATCCAGATATTCATACGACCCTCATCAGCTTTGACACATGCTCCCGCACATACGCCCAGACCAAACTTTATAAATGTCAAATAATGTATTATTACTCAGTTCACTTTTTCCATCAAGGCCTCGGATTTAAGACTCTCATCTATAATAACCTTTTTCCACTCCCATTTGGTAATTTACTAATTACAAAACGGCTAACGCAATCACAATGCTATACATTTCCACACCCGTTGCGTAATGTTACATTACGCAACTGGTAACGGTGTTGAAATGAAAATGTGCGCATGCGCATTGTCAGAAATGGAACCATTTTTGAATTTCGAGTATCAATCTTGTATGAGGCTATCCTTCTAAGCGACCGATAACAAACTATTATTGGCCGTTTCCATAGCAACCACGTTTAAACGTCAGCCATTACATGACAACCGTTCGACCATTGCTCGCAATGTTTGTTCTGCCCCGACCCCTGGTCAAAAATACACAGGTCTCCTTCAATAGTTATTTATTTTACACAGTTACAAAATTTATTTTCACACTACTTTCTCGATTATTCCATTGGTTTCGGTTCACTGATCAGATGGCTTCGATGTGTTTGTTAGTCGCTATGATACTGGCCCGCTCTGCAGGCCATTCGCACCTTTATACTCTTCAGAGCAGTATGATCCAGAACTAAAGTCGCCAGACGGTTCCAGAGTAATTATTACTTCTCGACGCTTCACGTACTACCTAGAGATACAACCAAAATCCTACCTACAAATGTAATACAGAATTCCTATAATTATAACAAGTACCTACTTAGCCTAGAGAATTCTACACTTATACACAATTATCGATCCTACCTACCTATACCTATGAGGACTCTTATAACTATAACTACCCATACTTATTTCAATATTTATATTTACACTACCCCCCACCTAGACTGTTTCGTCCCGGAACAGTCTTGACTCTGTGTAGGTAGGGGCATGCTGATCCACGTCGACACCCTGTGGTCAGGAAGAAGTGGCAGTCCACGGATTTCTCCCCACTGGCTCTCGGCTGCGCTTGCTCGCAGCACACCATGACGCTGATGCCGACTCCCGAGAACACTGCTTCAATCATACTCCGGATTATCCGCCAGTCTCGATTAGCGCGGCCGCCACCCATCTTCGGTATTGCCAGACGCGCCTGCTGATCCTCCAACATGTAGTCACGCAGCTCAACAAGGCCGTCCCACAATGCCTTGTAGTCCTCTTCCAGGTTGCTGGAATCCGGGACAACCAGGCAGTATGCTTGTTGACGCCCCTTCGGTAGTCTCAGAGCTCTTCCTTGCGGGCTGCTCGAGGGTTGCGGTTCTCCGAATTTGTATCGGAAGACCCGTGCAATTCCTCTAGACATATCTAGATCTTCCGGTACACTGCATGCCAGTGTGTGGTCCCTAGTGACCTCAAATAAGTCCTTGTGGACTTCTGTGGTCACTCCATGGCGAAACTTCTGCCCTGCCTTCGCGTTCTCCCAAAACGTCTCAAAGGCTGGTGATCTTTCGGATGCGACGCACTGTCGTACTTTTGGGCTGGTTGGTCATCATTATCGCCTAGGTATGGTGAGAGGCGATTGTAGTGCACGACCCTTGGTTTTCCGTTTGGTCTCTTTTTTATGCGGTAGACCACATCGTTGATGCGCTCCAAGATCTCGTACGGCCCGTCCCAGGAACGCTGAAGTTTCGGACAGTATCCTTGGCGCCTCTTGGGGTCAAAAAGCCACACCCAGTCACCAGCTTTGTACCCCATGCTGTCAGCTCTGGTGTCATAGCGCTCCTTCATTTGATCGCTGGCTTCCCCGATGTTCATGCGGACCTGATCATGGATGTCATCCAGCCTCCTGCGAAGGTCTGTCACATAGTCTTCTCCGGCTAGGTCTTCACCTGGTTTGCAGCCAAATTTGAGATCACAAGGAAGTCGCATTTCTCGCCCAAACAGTATGCTGCTGGGAGTCTTCTTCGTCGTTTCCTGAACAGCCGACCGGTAAGCCAATAAGAACAAAGGCAGATGTCGGTCCCAGTCCCGCTGATGGCTGGACACTACTTTGGCTAAGTACCTCCCCACGGTACGGTTCATCCTTTCCACCATTCCATCAGACTGTGGATGTAGCGCAGTGGTCCTGGTCTTGTAGATCCCTAGCCGCTCACACATTTGCTGGAAGATAGCAGCTTCAAAGTTCCTTCCCTGATCAGAATGTAATTCCAGGGGTACGCCAAACCTGCTGATAAATTCGGTAACTAGAACTTCAGTCACGGTTACGGCCTCTTGGTTAGGGATTGAGTAAGCTTCCACCCACTTGCTGAAGTAATCCATCACCACCATGATGTACTTGTTACCCTTCTCAGTTGTAGGAAATGGGCCAGCTATGTCGATGGCAATTCTTTCAAAGGGGCTGCCAACATTGTACTGACGCATTGGTGCTCGCCTTTTCCTTTGCGGTCCATTGGCCGTTGCACAGGTTACACATTTTCGACACCAATCTTTGACGTCTTCGCTGCAGTTGATCCAGTAAAATCGCTCTTTCACTTTCTCCAGCGTCTTCTTAACGCCTAGATGTCCTCCAGAAGTTCCTCCATGCAGCAGTCCAAGGATTTCCGGTACTCGGCTCCTCGGAACGAGGGTTTGCTTTCTTCTAAGTGTGCCGTCTTCCTTCTCGATCTTTCGTTTCAGAAACCCTCCTTCTATCACTATGGATCCCCATTGAGCCCAATAAGCCTTGACAGTTGGTGATAAGGGGGCGAGTTTTTCCCAGGTTGGCCTTTCTCCTTCTCGCGCCCATTCCATCACATACTTCAAGTCCGGATCATTCAGTTGGTCTTGCGCCAATTTTTCATCTTGCCAGTCCTCATCTTCGGTGGTCGTCCTTTGGACAATTGCTACCTTGTCCTCCATCTTGCTGCAATGTTTGCAGTCACTGGCGCATGGTCGTCTGGATAATG
This sequence comes from Agapetus fuscipes, assembly GCA_951799405.1. Classification (NCBI taxonomy): domain Eukaryota; kingdom Metazoa; phylum Arthropoda; class Insecta; order Trichoptera; family Glossosomatidae; genus Agapetus; species Agapetus fuscipes. The sequence goes on along the minus strand of OX637357.1, from coordinate 11,694,054 downwards.
CATCCGCATTTCGATGAAGCGTGCCAGGTCTATGTTCGGAGTCATAATCATACTCCTGGAGCCTTTCAATCCATCTAGCCACTTGCCCTTCTGGGTTTTTGAATTTCAGAAGCCAAACCAGTGCAGCATGATCAGTCCGTAGTGTGAATTTTCTCCCGTACAAGTAATTGCGGAAGTGTTCCACTGATTTTATCACGGCAAGAAGCTCTCGTCTGGTCACGCAATAATTTCGTTCTGGCTTGGAAAGCACTTTACTGAAGTAACCCAGAACAGTCTCATGCCCATCCTGTATTTGGGAAAGGACGCCTCCTATCCCCACATTACTAGCGTCGGTATCCAGGATGAACTTTCCATCTTTTCGTGGGTAGCTCAAGATGGGGGCACTTGTTAATCTTCCCTTAAGCTCTTCAAATGCTTGTGCGCAGGAATCACTCCAATGGAAGCGAGTGTTTTCTTCCGTAAGCTTGGTGAGCGGTTTTGCAATGTCCGCAAATCTTGGCACAAACCTCCTGTAATAAGTGCACAGCCCCAGGAAACTCCTAGTTTCATGTTTGTCCTTCAGCACGGGCCAGTCTCTTACTGCCTTGATTTTGGCAGGGTCAACTTCAACTCCACGTTGAGAAACTATGTGTCCCAGGTAATTCACTTGTTTCTTGAACAGGTTACACTTTTTCGGGTTGAGCTTCAGTCCAGCGTCTTGTAGTCGCCCGAAAACTTGCTCCAGATTTCTCAACTGATGGTTGAAGTCCTTTCCCAGGATGATTATGTCATCCAAGTATACCAGGCAGGTTTCCCATGATAGTCCTCGCAGCACATTCTCCATCAGCCTTTCAAACGTGGCGGGGGCATTGCATAAGCCAAATGGCATCACGGTGAACTGCCAAAGTCCAGATCCAGTCGAGAATGCAGTTTTCTCCTTATCTTTGGCATCCAATTCAACTTGCCAGTAGCCACTTTTCAGGTCCAATGTGGAAAAAATGGTGCATCCTGCCAATGTGTCCAAGGTGTCGTCAATCCTTGGCAGAGGGTAACTATCCTTTTTCGTAACATCGTTGAGCAGTCTGTAGTCCACACAAAATCTCGTGGTACCATCCTTCTTTTTCACCAGTACCACCGGGGATGTCCAAGGGCTACTTGATGGTTCTATGATGCCATCCTTGCTCATGTCTTTGATGATCTTGTCAGCTTCTTCCCGCTTTGCAAAGGGTAGTCTTCTTGGAGCCTGTTTTATTGGTCTCGCTTCTCCGGTGTCTATGCTATGTCGCACTACCTTGGTTCTTCCCAGACGGCCATTAGAGTCCTCGAAAATGTTCTGGTAGCGGCAGATCAAACTCCTCACTCTCCGTTTGTTTTCCTCGGTTAGACCTTGGGAAGCGTCGTGGACCAGGGCTTCCAATTGTGTTGACAATTTGTTTCCTTCGCATGACATGTTTGTCATCTGTTGCACAATGGAAGTTATCCTCTCACATCTGCCCAAAACAAAACCTTCATTCATTTTAACTGGGTAGCTGTTCACATTCATGATCTTGACAGGAATGGTCTCCTTTGCGCGAATCACTGTTCTTGCCACCATGACTCCTTTGTTAACATTGTCCATGTTCTCCGGTTCTATCATACAGATTTGGTCATTTGTACTACTGGAATCCAGGCGGGCACTCACTATCATCTCGGATCGCCCCTTCACTTCGGTATTCTTGGCTAGGATAACACGTGCAGCCAGTTCTTTCCGTCTTTGCAGGATGACTTCTTCATTTCCAATTTTAATGGACCCTTTCTTTAAATTTAAACTGCACCCAAATCTGTCCAGTATGTCCATTCCCAATATAACGTCTTCTTCAATGTTGGCCACCAACGTCCGATGATCAAAAGTGGTGCTGCCAATTTGGAAGGTGGCAATCGTCTCCCCATACACCTGTGCTGACTCTCCCGTGGCGGTGTGCAGAGACCACTTTGTTGGTGCAATCTGCTTACCTCGTGCCACTATGTCGCGTCTCAGAATTGTCCTGGTTGCTCCCGTGTCCACCAGTAGTTCACGAGTTACTCCATCTATTATGCCATTGATAAAAATGCTGCTGGCTTTTCCTCTCACGGTTGCGACAGTAGCAGCAGATTTCAGGGCCTCTCCAGCGTGGGTCAACGGTTGCCCCTTCCCATTAACCCTTTCTAGTTTTCCGCAGCCTGTTTTCTGGGTTTCTGAGGCTTGGGACACTTGGTGCTAAGGTGGCCCAGCTGTCCGCAGTTCCAGCAGCGTGGGTCTCGTCTTCGAGGTCTCAGACGTTCCAGCACTTTTTCAATTAGCTCCTCGGTTGTAGGTAGCTTGACCTCCTCTGCCTCGACTGCACGAACCCTGGCGTGGCCCCTGATGGACTGTTTGACAGCCTCAAACTCGAGAGCTTGGCTGAGCGCCTCGTTCAAAGCCTTGGGATGGGCCAGTTTTACGGCTTGTTGCGTCTCCCATTCCCGCAATCCATTTAGGAACTTGTCCACTGCCAAGCTCTCACAGATGTCGTCGGAGGCTGTCGGGTAAGCGTCTCGTACCAGGCGGGCGATGTCCATTTCAAACTCCTGGAGGCTCTCGTTGGGCTTCTGCACCCTTGTGTTCAGCTGCGACTTGTACAGCTGCTCCAGGCACTTGTGGCCATAGCGCATATCCAAGCGCTGCTTCAGCTGCCCAAAGTCACCACGGTTGTCCAGGGGTATGGCCTGCAGAACCCTGAGAGCGTCTCCTCGGAGCGACAGGCTGAGAGCCGAAGCCTTCTTCTGCTGGCTCCAGGCTCCCATCATGGCAGCCGTTTCAAAGAGGGTCAAATACTCCTCCCACGACGTCTTCCCGTCGAAGGTCGGGAGGTTGTGCTTCGCCAGCGAAGGGTCATCATCCCCTCTAGTGACCCTGGTTGGAGTTGAGCATCCCTGGTCGGTCTCGTCGTGAAGGCCTTTGGGGGATATTCTGGTGGACTCCATCTGGCCCTTGTCGGCCAGCTCGATTTGACATCCGAGTCTCCATTTCCCCCTTCAGGGCTGTCATCTTCTCCTCCATTTCTCCCTTCAGGGTTGTGAGATTCTCGTTCATCTTCTCTTTCATGTTGGCGAGGTCTTCCTGCAGGGCCTTGGCGTTTTCAGCCATCTCCACTTTCAGGTCCGTCAGGTTCTCCTGCAGGGTCTTGGCGTTGTCAGCCATCTCCGCCTTCAGGTCTTCCCTCAGGGTCTTGGAATTGTCAGCCATCTCAGTCTTCAGGGTCTTGGCGTTGTCAGCCATCTCCCCTTTCAGCTTTTCCTCCATGGAAGTGAAGTTTCCGGTGATGCTGAGGTTTAGCTCGTCCAAGGCGCGGTCCCCTCCAGACGCCATGACAAAATATGCCGGGTCTTCGCCTGACTGTTCTAAGGCCTCCATGAGGCGTGCCTGTAAGGCCGCCTTCCCTCCTGAGGTCTCCAGGTCCCTCTCCAGAAGCTCATTTTTAAGCTCAGTGACTTTGAGGTCCTTGATGTTCACTTTGGTTGCCATTTTTTCAAAATTTACTTCAAAACAAAAATATTTTTAAATTTATTTAATACAAGTTTTGAGTTTTATATATATAGCTGTTTTGAATACGTACTTTAGCAAAATAATAATTTATCTGATTACACTGATTGGTAGGTACTGTCTTTTAATATTTATTTTTAAATCACCAATATTTTTAACATAATAATGTCTGATAGTACATAATTATTTATTTCGTCTCAAGTCTTTCAAACACACAGGTAGGTACTTAATGTACATTCACACACTTGTAAACAAAGGATAGTTATTCAAAAACTTTTTCTCGATGAATCTGGAACGTTCTTTTGTAATATTTTTCAAGATTTTTATTTATTTATTTTATTTTTTTAATCACACACAATAATAAAAAAAACTATGGTCCAATTTGATGACTTTCTCAATGCGGTAAAATAGTCATTATGTTATGTCCAGAATTATGTTCCATATGATGTTCCAGAATTTATAAGCAACTTGCTTTTGCGTCTTTTCTTTTAACAAAAATTTATTTAAACACTTGTTTTCACAAAAGTCAGTTCACACAAAGTTCAATTTGAATAAAGTTCATTTTAACACTTATTTAATTTATTTTATTTATTTTTAGACAGAAGATCTTAATTTTTCTTGACAATTCCGCACCTGACGCCAATTGTTACGAAATAAGGGTTCAATTGTCTTTCCAAATTAAAAATACACAGGTCTCCTTCAATAGTTATTTATTTTACACAGTTACAAAATTTATTTTCACACTACTTTCTCGATTATTCCATTGGTTTCGGTTCACTGATCAGATGGCTTCGATGTGTTTGTTAGTCGCTATGATACTGGCCCGCTCTGCAGGCCATTTGCACCTTTATACTCTTCAGAGCAGTATGATCCAGAACTAAAGTCGCCAGACGGTTCCAGAGTAATTATTACTTCTCGACGCTTCACGTACTACCTAGAGATACAACCAAAATCCTACCTACAAATGTAATACAGAATTCCTATAATTATAACAAGTACCTACTTAGCCTAGAGAATTCTACACTTATACACAATTATCGATCCTACCTACCTATACCTATGAGGACTCTTATAACTATAACTACCCATACTTATTTCAATATTTATATTTACATAACAATATTTTCAATTTCTTGATAGTTCCTCCCCACTATGTTCAATCTTTGTTCAAATGAAAATGAATATATTTTATGCGTAGAGTCAAATAAAAATTGTTAAAAGTGTAATAATTCATCAATGTTATTTATCAAAATACTCCAAATTGTAGCTTTCCTTTTTTCGAAGGAAAACAGAAGGCTTGAAAGGAAAATAATGCAAAATATTTGAACCGCAAAAAAAACAAACTTAAACAGTTACTTGGCTAATAGGTCGGTATGAGGTTGACCATCTATGCTGTAAAAACTTGGTTCACTTTGCCAATGACACCCCTGCTTCAGTGGTTGCAGGGCTTATGTTTATTTGAGTTTTGGGTTTGAATAGTAACCCTTATATGCGGCATGTATAAGCGCAACCTTATATGTGTCTGCTTGTGGGCATAAATTTAAAATGAATCCCAAATGTAATATATCTTTGCAGATTAGATTAGATAATCGAGGGGAATAATAAATTACACGGTTTGACAAAGGTGGGGTATTAGTTACTTCAAATGGACGAGTACATTATAATGACTATTATTTACTATTTTGTTATTTATTTCATGGTCGTAGAAAAAGTATTGTATGCCACTGCACGTAATTAGTCTTTGTAACACTCTTGCTGTCTATTGTGCCATTCGGCTGCGCCTCATGGCACAAACTAGCACTCGTGTTACAAAGACTATCATTACTAGGCAGTGGCATAAATAACTATTCTATAATCTAAGTTGGAACGATATGTTAACATTTAAGATTCATATTCAGTGCATGCTCACTAACAGACACGAGTGTAAGTTCACGCTTACAAATGCTGCATGTGTACCTACAAATAAAAATCCAAACCTCAAATGAACATACAACCTGCAACTTATGCCGACCTTTCATGAAACAGCGGTGACATTGGCAGAGTGAATATTTTTTTTCTGTATGAATGGTCATCCTGTTACCAACATATAAGTTAAGTAACATATCGTTACCTTAAAGTTAAAACTGTTTAAGTGCTGATTCACTGATTTGAAAAATCGCGGATAACACATTTTATTGTGTGTAACTTTTCATAGTAAGTGAACTAATAATAAGGAAGTGTTCATGGCAAACTTCTAAACCACAGGATTTTCACATTTTCTTAGCGTTTTTTTTTTTGTAGAAAAAAGGTGAATTTATCTGAGAAACCCATGTTAGCTTACTATGTCACTTCTCTAATCTAATCTAATCTAAGTTGCAAAATATATGTAACATTAAAGATTCACATTATATGCACTTTCACAAACATACATGCACAAGTTCGCGCTTAAACATGCTGCATGTGGTCCTACAATATACAAACCCGAATCACACATGGACATACACCCTGCAACTCTTGCCGACCTTCCCTGAAAACAGGGGTGACTTTGGCAAAGTGAACCATTTTCTACAGCATGGGTGGTCAGCCGCATACCAACCTATAAGTCAAGGAACATACACAACAAATTACATTTTTCAAATCAACAAATTATAATATGTATGGACATCAAAAACTAACAGAAAAACAAATTATTATTTAAAAAACCCTAGCCGCCAACATCACAAATCAACCGCCATGTCTTTCTGTCCTTACACACTTCTTTCATTTCCTCCAGAGCCATAGCCTTCTTCATACAGGCTCTCCTTTTATTACTTATTCAGTTTTACCTTGGACGTATCGATGTGATGACCTGAAAAGAGATTGTATTCGAAGACCTTAAAAAAAACATTTCCAGTGTTCAAAAATTCGTTGTATTCATTTATTTTGATTAATTGAAACCAAAAAAATGCCGGTCAGAGGTGTGAGTATGTTTATCCATAATTTCAATCGAGAATGAAATAATAACACCGCTACAGGGGCGTCAATCAGCTGTTTCAGGTTCCTGTAAAATATTTTCGAAATTTTGTGTCAGTCCACTTCGTTATGTTTCGGTATATTTCGGCAGATAACCATCTAGGGGTAGTTGGGAGAATATGGAATTCGTGCGGCCAACGCGAACAAAAATAATATTATGCCGCGTAATTGGTTAACTTCGCTTCACTTGCTAAATGAATGGGCTGGGTTGCATAATATCGTAAAGGTGGCAACACAAGAAGCCTGCTTTGCCGCGCTACCACGCACAAGAATTGGCATGAGAAATGGCAAAGAGAATGGCATGAGAAATGGCAAATAGAATGGCATGAGAAATGGTAAAGAGAATGACATGAGAAATGGCAAAGAGAATGGCATGAGAAATAGCAAAGAGAATGGCATGAGAAATGGCATAGAGAATGGCATGAGAAATGGCAAAGAGAATGGCATGAGAAATGGCAAAGAGAATAGTATCAAAAATGCTATTTCAGGACTCAATTCTCATTATGTTGTCGAAATAAACCAAGTTTTGCGTTTTGACAGACATCAGGAGGGTAAGGGCATGAGAAATGGTATTCCACGTTGCGTTTTAGCTCCAAAATATCGATAACTTAAAGGTAAAACTGAATAAGATACTTACTAAGTTAACATGGGTTTCTCATGTTAATGCAATTTTCCTATTTGTACGAGAGAAAACAATAAAAAGGGTCAAAACTGTGTAATTTAGAAGTTTGTTATGAGCACTTCGTTATAATTAGTTTACTGACTGTTAGAAGTTACACCTAATAAGATTTCTCAAATCTGTGCGTCAGCATTTATTCAGTTTTACCTTTAAGGTGGCGATATAGCATATTACACAAATCGGTAGTAGCATTTCAACACTTTGTGGGAAAGCCCCATTTCAACTGAAGTGGTTGGCGCAAGGCCGACCTCCTAGCCTGTAAAAATAGATGGGTTCCACTCGCCACATGAGACCCCTTCAGGGAAAACGCGGCAAGAAGTTACACTAAATGTGTAGCTTAGTAACGATAGCGATAGCGAAATCACAGTTTTTAACGCGTTGAATATATTATATTTTTTTAACGTTGGTACGTTTTTCTTTCTACTTTCCACGACCGTCTTGTAAATGCGTGGTAAAGTATTGTTACGAACTTATGAGTGTATTTCTAATGCTTTTGTGTGTATGTCCGCCTCTGGTATAGTCTACTGTTTGTACATGTGCCCAGGCACGTAGTTGTTGGCATGCGTAAATAGAATAGTATGGCACAATACAGAGGCGTGTGGAGAGATTCACTAAATATGCGTACAAATATATTTGTACCGCAATTGTGTGAGAGACCAGAGTCGGTTGAAACATTGAGTCGTGAATTCGATAAGCCAAGAGCTAGGAAAAGAAAAAACATTGTAAACCGACATTGTGTAAAATATTTTTTGAAAAATAAATTACAGTTTGATTAAAAGAACTCAACTAAAATAAAAACAATATTTTAAAATCCCGCGTCGTGTGTTGCCGCCTTGGCGCGGGCACATCTCGCACTACGTAAAATATGAAACTGAAATAATTAAGCGGAAAATGGTTGGCAACAAAAAAACGCGACGCGCCAGACACGACGGGCTGTTTTTTTTTCGCGCGAAATTTCGTGGCGCGAATCACGCCCGAAATTTTAACAAATTTATCAAATTAAATCTTGCTCGGGTGATTTTTCAAAAAACTTTTGGTGCAGAGTCTGTCGCTGCATCTAAATCCAACTTCTCCGCGTGTGAACTGAACATATGTACTTACAAAATAATAATAAAAACAAATGTCAAATGAGCATAACCCTACAACTTTTCGTCCCCTCAGTGCTTGTTTAGCTACCATTTGATTCAAAGATGACCATTAAAGGAAATTGTCTTAAAAATCACAAGCTACACATTCTAAACTGAGAAAATAACGTGAAAAACGATATTGTGAGAGTTTTTTTTAATTAGCAAAATCAATTTTCCAGTTTTCATAAGACACATTGGTCCAGTACACATGCCAACATTGCACATGTGAAATTACCTCTGATGGACATAAGACAAACAAGCACTAAATAGTTAAAATGGAGATTCACATTATATGCATTCTCACAAGCAGACACGTACAAGTTCGCGCTTGCATGCCCCATGTGATCCTACAACATAAAAACCAAATCTCAAATGGACATACAGCCTGCAACTCTTGTCGTCCTTCCCTGAGACAGGGGTGACATTGGCAAAGTGACCCATTTTTACAGCATGGGTGGTCAGCCGCATACCAACCTATGAGTCAAGTAACATACACGACAAATTACATTTTATACATCACTAAATAATAATATCTATGGACAACAAGCAGAAAACAAATTACAATTAAATAAACCCTAGCCGCCAACATTACAGATCAACCGCCATTTCTTTCTGTCCTTACACACTTCTTTCATTTCCTCCAGAGTCATAACCTTCTTCATACCTCTTCTTTTATTATGACTCTAGATATTCCATTCATTCGCAATTTCGAATATTTGGTCCATCCATAACTTTCTCGGTCTTCCTCTGATTACCTGATTTAAATTGATTCATTACCTGAACAAAAAACTAAAAGCAACAAAAATAAATTGCACAGAATCTGCACTCGACTTTCTTGCAAAAATTAGCCCACTGTATGACGTATGTAAAGCTATAATCATCTACCAGCTTATGCAGTTTCAATGAAAATATAATATATCGATAATAAATCAATTTTATTCCACGGCAGTGTGTACCTGCATACCCGTGCGAGTATGGAAATAGCCATATAAATTCTTAAGTAAATAAAAAATATTTGGATGATTTATTTGGTGAGCGCCGTTTTGTGTGAATCACACCTCAAGAGTCCTCTGCGAGGTTGGTCTTCTCTGGAAAAAGCGCCAATTACACAAGAAAGATCCTCGACTCATAGGTTGGTATGAAGCTGATTTCTGTACTGTACTGTACTGTATCCTGCCACCGTTTCATTAGGGGTGGCCAGTACCTCCGCAGATGCGCCTCCACTTTTTGCTGTCATCACCTTTTTCATACATACTCTTCTCTTATTCTCACTCTGCAGGATCCATTCTTTCGCAATCTCACCTATTTGGTCTAACCATTCTTTCCTCAGCCTTCCCCTTCCACGCTTTCCTCTGACATTTCCTTTGTACACTTTCTTCGTTAGTTGTTCATCATCCATTCTTTCAAGATGTCTGAACCATCTCATCGTACTTTTTTGTACTTTCATTCTCATATTCTCTTTTATACCACACTCGTTCATCACTCAAGCATTACGTACTCTATCACTCAGTGTCTTTCCAGCCATTGCTCTCAGGTAAGCCATTTCAACCGTACTTACATACTTTACTCAGCTCACATTCATTAAGCCTCACTTCCACCAACCAATATGCCATTGTGGACCGCCGATCTCATATTCTTCGTAAGTTTCCTATTCCTTGTAATGCTTCCAATCGTTTCCATTACACTTCTTCCTCTACTAGCGCGCTTTTCCAATTATTTCGTCAATTTCGCATTCGACTCAAACTTGCTTCCCAGATAATCAAATTCTTTCACGACCTCCACTCTTTTTTCATTCAGTCTTATCTCAATTTTCTCGCATTTCTCAGTCCTCCCAAAGTGTAAAAAATAATTCACTTTGTTAATGTCACCCCTGTTTCAAGGAAGGTCGGCAAGAGTTGCAGGTTTTATGTTCATTTGAGATTTGGTTTTAATTTGTAAGTACAAATTCAGCATTCGTAAGCGCGAACTTACACGTACCTGTTTGTGGGCATGCATTTCATATTAGTTTTGAATGTTTATATTTCATTGCAACTTATATTCTAGATCAGTGGTTCCCAAACTTTTAATTTCGCGTACCACTAATGAAATTATAAATCAGTGGCGTACCACTGAAGTACAACAGTTAAAAAATCATTCAAATGGTAAAGTAATAAAAACTGCTACTGTTAATGAAAACATTATGCTTATTTATTTATTATAGAAAAAAATACAATACTCTTAGTGCAGGGGTGTCCAACATTAGTATTTTTGTAATCGTGGCGGGACAGGCCTGTCTTTGTCTGAAAAATGGTGCTGCATGTTCGAAACAAAAGAGGAAATATTTGGCTCAGTTGTACTTAACTTTAAGCGTGAAATTGAAAAACGTTTTATCTTATTATTAACTATGTATTTCCTATGGCCATGGCTGCTTGCGTACCACCTTGAGAAGCGTCGCGTACCACTGGTGGTACGCGTACCATAGTTTGGGAACCACTGTTCTAGATTATTATAGATGGTCATTGAACTCTTCTGTATGCAAACTAGGACTTTGTATGGTGGGTAAACTTTTTAGTTATATTTTGAAAAAGTAACGACTGGTTATTATTGGTATTTATAAAATTTTAAGAATGGCAGCCTTTTATCTATTTTTAACCCTTTGACTACCAAGAAAATTGCTAATACATTTTGTATGGAAAATTTTCACTTTGTATGGCGGCTATACTTTTGATTCACTTTTTGGAAAAAATAATGATGGCAATATATAGGTTATTATTATTGTTTTACATTTGCCCTACATTATTTTTTTATTAACCATCTAACTGCCGAGAATTTTTCCATTATTTTTTTCTTTTATATGGCAACTCCCTAAACCGAGATGATGATGAAGAAATTATCATAATTATTAGATAGCACTATTATATAAATGGATTCACAAAAAAATTAAGAAAAATCGTCGGAGCCGTTTTTGAGAAAATCGCATTTTAAATTTTCAGCTCTTCGGAAGCCATCTTGAATTTTCAAAAAAGTAAAAAAAAATGATTACGAATTAAAGTAATAAGCTTGTTTTTTCTATCAAATCTAAAACAAATTTAAATATCTTGCATTTTAATGGTCTTGTCTTGTCTTGTATCCTGCCGCCTTTCCTCTAGGGGTGGCCAGTACCTCCACACAAGTGCCTCCATTTGACTCTGTCCTTGCATACTTCTTTCATCTCATCTAATTTCATCACTCTTTTCATGCATGCTCTTCTCTTGTTTCCACTCTGTAAATTCCATTCATTCGCAATCTCATTTATCTGATCAATCCATTGTTTCCTAGGTCTTCCCCTTCCACGCTTACCTGTTACATTCCCTTTATACACTCTTTTTGTCAGTCGGTCTTCATTCATCCTTTCAATATGTCCAAACCATCGCATCACACTTCTTTGAACTTTCACTTTCACGCTTTCTTTTACTCCGCATTCATTTAGAACCCATTCGTTTCTCACTCTATCTTTCAGTGTTTTTCCTGTCATACTTCTCAGATGGGCCATTTCTACGGTGCATACCTTATTTACTTCTCTTTCATTCAACGTCCATGACTCGCTTCCATACATCAGGGTCGGCAACAAAATACAATTGTGTACCGCCATTTTCATTTTCTTTGGTATCCTTTTATTCTTCGCTATTCTACCAAACGCTCCTATCACGCATCTTCCTTTGCTGGCACGCTTCTCTAATTCTTTCGTCATCTTACCATTCGCCTCAAACTTACTTCCTAAATAGTCAAACTCATTCACTACTTCAACTTTTATTCCATTCAAATTAATTGTATGTTCCTCACATACTTCATTCCTGTCAAAAACTAACACTTTTGTCTTATTCGCATTTACTTTCAAGCTATTCTTACAAAATGCAATGGTTTTTAAAATTGGTTTTTGTAATATTTTCGATTTAAAATTTCAGGTCGTGTAAACGGTGCTTTATATTTATTTTTTCAAAAAATTTTTTTGTTAATTTGTAGAAATTTATGTTGTCCATAATATTGTAAAACATTATATTTTTGTTGACCCCTTAACTTTCGAGAAAATCACAATCGTTTGTTTTTTTCATATGGCAGCCCATAGACACAGATTAGTAAGAGTGTTGTCATAACTAATTTATTAAGTTAAAAATAATTTAGTGGCAACTCTGAAAATTTAAGAAAAATTCTTCGAGCCGTTTTTGAGAAAAGTGCAATTTTATGTTTTTTTTGTATGGCAGCCATCTTGAATTTTCAAGTTGGTGTAATGCCATGTTATTCATACTTAATAGATGTCCAAAAAAGTTGATGTAGCCAAAATTTGGTATCTCTAGGTCTTATACTTTGGAAAGTGACACACACACATACATACATCCATACATACATACATACAGACGGACGTTTTGGAAAGATAGTGTTTTTTGGCATGTCCTGCACCAGGACAACTCATTTCCGTGAAAACCTCGAAAATATTTTTTCACACCAAATCATAACTTTCTTTTATAGCCTTCGGCTATAGCAAGAAAGTAAAAACGGCTAAAACAAAATTTCCTTTTCAGTTTTATAAATATTTCATTCCTAAAGCATCAGACAAATGGTTAGACCGTGCATAGAAAGACCTAGAAAAGTCAGTTCTCCAAGTTTACAACCTTTAACTTAAAACTCAAGCATTGCGTTTACCAAAAAATACATGGAAATTTAAACAACGCCTCTGAAGATCGTTTTGATTTCAATACATTTTTGGTGAAACGCTGAAGTTTGGACGAAAAGGACGTGGTCATTAATCTTGTCTACTCCCGCAAGGAGATCACCAGCCCCTCCGTTATCCGAGCTTGAAGGTCTTCAGTCAGGATTTGCTCTGACTGGCGGCTGTTGAGCTTGTATCGGACGCGTGCATGCCATGAAGGCAAACCCATGCAATAATAATTACCATGACAAATAGTTTGGAATAGGTGTGAATACGCAAAAAAAAACGCAACGCAACTAAGCTACACATATAGTGTAACTTCTTGCCGCGTTATCCCCGAAGGGGTCGCATGTGGCGAGTTGAACCTATTTATTTTTACAAGTAAGGGGGCCGGCCTTACGCCAACCACTTCAGTTCAAGTGGGGGTTTCCCAACTCCCAAGGGGGCTGGTACTCATTTCTTATGAAGGCTGAGTAAGCCTTGCCGGTATTTTTATTATGGGGTTTAAAATAAGCACCGAAATAGGAAATCATTTCTGACACCCTCCTCGGTGGGATTCGAACCCGAGCTCACGGGGTAGATTGCAAGCACTCTACCAACTGAGCTATCGACCGGACTACTCATACTGTAAAAAATGCGAATAGTACCAAGCTTCTATTTGTTAATGAAACGAGTTTGCAAAATATCCGATCTTGGGATAGTTCTTTTTTCAATAGATTTGTGTAGAGAAATGCGATTCACCAACCTAATTTTCCTGGGCTGGAAGTCTCATCACCACGGTAATTCTTACCTACCAAATATCGGTAATAATATTAATATAGCTGTTCACTTGCGGCCATCTTGGATTGACAGATCTTCATACAAATATTACCTCTATTATTATACGAGTAATATTATTTTTAAATATAAATTATTTGTATTCCTTGACTTATAGGATGGTATGAGGCTAACCATCCCTGCTCTATTTTTTTTTTACTTTTTCAATGTCACCCCTGTTTCAGGGAAGGTCGGCAAAAGTTGCAAGGCTTACGTTAGTTTGAGATTTATTCTTTAATTTGAAAGTACACACTCAGAATGTGTAAGTGGGAACTTAAACGTGTCTGCTTTTGAGCATGCATTTAATAATAATATCAAATGGTAATTTGCATCTTAGATTACAGATTAGAGACATAAATATTATGGATATTTTAGGTATCGAATTTTATCTACCCCCGTCGACAACTTTGATGAAAATTTTTGTCCTTTTTTTTCGGCTCCCAACTGACTAAAAAATACTGTAACTGTAACTCTCTGTCGCCATTCCGCTAGGGGTGGCCAGAGCCTCTGCAGAGCTGCCTCCATTTTTTCCTATCCTTACATACCTCTTTCAATTCATTCATATCCATCACCTTTTTCATGCATTTTCTTCTTTTACGCTCACTTTGTAGGTATATCCCATTATTTCACAATCTCCTCAATCTGATCACTCCATACTTTTCTCGGTCGTCCTTTCCCTCTTTTTCCTTTCACACTTTCTTTGTATACATACTTTGTCAGTCTATCATCATTCATTCTTTCCACATCTCCAAACCATCTCATCACATTCTTTTGTTCTTTAATTTTCACATCCTCTTTCAAATTACATTCTTTTTTTACCCATTCATTCCTAACTCTATCCCTCAGAGTTTTTCCTGTCATGCTTCTGAAATCCGCAACATCATATAAATTTGTCATACTTGTGTGACATGACTCAAACTACAGATATAGGTCCTTTTCTATCTCGTCTTATATTACTAAGACCGCTGATTACTTCCACTTTGGCAAATGCGTAAACAATCGTGAGATGATGACGCAAGCGCGCCCTTTGTCTAAGTTGTCTTATTGTGATTTGTGTCACCCCCTGTCCTCGCTCATTGTGTTTTCTTTGACAACCAAAATGTAAACTTGATAACTTCATTGGAACCACTGGGTGTTAACACATTTTTTAAACAATAATGAAATAAGAAAAATATGACTTTTATATTTTACTGTAGCTCTGTCGCGATTCCGCTAGGGATGGTCAGAGCCAATGCAGATGTGCCTTCATTTTTTTTATCCTTGCATACCTTTTTAAATTCATTCATATCCATCTCCTATCACCTAGATGTGGGAAGAGCTTCTGTCGAGTCAATTCCATTTATATTTTATCTTTAAAAGGCTAGGCTTGAATCCCCACTAAAAGTTTCAGAAAAAAAATCCTGTTTATTTAACGCTACCAAGCTACATATTAAGTGTAACTTCTTGTCGCGTTTTTCCTAAGTGTTGGCATACGAGCGGAAGCTTTTTATTATTACAGGTAAGGGGACCGGCCTTATGCCAACCCCTTCAGTTGAAGTGGGGGTTTCCCAGCTCCCGAGGGGGCTGGTACTCATTTCTTGTGAAGGCTGAGTAAACCTTGCCGGTATTTTATTTTGGGGTTTTTAATAAACACCGAAACGGGAAATCATTTCTGACACTCTCGGTGGGATTCAAACCCGGGCTCACGGCATAGAATGCAAGCACTCTATCTACTTTGACCGGTAATATTTTTAGTATTTACTTAGATTAAATTTTATAAATTGTAGATGGATGCAATTCTCGGACCTAATTTCAGATCTAATTTTGTAAAAAAGACCTACGTTGTGATTTAGTCACAAAATATGCGTCTGTTTTCGCTGCGTTTCGTCGGACCGACGTTTACAGATTGGTATAGTTTCTTTTTTCTTGCTTCCCCGAGATAAGGCCAGGATCATTTATTCTCCAACTTCCACTCGGCCTGACTCCTGCTTCTCGGCCAGATTTCCCCTTCTCGGCCTGCTAGTTTTGTTATCGTGTTGGCCGCAAGCCGAATTTTTAAATTGTCTTCAATTTACGTGAAACTTTCGGCAGAACGGAAATGAAAATATTATAGTATTACATTTGTCTTAAATATCATTATACGATACTGATAACTGGAAGGTATATAAAAAATGAATTTCAATTCACTTCATTTTCAATTCATTTAGTTGCTATTATAATTAGGTTTAAGTTAGAATTACGGTCGTTTGACATTTTGACAATTATATTAATTTTCGGATATTTAACGAACCGTTCGGTGAGAACTTACATTATTCTCTACGTTTCGTCAGCGACGTAGCCGACGTCTTCAGGAGAACATCCTATCTGTACGGCGACTGAGGATGAACTGAATTTGAAAAACATTGATTTGTGACAAAGTGTTTTTCAAATTCAGTTCATCCTCAGTCGCCGTACAGATATGATGTTCTCCTGAAGACGTCGGCTACGTCGCTGACGAAACGTAGAGAATAATGTAAGTTCTCACCGAACGGTTCGTTAAATATCCGAAAATTAATATAATTGTCAAAATGCTATTATAATTGTTTTTAACTGTCACTTTTTACATACTTGCTTTTTTATGCCTGATAGATGGATTTGGTATGCGGCTGACCACCCATGCTGTAAAAATGGTTCACTTTGCCAATGTCACCCCGGTTTTAGGGAAGGACGGCAAGAGTTGCAGGGTGTATGTCCATTTGAGATTTGGTTTTTATGTTGTAGGTTCACATGAGGCGTGTGCAAGCGCGAACTTATACGTGTCTGGTTGTGAGAATGCATGTAATGTGAATCTCCAATGTAACATATCTTTGCAACTTAGATTAGATTATATAGAAAAAAAATTGTACCTGTACCCGTTCAAGTTCACACACATTTTTCTCGAATACTCGATACTCTGAGTATTATGAAAAAACTCGTACTACGGGTGATGATTGTGAGAGATTGAAAACGTTTGCGTATATTCATAAATTGAGTGGAAACAAAACGGTGTTTTGTTAGAATTGTTACTCCTTGACTCATAGGTTGGTATGAGGCTGACCACCCATACTGTAAAAAAATGTTGACTTTTGCCAATGTCAACCCTGTTTCAGGGAATGTCGCCAAAAATTGCAGGGTTTATGTTTATTTGAGGTTTGTATTTTAATTTGTAAGAACACATTCAGCGTTTGTAAGCGCGAATTAACTCGTGTTTGTTTGTGGGCATGCATTTGATATGAGCTTTGAATGTTAATATATCTTTGTAACTTAGATTATAGAATATTATAGTTGTTGTTCTATAAAATTTAATAAAGATTGAATTTTAATTGTTAATGTATCTTTGCAATTTAAATTATAGATTGCCAATTTTCACTGAACAGGCACAACAAGAAAAATGGGTGCAAGACTCTTGTTATATTTTTTTCGGTACAAATTGACACAAAAGCCAAATTGTAAATTGGCTGGGCGTCCCTCAGGGTTCCATACATTTCCCATTGCTTGTCACTCTGTATTACTTGGCTGTGAAATTGAATTATTTCATGCCAACAATCGCTGGGCTGACAGCTCTTAGGGAGGAGATCAGGCTTAGGAGCAAAGGGCGCGGCTCATATGGGCTTCTAGCTAGGCATGTGCCGAAGACTGATCGAGTAACCAAGATTTGAGTGTTACTGCATCTTTCTTACAATAAGTGTTAAAAGATGGTTCACGTTATTTCTTACTAAATCAATCTTAGAAGTATTTGTGCTTCTAAGTAGACATGCGCTTTTAGTCACAACAAGGGCAACTCGTAGAACGGATCACATCCAACCATTTGCAGTCGACATCAAAATTATGAGAACTTGGTATTTTCACGACTCATTCCTTTGCCAAACTGCCCGCTTATAGAACGAGATACCGGTATCTATGTTTCGATCCAAATTTAACCTTGCCCTTTCCAAATCCAATATCAATCGCCGTTTCCTCTCAGTGTCTCAAAACAAAGCAACCCAACACACACCATAGCACTGCGCAGCTAACGACCCTGCGATCGGAGTAGGACAACTGCCATATAACCAACACCTCTGCGGCACTATAACAAGTGTCATAGACCCCTAGAGTCTCTTGAATCTACGGAGTCTCCGCACAGGCTTCCTTAAAAAAAGTAGAACTTACATTCCATACCGGGAACTCAGGTTCGAACTTCTTGTCGGGTTTTTCCCGATTACATTGCATGTGGCGAATGTAACCTATTTCTATTTATTTTTATAGTTAAAGCGGCCGGCTAACCATTTCAGTTGTATAACGAGTTTCCCAGCTCCCAGGGGGGCTTGTACTCATTCCTTTTGAAGGCTGAGTAGACCGTTCTGGTAAATTATTTTGGTTTGGAAATAAACACCGAAATATAAAATCATTTCTGACACACTTGGGGGAACGCGGAGTTGAATTCTCTTCATGGAATGCAATCACTCTACCAACTAAGCTATCGACAGGCTCATGACATGGACAATTTAACTTGTGATAGTTTAATCAAGGATTCGAGTAACCGAGTATCGAGTGTGATCTTATCTAATCTTATCTAATTTAAGCTGCAAAGATATATATCATTTAAGATTTATATTAAATGCATTCCCACAAGCAGACATGTATAATTTCGCGCTAACACATGCCGCATGTGGACCTACAATATAAAAACCCAATCTCAAATGAACATAAGCCCTGCAACTCTTGCCGTCCTTCCCTGAAACAGGGGTGACATTGGAAAAGTGAACCATTTTTTATAGTAGGTATGGGTGGTCAGCCGCATACCAACCTATAAATCAAGGAAGAAGGATAATTTCGTC
The DNA here is from genome assembly GCA_951799405.1 of Agapetus fuscipes. Classification (NCBI taxonomy): domain Eukaryota; kingdom Metazoa; phylum Arthropoda; class Insecta; order Trichoptera; family Glossosomatidae; genus Agapetus; species Agapetus fuscipes. The sequence continues at coordinate 11,675,441 of OX637357.1, read as the reverse complement.
TTTTTATAATTAGAGGCTTAGAAAATTCTGTGCATCAAATTTATTTTTCTGTTTCAATGCTAGGATTACTTCAGTAATATTCATCCAACCTTTAATCATTTTCCCTATCTAATACAATATTTTTGAACACCTTGTCAGTTCAAACAGACTCGTGCCACATGTGCACTAACAAAATAAAAATAAAAACAAATCTTGAATAATTACATGGCTTGCAACTCTAGCCGCCCTTCCCTGAAACATGGGTGACAGTTGCAAAGACAACATTTTTTGTACAGTGTGGGTGATCAGCCTCATACCAACCTACAAGTAAAGGAGCTAGAACATACCAAGTCCTTGCAGCCCCTCGGGACAGAAGCAACAACTCAAGCAACACCTCTGCGGCATCCTTGTAGGGTGACATATACCCCAAGACTTTAAAGAATTGGGGAGCCTCCCGCACAGGATTCCTTTAAAAAGAGATATTGAAGTTAAATCGAGAATAAGTAAAAATCTATTATCGAGTAAGAAACAAGTATCGAGTAAAAAATAACGGTGTATCGAACAAGATTTTAGCATTGAGTAAGTAGCTACAATCGAGGATCGAGTAATGAACTGCTGTATTTGTAGCACTTTCAATCGAACATCGAGTAAAAACCGAGTGTTTGTCGCATCTCTACCCCTAACCTTGTACCCATAACGCTATTACAAGATGGTAATGGCTGTATTGATTGCTGAACTCGAGAGTTTACTCGACTAATTCAATAATAACAATCGAATTATACAGGCCAGCGACCCCAACGGCTCTCGAAACTTTTGGGGTCACTATTATGAACAGCCCTAAGAGTCAAACTAGAACTTACAATATTCAAATGAAGAATATTTTGTTAGGAATTGAAAATTGTTTTTCAAAACACCTCTGCAGGGGCTCTGGCCACCCCTAGCAGAAAAGCAACAGAGTTACAGTTACAGTTTACAGTTGTGTAGAGAAGAACGGATTTTACAACATTTCGTTGGAGTCGTATGCGACGATATCACGAGACGTGTTTCTTCTACGCTAAAGAAAGTCAAACTGAGTTGTCAAATAAAATTGTTGTCGTTTTTGATCGGAGATTATTGGTGCATGACCTATAATCTTAATTTGATGACTTATTAACTACATTAGGTACATGACCATGACTGTTAGTGATCGAAGATTGTACGTCATTTCCTATAATATTTTAACTTTATTTTATAATAAGTCTTACCTAACAATCATATCATGTAGGTACCTTTATTATAAAAAGTTAATGGGTCATCTGTGGTGTATCTACAATCTTCGATCACGAGGGACAACAACTTTTTTTGACACTTCAGTTCGTGCCTCTTTGACTTAAAATATACACATCGTGGGCTATCGTTTCCATCGATGATGATGGTGATGAGCAATTTCATGGGTCTGTAGACTAAAATCTATGTTGCAAAGATGTAGTACATTTAAGTTCCCACATGCGAACCTTTTATAACTTCACATGCCACATGTGAACACATGCCACAAAAACCCCATCTCAAATGAACATAAGCCCTGCAACTCTTACCATCCTTCCCTGAAACAGAGGTAACATTGGCAAAGTGAATTGATGACTTTGATTAAAGAATTGTTGACAATGGTTACAATCTATAATTAAAAATATTATTAACAAAATTCTGTGAGGGCAGGTTGTCATTTCTTTTGAAGGCCGAGTGAACCTTGCCAGTACCGTGATTTGGTTACCAACTATTCATCGAAGTGGGAAATTATGTATGACACCTTAAGTTCGTGGGGCTTACTTGTGTGTGTGTGTCCGCTTCTATCAAAGTCTAATGTGAGCTTGTGTCTTGGCACGTAGTTTGTTAGTATGCGTAAGTGGAATAATATCGAATAGTTTAGATGTGTCTGGTACAATCCACTATAGAATAATCTAGAACAAGCTAGAATCGTCCCTTTCGTACCTATATAAACGAACCGCAATGGTACAGAGGAGAGATTCGATTGGAAATTATATATGACACCTTTGGGGGAGATCGAACCCTAACCCTCTGTATTTGAACGCAAGCGTTCTACGAACTTTGATATCGCCTGGGCTGTGTGAAATCGGAACGCAGCATTGTCGCGCGGTTAAATTTGGCTGACATAGCAATTAACACCTGTCTGCCACCTGACAGGCCGCGGTTCAAATTCCGCCCCTCCCCACATCACGGTACGAATGCCTCATTCATATGCAGCGTGCAAGCTATATCCTCGTTAATCGTGGAAGGCTTTCGGCATTCAAACAACACGCTTACCACGTAGATAGTCTGTAAATAAGCAAAATAAAAACATAATTATTTTACTGAAATGTACACATGAGCTATAATCTTCGATCACGAGCGACAACAACTTTTTCTGACAGCTTAGTTAGTACTGATTTCGCATAAATGAGGCAGCTCTTATGGTTTTTTGGGTTATAAAAGCACAACTCAGCTACAAATATAGTGTAACTTTTTGCATGCGTTATCCCCGGAGGGATCCTTGACTGATAGGTTGGTATGAGGTTGGTATGATAGTATAGGTATAGGTTGGTATGATAGGTTGGTATGTTGTTTGAATGCCGGAGATACTCTGGGCAGCCACATCGAGGCGTGACCACCTTCTGGTGAATAGAGTACCACTCTCCATAGGAGGTAAGCTAATCCAGCCTTCTGATTCGGTAAGACTTCTAGGAGTCTTACTGGATCGTAACCTGACACTGGATAGGCAAATAGATGCCACAATAGCTTCTTCTTTTTTTTCGCTTCGCCAAATAAAGGCAATAAGAAAATGTCTGCCGTCAGATGCGGTTAAGACCCTGGTGAGTGCGTTTGTGATGTCTCGGATTGACTATTGCTCGACGCTTTATAGTGGTCAGCCGAAGAAACAGTTTAATCGCTTTCAATCTGTGTTGAATTCGGCAGCAAGACTCATATTCGGGATTCCCAAATTCGCTCACATCACCCCGCTGTTAAAAAAACTTCATTGGCTTCGTTTCCCGGAGAGGGTGGTCTTCCGTGTTTGTTTAATGGTATATAAAGCCATCAATGGCTTGGCCCCACCTTATCTGGCTGATATGATTTCACCTGTTGAAATGGGTGTTAGGAGGCAGACACTCAGATCTGCGGGTGATGGAGTAGTCAATTTGGTTCAGCCGCGCCGTCAGATTCGTACAAACTTCGGAGACCGCGCTTTCCGTGTTGCGGGGCCGGTGGAGTGGAACAGACTGCCACCCGGAGTGAAGAACTCCAAATCTGTGGGTGTATTTCGAGGAGCACTCAAGGCACACTTGTTTAGAAAGTCTTATCCATGATCGGAGAGGGCCCTTGAGGTGTGACACACACAAAAACGGCGCTCTCTTATCATGTGTAATTTAAAATAAATCAGCCTGTTATTATTATTATTATTATGAGGCTGACCACCCGTGCTGTAAAAATCAGTTCACTTTTGCCAATGCCACCCCGGTTCAGGGAACGGCGGCAGGAGTTGCAAGGTTTATGTTCATGTGAGGTTTTGTTTATTTGTATGCACACATGCAGAATGTGTAGGTGCGAACCTACATGTGCCTGTCTGTGGGCATGCATTTTATATGAGCCTTAAATGTTAACGTATCTTTGCAGCTTAGATTATAGATTATAGATAGATCACATGTGGTGATTCGGGAGCTATTTATATGAATAAGGGAGCCGGCCTCACGCCAACCACTTCAGTTAAAGTGAGGGTTTCTCAGCTCCCGATATGGCTGGTCTCTCATTTCTTCTGAAGGCTGAGTAAACCTTGCCGGTATTTATTTTAGGTTTGAAATAAGTACCGAAACGGGAAATCATTTCTGACACCCTCGGCGGGGATCGAACCATTGCTTTCAGCATGGAATGCAAGCATTCTACCAACTGAGCTATCGACAGGACTTTTTACGAGCTTGACCGTTGCTACAATTTTCAAGCAAGACCCAATTGCTATAAGTCTGGACGGACTTTTTGAGACCACTATTTGGTAAAGGCAATGAATTTTCCAACCCAGCGAAGAGCATTTTTGAAAACACAAATTATATACTTTTCGTGCTTTGGCGGGATTCAAACCCAAAACCCTCCATTTACAAGTCTAAAACATTACCACTGGACTACAAACCGGTCTTGTATTTATAACGGAACAAAAATTTTGTAAAAAAAAAAGGAAATAAAATATAACCATGAACACGTAACGATACCTATACATTATTTATACCCAATTTCCTTGACTTATAGGTTGGTATGAGGCTGACCACCCACACTGTAAAAAAAGGTTCACTTTGCCAATGTTACCTCTGTGTCAGAAAAGTTCGGCAAAAGTTGTAGGGTTTATGTTAATTTGAGGTTTGGATTTTATTTGTAAGTACACATTCAGCATTTGTAAGCGCGGACTACACGTGTTTGTTTGTGGGCATACATCTGAAAGCTTTAAATAAATATATCCTTGCAACTTAGATTATAGATGCAACAATTATTAACCCGATTTGTCTAAATTTGTTCAAAATTCATCTCAATGTCAAAAATCACACTAATTTTAAAATAAACGCTTGGATACATGTTACTTTTGAGTTTTACTTTTTTCACTACTGTAATTTTTAAGGAACCGTCTGCTGATAATCATATGTGATATGTACTATTGTTATTCTGTGTTTGTTTATAATTTTTTAAATCTCAAATTGTTTTACAAAGAAATGCGGGGGGGGGGGGGTTATGATTTTTTGTCGTACCAGTATATTATGTAGTGTTGCAGCCCGCGTAGCTTTTAAAATATATCAGAGGTGTGCATCCCGTACAGGCACATGCACCTAATAGTTAGGCAAAATGTTGCAAAAAAACATTTGAACTTGATATTCCCATTTATAATTCCAAATTTAAGGTCAACGGGAGTCATCGTTATCACTTGAGTCAATTTTAATTGAGTCATTCTAAAGAATGTTAGAAAATATATATTGTGAAATGCACTTGCCTATATCTTATGCACGCGCCTGAAATATATGTATGTATGTGGCCCGAAGACAAAAAAAGGTTGAGTATCATTGCTATATATGCACACTTAAACAGGCGTTTAACTGGTGATTATAATCAGTATAATCCATAGTTATCACTCAGCTGATAGTCCCCGGCTTATGCAGAGACATTCCATGGATTAACCGCGTTTATTTAATATCCCCACCTCGGCCTTATGAGCCAAAGATTTACTCCAAGTATAAAACTAAACAATCGACTTAACTATAGCGTTTTCGAAAAATATACACTAAAATTGTTTCCTTGTTAGAACGACACAGTGACTAAACGACACATGAAATAACGAGAAATAACAGCACGACATTGACCTAACAACACGTGATGGATCAAAGCATCACATGAAAAAACATCACATGAGAAAACAACTAATCTAAGTTGTTAATATATGTAACATTAAAGATTCACATTATATGCATTTTCACAAGCAGACATTTATAAGTTCGCGCTTAAACATGCCGCATGTGGACCTACTATATAAAAACCCTAATCTCAAATGAACATACTCGTACACCCTGCAACTCCTGCCGACCTTCCCTGAAACAGGGGTGACATTGACGTAGTGAACCATTTTCTTCAGCATGGGTGGTCAGCCGCATACCAACCTATAAGTCAAATAAACACAAAACAGAAAACACCATAAACTGCATGACAAAAAAGTAAGACAAGAGAAACATGAGAAAATGCCACTCATGCATAATATTATTTGGTAAAGCTTTAAAAAAAAAAAAATGCCCCCGATTATCATTACTAGATAAAATAAAATCTGAATTAGCAGCACATAAAGAGCGACTTCTTACCGCGCTATCCCCGTGTGGAAGCAAAATAAATGTTTGTGTTGTGTGTGATGTTTTATCATGTGATGTGTTTTCATGTGCCGTTTATGGTATCTTTTGTTTTATGTATGTGATGTTTTGTCATGTGATGTATTTTCAGTGTTGTTTTGTCATAATCATGTGAAGAACTGTTATTGTGATGTTATGTCATGTGTTGCTCTGTCATATGACGCTATGTCGGTGTTATGACCATATTTGACCATAGCTTTGAACCTGGTTCAACAGATGTAATTGGATAATTATTCATTAATAATTCAATAATTTATTTAGTTTAAGGATTTAAATCAAACACTGTTTTATATTTTCGTTTTTAGATCATCGTCTGGTATATTTTTTTTTAAATAAAAGTCAATGGTACCATAAAGTATTACAATCAAATTATGTGGTCATTCAATAATTTGATTGTAATACTTTATGGTACCATCGACTTTTATTTAAAAAAAAATTATACCTGACGATGATCTAAGATCGAAAACGTTAGTAAAATTAAAGAATAAATAATTGTAAAAGTGAAAATATAAAACAGTGTTTGATAGAAATCTTTAAACTAAATAAATTATTGAATATGAATTTTCACAGTGTTAATACACAAACAATACAAAATATAATTAATGATTCATTAAAATAAATAATAATGAATTATTAATTGATGATATTAATACCTGTTTCTGGTCAGGCAGAATAGGTTGGTGAATTGGATTCCTCTTCACAAATCTATTTAAAAATAAAAAGTCATATGTCATTTTGTCCCTTTGCCCTTCTAGACTGTCAACACGAAAACTAAAAAAGTGCTTCTAGCGAGCGTTTTACTTTCAATGTATTTTTTAGTAAACGCTTTGATTGCGTTTAAACGTAAAGTCATACACTAGGTCCGAGACAAGTACAGATCGCTCCCATACCTCAAACAGGCTTTAGAATTCAGTACTTTACGTTTTAAACGCAAACATTGCAAAAATGCATGGTTCCTTAAACGCTCATTAGAGGCGCTGTTTTAGTTTATATGATATTTTTTATAAACGTTATTTAAAGGTTTATACTTTGAGTAAAGTTTAACTTAAACGATGTCGTGGTGAAATGTTTATAGTATATATATTTAAGAAAAGCTTGCAAATAATTCATGTTGTGCATTTTATATAGAGGATTTGAGAAAGCCAAGGTGTTAAAGAAAAAAGTAAATGGACAAATAAACAGGTTTACTTTTATTTCATTTAGACCAGTCTAATCTAATCTAAGTTGCAAAGAGATGTTACATTAGGAATTCACATTTAATGCATTCCCCCAAGCAGAGACGTATAAGTTCGCGCTATCACATGCCGCATGTGGACCTACAACATTAAAAACTCAATCTCAAATGAACATAAGCCCTGCAACTCCTGCCGACCTTCCCTGAAAAAGGGGTGACATTGGCAAAGTGAATCATTTTTACAGCATGGGTGGTCAGCCGCATACCAACCTATAAGTCAAGGAACATACACTACAAATAACATTTTAGACATAAACAAATGGATAAAGGTTAAAATCAAATACAAAATACACGAATTCTAATTTACAATTTACAAAAATTTGTAAAACTTGAGAAACCCTAGCCCTAGCCGCCAGCATTACAGATCAACCGCCATTTCTTTCAGTCCTTACATACTTCTTTCATTTCATCCAGAGTTATAATCTTCTTCATACAAGCTCTCCTTTTATCAGGACTTTACATATTTCGGAAATTTGGTCCATCCATACCTTTCTCGTTCTTCCTCTACCACGACATCCATGTTTTCTTGCAACATATACTTTCTTCGTCAGTCTTTCCTCATTCCACCTGTGATTCACATAAAAGCTTCTTATCTGCTCATGGATCCTGAGATGAGGACGTCCAGCCATCCTTCCAACTTTTAGGATGTCTTCCAGTCAGGTTGATCTTTTGGCATCTCATTATGGCTACGATATCGTATATGCGAGCCTTTGATGTGTCATTCTGGAGACATGATCTCTCCGAAATTACCTCCTGGATTTGCTCCATCTCACTATGTCCTCTATTTTACAGGTTTTTAGTTATGTGGTCATTTCGGATGCAATTTCGCAGTATTCTAAATACTTTCATTTCGGAAACAGGGCCATTTAACGCAACTAAGCTACACATATAGTGTAGCTTCTTACAGCGGTATTCCCGAAAGGTTTCGCATGTGGCAAGAATAACCTATTTATTTTTGCAAGTAAGGGGGCAGGCTTTACGCCACTTCATTTGTAGAGAGGGTCTCCCAGCTCCCAAGGGGGTTGCTACTCATTTCTTGTGTGTTAAACTTATAAGTATTTTACTTTGGGTTTGAAATAAACATCGAAACGGGAAATGATTTCTGATACCCTAGGTGGGGTTTTAGCCCGAGCTCTCGGGATGGAATGCAAACATTCTACCAACTGAGCTATCGATCGTACTACTCTAGGATTATGCTGGAGTGATGCTTTTCGGGATCTGTTGCCGTGGTCTGTGGGAGCTGGAGCTTCCGGACGTTTCGCCCATTTCTACGATGAGCGTCTATTTAGCGTGAATATGATGATGAAGATGATCTTGATGAGAACTGTGATGATCACAGTTGAAGAAGCCCATCTTAGAAATAGGCGAAACGTCCGGAAGCTCCAGCTCCCACAGACCACGGCAACAGATCCCGGAAAACATTACTCCAGCATCATCAGCCGGCCGTGTAAGCCCTGAACTACTCTAGGATTATGTGATTTAAGGGTGTAAACGCCTTTAAATCCCTCAGAATGTCGAGCCCTCTCTTGCAGTATTTGCGCCGGAAGTAGAAGCGGCATTCTGTCGTCCGTGCCGGAAATTGCCGATGGTCGGAGCTAACGCCGTTGCGAGTCAAGATGCACTCATTTATGACGTAGAGGCGCCGCTAAACGATAAAGTAGAGATACTCGGTTTTCATTGGCGAGTCGTGTTGAGGATTTGAGATAGGAATGGGCGATAAACATCGATAATTCAAAAGTACCGATATATTTTTTTTAAATATGGATATTTTCTTTGATACATCGATATTTTTTTCGTGGATCAAAAACGACTTGTTTTCTTGAAATTTTGTTTCTACCCCCGTTCGCGTAAACGACTATATTTGGAAAACATTATTTAACCTTTGTAAATGACGTGCCTACCAGCCCCCTCGTCAACGGTGTTTTTGAGACGAAATTTGAAGATATGTCTCCGATCGGTATTTTTTTTTTTAAGAATTTTTCAGATATTTTCAAAATATTGAAGCGTCCCCTTTTAACTATAATGCGGGAAATCTATAATAATGGTGAATTTACCACACGACCTGTCAAAAAAAAACTTCATTGGCAGTTGACAGAATTGCAAGTACTCAGAAATCGAGGTGCACAGAAATGCAGGTACGCAGAAATTCAGGTACACAGAAATTCAGGTACACAGAAATGTTTGTACACAGAAATTCAGGTACACAGAAATTCAGGTACACAGAAATGTTTGTACACAGAAATGCAGGTACATAGAAATAAAGGTACACAGAAATTCAGGTACACAGAAATGTTTGTACACAGAAATGCAGGTACACAGAAATAAAGGTACACAGAAATTCAGGTACACAGAAATGTTTGTACACAGAAATAGGGGTACTCATAAATGCAGGTACAAAAAAATCGAGGTACACAGAAATGTTACACAAAAATGCAAGTAAACTGAAATGCAGGCACATAGAAATACAGGTACACTGAAATGCAAGTACACTGAAATCCAGGTACTCAGTGATGTAGGTATACAATAATTGCGGTATACAGAATTGCAGGTACACAGATAAGAAGGTTCACAGAAATGCAGGTACTCAGAAATACAGGTACACAGAAATGCTTGTACACAGAAATGCAGGTGCACTGAAATTGGTTTCGTATTTGTTGCCAGCGTCGGCAGATCGAAAAAATACGATTACTCGTTATTGTCTCGCCCCGTGAGCGCTATGACGTCACGCCGCCTCTTGATTCGCCGTATAAATTGAACTGTCTGCGAGACAATGTTATGGATGTGCCGTCTCCCTTGTATTGTTCTTGTGTGTTCATCGTGCAATATGTGTGCATGCACCTGGGACGAATAGAAGAGTAAATAAATGTAATATGTGAGAGGAAATGAGAAATGAATACAAAGAAAAGGAAGATCGAGAAATTTGCGGCTGGATCTGATCGGTGAAATTGTGAAAAAATGGGTAAGGAATGAACGTAACTGGAATAATATCGAACAGTAAAGAGGTATAATCCACTATAGAATAATCTGGAACAAGCAAGAATCGTCCCTTTCGTACCTATATAAACGAGCCGTAATGGTACAGGGGGGAGGTCGATTGAGACATTGAGTCGTGAAGTCGATAAGCTAAGAGCTAGAAAAGTGATCAGTACATTGTAAACCGACATTGTGTAAAATAAATAAATTTCAGTTTGATTTAAAGAACCCAAATAAAATCATAACAATATGGATCTTAAATGTTAAAATATCTTTGCGACTTAGATTATAGATGTAAAGAAACTATAATTGCTTAGTTCCTTCAATATACATAATGTGGCGCTCTGTCAGCATGTAGGTACTGGCTCGACAGGTGGCCAGCCATTCAAGTTTTGATTTAAATATTAATATAGTTGAAAGAATAATCGTAATTGTAGTTTCTAAATTATTTCAGTACCATGAGTACGAGTCTTTTCACTTTACTCGAAGTATTGAGTATGTTGAAATGTATTGAAACTTGTTAAGCACCTCTGGCAAAACAAGTTTTGAAACCTTTACCCTTACAAGTTCACATACATTTTTTTCAAATACACAATACTTCGAGTAAAGTGGAACAACTCGTACTCAGGGTCCAGATAAGATATTTTTAATGTTTAATGTTTATTTCAAATAGTTAATTTGTATCTTAATTCCATTAACAATAAATTCTAAATTATTTCAGCAACTAAAACGGCCTTTCTGGAGAAACCTAACCTAAAAGAGAAGGAGAAACGTAACCATTACATAGATATACACAGGTCTTCTACGAAAAGAAATATTGCTCTACGTCTGCGTTTCAAAACAATCTCACAACAGTACATATAGTTAGTATTCCTCGTAAACCAGATGGTGCTTTCCAAGAACTGCACCGGCAAGGTGTGCACTTGATATCCACCTGACATGGCAGAAGACTGAAGGGAAAAATGAAAAAAATAAAACTATTTTAACTGCAAGTAACTGCGTAACTTCCTCTCGATCACGTGATTTAAAAATTATGATAACTGCAAGACCGGTCCGTAGTTCAGTGGTAACGCTTCGGACGCTGAATGGAAGGTTGTGGGTTCGAATCCCGGCGGAGCACAAAAAATATACCATTTATATTTTCAAATTTGCTCTTGCTGGGTTGAAAAATTCATAAACCTTTTACCAATGACCAGTCACCAAAGTTCCATCCAGCCCTACAGCAACTGGGTCTTGCTTGAGAATTGGCGCTTTGTTGCGACGACGACCAAGCTCGTGAAACGGTCGATAGCTCAATTGGTAGAGTGCTTGCATTCCATGCCGAGAGCAAGGGTTCGATAGCAAGGTTTACTCAGCCTTCACAAGTGATGAAAACCAGAAAAACCTTCAAGTTCAACTGAAAGTGGTTGGTGTGAGGCCGGCCCCCTTACGCGTAAAAATAAATAGGTCCCGAATAGCCACATGCGACCCCTTCGGGGATAATGCAGGCAAAAAGTTACACTATATGTGTAGCTTAGTTGCGTTGCATCTGGAGGAGGACATGAGGACCGTGTCACGACAAAATGTCCACCCACACAAATGTCGACTAATCTTATTTAAGTTGCAAAGGTAATATGTAGCATTGGGGAATCACATTATATGCATTCCCACAAGCAGACACGTATAAGCTCGCGCTTGCAAATGCCGCATGTGAGCCTACACCATATAACCCAAATCTGAAATTAACGTAAACCCTGCAACTTTAGCTGACCTTCCCTGAAACAAAGGTGACATTGACGATGTGAAACATTTTTTATAGTGTGGGTGGTCAGACGCATACTAACCTATAAGTCAAGGAACAACGTGTTTGCTTATTGAAATGTATTTGCAACTTAGATTATTATAAGCGAAACAAGCACTGGAGGGACGTTGTGTCTATTTATTTGCACAATCTAAGACCGTGCTTGGTGAGCATGTGTTCTCACGTCATCCACATGATAAAGGGCGGCACAGCCAAGGTTATTTTATATGCATCGTGCAACGTAAATCTCACATACATATTTCATAGCATTCTACGGAGATATAAACTGCATCTTTGCAATCTTGGAATAAATTTTCTACAAAATGCAAAAATAATCAATCAGGGACGAGCATGCCATTCAGAATTTGAAAAATGCTTTTTTTTTTAAGAAATCCTGTGCGGGAGACTCCCTAGATTCTAGAATATGTCACTTGTTGTAGTGCCGCAGAGGTGTACAAGCTTGATCGTCGCTACAAAGCGCCAATACTCAAGCAAGACCCAGTTCCTGTAAGGCTGGATGGACCTTTGGTGACCGGTCATTGGAAAAGGTTTATGAATTTTTGAACCCAGCGAAGAGCAAATTTGAAAATATAAATGGTATATTTTTTGTGCTCCGCCGGGATTCGAACCCACAACCTTCCCATTCAGAATCCGCTGATTCGTGATTGAAAGGTAGTGGGTTTGAATCTCGGCGGAGCATACAAAATAATTACTTTTATAATAACTACTCATGTTCAACACTAGATTAAAAAAAATCTACCTATAGCAAAAAACGGTCACCACGGGTCCATCCAGGCTTACACCAACTTGGTCTTGTTTGAGAATTGGCGCTTTCTTCAGTGACGTACAAGGTCGCAGAGGGCTCTTGAGGTGTGATTTACACAAAAACAGCGCTCACCAAATGAATCATACTAATATCATTATTATTTATATTGAAATTGAAATTTATGTTTGAACTAAAACAGCGCCGGTTAGATCCCTCTTTTGTCTAATGGACGATGGCTCTGACTCTTAGCTGACAGATATCATTGAGTTTATATTTATTTATTTAAATTACTTATAAATAAAGTTGATTCATTAATAGTTGATAATGTGAAAATCCGTTTCCGTCCAGCAAGATCCAAGTTGGAGAATAGCATTCCTCTTCACTAATTATATTTTTGGTTTTATTTTTTATACAAACTTCAATTCGTATAATTTTGTTGCTTGTTGTGTGTATTAGTGTTGTATTGGATTGTTTTCACTATTTCACTTCATTGATTTTCGTTTTTTCTTCTTCAATCACTTTCAGTTTAGGTGGGGATTTCCCAGCTCCCGAGGGGGCTGGTTCTCATTTCTTGTTAAGGCTGAGTAAACCTTGAGATCGAACCCTTGCTCTCGGCATGGAATGCAAGAATTCTACGCGTAAACTTTCTAATATATCCATATTATATATTTTTGTATTAGTAAATATATATATATATTTTTTTTTTTTTGATTATTATTAAGCTCTAAGTTAATACAAACGCAAAAATAAAGCTTTGATAAATTTAAAAAGATTTTTGATATTCCACCGTGTGATGTGCATTTGAGATGCAAAACTTTTTGTGAATGTAGAACGGACGAGTGTTTAAAATAAACAAGGCGTTAAGGAAACTCTGCTAGTAAAAATATGCAAATAATCTGCATATTTATTTTCATAACCCGCCCGTCTCTACTTTATCAAAGCGTACCTAATGCATATATCGTCATAGGAAGGCTAGGCTGTTGGAGTGGGATAAAAGGCCAAAATCTAATACATATTTTTTTATGGATTTCTGTGCGGGAAACTCCTTAGATTTCAGAGACTGTAAGTTCACTCGTTCCCACTTGTCGGGTATCGGATCCGTATATTCATCGGAGGTTCCAGTTGTAGGGCATTTCGGACAAAATCAGTTTCCGACAAGTGTGAATAGCTCTATACATAATGTTCTGCCACTGGAACCTCCGATCAATATACGGATCCGACACCCGACAAGTGGGAAGGGTCTTTGACATTTTTTGTAGTGTCGCAGAGATGTTGGTGATATGCTGGTTTATGTCCTGATCGATCCTAGCAGGGCTGTTAGCTGCATAGTGTTGTGTTGTGTGTTGCATTGGGTTGGCCTTGTTTTGAGACACTGAAAGGAAGTGGCGTTTGGTAGATCGGAGCAGGCCACTTGCTGGAGCTTGTGGAGCAAAGATATATTTAAATTAAAGGCTCATATTTAATGCATGCCCACAAGCAGACACGTGTAAGTTTGCGCTTACGCGTGCAGTAAAAATAAAACCATACCTCACTTATTCATGTGAGGTTATATTCATAAGCAATTCTTGCTGACCCTCCCTGTTACTAGGGTAGAATTTTTTTCAAAAGTGAACCATATTTTTCTGCATAGAGGGCCAGTTCATACCAATCTAAGGATGTCAGATGTGATTTTCCTTTTCGGTGTTGACTTCACATCCAAAATAAAACACCGATGAGGTTTACTCAGCCTTCACGAGATATGAGTACCGGCTGCCTTAAAAGTTGAGAAACCCCCACTTCAACTTGCCTGTAAAAATAAATTCGTTCCGCACACTTCATGCAACCTCTTCGGGGATAATGCGCTAAGAAGTTGCTTCATTTATGTGCTCACATTCAATTGATGCGGTTACCAACAAACGTCATTTCATTTTTATAATAAAGATGTGCTCATACTCGATTGATGCGGCTACCAACGAACGTCATTTCATTTTAATAATAAAGATAAATAACAAAATGTCACTTCAGTTACTTTGTCTTTCTTGCAATAATACCTACATGACGTGTGCGTTCTACCCCAGCCTCCGTCGAGAGAAATCTTTGTTCAGTTTTTTTGCGTCTGTACCGCGGTCCACGCTGCAGGAGTGCTGTGTAGATTTTTGCTCGGCTCTGAAGGGACCCACGAGATGTGAGGTGGCAGACCCGGCTTGTTAGAACACTGCTAAGTGACAAACAGAACTTGGCCACCCTTACGTAAGCACGACTAAGGCTGTGCAGATTTTTTTAGGACGAACCTTGCCATCACTTTGATTTCTTTTCGATTGTAATATTTTCTGCAGTCACTCCATACATTTATTTTCCATGCACCGATGTAGTAGCTCCATGCATTTTCTTTTTTTTCTTCTCTGTGTACTTTTATTATTTTTTCTTATTAAAAAAAAAATTGACTGATTTATTTGGAGCGCTGTTTATGTGTGTATCACATCGCAAGAGCCCTTTGCGAGCTTGGTCGTCGCTGTAGGAAGCGCCAATTCTCAAGCAAGACCCTGTTACTGTAAGTCTGGATGGATATTTTAATGACCGGTCTTTGGTAAAGGTATATCAATTTTTCAACCCAGCGATGAGCAAATTTAAAAATATAAATTGTAGATATTTTTGTGCTCCACCGGGATACGAACGCACAATCTTCCATTTACGAGTCCGAAGTGTTACCATTAGAATACAAACCGATCAAATTGATGCAAATAATACTTTAATTGGATTAATTATTGATTAGAATCTGTCGAAAAATATAAAATGATATTCTAGTGGAGTCAACCTAAATAATAAACGAATTCCCATTTTTAATTTGAAGTGAACCATGCTTTCTTTCACCTTTCTGCGTCCCCATCTCTCCCATCTGCAGTTGTGATCTTGCCTCACCCAGTCTCCCACACAGGAGGACTTCCATTGTCTCCATGCTCCATCCCTGCTTCCTTTTTCTCATCTTCATTTCTTTTCTGCAGTAAAAGTAACCGCCCCAGATAGCATTCTTCTCGACGCTGTTATACTTCTAAAACAACACAACAGCACACGCAAAAACAATGTTATACTTCTTCATGAAAAAAGGTCAACATGTCTACCAGTATATTTTCTAATTTTTACACATTTACAACGTGAAAACATGGAGTTATATTAATTGCATGCCCACATGCAAGTACATAGTTCGCGCTAACGCATACTCCATGTGTACGTACAAAATAAACCAAACCTCACATGCACATATGCCTTTCCCTAAGGAACAATTAATAATAAAAATAATGTTCCACACTTTTAAAGCGCCATTTCGTAACTAACGCCCCTTCAAAGGCGCTTTGTAGGATTGTCCTCCTATTTAGGGATGTTATGGGAATGCATACGGATATGGATACGGATATAAAAAAAAACGCAACTAAGCTACACATATAGTGTAACTTCTTGCCTGCGTTATTCCCGAAGGGGTCGCATGTGGCGCTTCGGGACCTATTTATTTTTACAGGTAAGGGGGCCGGCCTCACACCAACCACTTTCAGTTGAAGTGGGGGTTTCCCAGCTCCCGGGGGGGCTGGTTCTCATTTTTTGTGAAGGCTGAGTAAACCTTTGAGATCGAACCCTTGCTCTCGGCATGGAATGCAAGCATTCCTACCAATTGAGCTATCGACCTTTTTACGAGCTTGATCGTCGTCGCTACAAAGCGCCAATTCTCAAGCAAGACGCAGTTGCTGTAAGGCTGGATGGACCTTTGGTGACCGGTCATTGGTAAAGGTTTTATGAATTTTTCAACCCGGCGAAGAGCAAATTTTAAAATATAAATGGTATATATTAATTGAGCTCCGCCGGGAATCGAACCCACAACCTTCCCATTCAGAGTCCGCAGTGTTACCACTGAGCTACGGACCGGTCATTTATCGGTCGATATGGATACGGATATTAGAATAATATTATTACAGTTTCGGATACCAGTATGGAATTATTTCGGATATTCACTAGTTACGGATGGTTTCGGTTACGAATATTATTTTTTTAAGAAATTGTACAAACATGATAAATCCTTGACTAATAGGTTGGTATGAGGCTGACCTTCCATGCACTGTAAAAACTTGGTTCACTTTTGCCAATGTTGCCCTGTGCTTCAGGGAAAGGCGGCAAGGGTCTATTTTTAAGGTTCTGTTGTTTTAATGTTATTTATTATTTGTATTCCTTGTGTTATAAGTTGGTTTGAGGTTGACCACCAATACTGTACAAAATGGTTCAACTTGCCAATGTGACCACCGCTGTTTCAGGGAAGGTCGGCAAAAGTTGCAGGGTTTATTAAAGATTTTAAATTATGATTACGGTCGTTAGACATTTTAAAGAATGGAAAATACGGATTTTACTGACCGTGCCAAAGAGAAGAACAATTTTCTCTACGTTTCGTCGGAGTCGTATCCGACGTCCTCAGGAGACGTGTGTCCTCTACAAAGAAGAACCACGAACTGTTGAATTATTGTTGTTTGATCGAGGCCGAAGGTTGTAGGTAATTTTATTAACCTTCGGTGAAACATCCATAGGTGTCGCTATAGACCCAGTTGTACCGAAGGACGATATTATGGCTTCTTGTGAAATCGTCCGATGAATGAAAGGGTGGATCATTGAAGTTAGTACTGGCCTCCTTATACTGGAAAGTTTGTAGCTGTCATCTCTGTTGAAGTTGGGGTGCCTGTGTATTTCGATTGCTTCCTTCACAAGTCGGGGGATGAGTAATCTTTCTTTAGATAGAATCTTTGTTTTATCAAATCTGATAAGATGATTCACCCCTTTCTGTGAATGTTCACAAATAGCAGACTTGTTCGGGTTATTCGTCTTAACTGCACCAATATTTTCCTTGAATCGGGTGTTGATGCTGCGCTTGTTATGTCCAATATATTGTTTTCATTCTTTTTAAATTGCAGGATTTATGTTCATTTGAGGCTTAGATGTTAATTTGAAAGTTCACATGCAGCATTTGTAAGCGCGAACTTATCGTGCCTGTTTGTGGGCATGCATTTAATATGAATTTTAATGTTAGTAGGTATATCTTTGCAACTTATATTATAGATTATTATAGGTTGCAAGATTAATGTGAGGCTTAGTTTATTTTGTAATTACACATGCAGCATGTGTAAGCACGAACCTACGGGAAGAAATTAACACGGATGAGACAAAAATGGGGTTTTAACACGCTGTTCAATTGCAATAATAGCGAGGGCGCCATTTATCAAAATGTCGCGAACCCGCTTACTAAAATTAATATTCATACCCCAAGAAATGTGGCAGCCGTCCAAAGGACGTTAGAACCACACAACACTACGACTTTAAATTTATTAATATTTGGACGAATTATTTTATGAGCACTGTTTTTGCGTGAAGCACACGTCAAGAGCGCTCTGCGAGCTGGGTCATCGATGTAGAGAGCGCCAATTCTCAATAAAGACCCAGTTGGTGAAAGGCTGAATGAACCTATGGTTACTGGTCTTAAAGGCAAGTTGCTGTAAGCCTGGATGGACCTTTTCATGACCGGTCATTGGTAAAGGTATATTATTTTTTCAACTCAGTGAAGAGAAAATTGAAAAGTGAAATTTTTTTCGTGTTATGTCGGGATTTGAACCCACTACCTTTCAAAAACGAATCCGAAGTGTTTATCACTAGACTACGAACCGGTCACCTGCTACTACTTGATCACACAAACACAAACAGTTCCTCGTTATTTCAATATCGCCGCCACCAACTAATCAGGATAATTTTTCATGTGTTTTAAAAGCCTAGACCTCACCATGTGACACACGCTGTCCCTGCTTCGAGTTGACAAATTTAAATATGTTTTTTGCACACTCTCGGGCTCCCTTCTTTGACCAAAAAAAACATTTAAAAAATGTTACTCATCATCATACTCGAGTAAAAGTGACCATCTCATCATCATCATCATCATGTTTGGTTTGACAGCCTGGGATGAATCTTGATTTCCTTGATAAACCGAACTTTTTTAATGTCTAACGGTGCTATTCTTAGACTTTTTAGTCGCCCGTTGAGCCCACGCTTTGACAAACTAATGATGCATTTGTATGAAGAACTGTCAATCCAAGATGGCCGCAAGTGAACAGCTGATTATTCTTAATACACATATTACCAAAATTCGGTAGGTGGTTATGAAACTTTCAGCCAAGGCATCATTAATTTGTCAAAGCGTGGGATCAACGGGTGACTAAAATGTCGAAGAATAGCCATATATCACTCCATTGTTTTTCTTTTCTACAAACTGTGAACGCACGCAACGAAACTAAGTGTAACTTCTGAAGGGTTTCGCATGTAGCGAGTGGAAATTATTTATTTTTACGGGTAAGGGGGCCTTACGCTAACCACTTAGTTGAAAAAGAGGAAGGGGCTGGTACTCATTTCTGGTGAAGGCTGAGTAAGCCTTACCGGTATTTAATTTCGGGTTTTGAAATAAACACGGAAACGAAATATAATCATTTTTGACACCCTCGGTGGAATTAGGACCAGAGCTGTCGGCATGGAATGCAAGCACTCTACCAACTGAGCTATCGACCGGACCACGCAAATAAAAAACTGTCTTCCTCGAACTTGCTTACTTGCGGATATTTACTTACCGGTACTATACTTACCGGTCTGTAGTCCAGTGGTAGCACTCCAGACTCGTAATTGGTAGGTTGTGGGTTCGAATCCAGGCGGAACACAAAAAATATATCATTTATATTTTCAAATATGCTCTTCGCTGGGTTGAACAATTCATAAAACCATTACCAAAGACCGGTCACTTAAGGTCCATCCAGCCTTACAGCAACTGGGTCTTGCTTGAGTATTTGCGCTTTCTACAGCGACAACCAAGCTCGCAGAGCACTCTTGAGGTGTGATACACACAAAAACAGCGCTCACCAAATAAATCATCCTAATATTATTATTATTATGAGGCTGACCACTTTTAATGTAATAAATGCTTCCCTGTCCTATGAAAGAGCGGCAAAAGTTGCAGGTAATACGAGTTTTAGGTATACACTGCTGATGTTGATACTGGAATGTTTTGTTTTCTGGCATATGTTGCCGTGGGCTTTGGAAGCTGGAGTTTCCGGACGTTTCGCTTATGTCTACGATGGGCTTTTTCAGCGTAAAGATGAAGTGATGATGATAATGTTGATGAAATTGTGATACCTACAGTTTATTTTCTTTTGAGATTTGTTTTTTTTTTATTTAGTAAGTACACATGTAGCATGTGAAAGTGCTCAATCACACGTGTCTGCTTGTGGATATGCATTCAATGTTAATCGTATTTTTTAATACCCTCACAACTTAGATTATAAATTATCAAAAGAAAAACGTTACTTAGTCACTTCTTCCTGTATTACAATTGTAATAAAAGTGATTCTATGTTAAAAAAAACTTCGTGTTGCTTGACCCCTTTCAAAAAATGTATTTTTTCTAGCACCGGAATTTCCATAGACAAAAAATCTGACACAGAAAGGAGATTTTATCCTTATTTTTTTTATTTTATTCTTATATTTTTTTATTTATTCTTATTTTTATTATTTTTTTAATGTCGCATTTTCACTTACACGAAAATGTCAACAAATAAAATGAAAACAAATTAATTTTTCAACCCAGCACAATTTCTCATCTTTGTTTTATTTATTTTATTATCACACGTGAATTTCAAAAGATTTATTTTTAAATCAAGTTGTATTAAATTCATGCTACGCGTGGGTATTGTGAAATTTAATTTGAACAAAAAAATAACATTACAAAAAATCAAAAGATATTCTGTTTTCTCTGGGTTTATTGTTCAACTCATCATCATCATCAGTGGTACGACCGGTTGATCAACCGCAGCCATCGCTGTCTCTCCAACGCCTTCCTCCTCCAGTCCCATACTCCTACCGCATGGCAGTCTGCCACCACTCCGTCCAGCCACCTTAATCTGGGTCTTCCCACTGTCCTACGCCCTTTTGGTTTCGACATCGCTAATTCATTTTTCTTTCATCTTTCTAAGACTCCGATGGTCCATTCATTAGGAAGGGTAGATCGACAAGATTTTCAAGGCTTATGTTCATGTGAGGTTTTGTTTATTTTGATATTACAAATGCTGCATATGTCAGCATAAACTTATATGTACGGCGTGCCTAAAATATGAATCATAAATTTTAAGCAGCATAGACTATTATGGATTTGCTAAAGAGCATTTATTTTGGCAGTCCCTTGAATTATAGGTCGGAATGAAGCTGACAACCCATGCTGTAACAAGTTGGCTCATTTTTACCTATGCCACCCCGTTTCAGGGCAAGGCGGCAGGAGTTGCAAGGTTTATGTTCATGTGGGGTTTGGTTTATTTTATCAGTACACATGCAGCATACGTAAGCGCGTGCTTGTGGGCATGAATAAAATATAAATCTTAATGGAACACAAAATAGATTATAGTTCATTCTTGTTGGGGATCGAACCCTACCCGTCTTGCTTTAAACGCAAGCGTTGGCCATAAATACACTTAAAAAAATTTAATGTATAATTTTTATTATTCTTGGTATAATAATAATATTTGAAAAAAAAGAGATAACATTTTTATTTGCGAAAATATTTTTTTATAAGTATGCTGGCATTTCCTACAATTTGCGAATTTTGTAATCTTTCACATTTCAAAAGCACAAAGGAACATTTAAATTGCCTTCTACAGACAAACATAATAAATACACATACATACACTTGTATACAAACATACATTCATACTTGCACTCGTACATACAAACAAATATTTTTACTTTATTATAACTCGTTAGAAAGAAGAAATACGTTTTTTGCGTGTATGACTTTCAAACGATCATTCAACATTCACCATTCTTTTTCCTTTATTTCACTCCGTATGAACTGGTTATTCATAACGCAACTAAGCTACGCGTGTAGTGTAGCTTCTTGCTTGCGTTGTCCCCGAGCGGATCGCTAGTGGCGATTCGGGACCTATTTATTTTTATACGGGTAAGGGGGCCGGTCTTACGCCAACCACTTCAGTTGAAG
Source organism: Agapetus fuscipes (assembly GCA_951799405.1). Classification (NCBI taxonomy): domain Eukaryota; kingdom Metazoa; phylum Arthropoda; class Insecta; order Trichoptera; family Glossosomatidae; genus Agapetus; species Agapetus fuscipes. The sequence goes on along the minus strand of OX637357.1, from coordinate 11,653,779 downwards.
TGGGGGTTTTCCAGCTCTCGAGAGAGCTTGTCGTTATTTCTTGTGAAAATATTCACAACACGTTTGATCCGTAGCTCATCCATGGATCATTATTTTTTTGTGTGGAAAATTCACCATAGATGGCGGTTAAGTCATGGATGATTAACCTAAAAACCTAAAGTGTTGATCAGATGGAATAATAAGCAATATTTATAGTGCCGTTTTGTGATAAATCACAACAAGGACACTATTCGACTGTAGCATCACAGAAACAAACATGTTTTCAATCCCGACCTAAGCTCACTTGCACTCTCTACGGCTCTAAGCTCATGGGGTAGGGCATTCCACAGCACAGAACCGGCTATGCAAAAGGCACGTTTCAGTACCCTTAGTACGAGTTGCAAAACTTGAGTAATGTAAAGTTTACGGCAATTATTAAAGTGTGATTTCCCCCAAAATCTGCCGTTTTTTTTGTTTGAACTTGATTTTATTCATCCCTGTAACTCTTTTGCTAAGACCACAAAGTGTAAGAAACAAAAACGGCTGATTTTAGGAGAAATCACGCTTTAACATTTTCCGTACACTTTACTTTTCTCAAGTTTTGCAACTCGTACTAAGGGTACAGGGTTAACTTTATTCCATCGGTTTGGAACAATCAATGTATTCACAGCAGTACTACTTGCAGATCTTTTAATGTCAGCCTTTTACCCTCCACTGTGTCCATCACACAAAGTTCACAAATTGTAAGCTAGTGAAGCTGGTCTCTAAGGGCCAGTTGACCATCCTCCAATCAATATTTGATTGACACATCAAATTCGATTGCGTAATTCTGGTAAGGACTTCGATTTACTATTTCTCGGAAGTGGGTTATAATAGGAATTTGAACAGCAAAGATGATGTACATCAGCTGGTTTACGTACATGCAACCAAATTTTTGATTTGTTGGGAGAAATCACTGCTAATTTTTAATTTTGTCTGATATGAGTTTGGTGCAACAGGCCCTTAATATTGGGGTAATGGAAGCAATATTATTTTATTTATATATTAGACTTGCTCCCATATTGAGCACAGATTTAAGTCTGTTCAACTGCACACACGGTAGGCCACTGGAATACGTGATATTTTCATTCCTCGGAACAGTCATAACGTGTCCTAGATACATAAGCTTTCCCACTTTAAATAATAATAATTAATTGGCCAATTTGTATATAGCGCCGTTTAGCGGCACTAGCCCAAGGGCGCTTCATGTTTGAATGTCATTCATGGGTAAACGCACAAGCTTGTTGTATGTCCCGCAATCATCTGTGGGATGTACTACCTTTAATATTCCTCCCTCTGAGTTAGGTTGAGCTAAACTTTCCGTACATTTATTTCTTGTTTAACTTGTATCCTAATTCTAAACGGAAGAACCGTTCCTCCTCCCTCCATTTAAAAGCCCCTATATATTAATTCAATGAGAGTTTAAAACATTTTTTAAGCGACCCTAAGTAGGACCCTTCCAGATTTCAGAGAATCTGGAGGTCTACGACATTTGTTGGAGTGACGCAAAGGTGTGGGTGATGTGGAGGCTAACAAATTATTTTGCAGTAAATAATTGAATTAATTTGTTGTTATTGTTAAAAAACGCAACCAAGTTACACAGGGAAGGTCGGCTGAAGGACTGCAGGAAAAAGCTGCAGGACTTGTGTTCATTTGAGATTGGGTTTTATATTGTAGGTCTACATGCGGCATGTGTTAGCGCGAACTTATACGTGTCTGATAGTGGGAATTTGATGTTTGGATTTAAATTTGTAAGTAGATGCTAATGCAGCACCTGTAAGCGTGAATTTACACGTGTCTGCTTGAGGGCATGTATGTATTTAACATGAGTTCTTAATGTTTATTTATAACATTGCAACTTAGATTATAGATAGACTAGTACCTAAATGAGTGTCAAAAAAATAAATATATTTACGTTGCAATTTTAAAATGAACGCTAACGCTAACTAAACGCGCTACTAAGCTACACATATAGTGTAACTTCTTGCCGCGTTCTCCTCGAATAGGTTGCATGTGTGGCGACTAGTGAACCTATTATTTTCACAGGTAACGGGGCCGGCCTTAAGCCAACAACTTCAGATGAAGTGGGGGCTTTCCAACACATGAGCTGGTGCCTACTCATTGCTTGTGGTTTGAAAAAAAACACCATAACGGGAAATTATTTCTGACACCATCGGTGTCACCCTCTTTGAACCTTCTCGCTCTCGCTCTCGGCATGAAGCGCAATCACTCTACCAACTGAACTATCGACTAAACTGGATTTTTTTTATTTAATAATATTCTTTATATTTGGAGTAAAGAATCTCATTTTACGGGGTCAGCCTTACGCCAACTACATAGCTTGAAGTAGGGATTTCCCTGCTCCCAACGACGTAATCGCCTAACGCAACTAAGCTACACATACAGTGTAACTTCCAGTAACCAAAAGGGTTGCATATAGCGAGTGAACCTATTTATTTTTACAGGTCTTACAGGGGGCCGGCCTTACGCCGGTCACTTGAGTGAAAGGGGGGGTTTCCCAACTTCCGAGGGAGCTGGTACTCATTTTTTGTGAAGGCTGAGTGAAACTTGTAAGTTTTTTTTATTTTAAGAGATAAAAAGAAAAACCACTTTGTTTTAGATAAAACAAAATGGTTTTTCATTTTATCTCTTAAGATGAACGATTACAAAGTTAATGCCTGTACAATCATTTTATTTATTTAAGATTTTAAATTAACACCGAAACGGGAAATCATTTCTAACACCCTCGGCGGGATTCAAACCCGAGCTCTTGGCATAAAATGCAAGCACTCTACCAACTGAGCTATCACACTATACACTAACCACTTATTTTGTAGTGGAGGTTTTCCTGCTCCCAAAGGAGGAGTTTCTCATTTGTTCTGCAGGCTGAACTTAATAGCAAGGCTTACCTTGCCGGTTTTTTTTTTTGGTTTGAATTAGAAATCGTAACGTTTCTGGCACCCCCACTAGGGTTCAAACCTTAGCCCTCTGACATGGAACACAAAAATTCTACCAACTGAGCTATCGACCAGTTATCTCATCGCAATTTGTTTGTATATACTTTAACTTTACTATTGCTACTGCCAAATAAAGTAAAAAGTAAGGAGTACACATAATAATTAAAACAAACTGGTCAAAAGCTGCGCGGGATCCGGCGTCATTAGATCCCGGGTCTGCGCGAGATGCGAGATACGAGATCTCCATTAAGTTGGAAGTTTCTGTTGGTGTTTCTTGGAAGGCGTCGGCGTCGCGGCGCGCGGAGGAAATATTTGCATTAGTAATGAGGATTACCTTTTGACGGGATTCAACGCAATGACTGCCGCAGACGAGATAGCCGAAACCATGATAAAATAAGTCAAAAGTATGACTTTCAGGATAACTCGTCAAAAATTATATATCGCCACGCTAGAGACGAGACAGTCCACTAAAAATACAAGATAGTCCAGTTGGTTAGAGTGCTTACATTTCATGCCGAGAGCAAGGGTTCGATCCCTCAGAATCTCAGATCTGAAGAAATGATTGCCCGTTTCGGTGTTTATTAATAATAGGTAGGGGAAAAAGTTTCTTCGCATTATATATGAAAAATTGGTTTAGGAACTTGATTATAACAAGATAACATCTGTGTGTCTCTTTTTTAGTACACAAATCGACTCAGATGCTCCATCTTTATCTTTTATATTGATCGATGCTTTTCATAAACAAGATATTTTTAATCTAAAATGCAAAGATATATCACATTTAAGATTTATATTACTTATAAATGCATTCCCACAAGCAGAGACGAATAAGTTTGCATGTGAACCTACAATATGAAACCCAATTTCAAATGAACACAAGCCCTGCAACTTTTGCCGACCTTCCCTGAAACAGGGGTGACATTAGCAAAGTGAACCATTTTTTTTTACAGTGTGGGTGGCCAACTTCATATCAACATAAGTCAAGTAATTATAATTATGATTGATGAATAACCTAGGTACTCAGTTTTTTTATCGTTACCTCCCACAACATAAATTATTCTGGTGGAACATTTTGATTGCTGACGGTGCAGCAGGGGTTTGCTGGGCTCGGCGCTCTCCAGGATGCGGAAGCGAAACTTTCTTGTCGGCAGCGGCTTCCTCTGCAGGCTATTCACCAGCCGGAGAGAGGAGAGGAGCAACTGTCGAAATAAAGAAGATACGGACAAAGAAAACGAGGAAGACCGAAGAATTCAAATCGCTCGATTATACCAGACAATGGATGTGAAGCGTGGATTAAAGAAATGAAATAATTACCATAGCGGTCAAACTGAAAAAAACGAAGAAAACGTATTTGAGAAGCTCATTATTTGTTCAAATATATTGTAGTGTTCTTAGGGTTCTAATGTTTTAAAATTTAGAATGATGGTCTTCTTAATTGAAACATCCGGAGATTTATTTATTTAAGTTCACAATTTATTTTACACTCGTTCACTTGTATGGTTGACTTTCACTGTCTGTCTTGTAATGGCTAAGAGTCCGTTTTCACTTGTCGGGTGTCGAACCCGTATATTAATCGGAGTTTCAGTGGCAGCACATTTCGGACCAAATCGGTTTCCGATAAGTGTGAATAGCTTCATACATAATGTTCTGCCACTGGAACCTCCGATTAATATACGGATCCGACACCCGAGAAGTGAGAACGAGCTCTAAGAGTATCTGGAGACTCAACTGCTTGCAGGCAATTCACGCCTTATATAGCTACTACAATCAAAACATTCTGGGCTTAGATTCGTCTGGAAACATCTATCATATTCCACAAGGTTCCAATCACGTTCCAATACTTATACTACTAATATATAATATTTGTTTACTATAGGTACTTAATAATAATTAATCTTACAGCTAGAGTCTATATACACCTACCCTATTTATTTTGTTTAAACCTAAGTACTATTTACATAATAATGTTATAAAGTCACTAATATCGCTACTAAGCCACATATTTTATTTATTTATTAATTTTTATTTTATCAAATAGATTTGTGAAGCGAATTCACCAACCTATTTTGCCTGGCCAGTTGTCTTCATGCGAAAGTAAAAGCTTGTGTGCATGCAATGACATCTGTTGAACCAGGCTTGAAGTTAAGGTCAAATGGGCCAGACGGGAAACGAACCAGCGTTTTTCTATTTCAAATACGCTAGTCAAGAATAAGGACTTGTAGTGTAACTTCTACATACTTAAGTATAGCCGGACGTATACATAGTGTACTTCTTGCCTGCAATTCGCGAACTACCTATATATTTTAACGGGTAAGGGACCGGCCTCACACCAATCAATTCAGTTGAAGTGGGGGTTTACCAGCTCCTGAATGGCTGCGTTCTGATATCTTGTGAAGGCTGAGTACACATTGCCGGTATTAATTTTTTGTGTTTTGAAATAAACATCGAAACGGGAAATCATTTCTGACACTCTAGGTGTGGATCGAACCGGAGCACTCGGCATGGAATGCAAGCATTCTACCAACTGAGCTACCGACCGGACTATTTACGAGCTTAGTCGTCGCTACACTACAAAACGCTAATTCTCAAGAAAGACCCAGTTAGTGAAAGGCTGAGTGGATCTGTGGTGATTGTGTCTGTTTATGGGCAAGCATTTAATATGAATTTGAAATGTTAATATATCTTTGCAACTTAGATTAAATCGTTGAACATTAGACTACGGGCCAGATAATCCTAAACGTATACCGAGAAATGATAGGAAAAATGTGCTAAGGTAAAAGGAAGGATATAGGTGGGCTGATCTTTATAGCGTGTTTGGAATAGAACAGCGTTGGTTCGATCCCCGCCTTTGTCATTTGACCATAAATTTGACCCTGGTTCAACAGATGTTATTGGGTAATTATCAATTTATAATTCATTAAAATAAACAATAATAAATTATTATTAATTGATGATATTAATACATATTTCTGGCCATGCAGAACAGATTTGTGAATTGCATTCCTCTTCACAAATATATTTAAAAAAAAAAAGTTAAGCATTTTTTACAGTGTGTGTGTTCAGTTTCACACCAACCAATCAGTCATGAATTGATTATGATAATACCTGTTTCTGACCAGGAAAAACAGATTGTTGAACTGCATTCTTCTTCAAAAAAATATTTCAAAAAAATATTTAAAAAAAAAATAAAGTCGTACAGCATATTTTCAATGCTAACTTTGTTTGTTTTTTAATCCGTTTTTTTTTGTAAATATTTTTATGCAGCCCGCGTAATTTTAATTTTTGGTTTCAGGTACCGCCGGGTAAAGCCATTAGGGTCGTGTGTAACGTAACCCGAGCTCAAAGTCCGGCCTTAAAAATATGGAAAGTTATAAAAACATAAAAATGTGTTCTCTCTTAAGCCGAGTTTATGAATAATTTAAGTGCCCGAAAGAAAAAGGTTTCCACAATAACAATTAGTTGCGATTAATATTTCTGGCTGTAAACATTATTAACCTTGAGTTTGTTCATCAACATCTGTACCCGTAGTACGAGTTTTTTTCACAATACTCGAAGTATTGAGTATTCGAGAAAAATGTATGTGAACTTGAAAAGCAAAAAAGAAAGTAATTTACGCAATATGTGTATTATTTTTCAAATTTATACATAGAGTTATTTTAAATGGGTAAATATAACTTGAAATATAAATTAAATTCGAAAATGAGAGTGTAGTGTATATATGTATATAACAAAAAGAAAAAAAAAATAATAAAAAAAAACCAAAGATGTAAATGCATAATTTATTATTTTGTAAATTTTATATAAAGTGTGGTATACTGTATAAGTGGTACACACGAATAAACTCTGAATAAACACTATATGTGTAGCTTAGTTGCGTAGTGAAACATTCAGAGCATTAGTAGTTATTTTCAATTACTTTATTTTTTCTGGAAAAAATAATTGGAAGCGATTTTATTTAATGAAATTTAAAGCCATCATAAACATTGGAAATTGTGGAAAAGCTTATTAAAATCTTTCCTTTTATGCCAACTGCATGTGGTCATTCACGGATGTCATTCACGCATGTAGAAAAGTTTGGTCATTCAAAAATAACATATCGATACCTTAAAGCTAAAACTGAACAAGTACGCAACTCAAAAAAAAACATGAAAACATTGAATAAGTGATTTATTGTATTAAGCTAACATGGGTTTCTCAAGTAAATTCACGTTTTTTCCTATTTTGTACGAGAGAAAACAGTGAAAAAGTGCTAAAGTTCTGTCGTTTAGAAGTTTTTCATTAGCACTGTCTTGTAATTTGTTCACATACTGTGTGAATTGATATCCAATGAAATATTGTATTCATGATATCTCAAATCAGTGGATCAGCAGTTATTCAATTTTACCTTTAAGATGGCGCTATGTCGTTTGTTTTAGTCAGGTCGATGGCTCAGTTGGTAGAACGGTTGCATTCCATGCCAGAGGGGTGTCAATTTAAACCCCAAAATAAAATACCGACAAAGCTTACTTAACCTTCTCAAGAAATGAAAACCAGATTCTTAGGAGCTGGAACACCCCCGCTTAAACTGAAGTGGTAAATGTAATTATGGTTCCTTGACTTCTAGGTTGGTATGCGGCTGACCACCCATGCTGTAAAAATGGTTTACTTTGCCAATGTCACCCCTGTTTCAGGGAAGGACGGCAAGAGTTGCAGGGTGTATGTCCATATGATATTTGATTTTTATGTTGTGGGTTCACATGAGGCATGTGCAAGCGCGAACTTGTACGTGTCTGGTTGTGGGAATGCATGTTATATGAATCTTCAATGTTACATATCTTTGCAACTTAGATTGGATTAGATTGGATTAGTTCTCCTTCCTGTTAAAATTTATAGTGCCCATATGCCGCATGCGATTCCCACATTCAGGGATATCGCAGTAAGCATTTGCACCATCTGTGCAGCTAAGTTGCATTGCATTGTGCTGTGTTTTTTGACTGATGGCAGCTGTGACAAAATGCAAAAATCAATTATGGTATTTTTTATATTCAAGGATCGATTTTGGTCAGCACAGATTCCAGAGATGAAAAATTGTAACGTTTGCCAGCTGGGCTGCTAGTAAAAAAGCAAACTAATATTTTAAATCTTATTGTTCACGGAGATTAGTGGCTGAAACTACATAAATCTGTTATTTGTACTGTATATTTTTTAGCAATGACATTTTGTTCATAAACACAACATTTTTTTTCCTTCTAATACGATTTTTATTCCATCCACTTTCTAAATCATAAACTGTCATGCAAAAATGACACGCATGAATGAGCGTCAGTAGCGTGCATTAAGGGTGGACATATTAATTAAGTTTTTTGCTCTCACAACAAAAATAATAATTATTCGGGAGGCTTAGAATATTAATCTTTTTGTAATTGCGGTACGCGCATACAAAGCTATATTGTTCACTTCGCATTGTGGCCCGGTATTATGTTTAAAGTAATAACTGCCGCTTTTCTATGGGGCAGGGTTTTATGGTGTGAGATGACAACCCTGTTTATTTCATAGCAAACTTCAGGGTTGAACAAAATAAATAATCCCAATATTTTAAGTTCAAAATAGGGTATTTGCAATAGTGAGGAATATGATAAAAAGTATATTATTTTGATAGATTTCGAAAAATCAAATAATAATATGTTGATTTGAAGTCGAAAATATTTTTTTTCGATTTTATATTTAAAAAAGAAAATATAGAAATTTGGACCAGTTTTTAAACGGATATGAGATCTGCTTTTTCTATTTCCGGTGCTGTGACGTCATATGTTGACGTCACTTTCTTTTATTGACATTCCATACTCTGTTGACATGTGTTGTTGACAACAGAAACATATGAAAACAACATAAACAAATGAAATGTTTTTAAAGAAACACACAAACTTGTTGAAAAATAACAGCCTCAACGGTGTAAACATTAAAAAGCGATGTTTGAATTACATGAATGTGAGGGCTGTCAGTTGACACGGCGTTGTTTACAAGACCGTGACGTCACACGAGAAAATTTCATCTAGTAGCGTTTAGGCGCGAAAATTCAAAAATCGATTTTAAAATGCTTTAAACTTTGCTAAAAATACAACTTAAATTAAAATTCAAGAAGTTTTGGGCTAATAAAGCATAAACGAATTTAAATCACAAAAAAAAGAAAAATGTGAAAATACCCTATTCAAACATAGATCTTTTCCAATCGCTAAGTTGACGAGTTGAACCTTTTTATTTTCACAGGGTAATTTTTTCCTCCAACCACTTATAAGTGAGGCTTTTCCATTCTTTCGAGGGAGCATTCAAACTCATTGTAAAAACTGGGTAAACCTTGGCAGCACTGTGGATTTGGATTAGTAAAAAAATCACAGAATAGGTCAAAAGCACAGTTGGTTGAGTGCTTGCGTTCCATGCCAACATTCCCTAAAAAGGGGTAACATTGGAAGAGTGAACTATTTTTTACAGCATGGGTGGTCAGCCGCATTCTAACCTATAAGTCAAAGGTATCATTCAGGCATTTTTATATTCACGCAATTGAGGGGAGTTAATGTAGACAGATGCCTGGGCCCTTGAGGTGTGCTACACACGAAAACGTTTAGTCGGGGTTATAGCCGCGGGGGGCTGATCTTTCTAGCGTGTTTCGAATGGAACAACGTTGGTTCGATCCCCGCTTGGGTCACTTGACTTTAACTTTGACCCTGGTTCAACAGATGTTATTGGGTAATTATTATTTAATAATTCATGAATAATTAACAAGAATGAATTATTAAATGATGATATTAATACCTGTTTCTGGCCAGGCAGAATAGGTTGGTGAATTGCATTCCTCTTCACAAATCTATTTTTTTTTAAATTTAAAAAAAAAAACGGCGCTTTTTAAAAAAACAAATTATCCAAATATATATATATATATACTAGCAGACCAAACCGCGCTCTCGCACGGTTGGCTGCTAGGCCCTACGGGCAGTTTAAAGTCCGGCTTCGCCAGCACACTTTACCCTTGCTTTGATTTTTAAAAGATACATGAGAACTGACCAACAACAACAACAAAAAGTGGACAATTTTATGGTAGAATCCCAGGCCTGATCCGTACTTCCTATTGTTGTGCAGGTGCTGAAGTCTTTATCCTGCTTTTTATTTCTGCTCTTTAATTTTCTGGGGTTGGTTTTTAATGATTCTCGACCCGTTCATTACCATTTAAGTGTATAACTTGTCTTTTCTGCTCTTTTTCGTTTTGCTGGTAATAGTATCTTAAGCGTACCTGTGTTGCTTGCAATTGTCTTATAGTGGCATGAAACATGACTGCGTTTGCCATACGGCATTGTTTTGTTGGTACTGGTGCTTTTATTTTTAGATTGTTCCAGTATTGTCATGAAATGCCTTCAAACTGCTCGTCCTGCTCTGAATTATCTTTTGACATCTTTAAACTGCTTGTGATACTTTTCACGATATTTTAGTGTCTGATACTGCTTGGTACCTGAAGATACCTTAAAATGCCTAAACTCACAATCTACAAAAAATCTAAGTATGGGAAAACGTTCGACCCATCGACAGAACTCTAAGAAAAAAATGACTTTTGAAAATTAAAAAAAAAAAAACTTTTTAACTTTTTTCATTTTTATATATAAGACACTTTGTATGAAATTTTACTTTTTAAATATTTGTTCAAAGAAATTTGCCGTAGAAAAAAAGTTTCTTCCAACATTTATGGGGTTTACTAAAATGCATTCAAAATTCGAGTATGAGGCCTATGAATTTAAAATGGCCGCCTGCAGAGCAATATATTTTTTTAGTTTGTATTGCGGGTATGTAAAATATACACTTGGCGGGATTGTCCTATTACATATCATTACATTTCGCTAAATTATAATTGTTTGTGTAGCATCAAAACAGTTGATTTTTTTACTTATAAATTTGACTTTTTTGTGAAAATCAGGTTTTTCAAAACTTTGTTGGAAAAAAATTGTCATTGAAAAAAGTTTTCTTTCAAAAAATGTTGACATAAGCAAAACCAAATTGATCATTGAGAAAAAACCTTCAGACTTTTAAAATGAACGCCAGGAGAATGTTAAATATTGAAGAAACCAAAAAAAAAGTATGGCAACTACTCTTAATCCTTCATGTATTTCGTTGTTCTTTTGAAAATATTTAAGTCTGTTTATGTGCAGATACCATGCCTAATTTCAATGTTCCAACTTTATGCATGCGCCCGATGTGCCACCTGAAAGTTATTGTTTTTTATTTTTTTCAATGTAGGTATTTACAAATTTTGTTTGAAGAATTTACTTTTTGCGAAAAAATTTCTTCCAAAAGTTGTTAAAATTACTAAGAGACATGACTGTTTCGAATATCAAGCCTGTAAATTTAAAACGGCCGCCAGCGGCAAGATTGCAATTTTCAGTCTGTATGGCAGGTATGCGAAATATGCACGTGACGTCATCCAGACCCTGACAGTTGTTTAGCCACTGACACTTTATGGGGGTGTGCAAAATTTCAGCATCGTGCTGCAAACGGTCTGGGCGCCTATAATGGTACAAATATACAAACAAACAAACGGACAAACAAACAAACGGACAAACAAACAAACGGACAAACAAACACCAAAAATTCTGGAACGTAGCGTTAGTTCAGTTTGTCAATAGAAACACTTGTTAGAAAAACATTTTTGCAAATTCGAAAAAAACAGACGCAAATACCCTCTCCTTTTTTATATATAAGACTAGCAGACCAAACCGCGCTCTCGCACGGTTGGCTGCTAGGCCCTCCGGGCAGTTTTTAGTCTAGCTTCGCCATAATTTTTTGCCCTTATGTCCTTTATTTCATTGAATGCTTCGTTTTTGTTTCAAGTTTTTTTTTTCATGTTTTTCTATTAGTTATTTTCAAAATAAGTTTTAATTTTTTTAATTTCCCGTTTCAATTGTTTTTTTAAATTTTTGATTTCATATTTTTCGATTATTTATTTTGTTTTTTTTTTAATATTTGATTTCGTGTTTCTTTTTTTTTTTGTTTGTAAGTTTTTTTTAATGTTAGATTTCATGTTATTTTATTTCATTTTTTTTTATTAATTTTTGATTTTGCGTTTTTTTTTTAATTTTAAAATTCTTTTTTTTCGTTTTTTTTCAAGTTTTTTTTTAATTTTTGATTTCATGTTTTTCGATTATTTATTTTGTTTTTTTTTTAACTATTTGATTTCGTGTTTCTTTTTTTTTTGTTTTAAGTTTTTTTTAATGTTAGATTTCATGTTATTTTATTTCATTTTTTTATTAAAGGTTGATTTTGCGTTTTTTTCTATGTTATAAGTTTTTTTCTGTAACCCGAAATTCTTTTTGATTTTTGTTTTTTTTTTTTTAAGTTGTGTCAAATTTTTATTTTTGACTATTTTTGATTTTTTATTAAAAGGATTCTTTTACATTTTTTATTTTGGCATATAAATCCACTCTTTACATTTTCCACGATTACATAGACGGTAATGTTTTGTGATTGGCTGTTGGAGTATAGAGATTTTTGTGTTTGATTGGTCGATAGAAATAACTTTTTAATTTTCCACCATTTTGTCGCGAAAACAACATTTCATTGGCTGTACAGTACATAAGGCATGTTGGTATAAAACAATAATGGATTTCATTGGTCAAAAGTATCCGCCTATTTACCTCACACAATGTATATAAAACAATAGCCTCAAGAAAGAAAATGACTTTGTGAAGAATTAGGTATTTTAATGTTTTGTTAGAAAAATATTGCCATTGAAAAAAAAAATCTTTCGAAAGTTGTTGACATAATTGAAACAAACTCAAAAATGTAAAAGTTAACCTCCAAAATTCAAAATGGACGCCAGCAGACCTCTGATTATTAGAAAAACCAAAAAAAATGTATCGCAGCTACTCTTAATCCTTCATGTATTTTGTTGTACTTTTGAAAATACTTAAGTCTCTTTATGTTTTAGTGGCATGCTCAATTTCATTGTTCCAACTTAATGCATGCGCCCGTTGTGCTACCTGAAAGTTATTATTTTTTATTTTTTTCTATGTAGGTATTTACAAATTTTGTTTGAAGAATTTACTTTTTGCGAAAAAGTTTCTTCCAAAAGTTGTTAAAATTACTAAGAGACATGACTGTTTCGAACATCAAGCCTGTAAATTTAAAATGGCCGCCAGCGGCAAGATTTCAATTTTCAGTCTGTATGGCAGGTATGCGAAATATGCACGTGACGTCATCCGGACCCTGACAGTTGTTTAGCCACTGACACTTTATGGGGGTGTGCAAAATTTCAGCATCGCGCTGCAAACGGTCTGGGCGCCTATAATGGTACAAATATACAAACAAACGGACAAACAAACAAACAAACACCAAAAATTCTGGATATGAGGTTTAGTCCAGTCCGTCAATAGAAACACTTGTTGGAAAAACATTTTTGCAAATTCGAAAAAAACAGACGCAAATACCCTCTCCTTTTTTATATATAAGACTAGCAGACCAAACCGCGCTCTCGCACGGTTGGCTGCTAGGACACGAACGGAGGACGAACAAAGACAATTTAAATTAAACAAAGGAGAAGAGTATTAGAAGAGATTATACAAGAGATTATAGAAGAGATTATGACCACCCATACTGTAAAAAATGGTTCACTTTGCCAATGTCACCCCTGCTTCAGGGAAGGTCGGCAAGAGTTGCAGGGCGTATGTTCATTCGAGATTGGGTTTTTTATATTGCAGGCCCACATGCGGCATGTGTAAGCGCGAAATTATGCGTGTCTGCTTGTGGGAATGCATTTAATATGAATCTCAAATGATACATATCTTTGCTGCTTAGATTTAGATTTAGATATATATACAAAATTAACAACAACAACAAAAATAAAATAAACTAAATATAATAATGAGAGACACAACCTAGGATACAAAAAAAAAACAAATCTACATTTCCGTTAATTTTGGGGTCCAGTGGCGTAGTCGATTATTATAAAGGTATTCAAGCAATCTGCGGGGCGAGCACTTTGCAATTAATTTCACAAATTGAATTAAAATCCTGAGCCCGAGTGATAAATGCCCTGTATTATATAGACCTGAGAATAAACGAAAATTGTACTTTAGCCCGAGCTTTTGTATGTAGTTATTTTTTTTTTTGCAATTATAGGTTGGTATGAGGCTGACCACCCATACTTGAAAAAAATGGTTCACTTTGCAAATGTCACCCCCGTTTCAGGGAAGGTTGGCAAGAGTTGCAGGACTTATGTTCATTTGAGATTGAGTTTTTTATGTTGTAAGTCTACATGCGGCATGTGTAAGCGCTAATTTATATGTGTCTGCTTGTGGGATTACATTAAATATGAATAAAAAATGTAATATACCTTTGCAACTTAGATTTAAGATGGATGTCTTATTCATACCAGTCAATAGCTCAGTTGGTAAAGTGCTTACATTCGATGCCGAGAGCTCGGTTTCGAATCCCACCGAGGGTGTCAAAATACCGGCAAGGTTTACTCAGTCATCACAAGAAACGAGTAACAGCCCCCTCGGGAGCTGGAAGACCTCCACTTTAACTGAAGTGGTTGGCGTAAGGCCGCTCCCCTTACCTGTAAGAATAAATAGGTTTCATTCGCCATATGTGACTCCTTCGGGAAAAACGCGGCAAAAAGTGTAACTTAGCTGTAAGCGCGAAGTTAAAGATTATTAAAATGCCTCTCTTGCAACGTAAACATATATTTTGTCACAATTTACCTCATTTTCTTGTTTATCAATAATCTAAGTTGCAGAGATAATACATTAACATTAAGAATTTCACATACAAACACGTGCAAGTTCACGCTTACAAATACTGCATGTGTACTTACAAATTTAAATCCAATCCCCAAATGAACATACACCCTGCAACTTTTGCCGACCTTCCCTTACACAGGGGTGACATTAACGCAACGCAACTAACGCAACTAAGCTACACATATAGTGTAACTTCTCGCCGCGTTATCTCCGAAGGGGTCGCATGTGGCAAGTTGAACCTACATATTTGACATTGACAAAGTGAATCATTTTTTAACAGTATGGGTGGTCAGCGTCATACCAACCTATAAGTCAATGAACAGAAATTATCACAAACCTTATCTATCTATAATCTATAATCTAAGCTGCAAGGATATGTAAGCATTTAAGGCTCATATGAAATGCATGCCCACAGACAGGCACATGTAGGTTCGCGCCTACACATTCTGCATGTGTGCATACAAATAAAGAAAACCTCACATGGACATAAACCTTGCAACTCCTGCCGCCGTTCCCTGAACCGGGGTGGCATTGGCAAAAGTGAACCGATTTTTACAGCACGGGTGGTCAGCCTCGTACCAACCTATCAGTCAAGGAGCACAAAAAATTATAAATGAAATACAGAAATTCATAATGAGACACATTACAAATTAAAATTAAAATAAAGTAAAATTAAAATTAAACTTAATATTACACTTAGAATTAATGCCCTAGCCGCCATTGTTGCAAATCAACCGCCATTCCTTTCGGTCCTTACATACTTCTTTCATTTCATTCAGAGTCATAATCTTTTTCATGCACTCTCTCCTTTTGTTATGACTCTGAATATCCCATTCATTCGCTATTTCGGAAATTTGATCCATCCATACTTTCCTCGGTCTTCCCCTGCCACGACTTCCATTCATAGTTGCAGCTTTTGTCATTCATTCTTTCCATATGTCCAAACCATTTTAACAAACCCCTTTTGATTTTTACTTTTATACTTTCCCTTGCACCACATTCTTCTCTCACTGACTCATTCCTCACCCTATCTTTCCGTTTTTTTCCAATCATACTTCTTAGAAAGTCCATTTCAACCGAATGGACTTTACTAATTTCACTCTCATTCATCGTCCAAGCTTCACTTCCGTACATCAAAGTGGGCACTAGTATACCACCGTGTACCGCCAATCGAACATTTTTCGATAAGTTTTGGTTTTTGGCTATACCAGCGGTGGCACCCAAAAACACTGCAAAATACTATAAGGGTTATTCACAACACGTTTGACCCGTAGCTGATCCGTGGATCATCGTTTTTTTGTAAAGAAAATTCACCTTAGGCGGCGATTGAGCCATGGATTTTCTGTGTGTGAATAACAACGTTTAACATTTATTTTATTTTAACAATCTTCACTGACGAGGCACAGAAAAAGGGAAAAACAAACAGTATGCATGGTTAAAAAATCCTTGCGAAATTGCATGAAATGGAAATAGAGTCTCAGGAATAGATTAGAGCGCAGTGGCGTAGCGCAGTACAGAATAGATTGGCCAGTAATTTAACCTTTGCGCTCCGTACATCTGTCAGGCAGGTCCACGCTGGTACTGCACTGGCAAGAGGTCTACCTACTAACAGTATCACTCACCATGCCGGAAAATTAAAAAAAACAACGGCATGTGTAACTGTAACTGTAACGCTGTCGCCATTCCGATAGAGGTAGCCAGAGCCTCTGCAGATTTGACCCTTTTTCCTTATCCTTGCATACCTCTCTCAGTCCATTCATATCCATCACTTTTTTCATATTCTCCATTTTTTACACTCGATAGTGGCTTTGTATTTATCCCATTTTTTCACAATTTCACCAATCTGATCCAGCCATACTTTTCTCAGTTCCCTTTCCTCTTTTCCCTTCAACGTTTCCTCTGTATATACACTTTTTAGGTCTTTTTAGGGTATTCTTGTGAACACAGTGAAAGTGCAATGTGGTTTTTTTTTATAATTTCAATAGAAAAAAAAAAGTATCGTAATTCACTTTTATTTTATTTTTGCTCAAACTTTTTCACCTAACAAATAAAGTAAAAATATTTGTAACAATTATGCACCTGAAGATTAGGCGAAAACGTTTAAGCAAAAAATAATTAAAACTTTGTTGAGTTTATAAAAAAAATATTTTTCTTTCATCATCCATTCTATTCTTTCTACATGTCCAAACCATCTCCAACATCACACCACAGGTGGCATGTCCTTAAAGCCTCCACTGCAAAAGTGCGCTCACCAAACACTGTTGTAGACTTGCGCAAAGTCTCATTGCCCAATGTTCTGGTTATATTTTCCGCAGAGAGCACAAAGCCAACTGTCTGCTATTCAAACCAGTTTGTTTGATGTATGATGCGACGTACAAACAGTGGCTTTCTCTCATAGAATGAAGTTTTCAAAGACCTGACGTACTAATTTCCCGATTATTGTTGCATTGTAAAATGTACATATTAATTTTAGGAATATTTTTTTAATTGAAATTTGCAAAACCTTACGTGCTTTTGTTAATATCTTTTACAGCAACGGCAGTCGCACCTGATTTTACTAGTGCAAGAAACTGCATGAAGCGGACCACTCACGACACTAACTTGCTTCCAATTTAGAACGAAAACTAGATTGAAGAAAAATCTCATACTCAATTGTATGTTTAAGTGTTTATACAATTAATATATATTCGTTACTTGTAATATCGTTGACCTAATCTCTAATCTAATCTAATCTAAGTTGTAAAGATATGTAACATAGAAGATTCGTATTATATGCATTCTCACAAGCAGACACGAATAAGTTCATGCTTCCACATGCCGCATGTGAACCTACAACATAAAAACCCAAATCTCAAATGAACACACACCCTGCAACTCTTACCGACCTTCCCTGAAACAGGGGTGGCATTGGCAAAGTGAACCATTTTTCACAGTATGGGTGGTCAGCCGCATACCAACCTATAAGTCAAGGAACACGTGTGTGACAAATTACATTTTATACATCAATAAATAATAATATCCAAATACAAAATATCCATTTACAAATAAAAACAAATTCCAATTTAATAAACCCTAGCCGCCAACATTACAGATCAACCGCCATTTCTTTATGTCCTTACATACTTCTTTCATTTCCTCCAGAGTCATAATTTTCTTCATACAGGCTCTTCTTTTATTATCCTAGTAATTGGATTTATGAGTTCGATTCCCGGAGAAGCACCTAAAATACTATTTATTTTCTAAATATGCTCCCCGTTGTATTGGAAAATTCAAATACCTTTACCAATGACCGGAAACCAAAGACCCTTCCAGGGAATATTGTTTATTTTCTAACCTTTACTTCCTTTTTGTATCTAACTTGTTTGCTGGTCACGTATTGCGTCCTCCGCGTGACAAAGCTGTAATGAAGTGTATTATTACAACATGTCAAAATCATCTTCGTCGAGTTAGACGCTACATTTTTTTTGCTCAGTGTCGGGCAACCTCCACCGCTCCATCATTACCCTCCACTAGGTCGGCCAGTGAGCAGCTTGTTGCGCAGGCCGGACAGATCCGAAGATGATCCATTGATTGTTGAGCTCCTCATTGGAAAAGCCTGTTTTTTTATTATTTTTGATTTTTGTGGTCCTTTAGTGATTCATATTAAGATCACATATCATCCACTTGCTCCTTATGAACATTTGTGCATTATTTTTATTTTTGACTCCTGTTTTTTTTAAATATCCTAGATTGGAAGTAATCCAGGGTAGCGAGTAATTTTCTCATATCACGGCACCACTGGGTGTTTCTATTGTTCGGCACAAGGAAGTCTAAGGTGGAGGGGGAGAGTTGGGAGGGGGGGGATGTTGGCGACACGTAAGGACAAGAAGAGAGCAGAGGGGGGCGGGCAGTCACTTACGCTCCATACACATTAGGAAGTCTTTACTCGCGTTCAAGTGTGGGTATACTGTACTTCATATTTGTCCACTTCTGATGACGTAAGGTATTCGAAATGAAATAAATTGTACAAAGAGCTGACTTTTTATTTTCTTACGCTGCAAAAAACCTACAAAGCTGCACTAATAGTGCCACTTCTTGCAATTATTCCCCGAAAGAGTCTATTTCTTGACTTATAGGTTGGTATGAAGCTGAACAATCCATACTGTAAAAAATGGTTCACTTTGCTAATGTCACCCCTGTTTAAGGAAAGGTTGACAAAAGTTGCAGGGCTATGTTCATTTGCGAATGGGTTTTTATAATGTAGGTCCACATGCGGCATGTGTTAGCGCGAAATTATACATGTCTGCTTGTGGGAATGCATTTAATATAAATCTTAAATGATATATATCCTTGCAGCTTAGATTAGATTAGATTAGATTAGATTCGTGGTGAGATTTGTAATCCCGCTCTTCTGGGACAAATTGATCTGTATGTTCCCGACAATTTTATTGTAGGCAACGTGAGCATAGACTATTGCTACTCCCAAGATGCAGGACTAACCTACCTAGGGCTATGACTGTGGGGAGGGCAATGGCTATGCTCAATGAGATCTCCTCTTTAGTTGATATCTCTCACCTGAGTGAAAATCAGCTTAGACAGAGGCTTCCGTTTCTCCTAAGCTGATTTCGGTTACTTATGAATGTTTTTAATTATTGTATGTATTAGGTTACCTGTCATGTACTATAATGTGTGAAAATAAATCTATCTATCTATCTATCCTATCCAAAACCATAGACAAACCGGACAGAATTGGTGCTGTGTGAACAGGGCGTAAGTGTTGCTTACTGTGGGTGTAGCGACCTCTAACTCTCCGGTTAATTGTGTGGGACTGCCGCACCGTGTGATACACTCCCCCACCTTAGTTATGTAGTATGTAGTTTAAGCTTTCGCTTCTCTCTAACACTTGAGAGGAAACCAGCCTTACAACACACCATGACGTGATTCAATTTATTCTTTTAAGAAATGTGTCACCCCTGTTTCAGGGAAGGACGGCAAGAGTTGCAGGGTGTATGTCCATTTGAGATTTGGTTTTTATGTTGTAGGTTCACATGTGGCATGTGCAAGCGCGAACTTATACGTGTCTGCTTGTGAAAATGATTATAATGTGAATCTTTATTTGCAACTTAGATTAGATTAGATTAGATGTGTGGGAGACATTGCTATATTTCAGAGAATCTAGAGGTCTATGGCACTTGTTGGATTAATGAAAGTTCATTAAATTTTTTAAGGTTTGTGCGTTAACGGAGTGAAAATTAGAAAATTAAACTAAAAATGTGAAAATAAAATTGTAACATACCAAAACTTATTTGTAATTTAAATTATATGCGGCTGACCACCCATGCTGTTGAAAATAGTCGGCGGCAGGAGTTGCAGGGTGTGTGTTCATTTGAGATTCGGGTTTTTATATTGTATAAGCGCGAACTTATACGTGTCTGCTTGTGAAAATGCAATGTTACGTATATTTGCAACTTAGATTAGATTAGATAAGTTTATTGCTTGCGTACGTACATCATTCGTAAAAAATATACAAGACCCAGTTGCTGTAAGGCTGGATGAATTTTTGTATCAGATTTTTTTTTGTACTGGCAGATGAAGTTTTTAACCGACCATAGAGTTTGCTTAAAATATTAAATTTTTGTTTTTGTGCTCCACTGCAAATCGAACTCACTACCTTGCGTTTACGAGTTCGTAGCGTTAACCACTACTCTACGGACCGGTCATTTTGTATACTAAATTTTATGCATTCTTTGTTTATGATTTTTGTATCAGAACTGAATTTTTATGTATTTTGTTTTTTTACGAAATAATGAAGAACCAGCTTCGTTATAAAATACTTCATTTTATATGAAAAGACTCGCCACTAAGATTCGTTAGTACCAGGGTATTTCTAAACCCACCTGACTCTCTTTTTAATTGCTTGTAGAGACAACTCTGCTTTTTAAACTTTAAAGTATAATTTATTTCACTTCAGGTTTTCTTTAAGCTAATTTTTCCTTGGCTTTTAGGGCCTAAAAAGGGATAGTTATGATACCTACTTTATGCTTCGTTAGATATGACATCTATAATCTAAATTGCAAAGACATGTTAACATTTAAAATTTATATTACACGCATTTCTATAAGCGGACACGTTTAAGTTCACGCTTACACATGCCAAATGTACAATTTCAACATATAGACCCAATCTCAAATGAACATAAGCCCTGCAACTTTTGCCGACCTTCCCTGAAACAGGGGTGACCTTGGCAAAGTGAGCCTTTTTTTACAGTATGGGCAGTCAACTTCATACCAACCTATAAGTCAAGGAACACAAATATTAATTAATTACATTGTTGATTTATCTCATCAACTTTTAGATTATACCCCACTTCTACTGAAGTGGTTGGCGTAAGGTAAGTTGGGCCTATCTGTAAAAATAAATAGGTTCCACTCGCCACATGTAAAACCCTTCGGGGTTAATGCGGCAAAAAGTTACACTATATGTATAGTAGCTAAGTTGAATTATACATTCATAAGCTAGCGCATTGCAGCCCTCTTTACGTTATTAATTTCAGCGATACAATCTTTTACCAATTGCAATTTTTTTATTTCATTAAGTTACACATTTTCATTTCAGTTTGGAACACTTCATCCCTTAGACAAAAAGAGCTCACTTTCCCGCCCGGGGGTTTCCCCTTCTCCCTTCGTCTTCCACCTACTCCAAGAGCTGCTGCAGGCTGCATGGAGAAAGGATGCCGCAGTAATTGGACGTCTGGATGCTGAACCAGCCTGCCAGCGGTCAGGGTGAGCCAGTCTTTCTTCCAACTCTCCTAAAAAACAAATCTGAAATGTGAAACAAACTTTTCAAACCTACACACAGGTTTTTCACTTTTATTTCAACACGTATAAAGCATGTTTTTTTAACCATTAAAAAGCACTAAGTTACTTAGAACGTTTTTTATTTTCATTTCTGTTTAAACTTAACGGTATTTGTCTTAACTGAAAGGTATTTTTAAGCTCTGTTGCACCAAACTCCAATCAGATTATTAAATTTTTAGAGTTTGTGTATTCATTCACACAGTGAAAGTTCATTTTTACATGAAAGTTTTTCTTATTTTAAAATACACAGTGCTTTATTTTACACAGATTGAGCATTTATTTCACCTCAAGTACTTTCAGTCAAGAGGACTTTTTGAGTGTCCCGTTAAAAATGACGTAAGCAAGGCGAAAGTACTTGAGATGAAATAAATGATCAATTTGTGAAAATAAACAACTGTGTTTTTTTTAAATAAAAAACTTTCTCATATTTAATTTATTAATGGCTTTATAATATCACAGAGCAGACTCAACGTAAGTTTGCATGTTACACTTTAGTTTATGCTCCTTCAGAATCCTCTTATTGAACATCATGTAGCATTCAGGGGAAGCGGCAAAAGTTGTAATGGATGCCGTGCAAGGAGAGGATGTTGCCAATGTACGGAGAATACTGTAGAACGGGAGGATGTTGTGTAAACACTGAACAGAGAATATTACTAGAAATCTAAAGGTGCCCAGCACATGTAGTCTCACCCCTACTTGATTTTAATACGGCAGTAACTAACGAAATATATATTAAATTTCAAATAATGAGTGCAAAAATAACTTTTCGACAGCCCTTCATAAGAATATATTTTTTACTCGTCAAAAACTAGTTTCAGCACTGTGTTAAAAATACTTTTTAACACAGGTTAATGATATCATAGATTGTTCTGGAATTTTTAGGCCCTGGACAATGACCTAATCTCGCGTGTTACGAGACGCCTCTTGAATGGATGTTTCATAAAGTACCTACGGTTCAAAATGTCAAACACCTACATCTATGCACACTTACATATAGCAAGTAAATACGCGTAGACACACAATCATAAAAACACGTAGGCATGAACTTATACATTCATAACAATGTGTTTGCAACTTAGATTATAGATGAGCGTCGATGTTTTTGCATCAAAAGTGGAATAAAAAACCTGAAAAAATATATATTTGTTATTCTGCATCGTTGTAACTTTTGAAATCTTCGAGAACTGAAGTACATTTCGTAGACTGTGGAAGGAAACATGCAAATCTCTTGCGCATAATATGCCAGTCTGGGACCACGTCTCCCTCCTGCATTTCGCCAGAGACTGCATTTATTTAAATATCAAATGCCCTTTAAAATGCATCACTGAAAATGCTTTACAAAATATTATGAACAAACATTCAGGGAAAGGCGGCAAGGCGTCCTCTTAGTGCTTGTTTGTCTTATTTCCATCAGAAGTAATTTCACATGAGCAATTTTTGTGTGTGTAATGGACCAATGTGTCTTATGAAAACTTGAAATCGATTTTTAAAATATTTAAAACTTCCTTGACTTATAGGTTGGTATAGGTACGGCTGACCACCCATGCTGTAGAAAATGGTTCACTTTACCAATGTCACCCCTGTTTTAGGGAAAGACGGCAGAATTACTATGTCTTAGTATGTCTATTTGAGATTTGGATTTTTATTTTGTAGGTTCATATGCGGCATGTGCAAGCGTGAACTTACATACATACATACATTTGTCGCTATAGTATTGTTATGTAAATATAAATATTGAAATAAGTATGGGTAGTTATAGTGTTATGTAAATATAAATATTGAAATAAGTATGGATAGTAATAGTTATAAGAATCCTCAAAAGTATTGGTAGGTAAGATCGATAATTATGTATAAGTGTAGAATTCTCTAGGCTAAGTAGGTATTTGTTATAATTATAGGAATACTGTATTACATTTGTAGGTAGGATTTTGGTTGTGTCTAGGTAGTACGTGAATCATCGAGAAGTAATAATTGCTCTGGAACCGTCTAGCGACTTTAGGTCTAGATCATACTACTCTAAAGGGTGGGAATGGCCTGCAGAGCGCCAGTATCATAGAGACTTACAAACACATCGAAGTCATCTGATCAGTGAACCAAAACCAAGTGGAATAATCGAGAAAGTAGTGTGAAAATAAATTTTGTAACTGTGTAAAATAAATAACTATTGAAGAAGACCTGTGTATTTTTAATTTGAAGACAATTGAACCCTAATTTCGTAACAATTGGCGTCAGGTGCGGAATTGTCAAGAAAAATTAAGATCTTCTGTCTAAAAATAAATAAAATAAATTAAATAGTGTTAAAATGAACTTTATTCAAATTGAACTTTGTGTGAACTGACTTTTGTGAAAACAAGTGTTTATAAATTTTTGTTAAAAGAAAAGACGCAAAAGCAAGTTGCTTATAAATTCTGGAACATCATATGGAACATAATTCTGGACATAATTCTGGACATAACATAATGACTATTTTACCGCATTGAGAAAGTCATCAAATTGGACCATAGTTTTTTATTATTGTGTGTGATTAAAAAAAAAAAAAAAAAAAAAAAAAAATCTTGAAAAATATTACAAAAGAACGTTCCAGATTCATCGAGAAAAAGTTTTTGAATAACTATCCTTTGTTTACAAGTGTGTGAATGTACATTAAGTACCTACCTGTGTGTTTGAAAGACTTGAGACGAAATAAATAATTATGTACTATCAGACATTATTATGTTAAAAAAAAATATTGGTGAATCTATATCTATAAAGAAGGATGTGTGTATGTATGTATGTATGTATGTATGTATGTATGTATGTATGTATGTATGTATGTATGTATGTATGTATGTATGTATGTCCCCTATAGACTCATAAACCGCTCATCCGATTTTGACGAAATTTTCAGGAAACATGTAACATATTCTTAGAACGAATCCTGTGAAGTTTGATGGTGATCAAATAAACAGTGGTTCTCAATTCTCGATATTTCAGCAACGAGGTCGGTAAATTTTGAAACCACCCAATAGAAGAAGACCATTATATTCAACTACAATACATAATCTTAGTTGCAAATATACATTTACATTAAAGATTCATATAAAATGCATGCTCACAAGTAGACACATGTAAGTTCACGCTTACAAATGCTGCATGTGTACCCACTCATAATTTAAAATCCAAATCTAAAATGAACAACCCAGTAACTTTTACTTTACGCCTAAAAATGGGAAAAAAAAAAAAAAGTTGGGAAATTTCCCCAAAAGTGGGGAATTTTTTTTTTCCCCAAAAGTCGGGAAAAACCTAACCTAACCTAACCTAACCTAAAAATGGGAAAAAAAAAAAAAGTTGGGAAATTTCCCCCTGCGCATTGTTCCCACTTATCCCCCTGCGCATGGTTCCCACTTTCAAATCTGGGAAAAAAAAAAAAAAGTTGGGAAAATTTTTTTTCCCCAAAAGTCGGGAAAAACCTAACCTAACCTAAAAATGGGGAAAAAAAAAAAGTTGGGAAAATTTCCCCAAAAGTGGGGAATTTTTTTTTTTCCCAAAAGTCGGGAAAAACCTAACCTAACCTAAAAATGGGAAAAAAAAAAAAAGTTGGGAAATTTCCCCAAAAGTGGGGAAATTATTTTTTCCCCAAAAGTCGGGAAAAACCTAACCTAACCTAAAAATGGGGAAAAAAAAAAAGTTGGGAAAATTTTACTTAACTTTACCCACTTTACTTAACTTGAAATGGATGTTATTCAGCTCCTGAGTGGCTTGACACTCATTTCTTATGAAGGCTGAGTAAGCCTTGCCGGTATTTTATTTTGGGTTAGAAATAAACACTGAAACGAGAAATAATTTCTGACAACTTCAGTGGGATTCTAACTCGAGATCTCGGCATGGAATGCAGTTACTCTACCAACTAAGCTATAGACCGGACTTTTTACAAATATGGTGGATCGATATCGGTTTGGTTAGGGGTAAGCAACCTGCGGCTCACCAGCCACATGCGGCTCTTTGGGTGTGAAGTTACGGCTCTTTAGCTTCATACGCAAATATAAAAAAAACACAGAATTATACTTCTGATCGAAAAAAACTAAATCGTTCTGAATCGATTAACGATCTCTCCGCTACTTGTACTCGCTTTTCACCCCCCACCCTCCCCCCAACTACAATATAAAAACCCAATCTTCAATGAACATAAGCCCTGCAACTCTTGCCGACCTTCCCTGAAACAGGGGTGACATTGGCAAAGTGAACCATTTTTTACAGTATGGGTGGTTAGCCTCATACCAACCTATAAGTCAAGGAAAAACTTTGAAATTTGTAAATTGTAATTTTTGGCTCTTCCGACTCAAAAGGTTGCCGACCCCTGGCCTAGACAAAAGTTCCAAATTAAAAAATGTTATTCAAGTATTCCAAGTTGAATTTTAGAAATGTAAGAAAGCTTTTATATCCCGCACTTATAAAAAATACGATAAACAAAAGTTCGTAGGTCACAACTAGAAGACCATATTGAAATATATTATTATTATGAAAACCTTTTATTGAAACATACTTTTAATTAAAATATACATAATATAGTTGTTTTTTCAAAAAACGCATTTCTGTAAAATTATATACTCACCACAAATTTAAAGATCGTGTTTTTCTCGGCGGTTAAACGTCTTTCTTCTATGTGACAATGGTCCAAAGCAACCAAGATAAACAAAATGTTTGCCTTTTACCTAACCCGGCCGTGCGACTTACAATTTTGTTGTCAATAGAAAATGTTCCGTGTGCACTACCTAAAACTTTCACTTATTGAAATAATGGATAGAGCACATTTTAAATGTGGGGAAAAAATGTGAATTCACTTGGCCGGGATAAAGACAGGACACGGAGTCAAAAATTCAACATAAATTAAACACTTTCATGGAGATAGTTTTAGGGAAATTTCCCCAAAAGTGGGGAATTTTTTTTTTCCCCAAAAGTCGGGAAAAACCTAACCTAACCTAACCTAACCTAAAAATGGGAAAAAAAAAAAAAGTTGGGAAATTTCCCCCTGCGCATTGTTCCCACTTATCCCCCTGCGCATGGTTCCCACTTTCAAATCTGGGAAAAAAAAAAAAAAGTTGGGAAAATTTTTTTTCCCCAAAAGTCGGGAAAAACCTAACCTAACCTAAAAATGGGGAAAAAAAAAAAGTTGGGAAAATTTCCCCAAAAGTGGGGAATTTTTTTTTTTCCCAAAAGTCGGGAAAAACCTAACCTAACCTAAAAATGGGAAAAAAAAAAAAAGTTGGGAAATTTCCCCAAAAGTGGGGAAATTATTTTTTCCCCAAAAGTCGGGAAAAACCTAACCTAACCTAAAAATGGGGAAAAAAAAAAAGTTGGGAAAATTTTACTTAACTTTACCCACTTTACTTAACTTGAAATGGATGTTATTCAGCTCCTGAGTGGCTTGACACTCATTTCTTATGAAGGCTGAGTAAGCCTTGCCGGTATTTTATTTTGGGTTAGAAATAAACACTGAAACGAGAAATAATTTCTGACAACTTCAGTGGGATTCTAACTCGAGATCTCGGCATGGAATGCAGTTACTCTACCAACTAAGCTATAGACCGGACTTTTTACAAATATGGTGGATCGATATCGGTTTGGTTAGGGGTAAGCAACCTGCGGCTCACCAGCCACATGCGGCTCTTTGGGTGTGAAGTTACGGCTCTTTAGCTTCATACGCAAATATAAAAAAAACACAGAATTATACTTCTGATCGAAAAAAACTAAATCGTTCTGAATCGATTAACGATCTCTCCGCTACTTGTACTCGCTTTTCACCCCCCACCCTCCCCCCAACTACAATATAAAAACCCAATCTTCAATGAACATAAGCCCTGCAACTCTTGCCGACCTTCCCTGAAACAGGGGTGACATTGGCAAAGTGAACCATTTTTTACAGTATGGGTGGTTAGCCTCATACCAACCTATAAGTCAAGGAAAAACTTTGAAATTTGTAAATTGTAATTTTTGGCTCTTCCGACTCAAAAGGTTGCCGACCCCTGGCCTAGACAAAAGTTCCAAATTAAAAAATGTTATTCAAGTATTCCAAGTTGAATTTTAGAAATGTAAGAAAGCTTTTATATCCCGCACTTATAAAAAATACGATAAACAAAAGTTCGTAGGTCACAACTAGAAGACCATATTGAAATATATTATTATTATGAAAACCTTTTATTGAAACATACTTTTAATTAAAATATACATAATATAGTTGTTTTTTCAAAAAACGCATTTCTGTAAAATTATATACTCACCACAAATTTAAAGATCGTGTTTTTCTCGGCGGTTAAACGTCTTTCTTCTATGTGACAATGGTCCAAAGCAACCAAGATAAACAAAATGTTTGCCTTTTACCTAACCCGGCCGTGCGACTTACAATTTTGTTGTCAATAGAAAATGTTCCGTGTGCACTACCTAAAACTTTCACTTATTGAAATAATGGATAGAGCACATTTTAAATGTGGGGAAAAAATGTGAATTCACTTGGCCGGGATAAAGACAGGACACGGAGTCAAAAATTCAACATAAATTAAACACTTTCATGGAGATAGTTGAAAAAACACTTAAGTGCATCATATTGTATGAAGCATTTTCCCCAACTGCATACGTTTCACAGTGCGGTTACATTGAAAAATATTCCTGATTGTTTGGAATACATTTATTTCTTCACTTTGCTCAAAGAGTATAGTGAATTTTATAGATTAGTTCTTTAATTGTATGATTATAAAATTTAATGTATTGTTTATATTCTTTTCTTTATATTCTTTTCTCGTTCCTTGACTTATAGGTTGTTATGCGGCTGACCACCCATAATATAAAAATTGGTTCACTTTGCCAATGTCACCCCTGTTTCAGGGAAGGACGGCAAGAGTTGCAAGGCTTATGTTCATTTGAGATTGGGTTTTTATATTGTAGGTCCACATGCGGCATGTGTTAGCGCGAAATTATACATATCTGCTTGTGGGAATGCATTTAGTATGAATCTTAAATGATATATATCTTTGCAGCTTAGATTAGATTAGATTAGATTAGTATAGGTCAATATGCATCTGACCAACTATAAATAGAAAATGGTTCACTCTGCCAATGTCACCCCTGTTTCAGGGAAGGTCAGCAAAGAGTTGCAGGGTGTATGTTCATTTGAGATTTGGGTTTTTATGTTGTAGGTTCACACGCAGAATGTGCAAGTGTGAACTTATACGTGTCTGCTTGTGGGCATGCACTTAATGTGAATTCCAAATGTAACAATTATATCCATGCAACTTAGAATAGATTAGATGAGTGACGTTACATAGCCGATTTTTTTATCTTAAATATAAATGGAGCACCGCAATCGATTTTCCCTATGCTTGGCTCTGCTGCTTAACAGTTGTACCTAGACCTTTTTTTTTAGAAAACGTGAAGATTAACCTAGAGATAAATTGTGTGAAGCTTGATTCCGATTAGCACACTTTTTTTTTTGATCCTGTTGTTTCCTCTTTTATCTGTAGAAAAAAATTGATACCACATGCCCAAATGGCGTAGTGAAACACGCCGGGTACTGCTAGTTAAAAATAAATATTAAAAGACAGTACCTACCAATCAGTGTAATCAGATAAATTATTATTTTGCTAAAGTACGTATTCAAAACAGCTATATATATAAAACTCAAAACTTGTATTAAATAAATTTAAAAATATTTTTGTTTTGAAGTAAATTTTGAAAAAAAATGGCAACCAAAGTGAACATCAAGGACCTCAAAGTCACTGAGCTTAAAAATGAGCTTCTGGAGAGGGACCTGGAGACCTCAGGAGGGAAGGCGGCCTTACAGGCACGCCTCATGGAGGCCTTAGAACAGTCAGGCGAAGACCCAGCATACTTTGTCATGGCATCTGGGGGAGACCGCGCC
This sequence comes from Agapetus fuscipes, assembly GCA_951799405.1. Taxonomy (NCBI): domain Eukaryota; kingdom Metazoa; phylum Arthropoda; class Insecta; order Trichoptera; family Glossosomatidae; genus Agapetus; species Agapetus fuscipes. The sequence continues at coordinate 11,624,318 of OX637357.1, read as the reverse complement.
TTGGACGAGCTAAATATCAGCATCACAAAGTCTATGAAGGAGGAGCTAGCCGACAATTCAAAGACCCTGAGGGAAGACCTGAAGGCGGAGATGGCTGACAACGCCAAGACCCTGAAGGCGGAGATGGCTGACAACGCCAAGACCCTGGAGGAGAAGATGACTGGGCTGGAGGAGAAGATGACCAGCAACCTAGCCGGGCTGGAGAAGAAAGTGGCAGAAAGCTCGCGAGCAATGTCGGAGATTGAGGCCCGAGTGGCAAGCCTGGAGGATCGTCTGCGTGCCGAGCTGGCTGACAAGTGCCAGATGGAGTCCACCAGAATATCCCCCAAAGACGGCCTTCACGACGAGACCGACCAGGGATGCTCAACTCCAACCAGGGTCACTAGAGGGGATGACGACCCTTCGCTGTCGAAGCACAACCTTCCGACCTTCGACGGGAAGACGTCGTGGGAGGAGTATTTGACCCTCTTTGAGACGGCTGCCATGATGGGAGCCTGGAGCCAGCAGAAGAAGGCTTCGGTTCTCAGCCTGTCGCTCCGAGGAGACGCTCTCAGGGTTCTGCAGGCCATACCCCTGGACAACCGTGGTGACTTTGGGCAGCTGAAGCAGCGCTTGGATATGCGCTATGGCCACAAGTGCCTGGAGCAGCTGTACAAGTCGCAGCTGAACACAAGGGTGCAGAAGCCCAACGAGAGCCTCCAGGAGTTTGAAATGGACATCGCCCGCCTGGTACGAGACGCTTACCCGACAGCCTCCGACGACATCTGTGAGAGCTTGGCAGTGGACAAGTTTCTAAATGGATTGCGGGAATGGGAGACGCAACAAGCCGTAAAACTGGCCCATCCCAAGGCTTTGAACGAGGCGCTCAGCCAAGCTCTCGAGTTTGAGGCTGTCAAACAGTCCATCAGGGGCCACGCCAGGGTTCGTGCAGTCGAGGCAGAGGAGGTCAAGCTACCTACAACCGAGGAGCTAATTGAAAAAGTGCTGGAACGTCTGAGACCTCGAAGACGAGACCCACGCTGCTGGAACTGCGGACAGCTGGGCCACCTTAGCACCAAGTGTCCCAAGCCTCAGAAACCCAGAAAACAGGCTGCGGAAAACTAGAAAGGGTTAATGGGAAGGGGCAACCGTTGACCCACGCTGGAGAGGCCCTGAAATCTGCTGCTACTGTCGCAACCGTGAGAGGAAAAGCCAGCAGCATTTTTATCAATGGCATAATAGATGGAGTAACTCGTGAACTACTGGTGGACACGGGAGCAACCAGGACAATTCTGAGACGCGACATAGTGGCACGAGGTAAGCAGATTGCACCAACAAAGTGGTCTCTGCACACCGCCACGGGAGAGTCAGCACAGGTGTATGGGGAGACGATTGCCACCTTCCAAATTGGCAGCACCACTTTTGATCATCGGACGTTGGTGGCCAACATTGAAGAAGACGTTATATTGGGAATGGACATACTGGACAGATTTGGGTGCAGTTTAAATTTAAAGAAAGGGTCCATTAAAATTGGAAATGAAGAAGTCATCCTGCAAAGACGGAAAGAACTGGCTGCACGTGTTATCCTAGCCAAGAATACCGAAGTGAAGGGGCGATCCGAGATGATAGTGAGTGCCCGCCTGGATTCCAGTAGTACAAATGACCAAATCTGTATGATAGAACCGGAGAACATGGACAATGTTAACAAAGGAGTCATGGTGGCAAGAACAGTGATTCGCGCAAAGGAGACCATTCCTGTCAAGATCATGAATGTGAACAGCTACCCAGTTAAAATGAATGAAGGTTTTGTTTTGGGCAGATGTGAGAGGATAACTTCCATTGTGCAACAGATGACAAACATGTCATGCGAAGGAAACAAATTGTCAACACAATTGGAAGCCCTGGTCCACGACGCTTCCCAAGGTCTAACCGAGGAAAACAAACGGAGAGTGAGGAGTTTGATCTGCCGCTACCAGAACATTTTCGAGGACTCTAATGGCCGTCTGGGAAGAACCAAGGTAGTGCGACATAGCATAGACACCGGAGAAGCGAGACCAATTAAACAGGCTCCAAGAAGACTACCCTTTGCAAAGCGGGAAGAAGCTGACAAGATCATCAAAGACATGAGCAAGGATGGCATCATAGAACCATCAAGTAGCCCTTGGACATCCCCGGTGGTACTGGTGAAAAAGAAGGATGGTACCACGAGATTTTGTGTGGACTACAGACTGCTCAACGATGTTACGAAAAAGGATAGTTACCCTCTGCCAAGGATTGACGACACCTTGGACACATTGGCAGGATGCACCATTTTTTCCACATTGGACCTGAAAAGTGGCTACTGGCAAGTTGAATTGGATGCCAAAGATAAGGAGAAAACTGCATTCTCGACTGGATCTGGACTTTGGCAGTTCACCGTGATGCCATTTGGCTTATGCAATGCCCCCGCCACGTTTGAAAGGCTGATGGAGAATGTGCTGCGAGGACTGTCATGGGAAACCTGCCTGGTATACTTGGATGACATAATCATCCTGGGAAAGGACTTCAACCATCAGTTGAGAAATCTGGAGCAAGTTTTCGGGCGACTACAAGACGCTGGACTGAAGCTCAACCCGAAAAAGTGTAACCTGTTCAAGAAACAAGTAAATTACCTGGGACACATAGTTTCTCAACGTGGAGTTGAAGTTGACCCTGCCAAAATCAAGGCAGTAAGAGACTGGCCCGTGCTGAAGGACAAACATGAAACTAGGAGTTTCCTGGGGCTGTGCACTTATTACAGGAGGTTTGTGCCAAGATTTGCGGACATTGCAAAACCGCTCACCAAGCTTACGGAAGAAAACACTCGCTTCCATTGGAGTGATTCCTGCGCACAAGCATTTGAAGAGCTTAAGGGAAGATTAACAAGTGCCCCCATTTTGAGCTACCCACGAAAAGATGGAAAGTTCATCCTGGATACCGACGCTAGTAATGTGGGGATAGGAGGTGTCCTTTCCCAAATACAGGATGGGCATGAGACTGTTCTGGGTTACTTCAGTAAAGTGCTTTCCAAGCCAGAACGAAATTATTGCGTGACCAGACGAGAGCTTCTTGCCGTGATAAAATCAGTGGAACACTTCCGCAAATACTTGTACGGGAGAAAATTCACACTACGGACTGATCATGCTGCACTGGTTTGGCTTCTGAAATTCAAAAACCCAGAAGGGCAAGTGGCTAGATGGATTGAAAGGCTCCAAGAGTATGATTATGACTCCGAACATAGACCTGGCACGCTTCATCGAAATGCGGATGCATTATCCAGACGACCATGCGCCAGTGACTGCAAACATTGCAGCAAGATGGAGGACAAGGTAGCAATTGTCCAAAGGACGACCACCGAAGATGAGGACTGGCAAGATGAAAAATTGGCGCAAGACCAACTGAATGATCCGGACTTGAAGTATGTGATGGAATGGGCGCGAGAAGGAGAAAGGCCAACCTGGGAAAAACTCGCCCCCTTATCACCAACTGTCAAGGCTTATTGGGCTCAATGGGGATCCATAGTGATAGAAGGAGGGTTTCTGAAACGAAAGATCGAGAAGGAAGACGGCACACTTAGAAGAAAGCAAACCCTCGTTCCGAGGAGCCGAGTACCGGAAATCCTTGGACTGCTGCATGGAGGAACTTCTGGAGGACATCTAGGCGTTAAGAAGACGCTGGAGAAAGTGAAAGAGCGATTTTACTGGATCAACTGCAGCGAAGACGTCAAAGATTGGTGTCGAAAATGTGTAACCTGTGCAACGGCCAATGGACCGCAAAGGAAAAGGCGAGCACCAATGCGTCAGTACAATGTTGGCAGCCCCTTTGAAAGAATCGCCATCGACATAGCTGGCCCATTTCCTACAACTGAGTGGAAGATGATGGTTTATCGGTTGCACGTCAATCTGGTGATTCATTTAATGATTGCTCCACTATCTCGTCCATAGTCATCAATGAGGATAGGTTATGTGAAAGCATTCGCTCATTAGACGTGAGGAAAGGTTGTGGTCCGGATGGTTTGCCGGTTATTTTCATAAAAAACTGTTGTGATAAATTAATTAAGCCATTAGCAATAATATTTAAAAAATCACTTAGTCTGGGTGTTTTTCCACGTAAATGGAAATATGCGCACATAGTACCAATTTACAAATCTGGAAATAAAGACAATGTTGAAAACTATCGCCCTGTGTCTAAGTTATCTATATTTGGGAAGTTACTCGAAAAAATAGCATATGATCAGATTTTCTCCGCGGTGAAAAATGCAATTGATGTAAATCAACATGGGTTTTTACCAGGCAGGTCCACCGCATCAAATCTGGTACTGTTTACGGAAAAAATTCTAAAGATTATGGACGCAGGATCTCAGGCTGATGTGATCTACACTGATTACTCCAAATGTTTTGATAAGATTAGCCACAAGATCCTAATTGCCAAGCTGGAGTGGCAAGGAATACACGGTGACCTACTCCGGTGGCTCAAATCATACCTGTATGATAGAACAATATCTGTAACGATTGGGGGAATCACCTCCAAACGTGAACGGGTCGTCTCGGGTGTGCCGCAGGGTAGCCATCTGGGTCCTCTTTTATTCTTAATTTTTATAAACGATATAAGACATTGCTTCCTCAATTCAAGCGTCTTACTTTATGCAGACGATATGAAGATTTTTTCAGAGGTGGCATCCGTGAGAGATTGTGTATCTATCCAAAGAGATTTGAAACGCTTTGGTGAATATTGTATCGTAAATAAACTTTCTTTAAATGTTTCTAAATGTTGCATCGTGAGGTTCACTAGGAAAAAGAACCCATTAGTCTTTGAATACGAGATTCAATCGGAGTTCGTGGAACCTGCCGATCAAGTACGTGATCTGGGGCTTGTATTAGACAATAAATTGAGATTCAATTACCACATAGATAGCATCATTAAAAGATCATACAAACTGCTTGGGTTTGTTTTGAGATCTTGTAAGCCATTCCGAAACACTGCAGTGGCATTATGTCTTTATAAAGTTTACGTAAGACCAATACTTGAATATGCTTGCCAAGTTTGGAACCCGCAATATATCATCTATGTCAATAGATTAGAGGCCATCCAAAAACGCCTCATCAGGACACTCTTGTACCGAGACGGTCTCCATCGAGAGCTTGCCGACTATCATACGGCGCTGCAACACTATGGTTTGTTTTCGCTCCAAGCGAGACGGAGTGTTCTGGACCTAATGTTCCTATTCAAACTCATCCGGGGTAACGTGTCTTGCTCCGAACTCCTGTCTGAAGTGGGAATCCGAGTGCCTAGGATGACGTCAAGAAACACCAAAATCCAGCTCTATATTCCGTCTCACAGAACAAATTCATACGGAAACTCATTCCTCTTGAGAGCTTCGCGGTTGTTCAATGAAAAGTTTAGTGAACTGGATATTTTTTACCAATCGACCAATACTTTGAAAAAGTTAACGACGGCCATACTTTGCCCTTAATTTTTGATTAATGATGTAAAATAATAATAATAATAATTGTAATTGTAATAATAATAGAAACGTGTTCATGAAATATAATGAATTTTGACTAGAATTTCAGTGTGTAGGTATTAGTGAGTGGGAAAAATTAAAATTATAATTAAAAATATTGGCATGTTCAAGTGAATGTAAGGCTGATTTGATATATGTAATTCTGTTTTTATCTCTTATTGTTTGGTGTCATTACGGTTATCATGATTATTTTAATAGGTTTTTATATTTTATATTTTGTGTTTGAAAAAAAAAAAAAAAAAAATATCTTACTATCATTAGTATTTATATTTATATTCTTTTTTTTTATTTTAATACTTATATTTAATGTCAACATTGTATGAAAAAATATCTTACTGTCATTAGTATTTATATTTATATTCTTTTTTATATTCTTTTATTTTTAATACTTATATTTAATGTCAACATTGTAATTGGGAAGGTACAACATCAATTGTATATATTTTTATTATTGTTTTATATATTTTAATGTATTTTCCTGTTTTGTTGAATAAATTATTTAAAAAAAAAAAAAAAAAAAAAAAAAAAAAAAAAAAAAAAAAAAAAAAAAAAAACTGAGAAGGGTAACAAGTACATCATGGTGGTGATGGATTACTTCAGCAAGTGGGTGGAAGCTTACTCAATCCCTAACCAAGAGGCCGTAACCGTGACTGAAGTTCTAGTTACCGAATTTATCAGCAGGTTTGGCGTACCCCTGGAATTACATTCTGATCAGGGAAGGAACTTTGAAGCTGCTATCTTCCAGCAAATGTGTGAGCGGCTAGGGATCTACAAGACCAGGACCACTGCGCTACATCCACAGTCTGATGGAATGGTGGAAAGGATGAATCGTACCGTGGGGAGGTACTTAGCCAAAGTAGTGTCTAGCCATCAGCGGGACTGGGACCGACATCTGCCTTTGTTCTTATTGGCTTACCGGTCGGCTGTTCAGGAAACGACGAAGAAGACTCCCAGCAGCATACTGTTTGGGCGAGAAATGCGACTTCCTTGTGATCTCAAATTTGGCTGCAAACCAGGTGAAGACCTAGCCGGAGAAGACTATGTGACAGACCTTCGCAGGAGGCTGGATGACATCCATGATCAGGTCCGCATGAACATCGGGGAAGCCAGCGATCAAATGAAGGAGCGCTATGACACCAGAGCTGACAGCATGGGGTACAAAGCTGGTGACTGGGTGTGGCTTTTTGACCCCAAGAGGCGCCAAGGATACTGTCCGAAACTTCAGCGTTCCTGGGACGGGCCGTACGAGATCTTGGAGCGCATCAACGATGTGGTCTACCGCATAAAAAAGAGACCAAACGGAAAACCAAGGGTCGTGCACTACAATCGCCTCTCACCATACCTAGGCGATAATGATGACCAACCAGCCCAAAAAGTACGACAGTGCGTCGCATCCGAAAGATCACCAGCCTTTGAGACGTTTTGGGAGAACGCGAAGGCAGGGCAGAAGTTTCGCCATGGAGTGACCACAGAAGTCCACAAGGACTTATTTGAGGTCACTAGGGACCACACACTGGCATGCAGTGTACCGGAAGATCTAGATATGTCTAGAGGAATTGCACGGGTCTTCCGATACAAATTCGGAGAACCGCAACCCTCGAGCAGCCCGCAAGGAAGAGCTCTGAGACTACCGAAGGGGCGTCAACAAGCATACTGCCTGGTTGTTCCGGATTCCAGCAACCTGGAAGAGGACTACAGGGCATTGTGGGACGGCCTTGTTGAGCTGCGTGACTACATGTTGGAGGATCAGCAGGCGCGTCTGGCAATACCGAAGATGGGTGGCGGCCGCGCTAATCGAGACTGGCGGATAATCCGGAGTATGATTGAAGCAGTGTTCTCGGGAGTCGGCATCAGCGTCATGGTGTGCTGCGAGCAAGCGCAGCCGAGAGCCAATGGGGAGAAATCCGTGGACTGCCACTTCTTCCTGACCACAGGGTGTCGACGTGGATCAGCATGCCCCTACCTACACAGAGTCAAGACTGTTCCGGGACGAAACAGTCTAGGTGGGGGGTAGTGTTATGTAAATATAAATATTGAAATAAGTATGGGTAGTTATAGTGTTATGTAAATATAAATATTGAAATAAGTATGGATAGTAATAGTTATAAGAATCCTCAAAAGTATTGGTAGGTAAGATCGATAATTATGTATAAGTGTAGAATTCTCTAGGCTAAGTAGGTATTTGTTATAATTATAGGAATACTGTATTACATTTGTAGGTAGGATTTTGGTTGTGTCTAGGTAGTACGTGAATCATCGAGAAGTAATAATTGCTCTGGAACCGTCTAGCGACTTTAGGTCTAGATCATACTACTCTAAAGGGTGGGAATGGCCTGCAGAGCGCCAGTATCATAGAGACTTACAAACACATCGAAGTCATCTGATCAGTGAACCAAAACCAAGTGGAATAATCGAGAAAGTAGTGTGAAAATAAATTTTGTAACTGTGTAAAATAAATAACTATTGAAGAAGACCTGTGTATTTTTAATTTGAAGACAATTGAACCCTAATTTCGTAACAGTATGTATGTATCAATGCAGTATGTTTCTGCTCCTCTATGTAATTACACGATGGCACGTACCAACTTTTCGTCACGCTCCCTAACTTACGTTAATTTTGAGTTATGACTCCCTAAAGTCACAACTCTCGTTACCTACCCCAAGTGTACAAACTTCCATCAAAACTCAACCACGGTGCTTTACCTGAAAATGTATAAAAAAGGAAACGCTCACCATTGGCGCTGTTGAAGTTTACATATATATTTTTGGTAAGTAATCAGTTTAAGCGTAATTTCATACTTGGGACACCTAAATAAATTACATTCATGTATGTACGCAGGTACTTGGACGCCGGTGACAGATTAGAACGGCACAGTGACAAAACGACACATGACAGGACTACACATGACAGAGCATCACAATGACAAAACATCACCATGACAAAACAACACAGAAAATACATCACATGGCAATGTTTTTTCATGTGCCGTTTATGGTATGTGATGTTTTGTGAGTTAATGATTTGTCATTGTGATTTTCTTGACTTATAGGTTGGTATGAGGCTGAACACCCATACTGTAAAAATATAGTTCACTTTGCCAATGTCATTCTTGTTTCAGGGAAGGTCGGCAAGAGTTGCAGGGTTTATGTTCATTTGAGATTGGGTTTTTATATTGTAGGTCCACATGCGGCATGTGTTAGCGCGAACTTATATGTGTCTGCTTGTGGGAATGCATTTAATATGAATCTTAAATTAATGATATCTTTGCAACTTAGACTAAGATTTTGTTATGTAATTTCCTGTGATGTTTTGTCGCGGGATGTATTATCATTGTATATTAATCAAATTAACAAAGTTCCAATTCACTTTGTACAATTTTATTTCTGTCTAGCACTTTCACCTACAAGGTGCCTTGTAGGCGAAGGTGATGTTGATTTGTAAGGGTTTGGTGGTTTACACTTTCACTGTGTAAACCACCAAACCCTTAAAAATACTATTATCATTGTGATGTTCTGTCATGTGTTGTTCTGTCATGATTGTGTCGTTATATCATTTGTCGTTCTGTCATGTGTCGTTCTGTCACAATATGTCATTTTGTCATTGATCGTTTTGTCACTGTATCTTTCAAACATTGCACCTTGGACGCCATGTGGAGTGAAAATTGTCACATACTAAAAGTAACAAAAATTCAAAGTTTATATTTCCGACCACAGAGTGTACTTACAGCGTTTAGGTTTTGTACTCATTCCTAGACGTCGATCTTATTTTTTTTCAAGAGGAATGCAATTCACTAACCTATTTTTTCAGGCCAGAAACAAGTATCAACATCGGAAATCTCCTTGACTAATAGGTTGATATGACGCTGGCTCTCATGCTGTACAAACTTGATTCACTTTTGAAATGCCACCCCAGTTTTTTAAGGAAAGTTGGAAGCTTTAAATCCATCATCAAAACTATCGTCAAAGCTACGATCCTTATATATATTTTACCGGTCCGTAATCCAGTGGCAACACTTTGGACTCGTAATTGGTAGGCTGGGGGTTCGAATCCCGGCGGAGCACAAAAAATATACCATTTATATTTTCAAATATGCTCTTCGCATGGTTGAAAAATTCATAAAACATTTGACAAAGACCGGTTACGTCTATCCAGCCTTACAGCAACTGGGTCTTGCTTGAGTATTGGCGCCTTGTAGTGACGACCAGCTCGTAAACAACACCTTTGCGGTGTTTTTTACGAGCTGGTGTCATAGACCCCTAGAGTCTCTAAAATCTAGGGAGTCTCCCGCACAGAGTTTGTTAAAAAAAAAAAGATGAGGTGAAATAAATACCCAAAAAGGGGTGCTGTACAAAACTGTAACTGTAACTGTAACTCTGTCGCCATTCCGCTAGGGGTGGCCAGAGCCTCTGCAGAGTTGCCTCCATTTCTTCCTATCCTTACATACCTCTTTCAATTCATTCATATCCATCACCGTTTTCATGCATTTTCTTCTTTTACGCTCGCTTTGTACATCCCATTCTTTCATAATCTCCTCAATCTGATCACTCCGTACTTTTCTCCTTTTTCCCTTTCACACTTTCTTTGTATTTAAACTTTGTCAGTCTATCATCATTCATTCTTTTCACATGCCCAAACCATGGCAAATTATTATTATTATTAACAAATATCGTGCATGAGTTCACCAGTTGAAAGATATCACAGGCCTCTCCGTCACATAAACTTTAAATCTATCGCTCAGAAGAAAAAGTCACGATTCTAATGGATGAGGTGAACGACCGGAAGCCAAGATGAATAATAACCTGTACGATTTTCTGCACAAACTTGCCATTTTATGCGGTCTCACTAGCCAAGCCACATCTGGCAGCGAGAGAACTCACGTCTGCCGCATTCTTCATCACAGACAGCTGAATAAATGATGGAAGACGACTACTTCTTCTCCGACCGGTCCGTAGTTTAGTGGTTAATACTTCTGACTCGTGATTGGAAGGCAGTAAGCCCGAATCCCGGTGGAGCGCGAAAAATTATTTCATTTTTCAAATTTTCTGTTCAATGGGTTAAAAAATTCATATGCCTATTCATATTCAACGACCGGTCACCAAAGGTCCATCCAGCCTAACAGCAACTGCTGGCTTGCTTGAGAATTGGCGCTTTCTACAGCGACAAACAAGATCCCAGGGGCTCTTGAGGTGTGATTCACACAAAAACAGCGGTTACCGAATAAATCATCTTGATAATATTGTTATTATTAATACTGCTACTACGACCGTTCGTAGTCTAGTGGTTATTTCGGAATTGGAAGGCAGTGGGTTCGACTCCCGGCTCCCATACGCACAAAATGAATGGATTTCGTAGCAAAGGAAGACTGTCAAGAATTTCATCCAACAGTAAATGTAGCGCTGTCGCTGTACCACAAGAGGTGGCTAGAACCTCTGCCAAGTCTCCTCCACTTATTCCTAAGATGGATTAAATTTCTCAAATATCGAATGTGGGATATTCAGTGCCACGATTAAACAATATAATCTTCTTCTTTTTCTTGTGCCTCCTCATTGAAAATTGGCGATCATCATAGCGATTTTCACCTTCAACACTGCAGCACATAAAAGGAATCTTGTGCTTCTGCCAAACCACTGTCTCAGGATCTTCTTACAACTTACTTAGTCAGCTACTTCTTGTCCACTGCTGGACATAGGCCTCCCCCATATCTCTCCAGGCGTCTCTGTCCTGGTCTCTCTGCATCCAGTCACCAGCAACTCTTTTAATATCATCTGACCATCGTGTAAGAGGCCTTCCTCTAGTTCTTTTGTCTTCACGAGATCTCCATTCTACCACTCTTTTCATCCATCTTTGTTCGCTCAATCTGGCTACATGGTCTGCCCACGACCACTTCTGTTTTGCCACTCTTTTGACTTTGTCAGTAACTCCCGATCTTCTACGTATTTCGGTATTTCGTATCCGATGTGACAGTCTTATGTGTAGCATAGCTCTTTCGTGCTTTCGTTGTGCTACACGAAGTTTCCTGATAGTATCTTCAACCGATATCAATTGAGGTCACCCTCATACTAACTTATTAATCAAGGTATAAAAGGATGCAAAGACTGAAAAATTGCTGGATTTGCGATACTGGCAGCTAGGCTGTGATTTAAAACCATAAATCTGGTCAATAAAAGTAGACAGACTAAATTAACTCGTTCATATTCAGTATATGGACTTTCAGAGCCTGGAAAAGATGGTTGTGATGATGGACCCAAAGAGGCGCAGGACAGTGAGTAGATTTGAGTTTTCAAAGAGTACTTTTTTAAAAACCAAAGTTCATACTTTCCTGGAGCTCTTGGTTTTCCTGTCCTGGTATAATTTCCACTCATTTCCATATTTTCACAAAGCCTCTTTAATTCGCTTTGGCTTCTTTATTGTTTTAGAAGCTCCTTTCCCCCCTCCTCCTCCCAACAAGGGGGGGGTGGGGGTAGACCGCTAACCCTAAGATGTTCAAACAGTTCTGGAGAAACTTGCAGTCCTTTATAAAGTGTTTACATTGTTAGTCCCTGTAAAAGTGTTTATAATTTTAGTAACTGAAAAGTGTGTGTTATTTTTAGTAGGTACCTACCTAAAAAGTTTATCTATGTACTAATATTTATACTAACTGAAAAAGTGTACATTTTTTTAATAACTGAAAAAACGTATATATTTTTAAGAACAGGGAAAGTGTTTATATTTTTAGTCCCAAAGAAGTGCATATATCTTTAGTCCCTGAAAAGTGCAAGTTTATATTTTTTATGCGCTTACGTTACTGAATTTTGGTCTTCAAGTGATTCCTTGACTTATAGGTTGATATGAAGCTGACCGCTCATCTAATCTAATCTAATCTAAGTTGCAAAGATATGTTACATTGGAGATTCACATTACATGCATTCCCACAACCAGACACGTACAAGTTCGCGCTTGCACATGCCTCATGTGAACCTACAACATAAAAACCAAATCTCAAATGGGCATATACCCTGCAACTCTTGCCGTCCTTCCCTGAAACAGGGGTGACATTGGCAAAATGAACCATTTTTACAGCATGGATTGTCAGCCGCATACCAACCTACAAGTCAAGGAACATACTGTTAAGGACTCATACTGTTCAAAATGTTCAGGAAAGGTCAGCAAGAGTTAAAGGGCTTATGTTCATTCGAGATTTGGGTGTTTATTTTGTAAGTGCACAAACAGCATAATTATATAAGCATGCACTTACAGGTGCCTTCTTGAAGGCATACGTTTATTATTTATATATATCTTTCCAACTTTGATTATAAAGAAAATCAAAATTCTCACTAGTCTTATTCCATCGGTGGATCTTTTTAGTAGGGGTGTTGGAACACTAAAACGAACAAACTATGAAAGAATGTTAGAAAATTCAAAATCCCTTAAACATCGCATCGTAGAGTTAAATAAATTGCATTACCTACAAATTGTTCTAGATGCTCGTTGCGGGGCCCAATTAGTAATTCTTTGAGGTCCTGGGAGCACGATAATCCCCAAAATCTGCACCCTTAGATGACAATCCACGGAGGGAGAAGGGAAGGGGGGTTGTGCTTACAATCATTATTGTTTTATACAAAGCGCTCGCTGAGGTGTTGACAAATGAATTTCGATAAATTTTATGATGGGCTTTCATTCTCTGTAATTTTCATGAAAATTATTTTCTGATGGCAACAATTATCTGTATTTTTTAATACTAATAATAATATTAGGATGACTTCTTTATTGAGCGCTGTTTTTGTGTGAATCACACCTTATTCCTTGACTGATAGATTGGTATGCGACTGACCACCCATACTGTAAAAAATGGTTCACTTTGCCAATGTCACCCCTGCTTCAGGGAAGGTCGGCAAGAGTTGCAGGGCTTGTGTTCATTTGAGATTCGGTTTTTTTATATTGTAGGTCCACATGCGGCATGTGCAAGCGCGAAATTAGGCATGTCTGCTTGTGGGAATGCATTTAATATGAATCTCAAATGATACATATCTCAGCAGCTTAGATTTAGATTTAGATTTAGACACCTTAAAAGGCCCTCTACGATTTTAGTCGTCACTATAGAAAGCGCCAATTCTCAAGCAATACCCAATTGTTGTAACGCTGAATAGGCTTTTTGATGGGATATGAATGTTTCAACCCAGCTAAAAGCATAATTGTCTTTTTATTCTCCACTGGAAATTGAACCCACGACCTTTCGATAACGAGTTCGTAATATTAAACACTAGACTACAAACTGATCTTATTATACCTCCGAAGCGTTTCGCATGTGGCGAGTGGAATTATTTATTTTTACAGATAAGGGAGCAGGCCTTACGAGATCTACTTCAGGTGAAGTGTGAGTTTCCTAGTTAATGAGATTGCTGGTATTTACCGGTATTTTATTTTTTGTTTTTGAAATAAACACCGAAGCGAAAAATCATTTCTGAAACCCTCGGTGGGACTCAAACCAGGGCTCTTGACATGGTATGCAAGCGCTCTACCAACTGAGCTATCGACCGCACAGTCCAATATCCGAAAAGTGTAAATCAACTTTGAAATTAATTAGATTTTTTTAAATATTTACTTGTTTTGAAAAACGTGAACGAGTGTTTTGACAAAAACAAACCTGGCTTCAAGTGTTTTGCGAATCTGCCTGTATTTGCACACTTCTCATTTTTTTGCCGCCACGAAAATAGTTTGAAAAATACAACGACAAAGTTTCGCCTGCGTTCTCTCTGTACTTAAAAATGTTTACTCCCAATAAAATCTTTAACAAATTTGTTTTTGTTTTTTTTTTTTCAAAAAGTCCAGTAAAAATGTGAATCGTGTATTCGATTTTTAAACAAAATATTCAATTTTACAAAGATATTTTGACTTGAACTTTGATTAATTATTTGACCGGTCTGTAATCTAATGGTAAACACTTCTGACTCATTAATGGAAGGTTATGGGTTCGAATCCCGGCGGAGCATAAAAAATAAACAATTTATGTTTTAAAATATGCTTCACTGGGTGAAATATTCATATACCTTTACCAAAGACCGGTCACTAAAGGTTCATCCAGCCTTACAGCAACTGGGTGTTGCTTGAGAATTGGCGCTTTCTATAGCGATTACCAAGCTCTCGTAGGGCTCTTGAGGTGTAAACGCAAATACGCAACTAAGCTACACATATAGTGTAACTTCTTGCCGCGTTATCCCCGAAGGGATCGCATTTGGCGAGTTAAACCTATTTATTTTTACAGGTAAGGGGGCCGGTCTTACGCCAAACACTTCAATTGAAGTGGGGGCTTCCCAGCTCCCGAGTGGGCTGGTAGTCATTTCTTGTAAAGGCTGAGTAAGCCTTGCCGGTATTTATTTTGGGGTTTGAAATAAACACCGAAACGGGAAATCATTTCTGACACCCTCGGCGGGATTCGAACCCGAGGTCACGGCATGGAATGCAAGCACTCTACCAACTCAGCTATCGACCGGACTGAGGAGTGATTCACATAAAAATAACGCTCACCAAATAAATCATCCTGATATTATTATTATAAGGATCATATTTAATGCATGCCCACAAGCAGGCACTTATAAGTTGGCGCTTACAGATTCTGAATGTGTTCTTACAAATTATAATCGACACCTCAAATGGACAAAAAAACTTGAAACTTCTACCGATTTTACCTGAAAAAGGGGTGACATTGACAAAGTGAACCATTTGTTTTACAGTTTGGGTGTATCCTTATGGGAGTATTCCATCTTTGATTCTATACCACTGAAATGAATGAAAAAAAAGGAATATTATTTTTGGCCTCCCAAAAAGAAGCGTTCAACTTTTTTGATTCTGAATAAATTATCTACAACGTAAATTCACAAAGATTTTGTACCGCGGCGGGTGTGACACGTTACGTAAATACTCAAACACTGCGTAAACAGAAAAATGTATGAAAGATACAACAGCACTACTATTGAGTCGCTTAGTTTTCATACACAATTTTTATTTACGCAATGGTTGCGTATTTTACGCAGTTTTTTATACTCGGGGGCTTTGATGTAAAATTTCCCGAGTTCAAACAACGCTCGGGGCGGATTTCTCTCAAAATCAAGATCATAAAATTATTATTGTTATTATTATTAAATTGTCTTCAGAAGCGAAAAGTCTTCGCAAATATTCAGAATCAAGATACGGGGGGGAAGGGGAGGAGGAGGACACAAATCAAAGGAAAATTTTGATTTGAAAATGTGTAATGTGAATTGATACAGAATTGTATTTTTATCTTGGAAATGTACAAAAAAAATCCCATGTAGCTTTGCCCTTACTTATTCCCCCTATTTCTTACCCCGTAATAGCCCCGCCCCTTAAAACTTTCCCCTGAACGCCTATTGTAGTTATTAAATATCGATACCTTAAAGGTAGAACTGAATAAGTGACATCCTATGGGTGTTAAGAATTTAACATTAAATCATTTAACAATCCTATCAAGATGCATTCGTATTCTTGTCTATGGTGGTTTTTGCTGCCAACTTCATATCAGTGTTTGACAGCTGCCCAATTTCCGGCCTCTCTTTCTTGAACTCTCGCACTAGCAACATGTCCGCTTGCGTTCATCCAATATAATAAACTGTAATCGTCTGCTAATTGTGACTTAACGTGTTAAATAAATATTATGAACAATGTTAAAATAGTTTTGCCTACATTATTTGGATAATTAATTCCTCCAAAACCCAGCGTTTTAAAAACAGAATGGCTAAATCCGGCCAATGGGTAACTGTAACTGTAACTCTGTCGCCATTCCGCTAGGGGTGGCCAGAGCCTCTGCAGAGTTGCCTCCATTTTTTTAATCCTTACATACCTCTTTCAATTCATTCATATCCATCACCTTTTTTATGCATTTTCTTCTTTTACGCTCACTTTGTATATCCCATTCTTTCACAATCTCCTCAATCTGATCACTCCATACTTTTCTCGGTCGTCCCTTCCCTCTTTTTCTTTCACACTTTCTTTGTATACATACTTTGTCAGTCTATCATCATTCATTCTTTTCACATGCCCAAACCATCTCATCACATTCTTTTGTACCTTAACTTTCACATCCTCTTTCAAATTACATTCTTTTTTTTCCCCATTCATTCCTAACTCTATCCCTCAGAGTTTTTCCTATCATGCTTCTCAAATGCTTCATTTCCACCGTACATACTTTACTCATTTCGCTATCGTTCACTGTCCATGCTTCACTTTCCATACATCAAAGTCGGTACCTAACAATATGCCATTGTGTACCGCCATTCTCAGATCCATCGTCAATCGCTTGTTCTTTGCTATTCTTCCTATTGCACCGACCACTTGCTTTCCCTTACACATCCTATTCTCAAGTTCTCTTGTCATCTTTCCATTCTTCTCAAACATACTTCCCAAGTATCTAAATTCATCCACAGTCTCTCAGATAAATGCATTTTTTCCGTATTTTCTACAAGAGAAAACTGTAAAACAGTGTGAAAACCCCGTAGTTTCGAAGTTATTAATGAGCTTTCCTTATAATAAGTTCACTAACTATGAAAGGTACGAGTACACCCTATAAAATGTTGTATCCGCGATTTCTCTTATCAGTGTATCAGCACTTATTCAGTTTTACCTTTGAAGTGGCGATATTATTTTTAAAACCCTTTTCTCACCCCACCTCAGCTCCGCCTCCTAAAACTTTCTCCGGAATTCAAGTTCGTAATTTTTTGTTGTTGTTGTTTTTCTCTTGATAATGGTGTGAAAGCATCGAAAGCGCTCGAGAAAATAAACCAACTCCTGAAGAAGAACTTTGTTCTTAATTTTTTTTTTAAATAAGTCTATAATTTTTGTGCTCCGCCGGGATTCAAAGCCACTTTCTTACACTTACGAGTCCGAAGCGTTATAACTAGACTACGGACCGGTCTAACCCACCTAATGGAGTCGAAGCGAATTCCATAGATAAAAAAATTGTGACGTCAAAGAAGGCACTCCTGGTATCTTTTCAGTTCCACCACAAAGTAAATTATATTACGTTTGTCTTTTTTCTTCTCGGCAGGTGTGCTCCTCTTTTTGTGTTGAAAAACCAAGACGTCTCAGTTCCGTGATCATTAGCCAGGATGATAAATTTTATGACTCCATAACCCAAGTATGAAACTGAACGCTCAAACTCTAGAATAGCGTTAACTTTAGAGTGTAAAGAAACTTACACCGCGCTTTTCTTAGTTATTGCATAAGAATTACTGATTTAAACTAGGCGCTAAGTACCAGAATATTGCATGTTTTTTTTACCGGCAGGTAAACGCTATACTTCAAGAGACTACGTTAACAACGAATAACAAATTATTTGTTTACACGTTCCTTAGCAACCCGGACAAATGACATCACATTTTCCCCCCAATTAAAATGTCCCGATGACATTTTAAATGGAGTTGAATACTTAGGGAACTGAATTTGGAGAGACTGTTTAAAAGACGTCTCAAGACTCACCTCTTCGTCCAATCATATGAACAAGCGCCTTTGCAGTGATACACTGTCATAAAAGGCGCTATATAAATTTTGTATTTATTATTATTAATTAATGTACGAGTACATATATGACAAGGCAAAAACCTTTAAATTTGCGAGTTGAAGACAAGTTTAAGCACTGCGATTTGCGAATTTTATAAAAGGCACTAAATACTACGCACGGTAAACGGCATTCTGTAACGTAGCTTATGAATTATGGATATGAGATTGTCGTGTGAAACGTAAATTGCTACTCCCTATTTTAAATACTAAAATAATTTAACTCAGAGGCTTATCTGCATACTCTGAGATGGCAGATCATTGCATTGATAAAGACCATACTTTCGATATTACCAATGTAGAGGTAATGCACTCTGAGTGTGAAGTGAGGAGACTGATGGCTCTGGAAGCGTTGGAAATCTACAAAAATAAAAATAAAGACTTAGTGAATGTGCAGATTCCCTATGTTTCACCAATATTGCAATAATTTGTTTGTTATTTGTTATTATAATTATTATAATTTTTGTTATTTAACTAAATATTTTTTATTTATTGTATTAAAATTTTTAATTTCATTATACCTAACAATAATGCATTTTTGAATCTTACATTTGTGTTTAAAAAAAAAAAATTGTCTATGAATTTTGCTTTTGTTTTGGAAAAAAAATTGTTTTGAAAATTGTTTTGAAAATTATTTTATAAAAATATATTTGTAACCATTCTGCTCTTGAAGATGCCTCATTAGGCGAAAATATTCGAGCATAAACAAATAAAATAAAGTGAATTAAAACAATGTTTTACCATTTATATTTTTAAATATTTATTAAAATAATTTTCCCTATTTCGAATAATAAAATATTTTCAATAGGTACGAGTAAATACTTCTCATTATTTTGAATGACAGAATAAGCTTATTTAAAATTAAAACATATATTATTTCATGGATATTTGTGACCTCCTCTCATACGTTTCCTATTTTCATCACAATGATTCCTAGTCCCCTTTTTTTAAATATAAATTTCACATATTTTTCTGTAACTCTGTATTTTAGTTTAAACTTAACGTTTCATACATGTCTGTACAACGAGAGGTTTCTTTTGACAGACTTCCTTGGTTCTGTTTTGCCACGAAGTTGCCCACAAAAGGCGGGAGACTGCAGGTTCGCGGTAAAGACTTCCTCCCCCCATACGGTGGCTGCGTGTCTTCAGATCTAGTGACTTCCAGAAACTTTCACATGGCCCCCATATAGCTATTTAGGCCCTTTTTCTGTAAAATTGCGGACGACGATGATGATTTAGTCAACGACGTTACCATGTTGAAAGCACCGGTTCCCATAGATCACCGAAGTTAAGCAACACTGGGCGCGGATAGTACTTGGATGGGTTACCGCTCAGGTACACCGCGTGTCGTTGGCATCTTGGACCGGTCCGTAGTTCAGTGGCAACACTTCGGACTCGTAAATGGAAGGTTGTGGATTCGAATCCCGGCGGAGCACAAAAAAATACCATTTAAATATTCAAATACATATGCTCTTCGCTCGATTGAAAATTTCATAAAAACCTGTACCAAAGACCGGTCACTAATCCATGCATCCAGCCTTACAGCAACTTGAGTCTTGCTTGAGCATTGACGCTTTGCAGCGACGACCAAGCTCGTAAACACCTCTGCGGCACTACAAGAAGTGTCATAGACCCCTAGGTCTTTGAAATGTAGGGATTCTCATGCACAGGATTTCTTTCAAAAAAATTACCTTTGCGAATGAGTATACAGATTATGGACGCTTAAAATTAAATCTTTTAATCTGCCTATCAAGGGCTCTGTCTTTGGGCTCCCATTTTTCCTTCCCTGTGTCCCACCTTATGGGTCCTATGCGCCCCTTGTATGCCCTGTGAGGTGCCCCAGCCTCGGGGTGCAATGCTCAGAAAAGACCGGTGTAATTACCTTATTATATCTCAGTTTCATAAGTCAGACCTCACTCTTTATGAGACTGCAATGTTGCTTTGCTATTTGTTTTTTTACAAGTATTTTTACAGGAATATTACATTAAAATTTTAAAAATTTCTAAGGTTTGTGAATTTACAAAGTGAAAACAAAAATCTTCTTTTTCTTTTTCTTTGACTCTAGATCCATCAATGTTAGAATAAGTGAACATATAGAACATAGGACTGGTTCGTGGTCCAGTGGTAACACTTCGGACTTGTAAATGGAAGGTTGTGGGTTCGAATCCCGGCGTAGCACAAAAAATATACCATTTATATTTTCAAATATGCTCTTTGTTAGGTGAAAAAATTCATGTACCGTTACCAAAGACCGGTCACTTAAGGTCCATCCAGCCCTACAGCAACTAAGTATTGATTGAGAATTGGCGATTTCTACAGCGACGACCAAGCTCTTTAATAGGGTTTTTAAGGGCATTTAGGGGTCTGACTGGGTACTCTGAGATGTCGGACCACTGCATAGAATATGACCATTCTTTTGATACAACAAGAGTAAAGGTCCTCCACTCAGGGTGCAAAGGCAGAAAACTAGAAATTCAAAACAATAAAGATAATATTATTAATATGTAAATACCTAGTCGTTTTCCCCCGCTAACAGTACCTGCCCGAAAAATCCCACCCCCTTTCTCTTACCTACCTTGAATTTTGATCCTTTTGTTTTTACCTCAGTTAGCCTCTGAAGATGAACGGATAAAGTCTGAAAGTGCTTAAAAATGTGAAAATAAAACTGCGTTGTATAAAAAAAGTTACTTTTAATTAGGATTTACATTTTTACTTCAAATGAATTCTCACTCCGTTAATGCACAAGCCTTAGATTTTTTCATTCAGTTTTTCTCAGCATAAATTTGTAAACATAAAATTTTTAACTAATTGTTTTTGTGTTCTTTCAGGCTTCAGCATGTTCGATTTGCAGCTCTTACATCTGTCGACGTTTCGCTTTCACGAGCAGAAAGCATCCTCGAGGCGAATTATCAAAGCGCCGCGGCGGTCTTCGTTGTTTTCGCGGACAAAAAGTTGCAATTAATATGCATTTCAGTTGCATATTAGAAAAAGTTGAACTCGATTTTACTGGAATTTTTTTATTTGAGTTTAAAGAAAGACAGTGATGAAAAGGGTGATGAACATGTACATTGTACAAACTGAAAAAGGCATTAATGTATTGGAAAAACTGGAAACAAGAGGCTGTGCCCACCGCTAGCAGAACAGTGACAAAATTATACTCCAAGTACTTCAAAATCCAAAATTTTCAAAACTCACATTCCAGAGTTTACAGATCGTATTTTTTGAACAGCGATATCCTGTATAAGAGTGCGCAGTTTCGTGGAACTTCCTCGCCAAGTATATAAAAAAAAAAATTCACACTCAACCCCAGCAATTTATTTAAAAAATTAAAACGCTCAATCCTGTCGCTGTTTCAGTTTTCATACACTTTTGGTTGTGGTTTTAGGTAGAGTTTAATACTCGGATCGCTGACCACTATGGGTGGCCATAAATTCCACGTTATTATGAAAGTTTTGCGAACATTTTGCGGCGCTTGCGGACGATAATGGCAAAGTCAATCGCACGATAGACCGCGCTGTCCGGACACGGGAAGCTGGAGATTTTCAAACTTTTGCTACCCACCGACAGTGGCTTGCAAAAAAATCCACACGTTTTCTTCTTTCTCTAACATATAAAAGTTTGTATCTATAGAGATATAAAAGATCTACACGTTTTCTTCCTTTTCTCACTTTTCTCACTTCTCAGGTTTTTTTAATTATAATTTTGTAATTGTTTTTAATGTTTTTACATATTTATTTATTTCAAACGTGTAAATTTGCGCTTAAACATGTCGCATATGGGCTTGCAATATATAAACTCAATCTCAAATGAACATAAGGCCTTCAACTCTTGCCGACCTTCCCTGAGACAGGGGTGTCATTTGATAAGTGAACCATTTTCTACAGCATGGGTGATTAGCCGCATACCAACCAATAAGTCAAAGAACATTTAAAACAAATCACACGTTTTCTTCTTTTTCTAACTTTTGTAGAGACGAAAAATCTACTCGTTTTCTTCTTTCTTTATTTTATGATACGAAAAAGCTACACGTTTTCTTCCTTTTCTTACTTTTATAGATCCAAAATGGATTTTAGCTAGGTTGTTTTAATTAGAATTTTGTAATTGTTTTTAATGTTTAATATACATACTATTATTTATTTATTTAAAAAATGTAATTTGTTGTGTATGTTCCTTGACTTAAAGGTTGGTATGCGGCTGATCACCCATGCTGTAGAAAATGGTTCACTTATGAAATGGCACCCCTGTCTCAGGGAAGGTCGGCAAGAGTTAAAGGCCTTTTGTTCATTTGAGATTGGGTTTATATGTTGTAACCTCACATGCGGCATGTTTAAGCGCAAATTTACACGTGTCTGGTTGTGGGAATGCATTAAATATTAATCTCGAATGTAAAATATATCTCAGATTATAGAATATACCTGTACATATATGATTTCTTCTTTTACTGACTTTTATAGATCCAAAAGATCTAAATGTATGCTCAACCCTCTTCATACCCGTCCTGTAAGTGTGTGTAAGAAGGACCCACAACACATATTTTCTCAAATGGCGGTCGATAGCTCAGTTCGTAGAGCGCTTGCACTCCATGCCGAGAGCTCGGGTACGAATACCACCGAGAGTCTCAGAAATGATTTCCCATTTCGATGTTTATTTCAAAACCCAAAATAAAATACCGGAAAAATTTACTCAGCCTGGCCAAGAAATGAATACAAGCCCCCTCGGGAGCTGGAAAACCCCCAATACAACTGATGTGGTTGGAGTAAGGCCGGCCCCCATACCTGTAAAAATAAATAGGTTCCACTCGCCACATACGAAACTCTTCGGAGATAGCGCGGCAAGAATTTACACTATATGTGTAGCTTAGTTGCGTGTCCATTCATTGCACGCAACATTATAGATAGATTATACCTTGTATGTCTGTGTGATGTTTTGAGCATTTTTAGGGGTTGCTAATCCATTTAACCCTGTGATATTGCTTTCCCGTATTTAAATCACATTAGCGCGTTAGCTAGGCGGGGTTGGTGCGGGAGGGGTTATTTGATAACTCGCTTAGGGTGCAAGAGAAAATTAAAAAAAATATTTAACAACCCAATTTTTGCATCAAACTGAAAAAAACACTCCCTGTAGGCTCATCATTTCAGTGTATCAAAAAAGTGGATTAAATATATATTTGTACTTACAAGATTAAAACACAAGTCCGTAATGTTACTGTTTATGTAAGTGTATCTTGCTGCCGTTCCACTAGGGGTGGCCGGTACCTCCGCAGATGCGTCTCCACTTTTTTTTTGACCTTGTATCTATATCATATTTATCTCTTCAACATTCATCACTTTCTTCATACATACTCTTCTCTTATTCTCACTCTGCAGGTTCCAGTCTTTCACAATCTCACTTATTTAGTCTATCCATTCATTCCTCGGTATTCTCTTTCCACCTTTTCCTCTGACATTATCTCTGTACACTTTCTTTGCTAGTCGTTCATCATCCATTCTTTCAAGATGGACAAACCGTCTCAGTGTGCTTTTTTATACTTTCATTCTCAAATTTTCTTTTATACCACACTCATTCATCACCCAATCATTGCGAACTCATCATTCAGTGTCTTTCCAGTCATTGCTCTCAGGTAAGCCATCTCAACCAAAGAACTTAAATTTACCCAACAGTAGTGGCATTGGTAAAGCATCCTTTACACTTAGTACGAGTGAAAAGTTGTCAAGCTATGCTTGAAGCACTCGGACTTAAGTCTTGTAAATGTAACTTTAGATTTGAGTAAGTTGTCGGTTGTCAGTTGAATAGCACCGTTAGTTATCTTGAATACTGACAACTGACAACTGTCAACTGTCAACTATCAGTTATGTGATGACACATTCACACTGTCAAACTGGATTAAAACATGTACAGAGTAAGCTCAAGTTTAACCTGAATCTATCTCTATTCAGAATCAAAGATTAGAATTAGTCAAACCTTGAATTTTGATTTAAATTTTGATCATAGGAACCAACTTACGTGTTTATAATATTCTTCTTAAATTGCTCTGTCCGGTCGATGGCTCAGTTGATAGAGTGCTTGCACTCCATGCAGAGAGCTCGGGTTCGAATGCCACCGGGGATGTTAGAAATAATTTCCCGTTTCGTTGTTCATTTCAAACCCAAATAAAATACCAACAAGGCTTACTGAGCCTTCATAAGGAATGAGTAACAGCAGCCTCGGAGTGTGTTGTGAATAACCCTATTTAATAATAAATTAGGATGATTTATTTGGTGAGCGCTGCTTTTGTGTGAATCACACCTCAATAGCCCTCTGCGGGCTTAGTTAAAAAAAAAAATTAGGCTGATTTATTTGTTGAGCGCTGTTTTGTGTAAATCACATCTCAAGAGCCTTCTGCAAGCTTGGTCGTCGCTATTGAAAGCGCCAATTCTCAAGCAAGACCCAGTTGCTGTAACGCTGGATGGACCTTTAGTGGTCGGTCTTTAGTAAAGGTATATGAATTTTGAATCCAGCTAAGAGCATGTTTGAAAATATAATTGCTATGTTTTTTTGTGCACCGCCGGGATTCGCACCCACAACCTTCCATTTACGAGTCCGAAGCGTTACCACTAGACTAAGGACCGGTCTAAGTCTGTTTTAGTTTTAACAGCCTAAGACCGGTTTTTGTTCCTTGCATCCAAACGAGCATGACTTCATTTTAACTAAACCTTGCCGGACTAAAAGTAGACAACAAAATGAAAAATTATTTCACGCATCCTTTTTTTTGTAAAAATAATCTTAAGTTGCAAATGCTATGACGCTTAAGGGGTTATGTTTTTTTCTGAACATCCTTTTAATCCGTAAAAAGGTTTGCAAGAAAAAATGACAGATTAGGGAAATGCTCTTTAATAAAAAAAACGTTGAAGAATTAACCATCAGGAAAAACCTGGGAAATTGTTTTTCCTTTTATGACAAATGTAATTTGTATTTCTGAAATGAAAACGTCAAAACTTTTTTTACCAGTGAAAAAAATACTTGTACCCTTCTTATCCTTTATTCTTATTTTACCATTCCGTAGTCTAGTGGTTAACGCTACTTCTAGTCTCCAATTTGTATTTTGATACTGCTGCGAGAAAAATGAATTTTGTACTTCTGCTGAATCGGTAACTCAGGACTTTTAATAGGATATTCATTGTCTTATGGGTGGATATAAAGTTGACCACCCATGCTGTAAAAAAAATGTTTACTTTGATAATATCACCCTTCTTTCAATGAAATTCGGCAAAAGTTGCATGCTTAGTTAATTTTTTCATCATCGGTTTTTAATTTACGCATCTGTTTGTGGGCGCACATTTCATATTAATTTTAAATGGTTATATATCTTTGCTACTTAGATTATAGATTATAAACAAGAACATAACCGGTTCGTAGTCCAGGTGGTAACACTTCGGACTCGTAACTGGAAGGTCGTGGGTTCGAATCCCGGCGGAGCACAAAAAATATACCTACCATTTATATTTTCAAATTTGATCTCCGCTGGGTTGAAAAATTCATAGACCTTTACCAAAGACCGGTCATCAAAAGGTCCATCCAGCCTTACAACAACTGGGTCTTGCTTGAGAATCGGCGCTTTCTACAGCGACGACCAAGCTCGCAGAGGGCTCTTGAGGTGTGATACACACAAAAACAGCGCTCACCAAAGAAATCAGTTTGTTTTTAATAAATCATGCAGCTCCTACCGCTTTTCCTTGCAGTTGAAGTGGCATTGGCAAAAGTAAACCAAGTTTTTTACAGCATGGGAGTAAGCTTCATTCCAGAATATTAGTCAAGGAACTTGCCTCAGTCCTTACATACGCTTCTGAAACCTGGGTGATGACATAACGCACTGAAGAGTGAAGGGTCCATCGCAGCATTTGAAAGAAGGATCCTTAGATCCATCTATGGCCCTGTGAGAGATCCCAATGGTTGGCGTCGACGATACAACCGAGAGCTGTAGGATATCTATAAAGAGCCAGATGTGATCAGCTCCATCAAAGTGGGGCGCTTGAGATGGGCTGGTCACATAATCGACGCGGATACGTCTGTGATGCAAGTGAGAGATTGGAGAACGAGGGCAACAAACCGACAAGAATGGTAGAAGCTCCTGGATTCAGCCAAGGCTCTCCCAGGGCTGTCGAGCTTAGGATCATGATGATGATGATGATGATGAACGTCCCTCAGTGGAAATATGATTGGCATTGCAAAAGTGAACCCAATTTTCGTAGTGCTATTTGCCTCCATCATGGGCAAATGCAAAATTGTACGGCGGTCGACTGAAACAAACAGCCGGCCAACCACAAACACAGCCTACACCGGTCCAAACATGTGTGTGCAATGTCAGAGCGACATAGTGACAAAACGACACAGTGACATAACGACACATGACGGAACATCACAATGACAGAAAATCACATTGCAAAACCTAACTATAAAACAACAACACAGAAAATACATCACTTTGACCGGTCCTTAGTCTAGTTGTTAACACTTTTGACTTGTAAATGGAAGGTTGTGGGTTCGAATCCTAGCGGAGCACAAAAAATTTACCATTTAATTTTTTCAAAAATGCTCTTCGCTGGGTTGAAAACATCATAAACCTTTACCAAGACCGATCACCGAAGTTCCATCCAGCCTTACAGCAAACAAAACATTACAAGACAAAACCGTTTCATGTGCCGTTTTCGGTATGTGATGTTCTGTCATAGTGATTTATTTTCTGTGTTATTTTGTCATTTGTTGTTCTCTCATGTGTCCTTCTGTCATGTGTCATTATGTCATGTGTCGTTCTGTCTTGTGTTATTCTCTCATGTGACGTTCTGTCATGTGTCGTTCTGTCATGTGTTGTTCTATCATGTGTCGTTCTGTCAATCGTTGTTCTGTCATGTGTCGTTCTCTTATGTGTCGTTCTGCCAAGTATCGTTCTATGTCGTTTTGTCAGTGTGCCGTTCTATCTTATCACCTGTCCGAACATGTGTGGGCCTATAGGTGCCCCAGAAGCGTAAAACTTTTGATTTAAACTCATTCTTAGAGTAGAGAAAAATGAAGGCTTACTAAAGCAGCACCTCTACTGAGCGTTGTAGTTTTTGATATATTTATTTTGTGAAAAACTATGGTTGAGTTTACACAATAAGTTTTATATGTATGGTCCTTTGTACAAGGTGAAACAGGCATGCGGTGAACAATATACCAATGCCAAATAATGCTGGGATTTCATACCTGATATTGTTACGAACATGAGTAGTTGCATTGACCTACGATGTATGTGGACTAGAAATTATTTCAACGATAATACACTTTATATATCTGTTTAAACTTACTTACGAAAATGGTTCTTAGTGCTCGAAAGAAAGAGAACAAAGAACTTCACAGTTGCATTTCCATATGTACAAAAAAACTCGGGTGAACGTAAAAATGTTTCCAGAAAGGTGGCAGCATTGCCGTATTTCCGAACCAGTCCGAACATAATACACACGCGTTATAAATTTTGTGATCGATAAAATTTACAGATTTTAAAGGAAACAGGCATTATTTTAAGATATTATGGCATGTGTTAAAATGAGGTGTTAAATCACAAAATGGAGAAAGCAAGAAAACATAGAATTCGACGATAAAAACAACGTAAACTGAGGACCGAAATGTTAAGCAAAAATTTATTTACGTACATGAATCTGGGTTTCAAAAAAGTATACACTATCACCGTTTTGGAAAAACTTTTAAGGTTTTTCAAAAAAAGTATATACTAGTACCGTTGTGGAAAAAGTATACACTATCACCGTTTTGGATGAAGTATAAAACTGCATAGGAAAGGATCATAAACTTTTTGGAAACGTTTTGGAAAAAGGTACAAGTTTTGAAAACAAGTTTTGGAAAAAGGTACAGTTTTGGAAACGTTTTGGAAAAAGTACAAGATATTAACAAATTTCATTGGCATATCACAGAATTATCACCAAACCACTAAAATAATGGCCTGTTCAATCAGGTAATGAATAAAAATAAGTAGAGCTTTTGTGAAATCAGAGGATTGTTGTGAATTCAGACCGCAATTTCCACTTTTGACGACGTTCAAATGGAAGTTCCAAAATTCTGTGACCCAAAAAATAATTAAATTCGTACAAAACCATTAAATGATTCAAAATATATTCAATTTCAATAACAAAAGAGGCTTTCTATAACAAAATTCGTAAAAGAAGTATGTGATATAATTGTGGCGTCGCCCCGACAAATCCCGGGTTAATAAAAAAATAGATATGCTGATTTTGTATTTAGATTTTTTAAGCGCGTTTTTTGTTTGAGTCACACTTCAAAAGCTCATTACGAGTATGGCCGTTGTAATAGAAAGCACCGAGTCTCAAGCAAGACGCAGTTTATGAAACGCTATGTTAAGCATTGGTGACCAGTACCCTTAGTACAAGTTGCAAAACTTGAGAAAAGTAAAGTTTATGGAAAATATTAAAGAGTGATTTCTCCCAAAATCTGCCGTTTTTGTTCCTTACACTTTATGGTCTTAGCAAAAGAGTTACAGTGATGAAGATAATCAAATTCAAACAAACAAAAACAGCAGATTTTGGGGGAAATCACTTTTTAATAATTGCCGTAAACTTTACAATACTCAAGTTTTGCAACTCGTACTAAGGGTACAGACTTTTTGAAAGACACAATCATGTTGCACATGCACATCAATAATTTTTATAAATTAGTATTATATTTTGTTTGTCTTCAAGTTTCGTTTTCCTTACAACAAAACAGTATTCCAAATCAAGAAAAAACTATTTTCATTTATTATTTGTCGATATTTCCGGTCGATAGCTCAGTTGGTAGAGTGCTTGCATTCTACCCCGTGAGCTCGGGTTCGAATCCCACCGAGGAGGGTGTCAGAAATGATTTCCAATTTCGGTGTGTATTTCAAACCCCATAATATAAATACCGGCGAGGTTTACTCAGCCTTTACAAGAAATGAGTACCAGCCCCCTCGGGAGCTGGGAAATTCCCACTTCAACTGAAGTGGTTGGCGTAAGGCCGGCCCCCTTACCTGTAAAAATAAATAGGTTCAACTCGCCACATGCGACCCCTTCGGGGATAACGCGGCAAGAAGTTACACTATATGTGTAGCTTAGTTGCGTTTGCGTATTTGTAAAATTAATTAGTGTTGTTTGTGCTTCACTGGGAATCGAGCCATTTATCTTCCGAATACGAGTCCGTAGCGTTAACTACTCGACTACAGACCGGCACTCATGTCTTGTGTATGCATATTTTCAACTCACATCACGACAATATTAAATATGTATGTACTCGTATTTACAAAAAGACCAAAAAAAACGAGTTACGAAAACAAAATTTTACAAAATAGTTTGAACTAACTTTCTTTCAGTTTACGCTGAGTAAAAATTTACGTGTAAACTCAACAGCTGCGTTCACTAATAAATATATATAAACTGCATAAGACCCTCTAGTGAGCGTTTGCATTTTTTTGCTAGAAGGTTTTGTATAAGTTGGGCTGCTGTTTCTGGCTTTCACAACTCATTATACGTTTTTATGTTTCCATGGCACATGGCATAACGACACATTTCAGAACGACACATGACAAAATAACACATGACAAAAGGACACATGACAGAACGACACATGACAGAACGACACATGACAGTACATCACATGACAAAACATCGCTATGACAAAAACCACTGGGCAGTACATTACATACAATGTCAAAACATCACAGGACAAAACATCGAATGATAAAACATCACATACCTCAAACAGAACCTTCCATAAACGACACAGGAAAAAATATCACATCACAAAACAGAAAACACCATAAACGGCATGCCAGAAGAGTGAGACATGAGAAAACACCATAAACGGCATGCCAGAAGAGTGAGACATGAGAAAACACCATAAACGGCATGCCAGAAGAGTGAGACATGAGAAAACACCATAAACGGCATGCCAGAAGAGTGAGACATGAGAAAACACCATAAACGGCATGCCAGAAGAGTGAGACATGAGAAAACACCATAAACGGCATGCCAGAAGAGTGAGACATGAGAAAACACCATAAACGGCATGCCAGAAGAGTGAGACATGAGAAAACACCATAAACGGCATGCCAGAAGAGTGAGACATGAGAAAATTGAACTCATGCATACATTATTTGGTAAAGCTTGTAAAAAAATTAAAACCCTCGATTACTTGTATTATATAAATAAGTAAAAGTAAGCCATACATGAAGAGCAACTTTTTACCGCGTTATCCCCGAAGGAGTTGCATATGGCGGGTGGAAGCACATTAAATGTGTGTGTTGTTTGTGATGCTTTGACGTGTGATGTTTTTTCATGTGCCGTTTATAGAAGTTCTGTTTTTGGTATGTGATGTTTTGTCTTGCGTTTTTTTCTCATGTGAAGTAATGCATTGTGTAGTTCTGCCATGTGTTGTTCTATCATTTGTCGTTCTGTCATGTGTCGTTCTATCGAGTGTCGTTCTATAGAGTGTCGTTGTGTGAAGTGTCGTTATGGCATGTGTCGTTGTGTCGAGTGTCGTTATGTCATGTGTCAAGGGTTTTGTCACTGTGCCGTTCTAACCTGCCACCACGTTTTATGTGTATGGAAAAAGGGAGCGAAATTGTATTTTTACGGCGACACTGTAGATGGAAATACATGCATAAGTGAGTACTGGGGCGGCTTGCTCACGCGGGTTGTGCATTTGACGGCGGACAAAGGTATTCTCTGCGAATACAGTCAGTACCCGTAGTGGGAGTTTTTTCACAATACTCGAAGGTGACTCGAAGTATTGAGTATTCGATAAAAATGTATGTGAACATGTAAAGCACCTCTGGCAAAAAAAGTTTCGATACTTGTTTCGCCAGAGGTGCTTTTCAAGTTCACATACATTTTTCTCGAACACTCAATACTTCGAGTATTATGAAAAAACTCGTACTACGGGTACAGGTTATGATGTACAACAGTCAACAATACATGTACTACCTGCTATGAGGTGGGCATCGCTTCTGCAGAAAAATAAATAATCCAGTAACAAAACAACATATGACATAACAGCACAGGGTAGAACGACACATGACAGAAAATCTCAATGACAGTACATCACATGACAATACATCACTATGACAAAGCATTACGGGAAAGTACATCATATGACAAAACATCACATAACTAAAACAGAACTTACCATAGACGGCACATTTGTTGTTTTGTAATGTTTTGTGATGTTTTATCATGTGATGTTTTTTCATGTGCCGTTTATAGTATGTTTTGTTTTAGATTTCTGATATTTTGTCATGTGATGTGTCGTTTTATCAATATGTCGTTCTGTCATGTGTCGCTATGTCATGTGTTGTTATGTCATGTGACGTTTTGTCACTGTTCCGTTCTACACTTTCACCAAAAAAATATGTATACTACCTGCTGTAAGGTGGTCATCAATTTCTGCAAATAAAAATCAATTCAATTTACTAAAAAGTATTAAAATAAACTGGTATTTAGGAGTGAAATGTTACTCCAAATTTTTAGTTACGATTTCTCATGTTGTTTTTGTCGCTGGAAGGCCGAAGTGGTTCAAGATGAGATGGCATATTGATATTTCAGCTCTGATTAAAGAGAAACACCGAGAAGATCTAAATGGTTTTGGTTGAGTAAGAAGATGTTGTCAAAAGTTGGAAGATTAGTGTGTGGAGGCCCTTTTCAGGGATATCAGACATGGCTGCGTTTATTGCGTTAAAAATATTGATTGTACACACCAGTGGCGAAGGGTGCCATGCAAACCGGTTCCTATCGGCTTTCCTTTTAAAATGATGTAACAAAGAAGTTAAAAAATATAGGCACAAAGTAAAAAAATACATTTAAAACCAAAGAAACAATACGTTAATTTTCCCCATTGAAACCATGCAGTCTACTTTATTATCATTTTTGCCTCATTTTAAACGGGAAACCGATGGGAATCGGCTTGTATGGCACCCTTCGCCACTGGTACACACTGCGGCAGTGGAGACATAAAAATAGATTTAAAAGTGTGTCAAATAAACAATGCATGTGATGAAATAAAAGCATGTAGAATGTGTTTTGTTCTGGAATGAGGTGTGTGCTCCGTTATTTAGTGAATTTTCTGTGTTGACTCTCACAATAAAGGCCGCGCCAAAACAAAGTTGACGCTGGTCTCTGCCTAGTGACCGCCCCTGGTCTCTGGCTAGTGACCGCCCCTGCATGGCTAGTGGAAATACAGTGATACCTCAATATACGAGTTTTATTCGTTCCGTAACCTTGCTCGTACATAATCTAATCTAATCTAAGTTGCAAAGGTATGTTGCATTGGAGATTCACATTACATCCATTTTCACAAGCAGACACGTACAAGTTCGCGCTTGCACATGCCGCATGTGAACCTACAACATAAAAACCAAATCTCAAATGGGCATACACCCTACAACTCTTGCCGTGCTTCCTTGAAACAGGGGTGACATTTGGAAAGTGAACCTCAAACAATTTTCCCCATTGAAATTAATTGTAATGCCATTAATGCGTTCCAGCCCCAAAAATGCTACGTCCAATTGTTTATGTTACGTTTTTTTTAATAAGAAAAATGTATTATTATAAATGACCAGTATTGTATGAAAAAGTATTAAAAGAGAATGTAAAGCAAAATTAACTTGTTGCTATAAAATGTACGTTTATTTTGGTCACTTTACACACAACTTTATACTGTTTGTTTAATTTTTGTCACTGCTTTTGTCTTCACTATGCGCCCTATTTTATGGCGCCCTTGAGATGGTCCTGGACCATTATTTGGCGCCACAGGAAAGAAATCATCCATCATCATCATCATCACTGGTCTTTGCCTTTTTTGCCGGGTCAAAAAATGGTCCAACGAGGTTTGTATTTTCCTCCCTTTCAGAATGCTCGGAAATGAGTTAGCCAAGTGTCTTTTAATAGCTCCGATGCACGACCAGTTGCAACCTTTTCGGGGTGTTTCTTTACCACAAACTTTTCTTTTCCTCGTATCTCAAGTCTCGTTCGGATCTCAAATAACTCGTATGTTAGGACATTCGTATATTGAGGTAGCACTGTAATTTAAATCATACACGCTATGGTCTAGTCCAGCTAAATATAATTCTGAACCTACTATTGTTATCTGCATTGTTACGTTTTTAAGTTAATTTTTGTACAACAACTATACTAAACACCTCGTCCCCTATATGCGTGTTAGTTTTTTTTTTAAGGAATCCTGTGCGGGAAACTCCCCAATTGTTGAAAGTCTTGGGGGTCTATACTTCTTTTCTGTCTTTATAGACTTCTTTCATTTCATTCAGAGTCATGATCTTTTTTATGCGTTCTCTCCTTTTGTTATGACTCTAAATATCCCATTCATTCGCTATTTTAGAAATTTGATCCATCCACACTTTTATCGGTCTTCCTCTACCACGGCTTCCATTCATACTTCCAGAAAACACTCTCTTCATCAGTCTTTCGTCATTGATTCTTTTCATGTATCCAAACCATCTTAACAAACCCCTTTTGATTTTTACTTTTATACTTTCCCTCGCACCACATTCTTCTCTCACTGACTCATTCCTTACCTTATCTCTCCGTTTTTTTCTCAATCATACTTCTTAGAAAGTCCATTTATGCGCCAATTACTCAAGCAAGACCCAGTTGCCGTAAGGTTGGATGGACTTTTGGTGGCTGGTCTTTTGTAACGACACATGAAGTTTTCATCGCAACAAAAATATTTTTGAAAATTACAAGTTTTTTTGTGATCTTCGTGGAAATAGAACCCAATACCTTCCGATTACTAGAGTCCGCATCGTTGACCACTAGACTACGGGCCAGTTCAAAGACAAAATAAATCCCTATTAGTGAGTGGCAGATCCCACCGACGGTGTCAGAAATGATTTCCCGTTTCGGTGTTTATTTCAAACCCCAAAATAAAATACCGGCAAGGTTTACTCAGCCTTCACAAGAAATGAGTACCAGCACTCTCGGGAGCTGGGAAACCTCCACTTCAACTGAATTGGTTGGCGTAAGGCCCGGCCCCCTTAACTGTAAAAATAAATAGGTTCAACTCGCCACATGCGACCCCTTCGGGGATAACGCGGCAAGAAGTTACACTATATGTGTAGCTTAGTTGCGTTTTTGCGTAGTTGCGTAGATGCGTACATCCCATACAGGCACATTTCTCTAATAGGTAGGCAATATATGGTAAAAAATGCATTTACGCTTGATATTGAGATTTAAAATTCAAAATTTTAAAAGATAAAAAGAAAAACAACTTTGTTTTTGATTACTATGAGTAATCGAAACTCTTACTCATAGTAATCGAAAACAAAGTTGTTTTTATTTTACCTTTTAAGATAAACGATTACAAAGTTAATGCCTCTACAATCAATTAAATTCAATATTTTAGTTTGATTGGAGCCATAGTTAGCACTTCAGTCAATTTCAAATGAGTTATTTTAAAGGAATGGGAGAAAATATTTATTCTGAAATATATTTGCCTGTACACTATGCACGCGCCTGGTGAGTGGGTTGCATAAAATGCCTGAAGCATTTTCAGCGTCTTCACAAAACACTGCAAATTCACTGGAGGCACTTCAATAAATATGTTTGCCTTTCAAGTGGTCTTTACGAAAATGGCTGCAAATTTTCCAAATTTAACGACCTGGCAATAATTTCAAATGCACTTATAAATTAAATTCAAGTCATCCTCTTGTAAATGCAGTGCCTTGATCCATAAGCGGGGTGGCTAGTGCCACTAAACGGCGCTATTTACAATTAGTCATTTAATATCATTTTCAATTTTATTTGTATACGAATTATAAAACTAATGCCGATGAGGTTAGAATATTTTTGAATTTCTCGACGAGCGTCGGTCTTGTGTGGGACTGCCATCCTTAGCAATCTATTTATCTATAGTCTATAATCTTAGTTCTAATCTAATCTACGTTGCAAAGATATGTTCCATTGGAGATTCACATTACATACATTCCCACAACCAGACACGTACAAGTTCGCGCTTGCACATGCCTCATGTAAACCTACATAATAAAAACCAAATCTCAAATGGACCCTGCAACTCTTGCCGTCCTTCCCTGTAACAGGGGTGACATAGGCAAAGTGAACCATTTTTACAGCATGGGTGCTCAGCCGCATACCAACCTATAAGTCAAGGAAGAGATATATATATATATATATATATATATATATATATATATATATATATAATAAGATATATCGCCATTAAAGGCTCATATTTAATGCATGCCCACAAGCAGTCGTATGTAAGTTCGCGCTTACACGGTCCTGTGGAGCAGTAGTGATCGATAAACGCCCAAGCCGTGGAACCGAGAAAAACAGAAGTTGCAGAGTGAACCATATTATCCTCTTGATAATGACGTGAATAAGTCGAAAGTACTTGAGGTGGAAATAAAAACTCAATTTGTGAAAATAAAACTCTGTGTTTTTTATAATTTTTTATAATTATTTATAAAAATGAATTTTCACTGTGTGAATACACAAACTTTAAAAAGCCCATATTATGTAACTTGTTAAAAAATAAATACTTTGAATAAATTCAACTGTCATTTTATTTATTAATTAAAAGTTATCTCTAAATAAATGATAACAATATAATTAATTAAGAAGGCATTCACTTTGTTTTCTTTCATTTTTAAATATTAAAAAATATTTTGTAATATTCTGTACCTGATGATGAATGCATTGTTTTCATTGTACATTTTACTCGCCCCGTAACCATATAATTTATTTTATTTTTAATATTTAAAAATGATAACAACTTTATAAGAATTTCCCCTTGCAAGCACATCCTGCATGTTTCACCGCGCTTTTGTATGCACCCCTTTTGTTGTGCGGGGCGGCAATAGTTGTTTAGCAACCCGGCCGCGCTCGCAGCGTAACTGACTTGATTGGAAATTAAAATTTAATTTTGGGATTTACGCGCCGCGCAAAGGGTAATTGCGAAAGCGCAATGCACTTATCAATAATAATGATTTAGTGTTTCGGGGAAAGGCGGCAAGAGTTGCAGGGCTAATGTTGATTTGAGGTTCAGGTAGTGTTGGGTGATTACACATTCAGCATGTTTAAATTCCAACGCATTAATGCTTACGTTCTTCAGCCTATAATGTAATTTTAGGCTTTCACGGCCGGATTCAGGTGCTCGTTTTTTGGTTTCGGGTTTTGGTCGTGGTCCATAGTTTTGCTTATTTTCTTATTTTTTCCTTTTCTTCTTTCTTGATACTTCTTGAGGGCTTTCAACTGACGTTTCGTCACCTCTGTGGTCGACTTCTTCGGAGTTCTGTACCCTTAGTACGAGTTGCAAAACTTGAGTAATGTAAAGTTTACGGCAATTATTAAAGAGTGATTTCCCCCAAAATCTGCGGTTTTTGTTTGTTTGAACTTGATTTTCTTCATCACGTTAAAGTAAAATTGGTTTTGTGATTTAGTTTTGTATGTCAATGTATATATTGTTATTTTATTGATTTTAAAAATGTAATTTGTCATGTATGTTCCTTGACTTATAGGTTGTTATGCGGCTGACCACCCATTCTGTAAAAAAAATTGGTTCACTTTGCCAATGTCACCCCTGTTTCAGGGAAGGACGGCAAGAGTTGCAAGGCTTATGTTCATTTGAGATTGGGTTTTTATATTGTAGGTCCACATGCGGCATGTGTTAGCGCGAAATTATACATATCTGCCTGTGGGAATGCATTTAATATAAATCTTAAATGATATATATCTTTGCAGCTTAGATTAGATTAGACTGTAACTCTTTTGCTAAGACCATAAAGTGTAAGAAACAAAAACGGCAGATTTTGGGAGAAATCACTCTTTAATATTTTCCGTAAACTTTACTTTTCTCAAGTTTTGCAACTCGGACTAAGGGTACAGCTCACTTCTGAGGTCTGTACGAAAGGCGGCGTCTTTTTATTCGTAAATTCTAAAGGTGTGACCCTCCCCCCCCCCCCCCTTAAGAATTCATGTCTATAATGTATGTTGAAAACATACTAAAGATTCATATTAAAAGCATGCTTCAAAGCAGACACTTGTAAGTTCACGATTACTTAATAAAAATAAAGCCCACAAGCAGTCACATTTAAATCCCTGTAATTCTTGCGGCTCTTCTATGAAACAGGGGTGACATTAGAACTGTAAATCAATTCTTACAGTATGAGTGGTCAGCCTCATACTTGTAGATTACCTACTTCGATACCTTAAAAATAAAACTGAATAAGTGACATATGAAGCTAATATGGGTTTCTTAGATCAATGCACCAATTGCACCAAGATCAATTTTTCCTATTCCCTAAGAGAGAAAACACAACAGTTTGAAAATCCTGAAGTTAAGAAGTTTGTCATGAGCACTTCTTTATAATTAGTTCACTTACTATGATAAGTTACTCACAATAAAATGTTTTATCCACGATTTCATAAACCAGTGAATCAGCACTTTTTCAATTTTACCTTTAAGGTGGCGATTTATGTGATTTTGTTCCACGTTTGTTAATACTACCCCTGTAAAGGGAAGATTTGCGAGAGTTGAATGACTTGTTCATTTGAGGGCTGTATTCTTTCGTAGGTACACATGACCGGTGCGAAGTCTAGTGGTTATTCTTTCTGTTCCTTGACTTATAGGTTGTTATGCGGCTGACCACCCATAATGTAAAAATTGGTTCACTTTGCCAATGTCACCTCTGTTTCAGGGAAGGACGGCAAGAGTTGCAAGGCTTATGTTCATTTGAGATTGGGTTTTTATATTGTAGGTCCACATGCGGCATGTGTTAGCGCGAAATTATACATATCTGCTTGTGGGAATGCATTTAATATAAAACTTAAATGATATATATCTGTGCAGCTTAGATTAGATTAGATTAGATTAGATTCGATTTTGGAAGGTCGTGGGTTCGAATCTCTGAAAACAAAAAATACCATATATGTATATTTGGAAACTAGCCCTTCACTGGGTTGAAAAATTAATATAACTTAACCAAAGACACTAGTCACCGAAGGTCCATACAGCCTTTGAGCAACTGGGTCTTGCTTGAGAATTGGCGCTTTCTATAGCGATGACCTAACTCGCCTTGTATGTTGACCAGCCGCTTTTGGAAAATCTAAACGATACATTTTTTTGTCTGCCTGAGAGTATTTACACAGTAAGCTGATAGACAGACAGACAGATAGACAGACAGACGGATAGACAGACAGACAGACAGATAAATAAAGAAACAGACAAGTAAATACATCAACTGAAAGATAAACAAATAGCTTCTTTTACTAAATACGAGTATATACCTACTCGTAAAGATAAACTACATGCTTACATATTGTACGAAAAAGCTATGTTGAAATCATATTATAGTTGTCCTCAGCTTTTAGCACATAACGTAAAGAAAATAAGCTAGACATAAAGTGTAACGTTTTTCACTAAATTACTTTCCTTGACTTATAGGTTGGTATGAGGCTGACCACCCATACTGTAAAAAATGGTTCACTTTGCCAATGTCACCCCTGTTTCAGGGAATGTCGGCAAGAGTTGCAGGGCTTATGTTCATTTGAGGTTTGGATTTTATTTGTAAGTACACAATCAGCATTTGTAAGCGCGAACTACACGTGTTTGTTTGTGGGCATACATCTGAGAGCTTTGAATGAATATATCCTTGCAACTTAGATTATAGATTATAGATTATAGACTTGCATTCCATATCGAGGTCACGTGTTTGAATCCCATTGAGGGTGTGAGAAATGATTTCCCGTTTCGGTATTTATTTCAAAAACCCAAACTAAAATACCGGCAAGGTTTACTCTGCATTCGCAAGAATAGCTGAGAAACTCGCACTTTGAATTTAGTGGTTAGCGCAAGGCCGGTCCCATTACCTGTATAAATAAATAGGCTCCACTCGTCACAAATTGCGTTGCGTCTAATCTAATCTAATCTAAGTTGCAAAGATATGTTACATTGGAGATTCACATTACATGTATTTTCACAACCAGACACGTACAAGTTCGCGCTTGCACATGCCGCATGTGAACCTACTACATAAAAACCAAATCTCAAATGGGCATACACCCTGCAACTCTTGCCGTGCTTCCCTGACACAGGGGGGACATTGGCAAAGTGAACCATTTTTACAGCATGGGTGGTCAGCCGCATACCAATGGCCTACAAAAATTGCTGTGTCAACCAACCTGTGAGACAACCATACTCAGTCCGCCCATCTTGTTCAGAATTTCTATCTGCTGCGGTGAATAATACCGATCGTTATCGTAACGATCGTTAGATTGATGCGGCAAGCTAGCGACGTCGATACGTAGCAAAATCGCTAATCCATCTCGTACCAAATGACTACCAGAGACAATGCATCACTACTTTTAACTTTACTATGAGAAGTTACACCCGGTAAGTTGCGCAAACCCATCCTCATACCCGTTCCGTTTGTACACTCCCATCCGGGGAAGCGTGTCACAGAACGCTCATGCAATGCTATATTTTTTTCAGCGACTGAAGACCTCAATGTTTTATCCACGATTTCTCAAATCAGTGAATCAGCACTTATTCAGTTTTACCTTTAAGGTGGCGATATCTTTAAAACTTAGCGCAACTAAGCTACACAAATTGTGTAACTTTTTGTCTGCACTTTTCTTGAAGGGGTCGCATGTGGCGATTCGGGACCTATTTATTTTAACAGAAGGGGAGAATGAATGATGATAGACTGACAAAGTATGTTTACAAAGAAAGTGTGAAAGGAAAAAGAGGGAAGAGACGCCCGAGAAAAGTATGGAGTGATCAGATTGAGGAGATTGTGAAAGAATGGGATATACAAAGTCAGCGTAAAAGAAGAAAATGCATGAAAAAGGTGATGGATATGAAGGAATTGAAAGAGGTATGTCAGGATAGGAAAAAATGGAGGCAACTCTGCAGAGGCTCTGGCCACCCCTAGCAGAATGGCGACAGAGTTACAGTTGCAGTTAAAGGGGGCCGCCATCAGACTTACCACTTTCAGTTGAAGTGGAAGTTTCCCAGCTCACGCCGGGGCTGGTACTCATTTCTTGTGAAGGTTAAACACCTTGCCGGTGTGTATTTTGGGTTTGGGCCACCGAAACGGGAAATAATTTCTGATACTCTCAATCGGGATCGAACCGTTGCTCTCAGCATGGAATGCAAGCATTCTACCAACTGAACTATCGATCGTAGTAATCTAATATAATAATAGGTTGGTATGAGGCTGACCACCCATGCTGTAAAAAATGGTTCACTTTGCCAATGTCACCCCTGTGCCAGGAAAGGCCGGCAAAAGTTGTAGGGCTTACGTTCATTTGAGGTTTGGATTTTATTTGTAAGTACACATTCAGCATTTGTAAGCGCGAACTACACGTGTTTGTTTGTGGGCATACATCTGAGAGCTTTAAATGAATATATCCTTGCAACTTAGATTATAGATTATAGGTAGATTCAGTTTTATCTTTAAGATGGCGATATCTTTGCAACTTAGATCATAGATGACTTGTAGTGTTTGTTGTTGGCAGAGATAGGTTGAAGCGTGATCCTCATGAGGGACTTCAAACCAAGTCTGCGGCGCGTCTCGCCCATAACTTAGTGCGGCACTTAGTGCTGGTCTCCCTGCCCAAGTGATGGCAGCCGATGATGGAGGAAGTATTAAATAGAGGGGTCGTACATGTGATTTAGTACCAATCAACATGATTCACCGTCTTTGACACCATACACTGTTTATAATGCTGTCTCGCTCACGACATATGAAATGCTTTTCTCATTTTCTATGTAAGCAATGTGTCTCTACTCCGTCTTCAATCTATGTACATATCACCATGGAAACATGACATCCCCACGGCAACGAAATTTGTTTCTAGTGTTGTTGAATGTATGAAATTATCTGATAAATTCCGAATTCAAAAATGTTCCTACCACATTGTGTACGGGATGATTTTCACAAGTATCTATTACCGCGAGCATAGAAGCTACGAGTACATACTTCAAGAAGCAAGTACCTAAATATTTGAACATCACTAGTTCTAGAAATGGCTGTCACTTTCGCGAACAAAATATTTCGATAAACGAAAAATAAATTTTATCAACGTAATCATATAGAATAGTGATTAAAGTGAAATATTATTCCATGTTCTATAACACATTTACTCTCATTTGTTTGCACGTTTAGAAAATACCCAGTTTGGCATTTATATGTATTTTTTTTCCAATTAGGTAACACACCTGTTCACAGTTGGAAGGTTACCGATAGACTGAATTTGGATTTTTGTGTGATGAGTGGGGTAGCGTATTTCTAATTCTCAAAGGATTGATTTCTTAGCCCATCCAGTTCTATATATCCATGCCGCCGACTATAAAAGTTCTACCTTAGTCTGGCGGACACTAGTAACCGCATCAGAATCGATGTATGGAAATTGCGATTACCCTTAGTAGGGGAGACTGGTACAAAATGATCCCCTTAACAAAAAATGAAATTCATTTAAAATTTAAAGGACTATTGTTTATTTCATTAATGTGTAATGAAACTATGGCCCTTTTTCTACAACTGCTAGAAAAAAATATTTGAGTAAAGCTGCTTTAAACATTTTTTTGAAGTAATATTGTTAAACAATAGAAAAGGATCAT
The DNA here is from genome assembly GCA_951799405.1 of Agapetus fuscipes. Lineage (NCBI taxonomy): Eukaryota > Metazoa > Arthropoda > Insecta > Trichoptera > Glossosomatidae > Agapetus > Agapetus fuscipes. The sequence continues at coordinate 11,582,600 of OX637357.1, read as the reverse complement.
TTTATACACACCTGTGTGTAAAATGATCCCAAGTGAAATACGCTAATTTTTTTCAAATAACTTTATTATATGGTAGTCACGAATGCTCCTATTTACGTACAATTTAGATCACATACATAAGAATCTGCACCGTTTTCGTCTACGCCAGCGCATAGCCCAATTTTTATATTGGTAGCACTGTATCCATCCTTCCCCACTTTTAGACTTTGAATATCGTGAGCAGCAATACATGCACAGAACATCATTTTCAGCATCTTCGTCCGTATCAGAAAGGTCATGCTGTGGTATCTTCCTTTTCTTGTCCTGCTATCTAATACTTTTCCACTTCCAGTAGCGCTTTTATTAGTTCATTTTGCTCTTCTTTTTAGAGCCATGACTGGTACCGCATGGACTCTAGCTGCCGTTTTATATGGTGTACCTTTTTCTACATCTGACAAAGCCGCTGCCATCGCTTCAACTGCCCAATTCTGACTGTTTGTCTTACGTTTGTATGTACGTGGCATCTAAAACAAACAAAATAAGTGTTGAGGTAAAATGATCCCCGGATCGTTTTATACACACACTACGGAATCGTTTTACTCCAAACGATATTTTTATATTTCAAATCAAAACATTACCTCACACGAAACAATTCGAACCGATAAAATGTGAATTTCAATAGTTGAATGGCAGAGCAATGCTAATATACCACAGGAAATACGAACACACACATCTTCATTTATATAACAGCTCTCAAAAAGACCCTTACCTTAGAAAAAAACAACGGATTCCAATGTTTCGTTAACAATTCGCTGACAACGCTAGCACTCGATCCGCCATAACTACCTGTGCGAACTTGACACATGTCAGACGTAATGCATTCATTGTTTTCTAGATGGCGTTAGTAGATTCGTGGAAACTTGAAGGGATCATTTTACTCTGAGGGATCATTTTATACCAGTCTCCCCTACGAGTTGCAAAACTTAAGAAGTTTTGAAAAAAAAAAAAAGTAAAGTTTACGGAAAATATTAAAGAGTGATTTCTTCCAAAATCTGCCGTTTTTGTTTTGTACACTTTGTGGTCTTAGCAAAAGAGTTACAGTGATGAAGAAAATCAAGTTCAAACAAACAAAAACGGCAGATTTTGGGGGAAATCACTCTTTAATAATTGCCGTAAACTTTACATTACTCAAGTTTTGCAACTCGTACTAAGGGTATAGATATTTAACTTGTGCGTCTTACTCACCAACTAATCTTACATTTTAAGAGATTCTAAGGCCCGGTATTGTCAACGCTAGGATAGCGACTTTATACTGAACGAAAAGGACGCAGTTATGTCAACCGCGTAGGTAGTTTATGGTATTTGTCAACGACGATACCATGTTGAAAGCACCGGTTCTCATCAGATCACCGAAAATAAGAAATATTGAGCGCGGACACTACTTGGATGGGTGACCGCTCAAGTACACCGCGTGTTGTTGGCATTTCTTGGACCAGTCCGTAGTCCAGTGGCAACACTTCGGACTCGTAAATTGAAGGTTGTGGATTCGAATCCCGGCGGAGCACAAAAAATATACCATTTATATTTCCAAATGTGCTCTTCGCTGGGTTAAAAAATTCATAAACCTTTACCAAAGACCGGTCACTGAAAGGTCCATCCAACCTTACAACTACTGGGTCTTGCTTGAGAATTGGTGCTTTCTACAGCGACGGCCAAGCTCGCAGAGGGCTCTTGAGGTGTGATACACACAAAAACAGCGCTCACCAAATAAATCATCCTAATATTATTATTATTATTATTATTATCTTACACAAAAATTCTCATAGTTTTATCAATGTTCAGATTCCTGCTGCTTCGCCCTTCTTATTACCTAATTGTACCTCTTTATCGTAACTCATCCTTCTCATTACTCTATGGTTTTTGTCTTTTCTTTTATGGATTTCCTTTGTTATGTGTTGCGACGGACCGCAGTCCCACACAAGTGTTTATCCACTGAGAAAAAGCTTTTTGTATAAATTCGCTCTCAGTAGATTGATATTTGCCTTTAAAACAATCTAATCTATGTAAGTTGCATAGCTACTCGTAGTTTCACAATTAAGATTCATAATTATGTCTATGTTTAATATGTTTTTATTTTTATTTTATTTTATTTTACGAGTATATGAATGGATTTAATTTTAGCTTTTTTATCGTTTTTTAGTAGTTTTTATAGTTTTCTCCAATTTTAAGATTATATAGAGTTTTTACTTTCACTTTAAGTTTCAAATTTGTTCTATCTTTATATAAGCAATGATTTTTTAAATGTATTTTTTTGTAACTGTAAAAGGCGAAAGCCGTTAATTGATTTAAATAAATAAAATAAGTGCACGCCCACAAGCAGACACGTATAAGTTCACACTCTACAAATGCTGCATTTGTACTTGCAAAAGAAAATAAACAAATCTCAAATAAACATGAATGGAGGGGATGGTGAAGCTGAGAGTGTGTTTGTTTAATAAATACTATTACAACTTTCGGAGGCATTATCACTATTTCTGAACATTGCAGGGGGCGTATCAAGGAGCTTAAAGCGTCAGTACTATGCATCCAATGTTGCCATATGCGAGTTTAGTATGCGAAATCTGCCAAAACGAATAGCCATCAGGGGCGGAGAACATTTTGGTGTCTTAACTTTTTTGGCACTGAGAGCTTTCGGCCATTTCGGGAAAGAACTTTCTACCCTCTGCATAACGACCGGATTGTAGTCGTTCCAAGTACTCAAATTTCTATTGCGTCACTTTTTTCAAAATAACTAACAAAGGGCATCTATAATCTAAGTTGCAAAGATCTATCACATTAACGATTCATATTAAATGCATTTCCATAAGCAGATATGCATAAATTCGCGCATACATAGGTACATGCCTCATGTGGGCTTACAATATAAAAACCCAAATCTCAAATGAACATACACCCCGCAACTCTTGCCGAACTTCCCTAAACAGGGGTAACATGGGCAAAGTGAGCCATTTTTTACAGTGTGGGTGGTCAGCGTCATACCAACCTATAAGTCAAGGAATAATCACATTTAAAGTTCATTTTAATTTTTTTTTATATTAAATGCATTCGAATAAGCAGACATGTATAAGTTCGCGCTTGCACTTGCTGCGTGTGGATTTACAACATAAAAACCCAACCTCAAATGAGCGTAAGCCCTGCAACTCTTGCGACCTTCTATGAAACAAGAGTGGATTTCCAAAGTGCAAAGTTTTTTACAGTGTGCGTGGTCAGCCTCGTACCAACCTATAAGTCAAGGAAGCAACCTACAAAGATTATAGATAGTTACTTGACTTACTGGTTTGTTTTAGACTGGCCATGTATACTGTAAAAATATTTTGTCTTTGCCAATGGCAATCCTTTTTCAGTCCAAGGATAAACCGGAATAATCCGGTATTATAGCCCACCCATGGTGGAAATGTTATGAACGTCCCTGATATATAAGTATATTCGCCCATGCAGATATAACGTTGCTGATTTGAGGCGGTGGATTAGAACACGCTGACGTCATAAATCATCAGTGATTAGTCGGCTGGAGTCATCAGACAAACGGGCAAACAATGCGCGCTAATGTGTGCTGGAACGTTTCCTCGGAGTCGTAGACACAATCATGCTCGTAGAGGCGTAGCGCCCAGCCGTAGCATGCTGTCCCCTAAAGGTTCTATCAAACGAGTACGTTTTAATAATTTATTATTTGTCGGGCATCGTTCATCTGATATATTTTTCTTTTCCCTCCCTTGACTTGTAGGTTGGTATGAGGCTGACCACCCATGCTGTAAAAAAAATGGTTCACTTTGCCAAAGTCACTCCTGTTGCAGGTAAGGTTGGCAAAAGTTGCTGAGCTTACTTACTTACAGGGCGAACTTACACGTGTCTATTTGTGGGCATGCACTTAATATGAATTTTAAATGTTAATATATCTTTGCAACTTAGACAATAGATTATAGATGAGTAGGGACTGGAAAATTTCGCGATCGCGATAAAACGAATTTATTCGCGAATTTTGATGTTTTTACGCGAATAACGCGAAATTTGAGGTTTTACGCAAATATCGCGAATTTTCGTACTTTTGGTAGAAATTGTGCGAAAAAGTTGTTATGTGTCGCTTCTGCAACGCAACTATTTTGTGGGAAAGAAAAGATTCCTGTGAAAACCCTTTGCAAGGTGCAAAGCACAGAAAAAATGGTCGGTGTTATAGCCGAGGGGGCCAAGTGGGCTGATCTTTCAACGTTGAAACACGCTAGAACGCTAGACGCGGGGTTCGATCCCCGCCTGGGTCATTTGACCATAAATTTGACCCTGGTTCAACAAATGTAATTGGGTAATTTTAAATTAATAATTAATTAAAATGAACAATACTCGTAATTAATTTTTCATTAATGATATTAATACCTGTTTCTGGCCAGGCAGAGTAGGTTGGTGAATTGCATTCCTATTCACAAATCTGTTTTAAATTTTTAGTATTAAAAAAATAAATGATAAGCAGAACAGCTGTCCTGGACATCCAAACAGACTTGAATCGTGACATCAATGAAATAGGAAATACATCAAGGAGTGAAGCTGCTGCTGGATTAGCCAAGAGCACAACTTGAGGCTTTCATAAAAGCCAACATCCCTCGAAAAAATTAGATAACCCTCATCTAGAGAGACTAAATTTAATATTTTAAAAGGATATTGCAGGGTATTCGGAGTGTCATTCAAATATTAATACTTTTTTAAATCAGTGGTTTTTTGTAAGTTGTAACTCGTATTGATTCAGATGTTGTTTATTCATTGTTTTTGAAGGTGCATATTGTTGTTTATATAATAAATTGTAAATATTAGTAAAATCTATAGTTTTGTAATTACATAAACCTTTATTTCGATCAAATCAACCCTAAAAATTACACCGAATCTCCCCGTTTATCATAAAAAATAACGCGAATTTCCCTGTTTTTGATCAAAAATAACGCGAATTTCGCAAAAAATAACACCGCTTTTTTCCAGTCCCTATAGATGAGACATTTTTGCTGAGGGCCATATTAGACACGTCTTTTATCGTTTGTTTCTGCCGTTCTAATTGTCATGTTTCTGAAACAAATTGAATCATATTATAGTTATTGTTCACTTGCTTGTCTTTTATCGTTTGAGTTATTTGTTTTAAAATCTAAGTTAAGAAGAAAAAATTGCATTTATGATTCATATAAATTCTATACCCAAACACTTATACTTATAGCTTGACTTATAGCTTGCTATCAGACTGACGACCCATACTGTAAAAAATAGTGCACTATTTCCAATGTCACCCCTGTTTCATGGAATTGGACAAGAGTTGCAGGGCTTATGTCCATTTGAGATTGGGTTTTCATGTTAAAAGTACCTACACATGCGGCATGTATCAGCGCAAACTTATACGCGTCTCCTTATGAGAATGCATTTAATATGAATCTTAAATGTAAAATATCTTTGCAAATCAGATTGTAATTGTGATCCTAAGATTTCTCGCCAATAAATATAATATATTATGAAACTGTCCATAAATTTAAAAAAAACAATCTGATAATTTTCAATGACGAATTTAAGGGAATGAGCAACTCACTTTATTTTAAAAATTCCACATCGATTGAAATAAAATGAACGTTCATCAAAGTAAACCAAAGTATTGTGTCCATTGTACCCGAGCGGTTCGTCTGATATAACCTTTAGTTCGAAATCAAACAGATTACATATATGGAGAATATGTATAATGAATGTTCGCCAAATCACATGACGAAGAAAATGTAAAATAATGGGTAGATGTCGTGGTAGAGGAAAACCGAGAAAAGTACTGATAGACCAAATTCCTAGAAAAGTAAAAAAGAGTCGTAATAAAAGCAGAGCTTGCATGAAAAGGTAAGGACTCATTAAAATACTCATACTAAATGCTTTCTCACAAGCAATTAAGTTCGCGCTTATGCAGGTTGCATGCGTACTACACAAAAAACTCATATCTCCAATGAACATAAACCTTGCAACGCATACCGACTTTCTCTGGTAGCATTGGCAAAGTGAACCAATTTTACAGTATATGTAGTCAGACACATACCAACCTTTAAGTTAAGAAACGATTCATATTATCTCAAATGAAAGATTATAGATTAATTACTATTATTATAATTATTATTATTATAAAGTAAGCCTTGCAACGCATGCTGACATTCCCTGAAACGGGTTACATTGGACAAGTGAACCATTTTTTACAGTATGTGGGGTCAGCCTCATACCAACCTATGATTAAAAGAACTCATGTACATATTTTCATTATTATTTTAATTTTACACCATTATTTCTTTCCTTGGAAAAATATATAAGTATTAAAAATATCTTCAGAATTGATTGAAAATTTAAATTAAAATATTCTTTTCAAAACGTAGTTTTATTTTCACAATAATTTTATCTACCTCAAGCACTTTCGACCTTCAATATTCAGGTCATTATCAAGAGTCTTGATGATGACATGACCTGTCGAAAGTGCTTGAGGTAGATAAAATTATTGTGAAAATAAAACTACGTTTTGAAAAAAAAAAAAAAAATTAAAATGAATTTTCACTGTGTGAATACACAAACCCTACAAAATCTAAAAAAAGTCCAATAACTCATAAATTAAAATGAATGAAAAAAACGTACAGCCTACCGGTTTTTCTTTTTTATGTACAAAAGCAATACTAGGAAGCTCGCGATCTGAATTCTTAGAGCTTCATTGGTCTGGAAGGGGAAATATTTTATACTGAAAAAATACAACGAGGTTTTTCAAAGAAAATACACATTTTATATTTCTTGACAGTGCTCATTATATCGATACCTTAAACGTTAAACTGAATAGGTAATATAATATGAAGCTAACATAGGTTTCTGAGATAAATGCACCCTTTTTCCTATTTTCTATGAGAGAAAACACTAAAAAAGTGTGAAAATCCTGTAGTTTAGAAGTTTGTCAAGAGGAATTCATATTAAATGCATTCCCACAAGCAGACACGTATAAATTCGAACTTAAACATGCCGCATCTGTACTAACAATATAAAAATCCAAACTCAAATGAACATAAGCCCTGCAACCCTTGCCGACCTTCCCAGAAACAGGGATGACATTTTGGTAAAGTGAGTCATTTTTTACAGCATAAGTAGTCAGCTTCATACCAATAAAAGTTGCAGAGTTTATATTCATTTGAGGTTGAAATTTTAATTTCAATTAATTTATAGTACCTACACATGCAAAATATGGGTGGCCAGCCGCATACCAACCTATAAGTCAAGTAATAGATAGCGTTAATAGAAAAATGCATGGAAGATACAACGACCGATCCTAACGTTTAACGCTTTGGGCTCGTAAATGAAAGGCCATGGCTTTGAATCCCTGTGTTAATACCTGTTTCTGGCCAGACAAAATAGTTCGGCGAGTTGCATCCCTCTTCACAAATCTATTTAAAACGAAAAACAGTTGCTCCGAAAGAAGAAGAACATGTTTCTAAAATATATGATACATAAAACCTTGAACATTTATTTCATAAATATGCAAAGCCAAGGGTCAGCTGGCCGCCTGGGGCTCTCTAGAATACGGGCCTTATTGTGATTGAACGCCCATAGATTGTGCATTTGGGTAAACCTATTTGAGCGGTCTTTCTTTTTCGTATGATTATCATACATGAAAAGTGACTCCCAAAGGTAATATTTTTTTTTCATAACCAACCAAATTTAACAAACGATCCTTAATAAAATCATTCCCATATTACGAGTTTTGCAAAAGACTCTTGAGTAGATATTCGGAATTAGATTTTTTCTCGGCAGGAAAAAATCTAACCCTGTGAGCTTGGTCATCGCTATAAAAAGCGCCAATTATTAAGCAAGACCCAGTTTCTGTAAGGCTGAATGGACCTTTGGTAATCGGTCTTTGGGTATCGGTATATGAAATTTTCAGCCCAACTAAGAGCATATTTGTAAATATGCTCTTAGTTGTTTGTGCTCCGCCGGAATTCGAACCCCTGACCTTCCGTTTACGCGTGCCAAGCGTTACCTCTAGACTAGGTACCGGTCAATAATATGTCACTAATTCAGTTTTAACTTTAAAGTGTCGATGTATAGAAATCAGTTTAAAACAGGAAATCACCTTTCAATGTCATAATTAGATTTGCCTCTAAAGTGGCGTTGATTCATGGACGTTCGCCTGCAAAACAGGTGTGCTTAAAAATTAGGGAGTTAAAATTTAAAAAACTGAAACCATATAATATGTATGAATTTTGGCAATCCGGCAAGGATGTTGTAGAAATTACTGCTGATTTCAGATTCAAACATTCTTTTGTCAACGACGTTAGCCATGTTAAAAGCACCGGTTCCCATAGATCACCGAAGTTAAGCAACATTGGGCGTGGTCAGTGCTTGGATGGGTAACCGCTCAGGTACACCGCGTGTCGTTGGCATCTTGGACCGGTCCGTAGTCCGTAGTGGCAACACTTCGGACTCGTAAATGGAAGGTTGTGGATTCGGATCCCGGCGGAGCACAAAAAATATACCATTTATATTTTCAAATTTGCTCTTCGCTGGGTCGAAAAATTCATAAACTGTTACCAATGACCGGTCACCAAAGGTCCATCCAGCCTTACATCAACTGGGTCTTGCTTGAGTATTGGTGCTTTGTAGCGGCGACCAAGCTCGTACACCTCTGCGGCACTACAACAAGTGTCATAGACCACTAGAGTCTTTAGAATCTAGGGAGTCTCCCGCACAGGATTTCTTAAAAAAAAAAAATTACAACCTTACACACCGGTCGCGTGGAGCAATACTTATCACCCGGATTGGTTTCGGGACCAATAATGAATTTAGCACTACGATAATGCGCCAGCACACACGTCATTTTTTTCGTAATTTCCTAGCCAAAAACAAAACCGTTATCTTGCTTCAACCTCCTATTTACAGATCTTGACCCCCTGTTATTTTTTCCTCTGTTCAAAATTGAAAAAAAAAACACGAAAGTATATTGTTTTTCCACGATTTAGGAGATAAAGGCCACATTAAAAATCAAATATTTAAGATTATGATAGATGAATAAAGTTGTAATGCCAGCTTTTTGGGCACACCTCGTACATGCAGCATAGACGCTTACCTACCATCCAACACGTCACGTGCTGATCAAAATTGAATACTTGGAACTTCCGACGAAGTTTTCATTGGAGCAATCATGGATCAATTTATAGCAGGTTGGGCCAGCCTACCTAAGGGGGGGGGGGGGCGCTTTCTATTCCTTGCTCAATTCAAAAATAGGTAAATACTAAAAGAAACAAATCGCAGCTGATATACGAGTATTACACTTATTACCACGTTGTCACCAAAAGGGTCACATGCGTGGAACCTGTTTGTTTTTACAGGTAAGGGCTCCGACCTAGTGCCAACCCCTTCAATTAAAATGTGGTTTCCCAATTTGCGAGGGGACCATTTCTAATTTCTTGTCAAGGCAGAAATAAACAAAAAAAGATTGACACCCTCAGTTGGGGATCGAACCGTACATGGAATGTAAATTTCTACCAACCGAGCTATCAACGCACGGAATGTGTAGATATTACGAAAATGATAATAATAATATCAGGCTTATTTATTTTCAATTACAAATGATAAGAGAGCGCCGTTTTTGTGTGTGTCACACCTCAAGGGCCCTCTCCGATCATGGATAAGACTTTCTATAAAGGTGTGTCTTGAGTGCTTCGCGAAATACACCCACAGATTTGGACTTCTTCACTCCGGGTGGCAGTCTGTTCCACTCCACCGGACTCGCTACGCGGAAAGCGCGGTCTCCAAAATTTGTACGAATCTGACGGCGTGGCTGAACCAATTTGACTGCTCCATCGCCCGCGGATCTGAGTGTCCGCCTCCTTACACCCATCTCAATAGCCAACATCATGTCAGTCAGTTAAGGTGGAGCCAAGCCATTGATGGCTTTATATACCATCACACAAACACGGTAGACCACCCTCTCCGGGAAACGAAGCCAATGTAATGTTTTTAACAGCGGAGTGATGTGAGCGAATTTGGATATCCCGAATATGGGTCTTGCTGCCGAATTCAACACGAAAACCCGTCTATCAACACTCATAAGGGTACACAGGCGACAGCTCAGTTGGTAGAACACATGCGTTCCACCCCAAAAGGCTAGGATTCTATCTCCACCAAGAGTATCGGAAACTCTTCACATTTCGGTGCTTATTTCAAACTCTAATATACCCAGCAAGGCGTATATTCAGCATTTACCAGAAAAGAGAATTAGCCTCCTCGGGATCTGGGAAACCCCTATTTCAAGTCAAGTGTTCGGTAGAAAGACGGTCCCCTTACCTGTGACAAAAAAAATGTTTACATCCGCCACAGTCCGGTCAATAGCTCAGTTGGTAGAATGCTTGCATTCCATGCCAAGAGCTCGGATTCGAATCCCACCGAGGGTGTCAGAAATAATTTTGCGTTTAGGTGTTTATTTCAAACCCGAAATCAAAATACCATCAAGGCTTAGTCAACCTTCACAAGAAAAGAGAACTAGATCCCTAGGGAGCTGCAAACGTAACTTTACAGCTGCGATATCCTCTTCAAAGTTAAGTGGTTGCACAAGGCCGTCTTCCTTACCTGTGACAATAAATAGTTTTCATCCGCTACATGCAACATGTCAACGACGTTACCATGTTGAAAGAATTGGCGCTTTCTACAGCGACGACCAAGCTCGCAGAGGGCTCTTGAGGTGTGATACACAAAAACAGCGCTCACCAAATAAATCATCCTAATATTATTATTTAACCCCTTTTGGGACAACGCAATAGGCACTTTATACTACCTATATCAGATCAAAATTGTGAAAAATCAAACATTGGTACAGGGTGGGTTTCAGACTTGCCCGCAGAGCTTCGCGCGGGTCTTTTGCAGCTTTAGATTAATGAAGCGGTCGTGCCAGCATGTTCACGCTTATCTGATGCGCCTACGCTGCAGCGGGGATCGAACCATGTACCTCTGGGCTACCAACCAGCGCCCCTACCCCAACTATGAGTGTAAACTCAACCATAGCGTTTAGTCCACTGGCTAAGGCTTAGATTTTTCAGAAGGCAGCCCGGTTGAAAAAAATGAGTTGCCTATCCCTTATCTTTATAAAAAGCAACGGCCTCCCCATACAAAATAATTGTGCGTTAATGGCATTCAAACTGAAGAACTCCTGAACAGATGCACGTCATATTCACAACAAATATTGTTCAGGACTTGGGATGTGCTTCCTCATCATTAGTAGATTTTAAATTGTTGTTTTTTAAATAAATAAACATGATCAATCACAACACCTTTTTATGTAAAACCTATGCGAGAAACAAAACTCATTTTGACATTCGAATTTCAAATAAATTGCCAGCACTTCAACATAGGCTTCAAAGTTGCCATCGTTGCCATTGCCAAGTCGATTCTTTTTCGGTTGAATTCCGTTGAGTACCTACCTACCTATATTTTTTATTCATTTCAAAATTATACTTCAACCAGTTATAACATGTATTTTTTAGAAATAATGACGATCGATTAGGTCAACTTTTTATATGAAACCATACTTATTGCGGCATTTTTTTTTTTTTTAAGTATTATTACAATATACAATCTAAGTTGCATAGACGCATTAACATTTATAATTCATATTCAATGCACTCCTGCACGGAGACACGAGTGAGTTTGCGCTTACAAATGCTGCATGTGTATTTACAAATAAAAATTTCAGCCTCTCATGACCATAAGCCCTGCAACTTTTGCTGACCTTTTCAGAAACAGGGGACACATTTGTTAAGTGAACCCATTTATGCGATATGGGTGGTAAGCCTCATACTAACCCTTAAGTCAAGGAATTTGAGTTTGAAAAATCCTTAAACAACGGTAATCTTAATTTATAATCTAAAGTTGCAAAAAAAGTTATTTGATGATTCAAATTGAATGCACGCCCACAAACTGGCAAATGTCATTTCACGCTAACATAAAGTTGTGGCGCTTGATTTTTTTTTAATATTAGAATATATAATCTAAGTTGCACAGATACAATAACTTTTATAATTCATATTCAATGCATGCCCCCCTGGAGACACGAGTGGATTCGCGCTTATAAATGCTGTATGAGAACTTACAAATTCAAATTAAGGCCTGTAATAAACATGAGCCCTGCAACTTTTGCCACCCTTTTCAAAAACAGGGGAAACATTTTTCAAATGAACCATTTTTTGCGATATGGGTATTCAGGCTCATACTAACCCATAAGTCAAGGAATTTCTAATCTAATCTAAGCTGCAAGGATATATATCATTTAAGATTTATATTCAATGCATTCCCACAAGCAGACATGTATGATTTCGCGCTGGCACATGCCGCATGTGGACCTACATTATAAAACCCAATCTCAAATGAACATAAGCCCTGCAACTCTTGCCATCCTTCCCTGAAACAGGGGTGACATTAACAAAGTGAACCATTTTTCACAGTATGGGTGGTCAGCCGCATCCAACCTATCAGTCAAGGATTTGAGTTTGAAAAATCCTTAAACAACGTTAATCTTAATTTATAATCTAAAGTTGCCAAAAAACTTATTTGATGATTTAAATTAAATGCACACCCATAAGCTGGCAAATGTCATTTCACGCTAACATATAATTGTGGCACTTGATGTTTTTAATATTAGAATATAAATCTAAGTTGAATAGATACATTTTATAATTCATATTCAATGCATGCTTCCATGGAGACAAGAGTGAGTTCCCGCTTAAAAATGCTGCATGTGAACTTACAAATTAAAATTAAGGCCTCTCATGCACATAAGCTCTGCAACTTTTGCCGACCTTTTCAGAAACAGGGGGAACATTAGTTAAGTGAACCCATTTATGCGATATGGGTGGTGAGCCTCATACTAACCCTTAAGTCAAGGAATTTGAGTTTAAAAAATCCTTAAACAACGGTTATCTTAATTTATAATCTAAAGTTGCACAAAAGAGATTTGATGATTCAAATACAATGCACACCCACAAGCTGGCAAATGTTTTTTCACGCTAACATATAATTGTGGCACTTGATGTTTTTAATATTAGAATATTAATCTAAGTTGCATAGATACATTTTATAATTCATATTCAATGCAAATCAATTCAAATATAATTCACACGCTCAGACTGGCAAATGTTTTTTCACGCTAACATATAATTGTGGCATTTGATGTTTTTAATTTTAGAATATAAATCTAAGTTGCATACATACATTTTATAATTCATATTGAATGCATGCCCCCAAGCAGACATGAGTGAGTTTGCGCTTACAAACGCTGCATGTGTAATTACAAATAAAAATTTCAGCCTCTCTTGACCATAAGCCCTACAACTTTTGCCGGCCTTTTCAGAAACAGAGAAACATTCGTTCAGTGAACATTTTTTTAAGGTACCTATGGGAGGTCAGACTCATACCTCATGCTTCATACAAGATACTCAGAACATGAAAGAACTAAATAACCCTTTTACCGCATTTTTTTTTCAAATTACTTCTTAAAGCATTTAATTACTATGAAGGAGGTGTGAGGAAAAATTATTGCGAAGCCAGACTTACACTGCCCGAAGGGCCTAGCAGACAGCCGTGCGCAGCATGGTCAGTCTGCTAGTACCTATATAAATTAACCTTTAACCCGACTATCTACCTCCTTTTTTCTTGTGATTCTACTCTTTAATAGCACGAGTATAAAACCATGCGTAAACAAAAATAGTACTATATATAACAGTGTCTGTTCTGATGAAATATCCTCACTTATACGTATGGATGTCGTGGTAGAGGAAGACCGAGAAAAATATGGATGGATCAAATTTCTGAAATAGCGAATGAATGGGATATTCAGAGTCATAATATAAGGAGGGCTTGTATGAAAAAGGTTATGACTCTGGATGAAATGAAAGAAGCATGTAAGGACAGAAAGAAGTGGCGGATAATCTGCAATGTTGATTTGTAATGTTGGCTCATTTATGTTACATTTTTTGTATGGGAAAGTATTGACTTTTTTTTGTATAGATTTCTTTTGAAGGTTTTTTGTTTTTAAATACTTAAATGTCATTTATTATTTGTATTCCTTGACTTTTAGGTTGGTATGAGGCTGACCACCCATACTGTACAAAATGGTTCACTTTGCCAATGGCACCCCTGTGTCAGGGAAGGTCGGCAAAAGTTGTTGGGCTTATGTTCATTTCAGGTTTGGATTTTGTTTGTAAGTACACATTCGACATTTGTAAGCGCGAACTACACGTGTTTGTTTGTGGGCATGCATTTGAGAGCCTTAAATGTTAATATATCTCTGCAACTTAGATTAAAGATTATAGATAGATACGTCGTCACAACAAGGCCAATTTGTAGTTTTAAATCCCTCTCTTGTACACTACTTTAATAAATTTTAACCAATATTTTGCCTTGGAATTTGCAAAGGGAAGCCGATGTATTCCGTGTTATTAGGACCCTACGCCACTGACGTTTACCAAAAAATGTATGGAAGCTCGTCTAGCGCCTCCACTCAACGTTTTAGTTTTCGTACATTTTTTTGTAAAACGCTACGGTTGGGTCTGAACGTAATGTTTCATACTTTTAGTACTGATGGGAGAATGATTAGGAAATCGTGTTTTATGAAGGCGCCGTATGTTGCTCTCTATTTGACTAAGGGGACTTTGTAATAACTTTATTTTCACATACATGCCATTCACATTAAAAAATCCTTTTACGAAGCTTACACAGTACGGTTGATAGCTATGTCGATAAAATAAAATGCTGATCCGGAGGTGTCAGAAATGATTTCGACGGTTTCGGTGTTTATTTAAAACCGAAAACTAAAATACCGGCAAGGTTTACTCAGCCTCCACAACAAATGAGTACCAGCTTCCTCGGGAGCTAAGAAACCCCCACTTCACTGAAGTAGTACTTACCTGTAAAAATAAAAAAAGTTCAATACCACAACCGGTTTCGCAAACATCATGATGTTTGCGAAACCGGTTGTGGTATTAAATTAAATAAAATACTCATAGTAATCTAAAACAAAGTGGTTTTTCTTTTTATCTCTTAAGATGAACGATTACAAAGTTAATGCCTCTACAATCAATAAAATAAAAAAGTTCACTTGCCATATGCGATCCCTTCGGGGAAAACACGATAAGAAGTTACATTATATGTGCAGCGTAGTTGCGCTAAGTCACACAAGACCTTGCTATGGCCAAGAGGAAAAATCACTAATCACTAGTCTCGACTAGCGTATTTCAAATAAAATAACGCTGGTTGGATTCCCGTCGGGCCCCTTGACCAATATTTTGTTCGTGTGCACTGCATTGACCATGCACTGTTTCTGTGTCCGTCCGAGTTTTTAAGATTTCATTTCGATAGCTTTAAAAGTACACCGTGATTAAACAAACGATCTATTCTTACCACCCAATTACCTTTAAACCTTCATACTATTAACCTGTAATACCCTAGTTCAGGGCTCATCCCTTGTTTGATAATCCGGTCCGCACGTTGCCGCGGTCTTTTGGGACCCTCCACCATTGTCCGGAAGTCGCGCATGCGCTCTGGAGCCGGATTATTGAATATTCAGCCCGGATAATCATCTTTGCGGGGATGAATGAGACTCCGGACAATATGATTAATGTACGGCCAGCTTGTGGGAACCGGAGAATCTGAGCTTTATTCTGGTGAAGCATTTAAAATGTGTAATAAAAATACGGGCACTTTTGAGATTTTAAAGAATAGTAACGGGTATGTTTGAGTTTTAAAGGAATAAATACGGACAAATTTGAGATTTAGAAGAATAATTACGGGTGCATTTGACCTTTGGAAGAATAGTAACGGGCACTTTTGAGATTTGTAAGAATAGTTAGAAGCACATTTGAGATTAGGAAAAATATTTTTAAGCATGTTTGAGATTCAGAAGAATTGGTACGGATATATTTGAGATTTAGAAGAATAGTAACGAGCACTTTTGAGATTTGGAAGAATTGTTCCGGTTACATTTGAGATTAGGAAGAATAGTTCAGAGCATGTTTGAGATTCAGAAGAATTGTTAAGGGAACTTTTGAAATTTAGAAAAAGAATTACGAGGAAATTTGAGATATGGATGAATAGTTACGGGGACTTTTGAGACTCGGAATAATAGTTACGGGCATATTTGAAATTGATTTGAAAAAACGGGCAAATTGAGATTTGGAATCATAGTTTCGTACATAATTGAGATTCAAAATAATAGTAACAGGCCCTTTAGTGATTTGGGAGGAAGGTGACTGGTATTATCTGCGATTCAGAAATAAAGAGACGGATATCTTTAAGATTATTTTATTCAAAGTAAAGTAACAAACATATGAGAAGTACACGAGAAAGAATATAACGGATTCATTCAATTAAGAAGAAAAAAAGCGTGTACAGAGATGTATGAGCTTGGTCGTCGCTACAAAGCGCCAATACTCAAGCAAGACCCAAGTGCTGTAAGGCTGGATGGACCATTTAGTGACCGGTCTTTGGTAAAGGTTTTATGATTTTTTTCAACCCAGCGAAGAGCATATTTGGAAATATAAATTGTATATTTTTGTGCTCCGCCGGGATCCGAATCCACAACCTTCCATATACAAGTCCGAAATGTCGCCACTGGACTACGGACCGGTCCAAGAAGGTATTTAGGATTTAGAAAAAAAAATCGGAGATTTCATGAAAACTGTTCACCTGCAATTGTTGGCCATCACTGCTTCAGACCTTGCCAGTAGTGAGCCGATACACTGTTATTGTAGGACAATGCTGCCACAGTGAGGAAGGCAGACCAAACATGACAAACGCGGCTCTTCATCTGCATGCGGCCGCAAACAGAAGCGCCGTCCTGCTGACGAGTACAATACGTCCACATCTGTGTAAGTCAAGGGGATGACGATAATGGTAATATGATGATGGTTATGATACTGATGACGAAGATAATGATGATAATGGCTATGTGATGACTTTGATAATGATTATATCATGAGGGCGATGATTATGTGATGACTGATGACGATGACGATGATGATGGTGTGATGACTGGTGACGATGATGATTATGATGACTGATGACGATGATGATTGTGTGATGACTGGTGACGATGATGATGATGACTGATGACGATGATGATTGTGTGATGACTGGTGACGATGATGATGATGATGATAACGATGATGATTGTGTGATGACTGGTGATGATGATGATTATGATGACTGATGACGATGATGATTGTGTGATGACTGGTGACGATGATGATGATGATGATGACTGATGACGATGACGATGATGATTGTGTGATGACTGGTGATGATGATGATTATGATGACTGATGACGATGATGATGATGATGATGATGATTATGTGATGACTGGTGACGATAATGATGATGATGATGAAGATAATGATCATGATTATGTGATGACTGTTGACGATGATAATGATGATGAAGATAATGATGATGATTATGTGATGACTGGTGACGATGATGATGATAATGATAAAGATTAAGAAAATGATTATGTGATGACTGATGAAGATGATGATGATTATGTGATGACTGATTATTTTAATGATGATGATGACTGATGTTTATGATGATGATCATAATCATGTGACGGTAATGATGACGATGATAGTGATGTTAAGCACGCACAAACGTGTTCATGGAAATCATAAGACCTAATTCCTAAACATCTCGGTTAGATGAGAACCACAAAACGATAAAACTTGACTCAAAACCAATAACTTTCGATTCAAAACCGATTCTCTCTCTCTTGGAAAACAAATGCCTTTCCAACTGCGCTATCGACCAGATTATAGAAAGAAGCTGCGCAAATTTAAAGTAAAAAGAGATGAACGAAACGCAAGACGAAAAAAATGAAGAGAGGATGAACCTTTAAGTTCATTGTGTAACCTGATGAATTGTTTAAAGTCTAGACAGCGACAGAGGAGAAACGATTAAATTTGCAAGAAAAATGAGAACTTCTTTAAAAAACTTCGCTCAAAAGAACGCTCGAAGCGAAGAAGAAAAAAACGCATGCGTTTATTCTCTTGTTGAGGCAGAGCTCCTAGTATAAGATATCATGTTAAAACTCAGTCATAACGTTTAACCAAAAAAACTTCTTCTTCTTTATAATAATAATATTTATATCATCATTTTTGGAGGCCATTAAACCGATCATATCACTCCTTTATTGCTGCGTCTTCACCGACTGCGTGTTCCGGAGAGAGTGGAGTATAAAGTATGCCTAATGGTATTCCACTCTCTCAGAGGAGCGGCCCCGTCTTATTTGACTGAACTGTGTGATGTTGAGAGAATTATTGGTAAGCGGTGCACCCTTCGCTCAGCGAGAGATGATGCTATCAACAGGCTGAAAATGCCACCTCGACGGAGCAGAACGGGCTTTGCGGATAGGGCGTTTGGCTCAGCAGGACCGTTGTGCTGGAACCAGCTACCTCTGAAACTGCAGACGGAGACCGGTGAAGAACGCTTCAAGAAGAGGTTGAAGAGCAAGTGAAGGATGGGCGCTGGGGAGCGCTGTTTTGTATGAATCACACCTGAATGATGCTGACACTGACACAGAGGACCTGTTGCATCAAGCTCCAATTAATATTTGATTGACACATCAAATTTGATTGCTTGATTCTGGTAAGGACCTTGGTTAAATATTTCTCGGAAGTGGGAAAATATGATAGAATTCGAACAGGAAAGATGATGTACATCAGCTGATTTACGTATATGCAACCAAATTTTTGATTTGATGGGAGAAATCCCATTTAATTTTGATTTTATCTGATTATCTGTGTCAAGGAATTCCTTGACTTATAGGTTGGTATGAGGCTGACCACCCATACTGTAAAAAATGGTTCACTTTGCCAATGTCACCCCTGTTTCATGGAATGTCGGCAAGAGTTGCAGGGCTTATGCTCATTTGAGGTTTGGATTTTATTTTTAAGTACACAATCAGCATTTGTAAGCGCGAACTACACGTGTTTGTTTGTGGGCATACATCTGAGAGCTTTGAATGAATATATCCTTGCAACTTAGATTATATATAGATTATAGATCTGTGTGCTGCAACAGGCCCTGAATGATTGAGTTCGCAATGATTGGGTGATGAGCGAATGTGGTTGTTAGGTTTTTTAAATGGAAAGGTACCTTTTGAGGTACCTACAGGATACTCACTCCGGCTAGCTCCATCGGCTTCTTTGTGTTGTTTACTTTATACTTTGGGAAGAGTTGTATATTGAAACATGATTTAAAGGAAGCAACAATAGATTTATTTAACACTTAATAAGGGACTGGAAATGGGAAACAATAAATGGTCAGACCTGCTTCAGAAAGCCTACACGTCACTTCACATAGCTTTTCTGTTGACTGGAGTTCCGAACTAAGATCCTGGGGCGACGCCCCAGGCAGCGGCGGCTCACAAGGCTGACGCCTCCACACGTTTGAGCCCCTTGGTGGGCGCTCCTATGCACCCGTCTCTGGTCAACAAGGCGGATTCCTTTGCTGGCAGGAAATCCAAGTTGAAGGGGTGGGAGCTCCATTGAAATGCTCCCCCTCGCACCACTTGGTGCTTGGTCGCCGACGTCTGACCCTGCTCACCGGTTGCCGAGAACTGCCGAGAGACAATCGACGGCCCGACGGGATTGCACGGCGCAGCTCAGCCGCTTCCGTGACCATTCGGCTCCGTTTGGCCCACGACACACACTGCACACACTTCAGCAATGTTATTTCTATGTTATTAGAAAAGTAACATAACGTGGTATAAAAGAGAATCTGTCTGCCCTATGAGTTTGCTCCCTAAAATGTACGAAAACTAAAACGCTCGCTAGAAGCGTAATATTATAGATACAACCGTCCATTTTTTTTTGCTGAACGCCACGTTTGAGTCTGCACGTAATGTTTTTACACCGTGAGTGCAGATGGTTGTCCTCCCAGATATTCAAGCGACCAAGTTTTTGCATAAATTTTACAAAAGTTTACATTTTTATTTTTCTCGCGAACAGTGAAAATCTTGGAATGCTTCTCAAAATATAATTGAACGAAATTTGGCAACTCGAATAATTCCAACGTATTTTGCATGTAGCTGTTTGCAAAGTCTTATCTTTTTTTAACATCCATTTAATCTGGAAATTATTTTACGACCATTTTCTGTTTTTTTCTTTTTCAAATTGAGAATTTTCGTCCATTTATTTTCTTTCTTGTATTTCCTCACATGTTTTTTTTCTTTCAGCCTCAAACCAACCTATTAGTCAAAGAATTCCATCATCAAATAAATTATCTTTATTTTGATTAATTTTGTGGTTTTCCCACATATATTATATACGAGTACTATTTCGCCTGGTCTGAAGTCCAGTGGTAGCACTTCAGACTCGTAAATGGAAGGTTGTGGGTTCGTTTCCTAGTGGAACACAAAAAATATACTTTCAAAGATGCCTTTTGCTGGGTTGAAGAATTAATAAATCTTTACCAAACACCGGTCACCAAACTTCCATCCAGCCTTAAAGCAACTAGGTCTAGCTTGAGAATTTTCCCTTTGTAGCGACAACCAAGCTCGTAAAAATTTTGGTCGATGGCTTAGTTGGTAGAATCCTTGCATTCCATACCCAGAGCTCGGGTTCGAATCCCACCGAGGTTATCAGAAAGAATTTTCCGTTTTGATATTTATTTAAAAAATCAAATATCCCGACAAGTTTTATTCAGCCTTCACAACTAATGAGTATCAGCCCCCGAAGCTGGGCCGGCCCTCTCACCCGTAAAAATAAATAGGTTCCACTTGCCACATGCGCCACATGGATAACGCAGCAAAACGTTACACTGTATTTGTAGCTTAGTTGCGTTTGTACGTTAGTTACTGAATAACAACAAATTTTGCCCAACGGCTAGGGGCTATTAAAGTGAAATTTGTTTTATGTTTTAGTTTTTGATGCCCATATATATTATTATTTATTGATTTAAGAAATGTAATTTGTCGTGTATGTTCCTTGACTTATAGGTTGGTATGCGGCTGACCACCCATGCTGTAAAAATGGTTCACTTTGCCAATGTCACCCCTGTTACAAGGAAGGACGGCAAGAGTTGCAGAGTGTATGTCTATTTGAGATTTGGTTTTTATGTTGTAGGCTCACATGAGGCATGTGCAAGCGCGAACTTGTACATGTCTGGTTGTGAGAATGCATGTAATGTGAATCTCCAATGTGACATATTTTTGCAACTTAGATTAGATTAGGCTTATCACAACAGTCAGTCCACTCAAATGCTGTGCATGTATTATTATATGACGAGCTGGTTAATTACAATAAAATTGTCACTCATCATTCGGCGCCCCGGCTCTCTCTCTGCTGGCCGGGTAATGTGATCATTTGGCCGCCGCGCCGTGTCCATGGACTGTGAGGTCATGGCAGTAATGTCTGCGAGCTGCTCAACCTCTATGTGAAAACTCGCTGTAGAACAGCTGCTGCCAAACTGTGGAACCTCAACCATGTCAGTCTGCACTAACACCCTTTTCATTCGGTCGCGAAAAGTATACATAAGGGAGGTCTCAACTTCCGTCGGTAGATCTTACCGTACCTATTTGAAGATAGGACGGAATGCAAAATGACGGTGCATGAACAGCTGATCGTTGTTCCATATAAGATGAACGACGGCGGTCAAGACTGACTTCCACCCCTGATCGAGTGAAAGCTATCATGTATCTCCATAATCTATAATAATCTATAATCTAAGTTGCAAGGATATATTCATTTAAAGTTCTCAAATACATGCCCACAAACAAACACGTGTAAGTTCGCGCTTACAAATGCTAAATGTGTACTTACAAGTTAAAATCCAAACCTCAGGTGAGCGGTAAAAGTTGCAGGGTTTATGCCCTGCAACTTTTGCCGACGTTCCCTGGAACAGGGGTGACATTGGCAAAGTGAACCATTTTTATACGTATGGGTTGTCAGCCTCATACTAACCTTTAAGTCAAGGCTCTGTTTAAATGTAAAAACTCCGGCAGAACCATAAATTAGGAAAGAAATGAACCGCAGTTTAGAATATATTTAATAAATATTGTCTTTCAAAAGACAATATTTATTAAAAAAAACAATTTCCAAGGATAATCCACGTATGAAACAGTTCGGGAGACCCTGCCAGTAATATGGTAGTGCATACCATATTACCACAATCCCGCCGCAATACGGGATGGAATATTTTGGCAGTCGCAATGAGGGCTCTCCATGTGAACCCAAATCATTATGAGAGCACAATAGTAGGTATGTAGGAGCCGGAAGTAATCAGGTTACTTTAAAATGGGAATAAGATTTCTAAATCTGATAAAACGGACATTTTCAAGCCCGGTATTTTCAACGTAGGTAAGCTTATGTGATTTTAAACTGATAAAAATAAGTACCTTGACCGGTCCGTAGTCTAGTGGCTCGTAAATGAAAGGTTGTGGGTTCGAACCTATGCGGAGCACAAAAAATACGATTTATATTTTCAAATATGCTCTTCGCCGGGGTAAAAATTCATATACCTTTACCAAAGACCGGTCACTAAAGGTCCATCCAGCCTTACAAAAAGTGGATCTTGCTTGAGAATTGGCGTTTTCTACAGCGACGACCAAGCTCGCAGAGGGCTTTTTTTTTTTTTTTTTAAGGAATCCTGTGCGGGAGGCTCCCCAATTCTTGAGAGTCTTGGGGGTCTATGTCACCCTGGAAGGGTGCCGCAGAGGTGTTGCTTGAGTTCTTGGTTCTGTCGTGAGGCGCTGCAAGGAAGTGGTGATTGATGTTGGTTTTGAATAAAACCGGATTAAATTGGGAAGGGAACACAGATACTGGTAGACCATTCCATAAACGGGCAGTTTGGCAAAGGAATGAGTCATGAAAACGCCAAGTTCTCATAGTTTTGAGATCGACTGCAAAGGGATGAATGAGAGTCGTACTACGAGTTTCCCTTTCTGAAATGAGAGGGGGAGGGATTAATGAATGGAGCTCATTAGAACAAGCTCCGTGGTAATATTGTGGTGCATCAGTACAGAAGATGAAAGAAAACCAGATATCTGAAATCAGATAAAAAGAAGATAATCCGAAAATTGTGCGTGCCCACCCCTAGTAGTGGGCCCGCGAGAACAAGTGGGAGTATAAAACGCGTACGCCGCGCTCCAGACAGACAGACACACTGAGACCACGGAACGAGCAACATCTTACCGCGCTCCCGCCAAAATTGCAAGCCGTCTCGCGTTCCCGCCGATTTCCAAGCAGAGACGCAAAACTACTTTGCACCGTCGCCTGGACGTCTCTGCAGATCACTACATCATCACCAGAGAAACTTCGAGACCACCGAGCGGACATCTACATCTCCCGCCAAAATCTCAAGACATCTCTCGCGTTCCCGCCAATTTCCAAGCAGAGACGACATCTTACCTCGTGCCTTCGCCTGGACATCTCCAGCTTCATCATATCTTCACCTGGACATCTCCAGCTCCGCTACATCTTCACCTAGAAGATTCTCAAGACCTCGCCCGGAACAGACTTGAGGCAACCGTCTCCTACAGCACACTGCTCACATCACAACACAAAAGGTCCTTCTTAGGGCCACTTTTAATTTCCCTCAAAAGTTTCAAGTTACTTCCTATTTGCCAACTTCCATATTTCCTTTCCTTCCCCCACTTCAAGCATCAAGCATCCTGCTCGCCTCACAAGCAAGGCGGATTAAGGAGGACTTCCGCCTGGACGCAGCTTGAAGACCGGAAGATTGCAACCAATACAACATTTTGAATTACCTTTGATTGAACAGTACTGACCGCATTAAAAATATACACTTTCAAAAACGGGCTTTCAATTCTCACCACACACACACAACCTCCAAAATATCGATAAAAAAGACTGAGCATTCCAACCTTTCTTCTGTGCTGGAGCGGCTGCAGATCGGATGTCAGAGAAGGATCATTGATCAACCTCACTGCCCTCCTTTGCACAGAATCAAGTTGGTCACTCAACTTCTTGGACATACCACACCTTGTGGTGTAATACACACAAAAACAGAAATAAAGCATCCTAAGATTATTATAATAACCCACACAATTGACATAAATGCGTCCTTTTCATTTTGTATTAAGTCGCTATGCTAATGTTGGATATACTGGGCCTTAGAAATGCTTATTTTTAATGTATATTTTTGTGAATTTCTTAATTAATGGTCACGTATTGCACCCTCCGAGTGACCTGGAATAAAATGTATTATTATCGTAGTTATATTACCATTAAATAGTTACATCCCCAGTCTTGCCAGTAAAGAGATTTCGACTTAGATTTATTCCTTGTATTTGTACTCAAAGATTAGATTTTAACGTTAGCTGCTGTCCTTGACTATGTCTTAGAGTCTAGACTAAATTTTTGGTATGACGCTGACCGCCCATACTGTGAAAAAATGGTTCACTTTGCCAATGTCATCCCTGTTTCAGGGAAGATCGGCAAGAGTTGCAGGGCTCATGTTCATTGAGATTGGGTTTTTATGTTGTAAGTCCACATGTGTTAACCGTGAACCTATACTTGTCTGCTTATTAGAATGCATGTTATATTAATCTAAAATGTAATATGTCTTTGCAACTTAGATCATAGATTATTATTAGAGCACGGGGGTCAGCCTCATACCAGCAACAGACTGAGGCTTATTAAAATGTGTAGCTACAAATCGTTAAACTAGAAATCGTTAATTCAGTGATATTTGAATATTCCGATTTAATCTCGTTTATTGAATTAGTTTGCGATAATTCCATCAGAGTTTGCTAATTCTGTTGATTTATCATGTTATGGGAAATGTTTGCTATCCTTGTTCATATGTTTCCTAGGATTTTTAACAAATTCCTAGACAATGTAGGAAATACGGAGACTAAATAAATAAAGTAAAAAATATATGGAAATATTTTGTGAAAATAAAAATAACAAAATAGCAATAATTTATCTAAAAAATAATTATGTAATCACACGAAAAAATGCCATTTTTCCTATAAAAGTTATGGATAAGAACTGTGTTTTTGATTTTCATTTCCTGAAATTTTTCATATTTTTTTTTACTTCTCAGTTTACTTTAGGTTTGGAATTTGAATGTTTTTTTGAAACACGTCGCCTTACAAATTATGAATAACCTTTGACAAATTATTTAATTTCCTAAAACGGGCTATGGTTGTAATATTTGTCCTAGTACGTCTAATCTGATCTAATCTAAGTTGCAAAGATATGTTACATTGGAGATTCACATTACATGCATTCTCACAACCAGACACGTACAAGTTTGCGCTTGCACATGCCTCATGTGAACCTACAACATAAAAACCAAATCCCAAATGGACATACACCCTGCAACTCTTGCCGTCCTTCCCTGAGACAGGGGTGACATAGGCAAAGTGAACCATTTTTACAGCATGGGTGGTTAGCCGCATACCAACCTATAAGTCAAGGAACATATGTGAAACGTATGTGATTCCGTCAAATTCCAATTAAAGATATATGAACCTTTGACAAATTAATTTAAACGTTTCCTAGAATTTCTCAGCGTCGTGAATCCTTGTTTCTTATTTTTAATTATTTAGCAACTTCGTTATCAAATTAAGATTATTTGTTTCTTTTTTAATTTTAGTACTAACATTTCTTTGAAATTCCTAGATGTAAATTATAGCTTATAACCTTTGAAAATTCATTTGTCATCGCATGCCTTAAAATGTCCAGCGTTATAATTTCAAGGAGTTTCGTACATTTTTGTAGTGGTTTTCATAAAATATCTAGGAATTTCTCACAATTCCTAGGAAAATCACAAAATTTTGAACTTTCATAAGATTTCTTGAATTTTACTCATTTTTTAAGCACCCTGGAGGTAGCTAGTGTCACTAAATGGCATTTTGTAAAATTGACCAATAATTATTATTATTATAAATTGCTAGGATTTTCATACAATTTCTAGCAATTTTGCACATTGCCTACGAATCCTAAAATTCTAAATTGAGCTCAATTCCGGTAGCTTAAATAATTATCAAATAATTCGTGTGACATCATATTTTAGCTGCAATACATATTTCATAAAACCATTGAGTAAACAGAATATTCTAAATGAATAAGTTATGAACGTACAATTGCTAGTGAGTACCTAGTACTTACATATTAATATGAAAAAGAAAACAAATTCTAAAAGTAAAATACAGATATTTCTCACGGCCAGGTTGGTAGGGAAAAGGTTATATTTTGTTACAATTGACCGGTCGATAGCTCAGTTGGTAGAATACTTGCATTCCATGACAGAGGGCTAGGATTCAATTCCTATCACGGGTATCAAATACTACAACCTTTATGTTTATGAATTTTCAAAGTCTCAAGGACATAAGTTGTCTAATTTTGCACCGAGAATGTAGAACTTTAAGTTATTATTACATGAATGATCATTTTCGATTCAGTGAAATCTTTTCAGTTGCTTTTTTTGACTGGCCAATATATAGGATGCTTTGATTGGTGATTTATTTGGTTAGTGCTATTTTTTTTGTGAATCACCATCAAGAGCCCTCTGCAAACTTGGTCGCCGCTGTAGAAAGCACCAATTCACAATCAAAACCAAGTTGGTGAAAGGCTGGATGGACCTTTGGTGATCGAACTTTTGGTAAAGATATATGAATTTTTCATCCTAGCGAAAAAGCAATTTGACAATATAAATGAATTTGTGCTCCGCTGGGATTCGAACCCACAAACTTCTGAAGTGTTATCACTAGACTACGGACCGGTCAAATTAGTTATCTGCCCTTGCACCCGGAATGCAGAACCTTAACACCGATATTATCGAATGAATGTTCATTTTCGATGCAGCGAAATCTTTTCAGTTGCTTTTTTGGCTTGTAAATTGTATAGGTTATACTATAAAAGATTGTAGTGCAAGATTTTTCGGAGAAATATTGAAATTTTGTCACGTAGAGCCTCCGCGCTGGAAATCTGATTGAGTTACAAAACAAACTTCTTTTTCGCGTTGTGGAAATTTCAAAGTTTTCCAAGTTACACCTCTAACGAAGCGTCTCCCCGAGCGAATCAAAGACCCTGCCGAAAATCCGTGGACTGTCCGAGCTCTTCATACAAAAACAAATATATAATAATCTATAATCTAGGTTGCAAAGATATATTAACATTTAAAGCTCCTATCAAATGCATGCCCACAAACAAACACGTGTAGTTCGCATTTACAAATGCTGAATGTGTACTTACAAATAAAATCCAAAAGTCAAATGAACCCTACAACTTTTGCCGACCTTTCCTGACACAGGAGTGACATTGGCAACGTGAACCATTTTTTACAGTATGCATGGTCAGCCTCATACCAACCTATAAGTCAAACAGTTGGTATAACTGAAAAGTTGATTAAAAAATGGCACTGAGTACCATAGTGGTTTATAATCTACTGATAAGTATGACCTTCCAGGCTTTAGTTCTACACGGAGACACATTTAAGTCCGCAGTTACACATAGTACATGTGTATTTACAAAAAAACAAACCTCACGTGAACATAAGCCTCCTGCCACCCTCATCTGAAACCGTGGTGGCATTGGAAAAAGTCAACCAAGTTTGTAAAGCATGGGAGTCAGCCTTACGAGTATACCAAAAATATATTTATAGTTGGATTAATTGTTTTTATCTTCTTGATGAAAGAAAAACGATTAGTTTGTTTTGCAAGAGACGCAACGCCACTAAGCTAAACATATAGTGTAACGTCTTGCCGCGTTCTCTCCGAAGGGATCGCATGTCGCGAGTGCACCCTGTTTATTTTTAGAAGAAGATGGAATTCCTCAGCTTCCGGGGGGCTGGTACTCATTTTTTGTGAAGGTTGAGTAAAACTTGCTGGTATTTCATTTCTGATTTGAAATAAATACCGAAACGGGAAATCATTTCTGACACCCTCGGTGGGATTCAAACCCGAGCTCTCGGCATAAAATGCAAACACTCCACCAAATGACCTATCTACCGAGCTAAGACCAGATGGGTATACCAAATAAAATAATTAAAAAGTTGATGTGAATAGGTAACATTCGTCGGGAGCTACGTATGGATGCCTTGACTCTGGCCAATATATGTAGGTACACACCGTATTCTTCAGTTCTTTGGACACGTTTTCCGTGGCAATGAGGATAGCCTGGAACGGCTGGTTGTGATCGGTGGCTTGGAGGGGAAGAGAGAAGAGGAAGATTCCCCACACGATGGACCGATCAAGTGAAGACAGAGGCAGGTTTTTCAGCAGTCGACAGAGAACTGAAAAAGAGTGGTTGCTTCCACACGGCGCACAATCCTCAGTAATGAGGAACAAGGTTAAGAAATATAAGAAAAAGAAATCTCTTGTTATGAATGCGCAATATACAGGAGCTTCTGCCAACCATTAAGCAGAGAAAACTGATGTACTTACTTCACGGTCACATTTAGAGAAATGAGAAATACGGTCTCCTTCATTTTATAATACGGGTAAGATTGAGGGGAGAAGATCTCAGGGACGCCGAAGGACATCGTGGCTGAGAAACCTGCGACAGAAGCGCCAAGTACCTGTTTCGAGCCGCAGCATCTTAAGTCAAAATAGTCATGATAATAGCCATGATGATCGCCAATCTTCGATAAAAGTGGCACAAAAAGAAGAAGAAGAAGATAAGCGACATTATTTTTGTGATAGCAATATTATTTTTCTTAATTAGCAAAAGCTAATAGTTATTGCCAATCAAACTGTATGGAATATAATGGGGAAGAGATTCTCAAGAATACAAACAAAAGGAGAAGCAGTACAATACAGAGCCTTTCCTTTGTTTTCTTGAGGTAACGATAGTTTCAGGTACTGTAGCGCCTTAATGATCATTTTCCTGAAAAGTAGCTTTCAGGGACGTCAAAATAGGACGGGAAACGGAGTATTTCTAAGAAAAATCATACTTAAATGCAAAAATTATGTTGGTTTTACGAACATTAATAATGATAGAGAATTAATATTGTACTCTTGGAAGGAAAATAAAATTATTGACAATGTTATTCACAAAGTGTTCGATCCACGGCTGATTCGTCGATCATCGTTTTTTTAATATGAAAAATTCACGTTAGGTGGCGGTTGAATCATGGATTGCCTGTGTGTGAAAAACATCGTTTTGCAATATTATTGCTTTTTGTTTTTTGAATTATAGCTTGCTATCAGACTCACCACCCATACTGTAAAAAATAGTGCACTTATCCAATGTCACCCGTTTTCTTAAGAAAGGTCGGCAAGAGTTGCAGGCCCTCGTTAATTTGAAATTGAGTTATTATGTTGCAAGTCCACATGCGGCATGTGTAAGCGCGAACTTACACGTGTCTGTTTGTGGGCATGCATTTAACAAGAATCTTAAATGAAATATATCTTTGCAACTTAGATTATAGATTAAGATGTCTATCGACCGTAAATCTAACCTACATAAATTTAATCGTAGCATATTTCATATTAAATCTATTTTTAAGCATACAATTTTTTCCTTATTCTCCACCTTCTATGTTTGCATTGTTTATTTTATTTCAAGCATAGACAGTGAACGGTAGTGAAGTAAGTAAAGTATGTACGGTAGAAATGAAGCATTTAAGCATGACAGGAAAAACTCTGAGGGATAGAGTTAGGAATGAATGGGTAAAGAAAGAACGTAATTTGAAAGAGGATGTGAAAGTTAAGGTAAGAAAGAATGTGATGAGATGGTTTGGGCATGTGGAAAGAATAAATGATGATAGACTGACAAAGTATGTAAACTGAGGTAGTGTGAAAGGAAAAAGAGGGAAGGGACGACCGAGAAAAGTATAGAGAGATCAGATTGAGGAGATTGTGAAAGAATGGGATGTACAAAGCGAGCGTAAAAGAAGAAAATGCATGAAAAAGGTGATGGATATGAATTAATTGAAAGAGGTATGTAAGGATAAGAAGAAATGTAGGCAGCTTACAGTTACAGTTACAGACTGTAAATCTAACCTAAATTCGATTATAGCAAATTATAAAATAATCCATTTTTAAAAGGCATACAATTTTCGCCTCATTCTTCCCTTATTATTTTGTATTGGATAAAGCTGAAGTCTCCCTCCCGTCTCAACTCAATCTGTTTCCTAGTGGAGCTGGAACTGCTTCCCGGAATTAGGAATTTATTGGAAACAAAGATTTGCACTTCGATTGTTTCCCGAAATGAATTTGCCGCCATGTTCTATTTTTGCTGACATCGTTTCCATGTTTCAGTTTTCTAACACAACGAGTATAAAACTATCGATGAAAATCAATCGTAGCGATTTAACAAAATTGTATTTTTGTAAAATTGGATATAGTCCCCTTAACTTGTAGGTTGGTATGAGGCTGACCACTCATGCTGTAAAAACGGATCACTTTGCCAACTTCACTCCTGTTTTCAGGGAAGGTCGGGAGAAGTTGCAAATGTTTTGTTCATTTGAGGTTAGGTCTTTGAATTGTAAATACACATGCAGTATTTGTAAGCGTGAACTTACACGTGTCTGTTTGGGGGCATACATCTCCACACCTGACCAGGGCTGGAAGTCTCATCACCACGATAATTCTTACCTACCAAATATCGTTAATATTTGTATAAAGACCTGTCAATCCAAGACGGCCGCAAGTGAACAGCTGATTGGTCTTCATACAAATATTACCGATATTCGGTAGGTAAGAATTACCGTGGTGATGAGACTTCCAGCCCTGGTAGACTTTTGTACTCAATAATCGGACGGATAAGGGATTTTTATAGAGACAGTGAATAAGTTGATGTAAAAAATCTACGAGCTGTGTGTAATGCGCGTTGTCATCGGAAGTGGTTGGCGTAAGGCCAGCCCCCTTAACTGTAAAAGTTAAAGCATTCCACACAACCACATGCCACCCTTTCGGGAATAACGCGGTAAAAAGTCGCACTATATTTATATTTGTTTTGTTCGAGATTGCTCGAGTGTTTGGTCGGATGTTCCAGTAAGTGTCAATTATTCGAGAATGATCTTTATTTTTACTATAATATAAGGACCAAAACTCTCTGTAGCTTCAGATATCAACCAACCGTTGTACTGTGTAAGTGTAAAGTGACTGTATCCAAACCATATCTGAAATAAATTGTGTAAAAATAAATCCCCACAATTTAAATTAAATAGAACCGGCGTAAACACATCCGTAGTCCGATGGCAACACTTTGGACTTGTAAATGGAAGGCTGTGGGTTCGAACCCCGGCGGAGCACAAAAAAATACCATTTATGTTTTCAAATTTGCTCTTCGCTGGGTTGAAAAATTTATACACCTTTACCAATGACCTTAAACCTTTATTAAAAACCGGTCATCAAAAGGTCCATCCAGCCTTACAGCAACTGGGTCTTGCTTGAGAATAAGCACTTTCTACAGCGACGACCAACCTCGCAGAGGGCTCTTGAGGTGTGATACACACAAAAACAGCGCTCACCAAATAAATCAGCCTTTGTTTTTTAATAACAATATGATGAATTCTCAATTGAATGAACTTTACCGAATAAAATGGCTGTAAAAATATGGAGATATATGTTACTGAAGAAAGGTACAACCTCACCACACTTCCGAGTACAATCAAGCTTCGCTTTGGCAACTTCCAGGATCTTGGTGATACTTCGCGCTTTGCCGTACAAAGGCATTGATTCCAGCTCCCACACAGACCTCCTCAGGTAGGAGGATAATAAGTTAGCGAGAATCTGTCGCTAATAAATCACAAAGTTAAACGCCGCTCTACCTGGATCTCTATGGGCCGGAGTACAGAAACCACCGGTGAAGGATTAAGCCTATCGGGGGCCCTGGTGCACCCCACCCCAACTACTTTCATTTCGTCCCCTTGGTGTCTTGGGGTCTTGTTTTGTCGTGCCGTCAAAAAAATATAAATTAAATCAGGCTGATTTATTTAGTGAGCCCTGTTTTTGTGTGTATCACACCTCAAGAGCCCTGTGCGAGGTTGGTCGTCGCTGTAGAAAGCGCCAATTCTCAAGCGAGACTCATTTGCTGTAAGGCTGGATGGACCTTTTGATGGCCGGTCTTTGGTAAAGGTTTATGAATTTTTCAACCTAGCGAAGAGCAAATGTGAAAATATAAATGGTATGTTTTTTGTGCTGCGCCGGGATTTGAACTCACAACCTTCCATTTACGAGTCCGAAGTGTTACCACTGGACTACGGATCACTGAAAAAAATGTAGCTTTGCACTGTGAGTCCTTCTGACACATACATACAGGACGGATATGAAGAGGGTTTGCGTACTTATGTCCATCAGAGGTAATTTCGCATGAGCAATGTTTGCATGTGTACTGGACCAATGTGTCTTATGTAAACTGGAAATTGATTTTAAAAATATATAAAACAACTCTAACATTATCGTGTTTTATGTTTTTTTCTTAGCTCAGATTGTGTAGAATGTGATTCTCATGACAATTAATTTAAAAGATCATCTTTGAATCAAATGGTAGATAAGCCAAACAAGAAATCTTTCCTAAAATTTCGAAAAAGAAAAATATTTTTAAAAAAATCAAGTCAAAATAAGACATATTAATATTTAAAACTATTCAAAAGTTTTTTTCTTCTTTACTTTGTTTACTTAATTTAGGAGCCCTGGTGTAATCACACAACTCAAACCGCCCGTAATCCTGGCACGTCCAAATATAAACTTTCATGTATTTACTCACCTTAGTGTATATAGAACCTAAAACGCTAGCTAGGTGTGCTTTTTATGTTTCCATACACAATTTCGTAACAACGATTTCGTTGAGTTTAAGCGCAACGATTCATACTTGTGGTAGGACAGGAGGGCTGTGGGCAAAAGTTGTAAGTTGGCAAGGTCGGTGGAGCGTTTCAAGTCAAACATGCAAACAAGGCTTCCTGGCACACCCTACAGACGATCCCTCCAAACTGTGACTTTGACGCCATTACTCTAAGGGTGGCTAAAGTATCTGCTCTCATTGTCTTCCCTTCCTCCTGTCTTTAAATTTCTTTTTTAAATTTGTACTTTTTAAAAAAAAAAAGATTTATTGAATGAGCACTGTTTTTTTTTGTGTAAATCACAACTCAAACGCTCTCTGCGAGCTTGGTCATCGCTGTAGAAAGTGCCATTTCTTAAACAAGACCCAGTTGGGATAAGGATGTATGGACCTTTGGTGACCGGTCCTTGGTTAGGGAACATGAATTTTTCAATCCTGCGAAGAGCATATTTGAAAACATACATGGTATTTTTTGGTGCTCTGCCGGGATTCGAACCCACAACCTTCCATTTACGAGTCCGAAGCGGACCACTCGACTACAAGCATTTACCGCGTCGTCCTCGAAGGCGTTGCATGTGGCATGCGAAACCTATTTATTTTCACAAGTAAGGAGGCCGGCCTACTTGTTTCCCAGCTCTTTGGAGGGCTTTATCACATTTCTTGTAAAGGCTTCTTTACTTTTCTTATATTGATTTCGGATTTGATATAAACAATGAAACGGGAAATCGTTCATAACTTCCTTGGTGAGGATCGAGCCATAGCCCTCTGGTATGACGTCCCCCCAGTGCTTGTTTGGCTCATCTACCATTTTATTCAACGATGACCTTTCAATGAAATTGTCTTAAGAATCACATTCTACACAATCCGATTTAAGAAAAAAACGTAAAACACGATTATGTGTGAGTTGTTTTATATATTTTTTAAATCAATTTCCAGTTTTCATAAGACACGTTTTACCAGTACATATACAAACATTGCTCATGTGAAATTACCTCTGATGGACAAAGACAAACAAGCACTAAGAGGACGATGAGTCAAGGATGGAAAATAATGTTCTTGGAAATGTGTTCTTTTAATAAACTAAACAACCACAATACAATGGCAAAATGGCACGCAAAACTGCCGCATTTTACGTGATCATTTATGGTTTATAGTCACTCCTTCTCGATTCAGTTACGCATAAGTCGCTACACACGTACACATGTACTAGATACCTTTTTGCACGTACTCCAAGTATAAACCTTGTGTTTAAACGCAAACATTGCGTTTTACTGTAAAATATATGTATGGAAATTTAATTTTCATACCGTGTTTAAGGAAACACCCATCTTTTCATCAAACACTCATTTTTTTAATCATTTTTTAAATCGATTTTTGAAGAGGAATGCAGTTCACCAACCTATTCTGCCTGGGGTGGTAGTCTCATCACCACGGTAATTCTTACCTACCGAATATCGGTAATATTTGTATGAAGACCAGTCAATCCAAGATGGCCGCCAGTGAACAGCTGATTAGTCTTCATACAAATATTACCGATATTCGGTAGGTAAGAATTACCGTGGTGATGAGACTTCTAGCCCTGGCCAGAAACCGGTATTAATGTCATCAATCAAAAATTGATTATGGTATATTTTCATTAATTTTTAATATATTATTACCCAATGAGATCTGTTGAACCAGGATCAAAGTTATGGTCATATGACCCAGCTGGGGATCGAACCAGCGTTCCAGTATTCTAAATACGATAGAAAGCTCAGCCACTTGAATCCCTCGGCCGTAACACCGATCAAAAATACTTCTCAACAAACTTACATTTTTTTGCCGTTCTTTGAAACAGGGATGACGTGGTCAAAGTGTACCAATTTTGGCACTATAAGTGGTAAGGCAGAGATCAACTTTTAGGTCAAGGAACATAAAAACGGGGAAAAACCTATGCCAATCCAGCGAAGAGCATATTTGAAAATATAAATCTTATTTCTTGTTCTCCGCCGGGAATCTAACACACGACCTTCCAATAACGAGTCCGCAGCGTTACCACTAGACTACGGATCAGTCAAACCCCATCTTTTATGGATTCGGATCAAACCCTAGAACTGCAGCATAAAACGCAAGCATTCTACCAACTGAGCTATTGACCGGCTAAAATATCATCAAGCAAAGGGAAAAAAATGCTTGTAGAAGGTGCAGGAACCCTTTTCTGCGATACAAAAAAGCCCTTAATTCTTTCTTTCCTCGCTTCTTTTTTATCTTTCGTTTCTTCCTGCAATCTTCCCGGCACGGTTCATTGAACTATCTCTGTAGGGAACGGGGTTACATCCAGAACAAATGTATCGCGGAGGAAGTTTTTGGCACAACCCTAGGGCGATAAGGGAAGGCTTAGCTAGCCCTTTTGTCCCACCCCTTCGCCTATATTAAAGATAGCGTTTGACCTACAAAAAATCATGTTTTATTTTAAAGGTTGTTATTACGTGCACGGCGAAGTTGACTTACTTTGTTCGCAAAGTTGCAAACTTACAGACACGGCACCGTGCAAATTGATAAATTGATGAACCTAACCTAACCTAACCTAAATATGAATAAGTTTATGACAAAAAGTAAAGCAAAATAAATAATAACTGGTGACGCATGATTAGCGTCATCTATTTTTAATTTTAATTAATAGTCTAAGAAGCGAATTTCATGTTGGACTTTCACAATCTGAAAAAAGTGCGGATAAAAATCGCAAGATGTCGGTATGAACTTTTTTGACATCCAACGTGAAATCTCAAGATTTGATGACTTCCGCTTTTGTCGTGTTCACAAGTAGACACGTTTTTATATGTCTCGCGAGCGATTTGAAATTTACCGTTAAAATTCTGTGAGTGAGTGTGTTTGTTTTACATATAACTTGCAAGTGTGGCAGTTCGTGAACAGCGCTCATCTCCATAGGATCCTGAGAAACGAGCATCATCTTGGACCAGAGCACAATTTGAGGTGAGTGTGGTCCTTTTGATTTTCGCTTCTTTGGTACGGGAAGTCGTCCAAAATTGAAAGCCACCTATTGAAGGGTCGGTTTGTTCGAGGGAGAAAATATCTAGGCAGTAGCTCTAGAATTTTCATATCCCTCATTTGGAGAATACGTTACAGTTTCTCTATTTGTTCTTTTTTTGTATTTTATATACATACCCCCTGAGGGGCAAAACTTACAACTTGCCTCCCCATTGGTCCTTCGTAACCTTATCGAAACCAGAATGGTTGACATGAAACGGATATTCAAGGATACTGTGTCGATAGTTAATTGTTAAGAACATAATATGATATGCCTTTGTATTAGAATCTATATTCTAGCATGATTTATATTCTGTACAAAAATTAACGAGTGTCATATATTCTACTGTATGTAGGTAGTTATTTTTTTAATAAGTGTTGAATACACAGTAGGTACATATATTTGTTGGTGCGAAATTTATAGTTTTAATGATACCTATCCATTAGAGATTAGGTATTCATACAGCTGAGCATTGTCTACAGGTACATACCTACCTTTGTTTATATTTTTATATAAATGTCATTACAAGTTTGTTATTGTTTTTTTTCCATTAGTAAATAAACTGTCTGGAGAAAGTAAATATTGTGATACATACTGACATAAAATAAATTCAACTTTGAGTCAAATCGATTTCTTCTTTCAGAACTGAAAGTAGGTTTTTTCGATTTTGTTACCGTTTCTTCATTTTTTATTGTTTATTTTAAATAGTAAACATGGCGGATGCTTTAACAAGAACTTTGGTTATATTGAAAGAGAAACAAAAGGTTTATTTTGAAAGAATAAATAATTTATATAAACTAGGAAAAAATGTTTCTAATTTTGCATCCAGAGAGAATAGAAATTTTTTATCGGCTTCCAAGGAAGCAGGAAGCTGGGTTAAAAAGTACGAAGATTTGATAGATCAAATAAATGCACTTTCTTTAGAGATAGACCCAGAGGCAAAGGTAAATTATCAATCACTTATGGCCTTTGAAGAACTTTATAGTAAAATAATGGATGTTAGGGAAAGAATTTTAAAAACCGAAACACCACATGTATCGACTCAAAGTGGGCCTAGATATGAGGTAAAATTACCACCCTTACAAATTCCTTTGTTTGATGGGAATCCAAAAAATTGGTCACGATTTTTTTAATCCTTTAAGGCAAATGTCCATCTAAATACAGGGTTGTCAGACGCCCAAAGAGTGCAATATTTAACAGGCAACTTGACGGGAAAGGCAGCGAGCATATTTTCGGGAATTGTACCGTCAGCGGAAACCTATAACGTGGTCTGGGACAGTCTTGTTAAAAAATATCAGGATAAACGTGCGCTAGGAACATATTACATAAATAATATCCTTGATTTAAAGAAGGCCAATCACACGGCTGCCTGTCTTGATGGCTTTATTGAGAAGTACGCCGCTTCCATTGCAGCATTAAAACAATTAGGTATTACAGATGTGGGAGATTTTCTTTTATTTAATTGCGCGTTGCGTAAATTGAATTCGTCTACAGTTATGGCCTTCGAGCTTTCGCTGAAAGACATCGAAATACCTTCTTGTCAGAATCTTATCAGTTTTGTTCAACAACAGGTCAAAATTTTGGAAAGATCGCACGTAAATGAATCGAAGTCGGTTTCCGAAGCTTGCCATTCGAATACACGCGTGAGGAATAATACGACAAAATCTGTGAGTGGTCGTGCGTTCCTCGCAAGTGGTAGAGTGTCTACTGGGGACACTCTCTTTTGCGTTTTGTGTAAACGAAACGACCATAATAAATTACATAAATGTGTGAAATTTAAGAGCTATTCTCCTAAGGAAAGGTATGAATTTATTAAATCAAAACGGGGTTGCGTTCGTTGTTTGAGTGTTACCCACTGGTCTCATTGTACTGAGACAGGAACTTGTCAAATTTGTAATAAGGGACATCACACCCTTCTGCATTTTGACGACAATGAGAATAAGGCCAGACGAGTAGTCAAGAATGCTGAGCAGGGACATCAGCTGTCGCATTCAGGTGATGATATGCAAGGGTCGGGTGTACCCTCGGTTTCTTTAAGTGCAAATGCTCGGGTGAATGCGAGCACGGTGCTGTTGGCTACGGCACAGGTTTTTGCCTGGTCAAATTACAAGAAAAATAAGATGATAGTTAGATGTCTTGTTGATAATGGTTCTCAAAACCATTTGATAACATTAGAATGTTGTAGAAATATGAATTTACATATTGTTCCTTTAAATAATTCAGTAATTAGAGGAATCGGTCTTTCTGCACGACCGATACATGGATGTGTCAATTTTGAAATACAATCGAGGTACAATCCTCAAAATACTTACAAGGTTAACGCGTTAGTGGTGGATCAGATCACGGATCAGTTACCTTCTAGGTACATTGATAACAGTGATATGACTTATTTAAAGGACATTTCAATGGCTGATTTATCCTGGAATGTCCCTGGAGTTGTGGACATTGTGTTGGGTGCACAATTGTTCCCTTTCATCTATTTGGGTAAAATAATAGAGTCAAAGTCGAAAGCGCCACCTGCATTATTGACGTCCTTTGGCTATGTATTGATGGGAGATTGTCCAAAGAGTGTTTCAGCTGCAGACAGTTGTCACGAATCTTTTTCTGCATTGGTTGTAAAAGATGCGGATTTATTATTACACAAGTTCTGGGAGTTGGAAGAAATCCCAGTGAAAAAGTTCTTAAGTCCAGATGAGACAGCGTGCGAAAACTCCTTTGTATCTTCTGTGACTAAAGACGAGGCAGGTCGTTACTCTGTTGCTCTACCCTTTTGTGCTGATCCTGGAAATTTGGGCAACTCACGAAATACTGCATTTCGGCGTTTCTTGTTATTAGAAAGAAAGTTTAAGCAGTTACCGAGTCTGCAGGAGAATTATAATTCGGTAATAAATGACTACATTCAAAAGGGATATCTCTCTGAAGTGGCAGAGTCAGATATTGGTGAACATGGATATTATATTCCTCACCACGCTGTAGTGCGTCAAGACAAACCTATGCCTCGCATTGTTTTAGATGCTAGTGCGAAAACGCATACTGGGTTGTCACTCAATGATGTACTACATTCTGGGCCAAATTTACAGGCTGATTTGTTTCTCCTTTTATTAGATTTTAGGCTGTTTCCTGTCGCGATGACAGCAGATGTACAGCAGATGTATTTGCAGGTTGGTGTATTTGTTGACCACCGCAGATATTTGAGAATATTATTTCGTTTTTCTGAAAAGGAGAAAGTTCGAACCTTTCAATTTAATAGGGTTCCATTTGGATTAAAGTGTAGTCCTTTCTTGGCCATGCGATCTGTGCGTCAGTTGGCATCGGACATGGCTGAACATTTTCCGGAAGCCGCCAAAGTAGCTGGAGCTAGGTTTTATATGGATGACCTGGTTCAGTCTGTGGCAGATGAGGCTTCGGCTGTTTCTCTGACAAAAGATCTCGTAGCTTTGTTCAAGTATGGTGGCATGGATCTGGTAAAATGGTCAAGCAATTCATCTTATCTATTAGATAGTCTTCCTAACTCACATAGAGGTTCCATAAAATTTGATGATGATAAAGGCGTAACTCTAAAAGTATTAGGGTTGTCTTGGGATCCAGTTAAGGATAATTTCTTCTTTACTTCGAATGACTCTCAGCAAAAATGCACGAAGCGATCTATTTTGTCAGTTGTAGCTCGTTTGTTCGATGTTTTGGGCTTAGTCGCACCAGTTATACTGGCTGCAAAGCTTCTCATCAAAGAGCTATGGCGTGCCAATATCGGTTGGGATGACTCTCCGCCTGATGCTATAATTCGACGTTTTTCGAGTATAACACAAGAACTTCCGTTGCTCGCTACTTTAAAAATTCCTAGGCACATCGGTGTGACTAGCTCAACCAAAGTATTATTAGTAGGTTTTTGTGATGCTAGTCTGAATGGTTACGGTTGTGTTATATATGTACATACAACTGACATGGATGGAAATATTTCGGTCAGGTTGTTGTGCTCAAAATCTAAGGTATCTCCCACCAAGATTACGACATTAGCACGTTTAGAGTTGTGCGCTGCTGTTTTATTGTCAAAGATGTTAAAACTTGTGACCGAGATGTATCGTGATCGGATTCATATAACTGATGTATATGCTTTTTCTGATTCAACGATTGCGTTGGCTTGGATTTGCTCTTCTCCACATCGTTGGTCAATTTTTGTAGGAAATAGAGTCGCTCAGTGTCAGGAGAATTTACCCCCTCAGAACTTTTATCACATCTCAGGGGACGAGAACCCAAGCGACTGTGTTTCACGTGGTATGTTACCATCTCAATTAATTTCTCATAGTTTATGGTGGAATGGTCCACTGTGGCTTCAACGCCCTTCGGATGAATGGCCGATTCAAAGATTCTCCTCGTCCGATGCGTTAGAAATTCCTGAACAGGCAACTGTACTGACAGCCATTGTAGTACATGCCGACTCTATGATTTTATATGACTTAGCACAACGAACTTCTTCGTGGAATAAATTAATTCGAATTACAGTTTACATTCTTCGCTTTATAAATAAATTTAAATCACTGTTGCATTTTATTGAATGCATGTCCCATGCTGAAGTTAAGTTAGTACAGACAATACAAACTGTTCATTTCTCGGACGACATTAAGTTGATAAAAGATAACAAGTTACCATCGAAAAAACTGCGTAATTTATCGGTTTTTCTGGATCAGGAAGGTACGTTACGAGTTGGAGGTCGGCTTTCACGGTCTGATTTACCCTTTGAAGCTAGACACCCAGCTTTACTTCCGAAACATGACTCAGTGGTGAACTTAATAATTAAACATTTTCACGAATCCAACTGTCATACCGGTCCAGGACTTTTGATGTCTATCATACGACAAAGGTTTTGGATATTGGATGCCAGAACCGTTATACGAGCACAAACTCGTAAATGCAATATTTGCTTCCGAGTGAACCCGTCGCACCCTACGCCAAAGATGGCGGACTTGCCTGCCTGTCGCATAACAGAAGCTAAAGCATTTGTGCATACGGGGGTAGATTATGCTGGGCCTTTAAAAATACTTCTTACGCGACGACGTGGACAACATGCTCAAAAGGCATATATCTGCCTGTTTGTTTGTCTAGTGACCAAGGCGGTGCATATTGAGCTCGCAACTGATCTGTCGAGTGCCTGTTTTATAGCTGCATTTAAGCGTTTTATCTCTCGTCGTGGGCCAGTTTCCTTTATGTATTCGGACAACGGCACAAATTTTGTTGGGGCTCGTGCCCAATTAGATGAGATATATAATCTTTTACAAAATTCACAGCATAATGTCAGAATGAAGCGAGAACTTGAGGCGTATAAAATAGAGTGGAAAATGATTCCCCCTCGAGCTCCTCACTTCGGAGCTTTATGGGAATCAAATATTAAGAGTTTGAAAACTCATCTGTATCGAGTGATAGGGAATCAGTTGCTCACATATGAGGAGATGCAAACGGTGTTGACTCAAATCGAGAGTATCATGAATTCTAGACCACTAAGTGTCATCAGTTCTGATCCTCACCCTGACGTTATAACTCCTGCGCATTTCTTGATGTCCACTCCCTTAAAACATCTGCCTGCTTCTGAGCTACCTGACACACCAGTTAACCTTACTCAGCGTAAAAATCTCCTGGATCAAATCGTGTCATCTTACTGGAAGCGATGGAGGGTAGAATACCTGCACACTTTGCAGGTCAGACAAAAATGGCAAACCAATGTTAATGCAATTCAGGTAGGGACTGTTGTACTGATTGGGCAAGAGGACGCTCCTCCTTTGTCCTGGCCTCTGGGAATCATCACCAAGGTTTTCCCTGGGGATGATGGCGTGATTCGAGTAGCCACAGTAAAGACTGAGCAAGGTTTTTACAAACGTCCGGTCGTCAAACTCTACCCATTGCCGACACAATAGATTACTATTTAATTTCGTCTACTGAGTTAGTAGATCTCTACCATTGTACATATTTACCATGTTTAGAATTAATCTTATGCTTTACTACTAAGCTTATCTGTTAGAACATGTTAAATCTAGCTTATTATATTGGCTTAAGTATTTTTGTGTCTAACCTGCTTACTTGTAGGCATACTTATTATAATAATTATATTAAGTTTCTCTAGTTTAAGATTTTCAAACATTGATTGTAATTATACCTATGTATCATTTCTCGAATATTGTTTGTAAAAATCGACCTGGTTTCTTTGAATATCTGGTTTGTGTTGCAAAGCTTTTAACTTTAAGTCTTTGCAAAGGGGGGTGTATGGTGACGCATGATTAGCGTCATCTATTTTTAATTTTAATTAATAGTCTAAGAAGCGAATTTCATGTTGGACTTTCACAATCTGAAAAAAGTGCGGATAAAAATCGCAAGATGTCGGTATGAACTTTTTTGACATCCAACGTGAAATCTCAAGATTTGATGACTTCCGCTTCTGTCGTGTTCA
The DNA here is from genome assembly GCA_951799405.1 of Agapetus fuscipes. Taxonomy (NCBI): domain Eukaryota; kingdom Metazoa; phylum Arthropoda; class Insecta; order Trichoptera; family Glossosomatidae; genus Agapetus; species Agapetus fuscipes. The sequence continues at coordinate 11,540,333 of OX637357.1, read as the reverse complement.
CAAGTAGACACGTTTTTATATGTCTCGCGAGCGATTTGAAATTTACCGTTAAAATTCTGTGAGTGAGTGTGTTTGTTTTACATATAACTTGCAAGTGTGGCAGTTCGTGAACAGCGCTCATCTCCATAGGATCCTGAGAAACGAGCATCATCTTGGACCAGAGCACAATTTGAGGTGAGTGTGGTCCTTTTGATTTTCGCTTCTTTGGTACGGGAAGTCGTCCAAAATTGAAAGCCACCTATTGAAGGGTCGGTTTGTTCGAGGGAGAAAATATCTAGGCAGTAGCTCTAGAATTTTCATATCCCTCATTTGGAGAATACGTTACAGTTTCTCTATTTGTTCTTTTTTTGTATTTTATATACATACCCCCTGAGGGGCAAAACTTACAACTTGCCTCCCCAATAACAATCTTCCCAGCGGCTGCCGTGCGCATAAGAATATTATATTTTAAATCCTGAAATAGTTCGATACCTCAAAGGTAAAACTGAATCTAATCTAAACTAAGTTGCAAAGATATGTAACATTGGGGATTCACATTATATGCATTCTAACACCTTCTTTCCTTGACTTATAGGTTGGTATGAGGCTGACCACCCATACTGTAAAAAATGGTTCACTTTGCCAATGTCACCCCTGTATCAGGGAAGGTCGGCAAAAGTTGTGGGGCTTATGTTCATTTGAGGTTTGGATTTAATTTGTAAATACACATTCAGCATCTGTAAGCGCGAACTACACTTGTTGGTTTGTGGGCATACCTACATCTGAGAGCTTTAAATGAATATATCCTTGCAACTTAGATTATAGATATAATATAACAAGCAGAAACGTATAAGTCCGCGCTTGCACATGCCGCATGTGAACCTATAACATAAAAACCTAAATCTCAAATAGACATACTGAAACTCTTGCCGGCCTACCCTGAAATAGGGGTGACATTGGAAAAGTGAACCATTTTCTACAGCATGGGTGGTCAGCCTCATACCAACCTTTAGGTCAAGGAATATCTAATTAATAATAGGATCATGGAAGAATGACCGGTGAATTTGAAAGAAGAGTAATGAAGGGCAGGTGTGTACTGGGTGCCACAGCTTGTATCGCCAAAAATCAAAACATATCTAAAAATGCTCGATTGGCGGTACGCAGTGGCATACTTTTACCCACCTTGATGTATGGAAGCGAGGCCTGGACGGTGAATGAAAGTGAAATTAGTAAAGTCCATACTGTTGAAATGGACTTTCTAAGAAGTATGATTGGGAAAAAACGGAGTGACAGGGTGAGGAATGATTTTGTAAGAGAAGAATGTGGTGCAAGAGAAAGTGTGAAAGTGAAGATTAAAAGAAGTTTGTTAAGATGGTTTGGGCATATGGAGAGAATGAATGAGGAAAGACTGACGAAGAAAGTATATGTTGGTAGAATAGATGGATGTCGTGGTAGAGGAAGACCGAGAAAGGTATGGATGGACCAAATATCCGAAATTGCGAATGAATGGAATATCCAGAGTCATAATAAAAGAAGAGCCTGTATGAAGAAAATTATGACTCTGGAGGAAATGAAAGAAGTATGTAAGGACAGAAAGAAATGGCGGTTGATCTGTAATGTTGGCGGCTAGGGTTTATTAAATTGGAATTTGTTTTATTTGTAAATGGATATTTTGTATTTGGATATTATTATTTAGTGATGTATAAAATGTAATTTGTCGTGTGTGTGTGTTCCTTGACTTATAGGTTGGTATGCGGCTGACCACCCATGCTGTAAAAATGGTTCACTTTGCCAATGTCACCCCTGTCTCAGGGAAGGACGGCAAGAGTTGCAGGGTGTATGTCCATTTGAGATTTGGTTTTTATGTTGTAGGTTCACATGAGGCATGTGCAAGCGCGAACTTGTACGTGTCTGGTTGTGAGAATGCATGTAATGTGAATCTCCAATGTAACATATCTTTGCAACTTAGATTAGATTAGATTAGATTAGATCATCGTTTAAAAAAACGCTGCAGCTAATGACGCCAACGTCACAGTAATATCTACGTATGCAAAATGCACGTTAGGTGGCGGTCGAGCCATGGATTAGCTGCGTGAGAATAACGACGATTATAATTATTTATTTAATACGATATTATTCTTTATAAGCACATTGATAAAGCATGGTATTTTAAGGGCAAACGTTGCACGCTATTTTCCCCGGCATCTATTTCATCTCAGACAGAGGCGCTCGCTACATTATTGGCCGTATATCTCTTCCCATAAGCGGTGTAACGTTACCAATGAAAATAACGTGATAATGCCGGCCAACTTACAATCACACAGGACACGCTTACCCTTAAAAAATTCTAAATAGATTTGCGAAGAAAAAACTGAGTGATCGGTCCGTAGTCTAGTGGTTACGCTTCAGACTCGTAAATGGAAGGTTGTTGGCTCGAACCCTGGCGGAGCACAAAAAATATGCTATTTATATTTTCAAATATGCTCTTTGCTGGGTCGGAAAATTAATAAACCTTTACCAAAGACCGGTCCTCAAAAGGTCCATCCAGCCTTACAGCAACTGGGGGAGAATTGACGCTTTCTACAGAGGCCACCAAGCTCGCAGAGGGCTCTTGAGGTGTGATACACACAAAAACAGGGCTCACCAAGTAAATCAGCCTGATTCAATTTTTATTTTTTTTACGGCATGAAATGGGATAGAGTTAGGAATGAATGGGTAAAGAAAGAATGTAATTTGAAAGAGGATGTGAAAGTTAAGGTACAAAAGAATGTGATGAGATGGTTTGGGCATGTGGAAAGAATGAATGATGATAGACTTACAAAGTATGTATACCTAGGTAGTGTGAAAAGAAAATAGAGGTAAGGGACGACCGAGAAAAGTATGGAGTGATCAGATTGTGGAGATTGTGAAAGAATGGGATGTAAAAAGCGAGCGTAAAAGAAGAAATTCATTAAAAAGGTGATGGATATGAATGAATTGAAAGAGGTATGTAAGGATAGGAAGAAATGGAGGCAGCTCTGCAGAGGCTCTGGCCACCCCTAGCGGAGTGGCGACAGAGTTACAGTTACGTTGAAAATATCAGGCCTTAGGTGTGGAACTACATAAAATGGCTCTCAATTCATAAGATGAAACGTTTTCTTGGTATTTGTAATATCGTTATTTGATATTATAACGGGCGTTAAGCGGCTAGGGGGGGGGGGGGTGAGGAGAAGCGTGATTTTTCGCGTCGTTAGATGCGCTAACGAGAGGCGGGCAACGGCGTTACTCCCCGAATACTTTACGACCGTCACTGGCTCGAAAACAAACCGAAATATTCACCTGGTCGTCCGACCAGTGCTTGGTTGTCTTATCTACCATTTGATTCAAAGATGACCTTTAAAAATCCGGAATATATGTATTGAATGTGCAGTTACCATAATATATATTGATGATGATGATGATGATTATGATGATTTCCTTTTCAGCGCCGTTTCGTAACTCAATGTCACTCCAAGGGCGCTTAGTAATTTACTGGGCGAAGAAAAATGTCTTCATCCTCCTCTTTAGGTCCTCAATCGTCTTAGACCTCCGGATTTCTGGTGGTAGATGATTCCAGGTCGCAGGGCCGGCCACCGCAAAAGCACGGTCTCCGAAAACAGTGGCAATTTTTCTTCTAGGTTCATTTAGCAGGGTTTCCGCTCCGTTCTCTGCTGATCTTAGTGTTTGCTCCCTTGAGCTCAGGACTTTTGAGACAATCAGCTCTTGGATTAGTGATATATATATATAAATTGAATAAAGGGAAGTACTCCTTTAGATCTGACTTATTAAAGAGTATTTATAAAATGTCCTTGCCATCCATTGTATCTTGATTGGGTTTTTTTTTATATATTTTTTGTTTATTTTTAATTTCTCTTTTCTCTTTTTTTCTTTTTTCCTCTTATTTTTATTTCCGTTATTAAATTTGATTTATTTTTGACTGCATTGATTTATTTTATTTTATATTTTTTGCCAGCCACATATTTGTGGGAATTTTTTAGGATTAATTAAGGCACTGTTTCTGTTTACTGTTTTGTTTACTGTTTTTACTGTTTACTGTACTGTTTATGTTTACATTTTTCTTGTTTTTGTTATTGTGTCTGTATCTGTTTTTTCTCCTCAATAAAATAAAATAGAAAATAAATTAAATTGTCTTGAGAATCACATTCTACACAATCTGCGCCAAGAAAAAAACGTAAAACACGATAATGTTAGAGTTGTTTTAAACATTTTAACAGTCATTTTCCAGTTTTCAAGACACATCGGTCCAGTAAGAATATAAACATTTCTCATGTGAATTTACCTCTGATGGATATAACACAAACAAGCACTGCGGGAACGTGGCGGAACCGAGTCTGGCCATTCTTCATATCTGAGAAAGATTGCGGGGAAAGAAACAAAAAGATTTGAAAAGGCAAGGATAATTTACTAGAGAAGACAAATTGCATCTTGGCTATTTTGTATTGCAGTATTTTTTGGGTTCAGTTCATTAATTTACATGATCTGGTCGATGATAGCTCAGTTGGTAGAACGCTTGCATTCCATGTTAGAGGGCTAGGGTTCCCCAGCAAGAGTGCCAGAGATGATTTCCCGTCAAATTCAAATCAAAATACCGATAAGGTCAACTCAGCTATCACAATGAAATGAGAATCGGCACCCTCGAGAACTTAGAAAACACTTGAAGTTAAGTAGTTGGCGGAAGGCTGGCGCCCTGACTTTGGAAAATAAAATAGGTTCCACATGCCGCGTGAGACTTTTCGAAAACCACGTTGAAAGGAGTTGTGCTTATTATTATTATTATTTTTTTCTCACAACAGGTTACCCTAATTACAGTGCACCCTCACAGCTATCAACACGCTGGGAGGAACTCTATCGCTAGATTTGTAAATCGTAACAAATTACACTCAAAAATGTTTATATTTGACTTATTTAAGAGCTTTATACTCCGAGTCACAGGGTGTTGCGCCACGAGATCAGTGGGGCTTCCATATGTGCAGCTTAGTTGCATTTTTCGTTTGCCTGTTACTAAGGACTTAGGTATAGTCTATAGAGATGTAACGTTTGTAACGGACTCATTATAATATTATGTTCCTGACAATTATTGTAGGCAACGTGAGCATTGACTATTGCTACTCCCTAGATGCAGGACTAACCTACCTAGGGTTATGACCGTGGAGAGGGCAATGGCTATGCTCAATGAGATCTTCTCTTCGGTTGATATTTCTACCTGAGTGAGAATCAACTTAGGCAGAGGCTTACGTTTCTCCTAAGCTGATTTCGGTTATTTCTTATCTTTGATTTTATTTTTATTTAAGTCATATAATGCAATATGAAAGCTTATAATTCTTGTATGTATTAGGTTTAACCTGTAATGTACAATAATGTGTGTAAATAAATCTATCTACTATAGAGGTGTAACGTCCGTAGTCCAGTGGCAGCACTTCGGACTCGTAATTGGAAGGTTGTGGGTTCGAATCCCTGCGGAGCACAAAACATATACCATTTATATTTCCAAATGTGCTCTACGCTGGGTTGAAAAATTCATAAACCTTTACCAAAGACCGGTCACTGAAAGGTCCATCCAACCTTACAACAACTGGGTCTTGCATGAGAATTGGCGCTTTCTACAGCGACGACCAAGCTCGCAGAGGGCTCTTGAGGTGTGATACACACAAAAACAGCGCTCACCAAATAAATCAGCCTAATTTAATTTAATTTAACGTCTGCCCGCCGAAAATAAAATATTTTCAAATTTGCGATGAGTCCATTCCGTTGGCCTTTGATGATAGAAGCTGACCCTATAGCAGATTAGCTGCGGACCCTAACCTTTTGCTTACACAAAATGTAATAGATTATTCACGGACCTTTATTGCCGGGAAATTATTTGTCAGAAAATAATCTCCCTCCGACCGACCGGGACGGAAGTTTCAACAGGTCGTCTGCCGGAGACGAGATTTCTCGTTTAAAAAAATGCGTTCAACATGTCATACACTGTAATTGTACTGCTGTTCCCGTTCCTCCTATCCTACCTCCGTTATTACTATCCTGACATACTTCTCTTAATTGTATATTGAAGCTTTCACGGCCGGTTTTTGTTGACATAACAATAACTTTTTTTGGGCTATTTAGCCGTGGTCTGGTTGATTCTTCTCGGACAGTTTCGCCCATTGCTCCGATGGGCGAAACTGTCCGGAAAGAATCAAGCATACTTCTCTTAGTTTATTCATATGTAATAACAATATATAATCTAAATTGCACAGATAAAATAAAATTTAAGAAACGTGTAAGTTGGCGCTTACAAATACTTACAAATTAAAATCCAAACCTCAAATGAATACTTCCTAACAACATAATTTAAATGACTGATGAAAAACATCACAGGCAAAAAGTAAAGATTAAGAATAGAGAAATAAAATAACTGATCCAGGATACTTACCAGTTTTCTTGAGGAGTTGGAAGGCGTTGAACATAAGCCCTGCAACTTTTGGTGACCTTCCCTAAACAGGGGTGGCATTGGCAAAGTGATTCAGGTGTTAAAGTAGGGATGGTAAACCTCATACTAATCTAGCAGTCATGCACACATGTAGAATGTGTAGATGCGAACCTGCATGTGCCTGTCTGTGGGCATGCATTTAATATGAGCCTTAAATGTTAACATAATATCTTTGCAGCTTAGATTATAGAATACTGTTACACCTACAATAGTGAACCCAGGCCGTAAATAATTATTGTTTTGTATTAATACTTAGTTGATAATATTAATGACTGTTTATGGCTTATAGGTTGGTATACAGCTGACCATCCCATGCTATAGAAATTGGTTCACTTTGCCAAAATCACCCCTGTTTCAGGAAAGGTCGGCAAGAGTTGCAGGGTGTAGGTATGTACATTTGAGATTTGTTTTTTTATTTGTACTCTTAAGTCCACATGGGGCATGATTAAGCGCGAACTTATACGTGTCTGCTTGTGAAAATGCAAATAACGAGAATCTCTAATGTTACATATCTTTGCAACTTAGATTAGATTATGGCCAGGCCAAATAATAAAATTGGTGAAATGCATTCCTCTTCACATTTTTTTTAATAATAAAAAATATATTTAGGTAGATGCAGTTTCTCATCCAAAAATAGAGCCAATATTCTTTAATTAGGTTTAAGTTAGAATTACGGTCGTTTGACATTTTGACAATTATATTAATTTCACAACTTAATTTAACTCGGATATTTCACGAACCGTTTAGAGAGAACTTACATCATTCTCAACGTTTCGTCGGCGACGTAGCCAACGTCTTCAGGAGAACATCCTCTCTGCACTTGAATTCATCCTCAGTCGTCGTGCAGAGAGGATGTTCTCCTGAAGACGTTGGCTACGTCGCCGACGAAACGTCGAGAACAATATTCTTCGTCCGAAAATTCTTGATGTTAGGACATACTTTGTAAATGTTCGCGGTGCAGAAAGGGTTGACGGCTCTGCGCGTCTGACGTTTGACGTCTGGCAGCCATTTTTAAAATTGATTGATGGCGAGGGAGGCAGAGTCGGGGAAGTCCGGAACACAACGGCGCGCGGGCGGAGCAAAAAGTAGACATTGTTTTGTTGAGATTATGACGGAAGAATTGCTTTGTTAACCTGAGTCTTTAGCAGGCTAATCTTGTACAATACATAAGTTCGCTTTTACTCCTCTTTTCTTCTTCTTCTTCTACTTATTCTTAGTATAATTTTTCTCCTTTTTTTCATCTTCATATTTTCTTCTTCTTTTTTCCTTATTTTTCTCTTTTCATCTTCTTTTTATTTTGGTTCTTTTTCTCCTTCTCTTTCTTTTTCTTCTACTTCTTCTTATTTTTCTTCTTCTCTTTTTTTTCTTTTTCTTCTTATTCTTGGTAGGGTTTGGCCATTTGGTAGTGAATTATGATAAATGATTGTAAAAGGTAGATATTGAATGTACTTTATAATCTATGATCTAGGTTGTATAAATATCTTAAAATTTTAGATTCGTATAAAATGCACGCCCACAAGCAGATGCGTATATTTCGCACTCACACATGCACAAGATAATAAATTGATGACACAAATCTTAAATGAAGATAAACAATGTAACTATTGTAGACCTTCCATGAAACAGAGGTGACATTTACAGAGTGGACCATTTTTAAAACGGTATGGATGGTCATTGGTCAGCCTTAGACCTACCTATAAGTTGAGAAACAAAATTATAAGTTACACTTTTAAACGAAATATGGAGCAAGGAAAAGACCGAAAAATAATTGATTGATCAGATAAATCACATTGTGAAGGTATGAGAAAGATATTTAAATTCTAAAGAGAATTTCGAAAGAAATATATGTACTCGTATGTAAAACGAGATGGATATGAGTAACATGGGGGCAATTTTGTAGAGGCTCTATCCACCCCTAGTGGAAAAGTAACGGAGACAAAGTGACAGTCGATTATTTCTCACAATCTCATTGTGATTCTAAAATATATGCAGGAATATACAGGTATATGCAAATATATGCAGGTATATGCAGAAATATCTCTGTGCAGTCCTTTTTGCACATTGCTTCATTCTGCCGACATCCCTCTCTGCTCTCTACTCTAAGAGAATTTAGATTCTCTTTTGTCTATTCTAGAGATTATAAATAGACTCTCTACTAGAGTAGATAATAGAGATACCTACTATTCTCTCTTCTCTAAAGAATACAGGTTCTCTTTATTGCAGAGAATTAAAAAGTATCTTTTCTTTACTCTAGAAAATCGAGATTCTCTTTTCTCTATTGCAGAGAATATAACTCTGTTCTCTCTACTGCGAATAAAAATATTTTTTTGTCTTATTACATTGAATATAGATTCTCTTCGCTTAAGAATGACGTTTTTTCTCTCCACCCTTAAAATTCTTATCTCTTTACTGTAGAGAAATTATAATACAGATTTACTTTCCTTCTTTTCAAGAGAGTATGTTATATAGATTATCTTTTCTTTATTTCAGATCGTACAGATTCTCTTATCTATACTTCAGATATTACAGATTCTTGTCTCTCTACTCATATAATACAGATTCTCTTCTCTCTACTTATAATACAGATTCTCTTCTCTCTACTTCAGATAATACAGACTCTCTTCTGTCTACTTCAGATGATACAGATTCTCTTCGCTCTACTTCATATAATACATATTCTCTTTTATCTACTTCAGATATTTCTGATTCTTGTCTATCTAATTCAGATATTCCAGATTATCTTTTCTCTACTTCAGATATTACAGATTTTCTTCTCTCTACTACAGATAAAACAGATTGTCTTCTCTCTAATACAGATATTCTTGATTCTCCTCTATCTAATTGAGATACTCCAGATTATCCTTTCTCTACTTCAGATATTACAGATTCTCTTCTCTCTAATACAGATAAAAAAGATTCTCTTCTATTTACTTAAGATAATACAAATTTTTTCTCTTCTTCAGATAATACAAAATTCCTTCTCTCTGCTTGAGATGATTCAGATTCATTTTCTCTACTTCAGATCATACAGATTACTTTCTCTCTACTTCCGATAATACAGATTCTAATATAGAATCTAGAGAGTACAGAACTCTACTCTACTCTCTATCCTCTTCTCTCTACTCTTCACTCTCTTCCCTCTACTCCGCACTCTCTACTCTCTAGTGAATGAATGCAAATCACAGGCGATTCGCATTACTGATCTCTCTTAATTACGATCTCCGTTTCCGACACCGAAGTGTTTTATTACCACAAGGCTCTCAAACGGTGTTATCGAGGTTTTTCTTAAATAAACTCTCTTTAATATTTTATTTTATTTAGGGGTCCATAACACCCAGGGAGATCCATTGGGGAGATATATTGGCAATCCATTGATTCACAGCAGGGTCTATCTATAATCTAAAATCTAAGTTACAAAGATGTACTGACAATTAAGCCTTATATTTAATGCATTCCTACAAGCAGGGAATGGAATTGCGCGCTTACACAGTTTGCATGTGAACATACAAAATAAACCAAACATCACGTGAACATAAACTTTGCAACACCTGCCGCCTTTTCCTGAAACGGGGGGGCATTAGCAAAAGTGAAGCAAGTTTTTACAGCATGGGGATATCCCCTCAATGGTCGCCCCATGGGTCACCTGTCAACCGGAACTGTCAACTACAGAGCAGCTGTCAAACACCACAGAATATTTAATAATCATGTGAAATCCTATGTTTTCTTACTTCCTCCATTTTGTGTTTCGACACCCAATAATTACACATGTCATAATGTTTTCAAACAATGCCGTTTTTCTTTTAAAATTTACAATTTCACCGATCAAAGCATTTATAACGCGTGCGCACAGCGTTCGCTCTGGCTTGAATTTCAATACTGCCAACTTTCTGGAACGATTTCGCAGTGTCACCGAAGTGTTTTTGTTTACAACGAAAAGGCACTGTGAAAATCTTTGTTCTCTTTCTAACTAAGGACAATTGGCGGTTAGGTAAGCTGAAACGGATATAGTGTATATATTCTTTAAAATATGTATTACAATCCAATGAAATCTGCTTACTGCCGACACTTTGTTTTCCATAGATTTTTCCTCCCATGATCGAATACAGTAGTCCGTATTTTTCTTATAAGAACATGTCCCAAGTACGATGCACTCTACCATTATATTTGTATATCTTCTAGATTTGAGAACCGATATCGATAAGATGAAACTTGGCAAAATACAGTCAGTCTCAAGTTTTGCCAGGAGATTTCCACGAAGAAGCTAAAGTAAACGCAATCAAACGTAAATATTCTCTCTATAACACTGGCTCCCAACCGGTGCGTGGTTGGAAAAAGCCTCAGAAGTTGTTTCTGGAAAGGTATTTTTCTTCTGTGTGACGAATGAGGTCGGACATTGAAAAGGACGCGAAAATGAACCTCATCATTCGGCCAGATTCTTATTCCAAATTTTTTGACTTTGACTTTTTTTGTCTGACAAATCTTTTGGAGGTTAAATACTAAACACACTATATTTTTTATCAAATTTTATTTATTGTGTACACTTTTTTATTTTATATCACTTTTCAACATTTCAAAAAACGTGTTGAAAAAAATTTAACATCTACCCGCGAACTTTAAATTTACGAAATCGAGCGCGAAAACACTGCGCACTTGCCGACATGCCAGCACAGACTGCTCATAACGCGATCGAGATTATATTTAAGTACTTTCTCTTGCTCAGCGACTTTCTCTCACTGTGATTGGTTGAGGGCATGTCTTAACGGTTCACTGCCTTAGTTCTTGTTTGCCGTATAGACCATTAAGCTAATTTTACATGAGCAATGTTTGCATGTGTACTGGACCAATGTGTCTTATGAAAACAGGAAATTGATTAAAAATATATTTAAAACAACCCTCACATTATCGAGTTTTACATTTTTTCTTAGCTCGAATTGTGTAGAATTTGATTCTTAAGACAACTGCATTAAAAAGTCATATTTGACAGAATTGGTCTATACGGCAAACAAGAACTGGGGGAGCGGGTTGATACCCCACATGACGGGAGAGTTTTAATTTGTCTTACCTATACGACCGAGGGCTCACTTACTTATTTCAAGCTGATTAAAGAGATCAACAGTTGATATCGTCCCACTAAAGAACCAAAGTCAGTTGTTTGGTAAAAGTACCAGATTAATTTTCCTTGTCACCGAACTCAAAGTACAAATCATCACGGTGATACGAACGTTTCTAAGCTTCACATATAGTGTTACTTCTTGCTGCGTTCTCCCCAAAGAAGTCATACGTAGTGAGTCGAACCTATTTATTTTTACAGGTAAGGGGACCGGAGCTCACGCCAACCATTTCAGTTGAAGTGGGTGCTTCCCAGCTCCCGGGGGGCTGGCACTCTTTTCTTGTTAAGGATTTGAGTAAACTTTGCAGATATTTTATTTTGGGACAATCAATACGAAGAAAAATTGATAAAATCAAGAGCTCTCTACATGCGTGATCGTCACTAGTTGGGCGTATTTCTCAATCAAGACCTATTTGCTATAAGACTGGTGTTTGATAAAAGTACAGCCAGGCCCGGATTAAGACCACTGGGGGCCCTGGTGCGGGGAAATTCATGAGGGACCTCAGCTCCCTTTTCCCCTACTCCCACCCCTTCATCCTTGCCTACCATACAAACGAGTGTAGACAACGAGAATTTAAAAATGTATAAACTTTTTAAGAATATTTTTATAAAACGTCTTGGGGGCCCGCCCCTAGGACGCGGGGGCCCTGGTTTGGCCGCACCTCTCGAACCGCCTTTATTCCGGGCCTGCCAGTAGAGTCGTAAAATGAGAAGACCATAAGTGAAGATAATCATGAAATTAAAAAAAAAAAAAAAAAAAAATCCTAAAACGTAGTTTTATTTCACATACTTAGGTCATTATCAAGAGTTAAGTCAGGTCATTATCAAGAGTCAGGTCATTATCTCTTGATAATGACCTGAGTATTGAAGGTCGAAAGTGCTTGAGGTAGAACATATTATTGTGAAAATAAAACTACGTTTTAGGAAAAAATAATTTTATTTTTAATAAAATGAACTTTCACTGTGTGAATACACAAACCCTACAAAATCTAATAATCATGAATGTTGAGATGGCAATAGAGTGTAAGGACAGAACAAAATGGAGACACATCTGCGGAGGTACTGGCCACCCATTGTGATGTTTGTACAGTGATGTTTGTGAGTCCATGGAGCATAATGTTGAATGTAAAAGAAAACGCTACGTTTGTATGGGACTATCGTTCAAAATATTTATTTGCATTTTCTCTAGCTACCCGGCCGTTTGGTGTCAAAATTTTGTTCACATACTGGTACCTATACAATTTTGATAGTACCCCTAGCAATATTTTTTTTTTCAGAACCGGTAAAAATATTTTGAGAAAGAATGATAGATAATATTTAATTGTCCACAGTCCAATGGAAACGATAGGAAAGTATAATAATTAAATATATATATATTATTTTTAAATAATATCAACATATTGGTAGGTATTGTTGAAAAACATTGTTACTTGTTAGCCGCTTCAAAAAGAAGAAAAAGAAAATGCGAGACTCGGAGCAACTTCATACCAATCGTATTCTGACGTGTGAACTGTCATGCAGTGTTTATCATTTCATATTAAAAAGTTATATATTTCTCATGTTTTTGTCGAAATATTATTGCACTGATGATGTGTTAATCCATTCAATTTAATGGTGTTTAATTTTTCATCGTTTTGTAATCATAAAACGGAAAAACCCATAGTTGTACATGTTTCTGAGGGGCATTGAAGAATCTAAAATGGCCATCTAGGATTTAGGTCAAAAATTTGATAAATATGTGAAAACACAGACAATGTACCAGAAAACTCATTTAAGACGTGTTTTATTATCAAAAATAGCCATAATGTCTTTAAAATCGTAATCCAAAACAGACCTTGGGACCAGAAGCGGCCATCTAACGCTCGCGATAATATAGTACGCGAACAGCGCCCTGTCGATACTAAAGTGCTTTCGTTGCTTTGTGCGTGTTTCTTTGATAAAATACACATTGCATTGATAATGGAAATATACAAAAAATCTGAAATAAATAATTTGATCATGGATTTTAACAAACAGCCCGAGTCCAGTCATTTGGCGATGGAGTATAACAAACAACCTCAGCCTCACAACTTGATAATGGGGTTCAACAAACAACCCGAGACACATGACTTGATAATGGGGATCAACAAGCAACATCAAACCCATGAGCTAATAATGGGGATAAGCAAACAACATCAGCCTAATGATTTTATAATGGGGTTCAACAAACAACCACAAGCTCACAATGTGATAATGGGGTTCAACAAACAACCGCAGACTCACAATGTGATAATGGGGATGAACAAACAGCATCAGCCTCATGATTTCATGGAGATCAACAAACAATCTCAGACTCATAATTTAATTATGGGGTTTAACAAACAACCTGAGACTCATAATTTAATAATGGGAATGAACAAACAACCTCAAGGTCATAATTTGATAATGGGGACAAACAAGCAACACCAGAACCATGACTTGATAGTGGAGATCAACAAACAACATCAAGCTCATGATTTAATAATGGGGTTTAACAAACAACCACAGGCGCACAACTTGATAATGGGTTTTAACAAACAACCCGAGACTCATAACTTGATAATGGGGATGAACAAACAACATCAGCCTCATAATGTGATAATGGGGATGAACAAACAACCTGAGACTCATAATTTGATGGAGATCAATAAACAGTCTCAGCCTCATAATTTAATAATGGGGATCAACAAACAACCTCAGACAAATAATAATCTGATGATGGGGATGGACAAACAACATCAGCCTCATAATTTAATGGATATCAACAAACAACAACAGCCACATGATCTGATGATGGGGTATAACAAACAACCTGAGACACATAATTTCATGATGGGGATGAACAAACAACATCCGACTTATGATTTGGTAATGGGGATCAACAAACAACAACAGACTCATGACTTGATAATGGGGTTTAACAAGCAACCTGAAACCAATAATTCAACGATGGGGATCAGCAAACAACCCAAGACTAAAAATAAAGTAAAGAGGGTGAAGAAGAAATCTGGCAATCCATCTGAGCCAAACATTAAGAAGAAACGAAGCCGGAATCCAGAGAAATGGAAAAAAAATGTACTAAAAAAACAGAGGCAAGTATCGATAGATTATTTTGGGAGAGATGTCACTTTGAAAATGTTTTTTTTGATAAATTTCAAATGTTTGTGAAGGTACACAATATGATTTTGAAATTGATATTTTGTCTATATTTTATTTTTCCATAATAATGGTTCCTTGACTAATAGATTGGTATGATGGGGCTTCCACACGCTTGCCAACTCTTTACAAGTCGAGCGTGTGGACGGCCGTTTGGCTCAGCTGGGGGCGTGGCTTATACCGCCTTGGCTCGGCTTGTCGCCGATCCGACCAGAGTCGGTTTTTTGACGCAAGTCAAAGGGAATTCACGCATGCGCATGCCAGGCACACACATACTTGTGCGCGCGCATTCTGGTGCGGTACGGTTTCTATGAATTTTGATCATCCACCATCGTCTTTGCCGAATTATTCGTTTCATTTTAGTTTCTTTCTTTTTGTTTTGTTTTTTTTTAAAATAAAAATAAGTTTATCTAAATGTTATAGCTAAAAGCTGGACGTCCGCCATGCTTGCTTATTCTAACACACACAGACGCACGCACAAGCGTGTGGATGACCCTGTTTGGTTTTCCAAGAGCTTGCAAGCCCTTGCCTCAAGGCGTTTGCCGCAAGCGTGTGGATGCCCCATGAGGCTGATTTTTCGTTCTGTTAATAATTTATTCACTTTTGCCAATGCCACCCCTGTATCAGAGAAAGAATTTCAAAGACTAATGTTGTGACAGAGTTGCTAGGGAAAATACAAACTAAAAATTAGTTATTGGTTTCTAAGGTCCCTGGCAAGACCTCCGACCAAGAAGGTTGGGTTGTGGCGCAGGTAAGTTTTATACAATATATGGCCTGTTAAAAACAGCGACTTTGATTTCTGTGAGTTGTAGTCCTCTCAGGTGTTCCTCCTTTATCCTGATTCCCAATCCCCGTCCAGATTCCTACCAACTGTTCATCGAATAAATCATCCTAATGTCAATTTGTTTTCAGGTACGCCCCTAAAAATACTCCTCTCGCGTTATGCAGTCACGACACATCTACTCTGCAGTGCCACACCCTGTCCCTCGTGGACTTGCAGGAAATACGAGACTCATTTTATAGGAACACGGACAAGCAGAGCCAGGACGCCATCCTCCTGAAGCTGTGCCACATCCAACCCACAAACATGACGGCTAAAAACATACGGAAATACAAAGGGCTCAAGCAGACAACTATCAAATATGGAGTGATAAAAGGTAAAACAATAATACTGTCTAAATAAAGTTTTAAACTTTCACTAACACTTTCATGGTCGGTATTATATAATGAATTGTTTTTGTGGTTTTTTGGGTTAGACCAGGGGTGTCCAACTCAAAACGTGGCGGGCCAGATTTAGTACTTTTGTAATCGTGGCGGGCTAGAAGAAGCGTGTGGGGTAGGCACGCAATTTTGGAAATTCATTTTGTCCATATAATTCTGTCGACGGGGACGGGGGGGGGGAGGATAGGCACGTAGGCAGTAGGCACACAACTTTCAATTGCCAAAAAAAGGCCGGCGCCCCCCCCCAGTTTGAAAACCGCTGCCTTAGATAGATGATTTAACTTATTGCGCAATAACTATTGATGTCGTCGCGGGCCGGATGAAAGGCTTACGCGGGCCACAATGTTTGTTGTCTGTATGTGACTCTGTCTTTATTATGTCGGATGTGGCCGGAGCCTCTGCAGAGTTGTCGTCCTTGTATGCCTCTTACATTTTGCTCATACCCATCATCTTTTTCATACATTCCCTTGTATATTCCATTCATTCACACTTTTACCAATCCCATCAAGCTGTATGTTTCTCCATCATACCATTCTCATTTTCTCTGTAAATGCACTTTGTGAGTTTTTCATTATCCATACTTTCCATATGCTCAGACCATTTCATCACATGTTAGATTTAAGTTGGAATTACTGTCGTTTGACATATTTACAATTATAATAACTACACAGTAAAAAAAATATATATTAGATTTATTATATTATTATTATTCATTTATTATCATTCATCACGGATATTAGATTATTCATTTCATCGCATTATCGTACCTTTAGTTTCTACATTCTCTTTCGGCTTGCCTTTCTTTTTTACCATCAATTAATATTTAAGAAAAATAGATGAAGCATCACTGGTGTATGGCACAAGGGGATCACCTGGATTTTTTAACGTGTAAAGGGGTCGCGAAATCAAAAAAATTGAAGAACACTGCTTTTCCTACATCAATAAGGTATTTCTATGATCAGTTCACAGGCATTGTGTTTGTCAAACCTGTACAGTTTGCTATGACAGAATATTCTATTCATTTTCTTTTTTTCTAGTACTATTTGTAACTTCCTGAAATGTTTGGTATAGCCAAGTTTGACTGCACCATATGGATGAAGAGGATGGAATGCTATTTCTTAATTAATTCCACGTTTAAGCCAACTGATTGATAGGCAAATCTGACAGAGTCGCAGACCATCAGGGAACAAGGATAGGAGTCAAGGACAAATTAGATAAGACTCACCTCACTCCCGAAAGGTCTTCTTTTGTGGAGCTATTGTGGATCTTCCTGTCACATCACACACAACTTTTGATTCAGTTGAAGGGACAATATGTTTCTCACTTGAGGTCAAACAAGCACTGACTGCTCACACAGGGGGTGTTGTTACATGATGAGTAGGTAATCTGGATGGACAAGGCTAATAAATGGCTAAAGGAGAAAGAAATTTAATCGTCTCTGACCCATAGACAAAAATATCTACCTAACAATTAGCTCAAACAATGTCACCAATGTGAGTGCACTTTCAATGTCTTGCATTTGAGTCGTATAACTACAAACGCCTGCATCTCCAAAATTGATGATTTTTGAGATAATGATTGAATTTGATTCTGCGCAGTGTAACAAATCATTTGCTGTGTGCGATATAATGTAAACCTCACTTAATCCTTCGTAATTTTAATTGAAAAAGTATGATTTCGTGCAAACGCAGTCATCTCCAACTGGTGTTGTCGTTTTACAAGTTTATTTTTCTCAAAATCATCGCGTAAGGAGTTGACGGCGTTTGCATTTATACGACTCATTTATGTTTGATTTTTCTTATGTGTCTGACTTCTTCCTTATATTATACTGCTACGATTTACGGGCTTAATTTATTAAAAACTTCAGTTGATTTATTTCACACAATTTATTTTAAGATTCCGTTCACATTTGGTTCGTTCACAGAGTACTGGATTGCTCGCCAGCTTCAATACAAGTCTAACGCTACAGACAGCTTCGGCCCTTTTATAGCATGACAAACGAATGATTCTCGAAACATCATGAACTGGAACATTCTTGTTGGAACAGATTTTGCTAGAATATTTTAGTGAACTCTCACACATTTAACAAATACAAGTAAAAGTATTGAAACACGCACATTCAGAGACACTCACACAAGTAAAAACACACAATTACACATTCGTAACTATACCTAATTCATTCAATGGCACTAGTGTTACTATGAGGAATCACAGGGTATACTATAACTTTAGATTTTTTACTGTCATATTTCTTATGTGTTTCATTTCCGCTGTATTGCAGATAAAGAGAGAATACCCATCTGCCAGAAACTGTTTCTGAACATCTTCGGTATCACCAAGCATCGGGCGGCATACGTGATGCGGAAGTTTTTTCAATCTGGAGAATTTGGAATCGAGCGTCGCGGAGGGGACAAGAGGTCAGCGAGATACAAAGAACGGCGGGACAAGCTCCTCGAGGAGGCGCGCAAAGCCAGCTTAGCAGAGCCGGAAGAGTCGGCGGATGAAACACCGCTATCAGAGTCAAAAGATGCAACAAAACAAACGCCGACAAAAGAGCCAGTGGAGCAAACACCGCCAATACAACCAACACCGCCAGCACATCAACATTTGAAAAAGGATGGCACTCCGAAGTATGCTATTAACCTCAATAATATCAAACCACTTACTCTTACAGTCATGAGCATGCTTTAGATCTAGAGATTCTTATTTTGAAGTAAAATTATTTTTTCTTTAACGTAGTATAATTTTCACAATAATATTTTATATCTCAAGCACTTTCGACCATCAATATTCAGAATATATATATATATTTTAAAATAATTTTATTTAAAAAAAATGAATTTTCACTGTTTGAATACACAAACTCTACAAAATCTATTCTTATTTTGTTATACCATTGCTTGTAATTTCTTGGTAAGGCCTTCCACCAGAGCGTCCCTGTGTTGTGGGTCCTTCTGACACATATATCCTGGGCGGCTTTAAGCAGACTGCAAATGTCTCAACTTCCATTTTGAGTAAAGTACATGCATTTTTTGTAAGCTGGAATTTAGGTCGTTTGATTAATTTAAAAGTATGATAACTACACAGTTAGGTAGCATGGAAACGGGAAATCCTTTCTGACATCTTTGGTGGGGATCGAACCCTTGCTCGCGACATGGAATGCAAGTATTCTACCAACTGTCCATGTATATATTGTTATTTTTATTCTTTGATTTTAAAAAATGTAATTTGTCATGTATGTTCCTTGACTTATAGGTTGTTATGCGGCTGACCACCCATAATATAAAAATTGGTTCACTTTGCCAATGTCACCCCTGTTTCAGGGAAGGACGGCAAGAGTTGCAAGGCTTATGTTCATTTGAGATTGGGTTTTTATATTGTAGGTCCACATGCGGCATGTGTTAGCGCGAAATTATACATATCTGCTTGTGGGAATGCATTTAGTATAAATCTTAAATGATATATATCTTTGCAGCTTAGATTAGATTAGATTAGATTAGAACCATCAACCGGACTTCCTACGAACTTGGTCGTTGCTACAACGCACCAATTGTCAAGCAAGACACAGTTGCTGTAAGGCTGTGCTCTAATCTAATCTAATTGTTGCTGTAAGGCTGCTCTCTAATCTAGTCTAAGTTGCTGTAAGGCTGTCCTCTAATCTAATCTCCCCTCATCCTAAGTTGCAAAGATATGTAACATTGGGGGATTCATATTGTATGCATTTTCACAAGCAAACACGTATAAGTTTGCGCTTGTCCATGCCGCATGTGAACCTATAACGTAAAAACACAAACTTCAAATGAACATACACCCTGCAACTCTTACCGACCTTCCCTGAAACAGGGGTGACATTGGCAAAGTGAACCATTTTCTACAGCATGGGTGGTCAGCCGCATACCAACCTATAAGTCAAGGAATAATACAATAAATAAGACAAAAAAAGATGAAGAAGATCTATATAAAAGCTTTAAAAAGCAGATCCCACAAGTTGGGAAGACTCGCAAAACTTAGTCCATCCGTAAGGCGGGCGGAGTGGATTTATGCATTTTTGTACGTCAGATGAGATATGGGGGTCTCTAATGAACAGGGGTGACATTTGCAAAGTGAACCATTTTCTTCAGCATGGGTGGTCAGGCACATACCAACCTATATAATGCTTATTATTTTTCCAGGTTCCCGCTTAAGGATGCTCCCCTCATCCTATGCAGCCATGACACGGAACACCTACACTGTCAAAAACTGTCAGCCACTGACTTGCAGGACATACGAGATTCCTTTTACAAGCACAAGGACAAGCAGAGCCAGGACGCCATCCTCCTGAAGCTGTGTAACATTCAGCGCACAAACATGACTTCCAAAAACAAACGGAAATACAAAGGGCTCAAACAGACAACAATCAAATATGGAGTGATATTGAAAGGTACAAATATAATTTTCATTTGCCACTAATTCTGTCATTAAACTTTTCGCTTCTGAATATTCTGGCTATATGAATACCCCCAGTGCGGAATACTTTTTCAAGCACAATTTTTTGAAACATTTATTGATTTCCTATCTTAATTGATTGACGACAGTTTAAACTATGTGAACAGTCACATGTATTAGTTATTCAAGAGCAAAAATCACAAAGGTTTAGCACATATTTCCACTTTCAGTCTTTTGAATTCTTGAACACAGATGTAAGGATAAGTTCAAAGTTTGATGATGTCTATGATTGACAGCCGCATTGCATGCAAGTGTACACTTGACGCCTATGTGTGTCACCCGCAGCTGAACGGTTAACCTCAGAAGAGTTGCTCCATTCTGTTTGTTTATTAAACTCATACTGGATTTTCAAAGTTCCCTTATTTCAAAAGCACCAAAGCCCATTATTTTCCAGTTAATATAGCGACTTAATACTGAATATATAAACACACTTACGTCAATCGTGTGGGTAGTTTTTTTAATCATTTAAAAATCACATAAGCTAATGTCGAAAATACCGAAGAGGCCGGTATTTTCAACCTTAGCATAGCGACTTTATACTGAATTAAAACGCACGTGCATATTATGTCAATTGTGTGGGTAATTTTTTAGTAGTCACACATGCTAACATTGAAAATACCAGGCCTAAGACTTTACCTTGTCATACTTCATGTTTGCCTCATTTCCTCTGTATTACAAGTTTGTGACCGGTCCGTAGTTTAGTGGTTAACACTTCTGACTCGTAAATGGAAGGTTGTGGGTTCAAATCCCGGCGGAGCACAAAAAAGTACCATATTTATATTTTCAAATATGCTCTTCGCTGGTTGAAAAATTCATATACCTTTACCAAAGACCGTTCACTAAAGGTCCATCCAGCCTTACAGCAACTGGGTATTGCTTGAGAATTGGCGCTTTCTACAGCGACGACCAAGCTTGTAGAGGCTCTTGAGGTGTGATACACACAAAAACAGCGCTCGCTTAATAAATAATCCTAATATTATTATTATTATTATTATTACAGGCAAAGGAAGACTGCCCATCTGTCAGAAACTATTCCTGAACGTGTTTGGCATCACCAAGCATCGAGTGACACACGTGATGAGAAAGTTCTTCCACTGCGGGGAATTTGGAACCGAACGTCGTGGTGGAGACAAGAGATCAGCAAGCTACAAGGAGCGCCGCAAGAATATCAACACCATTGTTGAAAATCTGCAATGCGTGGAAGCGCAGGTGCAGACCCTGGACACTGTTGAGAGCTTGCCTTGCGTGGAAACTGAAACGGAAACGGAAACCCAGTCTGACGTTGTCAACGAGCTTTGGAAGGGCACAGCGGGATGGTGCTTTCCCTACAGCGAACACACACTCACTCAGCTGTAGGGAACAGATATAAGGGCGAGACACACAAGTATCACAAGGTGTTTTTGATCCGCCAAGTCCTCAGCAATAGCCGTCCCAGCAGTTTTACAATGTGTCATAAAATGAGTGTTGATCGTAAAATCCTACGGATCTCATAGCGTGATGGGGTCACCAACAATGCATAAAACGCAATGCAACTAAGCTACACATATAGTTTAACTTCTTGTCTGCATTGTGCCCGAAGGGGTCGCATGTGGCGATTTAAAGGTAAGGGGGCCGGCCTTACGCCAACCACTTTCAGTTGAAGTGAGGGTTTTCCAGCTCCCTGAGGAGCTGGTTCTCATTTCTTGTGAAGGCTGAGTAAACCTTGCCGGTATTTTATCTTGGGTTTTGAAAAAAACACCGAGACGGGATTTCATTTATGATACCCTCGATGGGGATCAAACCCGGGCTGTCGGCTTAAAATGCAAGCATTCTACCAATTGAGCTTTATCGACCGGACTTTTTACAAGCTTGAACGTCGCTACAAAGCGTCAATTCTCAAGTAAGATTCAGTTACTGTAAGGCTGGATGGACCTTGGCATGAATTCCAAAATAGAACTTCTGCTAATGACAAACAGAGAAGGCTGATGCACTTCGCTCACGGTATAAGGAATGAGAAATACCGCCTTTTTCATCTTATCATACAGGGTAAGATAAGATTGAGGGGAAAAGAAGTATTTAAAGTAAAATTATTATCTGAAGGAAAAATAGCCAAGAAGATCGCTGGTGTTAGTTAAAAGTCACACTGACAGGAGAAGTTTTCAAGCATCAAGAAACAACAGGTCATCTCTACCTTCAATCTTTGATCTCCTTCTTTCTGGTATTATCTCTAATTTTTGCCACAGCCGGCTATAAATTGGGGTCGGCTCTTCTCCTCGTCTGGAGCTGGAGACAGAAGTCCAGGGAGACCAAGGCTGTAGTTGAGTTGTAGCGCCATCAAATAAAATGAGTTGTAGAGAATCCAAGGCTGCAATCTAGGACGTATGTAGAAAATTATGTAAATATATGGAAAATAACATTCTACCCCTAACATAAGTTGCAAAGATATATTGACATTTAATAATAATAATAATATAAGGATGATTTATTTGGTGAGCTCTGTTTTTGTGTGTATCACACCACAAGAGCCCTCTGCGAGCTTGGTCGTCGCTGTAGAAAGCGCCAATTCTCAAGCAAGACCCAGTTGTTGTAAGGTTGGATGGACCTTTCACTGACCGGTCTTTGGTAAAGGTTTATGAATTTTTCAACTCAGCGAAGAGCACATTCGAAATATAAATGGTATATTTTTGTGCTCCACCGGGATCCGAAGCCACAACCTTCCATTTATGAGTCCGAAGTGTTACCACTGGACTACGGACCGGTCCAAGGCGGACCGGTTAAGGCTCATATTTAATGCATGCTCACAAGTAAACTCGCAATGACACATGTTGCATGTGTACATACAAAATAAACCAAACTTCACATGAAGCCTTGCAATGCCTGCCACCTTTCCCTAAAACCGTGGGGCATTGGCAAAAGTGAATCAAGTTTTTACAGCATGGAGGGTGAGCCTCATACCAATCTATTGGTCAGGAAATAAAGAAAACTATGTAAATATATGAAGACACACAGAAAATGACATTCATTTGTGAAACAATCCTAGATTGTATTATTTGATTTTATACAACTCATTTTGTACTTAACTTCCGTATAAGTATACTTGTATTTATATTTTTTAGATAGGGTTTTAGGCTTACACAGCCGGCTGATGATGCCGGAGAGTTGCTTTGCGGGATCTGTTGCCGTGGTCTGTGGGAGCTGGAGCTTCTGGAAGTTTAGCTCATGTCTACGATAGGTAGCTCCAGCTCCCATAGACCACGGCGACAGATCCCGGAAAGCAACTCTTCAGCGTTTTCTAGATAGATTTATTGTTGAATTGAATGTTGAATTTAAAATTAAGGTGTAAATTGTGTCAGACATAACATTCCTTCTCTGCCCATCTTGCATTCTTTAAATACTCTGTTTTGGACAAAAATGCAGAAAACTGCTGCATGATAAAGCATACGATAAAAAGTGTATCATAAATCATGGAATTCTGATACATCAGAATTGGCGCTTTGTAGTGACGACCAAGCTCGTAAAAAATCCGATCTATAGCTCAGCTGGTAGGATGCTTGCATTCCATGCCGAGAGCAAGGGTCCGATCCCCACCGAGGGTGTCAGAAATGATTTCCCGTTTCGGTGTTTATTTCAAACCCAAAAATAAAACCTGCAAGGTTTACTCAGCCTTCACAAGAAATGAGAACCAGCTCCTTGGGAAGCTGGAAAACACCACTTTAACTGAAGTGGTTAGCGTGAGGCCGGCCCCCTTACCAATAAAAATAAATTGGTCCCGAATCGCCACATGCAGCCCCTTCGGGGTTAACACAGGGGAGAGGTTACAGTATATGTGTAGCTGAGTTGCCTTTTTTCCATCCCTAACCTCTTGGTTGATGATTTTATTTGACCTTTGCGGGCTCCGAGTTTGACATGCCAGCCTCGTATAAATGAAATCTTGAATGTTAGTTCTACGTTACAAAACTGTAAAAAACACTTTGGGGCCGTCCATAAATTATGTCATTGATTTTGGCCAATTTTCGACCCCCCCCCCCCTTACAATCATCCTATAATCATTATCTAATGACCCCCCCCCCCCTCCTCTTGCTCTAATAATGGATGAGCTTAATAATTAATAATGTTATATTACTTACATAACATTTTGTAAATTTTGTAGAAATTGGTATTTATAAAAACGACGTCACTTTTGGTACTCGTACATCATTTGCCATCATCCGCAGACCAGACTCCCCCCCCTTAATGCGAATGACGTAATATATGGACAGCCCCTTTTCATTACAAAACTCCTCAGGAATAAAGGCCAGCAAAGGGGCGGTTAGAAGGAAATTGTTAATGAATGTCTTGGTTTACTTAATTGTTGTAATTTTAATGTGAACAATGTTCAAACCACTTTGAAGCTGCCTTAAAAACTAATTGTATACAATCAAAGACGACAATTTAGGTTGTTTTTTATTTCTTAAAATGAGATAATTACATCAATACCTTAAAGCTAAAACTGAATAAGTGACTATTAAGCCAACATGGGTTTCTCAGATAAGTGGACCTATTATCTAGGAGAGAAAACACTAAAAAAGTGTGAAAATCCTGCAGTTTACAAGTTTTTCATGAGCACTTCCTTATAATTAGTTCATTTACTTTGAGAAGTTACTACCAACTCAAATCAGTGAATCAGCAATTATTCAGTTTTACCAGTGTTGATATGGAAATGATGAGAGAATGATATTCTATGTGTTCTTATATTTATCTAGTTTACAAAAAACAAACTACATTTCCGTCTTTGTTTCTATGCGACTCAAATGTAAAACAAATCGCACGCTTAATAATAAAGAGCAATAACTCAAAAAATAATAATGTTGGGAAATCACGTTTGAAGTTCAGACACCCAGTACAACTTGTATGGGATGAAAAAGGCGACCGATGTTTTATCTTGGTCATATTCGTCCAAATTGAACGGCTGTCGCATTCTACCTATTCTTCTCCCATTGTTCTTGCGTTTTATTATAAAATCTCGATTTTCTCCATTTTTGAGTTATTTCTCTTTATTATTAAACGTGCGAAATTATGTGCAAATGAAATATATTATACTGTCACAAAAATGTATGTAAGATTTAAAATCTTTACTAAATAATTAAGTTTTAACTCCTATCTATAAGTTTATATGTGTTGGTTTACTTAGGATGTGATGTTTCAACGATAGTTTAGATGGCTTTAAGACTCTGAATGAGAGGGTCTGTAATGAATGAGTGCGGTAGAAATGAGAATATGAGCGTGAAATTGCAAAGGAGTAATATGAGATGGTTTGGGCATGTAGAAAGAATGGACAATGAATGACTGACAATAAGAGTGTACAGAAGTAATTTCAAAGGTGAACAGTAAAGACTGAGGAATGAACGAATTGACAAATAAGTGAGATTGCAAATGTCTGGAATTTGCAGAGTGAGTAAAAGGGAAGAGCATGCATGAAGAATGTGATGAATGTTGATGGATGTAAGAAGTATGCGAAGACAAAACAAAGTGAAGACACATCTGCGGAGGTACTGGCCACTCCTACCGGAATGGCGGTTGGATACCAGTGCATGTACTCTAAAGACACAAAACTATAGCTTAAACTGATCAAGCAAATCGTCGCTGGTATGGTCGAGCGGATAAAGCGTAGGCATTCGAATTGGAATTATTGAAACAAGCACAACTTCGAACCCGTGTCCTATCGACAATAACTTTCACCCCTGATTCAATAGATGCCATTAGGCAATTACTAATTAATAATTCATTAAAATATTAAATAATGAATTATTCATTGATAATGTTTATACATGTAGGTACATGTGTTTCTGGCCAGGCAAAATTGGTGGGTGAATTGCATTACTCTACACCAGAGGTGCCATATTTGTTCAGCTTAAAGTCACATAAGCTACTGTTGAAACACAAGCTAAGGGTTTTGTAAATATATTTTGAACTTCCTTATTCTATGGCAATTGAATAAATCATTGTGTTATAAATGTATTTTTTATTCCTGTTTAATAACCTGTTACAACTAACAATTTATTGCACCTTCTCCATCTTAGTACAAACTCCCATCGGTTGCTAGGGCAAACTAACATTTTGTTGCTGGCATCTATATAAATAAAAGTTAAGATAAGCCTTCTACTTTTTAGTTTTCGTCCGTCCTAATTCGGAATGTTTGTCCCACATTTGGGCAGGATGTTTGTCTTTGATTTACATATACCTCAATGTTTCCTTGCCGACGGTTGCTTGACAACTGATTGTAAATTGGGTGCACATGATGCCTTACAGCAGGGGTCGGCAACCTTTTGTTGTAAAAGGGCCAAATATTTCACGTGGGATTTAGTGCGGGCCGCACTTGGGCAGTGGCGGATCTAATGGTCAGCATTTCAGCAAATGCTGACCAGCACCCCCCCCCTCCCTTCCCTGGGTCTTGTGAGGGATGCATCGTAAACATTAATCAATTGACATACGAACTACAAATTAAAATTACCCCCAAATTAATTCACTATTAATTCTACCCCCCAAAATAAATCTCATATTGTAGAATCCCCGCCAATTCAATTTGGGAATCCTACGATTCTTTCAGGTTTGATCATTCAATACGTTCATTTTTATAATTTTAAATTTCTTGATACATGCTTTTATTTTGTCATTGAATGAAAATCGATTTGCAATTTTTCGGCACGTGCGTTGCGGGCCGCACCAAGACGCCTCAAGGGCCGCATGCGGCCCGCGGGCTGCAGGTTGCCGACCCATGCCTTACAGGAATAGACGCTAATACCCCATCTTTTATTTATATCGATGGTTGTTTCGAAATAGCGAGTGAATGGGATATCCAGAGTCATAATAAAAGGAGAGCTTGTATGAAAAAGGTTATGACTCTGGATGAAATGAAAGAAGTATGCAAGGACAGGAAGAAGTGGCGGCTAATCTGCAATGCTGATTTGTAATGTTGGTTTATTAGTTTGCTATATTTTTTGCATAAGAAATTTTTGACTTTTTTTGTAGGTATAGATTTATTTTTAAGGTTTTGTTGTTTTTTTTTTTTTTTTGTAAACTTAAATGTCATTTATTACTCGTATTCCTTGACTTATAGGTTGGTATGAGGCTGACCACCCATACTGTAAAAAATGGTTCACTTTGCCAATGTCACCCCTGTTTCAGGGAATGTCGGCAGGAGTTGCAGGGCTTATGTTCATTTGAGTTTGGATTTTATTTGTAAGTAGGTACACAATCAGCATTTGTAAGCGCGAACTACACGTGTTTGTTTGTGGGCATACATCTGAGAGCTTTAAATGAATATATCCTTGCAACTTAGATTATAGATATTATTATAGTTGCCAGAAAAATGCTTTCCGGGATCTGTTGCCGTGGTCTGTATGACGATGTCATCAGATTCATAATCAGTTATTCCTTATCAGCCTGGATGTATAAAAAAACTGGTTACACTCAACAGTTTTGGTTAACTTCCGTTCAGTTCCTTCTTAAAAAGCTTTTAGAGTTGTTGAAAGGAGCAAGCTTATTATCTATCAAAAAATACTGCAAGCCCATTGGTCCATGCCAGATCCTGTCCACGAAAGATTGGCTATTCCCTTTTTGCTCAGGCGCTGCGTGCAGTGTTGGTATGGCCAACTGTGATTGTGTGGTGTACAAGTAATCAACAATCACCATTGCGTTTCATACAAGACTTCTTACCTTTTAATATCTACCCTGTTTCTTCTGCAGTAAATTTGTTCTCGATGCTGTTCCTCGTTGCTGAGGGTTGTGACCCGCGTCGAAGCAACCACTCTTCTCCAGTTCTCTCTTGACTGCGCTGCCCGCAGCGCTCCATTCACCGAGGTGACTGCTGCTGTCTTCACTTGATCTGTCTATCGCGTGGGGGATCTTCCTCTTCCTCTCTTCCCCTCCAAGCCACCGATCAAACCAGTCGTTCCAGACTGTCTTCATTGCCATGGACAATGTGTCCAAACAACTGAAAAATACGGCGTGTGCATATTTTGGCCAGAGTCAAGCTATCCAAACATAGCTCCCAATATTGTCCCGATTGCAATAAACAAGTAAGTATAATAAATTCTGTACCTGTACCCTTAGTACGAGTTGCAAAACTTGAGAAAAGCAAAGTTTACGGAAAATATTAAAGACTGATTTCTCCCAAACTCTGCCGATTTTGTTTCTTACACTTTATGGTCTTAGCAAAAGAGTTACAGTGATGAAGAAAATCAAGTGCAAACAAACAAAAATGGCAGATTTTGGGGGAAATCACTCTTTAATAATTGCCGTAAACTTTACATTACTCAAGTTTTGCAACTCATACTAAGGGTACTGTACTGTAATTCTGTCACCCTTTCGCTAGGGGTGGTCAGAGCCTCTGTAGTTTTGCCTTTATTTTTTCCTATCCTTGCATACCTAATTCAGTAATTAATAATAACCAACTCAAGTAGTAATTTTTTTATTTAAAACATGTAATTTTAAAGGTACTACACAGATGGCGCTTAGAGCTAGGAAGTAATCAAGGAATGCAAGGATCATGATAAATAAATTGAAATAAATATTGTCCATAAACAATTTGAGCAAATTTAAATAAATAAATAAAATTAAAGAGGATGTACATAGGGGCACTATCAAAAACATTAATTAACCATTTTTACAAAATTAGAAAAGAAGAATTAATTAAATACAATATTGTATGCATTTTTCTTTAAATATTATTACTAAATATAAATATCAACAATGATATAAATACATTATTGAAAAAACATGCCAGATTTCACAAACTCGTACCATGTTCCACTTTCTATGACTGACATACACTGACCATGTTCTTTTTGCAGTAATTTTGTCAACTGCCAAAAGCAAGCGGAGGATAAAGGTGCCAGGTCGCTTCGAGCCTTGAAAATGTTCCCCGCTCAAGCAAATGAAACGTCGGCAGACCAAATTACTGCAAATAGAACATGGTCTAACTCGAGACAGACTATGTCATGTTTCTAAGAATCAATTAAAATTTGAGATTTGTTTTTGAAAACGGGCATGAGTGCTTGCAATAATTAAAAATAAATAATTTCATGGGTGAAACTAAACGCAATATGAAAGCATATTGCAAAAGAAGAAATGCAAAGTTCAACATTCAGTTACAATATTTAACACTGGCATACGTAACATTCTATAATCTAAATTGCAAAGATGTATATTAAAATTTAAAATTCAAATTAAATGCATGCCCACAAACAGACACGTGTAAGTTCGCACTTACAAATGCTGCATGCGCACTTGCAAATCAAAAACCGAATCTCAAATGAACATACACCCGACAACTTTTGCCGGCCTTCCCTGTAACAGGGGTGACATTGGCAAAGTGAACCATTTTTTTACGGCATGGGTGGTCGGCCTCATGCCAACCTAAAATTCAAGGGATAGCATTGCTAACTAAATTATCCCAATTGATTTCAAATCAAATACTTATATAATGCGTAAATATTTTAGCACACTTAGAACAAATATAATTTCTTTACAAAAAGAGCAAATTTTTCAATTCACAATTAACAGTCACCTTTTGAAAAATCATAGTCATTAATGGAGTCCACAGCACATTTGAATTGTAAATTTTGTCCGGTCTGTAGTCTAGTGGTTAACACTTCAGACTGATGATTGCAAGGAAGACGGTTTGATTCCCGGCGGAGCACACTAAATATTTCATTTTTCAAATATACTCTTAGATGGGTTGAAAAATTATTCTGCCTTTACCAAAGACCAGTCACCATAGGTCCGGTCCATCCAGCCTTACATCAATTGGGTCTTGCTTGAGATTGGCGTTTTCTACAGCAACGTCCAAGCTTACAGAGAGCTCTTGAAGAAGATAAATCATTCTTTTACTATTATTATTATGAAATTGGGAAAAAAGTGTGTCATCACTTGGCCGAGTTGCTGGTCACTTGTGATTGGTTTAATGGTTGCAATGGGACTTAGTTCCGAATCTGACAACATTGTGCTGTCACTGTCATCCATACAAAATAAAACAGGACATTAGAGACAGAACACACAGTTATACTTTAACACAATGTAGGTAGCTTGAAAATATGCTGAATGGCTGCGTACTTCATATATCATATCTGTCATTGGATGCCACGGCATGGACTGTGAAATAAAAATCTGTGACATCATTCGGCCGAAGGATATTTTAAGTGTGCAGACTCCATTTCACTATTCAAATGATGACTGTTAATCAAGCAATAAAAAATCAGCACTTGGTTGAACATTTTCCATATATATAATACTTTAACAATATTATAAATTCCTAATACAAAAAATTATCATGTGTAAATTTAGAATCATTTGTCCAATGATAATCAAGAAAATATTTTATCCAGACATTTCAACGGCAAATTGACTGAAACACCACACTTATCATGATACTGAGTTTGGTTCAACAAAAGCACCAAGTCCGCAAGTATCCAAGGTCAAAATAGCTGCGATGATCGCCGATCTTCGATAGACGTGGCACCAAAAGAAGGAGAAAGTGAGTTTGAGCTGTGTTGAAACGCATTATCATTGCTTTTGATTCACACGATCGATCGAGGGGAGTTTCTGTAAATGTTTTATACTCAGGGTATTTACTATAAAGTGAAATTGATTGACAATTTGCCTCCGAAATGTCAATAAATATTCAATACAACAAGTCTAAGATTTGTGATGACATCTTATTTGTACTCCTTGACGAACTCCTGGTGGAACTTGCCGAACTTCTGCAGCATCTCCTGCAGCTTCTCCGGCTGTGGCAGGATGGTGGTGCGGAAGTGGTAGGTGCCGTCCCTCTGCCCGAAACCCGTACCCGGCACAATGCATATGCCTGCAACACAAAAACACCATTATTATTATATTATAGAATAATTTAGTTAATAGTGCACATAGTAAGAGAGCGCCGTTTTGTGTGTGTCACACCTCTCCGACCAAGAATAAGACTTATTGAAAAGTATGTTTTCAGTGCCCCCCAAAATACACCTATAGACTCTGACTTTCTCACCCGGGTGGCAGTTTGTTCCACTCCACCGGTCCTGCAATCCGGTCTGCAAAGTTTGTGCGTGTCTGACGGCGTTGCTGAACTAAATCGATAACACCATCACCCGCAGATCTGAGTGTCTGCCTCCTCACACCCATCTCTACAGGCGAAATCATGTCAGTCAGATATGATGGAGCCACAGCATTGATGGCTTTGTACACCATCAGACAAACACGGTAGACCAACCTCTCCAGAAAGTGAAATCAATCAAGGAGGTAAACCGCCATTTAGGTGATTGGTCACAGTACAGCGCTAAAGAAAAAATTGTCCAATAAATAAATACAAATAATATTGACAAATCGCTGCCTTAGTGCTTGTTTACTGTAAACGCCATTGAGCTAATTTTACAGGAGCAATGTTTTTGTGTTTTGTTATTGTAATTGACAAAATCGTAATTCAATTGCCTATTTTACCGAAAGTACTGCAGGTCTGGCACTATAATAATCGGTAAAAATCATAATAATGTTACGTTTTACTAAAAAAAGGCGTTTTAAAATGGATATACGTCAAAGATGCGCAACGGAAATTTCGTAAAGTGGATATACAGTAAAACGATCTTGAGATTGACCGGACGCTCGCAACAATCTTTTAGTGCTTGTTTACTCTATGCGCCAAATCACATATAAAGGGTGTTCCAGTCACTTCTTCACCGCACATTATATTTGTTGTATTTATTTAATTCATATTACACAGTAGGCTATTGAACTTTCATTTGACTTTTATTTATTTCTTTACTTCCTTCCTTTCCTATTAATACTCTAGTGTTACCAAAGAGATGGAAGAGAGAAGTTTATTATCAAAATATTTTTTTATTTTCTTTAAGGTTTTTTTTGTTTTTTACTTTCTTGCTCTAGCTGAAGACTAAAAATTTCATTTTTTTTCACGAAACGGTGCTATAAAGAAATCATCAACTCATCATCATCATAAAGAAAGTATTGATTTGGTGTGAAATTTTTTTTTCGAGGTTTTCACGGAAATGAGTTGTCCTGGTGCAGGACATGCCAAAAAACACTATCTTTCAAAAACGTCCGTCTGTATGTGTGTGTGTGTGTGTGCGTGTGTATGTGTGTCACTTTCCAAAGTATTAGACTTAGAGATACCAAATTTTGGCTACATCAACTTTTTTGAACATGTTTTAAATATGAATTACACGGCATTACACCAACTTGAAAATTCAAGATGGCTGCCATACAAAAAAAAACATAAAATTTCAGATGGCAACCCATAGACCCAGGTTTGCAAGAGTGTTGCCATACCTAATTTTTTTAGTAAAAATTTGAGCAACGACCACACTGAAAAAAATAATCTTGGAGCCGTTTTTGAGAAAAGTGCAATTTTATGTTTTTTTTGTATGGCAGCCATCTTGAATTTTCAGGGTGATCCCATGCCGGTCGGCTCATCAAAATTTGTGGTTGTCAATTCTCTAAATCTAAAAATTGGTGTCTCTGTGATTAGTAGTATCGGCTGGGACATACACACATACGGACGGACAGGTTCGACAAATTAGGTTTTTTTGCACGTCCTGGCGCAAGACAACTCATTTCCGTTGAAACCTCAATTTTTTTTTCGGACGAATACAATACTTTATAGCTCCTTCTGACTGCTATAAAGTAAAAATATATTGAAAAGTTCTCAGCAGTTAGAGTGTTAATAAAAAAATACTTTTTAGAAAATTTAAGACAATAATGATAACTTATAATATGATGTCATTATTATATTTTCCAAAAAGTGAATCACATACAAAGTGAGAAATTTCCAGACAAAATGTTTGGTAATAATCAGAGGGTTAAAATTAGATAAAAGGCTGCGATTCTTAAAACTTTCTAAATAGCAATAATAATCAGTCGTTACTTTTTCAAAACATGACAAAAAAGTTTACCCACCATACAAAGTCCAAGTTTGCATACAAAAGCGTTCAATGACCATCTATGTACATATGTATAATAATCGAGAATCGTAGTTGCAACGAAATATTAACATTCAAAACTCAGATCAATTGCATGCCCACAAACAGAAACTTGTAAGTTCGCGCTTGCAAATGCTGAGTGTGTACTTACAAATTGAAACCAAATCTCAAATGAACATTAAGCCTGCAACTCTGACATTGACAAAGTGAATTATTTTTTACACTATGGGTGGTCAGCTTTATACCAACCTATAAATCAAGGTTCTTTCTTGTGTAATTGGCGTTTTTTTCAGAGACGACCAACCTCGCAGAGGGCTCTTGAGGTGTGATTCACACAAAACGGCGCTCACCAAATAATCTTTTTTTTCTTCTTGAAACAGCATAAACTGGCAAATGATTCTAGCTTTAAATTCGTCATACAGTGAGTTAATTTATGCAAGAAAGTCGAGTGCAGATTCTGTGCATTTTTTTTTATTATTTTGAAGAAAACATCAATTATATATCAGAAAATATGTTTTTTTAGGACAAAAGTTGTAGCTTTCTATCTCTTGTATAAAATGTTTACGAAAGTAAGTCTGTTTTTATTTTGAATTTCCAAATAGTGCGTGAACTACGTTATTGAAAGATGGAACATTTTTATACGTTTCAATGTTTTGATGTTTGCTAATGATGCTCCTTGCCTGATAGGTTGGTATGAGGCTGACCCCCCATGCTGAAAAAATAGGTTCGCTTTTGCTTACGCCACCCTGATTTTACGGATATGTGACAGGAGTTGCAAGGTTTATGTTCATGTGAGATTTTGTTGATTTTAATTTTAAATTTAACGTCAATTTCAATTTTCAGTAAGGATAGGCAGAATAAGAAGAAATGGAGGCAGCTCTGCAGAGGCTCTGGCCACCCCTAGCGGAATGGCGACAGAATTACAGTTACAGTTACATATATACATAAATACTTGTTCAGATTATATTAAATTTTTATGAAAATAGAATATGATCTGTAATTTCGGCTGGTACATGCATACATACATATACGGACGGACGGGACATTATGTCTTGGGACATATTTTATCGGTGGGCATTTTGTCGTGGTACCAAAAATATACTGTAAGTTATCCACGTACGTGTCTAATTAAGCATTTTGTAATCTCGTATGGCAATTATTGTCTATTAATAATTACCTACTGTTTCACGAACTAAAAATGTAGCAACCTGTATGTTAAAATGCCATTACGTTCATTTCAACATATAATCGACTAACCGTTCACATTGAACAATGCAATGGCAGAAATTGTTTTTGCAGATGGTCGGGAGATGTTTTTCTTCCTATGAACTATAATTTTTAAAGGATTTATCTCAGGAATCCCTTGAAAACTTAAATATTCATCTCAAAATTCCGAGCGGGCTACGGTTAAAAAACGATGTTTAGGTGTGACGTCACACCCACGCGCGTCTGTGATTGGCAGATACGGCAGCCACTCGTCAGCCACGCATGCGCATCAGCGTTTGTGGCGTATCCAGTAAACAAGCACTGAGTTGAAATTTCGAACACAGAATATCGTCTGTGAAAATGTTGAATAACTCGCACATTTGAAGACAAATACGTATTTTTTTTAGCTCAGATTGTGTAGAATTTTATTCTTAAGACAACTGCATCAAAAAGTCATATTTGACAAGATTGGCGTATACAGTAAACAAGAACTGGGGGAGCGAAATATGTAAGAGCCTCTGTCCGTAATGGCAATACACCTCCCTAACAATATAATTTGGATGACTGGTGAAAAACAACACAGGCAATAAGTAAAGATTAAAGAATAGAGAGATGAAATAACTGATCCAGGATACTTACCAGTTTTCTCGAGGAGTTGGAAGGCGTAGAAGGTATCGGCGGCTTGTCCGGCTTTCTTGGCTGCTTCTATGGCCTTGGGGGGCAGCTTGATTTGTGGGAAGGCATACATGGCACCCTGGAATTATTGAACACTCCATAAATTAATTGAAAATCAACAATTTGCACTATGTTGGAGAGATTTGTTGAGTTTCATCAAGAACATCTTCATCATTTCACTTTCACGCTGAAGAAGCCCATCGTAGACATGAGTGACACATCCGGAAGCTCCAGCTCCCACAGATCACGGCAACAGATCCCTGAAAACATCTCTCCAGCTTCATCAGCCGGCCGCGTAAGCCTAAAACTGCTATTCAAATTTCCTCAGATGAAGATTTTTCATCTGAATTACCTTGACTTATAGGTTGGTATGAGGCTGACCAGCCATACTGTAAATAATGGCTCACTTTGCCAATTTCACCCCTGTTTCAGGGAAGGACGGCAAGAGTTGCAGGGTTTATGTACATTTGAGATTTGGTTTTTTATGTTGTAGGTTCACATGCGGCATGTGCAAGCGCGAACTTGTACGTGTCTGCTTATGAAAATGCATGTAATGTGAATCTCCAATGTAACATATCTTTGCAACTTAGATTAGATTAGATCCAGCTATTAAAAGACATAGAAAGGTGGATATGGAGGGAATAATAGTACCTGGACTGAGTTACAGCTGAACCCTTCAAATGAGTTGAAGGCATCGGCCACCATCTTGGCTCTCACTCTTAGGGACTCCAGGACATCTGCCTTTTCCTTAGCGTACAGCTTATATGAAGGTTCACCCTTCTTCGGAGGATTCGCCTGAAATTAGAAAATAATTATGAACAAGCTTTATCAATGGACTGGGTATGTTGTCTTGTGGTTGACGCTGCTGACTCGTAAACAGTAGGTTATGATCAAATTTAGGTTAGATTTACGGTCGTTAGACATATTTATTTACCAAATATTTATATATCTCTAATTAACGGTTCATAAAACTATCCGGTTATTTAATTTATTTTAAGGTTATGAATTTGATTCCCAGCGGAGCAAAAAAGAATTATGATTTGATTGTCAATTTTTTTTCTTTGCTGGGTTAAAAAATTCATTTGCCTTTAGCAAAGACCAGCCACCAAAGGTCCATTCAGCCTTATAGCCATTGGGCCTTGTTTGAGAATTGATGCTTTCTATGGCGCTGACCAAGCTTGCAGAGGGCTCTTGCGTCAGGGCAGGGAGAGAACACAAATCAAGGGCAGACTGTCGTGCGGTAGGAGTATAGGACTGTTCAAGCAGCGCTGGCAGCGGTTGATAAGAGGCTCCATCCTAGGTTGCCCCGCATGATGATAATGATAACTATGAACAGGAGCACTCACCACACAGTCCATGACAGTCTGCCCTAGCACGGTGGGGCACAGCATGGCTGAGATGGACTTGAGCAACATGGCCTTGACGTCGGGGCACAGGTTCACTATCTCCACGTAGCCGCCGCGCAGCCCGCACTCGCCCATGTAGCCCTTGGAGCAGGACATGAAGCTGGCTAGCTCCAGCTCGGAGTAAGGCGCGCCCATCTCCATCAGAACCTGCACAAACAAGCAAACACAAAAGCTGTAATCAACATCATATGACATTGGACAATGGTGTCAAGGAGGGGAAGTCTGAGACACAGTCCTAGAACCAGACACTCCCGATGCGGCTAGCTCTGAGCATCAGGGCTTCTCATGGTTTTGCTCTCTCTCATGGTGTATCAATCAAGGTGGAGAAGGGTCAGGTAGGCAATGGGACAACAGCTTTAAGGTTTAGGTATAAGAAAATATATTCACCAGATTAGACTAGTCGGAAGAAAAGAACTCAAAGTACATTCATGCTCTGGTTTATAGTGAAGGTTTTCAAAAGTAATAATTTTAGCTTAGTTGTTCCCTTCTTTCTCTGACGTCAACCACTTTTATTCAAAGCCGGGCATACGAGGATTGTGTACATCCAGCCATTGTTTTTGAGCAGTTGTGCCAACCATCCATTTAGGCAATCTGAGCACTCTATGGTATTCATCTCAGTCTTAAGATTTCGACACGGGAGGTTTTGCGAGGTGCGTATAGACTTGAAAGGGTAGTTGCCTTCAGCTTATGTTGCCCAATAACGTGAAAGTCATTTTGGGGAATAGGATGTGAGTTATGGTGTATTGATCTAATCTAAATCTAAATCTAAGCTGCAAAGATATGTATCATTTGAGATTCATATTAAATGCATTCCCACAAGCAGACATGCATAATTTCGCGCTTACAAATGAACATAAGCCCTGCAACTCTTGCCGACCTTCCCTGAAGCAGGGGTGACATTGGCAAAGTAAACCATTTTTTACAGTACGGGTGGTCAGCCGCATACCAACCTATTGATAAGATGGAAATACTATCATGCTTTATTTCAAAGCTAGGACAATACCTCTAGAATAAAAAATCATGTTCATTGGAGTGAATGGCAGTTGGGCAACGAAATGAGTCGTAAAAACACCAAAATAGGTGTTTAATAACAGACCTTTTTGAAGGAATGGAACTGGGATCCCTCCGCATAGACATTGTCCTGGTACACCTCGTCAGCGAATATGAACAGCTTCTCCCTGTGGGCAAACTTGATGATCTCTTCAATGTTGTCCCGGGACAAGACCTGCAATGAATAAATACACTCCCTAAGTCTTGAGAATCAAACACAAAGTAGAAACAATATTTTGATTGCAGTTACAACAGGCAACAAATATAGTTGGTAAGACCGTAGTCTAGTGGAAACGCTTCTGACTTGTAAATGAAAGGTCGTGGGTTCAAATCCCGGTGGAGCACAAAAAAATACCATGTATATTTTCAAATATGCTCTTCCCTGGGTTCAAAAATTCATATACCTTTAACAAAGACCGGTCAACAAAGTTTCATCCAGCCTTACAGTAACTGAGGCTTACTTAAGTTAACCGCGCTTTCAACACCGACGACCAAGCACACGACGACTCTTGAGGTGTGATTTACACAAAAAAAGCGCTCATCAAATAAATCATTCCAATATCCAATTTAGTTTAGTCAGCGCTGTGGCCAAACGGTTCAACACAGTAATCTCAAAAAAATATTTTAGTTACACTATTTGAAGCGCTCACCTGTCCTGTTGGGTTCCCGGGGTTGATGATG
Source organism: Agapetus fuscipes (assembly GCA_951799405.1). Taxonomy (NCBI): domain Eukaryota; kingdom Metazoa; phylum Arthropoda; class Insecta; order Trichoptera; family Glossosomatidae; genus Agapetus; species Agapetus fuscipes. The sequence goes on along the minus strand of OX637357.1, from coordinate 11,501,900 downwards.
ACCAGCGCCCTGGGGTTGCAGGTTTTCCTGGCCTCCTTCACCGAGCGCTCCAGCTCGGAGACGTCCAGGCCCCAGTGCTTGGCCTCGTTGAGGTAGTAGCCCACCTGCGCCATGTCAAACTCTGCCAGCGTGGCCGAGTACAGCGGGTACTGGGGGATGGGGATGAGCACACCTGCCAAACCACAGACAACATGGGTAAATTACACAAACTCTGCCAGCATGGCCGAGTACAGCGGGTACTGGGGGATGGGGATGAGCACACCTGCCAAACCACAGACAACATGGGTAAATTACACAAACTCTGCCAGCATGGCCGAGTACAGCGGGTACTGGGGGATGGGGATGAGCACACCTGCCAAACCACAGACAACATGGGTAAATTACACAAACTCTGCCAGCGTGGCCGAGTACAGCGGGTACTGGGGGATGGGGATGAGCACACCTGCCAAACCACAGACAACATGGGTACATTACACAATAAATTATTTATCTATATGTGCCATACCCAGTCATTTTATTTTCTAATGTCGTAAACAGTGCTTTTGTGTCATAGGTCTTGGTTGGAGTAACGGTCGTTTGACATATTTATAATGAAACTAACTACACAGTTAAAATTAATTGAGTCGTCTATCTACACAGGCAATCTATAACCTATGATTTAAGCTGCAAAGATATGTTAACATTTAAGGCTCATGTGGATGGGCACATGTAGGTTCGGTCTTTGGTAAAGGTTTTTGAATTTTTCAACCCAGCAAAGAGAAAATTTGAAAATATAAATGGTACATTTGTTGTGCTCCGCCGGGATTCGAACCCACAACCTTCCATTAACGGGTCCGAAGTGTAACCACTGGACTACGGACCGGTCTATGGTTGATAATATAGTTGTTTATGCAAGACATCATACCAGGTTTCTTCCCCTCCACATGGCAGATGAGGAGCTTGAGCACGCTCTTGATGCCGTCTGAAGCCCCGGCAGACAGAATGACATTCTGCCAGTCCGCCTTGATGCCGCCGTCCCTCCTCTCAATGTACTCGGCCACATGACGTCTGATCACCTCAATGCCGGGAGAGTCCGTGTAGGAGCCAACAGAGCTGCCTCTGAAATGGTGCACCAATATTCGGATTAAAAACTGCACGGACAAGCAGAAAATGACCCAAGATAATAGCAGCTACAGAAGGAAGTAGGAAGTTTACAGCTCGTCCCCCCAGTGCTTGTCTGGTTACCTACCGTTTGATTCAAAGATGAGCTTTCAATGAAATTGTGTTAAGAATCTCATTTCACACAATCTGAGCTAAGAAAAAAATGTAAAACACGATAATGTGAGAGTTGTCTTAAATATTTTTAAAATCAATATCGAGTTTTCATAAGACGCATTGGTCCAATGCACATGCAAACATTGCTATGTGATATTACCTCTGATGGACATAAGGTAAACAAGCATTCAGGAGACGAACTGTCTGGATAAAGAAATAAGATTTGATATCAAGTTTGTCATTTGAATTACCCTCTTACCATAGGTCTAATCTAATCTAATCTAATCTAATCTAAGTTGCAAAGATATGTTACATTGGAGATTCACATTACATGCATTCTCACAACCAGACACGTACAAGTTCGCGCTTGCACATGCCTCATGTGAACCTACAACATAAAAAACCAAATCTCAAATGGACATACACCCTGCAACTCTTGCCGTCCTTCCCTGAGACAGGGGTGACATTGGCAAAGTGAACCATTTTTACAGCATGGGTGGTCAGCCGCATACCAACCTATAAGTCAAGGAACACACACACACGACAAATTACATTTTATACATCACCAAACAACAATATCCAAATACAAAACATCCATTTACAAATAAAAACAAATTCCAATTTAATAAACCCTAGCCGCCAACATTACAGATCAACCAGTCCAGTTTCGAATTATTGTTTGCACTTTGGTCAAGGTCAGATTGAGGCACCTTTCGAAAACACAATCAATCTGCCTAGAAATTGAGGGCCATTGATTCTAGATTTGGTAACATTCGTTTACATTAAAAGATGGTATACTAAGAAGATGGTAACCGTATTCGGTTTTGAAATGTATGGAATCTTCAGACAAACCACACGAGATTGCGTTAAATCTAATATATATCCCCATAATATGCAACTTTGAATCAGGCACCGAACTTTCTCATGCTAGTACTAAAACGCTACGAAGCTAGACATTTAGTGCAACTTTATCCCGCGTTTTCCCCTAAGGGATCGCATGTGGCGAGTGTAGCTTATTTATTTTACAGGTAAGGGGCCGGCCTTACGTCAACCACTTTAGTTGAAGTGGGTGTTTCCCAGCTCCCAAATGTGCTGGTATTCATTTCCTGTGAAGGCTGAGCAAACTTTGCCGGTATTCTTATTTTGGGTTTGCAATAAACACCGAAACGGGAAATCAATTCTGACACCCTCGGTGGGCTTTTAACCCGAGCTCTCGACATGGAATGCAAGCACTCTACCAGTTGAACTATCGACCGGACATCATCAGACTCATCATTTGGATATTTATTGCAACAAAAAAAAAACACTTGATTCTGTAAGACTCACATACAACAAGTTTAGATAAATGAGATTCAGGGGAGCAGATATAAGAGGAGCTGTTTGTGCTATAATCTTATCTGTCATTCATGATTAGATTAGATTACGGTATTATGTAGTTACTAGCCCATAATGACTGGCTAATCAGGCCTATGATGATGGATTCAAGATGTACCCTGTCTTTCCCATTAGTCAAGGCCATCAGTAAGACCAGTGTTTCCCAACCTTTCATCGCCCCATTACTTTCATTTTACCAAATGAGCTGATGACCAGACAGTGATATAGTGAAAGTATATTAATACATACCTTGATTATGTGCGTCTACAGACTGTACCTCTAAAATAATACCCTTACAGATAAACATTCCCAAGAATCAAGATGACTAGTAAATTAAGAACAAAGTATGAAAAAATATTTATTTATATAAAGTTTATGTGGCTTAAGAATATTTATAACACCCCAAGCATGGGCTTTACTTGTAAACATAAATAGGCGCCCACTATCATTACAGCTGACAGCCGCTGATAAGGACAGAAAATTAAAGATGCCTGCCATTATTGCTGTGCTTACAGATAATGCAGCACAATAGTGAGCACTATCAATGATCGTTAGAGACAAACCTACTAACGACACAACTGGTAACGATAAGAATGACTGACCCAAGTAAATAATATTCAACTATTTAACATATTTAAAATAGCCCGATATTTGTACAAACCGTTGGAGAGTCTCATTACTCTCTACGTTTTGTTGGCTTCTTATCTAACATCATCAGGAGACACATCCTTGTTCGGCGGAGGGCAAGGATGAACTGATTGGATTCAACTTTATTGGCACATTTTTTGAACAACGTTAGTTGTAAGTAAGAACAACGAACAAGTAAAAGAAATGAGTTACCTGCAGCCTTCTAGAATGTCTCTGGCTTTCTTCTTGATGTCTTCAGGGAACTGAGCGTCGTCCAACAGAGGAGGGTATGCTACCAAGGCCAACACCTGAAATAAAAAAAGTTTATTAACGGTGTCTGTTCAGATGAAATATCCTCACTTATTACCTCCTCCTCTCGTCACAACAAGGGCAACTCGTAGAACAGTTCACATTCATCCTTTTGCAGTCGACATCAAAACAATGAGAACTTGGTGTTTTCATGACTCACTCCTTTGCCAAACTGCCCGCTTATGGAACGAATTACCGGTATCTGTGTTCCCAACCCAATTTAATCTTATTTTATTCATAACCAATGTCAATCGCCACTTCCTTTCAGTGTCTAAAAACAAAGCCAACGCATCACACAACACAGCACTACGGACATCAACTGCCACATCACCAGCACCTCTGCGGCACTACAACAAGTGTGGCATTTGAGATGATCTAGTATCATGAAAAGGCACAATACAAATTCTGAATATTAATTAATTAGTACACCCCTAGAGCCTCTAAAATCTAGGGAGTCTCCCGCACAGGATTCGTTAAAAAAGAAAGGTTAGAATATTAATAAAATGAGTCGTAGCAATCGTACATTTGCTACGGATTTGTAAGCGTAAGGTTGTAGATTTTATTCCCAGTAGATCAAAAAATATGTCAAATTTTAAACTGTGCTCTTCACAGGGTTGAAAAATTCATCTGCCTTTACCAAAGATTCATCCAGCCTTACAACAACTGAGTCTTGCTTGACAACTGGCATTTTCTACAGCCATTCCTTGACTTAAAGGTTGGTGTGAGGCTTACCACCCATACTGTACAAAATTGGTTCACTTTGCCAGTGTCCCCCCTGTGTCAGGGAAGGTCCACATGTGGCATGTGTAAGCGTGTCTGCTTATGGCAATGCATTTAATATGAATCTTAAATGTAATATCTCTTTGCAACTTAGATTATAGATAGATGACAAGCTCCCAGAAGGTTCTTGAGGTGGGATTCACACAAAAGCGGCACTTGCCAAATAAACTCTCATAATATGCATACCTATGTATTGAGTTCCTTGACTAATATGTTGATATGAGGCTGACCCACCATGCTGTAAAAACTTGGTTCACTTTTGATAATGCCACCTTGGTTTCGGAGAAAAAATGCAGCAGGAGTTGCAAAGTTTACGTTCATGTGAGGTTTGGTTTATTTTGTATGCACTTTTACATGCATCATATTGAGTGACGATGAGTTCGTTATTTATTTTTAGAGCCGTTTTGTGATGTAGTCACTGCAAGAGTGCTTAGATGTGCCTGCTTGTGGGCATGCGTTAAATATGAGCCTTAAATGTAAATATATATCTTAGCAACTCAGATTATAGATAGACGAATACCACACAAAGGGATACGTTATAAAATTGTTGTGTGGAAAAATCCTGTCTGAATCATTTTGGCAAAAACAGAAAGAGAAGCCTTTGACAATTTAATTCTGATAAACAAATCCATCAGCATATACAAGCGAATTGTCAACACAAAGTTCATTGGACAAAATAATAATATTGCTTGTGTGCCAATAGCAAAAACCAATCAAGGACAACAACTTTTATGTATGTAATACATGTACATACATAATGTGATAGGTGCTCGAGTGTGTGTGTGTGTATGTGTGTGTGTGTGTGTGTGAACTCAAGTATCTGGCCAATGTCACATTGAGAAAATTAAGAAATAATAATGTAGGTACTTCCCAATCATGGGCCACTGAAGATGTGAGGCCACTGTCAACCTAAATTGTTTCCAATCTAGGGATTCAAATGGGAATCTATGTATAATGTGTAATGCATTTATGTATATACACATTGCCACCTTAAAAGTAGAACTGAATAAGTGCTGATTCACTGATTGGAGAAATTGTGGATAAAAAAAAATATTGGGTGTAACTTATTATAAGAAAGTGCTCATGATAAACTTTTAAACTACAGGATTTTCACACTTTTTAAATGTTTTCTCTTGTAAAAAATAGGAAAAAAGGTGCATTCAGTTTTACCTTTAAGGTGTCAATAGTATATATCAATGACTAGAACTTTCTCTATGTGAAGGGACACTTACACTGTTTTCAACAGCACTAATTTAACAAAAACAGGGTGTCAATTGCTCAACAGCACTACAGAAAGTATTTTATAAATAATTATAAAAAAATTATAAAAAAAAGAAACACAGAGTTTTATATCCACAAATTGAGTATTTAATACCACCTCAAGAAAGTATTTTGGTAAGAGAACACTTAAATAAATTTATCACTAGCATAGTGATTCAAAAGCAACAAAAGATTCACAGTGTTCGGAGACCGCGCTTTCGCCGTTGCAGGACCGTCCACTTGGAATCAGCTGCCCCCAGAAGTGCGCGCCAAGGAAGGAATTGAGAGCTTTAAAAGGGGAATCAAGAGCCACTTCTTCACCGCCGCGTCAAGACTGAAAGTGCCCTTGCAGTGACAGTAGTTACAAAACGGCGCTCTACAAATCATCATCATCATCATGCTGTAAAGCGATGTAGCATGTTAATTACTCTATTCTGAAGTGAGACATTTAGTCAAGATATCCTGCTCTCTATTTCTAATTCCTAGATTGGAAGCAATTTAGGATTGTGAGTGGCCGCACAATAATTTGAAGCCAAAAACATGCAAAATAAAAGAGCAGCACAGTTGAACAAATAAATATATTATTATCATTGTGTGACATCAATGTAACACATTTTTATCCTTGGATCTAATTTGTGGGCCCAGTCAGTGCTGAGCGGAGTAATTGATCATAACAACGAATGACAATTTGAACCATTAGCACAGTGAAAACAGTGTATTCATAAACAATGCTATGATATATCATAGCGCAATAATAATAAAATAAGTAAACATTAAGGTGATTTTTAACATTAGGGTGTGTTCATCCTCAGTCATCGTGCAGAGAGGGTGTCTCCTGAAGACGTTGGCTACGTTGCTAATGAAACATCGAGAATAATATGAGTTCTCTTATAACGGTACTTCTAATATTCAAATAAAAATATATTTAACTGTGTAGTTATTATAATTGTAAATTACGGAGATTTATTTGGTGAGCGCTGTTTTTGTTCAAAATCACCCCTCAAGAGCTCTCTGTGAGCTTGATCCTTGCTATATAAAGTGTAAATTCTCAAAGAAGACCCAATTGCTGTAAGGCTGGATGGGCTTTTAGTGACCGGTCAAATAAATCGAGAGTAGTATTCAGGATGGGAATAAAAGGAATAGACTTACGAGGTTCTGGCCACTCCTAGGGAAATAGCGACAGAGGTACAGTTTCAGTGTGTAAATAAATCTACATTTGAAAAACGTAATTGAGTCTGTTGAATAGATTCTATAAAGTAAATCACATACTTTATTGATTAACAAAATATTGGCATGAAAAACAGAACAATGGCCAATAAAAATTGTTGAATCTCTCTGTGGTGTTTAATGATATTTCGGTATTGTTGCCGAGGAATTTATTGTTATCTTTAATTAGACTGTAATAAACGAGTCTTGAGCTAAAGATCAGATCAAGAACTGGCGAGTTGGAAGCATTTAATCTGAGTGTGTAATAAAACATGAGATAAAACTCTACTAAGCTACACAGCATGTGGCGAGTGGAGCCTATTTATTTTTACAAGTAGAGGGCCCCAGTTTCCGGGAAAGGCGGTAGGACTTGCAAGGTTCATGTGGGGTATTGCTTGTTTTTTGTAAACGCATATGCAGCATGCGTAAGCGCAAACTTACACATGTCTGCTTGAGGATGTGCATTGAGTATAAGCCTTAAATGTTAGTAAGTATATCTTTGTGACTTAAGATTGTACAAATAATTTAAGTAAGTAAGTAATGAAGATTGCAGGATTAAAAATAAATGCACAAATAATTAACCTTTTCGCTTCTGAATATTTTGGCTTTATGAATACTCCCAATACGGAATACTTTTTCAAGCACATTTTTTAAACATATTATTGATTTCCTACCTCAATTGAATGACGACACTTCAAACTATGTGAACAGTCACATGTATTAGTTTTTCAACAACAAAAATCACAGAGGTTTAGCACATATTTCCACTTGCAGATTTTTGAATTCTTGAACACAGATGTCAGGGATAAGTTCAAAGTTAGATGACGACTATGATTGACAGCCGCACTGTATGCAAGTTTACACTTGACGCCTATGCAAAAAAACTCACCTGTCGTATGAATGTGATGGGAACTTGTCCCATAGCATGGCAATCTCCAATGTTAGCCTTGATCACCTCCTTGAAGGGCTTCGATACTCCCTGTTAGAAAAACAACAAAAAACATTACCTACATAGCATATTTATAAGTATCATCTACTTAATAATAATAATAATGTTCTATATAAAATGTACAAGAATTCCCATGAAATGAATTGACATTCAATGAAATACTTCATAGTAATAAAATAATAATTATTGTTAATGGGTAGGTAATCAATTACCTCATTAAACTGGCATTGAACAACCTCAGTTGACCTACTAAAAGCAATCTAAAAACGAGTGCATTTATTGAGTTATCAAATAGCTAAGTACATATTTTATTAAAAATTTCATACATTTTTTACATCGTGTTTAAATCATTGTTTAAATCAATATTTTGACAGCTGCTTGTCAGTATTGATTGAAATGAAAGCATTGAGGTGAAAGTTAAAAAAAAGTGAATGTGAAATTCCAAACATATTTTCAAATTTCGAACGTCACAATTCAAAGATGTTTAATGTCATACCTTGGCCAGTTCCTTTTCGATCTCGCCAGCTCTGATGACAAGTGGTCCTCGAACCGCATATTCCATAATCTTGACATTTGGATTGATGTCATCAATGGTGACACATCTCTTCGCTGCCGTGGCCATGGTCCTGACACTCAAATCTCCAACTTTCCTGACGTTCGCGTCCGTTGAGCGAACCCAACACAATGCTCGTCCGCCGCTTATCAACCGGCTTGCCGACATGTTTCAGCTGTGTTCAACACAAACACACAAAAATTAAAATAATATGAGCACGCGCAACAACGACGATTAATTCCACATCGAAAAATCAGAAAACCATTTGATTAAAACTTATTTTTATATAAAAGAAGCAACTGAAACGCTTTAAGTGTATCTGCAGAATGAAGATATGTTATGTCATGCGTTTTCCTTTATTTTGCCAGTTTGCGCTGACAATCTCAGGTCAAAAGTTTATCATCCCGAATGTCTCAAATCAAATCGAATAAACTGGTTAGTTTTTTTATAGATTGCGCAAAATTAACATATTTCGTCTTACCTTGAAAATTCCTAGACGATTTGGAAAACAACTACGCGTTTGGTCTAGCCGTAGGATATCAAGATACTGCGTCAAGGAGTTATTTTGCACTCTTGTTTATTTTTGTGACATAACCTATCTTTACTACTTTACGCAAAAGATAAAATTAGATCAATCAGCTGAGATTCTGCGGAATATTTACATAAATATTATAATTATACCCAGTTGCGTGTCCGACATGCCAAAGATTTTCGTCCCGCGAATATTCAAATGTCAAATTTTCTCGTTTACCTCCCTGAGATGTTATTTACCTACCTACCTATAACCTCAGTATAATATATTTTGTAGTATGTACTTAGGTTATAGGTAGGTAAATAAATAAAAACTGGAGCATTGAAATTTGTGTTGAATCTTTTGTTTCTTTAATAAAATAAAATAGGTATCTAACAAAGTAGATATTTCTAATAGAACCATTGATAGAAAATATTATTTACATATATAGGGTAATTTAACTTTTTTTTTTATTTCATAAAATGATAGACTACATTTTTAAAAATGCATCTGCCTTTTAAAAAAATATATATCTGGCTTAGTTTTTAAATTCTAGCTCTTTAAAATTTGCGTATGTTCGATTTCCGGTAAAACAGGTACCTACTTAATTCTCAGCATTTTATTTTTGAAAATCATTATCAATGATATCTTTATTTTTACTACTTACAAAATATATGGTTGTGATCCTTGAAATGTAGGTACTCTACATCTACACAACCATATTATTTTCAACCGTTTTCCCTACCACTGCAATTACCCTATTACAGTAAAAATAAGTACTTATTTGGATACCTACCTGCCTAGGTACCTACTTGAAAAAAAATCACAGAAAATTGACTCTACAAAAAGTTTCAATCTTATTTTAGTTTCTTTCATAGATACGAAGTCATATTTAGCTTTAGGATTTAACAGTCCGCAGTTAACACTTGAGAACATTTTCAGGGATCGGTTGCCTAAGCTAATCCAGCCTTCTGATTCAGTGAGACTTCTAGGAGTCTTACTGGATCGGAATCTGACACTGGAGAGGCAAATAGATGCCACAATAGCTTCTTCTTTTTTTTCACTACGCCAAATTAAGGCTATTAGAAAGTGTTTACCGTCAGATGCAGTCAAGACCCTAGTGGGCGCGTTTGTGGTGTCTCGGATTGACTATTGTTCGACGCTTTATAGTGGTCAGCCGAAGAAGCAGTTCAATCGCTTTCAATCTGTGTTGAATTCGGCAGCAAGACTCATATTCGGGATACCCAAATTCGCTCACATCACTCCGCTGTTAAAAACACTACATTGGCTTCGTTTCCCGGAGAGGGTGGTCTACCGTGTTTGTGTGATGGTATATAAAGCCATCAATGGCTTGGCTCCACCTTATTTGACTGATATGATGTTGCCTGTTGAGATGGGTGTAAGGAGGCAGACACTCAGATCCGCGGGCGATGAAGTAGTCAATTTGGTTCAGCCACGCCGTCAGATTCGTACAAATTTCGGAGACCACGCTTTCCATGTTGCGGGTCCGGTGGAGTGGAACAGACTGCCACCCGGAGTGAAGAACTCCAAATCTATGGATGTATTTCGCGGAGCACTCAAGACACACCTATTTAGAAAGTCTTATCCATGATCGGAGACGGCCCTTGAGGTGTGACACACACAAAAATGGCGCTCTCTTATCATTTGTAATTTAAAATAAATTAGCCTGATATTATTATTATTGCCGTTGTACAGAAGCTCCAGCTCCGATGAACCACGGCAGTTGCAGTTGCAGGGCCTATGTTCATTTGAGATTGGGTTTTTATTTTGTAGGTCCACATGCGGCATGTGTTAGCGCGAACTTATACATGGCACGCTTAATCATAAAGAGCAATAACTCAAAAAATAATAATGTTGGGAAATCACATTTGAAGTTCAGACAACCAGTACAACTTGTATGGGATGAAAAAGGCGACCAATGTTTTATCTCGGTCATATTTGTCCAAATTGAACGGCTGTCGCATTCTACCTATTCTTTGCGCATTGTTCTTGCGTTTTATTACAAAATCTCGATTAATTTTTGAGTTATTGCTCTTTATTAGCATGCGACATGTCTGCTTGTGGGAATGTGTTTAATATGAATCTTAATGATATTATATTTGCAGCTTAGATTTAGATTTAGATTTTTAGATCCTTTCCATCTATGAGCTGCCTTTAGTACTCTCGTAACTCAGAGACCCATGATCACCGAGACTATCCGCCGAATTGGAGAAATACCTCTATAAATCTGCTTCCATCATCATCAGGTGGGTCTTAGTCTCTTTGATACCACTGCGTGTCCAATGCCTTCCTGCTCCAGTTCCATACAATAGCCCACCACCACTCTGTCCTGACATCTTGCTCTGGGTCTTCCCGCTGCCATGCGCTCTTCAAAGTCAGACACTACAACCATATTTTCACAAACTTTGATGGTCCATTTGCTGGATGTCACCCAGCCAATGCAGTCTACTGACTTTTACTGAACGGACTACATTGTCTTGATACAAATCTGTTGTTGTATTAAGTTTTATATTATGTAATAAATCTACTTGCAAAACAACTTAATTCTAAAACAGAGAAAGGAGACAAATAATGAAGTGAACGCTTTAGGTCTAAAGTTTTTTTTTTTTTTTTAAGAAATCCTGTGCGGGAGATTCCCTAGATTCTAGAGACTCTAGGGGTCTATAACATTTGTTGTAGTGCCGCAGAGGTGTACGAGCTTGGTCGTCGCTACAAAGCGCCAATACTCAAGCAAGACCCAGTTGCTGTAAGGCTGGATGGACCTTTTGGTGACCGGTCATTGGTAAAGGTTTTATGAATTTTTCAACCTAGCGAAGAGCAAATTTGAAAATATAAATGGTATATTTTTTGTGCTTCCCCGGGATTCGAACCCACAACCTTCCCATTCAGAGTCCGCAGTGTTACCACTGAGCTACGGACCGGTCAAGTTGATTTTTGTTACTGTTGTTTTCTGTCCACACTACTTATGTAAATAAGGTTTTTATTTTACCTACATTCATTTTGCATAGAAATTACTTTATTTGTAAATAAATAAGTAAGTAACTTATAATATATAAGAATATTTTATCTATCCCTTACCATACATAAAACCCCTTGTCACAAAATTGATTCACTTGTAATCATTACTTTTGTTGAATATTTATTATGTGTTTTCATGTTTTATTAATTAAAGAATTAAAAAAATACTTAGGTTTTTAATCATCCTTTTATACCTTTTTGATGGTGCCATGATTTAAGACGAACCATAGCCCTTCATGGATCTATCCTGTTATTAAAAAAAGTTCCTGCGCTGTTTGTCATACTATTTAGCACCTGCATAAAAATTACAGCAGGTTCGACCAATTAATTGGTTATGGATTCCTGATACTTCACAAAAATAATAATTGAGCAACTGAGCAATCTACCTGTTCACTTGTTATATGCTCCTGGTGTTTTAAGGATAAGATTCGAGAAGACTTGGCTACTAAACCTTTTTCGATTACATGGCACACACAGTGAGTATATTTCCGTTAAACATGAGCAGGTTATTTTTTACCTACCTATTTTTGTGGTATGCTCTCCTAATACTTTTAGCCTAAACAAATGTTTTAGGTTAGGCTATCTACCTCTTTACATGATTTGTGCTCCTAATAGAATCAAGCATTAAGATTTGATGAAGTTAGGCTATATACCTCTTCATGAGGCATGAGCTCCTGATACTTTGCAACAATAACATTTGAGTAGTTTAGGCTCTCTACCTCCTTAGCTCTGATATGCTCCTGGTATTTTCAAGCATTTAGTTTGCATAAGATTAGGCTGCATAGGTACCTTCATGAGGTCTGAGCTCCTAATACTTTGCGAAAATAACATTTGAGTAGTCTAGGCTTGCTACCTTTGGTTATAGGCTATATTGTACCTCTTGATGCATTATTAGCTCCTGGTACTTTCCCGCCAAAAATATGACAAATTAATCTACCCACCCGCTTGCGCCGCATGCTCTCCTAATACAAAGCCTAATGTGAAAATAAGCAGATTAGTCTATCTACCTCTTTACAATCCACGAGCTCCTGATACTTTGCGACAATAATATTTGAAAACTTTGTGCTATGTTCTGCACTCCTAATAGAATCAAGCAATATGATTTAAGAGCTTAGGCTATAAACCTCTTCATATGATCTGTGCTCCTGGTATTTTTCAAGCATTCAGTTTTGGATATTTTAGGCTATTTACCTCTTTACGTTCTCCTGATACTTTTCAATAATAATGTATCATTAGGCTAAGCTGTTTACATCTTTACCTACATGTCATGCGCTCCTGATCCATTTAGGTTATTTTGCTTTGCAAGGTGCTACACAGATGCCCCTGCTTACCCTTTCATAATTATTCTACTTTTTAATGTTATATGCTAGCTCGATTCATTTTCACCATTGATTTGTAAGTTTTCAGAGTATAATTCTTTTTGTGTAACTATTTTACCTTCACTTTTTTAAAGGTTAGGTTTGGTACATTTTAAGAAATTATTCTCTTTATTAGTCATACTCTTTGAGGTACTTACTTTTATAACCTTTGTAGTTCCACAGCAAACTTGGTTTTTCTGGGAATTCTTGAAGTTCCAAAATCAGGCTGTTTTTAATCAATCACATATTTTTTTCTAATCATATGGTACTTAATAAATAATGATTGTTATATCTCCTGCAATTTCTAAATAAAAAATATATTGTATTCAGTCTTGAAACATTTATAAGAGATATGTTCATATGAGATACGTTTGAGCATTTTGAATTTTTAGGTTATTCCTGTAATTTATGAAGTATTTCTTCTTATTACTTTTCGTTTTTCAATAAATCTACACATTTTTATTAAGGTTTTTCTAATAAAAGTTTACAGCATGGGAAAGTGATATTTTTATCATATTTTTAAAGGTATCAAGGAAAGATGCCAGAGATAAAAAAAAACAAGTACTCAAGTACCTACCTACCTACATTTTGTTGACACTGATTTTTGGGGAGTTATCATACAAATAATGCAAGTACTAGCTCATTGATTTAAGTATGTTTTGATGATAAATATTGCCAAATATGATAAATTTGGTCATAGATTGCAATCTTGTCTTATCAAAAAGCATTGGAATATTTTAGTAATTAGTATGGCTTATCAAAACAAATAATATTTTTACACGTAGGTTGATTCCTTGCCAAGTTTTTTATATGGATGCTGTTATACAGGACATTGATTACGTCAATCCTTTAAGTACGCCATCAAATCCTGGGTAATGACACAAACACTGAGACCTCAATTGCAACATTCAAAAGCAGAATTCTCAGAACCATCTACATATGGTCCGGTGAGAGATAGTAATGGTGTGACGCCATCAGTTCAAGAAAAAACTATTTGATTTCACAGAGTCCAATGTGATCAGTTCCATCAAAATAGAGCAGCTGCAGTGGGCTGGTCACATAATTACATAGGATGACGTCAACCCCATTATGATGTGGGTGAAACGAAGCTTTTGCTCTGATGGACAACGGCAAGAGGTATTGGAAAATAGCGCTACATTGTTAACCATGGATAGGTCATAGCCTTTCTATGGAAAAAAGAAACGAAAGGGTTTAATAAATAAAACACATTGTTAAGAAACAAAATGATAGGTAATATTTATATCATTTAATGGAAAACATACACAACTTGTTCCCACATTTTACAAATATATTATTATAATTAATAGAGGACATCTTTACCTGTACATAGCTCATAAAATGGCCGCCCTGTGGAGAGCGACCCTCTCATACAACGTTTGTATTGCTAAAATATGTTTAATAATAAATATTCTTTGCAAAATAAAGTAACACAATAAAATAAGAAAAGAAAAATTAAATCTATTTATTACAAGGTAGGTGATGAAGTAAAAATAATCATTGAAAAACAAATATAATTAAAATACAACATTCACTCCATAACGGCTAAAAAAAGTTCAAAGCTATAATGTAGGAGACAAGACGAGGGTAAAACAGGCGATGCTTCTATTATAAACATACGCCAGGACAATAGCTTTGTCCGCTCGGCTATAATGCTGACAATTCTTCATAAAACATCAAAAAAGCTTTCTATTGTCATTTATGCATTTCAATAGAATAAAAGATTAAATGCCTTTGTCCTCTTTCTGCCTATATGGAGTGAATGTCACTGATTTATTTCAGCAAGATACCCTGCTACAAAAAATATAACCTACCTTTGAATTCAAAGAAATATTCTGTTTTTTTATATTTATTTTGGTGTCAACAAAAAATAAAAGCTCACTGATATGCTTTTGTTGTTTTGAAAATATTGCTCTAAGTACATTATGCTTTATTTTTTAAACTCATTTTGATAAAAACACCTTTGAACTTATTTTTACGTAAGTTTACATTAAAAAAAAACTGGTTAAAAAGAAACGAAAAATCAGTTTAATTCATTAAAGGGGCTTAAAATTGTGCCCAGGCTATCCGGGAATCTGTTTTAACTGCATTTTTTGTCTCTACATAAAATTACCACACAAATGGTTAGTCCCTCAGTTTATCTTTCAAACATTGCAGAACAGGAATTTTATAGGGAAAAAAAGAAAAATATACAAAACCAGATTGATTTACAGAATTTTGTGAGCCATAAGTTCATTTTAAAAAGCAACAGCGTTAAAAATTACAATAAATATCAAGAAAAGTCCTACAAAAGGAACTTTCATAATTCAACATGGCCGCCATGTCATTTCTAGGTTAAGTTTACAAGAAACAAACTTTATTCATGGAATTTTTATCAAATATTAATTCTAATACAAATATTTCTTAGATTGCATACTTACGATCCAAATTCACAAAAAAAAATGTAAACAATAAACCATTTTAGAAGGAAATTCAATGGACTTTGACCTATGTTTGAGATAAAATGTATTTTTTTTCAACGGGCAAATGAGACAGTTTTATGTACAGAACTAGGAGCTTTTGCGATCACAAATATAATATTAGTTGGCATTTATCCTAGTAACCCGACCCGTATGGCATCATAACGTTCTGTTTTGACTCAATTTTCAAATTTTACGGCCATTTTATACATAAATGGAAATATAATTATATGTATATTATAGGAATAAGTTATATTCTGCTTGTGGGAATGCATTTAATATGAATCTCAAATGATGCATATCTTTGCAGCTTAGATTTAGATTTAGATTTAGATGGTACCTACCTACTTTTTTTTTGTGAATTCGGACTTATTGGCTGTGTATTGACAATTTAATACATTTTTTTTATAATACCTACATACAATATTTTCATTTATTTGATATTGGTATTTCAATAGTGGACGGTGTCGCTTGATATCAAATCTCACATGTAATTATTCATTTACATACATACATAACTTGAACAGATTCAATAACATCATTTAATGGGAAATATTTAAAAAATCTATTTGAATAAATTAGCAAAAAAAGTTTAACAGTAAACGGAAAGCTACAAATTAAATAATATGAGCAAAAGCATTAAACTCCTTATTTCGGTAGTGTAATGGCAAAGGGGTATATTTCAAAGGGGTCAAATTTTTCAATTTCTAAGTTTGTTCCACAAAATGCCTAAAATAGTGTATTCCATAATCTGGCAAAAGGATATAGCTGTAGTTACAATACTTATTTATTTTTATTAAGATCGGCAAGAGTTGCAGGGCTTATGTTCATTTGAGGTTTGGATTTTATTTGTAAGTAGGTACACAATCAGCATTTGTAAGCGCGAACTACACGTGTTTGTTTGTGGGCATACATCTGAGAGCTTTGAATGAATATATCCTTGCAACTTAGATTATAGATAGATTATAGATTATAGAAGATACGTATATGTGATTTCATAAAAAAAACAAATGAGTTATTTAATTTCACATGTTTGTTTTTGCTCTCCTATCTTACAAAATTTGGTCTGAGACAGATACCCCTTTGCCTTTACACTACCGATTTGTGAAATGAAATTTGGATTTACTGTAATATTCATTTGATTGAAATTTTGAAAAATCTTTAGACTGTGAAATATAAAAAAAACTAAATTTATTAAGCGGGAAAGTTTTTTTATTTCCCAACACCAGAAGCTGCTGTTCTTTTTTCAAATTTGACAGATGATTTTTGGAGGGAATGCTAAGGTCACGCACATTTCGCCTTGAAGTTTTGAAATTTAATATTTGTTTTTATTTTGTTTCACCATTCAGGTTTTTTGGTTTATGGAATTCTGGAAGACTGAACTGTTTCTTAGTTATATTATATTATTTCATAATTATTGCGCAATTAAGAAAATATACAGGTTTTTAACAACGGAAAATAAATGGAATGTATGTTGTAATAATTTACAATGTTCATATTTTATTATGATCTAGAAAGCCATATTTTTTTGTTTAATTTTTAATTGGCACAGATTTATTTTTACTCAAAGCCTACATAGAAAAATGGTCGGATGTGAAATTATACAAATTAAAAAAAAAAAAATTTTGTGGGTAAGTATGGAATTTATGTATCATACAAATTTTCATCAAAAAATTGTGTGCATTTTATGGTAAATTTAAATTAATAAAATCATATCTGTAAATAATATAAAGCTAAACAATATTTAGGTATATTTTGATGGAATGTCAAAGAAAAATGTTTAAAACATAATAAGAAATAGAATATGGAATACTTATACAATATATATATTTTTTATATTTAGGTATTAATCCAAAGCATATTTACAAAAGTCCTTACTAATTAAACTCTAGCCCCTAAGCCTAGCCCGATAAAAAAATAATATATATTTCTTCTAAAAAATTACCAACATTACTGACATATAAAAAATTGTTAGATTTATATATTTTTTATTATTCGCGTAATACACTCACTCCATATTACATATCATCACAATTTGTCTATTTACACCTAATAAACTGTATAATTTCCAATAAACTATTCATTTACTTTATGTATCAACTTAAATTTGAAAACAATTAAATTAAATGGAAGAATAAAAACCAACTATTTGCTGTATGGCATTAACAATCAATTCAAAAATGTTTCAGGGTTGAAATTTGAAGCAAGAGGAGATTTCATTCAAATGATTTTTTTTACTAATGGAAGCTTGAATGCTTTCCATTTGTGCTGTGAAAAAGGTAGAATAAACCAGTGTCTCAAGAATAAAATCACTGCTTTTAAGATGTGGGCCACAAATGCCAAGGTTCTTTCCCATACAAATACCAGAATCAAACATCCAATGTCCATCAAGAGACCAGAAATGGTGTCTTTTGGGCAAAATACGAGAAATGTGCATATTGGCTTCCACATCTCATCACAAAGAAAAAAAAATGGAGGGACAACGGGCTACAGATCTAAGGTGAACATCGTGTTTGAAGAATTTGAAACTGTGGTTTGGCAGAAGCACAAGATCCCTCTTTTGTGCAGCAGTATCAAAAGTGCAAAGTGCAAATTGATGATCGTCAATCTTTACTGAAGAGGCACAAGAAAAGTTTGGAAATTATTAAATTACATAGGAAAATTTATAATATTTAGAATTTAAATATTACTTTTTATTATATATAAAAGGTGGTACTTAACTATTTTGGCTTTTATATACTTTTACTTTTTTTTATTATTAAAAAAGTGTCTTTTTCTTTTAAATACAAATGATTATAATATAATATATAAAATAATTTTTAAGCAATAACAGATGTCGATAATAAAATTTGTTCATAAAATTACATACATATTTGCAAAATAAAACATCTAAAATCACCGCATACGTAATATCAATGAAAGTGTACTCCAGTTTTGGACAATATTTTTTAATAGAAAATTTAAAAAAAAGTGCGTTCTGGACGGGAGTGTAACTCGCACATGGCAAAAAAGATATCATCTACGATAATACACAATTTCACGTAAGTTACATATGCAGAGATCTTTAATCAGGACGTACATAACGGAATGGTAATAACACATAACTCATAATCAAATGTTAAAATAGAATTAAACTCTTCACAAGAGGGGAATACTGAATAACAAAAAAAAACAATTCAGGAATAAGTGTGTGGAATGTACGGCAGAGACGTAAATGCTTGACGCGACAGTCACAAATTCCGAGTGCGCGTCATTTATCAAATATATGGCTTCATCAATATCAAATACACTTAACTTTAATAGCGCCAGAACATTATTATTTAATTTATCATTACAGTGTAATCAACTTCCGTGTAAGGATACATATAAGTATTGTAGAAGGGAGCGGATGCTTTATATCGGCTAAATCATTCACCAAATGTCATAAAAATAAATTATGTGCAACCATCAAACAATGTAAAAAATGTTGAATATATTAATAATGCCATCTGATGAGAAAATTGAAAAGCTTTTTGTTCTGTTGGTAACATCAATTAATGTAGAAATCTGTTATAACTGCTTTACTTTATTTAACTTGATGCAGAAATGGTTTTCCATCAAATAACCAACAAATTAACCCCCAGGGTGCTCATTGTACTGATCGTGATTGTTTCCGCTGTCAAACTAGAGGTTAAATAGTTCTTGGATAGATTACCTGTTAGTATAAAACTCCAAAGCAGCATTGAACTGAAAAAGTATGGAAACTAAAACAGAACAAACACAGAGAGTGCTTTAATCTCCATTTATTTTTTGTTGAACGCAAGGGTTGAGTTTACAAGTGAAGTTTTATACTTGGGTACAGCCCCTGTAAACACGTGTTGGATTTAATCTGCAGAATTAAATTGAAATAACAGATTATGATGATATAAAGCTAGCCGATATATAGAGATTCATCCACAACGCAATAAAGGCACACTTGATGAAGATACAGTAGAACTCTGATGATCCAAATCAATTGGGACTGGAATCCATTCAGAAGGTAAGAATTTTGGATTGGAAAGAGTATTGTCACAGTAGCAGATTAAAAATACACTGTCTGAATTCATAACCGCCCCTTGTTGATTGGTGGGAAACAGCCAATTATAGAACTGCACTCAAGAATCATTATTTTGCAAGTATATTTGCAAATTACATTAGGTACTGTGTTAATTTTTGTTCTGAAATTGATTAAGAATTATTGGGATAGTCGGAGCTCTACTGTACTACCAAAACACCGCATATCCATTAGAACGGGAGACGTTGCCAGCCAGAAGTTGGTCGGAGAGGCTGGTCTTCCACGCGCCAGGCCTCTGACCTGGCTTCGGGATTCGCTAGCAGTCCCGGTCCTCCTGCACCAGCGACTGCGTGTCTTTCCCCGTGTCTACATTGGACGGGTCGAGCTGACGCTGCTTCCCGCCCGGCACGCTGCGGGTTTCCGTCGAGCTCGGCGACAAGACGGCTGACTCCACTTTGTCTTTTGAGACGTCGGACGGTACTTCGTAGATACCTGGAAATCATAAGAAAGATGGTATTATTATGATTGAAATTTAAAAGACTTTCATAAAATTTCATTTCTATGCAGTTAAAAATTTATTCAGATACCAGAAATAGACGTAGCTAAGTAATGTCTTACAGGGCTATTCACACAACATTTGAATGATAGCTGATTTACGGATCATCAATTTTTTGTATGTAAAAATCACTGTAGGCTGCGGATGAGCTATGGCTTTGCTGTTTGAGAATAACACCCATAGACGCTAGACGTCGTTAACAAAATATTGAGAATAATCTAATATAATAATAAGCACAGAATTTACATAGCGCCTTTTATGACAACGTGTCACTACAAAGGCGCTTGTCCATATGATTGGACGAAGAGGTGAGAATCTAAGTTCTCTTGTAACGGTTAATATCCAAGTATTTTTTTTTAACTGTGTAGGTATTATAATTGTAAATATGTTAAACGATCGTAATTCCAATTTAAATCTAATAATAAGGACTCACCCATAACACCGGATCCATTTCCGCCTTGCACGACGGCATCGTACATGGGATTGCTAAAGTCCCTATTCTTGCCCACCCTCTCCAGGCTGTAGGCCATATCCATGGGCTCCCCAGCCACGGCCAGGCCTGGTGGGGGCGCCGCGCCGGTGAAGGGGGCGCCGCCAAACTCCACATTGGAGCCTTGGCGGAAGGAGACGCTCTGCGAGGAGGCCAAACTGCCTAAACCGCTGCCTTTGCCGCTGGAAAATCAAAACATGAATGGTCAACATCTAAAGTCTAAGCTACATAAAAGATTGATTGTATTTTCGCTGGTATGGTCAAGGGGATAAGGAGTCGTCAATCAAATTTGTGTTATTGAAACAATCACAAGTTTGAACCTTGCCTGCACCGTGTCATATGGACAATAACTTCGACCCTGGTTCAACAGGTAAAAAATGCAAATAAGGTCTCATTGGGTAATTGTTAATTAATATTTTATAAAAATATGAAATAATGAATTATTAATTGAATATTATTACCTGTTTCGGGCCAGGCAAAATAGGTTGGTGAAGGCATTCCTCTTCACAAATCTATTTTAACAAAATTATGTATACTCGTACCTACTGGTGAAAATTCTATGAAATTCAAGATGGTGCAGCAAATACATAACAGAATTTTTTCTTGCTCCTTGTCTTTAAACAGAATAATCTAAAAGACCTGTATTAAAAACTGTGATGGATATGAATGAATCGAAAGAGGTATCCAAAGAAAGGAAGAAATGGAGGCAACTCTACTGATGGGCAACAGAACTAGAGTTATAGGACGTCACATTGATCAAAAGCATCACTTACAATGGCCGTTTTCTGATGACGAACCATGCCGCGGTCCCCATCAGCGCCAGCAGCAGGAGCACGACTATCGGCACCACCACGGCCGCAGCTCCACCCTCTCCGCTTCCTCCAGAGCCACTGGCTGCCCCGCCCACCTCGCAGCGGGCTCCGGTGCTGCCCGGGGGACAGATGCAGCTGAGCTGGCCGTCGGAGGACTCCTCGGTGGACTCGGAGCATAGGCCGCCGTTCTGGCAGGGGCAGATGCGAGGAGATGGCCTAGGACGCTCGGCAGCTGAAACAATGGTGACTTGTTTAATCCCTGCATTCTGATCAAGAAAATTGCATTTCATTAGCTTTTCAAAAAAAAAAAAAATTCTCCACACGCAAAAGTCACATGTCTATGTTACTAAAGTCATTAGAACAACAAATAAGAACATATTGATTACCCTCGCTCTAGTGGTAAGCACTTCGAACTTAGCAATGGAAGGTTGTGTATCTGAATCCCATCGGACCACAAAAAATATACCATTTATATTATCAAATATGCTCTTTCCTGGGTTGAAAATTCATAAACCTTTACTAAAAACCGGTCACCAAAGGTCCATCCAGCCTTACAACAACTGGGTCTTGTTTGAGAATTGGCGTTTTCTACAGCGACGACCAAGCTTGCAGAGTGTACAGGCTCTAAAGGTGTGATTCACAAAAAGATAGCGCTCACCAAATAAATTATCCTAATATTATTATTATTATTATTCTACTTGTTTATACTTTGACCTTGAAATTATATGTATCTTAACTATATTGGCCTTGAGCCTGCAAGACTTGTAGGAAGAAGTGTTTTGTTCATTACCTGCATCGCACACCACCTCCTGGGTAGTTCTTCTGGGTAGAGGAGCCTGCACGGAGCCATCAGGACACGCGCAGTGCCTTCCTCCCGGCACCAGCAAGCACAGATGGGAGCAGGGAGATCTGCTGCAGGGGTCCACCAGGGAAGTGTTGTAGCGCAGACGGTGGTACACTGAAACACACAAACATGAGTATTGTTGCGAATGTGTGATTACTCATCTGGGCAACAATTGCATGGATTATAAATCATTCCAAGGAAAGTCTAATGCATATATAATAGCCATGATCACCGCCAATCTTTGATAGATTTGATAAAGAAAAAGAAGAAGACAAATAGAGATAATAATCAGTTTCTCAAGTCACTTGAGTCCAAAAATGGTGTTTTGAAAATACAAGTTTAAGGATCATTTTAAAAGTGTTTACCTTTAATGCCTGAAGGATTCACAAGGTCTTTGGCAACAATGACCGGCACTCCACGACCAAACTTATCTTGTTTCACCAGCTCCCCAGAGTCCCTCGTGATCCAAAACAGGGAAGACTCAAACACATCCAGAGAAATAGGGTGTCGTAGCATTTCTCCTCTCAGGATAGTCTTTCTGTTTGTGCCGTCTTGCTTCATCACTTCAATAGTGTTCAACTTTGTATCCACCCAGTAAAGAGCGTGGTCCATGGCATAGTCGATGGTCAATCCAGCTGGATGCCTTATACCTTCAGTTATCAAAGGTCTTCTCTTCGATCCGTCCATCCAAGAGCCTTCAATCTTTGGCGCAGACCCAGAATCAGTCCAGAACATTCTACCCATTTGAGGATCCAGGGCTAAAGAAGTCGGGCTTTCAATACCAGTGGAAATAACAGCCCTTCTATATCTGCCATCAGTTTTGGCAACCATCACACGTCCTCTTGGTTTAGATCCTGTTCTATCAGTCTCAGTCCAGTATAAGTTGTCAGCGACCCAATCCACAGCTAATGCAGTGGGCTTCGAGCTTCCCTTCATGTTCAAATCCTGCGCAAAACCAGTTTTGACTTCTCCATTCTGTGCATTGACCATGTAAGAACGTTTGATTGTTTTGTCGTAGCTATCTGCCCAGAATACGATCTCGGATTGAGGATTATAATCTATGGCTTCGATTCTCTTTTCTGATGTGATCACGTCAATCTCTTCATTCTTGTGGATTTCAAAAGCTCGTATTTCGGGGCCGTTGGCAAATAGAAGAGTTACATTATCGTCGGTTGCTTTGCATACTCCAGATGCAGCGTCTGATAATCTGGAAAACATGAAATTTATTAGAAAAATAACAAATCACAGATAATTGTTAAAATTAAAGTTCTAATAATGATCACAATAAAAAAATTCTGAGATTCCGTCTGCAATGATAACATATTAAAAGCGTACAAAAGAGATGGAGCAGATCCAGGAATAGATTTTGGAGAGATCACATCTAGAAAAAAAAACCATGAAAGACTCGCACACATGGTAGCTAATGAGATGCCAATAGGTCAACGAAGAAGCTGGAAGACCTCTTAAAAGGTGGAAAGATAGCTGGACATCCAGATTGAAATAAAGAAAACTAAGAAAATTATTAAATAGGTACCTGAATCCAGGTCGGCAATCGCAGCTGTAAGTTCCATTCAGATTGTGACAGATTTGCGAACAGTGGTGACTACCAGTTGCGCATTCATCCACGTCCTTGCATTGCTTGTGGTTTTCTGGTGAGATGATGTAGCCGGAATAGCAAGCGCAAATGTATCCACCATCAGTCAGATTCATGCAATGATGCTCACAGCCACCTGTTGATAGAAGAAGAAATTTAAAAATTGATAGGTTAGGTCTATATAACACCCAGCTCCAGAAGGTGCTGGTACTCATTTCTTGTGAAGGCTGATTAAACCTTGCCAGAATCTTATTTTGGGGTTTGAAAAAAACACCAAAACGGGAAATCATTTCTGACACTCTAGGTGGGTTTTGAACCGGAGCTCACGGCATGGAATGAAAGCACTCTACCAACTGAGCTATCGACTGGAACACAGCTAACTTCAAAAAGTAAATTTTTAATGATGTTTAACAATAGAAGCTATCGTGATTGTATTCATAATCAATAAACCTTCTGAATATAAAGAAAACATCACTCAATAATGTATATTGGCATAAATCTACAACCATTTTTGCCATTATGGTTTGACAGATGAAGTTTGCTTCCTTTTGCTTTTGATTGTTAAGGATGTTTTGGGTAAGCAAGTAGAAATCTCCCCAAATGATGCTTTTAGCTCCGTGAACGCATCTATTACAAACTATCCAAAAAAATGTACAAAACCAAACAAGGCAGATAGCAGGGGCATGTTCTTGCAAAGTAAGTAAAAAGCCCTCATTGATCGTGGAATGGGATCAAAAAGTAGAATGAGTACTCTACCTCTATCAGCAATGCCGCAAGTCTTTGACCTATGGCAGCCCAGTTCATCGGAGCTGTCTCCGCAATCATCGGCGAAATCACAGACTTGAGGCTTCTCGATGCAATGCTTGTTGGCACATTGGTACTGGGAGAATGGATCACAAGGCTTGGTTCTTGATGCGCACAATGTCATGTTGTTTTCATCCGAACCGTCTCCGCAGTTGTCGATTCCATCACACACCTGATATCTGAAATTAAAAATTGTTCATCTATCAATTGGCATCCTAAAAAATGTAAGAGCAATCTCGGAAACAGAAGAATTGGTAAGATAGAAGCGTGAGCACTGAGTAAGTAACAGTGGCAAAAGCATGCTTGTCAAGAGTTTGATCCAAACCCTTTGGTTCCCTACTTGAAAATGGACCTTTTAAATTTATTGATTTCAAAATGTGGTGCTAAACATTCATGCTGTATGTTTCATAGACAACAAGAAGTACCAATGAAGTAAAGAAAGCTATAAGAAATAGTGGGGTTACCTTGGCACACATCTATGGTTGGCACACTGGAATCTTCTGAGTGTATCACAGTTGAAGTTATCACACAAAGAATGAGCCTCGTCAGAATTGTCACCACAATCATCACTACCATCACACAGATCTGTCTGAGACACACACAAGTTGTTGTCACACTGGAACCTGCAAACAAAACACAATCAATGAGAATCAATAAGCAATAACTTTTTAAATTTTAGTTATTCGATTGTAGTTCTTCTTACCTGCTTTCTGAACAATATCTTCCACCTGGGTATCTTGGTGGGCAGCCAACCTCATCGGAGAGATCTCTGCAGTCTCTGTCACCATCGCATCTGAAGTATGACGCTATGCAATGCCCAGACTTGCATTGGAACGTGCCGTTCTTGCATTGGAATCCACCGCACTCCAGTTCATCAGTGTTATCCCCGCAGTCATCTTCATGGTCACATCTCCAACGTGACGAAATGCACTTTCCATTGTTGCACTTGAATTCAGACTCAGAGCATTCCCTGTATTTGCCTTCACAGTTTGCACGGATCTCATCGCTGCCATCCCCACAATCATCAGCAAAGTCACACATCCATTGCTTAGGAACACACCTGTTGTTATTACACTGCAAATCTGTGTCAGTGTTGCATTTGGGACAATTAGCGGGAAGTTCATCTGAGCCGTCTCTACAGTCGTCTTTGCCATCACAGAACAACCATTTAGGAATACATCTGTAGTTGGATTGACCAGGACATCTCTGCCAACCGGTTGTGCAATTCCTCTGTCTGCACATGTAAGCAGGCTCATCAGAGTCATCCCCGCAGTCATTATCAAAGTCACACATCCAAAGCTTAGGAATGCAGCGACCATTTTTGCAGCTGAACTCCGTATCTGGATCACATGGTCTATTATGACACATTTGAGGATCTTCATCACTTCCGTCTTTACAGTCTGCGTCACCATCACACTTCCAGCTATCCAGAATACATCTTCCGCTTGCCTTGCATTTGAATTCCAAAACAGGGCAGTCGTGCTGGCATTGCTGCTCATCTGAACCATCTCCGCAATCGTCAGTTCCATCACAGATTGTAGCAGACGGAGTACAGTTTGTATTCTTGCACTGGAAGGTGCCAGCTCTGCAATGTCTGACAGGACAAGTGTCTGGTTCATCAGATCCATCTTTACAGTCCTTTTCACCATCACACTTCCAGAACCAAGGTATGCATTTCTCATCTTTTCCTTCACATCTATGTTGGCCGGATGTACAATTAGCAATGCAAGTTTTCATGTCACGTGCAAGATAGAATTGATTGGGGCAAGCGCATTTGTAGCTTGTTGCGCCTTCTTCTCCATAGCCTTCGATGTTCAGATAACTAGATTCAATAGGTGGAGCTATGAGGCACAAGTGAGAGCATCCACCATTGTTATTTCCGCATGGATTTGGATATGTGAGCTGTCTAAGAGGATGACTGATGTGAATGTCATAAGGTCTATGTGTTGTGTTTCTTAATATTTTAAGATCTTTTCCGGTGTACTTATTAGCTTTGCTGATTGCTTTCAAATTCCAGTCAGTCCAGTACAGATAGTCATCAAACAAGGACAAAGCAAACACGTGTGGAACACTAGAGCCAGATAAAACAACATGTCTGTGTCTTCCTTCCAAATCAGCAAATGCAATATAGTCCAAATGAGCATCAGCCCAGTATATTCTGTCGGTGAAATAGTCAATGGTAAGTGCATTAGGCCAGGCAATGTCATCTTCCCAAGTTAAAATTCTTGTCAAATTCGAGCCGTCCATTCCAATCTTAGCAATGTAAGCTTGCAAGTGCCAAGATGTGAAGTACAAATATCCGGTACCAGGATGAACAACGAGAGCTCTAGGGTCAGCAATTCCGGTTTTCAGGGTCTTACGCTTTGTGCCATCAAGTTCAGCAACGTCAAGATTCTTAGAATGCCTATCAAGCCAGTATAACTTTCTTCCGATCCAATCAACACCAATACCTTCCAAGCCATGTGAGTCGTGCCTGATCACTGCTTCCTTTTCTGGATTGGCAGCCAAATAATCAGCACGGTAAATAGTTTTAGCCGTCACGTCACAGAAGTACATCTTGTTTTCTTTGTTATCAAAATCTAATGCAACGACATTCATCAAGTCCTGATGCATTAAATTATAAACTTTGGCGTCAACTGACATGTTTCTGACGTAATACTTATTGGTGAAGATAATCCACGGTTCTGTTTTGTCAATTCTTTTACATGTGTGTTCATCAACTTGTCTCTCGTAATATTTGTCATTGCATTTACAATAGTAACCTCCTGGAGTGTTGGAACAATATTGAGAGCATACTCCAGGTGTTTCCAGACATTCATCTATATCTGAGCAAGCTTTCCCATCTGCGAGAAGTTTGTACCCTTGATTGCAGTCACAGTAATAACCAGTTAGAGTATCAATGCACTTGTGTCCACATTGATGGATCTCCACTTTGGCACATTCATCCACGTTACAGTGCAACGGCTCATCAGATTCATCCGTGCAGTCTGCCACTTTATTACAAACAAGCTGATAGTCAATACACTGTCCATTTGTGCATTGGAACTGACCAGTTGGGCAAGTGGAATTCTCCTTTTTACAATTCACTTCATCTGATTTATCCCCACAGTCATCTTCTCCATCGCACTTGTATTGATTCCTGATACATTTGAAGTTCTGGCATGTGAATTCCAACGTTGAGCATGTTTTGTAGCGAGCGTTACATTGTTTGCCTTCATCGGAACCATCTCCGCAATCATTGTCGTGATCACACAACCAACCTTTGTTGATGCATCGACCATTGGTGCAAGTGAATTGGTCTTCTTGGCAAGGTTGAGGAGTAGCACAATGATGTAATGTAGCATTCTCATCAGCTCCATCCACACAATCTGGATCTCCGTCACAGAGCCATTTCTTAGGAATACACTGTGATCTTCCCCAAGATTTGTTTTCTTCACAAGTAAACTCAGTTTCAGCATCACATTTTCTTTCATTACACTGATGTCTGTCATCTTCATCACTGCTGTCCAGACAATCATTATCACCATCGCAAATATATATCCTTGGAATACAGTTACCGTTGTCGCATGTAAAGAGATCTCCAAAGCAGGTTCTTCCTTCTGACCTGCAATATTCTGGGGGCTCATCAGATCCATCTCCGCAATCATCGTCTCCATCGCAATACCAAGTGGCAGGAATGCATCTATGGTTGGGGCATCTAAAGCTGTTTTGAGGACAAGTTCTCTGAGCGCAATGTAGAGGATCTTCATCAGAATTATCACCACAATCATTATCTCCATCGCACAGCCAATAAGGTTCAACGCAAATGTTTGTTTTCTCACACTTGAGATGATTGGTTGGGCAAGTTGTGTTTCGTGGGCACCGTTCATGAGTCTCATCAGAGGTTGTGTTATCCTTGCAATCATTCACTCCATTGCAGACTTGGTTCATTGGTATACAGCGGTTATTGGCGCAGGTAAATTCTCCATCCGCGCAAGGTGGATAGGTACAGCCTTCTTCATCGGAATTGTCTTTGCAGTCATTCTCATGGTCACACTTCCAAGATTTGAATATGCAGCGACCGTTGGCACATCTAAACTCATTGGGAGAACAAGAGTGGAATGTGCAATACTTTGCGTCTTCATCTGAATTGTCCCCGCAATCATCATCCCCATCACAAGCCCACATTCGACTGATACATTTACCATTTGCACAGTAAAATTTGCTTGAATCACAAGACAAGTTCCTAGCAACACACATTCTACCCTCGTTTACAAGCTTGGAGTTGTCATCACACCTGCACTCTGCAGTGTTGTTAAGACCAGGATGACAGCTTTGAGCGCATCCACCATTATTCTGCTTGCATGGATTTGATTGGCAGACTTGTCGAGTTGTGCTGTAGACATGAATATCTCTAGGAGAGTCTTCCAGTCGTTTCACAATTTCTATCATATTTGCCCCGGTATGTTTCTCAGCTCTGTAAACACCTCGCAACTGAAGATCAGTCCAATAAATGTAATTTCCAAACACTGTAATTGCAAACGGATAAATTGTCGCTGATACTAAAACTTCTCTCTCTTTTCCATCAAGAGTGGATCTTTCTATCTTCTCTCTAACGGCATCAGTCCAGTACAACATGGATTCTTCATAATCAATTGTAAGTCCGCTAGGTTGCGATAAGTCTTTGTCGATGACAGCTTTTTTCATTGATCCTGCCATCGTTGTGCGGTAGATCTTTCCTGAGGTGCCAAAACGTCCCCAATCTGTGAAGTATAGAGTTCCATTGCATGGATGTAGAACAATTGCTCTGGGTCTATCAACTCTTGCAATCATGATCAGCTCACTTCCGTCAATGTTCATGGCATAAATAGAGTTGTTGGAGCTGTCAGTCCAGTAGATCTTCTTCTGGGTCCAGTCATAAGCGATTCCTTCAGGATTGATTCCTTTGTTGATGATGTTTTTCATATTGCTAGCTGACGGTGCATTTCCGGGCATCCACCCAATTTTAGCCCAAGGTCTGATCTGAGTGAAGAATATTTTATTATCAGCATAATCAAAATCTATTCCCACAACATTGGTTAGATTGCCAATGGGTTTAAATGGCACACCAGTTGATCTAGGGTCTAAATTGACACCTCGGATTTCTGTTCGCGTTGCAAACACAAGATATTCATTGACAATTTCACATTTCTTTGAGTCAGTCGGAGAAATGTGGCCAGTGGCGCATTCACATTTGTGTGGCATCCTTCCCAAACCATAATCAGGTGGGTAACTGAAGCAAAGTTGGTCGCATCCTCCGTTGCCTAATTTTCTGCACGGATTGTTTTCATCAGAAGGTTGATTGGTCAAGTCAAAGATTGAGATGTCTCTCAATTTTTGGAGATTTGTTCTGACCTTTTCAGGCAATGTTGTATTTCCTGGTAGCTTAGATGCTTTGTACACTGTTTGAAGGTTTCTGTCAACCCAATATACATCTCCCATATGAACAGCAATTCCCATTGGATTGGGAAGATTTCTTCTGATGACTTGTCTGTTCCCCCCACTGTATGAAATCTTTTGAATCATGTCAAGTTTGGAGTCCACCCAATAAACATCATGTGTCAACATATCAACAGTCAAATCTCTAGGATTAGAAATGCCAGAGGTCACAACTGGATTCCAATTGCTTCCATCTAAATAAGCTTTCCCAATTCTTGGGTACTGACCATAGTCAATCCAGTAGAGCAGTCTTTTCAGTGGATTCACAGCCATTTCTCTTGGAGCATCAGTTGTTGTTTTGACAAGGACTTTTCTGTTTGAACCATCAAGCCAACAGATTTCCAAATAATTTTCATGTGGGAACACATTAGTGAAATACAGGTTACCAGACACCCAATCAATTGTAAGACCTCTGATTCCATTGCTTCCAATGCCGTCCTTGATGATGTGTTGAAGCTCAGTGCCATTGGGACGCACTCTGAATATTCCGTTCCATTGACCTCTGTTGAATTCAACCCAATAGATCCAGTTTTCTATGAACAAGACATCAACATGCAAGATATGATGACCTGGACCAGTGATTGGGACCATTGCTTCTGCACTATCCTTCAAGCTGTATCCTCTAGTCATGTCTAATTGTGAAACAACAGCAAATGATTTGTATGGCACACAGTTTACATCATTTTCCTTCTTGTATCCAATAGAGCAAGCACACACTCTGTTCCCACCTTCACTAGGAATACAAATCTGTTCACAGCCTCCATTTGATTGCATGCATGGATGATTTATCATCTTCCTCTTCTGGAAAATGGTCATGGATTTCAAGTCACTCTCATTGTCAAGAATATTCTTAAGATTATCTCCGTTAGGCAAGTCCACCTTGACAATCTTTTCGTACGACGGATCCAAAATATACAATCTGTAATCTAAGACAGCCAATGCTTTAGGATGTCCAATATCATTTCCTTCAGTCAACAGGGTTCTCTTGTTGAGACCTTCTGTTGAAATCACAACCACTTGGGCAGGGAATCTTGTGCTGTAGTAGAGAAGTTTCTTTTCAATGTCAATTGTGATGGCTTCAGGCCTATCAATGTCATTCAACAAAACCATTGGTTTTGTTCCATCCATGTTGACTTTTCCAATCTTAGCTGGCACTCCAAATCCACCTTCGTCAGTCCAGTATAATTTCCTGAAACAAACATTTAAAACATAAGTCAAATCATCATGTGTTAGAGCATTTAATAAATATGCATTCAAATCAAAGCAATCTTACCCTTCTGTGGGATCCAGACACATGGCATGAGGTCTTGCAACTGAAGTAACGTTTCCATCATTTGCCAAGATAATACTTCTATGCTTCACTTTCCCGTCAACCCTCACAACTTCAATATTACTGGCAATCTTGTTTCCCAAATACAGATTTCTTCCCAGCCAATCAAAGGCAATGGTAGATGGAGCACCAACAATTCCTGTATCAGGTCCAAAGAATTCAGTTCTGTTGCCGCCACCATATGGAGTGGAATACAGAGTGCAATTCTCATCATCTTCACTATCTCCGGCAGTAGATTGCAGCCAGTAGAGTTGGTGAGCTTGTCTGTCATAGTCAAGCTGTGAGCCTCCTTGTAATCCAACAACCGGCGCTAAAAGTCCTGCCTTCCCGGCTCCATCCAAAGATACATCCACAATTTGTGTTCCGCGTAAGACCATCAAGTAAGCAGTTTCCTCTGTAAACAAAAACAATTACAATGAAAAAATGAACATGAATCTGGTATTTGGTGATGGTCAGTTACAAGTGATTTAATTTGTTACCTTCTGTGCAGCGACCATCTGTTTGCAGTCTAAATCCTGGTTTACAGATGCAAGTATATCCTGGATTAGGATTCGGACTCAAAAGACACAAATGCTGGCAAGGAGCTGTCGTACAAGGCGATGTGTAGGTTGGTTGAAGAGATGGATGATGTACGTGAATAGACAAAGGCTGAGAAATCAAATGAGAAACGACAGTTTGATTGTCTCCTTTGAATTTATGGGCTGACAAGACTCTATTTAGTTGACGATCAGTCCAGTATAAAGTCTCTTCGAATAGTGTTAGTGAATGTGGATGCAGCAAGTAGTGACTGTTGGCCAAGACTTGTTGTCTTCCTGTTCCATTGTAGTAGCAGAAATCAATGAAATCCAATTTGGAATCTGCGAAGTAAACTCTTTGTGTCGCCGTATCTAAGGTCAAACCATTCGGCCAGTAGATTTTGGTGTTGATGATTGTTGATCTTTGTGTTCCGTCCATTCCGACTCTTTCAATCCTAGGATTCTCTCCCCAGTCTGTCCAGAACATCCATCTCGCACCTAGTGCCGGATCTAGACACATCCCTCGAGGTTGTGTAATGTTTCCACTTAACAAAGCTGTCCTAGCTGATCCATCTTCTTTGGCAACTTCAATCGTATTCAGCTTGCTGTCCAACCAATAAAGGTTACCTCCAATCCAATCATAAGCCAGTCCTTCAACCAAATCTAAACCAGTAGAAATAACAGTCTTGGATTCGCTTCCTCTGTCCAGTCGAGCGATGATTTTGAGTTTCATATCTGACCAGAAGATGGTTCCCGTGTGCATGTTTGAAGCAGTAGCAACAACGTTTTCCACGTTGATTGGCACTCTTTCAAGACCCTGCTCTTTGAGATCCGATACAAGAATGGAATGTCTGTTTGATATGATGAGGAAAGCTGATGAATGGTTGACCGCCTTGCAAGAATGCTTATCAGGGCCTAGTATGTATCCATCAATGCAGGAACAGTGATACGATCCTTTGGTGTTGGTGCAAGTTTGAGAGCAAAGTCCAGGTGGATTACATTCATCCATATCTTTGCACGTGTATCCATCGGTTTGCAATTCTTCTCCAACTGGACAGAGACACAGAGCTCCGCTTGGTGTTTGCTTGCATGTGTTTGAGCATAGACCACTTTGGTGCTTGCATTCCGCCAAATCGCATCCAGGACCTGCAAAAAAAGAAATCATATAATTATTAACCGTTACTATATTTTAAAGTTTGAAAGTCAATTTTCCAAAGTATAGCAAGAATGTTGATGTTTTTTAGGGTTTGTTGGTTTACTCAGTGAAATTTCATTGTATATTGTACACAAATTATTAACAAATTGAAAAATAAATTAAAATTTATTTGAAATTAAAAATATATATATATATATATGTTTTTTTAAGCTTGGAACGTGTTCGCCTTTGCTTCTGAGAATGCTTTCTTAGGCGAAAAGGTTTGAGTTTAACAAATATAAATATTTAAATTTAATTAAAGCTTTGTTTAGAATACATTTTAAAAAATTATGAATTATTTTATATCCAAGGATATTAATGATGCACAAAAGTTTGCTCTACATATAAATGCATCTTTTTAGTCTACTAACTCCAAACAGGAATGTAATTTTAACAATTTAACATGTTTCAAATGCTTTACCTTCATCGGCGCCGTTGGGGCAGTCTGTCTTGCCGTCGCAGACCTGCGTCATGTTGACGCACCTGTTGGTCACGCCGGGGCACAGCCACTGGTTGGCGGCGCAGCGGAAGGGGGGCGCCACGCATGCGTGCAGGTGGCTCTCGTCCGAGTTGTCCCCGCAGTCATCCTTGCCGTCGCAGATGTACGCCTTGAACACGCAGTTGGTGTTGTTGCACTTGTAGAAGTTGGCCGCGCAGTCAATCTGGCCGCAGGAGGCCGGCTCGTCGGAGTGGTCATCGCAATCAGGCGTGCCTGGAATGTGGCCATGGTTTGAATCAAAAATACAATCTAACAATATGAAGATAAAACCTATTTCAACCTTTAAATTTCATGAAGGAAATAACTTCAAAAAGGTGAAACACGTCACAAATGAAATTTGCACTATAACTGATCATTAAATAATTAATATTAATATGAAATATCGGATTTAGGAATGAAGTTGGTTCATTATTAAATCAGCACCTAATTTACGCTTAGAAAACAAAGACAAAATCAGCTCAGTGTGTGGGTAACATTGCCATCTATTGAGATGAACTCAAATCAAAAACAAAAATATAGCAATTGTTGTAATTCCTAACAAGATTATAACCTAACCTCGAGGGTACATAATCATATTAAAAATTGTGATGTCTTAGAATCAATTCATCCCCAATCATTGTGCAAGAAGATTGCATCTTGAAGAAGTTGGCTATGATGCCAACGGAATCTCGAGAATGATGTAAGTTCTCCCCCAACAGGTTAATTATTATCATTTATTGGATTCCTATTTCTTGACTTCTAGGTTGATAAAATGGTTCCCTTTACCAATGTCACCAGTGTTTTAGGGAAGATCAGCAAAAGTTGCAAGATGTATGTTCAATTGAGGTTTGGATTTTAATTTGTATGTACACATGCAGTGCTTGTAAGCGCAAGCTTATACGTGTCTGTTTGTGGGCATGTAATCTTATAAATAAATTTTAAATATTAATAATATATATTTACAACTTAGATTATAGAGATTATTATTATATTGGAAAGAACTGTCTTCGATGAGTTATTATTAAATTCAAGTTCTCACCATCGCAATGCCACGTCCTCGGTATACATATCCCCGACGAAGCGCACTGGAACTGATTCTCCGTGTTGCACTGATCTGGCGCGATAGACGGGCAACCCAGCTCGTCACTTCCGTCGTTGCAGTCGGGGATCCCGTCACACTTGTACGTCTCCTGGATGCACTGCCGCAGGTCGGCACACTTGAACTGGTTGGCCAGGCAAGTGATGGGCGGGCAGTCAACTTCGTCTTGCTTGTCGAAGCAGTCGTCGTCGCCATCGCAAACCCAAGACTGGGGAATGCAGTGGCCGGTGCGAGGGCATGTGAACTGAAAAGTACAATAAAAAATGAGATTTTAATACAGACAAAATTCTTTCACAAGCCTAAATGAGATATGGTAAACAATGTGGGTTGAAAATTATTGTAAATGATTAACATTATTGAGTTACGACTCATAAATTGACAAAACCTTTTCTTATGTATTTAAAAACAGACCGTCTTGTACAGAAGAATGGGTTTCTCAACAGAGGCCTTTCACAGCCGGCGTTTGAAACTGAAGAGTTTCTTTCCGGGATCTATTGGAGCTAGAGCTTCCAGATGTGTCATCCATATCTGAAGAAGTCTATCGCAGATATGGGCAAAACATCCAGAATCTCTAATAGACCACGGTATTGGTTCTCAGAAATTACTTTACAGCTGGGTTCCCAATGTTTTGATGAAGTCATGCTGCTTTGTCATAGAGGATACACGTCTCCTGATTCAACGAAACCTTCTTGTCTCTACAAAATGGTTTGTAATGTCATTTTTGAATTCTACACAAAATGTCTTTTTCTTCTTCGAACAGCCCGATTAGAGCATGGGCCTCCTTCAACCTCTGCCTCCAACTCCCCATATCGTCCAATGCTGTTATCCAGTGTGAAAGCATGTAAAAGCACATGTAAAAGCAATGGAATATCTAACGTCCTTAATTCTAATAAAATTCATTTCATCACATTCAAACTTCAAAGACTATTCTAACACTCTTTTCACATAGAAGACATTCTGTATGATTTGTCAATGTTTTTTTCTATACGGTGCAGAATCGAGGTCTAATAGTAAATAGAGATGTATAATGGCTTTCAAATGGTTAGTTTGTCGATCCATGGACAAACCATATTGACTTTGTGCCGTATGAAAAAGAGGTAAGACTATTAGTTTTACCTGGAAGTAGGCGCAAGTTTTTTCAGCGCAAAAATCTCCTTCATCTGAGCCGTCGCCGCAATCATTCTCCGAGTCGCATTTCCACGTGTTGGGCACGCATCTGCCGTTCTCGCACTGGAACTGCGAAGCTCCGCACGTGACGTTTACGCAGCCTGTCTCATCAGAAAAGTCGCCGCAGTCATTCTCAGAGTCGCACTTGAAGTTGATGGGAATGCAGCGAGAGGATTTGCATTGGAATTCATTGGATCCGCACGTGGGTTCTGAAAAGTAATATTAAATGATTAAATGCATA
The DNA here is from genome assembly GCA_951799405.1 of Agapetus fuscipes. NCBI lineage: Eukaryota > Metazoa > Arthropoda > Insecta > Trichoptera > Glossosomatidae > Agapetus > Agapetus fuscipes. Next base: position 11,465,588 of record OX637357.1, on the reverse strand, counting down.
TTTAATAATAAATAAGTTGTGTTTCTGTTTATCCATATCCGATTTGCAAATTTTTACTGTCTAGCTGTTTTATTAATTTTCTAAAATAAGATGGATCGTCTAATGCCAACCAAAATACTGAGAGAGACAGTTTTCCCTTTTGGAACAAAAACAGTTTAGTATTGCTTTGGTATTGAAGAAACCCCCAAAGTAAGATATTATGATTCAAAATAATCTAATGTTTTGAATGCAGGCCTCCTGTTGAATTAAAGAGAATCTTTACCCATAGAAGGATTGAATTGCTTCAATTGTCACAATTTTTTTGTTAATTTTTAAATGTAACAAAGCTTGTATGTATCGCACGTTTAATAATAAAGAGCAATAACTCAAAAAACAAGAATGTTGGGAAATCACGTTTGAAGTTCAGACAACCAGTACAACTTGTATGGGATGAAAAAGGCGTCCAATGTTTTATCTCGGTCATATTCGTCCAAATTGAACGGCTGTCGCATTCTACCTATTCTTCTCGCATTGTTCTTGCGTTTTATTACAAAATCTCGATTTTCCGAATTTTCGAGTTATTGCTCTTTATTATTAAGCGTGCGGTATGTTTTAAGAAATAAATGCTTTCGTTTTATTTGCTCTTAAACATTATTGAAGGATCTTCCTCTTCTTGAAGTTTCAAATAACATACTCAGATTCATCAATAAGACATAAATCAAAATAAAATTATTTTGGAATGTATTTCTTTATGAAATATTCATGATTCTTAATGGAATCAAATACTAGCAAACAAAATTTTTATGCATATGTAAAAAAAATGTACTCACTTGTGCAGTTTTGTTCTTCATCGCTGTTATCCAGGCAATCATTATCTCCATCACAGACCCAGCTCTTGGGTATACATCTCTGGTTATCGCAAGTGAAGTCCCAACTGTTGGGGCAAGGCTGCACAGGCGGCTCAGAATTAGGATCCAAAACACACTTCTTCTCATCCTCGGCCAACTTTTCCCCGTAAGGACAAGCGCACTTGGCTGTGAGAGCGTTTGTAATATTATTCGGCACAGCAAAGCATATCTTATCACAGCCTCCACTGTTGATCGAACAAGGTTGCATTTGATCAATTTTTTGTATGGACTGACTATACACTTTAACGCCGTACAATCTATTGGTTTGAGGCTCTCTAACCATTGTCTCTTCCTGCTCTCCTGTCAGTTTATGCAGCCGAATTATAGCGTCCAATCGCCAATCGGTTATGTAAATGAATTCTTGATGCACCACGATTGAAAACGGATGACGGATCAGTCTTGAATTGACTGTTTTGATGTCGGTTCCGTCCAAGCTTGAATGTTGAACGTGATCTAACAGAGCGTCGCACCAGTACACCCTGTCAGCTTCGAAATCAATTGAAAGTCCATTGGGCCATCCCAGAGTAACATTTTTAAACACTATTAAGCCACTCCCGTCAGAATTTGCTCTGCTTATGTTTGCAGGTCTGTCCCATTCGGAGAAGTATAAAAATCCTTTGTTGGGATGAACAACGATAGCTCTTGGTCTCTTCAGATTTTTCAAGAGCGTTCTTCTGTATGTTACGTTACGCGTCGACAAGACATTTAAAGTTCCTTTGCGTGAATCAATGTAATACAAGTTCTTCGAAACCCAATCCACTGCTAAACCTTCAACGCCTTCGTTTTGCGACGCCAGAACGATTTCTCTTGAAGTTCCATTTCTGTGCACTCGGTAAATCACATCCTGTAAGACATCCGAGTAGTAGATGTGCTCATCGTTAGCGTCAAAGTCCAAACCGACGAATCTGGCTCTTCTGGAAACAACAGGTAAGATTGCATCGCTGAAACCTTCGATAACAGGATGCAGCACTTTTCCTTTGATGAATCTTTGTTGCGAATACATTAAGAACTCTTCGACAAGAGCGCAATTCCTCAAATCCGTTTCTAACCTCCATCCGATACTGCAAGCACATCTGTAACCTAAACCTGCTCCTTGAATCGCAGTTACTATGCACATTTGAGCACAACCTCCGTTGTTGTTTCCGCAAGGATTATTTGCGTATTGCTGCTTCAACCCGTGTATGACTTTAATTGCTTTTGGGTCTCGCAAGTCTTTCAGCTTGAAGATTGACTGTATGCTGTTGGCGCCTTCGAATTTGTCGACTGAATTGATGCCTTGCTTGGTGCCGTCGGACCAGTATATTCTGTTTTCGAATAGAGCTAGTCGCGATGGACTCGGTACAGGAGTTCCACGTAAAACTAGGAATCTGTGTTGTCCTTCGTAGTCCACAGTTTCTATGTAGTCTAATAGGGAGTCACACCAAAAGACTCGTTTGGCAATGATGTCGACGGTGATTCCTGACGCTTTGTATGCGGCTTCTGATACAATTGATTTGGCGTGTGTTCCATCCATGTTGGCTCTAACGACCTGAAATAAAAAGTTAAAAACATGTGGAAAAATATGAAATTGTAGGTTTCTACTTAAACAATGAAAAAAAAATGTTAAATTGGCAAATATTTATCTACAATCTAAGTTTGAAAAGTATGTGAAAAATTAATATAAAAACTTCATGAATTTACTCAAAAAGATATACTAACATATTCATTACTAGATATTTGAAAAAAAGTATTGCAGCTCTTGCTTTTTACCCTCACAACCCGACAGTGAAACGTCGGTTAAAGGTTAAGGTACAAAATCATACCATAACAATATTCAAATCCACTATTTGGTTAGCTATTCTGATTGAAAATGTCCATAGTTGAAATAAATATAGGTAGATTAAATACAATATAAAAAGATGTTTACCTGACTGCTGTCTGCAATAAACATGTAACCTAAAGTCGGATCCAAGGCCAAATCTGAAGGACTGGTGAGATTTGAACCAAGAACTATGGCATGTCTTCTTCCATCCAGCTCAAAAACATCTATTTTCTGTCCGACTGCATCCGCGACATACAATTTGTCTCCAACCCAATCAACAGCCAAAGCCACGGGAGACCAAGTGCCAGGAATTGTGATATCATTGTCAGAATATGTCGGAATACCAGCTGGAGTGTTTAACGATTGTATATGCACCTGAAAAAGTAAAAAAAAAACATCATTTGTATCCTGAAATTGGTCAAAAAAGAGATTTCATTTGAATTTTGACATTTGCCACCATTTTATAATGCTAACAAAACGTTGGGATTTGGGTAAGGGATTGGGTTTGGGATTTGGGTATGGGATCAGGATTTGGGATTGATATTTGGGATTGGGTTTTGGGTATGGGTTCGGGATTTGGGTATGGGATCGGGATTGGGATAAAGGTATGGGATCGGGATTGGGATTTGGGTATGGGATCGGGATTGATATTTGGGATTGGGATTTGGGTATGGAATCGGGATTTGGGTTTGCGAAGTCTATGGATATTTGAATTTGGAATTAGAGTATGACAAAAGCAAACAGGCAAAAAAGTTGTAATGAAAAAACCTATATAGAAAAAAAGTAACAGAAATTAATACTTAATTTTCTTTAAAACTTATTTTAAAAACATTCAATTGATTTTTTTTGGCATTAATTTCACTGATGCATTTAAATAAGTACAAATTTGTTCAATTTGAAACTAAATACTTGTTTTTTTTTAAGAAAAATATTCCATGTTTCTTTTGTTCAACTGTACATTGTTTTTTAAATTTATTATTGTAATGGCTTCAGGTGAAATAAAAAAATTCAGCCAGCTCCAAAAACTGGGTAGGTACATAAAAAAATATTAAAAACAATGTACCTACCCACACTTTTTTTTTTATTCCAAATTCAAAAATATTTTAAATGCGGTATTCTTTTGTTTAATTTAAATTTTATGGCTATTCAAGAATAAATAACATTTAATGCAACACTTTTGAAAATGACAAATTTTATACATAGCTAGTTCAAAAAATTCTTATTTCAAAAGCACAAGGAAATAAACAAAAGTAAATAGAATTTTGGCAGATTTCTTCTTGATTTAATTTACTTTTTTCAATGAAATATGTTTTAATGTAAAAATTTACTCACTTTTCTTGTCTTTGTGTCGGACCAAAACAACAGATTCTTTTTATAATGGAAATCCAGTCCAGCAGCGCCAGTTGTGTTTGCTATGAGCCTGACGGTATGGCCTTGTGTGTCCATGGAAAGGACGGCTTTCTCGTGAGCGAATACCAGTTGGGGCCGAGTCTCAGGGGGAGCGACACACTTGGAGCCCCCCAGTAGAGTATAGCCGGGGGCACAGGAACAATTATAACCTAGAAAAGAATTTTGGATATTTTTAATCATGATATTACAGGTTAGAGTTTATTTATGTATATTTTTTGTATTCAATCATATAGTTAGTTCCTATCTGCGATATCCAATCTAATCTAAGTTGCAAAGATATGTAACATTGGGGATTCGCATTACATGCATTCTCACAAGCAGACACGTACAAGTTCGCACTTGGGCATGCCGCATGTGAACCTACAACATTAAAACCCTCTGGTGTAGGTATGTCCAAATCTCAAATGGACATACACCCTGCAACTCTTGCCGACTTTCCCTGAAACAGGGGTGACATTGGCAAAGTGAACCATTTTCTACAGATAAGTCCACATAAATATTGCCAAAAAATAGATTTTCATTGAATACCTAAGTACTATTTGTTAGATTGCGTATTTATTTAGCAAGTTGATTTGAAAATCTTGGTTTCATAAGTAAGATTGTAAATGAAATATGAAAACATTTTACTAATGTCCAATTATTGCAGATATGAACAATGCAGGTTGATTAAAATAAAAAATAAAATATTTTGCAAGAATCTATACTTGAGTGATTGCATTAAATATGAGTTGTAACTGTTTATAATTCTTTGCAACATAATAATAGATTGCAGGTATATTAAGTACACTTTTGGAAATGGATTGAAGCATTTAGAACCCATGAGAGACAGGAATCAGTGCAGGCACATCCGATTCAATGAGGAACTGCACGGCATCTACAAAGTCTCCCGTTTCTTAAAGCAGATAAAATTGGAAAGATTGAGATGGGATATTCATACGCGTTGGATGCCACATTTGAAATTGAAGACTACGGGGAATGAACAAGGAATGTCTTCTTCTTCTTCTTTTTCTTTGTGGCGGATTCCCGCATTCAGCAGGGGCGCCAGTGTCAAGTTGTTTGATGTAGGGATTGGGAAAGATGGGAATAGCTGAGGAAGAGTAATTTGCATTCATATGCACAGATTATTCTTTAAACCTGCGGCTAGCGGAGGGACCGGCACGAAAAGAGGGATATCAACAAAGTAAAAACAGTAAACAAAAAGTGGAAGTAGGTAATTAATTTGTACATTGACAGGCAGAAGATGAGATTGAAATCAAACTGACTTGGATAAAATAGTTTATAATTTTCTATTGTTCTGAGAAATGAATTTCAGGAGAAGAAGGGTGATAGGTTTCGAATTAAGTGATAAAAGATAAGAAATATTAATGGGGTAATGTATGAGAATGCTAGTTCTCAAAAAAAGAAAATAAAACTGGTTCAGATTGGTAGAAAATCAAGGAATGTCAATTGAAGAACATTTTGAGCAAATCAAAATTATAAATTTGAAAGTCTGTATTTCTGCCTGTCACAAAGAACCGGAAATACCACCATAAACTGTGATAGTGATTGTTGTTGCATTACAAATTTTGCAGAGCTTTAGATACACACAGATGGCATTAGTAGATTATTTTCTTATTTCTGCTATCATACCTTGTTTTTCCCCTGTAGTCTTCAATTCATAGAACAAATTTGTTTTAAATCCAACTAATATTATAAATTTAGGCGAAAACTGTTAGACATATTTAAAATAAAATAATAAAAAAGTGAATTAAAACAGTATATTTATTTGATTAATTAATTAATATTATAAATGATTGAGTTTTGTTACCGCCATCTCTATTGGTGCACAGCTGATCGCAGAAGCCCCACTCGGCGCACTCGTCCCTGTCGGTGCACGTCCTGTTGTCTGCACTGATGACGCCCCCGGAGGGACATGAGCAGGCGCCCCCACTCAGGGACGCGATGCACTTGTACTCACAGCCAAGCGAGGGACACGAGGCAGTCGCTGAAAAATAGAAGTCGGACAGATCAATGAAAGATGGAAATTATAGTACAGACATGCATGAATTAAACTGTAACTAAGCTACACATATGGAGCAACTCGTTGTCCCTGAAGGGGTAACCTTAAATAACAATTGACTCAATATGCATCCCTGTCTGACACCTAAAAGCTTTGTCAAACAGGAAGCGTTTTTAATGCACATCAAGGCAGCAGCGCTAAAACGCTGAACGTCAGGTACTTTGTATTTGAATGACTTCAATGCTATTCAGCCGACATCACTCAGACTCATTAAGATAAGTTTTTGCTGCTTTACACATTACACAGCAAAATCCTGTCACTTAAAAGCACTGTTTATTGTATAAAACATTTTTACTTTTGACTTCAAAATAATGCCCAGCATAAAGAAGATTCTGCAATAAAACATAACCCGACGCCACATCCGGACGTCACCTTAATGTGCCATTTTCTGATGGCATGCGTGTGCAATTTGACAGAACTGTAGACAGTACAACACAGAGTAGCATTACAACGCGACGCAAGAGGAAGACGTTTTAACGCCTTGACGTGCCTTAAAAATGCTTTCTGTTTGATGAAGCCTTTAGTGAATTATTACCATTTATTTAATATTCTCCTCATCTGCTCCTTCTTCACAATCCTGTCACAGAACTGTGTGACAGCTTATTTTTACTTACTTACTTTACTTTTTTACTATTCATCATAAGTGAATAACAATGGACTCAGTATGCATCCCTGTCTGACACCTAAGTGAATCATCATTTAACGTTATACTTACAGCAAGCTGTCTCCTCGTCTGCTCCGTCCTCACAGTCCTTCTTGCCGTCACAGAGCTGGGCTTTAGCGATGCACCTCGGTGTGCCCCCAGGTCCTCCCTTGGGGCAAAGGAACTTGTTGTCGGGACAGGCGATGGCCGTGCAGTTGGCTTCATCGGAGCCATCGGCGCAGTCGTGGTAGCCATCGCAGTGGAAGGTGGCCGGGATACACAGGGCGTTGGCGCAACGGAACTGTCCAATATGGCACGGAGGGAAATCTGAAACATTAGATATGTGTACACATAAGTCGTACTGATTTGTTTTCAAAATTACGCATGATAAGAGAGCGGCCATTTTTGTGTGTGTCACACGGGCCCTCTCCAATCACGGATCTATAATCTTAAGTTGCAAAGCTATGTAAACATTTAGTATTCATATTAAATGCATGTCCACAAACAGACAAGCGTAAGGTCACATTTATAAATGGTGCATGTGAATTTACAAATGAAAATCCAAACCTCAAATGAACATAAACCCTGCACCGACCTTCCCTGAGACAAGGGTGACATTGGGAAAGTTAACTATTTTTTACAGTATCAGGTAGGTCAGTCTCATAACAACATATAACTTATAAGTCACGAATAAGACTTTAAAACGAGATGTTGTGCCTTAATAATAATAATTATGAGACTGGATATTTTCTTTCCGGGATCTGTTGCCATCGTCTATTGGAGCTGGAGTTTCCGGGTGCTTCACCCATGTCTGCAAAGGGCTTCTTCATTGTAATATTGATAAAACTATTAGTAAAACTGTCTTTGCGAAGAAGCCCATCGCAGACATGGGTGAAACGTCCGGAAGCTTCAGCTTTGATGGAGAACGTCGACGTATCTTAGGAAGAAACTCTCCAATGCTACCATAGTAATACAGCAGGCAAACGCAAAACGCAACTAAGCTACACATATAGTGTAACTTCTTGCCGCGTTCTCCCCGAAGGGGTCGCATGTGGCGAGTTGAACCCATTTATTTTTACAGGTAAGGGGGCCGGCCTTACGCCAACCACTTCAATTGAAGTGGTGTTTTCCTAGCTCCCGAGATAGCTGGTAGGTACTTATTTCTTGTGAAGGCTGAGTAAACCTTGCCGGTATTGTTATTTTGGAGGTTTGAAATAAACACGGAAACGGGAAATCATTTCTGACACCCTCGCGCTCGGTGGGATTCGAACCCGAGCTCACGGCATGGAATGCAAGCACTCTACCACCTGAGCTATCGACCGGTTGTAATACAGCGGGCAAACGTCACAATTTTTCACGGCCCCTTTCTGTTTGAGATAACATTAACAAAACAAACATTCTAATTTGTTTAAATGGCCACGTTTGGACTAGATATATTCACTATAGAACGACGCACCTAGATCAAGGTCACGTGTCAGTACCCCACGTATAAAACTACGTTTTACGCGTTTACCAAAAATGTATGGAAACTAAAACAGCGCCACTAGCGTGCGTGTTAGTTTGCATATATTTTTTGACAAACGCAATACTAGAGTTTATCAGGAGAGTTCACCTAATTCAAAACAAGTTTGAATATTATCATGATTTAAATAGCGGTACAATAACACGAGTACAAAACTTTACGGTCAAACTCAAGCGTGGCGTTTATCATAAAATGTACCTACTGAAACTGAAATAGTCCATCTGTTGGGCGTTTTACTTTTCCTACAATTTTGGTAAAACGCTATAGTTCATGTTTTATACTTGGGTAAAGTTTACGCGCCTAACTAAATGGAGGGAAATATATGGATACAAGTAGGTACTTGATATGAAAATTATCATTTATGGCATAGACTATGCGTTACATAAAGAATAAATCTATAAAAGAAAGGGAAATAAGCTATACGTATAAAGCAACTTATTACCGCGTTGACCCCGTAAGGATCACATGTGACATGTGGAACCTCTTTATTTTCACATGTTAGGGGGCCGGCCTTACATGAACTACTTCACTTGGTTTTCCAGCTCCCTACGGGACTGGTACTTATTGATTGTGAAAGTTGAGTACACTTTGTCGGTATTTTTTTTTTTGGGTTTGAAATAAACACCGAAACGGAAAATCACTCGTGGCAACTTTGGAGGGGATCGAACCCTGCCCAAATGGCATGAAACGCAAGCGTCCTAACAACTGAGCTATCGACTGGACAGTAAGTATTAAAAATGGTTATTTTTTAATTTGGATCTTTTTTTCGGCGAGCAAACGTCAGTTTTGTATGGGACTACCGTCCTTAGCAACCAATAACAAACAAAATATTTGTTTGTCTCTTCCCTAGGAAACCGGCCGGGTGACGACACAACTTTGTCTATGTCTAAAAGCTTCCGCTAGTATTTATTTATTAGTAGCAAAGTTTTATATGTATTTGTTTTATTTTACTAATCATTTTATAATAATAAGCATGCTACCCTTTTCTAAACAGTGAAGTACAATAACCATAATCAGCAAGTTAAATGCTTTGAACTGATACTCCACAAGAAGCATTATCTTGGTATTTTAACACTACGTCTTACACCCACACTACACTACGCTCCCCCAGTTCTTGTTTGCCGTATAGACCAATTCTGTCAAATATGACTTTTTAATGCAGTTGTGTTAAGAATCAAATTCAACACAATCTGAGCTAAGAAAAAACGTAAAACTCGATAATGTGAGAGCTGTTTTAAATATTTTTTAAATCAATTTCCTGTTTTCATAAGACACATTGGTCCAGTACACATGCAAACACTGCTCATGTAAAATTAGCTGAATGGTCTATACCAGTGGTTCCCAAACTATGGTACGCGTACCACCAGTGGTACGCGACGCTTCTTAAGGTGGTACGCAAGCAGCCATGGCCATAGGAAATACATAGTAAATAATAAGATAAAACGTTTTTCAATTTCGCGCTTCAAGCCAAGTACAACTGAGCCAAATATTTCCTCTTTTGTTTCGAACATGCAGCACCATTTTTCAGACTAAGACAGGCCTGTCCCGCCACGATTACAAAAATACTAATGTTGGACACCCCTGCACTAAGAGTATTGTATTTTTTTTCTATAATAAATAAATAAGCATAATGTTTTCATTTACAGTTGCAGTTTTTATTACTTTACCATTTAAATGATTTTTTTAACTGTTGCACTTCAGTGGTACGCCACTGATTTATAATTTCATTAGTGGTACGCGAAATTAAAAGTTTGGGAACCACTGGTCTATACGGCAAACAAGAACTAAGGCAGCGACTAGTGCTGCAGTTAGGAATGATCTAGATTAATGTATCTCTGCAAATTATATGCCTGACTATTACTTACAAACGAGGGCCTATCTATATGCTTCTAAGTACAGATACTTCTACTCCATGATCATATGTAAGTAAGGTGTAATCCATTGAGTATTATATCTGTGGACTAGAAATTATTTCAACTAAACCGTTTCAACTAACTTAACCACAATTCGTCCTTACTTCATTTATCTTCATAGTGTCTTTTAATAATAATAATATTAGGATGATTTATTTGGTGAGCGCTGTTTTTTGTGTGTATCACACCTCAAGAGCCCTCTGCGAGCTTGGTCGTCGCTGTAGAAAGCGCCAATTCTCAAGCAAGACCCAGTTGTTGTAAGGTTGGATGGACCTTTCAGTGACCGGTCTTTGGTAAAGGTTTATGAATTTTTCAACCCAGCGAAGAGCACATTCGAAATATAAATGGTATATTTTTGTGCTCCGCCGGGATCCGAATCCATAACCTTCCATTTACGAGTCCGAAGTGTTGCCACTACGGACTACGGACCGGTCCAAGATGCCAACGACACGCGGTTGTTAACAAAACAAAAAAAAATATCGGTAACTTCGCAACTAAGGTCCACTAGTGTAACTTCTTGTCTGTGTTATCCCCGAAGGGGTCGCATGTGGATATTCGGGACCTATTTGTCTTTACGAGTAAGGGAGCCAGCCTCCCGCCAACCAATTCCCTTGAACTGGGGGATTCCCAACTCCCGATGGCACTGGTTCTTATTTCTTGTAGAGGTTGAGTAAACCTTGCCAGTATTTATTTTGGGTTTGAAATATACACCGAAACGGGAAATCATTTCTGACACCCTCGGTGGGGATCGAACCCTTGCTCTCGGCATGGAGTGCAAGCACTCTACCAACTGAGCCATCGACCGTAACTTTTACGAGCTTGGTCGTCGCTACAAAGCACCGATTCTAAGCAAGACCCACATGCTGTGAGGCTGGATGGACCGTTGGTGAATGGTCTTTGGTAAAGGAAGGTACATACATGATTTTTTTAACCCAGCAAAGAGCATATTTGAAAAATATAAAGAGAAAAATATAAGAGTGAACTAGATTCGGAGAGACTATTTAAAAGAAGTCTCAAAACTCACCTCTTCGTCCAATCATATGGACAAGCGCCTTTGCAGTGACACACTGTCATAAAAGGCGCCATACAAATTTTGTAATTATTTTTATTTTTAAATGGTACCTATATTTTTTTGTGCTCTGTCGGGATTCGAGCCGCGACCTTTCATTTACGAATTCGAAATGTTACCATTGGACTACGAACGGTCTATTCATGGCATTCTGGTCTGAATTTAGCCTGACAGTTTGTCAAATAAGAAAGAATATAGCTTTAAAAAGTAAGATGAAGAATTTCTGTCATCTCCTATGTAAGCTCTCCCTGTTGTACAGACCTCCGACCATGAAGGTTGTGTAAATTCTGACTAATATAATATGGCGTGTTACAAAACAGCGACTTTGATTTCTGCTAGCTGTAGTATTCCTTGACTTATAGATTGGTATGCGGCAACCACCCATGCTGCAGTAAATTGTTCACTTTGCTAATGTCACCCCTGTTTCAGGGAAGGACGGCAAGAGTTGCAGGGTGTATGTCCGTTTGAGATTTGGTTTTTATTTTGTAGGTTCACATGCGGCGTGCGCAAGCGCGAACTTGTATGTGTCTGCTTGAGAGAATGCATATAGTGTGAATCCCCCAATGTTACATATCTTTGCAACTTAGATTAGATTAGAATAGATAAATGGTATTTTTTGTGCTCTGCCGGGATTCGAACCCGCGACCTTCCATTTACGAGTCCAAAATGTGGATAAAATAATTATATGTATATATTGTGATTGTGAAAAAATTAAAGTGTTTATAAATTTTTGGTTAATTATCCTCTTTTGTAATAGATATGGTTCCTGGCGCTCTGCACTCAAGCAAAGTCATACTCCTAAATTGAAGAATTCTTCGGAGCACGGCCAAACACCTCATTGAAGATCCTTATTGAATATGTAAGAAAAACCCTCACATTTTGGCGCCCAACGTGGGGCTCGAACCCACGACCCTGAGATTAAGAGTCTCATGCTCTACTTACCTCTTTACTTCGGATCGGTCATACATTGTGGGGAGCTACTAAGTATTTGAGAAGTGTAACTATTTGTCGGTGGTACTCACTGCAGTTGGCTTCATCCGAGTTGTCTCCGCAGTCGTTCCTGTGGTCGCACTTCTGCGCCGCGTCCACGCAGCGCTGCCCGCCCTCGCAGCGGAACTGGTCCAGCCGGCACGCAGCGCCCGAGCAGCCCTCCTCGTCCCGCCCGGAGCGGCAGTCCACGTAGCCGTCGCAGCGCTTCTCGCGGGGCACGCACGCCTCGCCCGCGGAGGGGCTGGTCGCGCCCGCGCCCACGGCCGGGGCGGCGCCGCAGTGGAAGTCGTCCGTCTGGCACTTGCGGTAGGCTGGAGCAAGGAGAAGAACAAGGTTTTATACGTGAGCTGTGTTGTATGAGAGGTCACTGGGATGGTCGAGGGTTATGTTAGGTTAGTCTGGCACTTGCGGTAGGCTGGAGCAAGGATAAGAACAAGGGTTTATATGTGAGCTGTATTGTATGAGAGGTCGCTAGGATGGTCGAGGGTTATGTTAGGTTAGTCTGGCACTTGCGGTAGGCTTGAGCAAGGAGAAGAACAAAGGTTTATATGTGATCTGTAATGTATGAGGTGTTGCTGTGTGTGAACAGTGAAAAGTGAACACGCAGCATTTGTAAGTGCGTACTTAACTTACATGTGTCCCGTTGCTGTAGAAATTTTAGGACGGTTTTTTGATCAGAAGTCCCAAAATTTCTTCAGCAACGGGATCATGTCTCTACCTACAAGATGGCGATAGTCTACCAAAAAACTTGAAAAAAATTACCTCAATTTTCATATAAAGTGCGAAGAAACTTTTTCCCCGACCTAATACATCTTTTCAATTTCAAATTAAAGATAGATTTAGGGATAATATGGGTGGAAAAAAAAACTGCACCCCAAAATGAAAGAATTTCAGAAAGGTAGATTTAAAGGGATAATATGGGTGGAAAAAAAACACTGTACCCCAATGTGAAAGAATTTCATAAGGTAGATTTAAAGGGATAATATGGGTGGAAAAAAAAACTACACCCCAATATGAAAGAATTTTATAAAGATAGATTTAAAGGGATTATATGGGTGGAAAGAAAGCACTGTGCACCCCAATGTGAAAGAATTTCATCGAATGGTGTGTGCGTTCGTTTTTTACGTCATCTGTCTCGTATTTGACCACTGCACGTCGGCAGCCATTTGCTTTAATGGCATTTTCAATGCAACTAGCAAGCAATCCCACAGGTGCACATAGGGTCCAAAGTCAACATTACGACGACAAAAATACGATTTCGTTAAGTCTTGAACCTACCTAAAAATTATTAATTCGGATGCTTCATTAGACCATTCACTTAATCTAGATAATAAAAATCCTGGATAGTTACACAATAGCCCGCAAGGCGGCGCTATTCATTGTCCATTTTTTCTACGCTCAGACAGGTTAGTTGCACCCGAAAATTTGTCGGAGTAACACGCGAGTTTTATGTTCCTTGTGAAAAGTAATTGTGCAAAGTTTAACATGAATACTGAGGCGTCAGGTATGGTTTATTAAACGATATCTTATTTTCAATGTTAGTTTGAATATTTATCGTAGAAATTTTGCTTAACGTTAAGCCTTTCTTTAACGAAATAAAAGTTTAAAATCACTTATATGAAGAGACTTCAGAAAAAAGTTCCATAGAGTTCCACTATATTTCATTGTTTTCTAGATAGTATAACACATAAACTTAACAATGATGTAAAAATCCAGTCCTCCTAATTCCCCCTTTGTTTAAAAAATACTTTTTTTTCCAGGTAGTCGCTCTGAGCCCGCTCCGCAGGAATTGAAAGTGACACGATCTGAACTTTTTTTATTGTTAAGAGATAATATATTTTATAATTTTTCGTCATTTAAGTGCAATGAACGATTACTTAAGTATGTGTTGGACAAGTTTAGTGTTGTGGACTCATCTGAACTTTTAATAAACAAGATTAAAAATGATCTGAAAGTGTTCGTAGCAAAAATTTTCATAAAATGGCGTGAATGCAGATACACACTTCAGCGCTTTAACAACAAGCATGGCCATTGGCTTTCTGAAGAGATCATTTTTAAGAAATTACCATCTACTTTGAAGAATATCCCTTCAGTGGATAAAAAACGTGGTCCACCAAAAAAGGTATTTAAAGCAAGTTCTGAACGTACCAAGCAAAGAAAACTGAAGTTATTGGTCTCAGAACTTTCTCCTGAAAGGTTATGCTCGGCAGCAGAAGCCACTCTCATAAAATCTGGCAAAAGATCAGCAGCACAAGTACTGATAATATCAGATCCAGTTATCTCAAGCCATAAAAACCTAACTAAAAAACAAGGGAAAAATTACAATGAAATTGTAAAACAAATGTTGAGAATGCCAACTTTCGACTATCGAAGCGAAGATGACGATGAAGATGACGAGGACGGCCATGACTATGATGATGCTGAAGCCGTTGATAGTTAAAAACCTATTTGATTATGTCTAAATTAAGTATGATAGCTTTTTATTTTACAACTTATTGGATTATGTATAAATAGAGTATGATATAAATATTTAAAAAATATAGGTACCTAGATAACAATCTAGGTACCTATACATATATTTATGAATATATTTTAATGAGAAACCATATTTTAATCTTCTTTATTGAGTTAAATTTTTTTAAGAATATTTTTTTCGATAATATTCACATTTTCATCTTCAGTTTACTTTCATAACACAAAAGAGGTTATGAAAGTAAACTGAAGATGAAAATGTGAATATTTTCAAAAAGCTTAATTAACAAAATATATATAACTGAATAAAGTAAATAAAAACATGTTTTTTTATTTAAAAAAAAAATACATAATGAATGTCTACAGTGTTAATGAAAAAAGTATAAATAAAATACATATAATTGTTCATTTACGGCTTGTAAATACACAAATTGAGTTGATAATGACTTTCTTTTACTTTATTATAGTTATAAATTGTAATAATACTATATTCCTAATCCTAAAATCAAGCTGTTACCCTAATTACATTTTTGTCGGCCTAATTTCCACTTTTGACCCTGTGTGAGGTGCCGTGAAATATACAGCGACGCTTCATTACCCGCCTTTTCCACAACCACATTCATCCGATATGCTCCATTCCTGCCATCGCCACAAGCAGAGGCGTGCTCCACTGATAGTAACGAAAGGATTTAATAGGTATGCAGGCAAAGTAAAGAACATCGGGAAATTTTGAATATGGAATAGAAAAAACAAAAGATGATCGACAAGGAAAAAAAAGAGCTTGCCCGGCTTCAGAGCCACAGGCTTGTGTAAATTATGATTATAGATATTGTTGTTTTGTAAACATTCTGATGGTGAATAACAATAAAAA
Organism: Agapetus fuscipes; assembly: GCA_951799405.1. Lineage (NCBI taxonomy): Eukaryota > Metazoa > Arthropoda > Insecta > Trichoptera > Glossosomatidae > Agapetus > Agapetus fuscipes. Next base: position 11,449,951 of record OX637357.1, on the reverse strand, counting down.
TGTGTAGTAAAATTTGGTTGGTTGTCTTCTTTCAAAAGTTCTTTATTGCGCTAGGTGCTCTAGCAAGACTCATAATCTGCGATGAAGAGTTCTTCGGAGCACGGCTTTCAATGTTGAAAACAATCCATAGACAACAAAATTGGTCGGCACTATCTTGTTTGAAATAAAGCAACGCTGGTTCGACACCCGTCGGCCTCTTGACCATAACTTTGACCCTGATTCTACACACGTCTATTTTATATTACTTAATAATTTATTCTAATCTATTATATTTTTTAGTGTTAATCTGTTAACACAGTGAAAGTCCATTTTTTTAAATATTTAAAAAATTGAAATCGTAAAACATGGTTTTAGTTCACTTCTAATCTAAATTGCAATTTGCGCTTAAACATGCCGCATGTGGACCTACAATATAAAAACCCGAATCTCAAATGAACATACACCCTGCAACTTCTGCCGACCTTCCCTGAAACAGGGGTGACATTGTCAAATTGAACCATTTTCTACAGCATGGGTGGTCAGCCGCATACCAACCTATTAAAATTAAAATAATGAACTGTTATTGTGTTAACCTATTTTTGAGCAGGCAAAATAGGCTTATGAATTGCATTTCTCTTCAAAAATTTATTTTAAAAAAACCTACATATAATCTCTTATTGATTGCTAAGGATCCTAGTCACATATAAGTTTGACGTTTGCCTGCTGATTTTTTTTTTCAAATTGGGTGCTGAAGAATCCATTGCACTCCGTTTAACGAATATTAGATTTCAATATTATTTTTCTTCATTTTGTGCCACTTCTAACGAAGATCGGCGATCATCATAGCTATTTTGATTTTTGATGCTGCGGCTCGAAACAGGGACTTGGTGCTTCTGCCGAACCACTGTCGCAGGTTCTTCAGCCACGATGTCTTTCGGCGTCCCTGAGATCTTCTCCCCTCAATCTTACCCTGAATGATAAGATGAAGGAGACGGTACTTCTCATTTCTCATCATGTGACCGAAGTACATAAGCTTTCTCTGCTTAATGGTAGACAGGAGCTCCTTTGTAGTGCGCATTCGTTGAAGGACTTCTTCATTGGTGACTCGATCACGCCAAGAGATCCGAAGCATTTTTCGGTATAAACACATCTCGAATGCTTCAATACGTCTCTCCAGTGCCTGCGTGAGAGTCCATCCCTCCATACCATACAGAGCGATCGGGAAAAATATCGATAAATCTATATTATAATCGATAAATATCGAAAAATATAGATAATATCGATAAAAAATTCCATAGACAACAAAATAGGTCGGCACTATCGTGTTTGAAATAAAGCAACGCTGGTTCGACTCCCGTCGGCCTCTAATATCTAATCTAATCTAAGTTGCAAAATATATGTAACATTAAACGTTCACATTATATTCATTTTCACAAGCAGACACGTCTAAGTTTTCGCTTAAACATCCGCATGTGGACCTATGTACAATATAAAAACCCAAATCTCAAATGAACATACACCCTGCAAATCCTGCCGACCTTCCCTGAAACAGGGGTGACATTGGCAAATTGAACCATTTTCTACAGCATGGGTGGTCAGCTGCATACCAACCTATTAAAATTAAAATAATGAACTGTTATTGTGTTAATAGTAAAATAGGCTTATGAATTGCATTTCTCTTCAAAAATTTATTTAAAAAAACATACATATATTCTCTTATTGATTGCTAAGGATCCTAGTCACATATAAGTTTGACGTTTGCCTGCTGATTTTTTTTTTCAAATTGGGTGCTGAAGAATCCATTGCACTCCGTTTAACGAATATTAGATTTCAATCTTCTTTTTCTTCTTTTTGTGACACTTCTATCGAAGATCGGCGATCATCATGGCTATTTTTGTCTTTAGATCCTGCGGCTCGAAACAGGGACTTGGTACTTCTGCCCAACAACTGTCGCAGGTTTTTCAGCCACGATGTCCTTCGGCGTTCCTGAGTTCTTCTCCCCTCAATCTTACCCTGTATGATAAGATGAAGGAGACGGTACTTCTCATTTCTCATAATGTGACCGAAGTACATAAGCTTTCTCTGCTTGGAGCTCCTGATAGATTTCAATGGTTAGTTTAAATTTGCTGGTTACGCCCATGTTTTGATGCATTTTTTCGCTCAGCGTTAACTGGCGCAGTTTATTTAGTTTCTGCAGTGTGTACGGACAGGGTGATGGGGTGATGAATGCACCGTACTGAGTTCGAATACCAAGCGGGCAGCAGGCAATACGAGCTGTGGACGTGACGGTGTTTACTCACGGCTGAAAAATCCACATCCGATGTGATGCAAATGCTAAGAGCAACAAGCAAAACCCTGTTCAATTGGTAACGTGGTAAAATACCGTTAATGGTATGTTCTGTTTGATGTATGTGATGTTTGAGGTATGTGGTGTTTGCCCTTGTGATGTTTTTTCATGTGATGTTTTTTGTATGTGAAGTTTTGTCATGAAATGTTTTGTCCCTTGATGTTTTGTTCAGTAATGCTATGCCATCGCGATGTTTTATCCTGCGATATTTTTTTATGTGAAGTTTTGTCATGTAATGTTTTGCTCTGTGATCTTTTGTCATGTGATGTTTTTTTTATTGTGACATTTGATGTAAACATTTGCTTACTTCTTTGTTCACGAAAAGTCGGCAAGATTTGCATCATGATTATTTAGGTTTTGGTGTTATTTTGTAAGAAAGCGCGCATTAAGTATGAATCTAAGATGTTAATATAACATTGCAACTTCAATCAAAGATAGACAACAGATAAAATATGTAAATGTGAAACTTCAAAATTCAAAATAAAAATAAAACAAAGCGGGACGATTTTAATTTCCAGTTAGTATGGCATGTATACAAAACTTCTTCGTACCTCATTAGCTTACGTCATTAAAAAAGTAATCTAGCACATGCAACATCTAATTCACTTTATTTATACTTTTAAAATTTCAGTTTAAAGTGGAATAGGTACGCTCAGTAAACGTTTCAGCGCGGCGGGAAAATTGCATTTTTGCAAGATCATTATTTTTAGCGGTCGAGAGGAAATTGCGAAAAGTGTTTGAAAATGCAACTTTTAATAGAATATGAAAAAGTTTTACATAAACTGAACAAAGCTTTTTATTTAGACTAGGATGATTGGCCTCTACAATATTGTACAAAATTGTAAACTATATGTAAATATAAGTTACACAGAAAATTAACTTTAAAAATTTCCACTTCATTCATATTTGATATCAAATTTGAGTTAGCCGCCTTTGATTCTGTACGTAAAATACATAAAATATAAGTATACATAAAATATAAGTTACAAAGACGTAGGTACTGTGAGGGTTTTTCCTCTGTCCTGCTGATCGACACAATTAATAATATAACAACCACTTTAGTATGTTTACTTTTATTCGTTTCACAATTTTTTATAACCACAACACAATAATATTTGTTATTTTAATTTACACCAGCTTGTGGCTCTCCCGCCAGGGAAGCGTCTTCTCTCTTTCTTCCTTCTTTTGTTTTACTTTTTTTTATTCAAATTCAAATCTAATGTTCCATTCCACCAAACAAACAAATTCATCTCGTTACAATACTAATATTGAAAAATCATATCGAAATCATTTTCACAAGCCAAAACGTGGATGTTGACGTTTACACATATTTCATAACCTACTAGAGAGAAGAGCTAACTTAAGAGAAGAGCATGCATGGAAAGAGTGATGAAACTAGATGAGGTGAAAGAAGTATGCAAGGACAGAGTCAAGTGGAGGCACTTGTGTGGAGGTACTGGACACCTCGTTTTCACCGACTGGACACCGCAATTTCATAAATAACGAACAAAAATAAGAATACCCAGTTTACTTAGATTTAAACGTTAAAAGCCTTCGCAGAAAAAATTGCGGATGAATCCAAATTCCTTGCAAGCTTCTATCATTCAATTCAGAGTCATAACGTTTGTCATGCAAGCTCTCGGTCTATTATGACTCTGGATATCCCATTAATTCACTATTTAAGAAAGTTGGTGCATCCACACTTTTCTCGTTGTTTCTCTCCCACGACATTTAACCATTCTTACAACGTACACTTTCTTTGTAAATGTAAAAGGAAAAGAATATAAATGCCAACAATAACATGAATAAAATCGGGATAATATGAAATATAGGAATGGCAATAAAAAAAATCAACATGTCAAATAAAACCTTGTACCTCAGCATAAAACTTGATAAACTGATGCTGTACGAATAAACCCAGGACGTATAACAAACAACTAGAGACAGTCATTCATGTGTGCCGTTTTTGATTGCATATTCGTGAAGTAAGCACATGTAACTGTAGCTGTAATTCTGTCGTCATTCCGCTAGCGGTGGCCAGAGCTTCTGCAGAGTTGCCTCCATTTCTTTCTATCCTTACACACCTCTATCAATTAATTTATATCCATCGCCTTTTTCATGCATTTTCTTCTTTTACGCTCACTTTGTATATCACATTCTTTCACAATCTCCTCAATATGATCACTCCATTCTTTTCTTAGTCGTCCCTTACCTCTTTTTCCTTTCACACTTCCTCTGTATATATATTTTGTCGGCCTACCATCATTCATTCTTTCCACATGCCCAAACCGTCTCACACTCTTTTTCTTTCAACTTATGATGATGAGTTGATGATTTCTTTAAAGCGCCGTTTCGTGATGTAGTCACTCCAAGGGCGCTTGTGCAAACGATGCCAGAAATTTGCTTGTCTTCAGTGCATTCTGGAACTTTCCATGGTCCTCTATCTCTCTCACATGATGTGGCAGGTGGTTCCAGGCCAGAGGACCAGCAACTGCAAATGCACGCTCTCCAAACATTGTGTTAACTCTTCTTAAAGGTTCTTCAATCCTTGATTTGGCTCCAGTTTCAGCCGAGCGCAGTGTTAGGCTTTTTTTGCCGAGGGTGACTGGTTTGATTAAATCATTCATTCTTACTTACATTCTTTCTTAACTCATTCATTCCTAACTCTATCCCTCAGAGTTTTTCCTGTCATGCTTCTCAAATGCTTTATTTACATCGTACATACTTCACTCATTTCGCTATCATGCACTGTCCACGTTTCACTGCCATACATCAACGTCGGTAACAATATGTACCGCCATTCTCAGATCCGTCAAATTCTTTTCTTGGAATGACAAGAAGAAGAAAATAAAGTATTGTTGTGGATATGTAATTGTTCTTTGTGGATTGTCTATGTTAGTGTCTGTTTAAGTATCTCTAGAAATGAATAGATCTAAAGTTTCTAAATGGAAAATGGGTAGAAGGAAATGGAGACGTATCTGCGGATATATTAGCCACTCCTAGTAGAATGGCAAGTAGATAAACTAACAGTAAAAATCAAAATCCTAACAACTTAAGCATCGTAAGTGTTTTTTTAATTGATCATTGTAAAAGATGATAGATGCATTTGTTCGAGATTGGTTGAATTGAATGTTCTAGAGATGTTCTCCCTGTTTCGAGAATGATCTTTATTTTTAATATGAAATAATAATAAGACAATATTTATATTGCCGTTTCGTGTTAAATCACTGCAAGGGCACTGTTCAACTGTAACATCTCTCAAACATGTCTTCAATCCCGACTTAAATGCACTTGCACTCTCTACGGCTCTTAGCTCACGGGGTAGGGTATTCCACAGCACAGAGCCGGCTTTGCAAAAGACACGATCCGAGTGTTTTGCATTTTTAAATCGTTTTGGAACTAATCATTTATTCACAGCAGTACTACTGCCAGCCGCTTACCATCCACTGAGTCCCTCCCACAAAGAAATAAGGACCAAAATGCTCTGAAGCTTCATGAATAATTCTCTCACTGTACTGTGCAAATGTTAAATGACTCTGTGTTCGAACCGAATGTGAAATTAATTGCGTAAAATGAATCACCGCAGTTTTAATTAAATATAACCCGTGTAGAAACAACATTTGCATGTGATGACATGCAAAAATGAAGAGCTTGAAAGATCATTTGTGCGTCGTCTAACGAAAAATCCGGTCAGCGTACACGACGTGTAACGAAAAAAAACTGCTTAGCGTTCAGGCCACGGACAAAGAGGGATGATAACGCAAACGGATGACCGCCATAACGCTACGTTCCGTTATCGGGAACGTAACGGCCGTTATATAAGAAAACAACGACCGCCCTCCCGAGATACGACCGCTTAAAGAATACTGCAAATATCTTTTGTTTTTATGCGGCCAGCGTCCTTTTGTGTTTTGACAGTTTTTGATACTTGCGATTTACAAAAAAAAAAAGCAATGACTCGTCCGCAGTCTACTGATTATTCGTAGTCGAAAGGTTGTGGGTACGATTTCTGGAAGAGCACAACACAATTATTATGCTCTTCGCTGGTTTGAGAAAATCATACGTATGCTTTACCAAAGAACGATTACCATTGTCATCACCATAGATCCATCCAGCCTTACAGCAAATAGGTCTTGCTTGGGGATTGGCGCTTTCTATAGCGATGACCAAGCTCACCGAGGTCTCTTGAGGCTTGAGTCACACAAAAACAGCAAACAGGGCAGGGCTTATGTTCATTTAAGATCGGACGTGTTGCATGTGTAAGCGCAAACTTGTACGTGTCTGCTTACGGGAATGCATGTAATATTAATCTTAAACGATATACATCTTTGCAACTTAGATTGTAGATTACAAATAAAGACCCCAATTCAAGCACATCTGTTTTCATTTAAACTGTTAACTGTGATTATTTCATTTAAAAAATTGCGTTAACCATTTGATATGACTTGCACTTTTTTCTTTTTAACTCCATTAATCAAATAAAATTTTGATTCAATTTCATCTCAGTTGACTTTCATTATTTATACAATTGCGCCTCTTAGCCCGCGACTACAAAAAAAAAATACATTAATAATTCCGCTTTCACTGTTTTTATAATGTTATAAATTAACAATGGATGTAAAACTGTAACGTGTGAACCTTTGGTGGTTAACATGAGGGAAACCCATTGTCTATAAAATCAAGAAACCTTTAAGGCAAAACCGAATAAGTGCTGATTCACTGATGGATAAAACATTTTATTGGGAGTAACTTCTCATAGTAAGTGAACTAATTATAAGAAAGTGCTCGTGAAAAACTTCTAAACTCCAGGATTTTCACACTTTGATGGTATTTTCTCTCATAGAAATAGAAAAATAGGTGCATTTACCTGAGAAATCCACGTAAGCTTATATGTCACTTCTCCAATTTTATATTTAAGGTATCGAAATAACATACTTACTTGTTTTTACAAATAAAATAACGCTAACACTACTAAGCTACACATATAGTGTAACTTTTTGCCGCGTTCTTCCCGAAGGAGTCGTATGTGACGAATAGAACCTATTTGTTTTGACAGGTAATGGGGAAGGCCTTAAAACAATCATTTCAGTAGACGTGAGGGGGCAGTAAACCTTGCCGGTATTTTTATTTTAGGTTTGAAATAAACACCGAAACGGGAAATCATTTTTTACGCCCTAAGTAGAATTAGAACCCGAGCTCTCAGCATGGAATGCAAGCACTCTATGTGCGTACCTAATTTTGTAGACTTTTAGACAGTTATGAAAATGCTGGAGAAATGTTTTCCAGGATCTGTTGCCGTAGTCTATGGGAGCTGGAGTTTCCGGACGTTTTCACAGCAACAGATCCCGGAAAACATCTCTCCAGCATCTTCAGCCGACCGTGTAAGCCTACAACTCTTACTCAGTTATGAAAATATTTTTTGATGTTTTTTTTTGGGTGAGCCAATGTCAAAAAAATAATTTTTAAGCCGAATTTCGACACAAAAATTGAAACGCAATACGTTCCGAGTATTCGTTAAAAGTTTTCAAGCGATCGCGTCCAATTACACGTTATGGCATCAATCGAGCTTTTAATATTTGAAAAGTAAAATTTTGTTGCAATGGAAAAAAAAGTGTTTTTTTTACTGATTGTAGAGGCATTAACTTTGTAATCGTTCATCATTAAGGATAAAAGAAAAACAGCTTTGTTTTCGATTACGTAAGTACTCTTTCTTTTCTTTTATCCTTAGTGTTTTTTGTTGTTGTTGAAATGGACTCGGTTTTCATAAATTTAAGGGGGAAAATTGTCATGTCATTCGGCCGGGCTGCCAGGGTGAAGGAAGACATATTCGGTCTTATTCATTAGACTGTTTGAACCTAAAATCAGAATTAAACCCACTTACTTGTATGGGAAACATTTTTATGAATAGGGGAGATTATATCGATGACAAAATATGTGTAATTCTTAGTATGAAACTTTGCAGAACTCTATTTTAATTCAAAAAAATTAAAAACGAAAACAAAATACGGTTTTGATTCTACATTTTTTTATTTGGTTAAATTAACAAATAATGAGTAAAACCAGTTTCGGTCTCTTGGTCATCTTCAAATAAACAGAACAGGTTATACTCATTATTTTTTAATTTAACAAATAAAATATTAAAAGAATAAAACAGTGTTATTTGTGTGTTTTGAAAATAGATAAGAAATAAAAAAAACAAATTTAATTTTACGTGAACTAGAACACTGTTTTAATTCACATTTTAATTTATTTCTTTACTCCAACACTTACGCCTAAAAAGGCATCTTCAGGAGCAGTGTTTTGTGTTACTTAAAAATACATTTTAATTCTAGCTTATACTAATTAAAATCAAATGAAATTCATCAAAGGGAGTTTGTGACAGCTCCAACAAGCTGTGAGCATCATACACGATATCCGATAATTGAAATTCGTCAATATTGGAGCAATTAAAATCTTTGGCGCGCTCTGAATGTATATTCGGAGGGGCCGACCCTTCCTAATGATCAATTCAATGGCAGACTCAAAAGGGCACTAAGTACCACAGTGATCCAATCAAAACAAAAGAGCAAAAACGATTTTGAGAATGTAAAGAAATATTTATTATACTTTGTACAATAATTAACAGATTAACTCACAATACGCTCTGCTATATCGATAATCTATGTTGCAAAGATAAACTACATTTAGGATTTATATTAAAATATGTATTCCCACAAGCAGACACGTTTAAGCTCGCACTTAAACATGCCGCATGTGAACCTACAATATAAAACCCAATGTCAAATGAACATAACTCTTGCAACTCAACGTTATCACAACTCAAGAGCACTCTGCGAGACGGTCAACTATATGTAGAAATTGTCGATTCCTGAGATGTGCTGCTCAGAGAACTTTTAGGAAAATAAAAAAACATCGGAAGTGAACGATTTGGTTTCTGATAAAAGAAACATCCTTTGAGAGCGATTTATAGCCCAAACCTGTCGTTTTATAATAAAAAATATGTTTCTTAAGCTGTATGGTCTTACAAAAACTTTAAAAAGTCGGCTTTTTTGAGACTAAATAATTAAAAAGTTAAAAAATATTTCCAAAGCATAACACATAACAAAACGTATTTTTTTATTTTTTTGTGAATACATTTTCTAAGTTATAAATATTTTTTAACATAAAAAGATAAGCAGTACCCTTAGTACGAGTTGCAAAACTTGAGTAATGTAAAGTTTACGGCAATTATTAAAGAGTGATTTCCCCCAAAATCTGCCGTTTTTGTTTGTTAGAGCTTGATTTTCTTCATCACTGTAACTCTTTTGCTAAGACCGAAACAAAAACGGCAGATTTTGGGAGAAATCACGCTTTAATATTTTCCGGAAACTTTACTTTTCTCAAGTTTTGCAACTCGTACTAAGGGTACAGAACAATCAATAAACACACCTGATTTTTTCATTATTGTCACTCTTTTAGTAAGACCAAAAGGTTTGGCAAACAAAACCGATAAGTTTAGGGTGTATAGCGTTCTTAACAATGCATCTAAAAAGTGTATCCGACAAAGAAAACGAGACGGATATTGCAAGGGGCAGGGAGAGATGGATGGATAGGAAAAGATACCGCAGGGAGTGGATGGAACGGAAGGCAAGCAATCGACCAGACAGACGTGCTGGTTGTCTGCCGGACAGGCAAATAAAAGAAAGGAAAAGATGGACGGAAACCACGTAAACACTCGTCTGAAGGGAGAATCATGTTATATAATATATTTTTTCTAATGTAGAAAATTTACAAGATAAGCGAAAAGCTGCCTAAATGTGAATGAATCTATTCTAATCTAAGTTGCGAAGATATGGAACATAGGGGATTCACGCTACATGCATTCTCACAAGCAGACACGCATGATTTCGCGCTCACACATGGCGCATGTGGACCTACAAAAAAAAAACCCAATCTCAAATAAACATAAGCCCTGCAACTCTTGCCGACCTTCCCTGAAACAGGGGTGACATTGGCAAAGTGAAACATTTTTTACAGTGTGGGTGGTCAGCCGCATACCAACCTATAAGTCAAGGAGCCTCATGCTTGAAAAAATCGTATATTGTTAATATGTTTCTGCAACTTGGATTAAAAATTAATACATAGAAAAATATATGTAATTTTCTCCTCATTTCCATTTAAGTATTTCTTTTATTTACAAAAAAAGCGTTAGATGTGTTGTTAAATATATCATTGCAACTTAGATGATCGAATATAGAACCAGAAATTCCAGTCCTAAACTACATCTATATATTTCAATACATCAGCGTCCTTGTCACGTACGTTTGCGGAGCACCCTCGGTCGCCATTTTGATTCAAAAGGGCGGGAAACAGTTTAGGTATCCTTATTTGAATATCGAACATTGATATGCGACGGAATGACGACACCAATAAAATGTTTACATTTGTGCGGACGTGCGCAGATGGTTAACTATCGCTGTCCCCCAAATGTATATCTTTACGTTTAAACTAATCGTTTTAACAAAAAATGTATGGAAAATAAAACAGCGCCTCTAGTGAACGTTTTAGTTTCCATACATTTTTTTGGTAAATGCTATATTTTAGTTTAAATTCAAAGTTTTATACTTGAGGTATGGGTCGACCAGCTGTCGTCAAATTAGGGTTCTCGAATAAAATTGTAGTAGTACGTTAGATACAATCTAGAGAGTGTAATTTTGAAAACTGAAAATCAGAGAAATGATTGTTATATCATTCCTAGACTCATTATTGTGTATGAGGCTTACCACCCATACTGCATAAAAAAAATGTTTCACTTTGCCAATGTCACACTGTTTTAGGGAAGGTCGGCAAAAGATGCAGGGTGTATGCTCATTTGAGGTGTAGATTTTAATTTGCATGTACATATGCAGCATTTGAATGCGCGAACTTGTACGTTTGTGGGCATGCATCTAATATGATTTTTAAATGTAAGTAAATCTTTGCAACTGAAATTGTTTACTTTTTAAATGTCAACCCTGTTTCAGTGTAGGGTTCCACTTTCAGAGACAGTAGACTTATGTTTATTTGCGATTTAGTTTTTATTTTTAAGTGTTATCGCGAACTTACTTGTTTGCTTGTGGGCGTGCATAAAATATAAAAGTTCAGTGAAGTGGGGGTTTACCAGCTCCCAAGGGGGACACCAAAAGCCCATTCAAAACGGGTGTTAAGATTTTCCTTCATACAAAATGTTTATACTTTTTTTTTGTCGTAACCTCTCCTAGATTAAAAGTCAGCCGTTCTCGAGCGATGCGGTTACCAACGAAGGTCACTTAATCTTTGTTATGAAGATTTTCGTCTTGAATTTTACATGAAGACACGTACATCTGAGTTACGCCACGAGTTCAACTTGGTTTATTACATAAAACGTAAAACTTGCGTGTCTCCTTATTCAAAAACAAGTATGGCTTGCATAAAACATTGCGCCACAACCCCTCGATGGCGTAAATGAAAAATGTTTGGGAAATAGAACAGCGCCCCTAGTGAGTGTTTTAGTTTTCATACATTTTCTATGAAAACGATCGAGGGTAGTTCATGCAATGCTTATACTTGGGGTAAAGGGTCTAAATTTCTACCCTTAGTTTAAACTAATACGGCCTTGTTTAAATCTCTTGATTATTCGGGTATTATTGCACGTGTTCCACAATAAATCTTAAGCTTTGTTTCATGCTTTGTATTTATAATTAGCGCCAACTTAAGTGTTTTATTATTGTTTAAAATAAATTCGTGGTCTAATCTAATCTAATCTAAGTTGCAAAGATATATTACATTGGAGATTCACATTACATGCATTCTCACAACCAGACACATACAAGTTCGCGCTTGCACATGCCTTATGTGAACCTACAACATAAAAACCAAATCTCAAATGGACATACACCCAGAAACTCTTGCCGTCCTTCCCTGAGACAGGGGTGACATTGGAAAAGTGAACCATTTTTACAGCATGGGTGGTCAGCCGCATACCAACCTAAAAGTCAAGGAACTGGAGAACGTGGTGAGGTATACAATTCAACAATTTATTTCGAAACTTACTTCTGAGTAGAAAATGATAATTCATAAATTTTATGTCCTTGATTTATAGGTTGGTATGCGGCTGACCACCAATGCTGTAAAAAATGGTTCACTTTGCCAATGTCCCCCCTGTTTAAGGGAAGATCGGCGAAAGTTGCAGTGCTTATGTACATTTGATATTTGGGTTTTTATATTTATTTATTTATTTATTTACGGCATAAGCCTTTTACAAAAAGTACATGTTAAGTGAGTTTATACAAAACTGCGAAAAAATAAAATAAAACAATAAAATACAAGAAAAAAAAAAATATGAAAAACAATAAAAAACAATAAAATACAAAAAAATGTATATATATGAAACATTGCAGTAAAAAACAAAAAAAATAACCAAGAAAAGAAAAGAAAAAATAAACATGTTTATGGAAATGCATTTAATCTGAATCTTAAATGTAATATATATTTGTAATTTAGATTATATATAGACCGCGAACTTACACGTGTCAGCTTTTGTCAAAATGTCTTCGCAACTTGGATTACAAATCTCCGATCTTTGATGGAAGTAGCGCTAAAAGAAGAAGGATAGAATCTGACTCAAGACGGAAGAGCAATGTGGTTTCCCAAACAGTCCTTTATGTATAGATTTTGAAGTATAAAGCTTCTAGTGGTCGGCGCCAGATGGCACTCTTTCAGATTAGACCTGTGCTATCATAGAAGGTGGCGACTCAAAGGCAAACCCATGTATGACGTCACTTATCTCGGTCACTTTGTATGTATCCGAGCGACACCTACTATAAAAGAAGGTCTCTTTCTAGTTTCGACATTTACTTCTAACGTTTTGCTGTATTAATTAGATTTTGTGATAATTTATTAAAATAGTTTTGTAAGAGGAAATCTGAAAGGATAAAGAGGAAGCTGAATGAATGAGAAAAGTATTGTTTCATCAGATTGGAGAACTAAAAGATCACAGGGTGAATCAATCATGTAAAAAAAAAATAAAAGTTTTTTTACTTTAATGTAAAATGTAAAATAAAAATTTTAATGTAAAATCTGTACTTCAAGTGAAGTGTTTCGGATCCCTCACATGAGGAAATAAATATATTCCACTCTCCATATCTCCATTCCTTGACTTATAGGTTAGTATGAGGCTGACCACCCATACTGTAAAAAATGGTTCACTCTGCCAATGTCACCCCTGTTTCAGGGAATGTCGGCAAGAGTTGCAGGGCTTATGTTCATTTGAGGCTTGGATTTTATTTGTAAGTACACAATCAGCATTTCGCTCCCCCAGTTCTTGTTTACTGTATACGCCAATCTTGTCAAATATGACTTTTTCATGCAGTTTTCTTAAGAATCAAATTCTACACAATCTGAGCTAAGAAAAACCGCAAAACTCGATAATGTGAGAGTTGTTTTAAATATTTTTTAAATAAATTTCTTGTTTTCATGTTTTCATAAGACACATTGGTCCAGTACACAAGCAAACATTGCTCATGTAAAATTTTCTCAATGGCGTATACGGTAAACAAGAACTAAGGCAGCGATTTGTAAGCGCGAACTACACGTGTTTGTTTGTGGGCATGCATTTGATATAAGCTTTGAATGTTAATATATCTTTGCAACTTAGATTATAGATATGTGACCCCTTTGGAGACGAAACGGTAAAAAGTTTCACTGTATATACAGATTTGCTGGTTTCTTAAATTCTTGGTGTTTTTAATATTTCGGATAGTGATACGAGTGTGTTACGCATAATTAAAGAAAAGCATTATAATACTGTAAAAAATGGTTCACTTTGCCAATGTCACCCCTGTTTCAGGGAAGGTCGGCAAAAGTTGTGGGGCTTATGTTCATTTGAGGTTTGGATTTTATTTGTAAGTACACATTCAGCATTTGTAAGCGCGAACTACACTTGTTGGTTTGTGGGCATACATCTGAGAGCTTTAAATGAATATATCCTTGCAACTTAGATTATAGATTTTTAATTGGATACAAAACAAAGTTTATTTTTCATTAAAAACACTTTTACGATTTTTAATTGTTTTTGTGGTTTTACCACCGTGGTATTGTTTGAGATTGAAAAGCTTTAGTCGATTATAAGTTGTCAAAGAAACCTCACCCCACCTCCCCACCTACTGCCTGTTAAATTCAGGCTAAGAATACTGATTTGTTTATGAATTTTTATGGACCTGGTAGCAGTTATGGGTTCTGCGTTCTGAGTTCCCTTCGTTCATATTTGAAAAAATCATAGCAATTCTGCAAATCACAAAGATACCTTGGACACAACATGACCGGTCCGTAGTCCAGGTGGTAACGCTTCGGACTCGTAACTGGAAGGTCGTGGGTTCGAATCCCGGCGGAGCACAAAAATATACCATTCATATTTTCAAATTTGCTCTTCGCTGGGTTGAAAAATTCATAAACCTTTACCAAAGACCGGTCATCAAAAGGTCCATCCAGCCTTACAACAACTGGGTTTTGCTTGAGAATTGGCGCTTTCTACAGCAACGACCAAGCTCGCAGAGGTCTATTGAGGTGTGATACACACAAAAACAGCGCTCACCAAATACTTCAGCCTAATTTAATTTTTTTTTTTTAACATAAGGAACCGTAAAAATGGCTTACTACATCTTATCTTCAAAGGAAAGATTTAAGGGTAAAGGTTAAGCACTCAAGGACACTGAAGAACCATCGATAATCATGGTAGAGCTTCAACTCCAAATTTTTTTAAGCCCGGTATTTTCAAGTATAATTATATTTTAGTATAGCATTACTTTAACTGCAACTCAAATAACTTCAGCTCGAGTTGACTAAAACCGAAAATTCCCGAAGTGACAAACCCCGCCACAAAACCTTAAAAATGATTATAATACCATTCAAACGCTTTAAAACAAACAATTCATAAAAAACAAATGTTTAATTTTAAACCAGCTGGAAAACGGCACAAATAATGTTCAGTTTACGGCAATTTTGATTGATCCTCAAATCTGCTGTCGGTTACGGTTTACATACGGTACGTACAGAGCGGCTATTGAACTGTATATATTGACAGCTTAGATACAAGATTCGCTACAAAGCATCTCGATCTCTATTTATAGGTGAGAATAAGAGTTATTCTCGAAACATTGTGAACTGGAACCTGCGAGACCTCGCCAGAACATTTTACTTAGTATAACTCACACAATATCGAAAAATATTGATACAATTTTTAAGGGCTTACATCTAAAAACTTCATAGATATATAGACATAATGCAAAAACCAGGACTGATATATATCAGTCCTGGTTTGTAATATTACAAAAAAGTGGAGTGTACGAGATTAAATGTGGAGACTGTAATAAAATTTACATTGGACAGACCTCTAGAAACCTAAAAATACGACTAGACGAACATAGACGATGCCTTTCAAATAATAATTTCTCCGAATTTGCTAACCATATCATAGAGACTGGACATTCTTTTCCCAACCACACCACTAAACTTCTGCACCCTAGTTCCTACGGACCAACCCTCTCTGCACTTGAAATAATCGAAATTAACAAATTAAAAAATTCACCTAATACACTTATAAATAATATGTTAGTACCCAATCCATCCCCCCTGTTGACCATATTCCCAAGGAAGCTAAACGATCCAGATGACACAAGCCACATGGCCATCCTGCACCCCCCCCCCTCCCTCCCTCATACAATGACACCCTCTAAGATTGATTCCGTTCCTACACCATTTAGTATTAATTTATCCACCTGATGATGCGAACGGATGTTTGCGAAACCGGTTGTGGTTTATAAAAAAATATACTCACGTAATCGAAAACAAAGCTGTTTTTCTTTTTTCATCACAATTGTACATTAGCAACAGTATAAAGTAGAACGAAGAACGCTGAGCGTCCAAAGCAGAACGCGTTCTACAAAATGGAGGCTTGAACTCGCAAAGGTTGATTGTTGTATTTAATTTATAAGTAATGAAAACTGGAGAATTAATCTAGATTTTGGTGTGAGGGAAAATTTCAGTCGTTTGTTTCATGAAAACAATTTAATCATGCGGAGGTTTATTACTATTGAGAAAGCTAAAGGTACTGTTCGTGCAAGAATTGTATTTGCCTTAGCACATTTACATTGGCCGGAAAAATGTGATGTCATTCGGTAGGGTTGCTAGGGGAAAAACGCAAAAAAAACGCAACTAAGCTACACATATAGTGTAACTTCTTGCCGCGTTATCCCCGAAGGGGTCGCATGTGGCGAGTTGAACCTATTTATTTTTACAGGTAAGGGGGCCGGCCTTACGCCAACCACTTCAGTTGAAGTGGGGGTTTCCCAGCTCCCAAGGGGGCTGGTACTCATTTCTTATGAAGGCTGAGTAAAACTTGCCGGTATTTTTATTATGGGGTTTGAAATAAACACCGAAATAGGAATTCATTTCTGACACCCTCCTCGGTGGGATTCGAACCCGAGCTCACGGGGTAGAATGCAAGCACTCTACCAACTGAGCTATCGACCGGACAAGGGAAAGCAAACAGATATGTTGTTTTAGGTTGCTGAGGACCGTATTTCCATTTATAATTGTGACGTTTACGCTACGAGAAAAATATTCATTCAAAGAGTTCATTCTAATTTATAATCGCTACAAACAAAACCGCAACATTCAACAGTCTCAAAAGTATCGCATGTCACAAAATTCTCAATGTTTCGAGAATGATCTATATCCTTACTATAAAATAAGGACCAAAACCCTCTTTTGCTTCAGAAATTAACCAACAGCTGTATTGTGCAAGAACAAAGTGACTGTGGATCCGAACAGGATCTGAAATAAATTGTGTATTAAATAAATCATTGCAGTTTTAATTAAAAAGAACCCGCGAAATAATATAAAATTATAGTTATTTTTAATGAAAAGTCTTGAGCCTGCATACTCCACTAACTAGACGGACAAACGTCACACTTGTACTCGTAGGTATGTGACTAGGGTCCTTAGAAAACAGTAATAAAGTATTTGTTTGCTTTTTCTTTAGCTTCCTCATACCATTATAGGTTTTATCTGAAGTTGTAAAAAATGGTTCACTTTGAAAATATCACCCCTGTTTCAGGGAAGGTCGGCAAGAGTTGCAGGGCTTATGTTTATTTTAGATTGGGTTTTTATATTGTAAACCCACAGGCGGTATGTGTTAGCGCGAACTTATCCGTGTCTGCTTGAGGACATGCATTTAATATGAATCTCAAATGATATATATCTTTGCAGCTTAGATTGAGATTACAAATCTTCAACGTTCTACTTCTTCATTAGTCTTTCTCAGTCCATTCCGTGACGCAGGCCTCCTCCAATTTTCTTCATAAAAATGTAAACATTGATTTATATGTGTTTGCTTATGGGAATGCATTGAATATGAATCTTAAATGCAATATATCTTTGCAACTTAGATTATAGATTCCACAATCACGTCACAGTTTTGTTGTCTATGAATTCGTTCCGAGCCAGTATCATAGCAGCATCATCATACTATCATAGCAACTTGAAAACAAGATTGAAGGGTGGATATATAGCCTCATTTTAACAATACTAACGTAAGTAATACTTACACAAGTAATACTTGCGTAAGTATTCATAACCCCGTAATGATATTCTGCCTTGAGGGAATTTCTTTTTCTTTTCGGAATAAATGTAGACAAGCCGCAGTCAGGGAAGCAAATATTTGAAGCTGCAAAAGCAATTTAAGTAAAATTTGAATAATACGCAGTTACACACACTTTTATGTCTCTTGTTCAAGCGAAATTTTAATATACTCTTGATAATAAAACGGTTTTCATTTCTACTTGCAAAATATTTAATAATGGCAAACATCAACTAAATAAACTACTCGTATTTTGTTGATTGTAGAGGCATTCATTTTGTAATCATTCATCTTAAAAGATAAAAAATATAAACGACTTTGTTTTCATTTTATTGATTGTAGAGGCATTAACTTTGTAATCGTTCATCTTAAGAGATCAAAAGTAAAAACAACTTTGTTAACGATTACTTTGAGTATATTTTATTTTTAATTCCACAACCGGTTTCGCAAACATCCTTTCGCATCAGGTGGTTAAAGATGATACGAACGGATGTTTGCGAAACCGGTTGTGGACTTTGTTTTAGTTTACGGCGAGTGTATATTAAACTTCACGACCGGTTTCGCCAACAGTCGATTGCATCTTCAGTTGGCTAGATTATCAATAAGTTATTATTTAGCCACCTGAAGATGCAAACGTATTATTGGCGAAACCGGTCGTGGAATTTAATGTTTACTAGTCGTAATCTAAAATAAACTCTTCTTTAATCTTCATTTCAGTTCAACTGAGGTGGCTGGACGGCATCGAGGGAACTGCAGGCAGAGGATGGCTGAACACAGCAGCCGATAGACAAACATGGAGAAGATTTGAGGAGGCCTACGTCCAGGAGTGGACTGAGAAAGGATGAGGAATGCAGGAAGAATCTTTATTTTAATTTGAAAAGATACATAGCATTTAAGAGTCATATAACATGTATGCCCACAAGAAAGCACGCATCAGTTCGCGCTTGCACATGCCGCATGTGAAAACACAAGATACAAAGTCAAATCTCAAATGAACATAAGGCCTTGAAATCTTGCCGACCTTTCCTGAAACAGCGGTGACAGTGTCAGAGTAAAGCATTTTTTACAGTTTGGGTGGTCACCCTTATGCCTACCAGTCAAGGGTAAAGTTTATAATCTAAGTTGCAAAGATCGTTGACATTTAAGGCGCATATTTAATGCATGCCCACCACCAGCCACATGTAAGCTCGCGCTTGTACATGTTGCATGTGTACATACAATATAAACCGAACCTCACGTGAGCATAAACTTTTCAACTCCTACCGCCTTTCCATGGGAGTCAGCTTCATACCAACCCATTAGTCAAGGAACAACCAATATAGATAAAAGTAAATTTTATTTATTTCCTTATTTGCATGAAGCGAAAAGTCTATCGTGGACTGTCTCTAGGAATACGTAATGACTAACAGTAACGGCCGCGGGATTTACAAAATAAACAGGCAATAATTTTCAATGGCGGAATAAATTTCTTAATACACAGAGGCGAGGCAGCTTTGGAATGGTTTTTGATGTAGCGCATAAAGGCCGAATAAACTTTAACAGCCCCAATTCCGAGGCCCATTCCGTAGAAGTTATACCACGGGCCTGGCACATCAGACAAATGCTTCCGGCTCGCATCTGCATAGTGATATTATGTTAGCAACAGCAACGAACATTGAGTTCCGCAAGCTAGATAATCCACAAATGATGGTTACGTCCTAAATAATAAGAACTTAAACGCACAAAGATGCATTTATAGTGCAACTTCTTACCGCGTTGTTCCCAAATGTATAAACATAGTGAGGGTTATTTACATCACGTTTAATCCATAGTATTGAACATGGATCATCGTTTTTTGTATGGAAAATTCAAGTTAGGTGGCGGTTGCTGTGTGTGAATAATACAAAATTAATTTAAAAGGAGGAAATATACAACAAAAAGTGATGCGGATGACTTAACTGCACGTTTAGTGCAACTTCTTCATCTCCCGATGGGGCTGGTTGTCATTTCTTATGAAGGCAAAGTAAACCTTACCAGTTGCCAGTATTTTTAAATGCCAATCTGCTTTGGAAAATGAGAAAGAAAGCTTATGTTCTGATGCTCTTCAAATTTTACGCCTTCTGCGTTTTAGACACAATCTTAATACCTACTAGTAGTTATACTTACATATAAATAAACATTAAGTAGGTAGGTATATGACATATTTACAACTGAGATTGGAGATTTTAAGGGCCTATTGCACCAAACTCCAATCAGACGAAAATCAAAATTAAGTGTGATTTCTCCCTTTCAAATCAAACAGTTGATTGCATTTACGTAAGTCAGCTGATGTGAATCATATTTCCTGTTCAAATTCCATCACATTTTTACCAACTTTCGAGAAATATTTAACCGAGGTCCTTACCAGAACTAAGCAATCAAATTTGATGTTTCAATCAAATATTGATTGGAGGTTGGTGCAACAGGCCCTAAGTGAAAGACAATAGGAAATGGTAATAACACAAGTGTACAAGACGACTGAATGTGAGTCTTTTTTCACGTTTGAGGATGGACACGCAAAACATTAAGGCTTCTATGGTAACACCGTCCCTGGCTGAAAGGCTGTTAACACAACACCCTATAAAACAAGAGATTCCCTAATAATGGGCCCGTGGAGTGGACAGTCAAATTTTACGGCGCGCAAGCACTCACAAGTCTGTAATCCTTATCTTATAAAGCCAATCAATAATTTGTACCTGATGTTGTGAGGTTCATTCATGAAACCGGCCATACATTCATGTTTTCTACTAATTCTGTACCCGTTCTGTTTTTTTACTATACTATAAAAATAAGGATTACAAAGTTAATGTCTCATCACTTATTCTATAATCTAAGTTGCAAAGTTAAATTGAAATTTTAGCCTCATATCTAATGCATGCCCACAAGCAGGCACATAAATTCGCATTTACATATACATACATATATTATAGAACAACACCTCACATAAACATAAACTTTGCAACTCCTGCCGTCTTTCCCTGAAATAGAGGTGGCATTGTCAAAAATGTACCAAATTTACCAAGACCCCCATGCTGTTTGGGGGACAGGATGGGGGGTCAGCCTCATACCAACCCATTAGTCAAGATACCATAGCAGCCTACCATACTCGTATACCTGGCATACCAACCTATTAATCAAGTAAATTATTGATATTAAAAAAATCAGACTAATCATGTGGATTATTGAAACGAAAACGCTTCTTTGATACAAATAAAAATAAGTAAGGTCTGATTTGTCAATTTTATTTTTTTAAATGATCGACTATAGGATCATCAGCTACGAAGTTTATAAACTAATGACTTAAGTGCACAGAAATACTGCATTCTAATTTGTTAATCTGAGGACCCAGCTTGGCTCACATGCTCATTAGTGATGCCTTTGATCGGAAGCAATTTAGTGGCATGTCTGTTTACCCGCTCTAAGATTGGGCACATATTGTTTATAGGGGACGAAGGGTTGGGCCCGCACCCAAGCTCTGGGGAACAAACTTGAAGTGTTGGAAATGTAAATCAGTCTTAATTATAAGTAAATTGATCAGATTGGATAAAAACAGGCACTAAAGGAAGAAAAATAATTGACCCTAAGAAGGATGATAGAACAAATGCAGATGTTATCATTCAATTTGAATTCTTAACTCAATAACTCTGATCTGAGAGAGAAGCAAAACAGTGATTACTCTTTACTTGGGTGTATAAATGACCATACTTTCCATACAACTGGGTTGTACGTAAATGCCCCATTCACTCGAGAACCACTAAACATGCCGTATTCACGATTATTTTTAACACAAAGAGTTGCAAGAAGTTTATTATTTGAGTGGTTCATAGCAGCAAATATCAGGGAAGCATGAAATGAAAGAGGTTATGTTACTCATTCCATTCAGCTTTACACAATCTATCCACCTAGTTCACCTACACGAGACATTCCAAAGTCTTGCAATAAGGTTATTTTAGTAGTTCATGTCAATAAGAGTGAGAGAAGCATGATATGAGAGCGGTTATGTTATTCACTGCATTCAAAGACAAAACAGCATACTATCGTATCTAATCCACCTAAACGAGACATTAAAAAGTCTTACTAGAAGGTTATATGAGTGGTTTGTAGCAATAAGTATCAGGAGAACATGAAATGAAAGAGGTTATGTTACTCACTGCACTCTGCTTCGTCTGTGCCATCCACGCAGTCCACCGTCATATCACAGCGGTGACGCGGAAGGATATAACCGATCATAACGTAATCAAAAGTATCAGGAGAGCATGAAATGAAAGAGGTTATGTTACTCACTGCACTCTGCTTCGTCTGTGCCATCCACGCAGTCCACCGTCATATCACAGCGGTGACGCGGAAGGATATAACCGATCATAACGTAATCAAAAGTATCAGGAGAGCATGAAATGAAAGAGGTTATGTTACTCACTGCACTCTGCTTCATCTGTGCCGTCCACGCAGTCCACCGTCATATCACAGCGGTGGTGTGGAGGGATACAGTAGGTCTTGTTCCACACATACTGGCCGCAAGTCAGCTGCCCGGGCTCACACTCAGGTGGTGCTGCAACAAAAGATGAACAAAATAAATGACAGTGAAAGAACACGAAATTAAGAGACCAGAAATGCCTCCTTATTTAATATAGAGAGACAACATAGAGAGTCCTGAAGGATTGTGGTGCGGGAGGCCCTAAGCTTTCAAGGGTTATGAGCCGGATAAAGTACAGTTAGTAAGTAGATTTAGAATTTTGCGTACAGTGTAGCAGTTTCAATTTTTTTCTCGGACGTTTTGTTGAAATGGATTTGAATTGAAAGATTAATGTGAGAAATGAAAGAAGTAAAAGAGGTGGTTACACACAGCGGTATGGCAACGAAGTTATAGTCACAGTGACGTTTAAAAACAAAGATTCGGTGTGGTCGTTAAAAGAAATGTGCAGGAAAGAAAACAATGGAAACAGGAAGACTCGATGCTGTTTTTAGAAGAGAATTGTTCTGGATTCAGCAAACCGCATGAAATATTTATATGATGTGAAAATATTCCGCGTTACCAGAGATTGCGGGAACGAAAAAATAACAAGGAGTAAGCGTTCTGTTCAAATATGTAAGTACTGGAAACCAGTGGCGGCTCCAGCTAAGGTGCATCGGTGCATTGCACCTCCTGTAAGAATGCCACGACCCATCACTTACAATTTTGTTCCCCATAAAATATCCTCTGTGTCAAGTCCTATTTTACATTTATCATTATTTTACATATTATACAGCTCTACGAACATGTAAAGACTACGAGTTGCTAGGTATTTAAATGTATAATATTATCGCGTGCATATGTGGCAATGCCCCATACTTCCTTCTATGAAGTCCATACATTTATTGAAAAAACAGCTCAAACGGTGAATACTGAGGTGCCTGTACATTTTTAGATAGCAGCTCCGGCACTGCACGCTTTTCCTAGGTAAGTGACATGACATGAACGGAGAAGAATTGTGACAAAACTTTTTTTTTTATTCTACCAAAGGAACTCTTATGTTCAGAGCATATCCAACTCTTTGTTTAAAAGACTTCAATATTCGTCATTTAAAACAAAACTATAAAGTATTTCCTGACACTTAACTATTGCGTTTACAAAAAAAAATAATGAAAACTGAAACGCTCACAACAGATGCTGCTTTAGTATCAATAAAAATCTTCGCATAAAGTATGTTTGTGTTTTACCATAAAGCTCTATACTTAAAATATAATTCAAATACAATGCTTTATTGTTAGCCAGGATACAAATTGTTTATTTTAAGATCAAGTTAAGCCCGACAAAAACTCATTACTTTTTAATTTATCGACGTTTTTATTATTTGCTTGAGGATTCCATTCCTAGTGAAAAATATTCAGTCGTGGTCAACAAGTGTTTTTTCGAGCATTTTAAGCAAAATAATACAAATGGATAAACTGTGTTTTAACTGATATGAAACCAACCATCTCTACGCTAGTGGCGGTCAGCGTCAGTCAGCGTCTTTACTCTGTTCTGTGATTGCATATTTATTTTTATATTCTCAGCATTCCCTACTTTCTTCGTGAGTTCTCTTATTTTTTTCAGTCTGCAGATTTCAATAATTTGAAATGTTGCTTATTTAATCAATTTATTAATTTGTCAGTCTTGCTCTTCCACGCTTTCCTTGGGGATCATCTTTGTGCACTATTTTTATCAGTCGTGAATCGTCCATTATTTGTAGATGCTCAACTAAACTCTTTGCCCAGCTATACGCCCAATTGTACTCTTTTGTACCATCACTCATATTCTCCACTATAACGTACTTTAAAATATCTCTTTAAACTAATCATCCATACTTTAAAGTATGGATGATTAGTTTTGTCAAAGGTTGCAAATCTCTGAACTTGCTAATCTTGCAGAACAATACATTCTTGTTATTTTTAAGAATGTAAGTACAAGATGATGTCACAGATCTTTCCTCCTCCTGCTCCATAATCTTAATTTAATTTAAATTCAGTTAAGTTGGATTTTTCTCCGGAGGCAGACCTTAGTCCCTTTAATATATTTTCGTATTTTAAGTGACGATATTGAATTTCTTATGTAAATTTATAATTAACACTCATTTGTGAGGTAGATAAAATAAACAAATATTCATGTAAAAGCTGTGAGGTAGATTAATTATTAAATGGTGTTGGTGTGAAGGAAAAGGTTTTATGTGAAGTGTTTTTAAGTGCTATGTTTTGCTGTGTTGTTATGAAGTGAATTAATTTGGATTTACCGACGGCGATCATCCCCGTTAAAGGAAGCTCTTTTACACAATGTAAGTCATCGATTATAATATTCGTGCTAACATTTCAGCGAACATTTTCAAGGCCGGTCAGCGTGAAGTGTATGGTACATTGGGGGGAGTGGGGGAAGAGGTGTAGGCCATAATTATATTGAAAATTTCTGCCACCCAATATTCTGACCCATCGGCCGTCACTGTCAGCCCCCACGGGAGCTGGGAAACCTCCACGTCAACCGAAGTGGTTGGCGTAAGGACTGCCCCCTTACCTGTAAAAATAAATAAGTTACACTCGTCACGGGAAAAATGCGGCAAGAAGTTACACTATATATGTGGCTTAGTAAAAAAAACTTGCTTCAAATACATTTAATTGTTGTAATTGTTTGTTATATGCAACAAAACGGGTGTAGGTACGTTCTCGTGTATACCTAAATAAAATATTTATAATATGTATGTATTTCTTGCAACTTTCATTCCAAGCAAAATGGAAAATAAAAGAAAAAATGTAAATGCAGAAATTATGAACTGCCAACATTTCTAATGACGAGCCGCCTCTGCTGGAAACTTATGGTTTATGACAAACCTAAGATCATTATGTAAAGAATAACAATTAGGTTTTGCAAACCGTGTTGTAAGAAGAACGGGGTTTTCAAGGATTCGTCAACGTCGTATACGACTTTATTGGGATACGTGTCTCCTCTCCGAACTAACTTCGAAACGAATGTGCTTCTGTAAATTCAGAAAATTCAGAACACTAGTCCGGTCGTTAGCTCAGTTGATAGAGTGTTTCATTGTATGCCGAGAGCTCGAGTTCAAATCCCAACGAGAGTGTTAGCAATGATTTCGTGTTTTGGTGTTTATTTCAAACCCAAAGTAAAAATACCGGCAAGGTTTACTCAGCCTTCACATGAAATGAGTGCCAACCCCCTTGCGAGCTGGGAAATCCCCACCTCATCTGAAGTGGTTGTCGTAAGGCCAGCCCCCTTAACTGTGAATATTAATAGATATCTTTGCCACATGCGACCCAATAGGGGAGAACGCGGTAGAAGTTCCACTATGTGTATAGCTTAGTCGCGTTTTAGTGACGGTTAGTTTATGGTGATCTCTCATAGTGTGAGAATTATAAGACATCGTGGGAAATTGTCCCCTTAGTGCTTGTTTGTCTTATGATGTTAATTAAACAATGATAATTTCACATGAGCAATGTTTGTATGCCTACTAGACCAACGCGTATTATGAAAACTGGAAATTGACTTTAAAACATTTAAAATAACTCTCATACTATTGTGTTCTTCGTTTTTTTCTTAGCTCAGATGGTGTAGAATGTGACTCTTAACCCGTAACTGGCAAGGTGGTTTTTTAGTCACGTAACTGGCAATGTGGTTACTTTCGGGAACCGTTTTTGTTTTGTGCCTACTTTAGCCATTTCGGTACTTTCTAAAATAAATAATACTTGAGTATGTTAAATAGACTTTATTGAATAAACAATATTAAAATTTAAGCAAAACAATGTCAATAAAGGTATAAAAATAAACAAATGCTAACTACAGGTGGAATATGGCAAAAACTGCCTCTTTTGGTAAAAAAAAATACTTGTGGTAGCTCTAAAGAATTAAAACTACTTTTTTTTGCATAATCTTTGAGTTAACATGTGACTCTTCACAAAAAATAAAAAACATTGACTCAAGGTCATTGCACAACAAAACCTGCAAGGGGGTCTCTCGGTACATTTTTTACACTCAATGCAGACGTTGGCTCGGCATTCATTGCACATTGGTTTCTTACACACACTGCAAGAAGACCAGGTTTTCTTATTATTACCTCGGGGACATATCCCACACCTTGTGCGTTTCTTCAAAGTCAATGTTGACGGTTCTGCTGGAACTTCTTTCTCCAGTATACACGAAATTGTCTGACGGATTTGTCGCGGAATTTTAGTGTTAAGCAGTATCTTGTTCAAATGAGGTTCCAGAAGGCTGCGACTAAGGTTTTTGATGAAGTCAAATCGCGTGAGATCTGGATTTCCAGGGAAAGACTGGAAGATGACTTGTGCGTTCACCAGGGATATGTTCAGAAGCGCAAAAAAAAAATGTCCATTCGCTCTACTCTGTATATTACTCTGTAAATACATTCGCTATACTCTGGACCACTCAGCAAATCCAGGGTCACTGGGCTTCATTGACTTAGGTTTGGATGCCATTTCTACAAACATAAAGTAAAAAAAGAAAAAAAAAATAACAAGAAAAAGTTTCCTGAGGGCAAGGTGGTTCCCTAAAGGAACCAAAAAAAGTTTAAATCGTCATAACATAAGTGCACTCACTTCGATAAAGATACCCTTCCGCGTGCCAAGCAGATGGCCAACTGGCGAGGCATACCTAGGGTATCAGCCCGCTACCTGCAAAGGCACCAGCTAGGCGCGTTTTCTGCAGCCCTTCTGGTTCCCCAGGGGAACCTGGTTGCCAGTCACGGGTTAAGACAATTTCGTTGGAAGGTCATCTTTGAATCAAATGGTAGATAAGACTGAGAAGCACTGGGGGGACGGAATTTGTAGAAGTAACTAAGTGAGCGCTTAGTACGCTACTAAGCGCTGCAATAATGGTCTAGAATTGTTTGTTATCTTGCTTATTCATAGACATCCCACTTGTACTACTTCCAGCAGTACTCATGAGATACTTAACAGCTAATGATAATGGTTTAAAGTGCACACAGTACTCGCACTGTCTGCTTGTTTGCCGCGAATAGTAGCTGAAATGATAGTGGAGCCAAATGGGAATCTCTCCAACACTACAACTTATATTTACTAATGTTATATTAGTAATGGATAGTACTTGGATGGGTTACCGCTCAGGTACACCGCGTGTCGTTGGTATCTTGGACCGGTCCGTAGTCCAGTGACACTTCGGACTCGTAAAATGGAAGGTTGTTGATTCGGATCCCGGCGGAGCAAAAAAATATACCATTTATATTTCGAATGTGCTCCTAGCTGAGTTGAAAAATTCATAAACCTTTACCAACGACCGGTCACTAAAAGGTCCATCCAACC
The DNA here is from genome assembly GCA_951799405.1 of Agapetus fuscipes. Taxonomy (NCBI): domain Eukaryota; kingdom Metazoa; phylum Arthropoda; class Insecta; order Trichoptera; family Glossosomatidae; genus Agapetus; species Agapetus fuscipes. The sequence continues at coordinate 11,422,178 of OX637357.1, read as the reverse complement.
TTACAACAACTGGGTCTTGCTGAGAATTGGCGCTTTCTACAGCGACGACCAAGCTCGCAGAGGGCTCTTGAGGTGTGATACACACAAAAACAGCGCTCACCAAATAAACCATCCTAATATTATTATTATTATTATATTTTTACGCGGGGCATATTTATTTAAAACTACGGTTTCAATTTAAACAAATTATTCCATGAGTGTTTTTAGGCTTTCATGGCCGGCTTCAGATGATGATCCTTGAACTGATCGCTAACAAGTACGAGCCTTGAAGAAGTCAGTCACAAGTTCACTGACGAAACGTAGCAGCCTTGTAAGAAGAAAAATGCAGCCTTCTGAGAAGAAATACTGGACCACGGTCTACAAGTCCGGAAGAATGGATGCTGTATCCTAATCATCATCATTAATTTATTCTACAATCGCTTTTTTTTCTAAAAAAGGATCCAATTTATTTGGCGTATTTTGATAAATCCAGTTTCATGAGTTTATCCTCAGTCGTCGTGCAGAGAGGATGTTCTCCTGAAGACGTTGGCTACGTCGCCGACGAAACGTCGAGAATGATGTAAGTTCTCTCTTAACGGTTCGTAAAATATCCGAGTTAAATTAAGTTTTGAAATTTGTTGAGTATATAATATAATATAATTGTCAAAATGTCAAACGACCGTAATTCTAACTTAAACCCAACTAGATAAATCCATTCGGTGGTTACTAATAAACGAATATCTTAGCATTGAGCCCGTCCACCATAACATGGAAGACTTAATTTTCCTACCTGATGATGATTCCTTGACTTATAGGTTGGTATGAGGTTGACCACCCATACTGTAAAAAATGGTTCACTTTGCCAATGTCACCCCTGTTTCAGGGAATGTCGGCAAGAGTTGCAGGACTTATGTTCATTTGAGGTTTGGATTTTATTTGTAAGTACACAATCAGCATTTGTAAGGGCGAACTACACGTGTTGGTTTGTGGGCATACATTTGAGAGCTTTGAATGAATATATCCTTGCAACTTAGATTATAGATTATAGATGATGACCTTTAAGGTCGAAAACGTTGAAACTTTTTAAATAAATTATATAAGTGAAAATAAACAGTGTTTGATTTGAATTAATCCTAAAAATTATAATAATAGACTTAATTTTCTTTGCTAAATCGTGAAAGTACATAAACATCACATTTTAAGAAAATTATTTCAAAATTTTCGTTGCACCAAATTCCATAATCGCATCTTTCATATTTTTTGTTGCTTGGGAAAAGGCCAACAAGGGAAATTTCCAGCGACTGACATAATGTCCACGCCACAAAATGTCCACGCCACAAAATTTCCACCCGACAAAATGTCCACCCGACAAAATGCCCATCCGACAAAATGCCCACCCGACAAAATGTCCACCCGACATAACGTCCATCGACAAATATCTACCGACCGACATAATGTCCATCGACAAAATGTCCGACGACCGACATAATGTTCACGCCACAAAATGTCCACCGACATAATGTCCATCGACAGAATGTCCACCCGATAAAATGTACAACGACGAGACGTCCAAAGATCATTTCTAAGCGGTGGACATTCTGTCGGTGGACGTTCTGTCGGTGGACGTTCTGTCGGTGGACGTTCTGTCGGTGGACGTTCTGTCGGTGGACGTTCTGTCGGTGGACGTTCTGTCGGTGGACGTTCTGTCAGTGGACGTTCTGTCGGTGGGCATTCTGTCGGTGGACGTTCTGTCGGTGGACGTTCTGTCGGTGGACGTTCTGTCGGTGGACATTCTGTCGGTGGACGTTCTGTCGGTGGACGTTCTGTCGGTGGACATTCTGTCGGTAGACATTTTATCATTACACGGATGTAAGGTTTGCCTACGTTGCGAATATTTTGTTAATTAAATTCCCAAAATTCACGTGTATTTTGCAGGATTTTAATTATTTAGGAGATCAGTGCGTATTAGGGAGAAGCGAGAAATTAAAATGAACGATTTTCGTCCACGTATAAAATTCCTTGACTTATGGGTTGATATGAAGCTGTAAAAACTGTTCAAACCCATGGAAGGTCGACAAAAGTTGCGGGGTTGATGTTTATTTGGGATTTGAATTTTATTTTGTATCGAATTCACACGTGTCTGTTTGTGGGAATGCAATAAATATTTTGAATTAAATTCTATTAAACTTAATAGGACTTTACAAATTCTAAAAAAACACAATTTTTTTGTTCACAATTATATTCATTTAATTTTAATTAATAATTAATTACCGACGTTTTCGGTAATCTTCAGGTAAGCATGATTTCTAAATGTTAATATATCTTCGCAACTTAGATTAAAGATAGATAGACGCATAGGCCACTTTTTAAGCCTGTGACATAGGCTCGATAATTTGTTTTGGCCGGACAAAAATATACACCCCGCACAGTGGGGTCCGCAGGCGCACCAAGGAGGCCGTAAGAATAAATTTAATTTGTATTTTTCGGCAAATGTACGAAAGTTTAATGGGGAAGGAATGATTAACTTTTTTTTTCTCGAATTTAAAATGAGAAAAGTTTCCAGATGTAAGGATTCCTGGGAAATACGATTCCAGGACTTTTTTTTGTAAATTTATATATTAAAGTCGTGTATTGAGTTTCTACAATGATGAAAATAAATTACTCAAAAATTTCCGTCCGGTCGATAGCTCAGTTCGTAGAGTGCTTGCATTCCATGCCGTGAGCCCGGGTTCGAATCCCACCGAGGGTGTCAGAAATGTTTTCCCGTTTCCGTGTTTATTTCAAACCCCAAAATTAAATAACGGCAAGGTTCACTCAGCCTTCACAAGAAATGCGTAAACCTTGGCATAATTTTGACTATGGAATTGCAATAAAAACAAAAACGGTAAATCATTTCGAGGACGATTAGTGGGGATCGAACCATAGCCCTCTGGCATGGAATGCAAGCACTTTACCAAATGAGATATCGACCGAATGTGAAGTTATGTTGAAATTGAACATTGATAAGTTTTTTTGTTGATCTAAAAATTTCTATGCTAAAATAAATTAAATAAAAAATGAATGAATTTAGACCGGTCCGTAGCTCAGTGGTAACACTGCGGACTCTGAGTGGGAAGGTTGTGGGTTCGAATCCCGGCGGAGCACAAAAATATACCATTTATATTTTCAAATTTGTTCTTCGCTGCGTTAAAAAAATCATACACCTTTACCAATGACCGGTCACCAAAGGTCCATCCAGCCTTACAGCAACTGGGTCTTGCTTGAGTATTGGCGCTTTGTAGCGACGACCAAGCTCGTACACCTCTGCGGCACTACAACAAGTGTCATGGACCCCTAGAGTCTCTAGAACCTAGGGAGTCTCCCGCACAGGATTTCTTAAAAAAAAATCCAGTTAGTCCAGTCACAAAATAAACCTTGTCTTTTAAACATTGCACAAAACTGGATCATGTAGGTACGTATGATTTATTTTTCTGTCATTTTTTTTCAAATTTGGAACCCGGAGTGAACCCGCACAATGCTCGCAGACTTTTTAGGTGACGTGAGCACGCACCAACCTCGTCACTCACTTTGTCAAACGCGATTTTACAAATGGCGGTCACTGGGGTTAACGACCCGGCATAAAGAGAAAATATACCATTGAGTTGTGATATCTGTGGGCTTGAAATTATTTTAACGAAAATATACATTCTACATCTTGCACGCTTAATCATAAAGAGAAATAACTCAAAAAAGAAGAATGTTGGGAAATCGCGTTTGAAGTTCAGACAACCAGTACATTTTGTAAGGTATCAAAAAGGCGAGCGATGTCTTATCTCGGTCATATTCGTCCAAATTGAACGGCTGTCGCATTCTACCTATTCTTCTCGCATTGTTCTTGCGTTTTATTACAAAATCTCGATTTTCCCAATTTTTGAGTTATTGCTCTTTATTATAAAGCGTGCGATCTGTTTCAACTAACATAAGAAAATGGTCCTTAGTAAGAAAGAGAACAAAGATCATATTCTGTGTCATTTAGTTGTTGTTGTGTCATTTAGTTGTTGTTAAGCTGTCAAAACCAACATCAATCACCACTTCCTTGCAGCGCCTCACGACAGAAGCAACAACTTAAGCAACACCTCTGCGGCAACCTTCCAGGGTGACATAGAAATTATACACAGAAATTTGGATACGCAACTAAACGCAACTAAGCTACACATATAGTGTAACTTCTTACCGCGTTATCCCCGAAGGGGCCGCATGTGGCGAGTTGAACCTATTTATTTTTACAGGTTTTTTACAAGGGGGCCGGTCTTACGCCAACCCTTCAGTTGAATGGGGTTTCCCAGCTCCCGAGGGGGCTGGTACTCAGTTCTTGTGAAGGCTGAGTCTTGCCGTTATTTTATTTCGGGGTTTGAAATAAACACCGAAACGGGAAATCATTTCCGACACCCTCGGTGGGATTCGAACCCAAGCTCACGGCATGGAACGCAAGCACTCTACCAACTGAGCTATCGACCGGACAACTACATAAGAAATATTTCCTGAATGTTGGCAGCGTTGATATTCATTTCTGCGCGAACATTGTGCGCACGCGTTTTAAATCTTTTAATCAGTTATTTTAAACGTGAAACGCATTATGGCATGTGTAATTATTGAATGTCGAAGAACATAATGTAAAAAGCAAGAATATACAGGATTTCACATGTAAGTCATGATTTATAAATTGTTGTTTTTGACAGGACTGGGGACAACAGCTGTGCTCCAAAGTATGTATCAATGTCGTAAGCCAGTTTCTACTCCTCTATTTTATAACTCAATGAAATATACACTGTCTTTAATAATGGAAACTTGTGAATGAAAGGAGAGTAGAGACATCTACGGTGAAAAGTCATTTTGAATCAAGATTGTTTTATATATATCAGATCATATTGAACATTGAAAATCGTAACCACAGAAGCCATCGTGTAAAACGTCACTTTTCATAGTTCAACATGAAGTAAAACGCAAACGCAACTAAGCTACATAAACAGTGTAACCTCTCTACGAAAGGGTCGGCATGCGGAAAGCGAAAACTATTTACTTTATCCGGTATCAGGGGTGATATTGGAAAAGTGAACCATTTTTTTTACAGTATGTGTGGTCAGCTTCATACCAACCTATAAGTCAAAGAAGTGCATGTGTACTACAAAAATAAACCAAGCCTCTCGAGAACATAAGCCTTGAAAAACTTCTACCGCCTTACCCTGAACCAGGGTGGCTTTGACAAAAGTGAACCAAGGTGACATGATATAGTGACAGTCTCACGACGAACCACGACAAGGGGTGGCAGGGTACAGCTTGTAAAATATAAAAAGAAACAAAACAAATATATTTATATATCTAGCAGACAAATCGTAAATCAGTTCTGTCTCCATGATACAGTGCGATATGGAGCTGGTAATGAGTAAGGAGTATGGTTGAACGAGCAGCATAGGAAAGCCATCCAAGCGAGGCAGTTCTCATTGGAGAGATTCCAGATAAGTCTGGAACCTTCCCAAAGGGTGCCAGCTAAACTGTGGACTAATACTGAAGACGTGGTGCTATTGCAAAGTGATTTTATCACCACAGCAAAACGTTGCTACGACTAAATGTAGTGAAAGAATACACTAATACTATTAAGAATTTTATAGAATTAAAACAAGATGAATCATTATTTTATTACATATTTAACACAGTTTACTTTGACTTAATTTGCTAATATACTAACGTCTTCGATTACTCACGATCATCATCCTAAATTAAAAACTTAACAAGGATGAAATATGAATTCATTATTCTTATGCGCACGGCAGCCGCTGGTAAGTTTGTTAATGTGATTTATTGTTAGTATTTATGTTGCTTTACTTTTTGTAATAAACTTATTCATATTTAGGTTAGGTTAGGTTAGGTTCATCAATTTGCACGGTGCCGTGTCTATAAGTTTGCAACTTTGCGAATAAAGTAAGTCAACTTCGCCGTGCACATAATACAACCATATGTACTTTCATAGTGTTAATATACAAACTAAGGACATAGTGCAACTTCTTACGTCGTTGTCCCGGAAGGAACGTCACTAATGACATTTGTAACCTATTCATTTTCACAGATAATAGGATCGGCGTACGCCATCCAAATTCACATAAAGAACGAATTTCACAGCGACTTAGGGGGATGATTCTAATTCCACGTGAAAGCAGAGTAAATCTCGCGGAAACGGGAAGTCATTTCTGACATCCTTGGTGGGGATCGAGCCCTAGTTTTCTGGCACGGAACGCAAGCATTCTACCAACTGAGCTATCGACCGGACGTAGTGAACATAAATTTACTTAAGGTATATAAAATATAATACCTAACTGCCATAGGAAACTTTACTAGTTTGACTGAATCATCGGAGCCATCCTTCCCTTTAGCATTATTTCTTTATGTATGAGGCATCCACCCCCATGCTAGCCTGGGGTGCATATTTTACAGCGGAATTCTATCGCATGGGGTCGCTGTTTGGATTCCACGGGGCCATCGCTTTATTTGTCGGTATTCCAAATGTTTGTGCGGTCCTCTATACACCATTTTGTATATATGAATCGTTTACTTTGTAAACCACTTGAAATTCGAAAACAGGATCGGTGTTAAGTGTGCATTTTATTTGACATGCATTCAATATAAATAATGCTTATTTTTAATGCAACTTTTCATAAAAATGACTTGATTTGTTGATTAAAAAAGGCACTGAAAGATAGAGTGAGTAACGAACGGGTTCTGAATGAATACGGAGTAAAAGAAAGCGTGAATGTTCAAAGAAGTGTGATACGATGGTTTGGACATATTGAAAGGATGAATCATGATCAAATAAAGTGTATAAAGGGAATGTAATAGGTAAGCGTGGAAGGGGAAGACCTAGGAAAGAACAGATTGATCAGATAAGTGAGATTGCGAATGAATGGAATTTACAGAGTGGAAACAAGAGAAGAGCATGCATGAAAAGAGTGATGAAATTAGATGAGATGAAAGAAGTATGCAAGGACAGAGTCAAGTGGAGGCACTTGTGTGGAGGTACCGGCCACCCCTAGAGGAATGGCGGCAGGATACAAGACAAGACTAAGTTCTATTGAAATCACACTGATAAAAAAATGGTGAGAAGATTTATTACTTCTAAACAAAATGGTTGTTTTTTTTATGCAGCTCACATGACGACCTCATCTCCGCCATACATTTTGGTAGCTTGGTTTTAGCTGCTATTCGGTTTGCTTGAGGTATGAACTGTCATCTACTGTGCGTGGCATTTAGTGCCTTTATTTAAATTTAAAAATACCGTTCTGAATGTTATCAACTAAATAATTTGAGCATGTAAAAATGTTTTTAGTGCCGTATTTCAGTTATTGTTTCAATACAGGTAATGCTTTATTTTAAACAATCATTCATATATTTTCAGAGGGAAGGGTCGCCCTCTTACTTTTGAAAATGAATATGTTTCGAACACAGATTATTGTTTCGGTATTCAAATTACTGTTACTTTTTTTTAACTAGCAAGCCCTAGTATGTACTTCAAGACTCCAGACACACACTTACTTACACAATTAGAAAAGAATCAAGGATGATTCAAACCGCACTCATATATTAACAGACCTAATATGAGTATGAAAGTAGGCGGTGAACCAAACTGTTGACATAGCGCCCCCTTGGTTTAGTGGTTAGAGCTTCCACCGCCCCCTTTCAACCGCCTCCTTCAGCACAAATATAGCACGTCATAGGATAATCCCAATATAGAATGCCACAGTGACAAAACGACGCACGTTAGAACGACACATGGCAGAACGACATATGATATAACGACACATAACAAACATCAAATGACAACTGTAACTGTAACTGTTACTCTGTCGCCATTCCGCTAGGGGTGGCCAGAGCCTCTGCAGAGTTGCCTCCATTTTTTCCTATCCTTACATACCTCTTTCAATTCATTCATATCCATCACCTTTTTCATGCATTTTTTCTTTTACGCTCACTTTGTATATCCCATTCTTTCACAATCTCCTCAATCTGATCACTCCATACTTTTCTCGTCGTCCCTTCCCTCTTTTTCCTTTCACACTTTCTTTGTATACATACTTTGTCAGTTTATCATCATTCATTCTTTCCACATGCCCAAACATTTAGGTATGTGATGGTTTGTCCTTGTGGTGTTTTGTCATAGTGATGTATTTCTGTCATGTGTCATGTGGCGTTATGTTATGTGTTGTTTTGTCACTGTGCCTTTAAGTCATTTGTCGTTATTTCATGTGTCGTTATGTCATGTACCGTTTTGTCATGTGTCGTTATGTTATATGCTGTTATGTCATGTGTTTCTTGTGCTGTTATGTCATGTTTTGTCACTATTCCGTTCTAACCCGTCACCAACACACAGGTGTGCAAATAAAACAAAAGTATTCAACATTACGTTTTATCTCAATAATACGTTTAACCTAAAATATATGAAAACGAAATAGTTCTCCAGTAGCACTGTTTTAGTTTCCATATGTTTTTGATAAAACGCTATACTCGGACTTAAACGTGAAGTGTTATACTTGAAGTAAGGATTGCGGCTAGTAAAATAGTTCAAAGCTTTCGTATTGACTCTATTTTTTTTTATCTCATAACGGAGTCGGGACAGAAAAACAGAGAAAATATATGACGTCACCCGACCGAGTAGCTGAGTGAAGTAGTGTTATGATTATTTTTTTGGTAAGCGCTGTTTTTGTGTGAATCACAATTCAAAGAGCTTTCTGCGAGCTTGGCTGTCGCTATAGAAAGCGACAATTACACATGCATGACCCAGGATGGACCTTCAGTAACTGGTCGAACTCACAACCTTTCGATTTTGAGTCTGTAGCGTTAGAACTTGTCTACGGACCGGTTAAGGATAAATAAATCTATTAAATCTAAAGTTAAAAATATATGTACCTAAGCATTTAAGATTCATATTTATAATATGGCAAAAATTGTGGGTTCATTTTTACACATGCTGCATGTGCATTAAAAATAAATAAAAACCAAATGTCAAATTAACACAAAACATGAAGCTTTTACCACCTTTTAATGAAATAGGGGGGATTTTTACAGTATGAGAAGTCAGTTTTAAAGAACATCTCAGTAAGATCTCAGCTAGAGTGCTTGAAATAAAGCAACGCTGGTTCGATTCCCGTCTTCTCCTTGACCATAACTTTGATCCTGGATTAACAATAAACAAATTGAGTAAAAAATAAAATAAAATATTCATTAATGGTCTTGTCTTAATGACCGTTTCTGACCGGACAAAAACAATTTCTTTAAATCACATTCCTCTACACAAATTTATTTTTAAACATGAAGGAAAAAATGGGAACAAATATTGTGGCGTTTAGTGTTGTGAAGAAGGGGAAAAACTTCCCTTTATGATCTTGCGGGGGGTGGCTAGGGAATTCCTTAAATAAAGCTATCTGGAGGGAGTTTATCTAACAAAGTCATATCTACAGAAAGTGTAACATCCCTATGGGAGGAAAACACTACGAGTATTGGCTTTCCCTCCAAAACTGCGATGTTTTTACAGGAAAAACATACAATATTTTCAGGAAACCTGAAAATTGCTTCAATATGAAGCATCAATATACGGAAAAAATTGATTTTAATAACTTCAAGTGTTATGTCTAATCTAATCTAATTTAATCTAACCTAATCTATGTTGCAAATATATGTAATATTGGGGATTCACATTATATGCATTTTCACAAGCAAACGCGTATAAGTTCGCGCTTATACATGCCTTGTGAACCTACAACATAAAAACCCAAACGTCAAATGAACATACTCTTGTCGACCTTCCTTGAGACATGGGTGACATTGCCAAAGTGAACCATTTTCTTAAGCATGGATGGTCAGCATCATACCAACCTATAAGTTAAGGAACACAAGTCTTACAGCAAATGGGTCTTGCTTGAAAATTCGCGCTTTCTGTAGCGACGACCAAGCTCGCAGAACGTTCTTGCGGTGTACCTGATTCACACAAAAACAGCGCTCACTAAAAAAAATTCAATATCATGGTCTGTGACGTAAATATAATAAAAATATAATCTAACCTGACGATGATCTAAGATCGAAAACGTTAGTAAAATTAAATAATAAATAATTGTAAAAGTGAAAATATAAAACAGTGTTTGATTTAAATAATATTTTTTTAGTGTTGATCTGTTAACACAGTGAAAGTCCATTTTTATAAATATTTAAAAATATAAATAATAAAACATTGTTTTAATTCAGAATAAAGTGAATTAAAACACTGTTTTACCATTTAAATTTTTAAATATTTATTTGATTTAAATCCTTAAACTAAATAATTATTGAATAATATAATCTATAATCTAAGTTGCAAAGATATATTAACATTTAAAGCTCATATCAAATGCCTGCCCACAAGCAGACACGTGTAGTATAAATAGATTCACATTAATATGGATGTTGGCCGATTGAATACAAACGTTATTCAATTTCGACGACGTTGCCTTCGGGAAGTTTCGGGTTTCGACTTCGTTAATACGAATATCGCCTTACATGGAGTCGCCAAATGATTTCAGATATACGAAACTTTTCAGTCGTAAGCAACTCGTATCAATATCTAATTGAGAACTTATCTAGATTTACAGAATAATATAATAACGTCGAAGTAATGGCCGTGGAATCAAGGCGCTAATATAACATTAGGATAATTTATTTGGTAAGCGGTGTTTTTGTGTGAATCACACCTCAAGAGCCCTCTGCGAGCTTGGTCGTCACCGCAGAAAGCGCCAATTCTCAATCAAAACCCAGTTGCTGTAAGGCTGGATGGACCTTTGGTATGGTATTTAGTAAGGGGATATGAATTTTTCAACCCAGCGAAGAGAATATTTGAAAACATAAATCATATAGTTTTTGCGCTCCGACGGGATTCGAACCCACGACCTTCCATTGACAAAAGCTTTACCGCTAATATACCATGTTTATAACAAAATATTGGTGAAATATCAGATAAAATATCAGTTACAGTATCAATTAATTCAAGATAATTGATACGTATAGGAATTTATTTTAAGTACAGATTTTCTCTAAGGGTTTTGGGTATTACAATTTTTTTCTCGGTGGGGCGGGTTGTTGGGCGAATACATCTTTGCAACTTTGATTATACACGACAAACTTTGGAGTCAGTTCACGTGGTTGGTAGAAAATGGCCAAGGTTAGGGTGGTCCATACATTTGGTGGAGCTAAAGTTGCAAAAGAGGCATTTTATTAAGTCTATTATTGGGCTGTATCTTTTACTTACAAATATGGAAAGACCGGGGTGTGAGTAACAACACCAAAATAAAGCATTGTAGAGGCATTAACTTTGTAATCGTTCATCATTAAGATAAAATAAAATCAAATTTGTTTCCGATTACTTGAGTATTTCGAAAACAAAGTTTTTCAGTTTTTCTTTTATCCCCACTCTATTTTTCTTTATGCTGCTGATACATGGACCATAAAAGCATCAGAAAGGAGGAAAATTGACAATTTCGAAATCTGATGCTGGAGGCGCATGCTCTGAATACCATGGACGGCTAGACGTACCAATGAGTCCATTCGTCGGGAGCTGCGTTTGGATGGCTTGACTCTGGCCAATATATGCAAACACCGTATTCTTCAGTTCTTCGGACACGTTGTCTGTGGCAATGAGGATAGCCTGGAACGACTGGTTATGAAAGATGGCTTGGAGGGGAAGAGAGCAAGAGGAAGATTCTCCACACTATGGCCCGATTAAGGGAAGACAGCAGCAGGCACTTCAACGGTTGGAGCGCTACGCGCAGCGCAATCAAGAAATAACAATGAGGAACCAGATTAAGAAGAATAAATCTTAAACTCCTTTTTTCTTGATTTAGACTTTTCGATAAATGTGATTCACAAAAAACTTCGTATCAGCTTATGGATTTCATAATTTCATAAGATCTTTATTGTTTTTATCAATATATACAAAATATTACAATAAAAATAAATTTAAAAAATCTAATTACAATAAATACTCCCCAAAGTAAGCATAGCTTGTGTTTTGGGGAGGATTCCAACTTATCTTGAATTAAAATTAATCACTTAATTGATAAACATCGTAAAAAAAACAATATATACACCATTTAGTCATTTACTAAGCAAAAACAGGAATACAAAAAATAAAATAAAATAACATAAAGAGGTAACATGTTTAAATAGAAAATACAGAAATAGAAATTATACATATATACACATAGATATACGAAAAAAATAACAAAAATAATAATGATAAGAATAATATACTAAAAACCAAATAAATATAAACACTCAACTATTTACACCTGATTCTGAGATGAGAACGTCCAGCTATCTTTCTACCTTTTAGGAGGTCTTCCAGCTAAGCCATGGCCTATTGGCATCTCATTAGCTACGATGTGTGAGAGTATTTTCAAATGTTCCTCTATTTCACAGGCTTTTCGTATGTGGTCCTTGCGGATGCGATCCCGTAATGTTCGGCTTGTGATCATTCTAAAAACTTTCATTTCAGATGTTCTGAGTAGTCTTTTGGTTTTTCTCGTGTCCGCTCTAGCTTCTACACAGTAAGCTGTATTAATAAGCTATTATTTATATTCCCCTTTTTACCCATGAAATATCACCCACCCTAATGCAGGGCAAAAAGCATTAAATGAAAAATAACTCTACTTTGGGACAATGTTCGGCGGTTTCCGTTTTCGATTTTTCACTTTGTAACTGTTACCGTAACTGATACTCTGTCACCATTCCACAAGGGTGGCTAGAGCCTCTGCAGAGTGACCTCGATTTCTTCCTATCCTTGCATAAATAATAATGTAAGTTGCAAAGTTATATTACATTTAAGATTCATATTATATGCATTCGCACAATCAGATGTGTATAAGTTCGCGATTGCATATGTCACACGTGGACCTGCAACATAATTATATACCCAATTTCAAATGAACCCTGCAACTCTTACTTCTAACTTCCATGAAACAGGGGGGAAATAGGCAAACTGAACCATTTTCAACAATATGGATGGTCAGCCTTTTAACTTTTAAAAGTTAAAGGATTTGTATATCGACATTATAAAGATTCATTTTAAATCAATAATGACAAAAAAAAGCAAAGTTTTTCTTCACCAGTTGGTCGATTGTCTCGAGCGCTTTCTTTATAATGGTGTGTATCAACGAAATAAATCAACACGTTAAAAAAACCTTTATTATGAATGTACCATTTTAAATTTTGATTTTTTAATGTAGACATAAAAACGTAAGCCGCACTTTCGTTACTCTTTACCAACATATTTCGTTCAACCCTTTTTTATGCATGGCTTTATCCCCAATTCCAAACCCCTTTCATCGTCGGTTCTGGGCTTCAAAATATATAAGTAAAACGGGCCCAAGGGGAAAATATATGGGCTTTTTACGAGGCCTATCAAAAGTCTGCGGTCTACGGGACCTCTCGTGTTTGTAGACCTATGGTAAAATTGTGGTCTGACAGATCCCCTGCGTCTCTAGACCCATGATGGGATTGTGGTCTGACGGACCGAGGGTATGACCGATAGGAGAGCCTTTCAGTTTTAAAACTGACATTAATTCTGAATAAATTTGAAGCTTTTTATTTAGAAAATTTTAAGCCAAGTGTACTTTTTGTAAGTGTAGGTAAGTGTACATTCCTTGGCTAATAGGTTTGTATGAGGCTGACCACCCATACTGTAACAAGATGGTTCACTTTGCCGATGTCACCCCTGTTGTAGGGACGGTGGGCAAGAGTTGTAGGGCTTATGTTCATTTGAGGTTGGGTCTTTATATTGTAGGTCCACCACATGCGGCATGTGTTAGCGCGAACTTTTACGTGTCTGCTTGTGGGAATTCATTTAATATGAATCTTTAATGATATATGTCTATGCAACTTTGATTTAGATTTAGATTAAGTACAATTTAATTCTACATTCAAATTACTTCAATACGAACCTATTATATTATGTAATGTCATTTTAAATTCATATTAAATGCATTCCCACAAACAGACACGTATATACGTAGGTAAGTTCACGCTTGCAAATGCCGCATGTGAGGTGAACTCAAAGTAATCGAAAACAAAGTTTTTTTTACTTTTATTTTTTAAGATGAACGATAACAAAGTTAATGCCTCTACAATCAATAAAATAATAAGATGAAAATGAACCGTATGGGGGATAAGCCTCATACCAACCATTTAGTCAAGGAACATCAGTGTAAAGACAGAAAAGCCGATAAAATTTTCCTAATGTATTTTTTTGGTCCTTATAATTGAAAAATATATTTTTAAAAAAACCTCATACAGAAGCGTCGAAGTGTAAACTTAAACCAGAAATTCGTGCTTTTACATGAGTTTTTTGTTTTTTTTTTTGAAAAGTGGCCATAATTAATCTTCCCGAATATCTTTCAATTTGAATTTTTAATTTTGAATCGAAAAGAAAATCGGCCGACGCTCGAAAGCGCCGAGTCATTTATGTTGACATGTAGTGAGCGGCGCACAGAGGGGTATATTTCAAAAAAAGAAAGCCAAATTAACTTTTTAGAAAACAGTGCATATCCTTGAAACATTTATTTTATTATCATATTCATGCATTTTTTTTAATTTCTCGTTTTTAGACCTTGAAATTGAAAAGAATCTGTTTATTATTTATATCGTGTCAAATTTTCAGAATTCTTGGGACTCGTAGGATTCAGCAAGGAATCACTTTATCAAATCTGACGACCGTTATTTTAAGAAGAAATGTGTTATATTTGGTAAATTAATGCAAAATATTTTAGTGAAACACCATGGAATTACGTTTTTTTTTCAAGGCAATAAAGTTGTGTGACATGGAGTAGCCTTTACTACTTAGGTCCTCAAATATCTGCAAGAACCTGTATAAAAAAAATAAAAAAACACTTGGTTGGTGTGAGTATTTAATACAAACGCCCCTTACGATTTACTTAATTTGAGAAATCATTTTGTTTTAAAACACAGAGTTTTATTTTCACAAGTTGAACATGTATTTCACCTAGAGTAGGTACTTACTTTTTTTTTTAATTAAAATGAATTTTCACTGTGGAAATACAAAAACACTTGAAAGTTTTATTTACTTAATAAAGTGGCTAGTGCCACTAAACGGCGCTACATATAATTGACCAATTTCAAATACTATTGAACATGTTTTCGATTGTTTCTAACATCAGTCCTACTAACAATATATAAGTAAGTTGTCGTACTGTCTTGTAAAAATATTTGGCAAGCTTTCTGCATCCTACGCTCGTCTGTGCAACGTCCGGAATTTGCCGAAGTTGTTTTCTCGTAAATTGCCCGCTAGGCTCGGCCCCCCTTACGGAAATGACTGCCTCCCCCCAGCAGATAAGCCGCGCGAGCTTCCCAATGACTTTCACTTTATGTGCGTCAACGCGACAGGGGTCTGAGGATTTGTATTAAAAAAACTGTTGCATTTTTGCGATAAAATTTTTCATCGCTTTTTCGAGTGGAGCTTACCCATTTGCAATTTTTAATACCGACTTGGTTAAATTTTGTTAACAAAATATTGAAACGAATTGTAACCTTTAATCTGAATTGCAAATATATTTCAGATTCATATCTAATACATGTACACAAGCAAACAAGCCTCACATTAACACCAACGCGGTACAACTGTATATCACAACGCAACTAAGCAAAATATATACTGTAGCTTTTTTCCTGCGCTATCGCCGAAGGGGTCGTATGTGGTGATTGGAACCTATTTATTTTTACGTTACGAGTACATCTATAATCTGTGTTGCAAATATATATTAACATTACAGATTCATATTCAATGCATACATACAAACGACACGTGTAGGCTCGCGCTTACGAATTCTGCTTGTATACTTCCAAATTTAAATCCAAACCTCAAATGAAAATAAACCCTTTAACTTTTAGCGACCTAACCTGAAACAGGAGTGACATTTGCAGAGTGAACCATTTTTTACAGTAAGTCAAGGAATATTGTGAAGATGTTTTCATTTAAACTTTTAGTACATATCGCCACCTTAAATGTAAAACTGTATAAGTGCTGAAATAGTGGATAAAACATTTTATTGAGAGTAATTTCAGTAAGTAAACTAATTATAAGGAAATGCTCATAAATAACTTCTAAACTACAGGATTTTCAAACTTTCTTAAGTGTTTTCTCTTGTAGAAAATAGATAAAAGGTGTATATATCTGAGAAACCCATGTTAGCTGAAAATGTCACTTATTTAACCTTAAAAAGGTATCCATGTAAGAGAGGATGTAATTTGTCATGTATGTATGTTCCTTGACTTATACTCGTAGGTTGGTATGCGGCTGACCACCCATACTGTAAAAAAAATGGTTCACTTTGCCAATGTCACCCCTGTTTCAGGGAAGGTCGGCAAAAGTTGTGGGGCTGATGTTCATTTGAGGTTTGGATTTTATTTGTAAGTACACATTCAGCATTTGTAAGCGCGAACTACACTTGTTGGTTTGTGGGCATACATCTGAGAGCTTTAAATGAATATTTTGACGGCAATGGTTGCAAGGCTTATGTTCATTTGAGATTGGATTTTTATATTGTAGGCTCACATGCGGCATGTGTTAGCGCGAAATTATACATGTCTGCTTGTGGGAATGCATTTAATATAAATCTTAAATGATATATATCTTTGCAGCTTAGATTAGATTAGATGTATATTTGTACATAATATACAAGAAGCATTTTCAGATAATTAAATTTGTTACATGATGAAAGAAATGGCGGACATCGTGGAAAGGCAAGATGGGCTCTCCGCACAAAAGCTGCCTTGCCAATTGGATTGTCCTCAGATCATTAACTTAATATAAAAAAGTACAATTTTTCCTTTCATAGTATTTCTCGTCGTACTTCTTTGTACAATATTACTTTTTAATATTAGTTTTTTTGACAGCGCACTTAAAAAATAATTAAATCCAGTCAGTTTTTTCCATACAAATAAGTACGTAGGCATGTAATAATCTAAGTTGCAAAGATATATTAAGATTTCAAATTAATAGTAACTACCTACATGCCTACAAACAGACCCGTGCAATAAACCCTGCAACTTTGCCGACCTTCCTTTAAACAGGGTTGACAAGGGCAAATTTCCCCCCTGTGTCAGGGAAGGTCGGCAAAAGTTGTAGGGCTTATGTTCATTTGAGGTTTGGATTTTATTTGTAAGTACACATTCAGCATTTGTATGCGCGAACTACACGTGTTTGTTTGTGGGCATGCATTTGAGAACTTTCAATGAATATATCATTGCAACCTAGATTATAGATTATTATAGATTACTGTAAGGGTGTTCAGCCTCATATCACAAGGTCGGCAAAAGTTGCACGGTTAATGTTCATTTAAGATTTAGTTTTAATTGGTTAAGTACACATGTAGCATCTGTAAACTTAAATTTAAATTGCATGCATTTAAAATGAAATTGAAATGGTAACACATCTTTCCAACTTAGATTATAGATAAAGTACTAAGTGCCTTTTTTTGTCAGCCGTTCAATTTAAAACCTTTGACATTCAGCTACCAAAGAGCGAAATTGGCTTTGTTGATTTCCTCTCTACAATTAAAGAAAAAAAATCCCCACAAAGGATCTTTACCGTGCTTTTGATGAAAGGAGTTCAGGTTGGTATGGGCCCAACCACAGACCGCGCTTTTCATCTATTCACGAGAGCTTTTAAGGGTTAAAAGAAAGAAAGACAAAGGGTTGATGATAAGGCATGGAACTAATTAGTGAAATTTTAGACCCCACGGGATATTCAGGGTTATTATGGTATTAGACTGACCACCCATGCTGTAAAAATTGCTTCACTTTTTACACTGCCACCTCTGTTTCAGGAAAAGGCTGCAAGAGCAGCTAGGATTATATTTATTTGATATTTGGTTTTCTATTCTGTCGATAGCTCAGTTGGTAGAATGCTTGCGTTCAATGACAGAGGGCTAGAAATAAAATGCCGGCAAGGTTTAGTCAGTCATCCCGAACAATAGGAACCTGCCAACCAGGGAAATTCCCACTTCAAGTGAAGTGTTTGAGGTAAGGCCGCCCTCTTATCAGTGAAAGTAAAAAGGTTAAAAAAGGTTTCAAACTACATATGCGACGCCTTCGAAGAAAACGCTACGACACGACAATACGCGAGGACATCGTATTTATGCTGAAGAATCCCATCGCAGACATAGGGGAAACGTCCGGAACTCGAACAGATCCGGCATTATACGAATTCTTGTAATTCTAATCCTATTTTTTACTACGTAAATAATTAGATAAAAATAAAAAAGATCCGTGAGAATCATTTCATCCTTGATCGCCGCGCAAAAAATGTGTCTCCTGCAGACCTTGGCCATGACGCCAACAAATCTTCAGAACAACATTAATTCTCCTTTCACAGTTTGTCAAATAACCGAAAACACAAAAAAAAACTTGGTGTAGAGCTTAGAGCTATTGGTCTAACAATGACGCTGAACTTACGACATGACTGGAACTCGTCCTCTCCCTTGTCGCAGTCCTTCTGGTAGTTGCACACCCACAGGGCAGGGATGCACTTCCCCTCTGGGCACTTGAACATGCCCGCCGGACATATCGTGTCGCCTGGAACAACGGACACAACAACACATTAGTCAATGGCGGTAAGGAAAGTAATATGAGGTTCAGATCAAACCATCTACAGTCCGGTATAGATAACAGAGGTTGGCGACGTCGGTATAACAAAGAGTTCTATGACATTTACAGCACCCTTAGTACGAGTTGCAAAACTTGAGTAAAGTAAAGTTTACGGAAAGTATTAAAGAGTGATTTTCCTTAAAATGTGACGTTTTTGTTTCTTACACTTTATGGTCTTAGCAAAAAAGTTACAGTGATGAAGAAAATCAAATTCAAACAAACAAAAAAGGCAGATTTTGGGGAAAACCACTCTTTAATACTTTCCGTAAACTTTACTTTACTCAAGTTTTGTAACTCGTACTCAGTGTACAGCAGAGAGCTCGATGTGATCAGTTCCATCCAAACAGGCCTTCTGCAGTGGGTTGGCCACATAAACGCAAACGCAACTAAGATACACATATAGTGTCACTTCTGGCCTACGTTATCTCCGTAGGGATCACATGTGGCGCTTCGGGACCTATTTAATTTTATGGGTTAGGTTAACGCCATCCACTTCGGTTGGAGTGATGGTTTTCCAGCTCCCGAGGGGACTGGTCGTCATTTCTTGTGAAAGGTGAGTACCTACGCCTTGCCGGTATTTATTTGGGGTTTGAAATAGACACCGAAACGGGAAATCAGTTCTGACACCCTCGGTGGGATTCGAACCCAAGATTTTGATACAAACACTTTACCGACCGAGCTATCGACCGAAGAGGCTGGTACTCATTCCTTGTGAAGGCTGAGTAAACCATGCCGGTATTTTATTTTGGTCTTGAAATGAAGACCGAAATGGGAAATTAGGGAAATTGAAACATTGGGGATTCACTTTACATGCATTTTTACAAGCAAACACGGATAAGTTCGCGCTGACACATGCCACATGTGGACTTCCAACATAACCCCCCAATCTCAAATGAACATGAGCCCTGCAACTCTTCCCTGAAACAGGGGTTACATTGGCAAAGTGCATCATTTTTATACAGTATGGATGGTTAGACAGATACCAACCTTTAAGTCAATGAAGAAGGATGATAATGAACGATGTATAACTTTTATTCTTGGACCGGTCCGTAGTCCAGTGGCAACATTCGGAAAGGTCCATCCAACCTTACTACAACTGGTTCTTGCTTGAGAATTGGCGCTTTCTACAGTGACGGCCAAGCTCGCAGAGGGCTCTTGAGGTGTGATACACACAAAAACAGCGCTCACCAAATAAAACATCCTAATATTATTATATAACGAGGATTTGGTCGATCCAAGATGGGTAATAATAAATAAAGAATCCAAATTTACGGTCAAATAATTTCACAACTTGGGTAATTTGTGCAAAGAAAAAAGTCGGAGTAAAAGTGAGTTTTATGGTTGTGACCTTTGGAAAATATTGGCGGGATTCTGACCGGTGATAAAACTTTTGTAATAATTTGTTGAGTTTTCGCTTAAGAGTTCAGAAAAAAAATTAAAGAAAGTTGCATGAATTCTATTTTATTCACAATTCAAACTTACTGTAAATTGATATAAAAAATCCGATATTATTGCCGCCTACACACGGAAATTCTGTGCACGTCACTGAATTCAAGGAAAGATTAAGGGTTAAAATAATCAAGGACACAAACAAACATCATATCAACGACGATACCATGTTGAAAGCACCGGTTCTCATCCGATTACCGAAGTTAAGCAACATTGGGCGCGGATGCTACTTGGATAGGTGACCGCTGGGAACCCCGTGTGTTGTTGGCATTTCTTGGACCGGTCCGTAGTCCAGTGGCAACACTTCGGGCTCGTTAATGGAAGGTTGTGAATTCGAATCCCGGCGGAGCACAAAAATATACCATTTATATTTCCAAATGTGCTCTTCGCTGTGTTGAAAAAATTCATACACATTTACCAAAGACCGGTCACTGCAAGGTCCATCCAACCTTACAGCAACTGGGTCTTGCTTGAGAATTGGCGCTTTCTGCAGCGACGACCAAGCTCGCAGAGGGCTCTTGAGGTGTGATACACACAAAAACAGCGCTCACCAAATAAATCATCCTAATATTATTATTATTATCATGGCTGAAGTAGTCCCTGTTTTGAAGTGCAGTTTGTTTGGTGGGATAGCGATGATGGCTGTCGATCTACCAATGGAAGGATAGATAGACTCCGCAAATCAATTGACATAAACAAAATATGTGACGTCACACGGTCGGATTGTATAGGAAAAGATTAAGAAATATTTTTACTGGTTGCTAAGGACCGTTCTCCCGTGCAAAGGTGAAAATGTTCTAAATTCAAATATGCGCTGAGTCTGTTACAAGAATCGTGTCCGGTCCATAGCCAAGTTAAGTGTAAGCCTAAAACTCTTATTCATAGCCGAGTTGTTAGAGTGCTTGCATTCCATGCCGAGAGCTTGGGTTCGAATCCCACCAAATGTGTCAGAAATGGTTTCCCGTTTCGGTGTTTCTTTAAAGCCCAAACTATATAACCGACAAGGTTTTCTCGCACTAACAATATATGAGTACTATCCAACTAAGGAGCTGGGAAACCCCCACTTCGACTCAAGTGCCCGACCTTCTTACCTGTAAAAAATAATAGGTTCCACTCGCACCATGCAACCCCTTCGTGAAAATTGCGGCAAAAAGTTACACTTGTACCTTAGTAGCATTTAACAGTTTTTTTCTATATCTAAAGTTAATAGTCTAATGAAAAATAAATAAAATCTTCACGATTTGATTAATTTCCTCAATTGTTTCGGTGTTATCATACCATCAACTAGAGCTATTCTCTTGATAATAGTGTGGTAACACCGAAAGCACTTGAGGAAATAAATCAACTCGTAACCAAAAACTCTGTTTTTTATTTATTTTTAAATTGTAATTTAAAATTCTATTTTATTCACAATTCAAACTTACTGTAAATTGATATAAAAAAATCCGATATTATTGCCGCCTACACACGGTTGAAATTCTGTGCACGTCACTGAATTCAAGGAAAGATTAAGGGTTAAAATAATCAAGGACACAAACAAACATCATATCAACGACGATACCATGTTGAAAGCACCGGTTCTCATCAGATTACCGAAGTTACTCACTATGTCAATACACAAACCCTTATTTTTTTAGTGAAAAGTCTATTAATGAAACTTGAAATATTTTGGTCAATTTAACCTGTTAATCAATAAGTAAGAAAGTGAGTCTTTTAAAAAATTATACAAATAAAAAAATAAACACGTACTCGGCTTACTGTATACTCTTTTTGGATTCGAATTTTACCGGATAAAACAAGCTATGTTTTTCTCGAATTCGAGTTATCCAGAAAGCAAAATATAAAATGCCACGTCCTAATAAAGCAATAAATAACGTGGGGGTAACAAAAAATACATCGCGTGCGAAAAAAAGATAAAAAAAAGAACGAAAATTGAAGGGAAATTTTCTTTTCAACCGGGTAGCTAAGTGGAAATCAATGGGCTTACATACTCGAGTGTTTTTCACGAGGAAAACGCTTCAAATTAAATTATTTTATTTGTAGCCAGGGAAATTGACGTGCAGGAAGATCGATGACTTTATGTAGGTGTTTATTTATTTTATTTTTGTGGAAACAAGATGTAAAGGTTGTTTTTCTACACTCAAAGAGATTGCGTTTCGATGGTTAACTGGGCAAATATTGTAGGTCCACTTTTTATAGTTTTGAGAAACCTCAACATGAAAGTTATGTACCTCAGTCACAAATTTTATGGTATTTGAGTCTATATGCGTTTTTTAATTGATCATATCTCGGTTTGCATTGCGTGTGAACAACTATATTTTCTGAGATCAAAGACAGTGTCACGTTTTACAAAATGTGTATCATAACTAAATTTTATCAAAAAGTGGACTTACAATATTTGCCCGGTTAACCATAGAATTTTATTCTTGTCGATTTGGTAAGGGTGTATGAAAAGTTATATTTTTAGATTAATAAAAAAGAAGTATGCAAGAAGCGAAGTAAATGCCTGTTGACTTGCAATGTTTTCTGCGTAGTGTTGTGTTGTGAGTTGCGTTGGCTATGTTTTGAGACACTGAAAGGAAGTGGTGATTGATATTGGTTTTGAAGAGAACAAGGTTGAATTGGGGTGGGAACACAGATACGAGTAAATCGATACATATAATTTATTTCATTTACTAATTGATGTTTTATATAGTTTCGTGTATACTATTTTTTTGTTCCTCAACATAACGGTTGATATGAGGCTGACCACCTAAACAGTAAAAAATGATTCAATTTTCCCAACGACCCCCTGTTTCAAAGTAGGACGGAAAAAGTTACAAAGTTTTTGGATTCTGTATGTAGGTTTTTATTTTGAGGCATGCGTTTGTGAGCGTTAAAGTATACATGTGATGCTTCTGAGCGTGCTTTCATTATGAATCTTAAATGCCACAATATCCTTGCAACTTTTTTCAAGATTATAGATTAAAGACATGAAATTTCGTGGACCTGATGATCTAATCTAATCTATCTAAGTTGCAAAGATATGTTACATTGGAGATTCACATTACATGCATTCCCACAACCAGACTCGTACAAGTTCGCGCTTGCACATGCCTCATGTGAACCTACAACATAAAAACCAAATCTCAAATGGACATACACCCTGCAACTCGCCGTCCTTCCCTGAAACAGGGGTGACTTTGGCAAAGTGAACCATTTTTACAGCATGGGTGGTCAGCCGCATACCAACCTATAAGTCAAGGAACATACATGACAAATTACATTTTTTAAATCAATAAATAATAATACTTACCTATGGCTAGATAGGTTTGAAGTTTCAGGCTAAAAAGGTGGCTAATGTAGAAGTGAAAACAAAGGTATTTAAATTTGAAAACGTGATGTAACAAAGGTCGTTACTGAATAATGGATGTCCAATAACATTTTATCCAACTGCCATTAAAACTACACATATCCCCGTAATGGCGATTCCCAAATTACAAAACCCACGTCACAGGGCAATTACACCTCAAGCCCTTGTTGTTTGAACAAGTTGTTAGGTAGATTTGTCTGTGCGTCACAAGCTTTTAAATCCCCTTTTCCTTTAGCCCTGTTCATTCTTATCACATAATAATAATAACATTTGTAAATTTTACTCGCCCCGTAACCATATACAATTTTATTTTTATTTTTAATTTTGATATTCAAAAAATGAAAGGCTACAAAGTGAATGCCTCATCAATTAATAGCTATAGAAAGTGACAATACTCAAGGAAGACCCAGTTGCTGTAAGGCTGGATGGACCTTTTAGTGACCGATCATTGGTAAATGTTTATGAATTTTTCGACCCAGCAAAGAGAATATTTAAAAATAAAAATGGTAAATTTTTGTGCTCCGCCGAGATTCGAGCCCACGACCTTCCATTTATGAGTCCGAAGTGTTACCACTGAACTACGGACCGGTCAAATGGTATATTTTTGTGTTCCGCCGAAATTTGAACCTACGACCCTCCATTTGTGAGTCCGAAGCGTTACCACTGGACTGCGGACCGGTCTACAATTAGTTATCTGGAAATATTTGATAACCTTCCGATGACGAATCTGACGCGCTAACCACTAGACTACGGACTTTTATAGGCTGTGTCGTTAGAGGGTCCAAGGGTGGAACGGTGGGAGGTGGATTAAAATGCCAGGTGCTGTGGGGAATCGAACCATGAATAATTCAATCGGCCCGCCGCGGTAATGGAGGCCGTTTGAAAAAGTGAAAAGATTGTCGCCCGGGTTAAATGCCCCGCATAAAGGTTTCACAGGGTTTCAGCATTACGAAATACCATCCTGTATAATATAAGTTGCAAAGATGTATTAACATTCACGATTCATATTTAAAGCATGCCTACAAGTTTGCGTACAGACATGCCGCATGTGTACTCAAAGAATGTTAATAAAAAAAAACAACTCAAATGGACATAAAACAAATCGACTGCTCCAAGGAAGACAGCACTAAGTCAAAAAAGATAGTTTTGCAGGAAAGCCAATTGAATGTTATTTATTCCATGGAGTTTGTACATATGCATTAACTATTTTTTACATTAATTTATTAACGAATTTAAAAGAGATTGAGACACGGCTGTCATCTTGGAATGAAGATAATGATTTGTTACCTTCAGAAATGGAAATAAGTCAGAAACCTAAATTTCGGAGTTACCTCCTTCTTCCTTGGAGCAGTCGAAACGGCTTGCACCTTTCGCCGACCGAAAAAAAAAATGGAGGCAAATCCGCAGTCTCTGGCCATCCATAATTGAATGGTGACAGAGTTACAGTTACAGTTCACTAAATACCACGCACGTTAAGCGACAGTCTTAACTTTTAAAATGTATCAGGGCGTCGCACACTGGGGCAAGAAGCCCTCAAAGTTGGCAATAAATCACAGACTCTATTAATGAATTACTAAAGTTAAATATTGCTTTTTAGAGGTATTAGTGTTACAAAATAAAAACATATATGGTTTCTAAAGCGTTTATTTTCTTTTAAAAAGTATAATAAAACGATATAAAGAATATATAATAATTTCATTGAGAAAAGCGATTATAACAGTTATTAAGTTTCATCGTCTTCCGAATGTGATAAAACATCATCGTCTTCATTGTCACTATCACCGTCATCGATGAGTTCAGATTTTAACAACACGACGCGTCGTGTGAGCTACAAAAAAATTACTCTGTAAATATTTGTGCAAAACAAATATAAATATTTCTGACATTTTCATGTACTTGTTCCTCTTTTTCTCACTTTAACCACTATGGTACTTCACGCCATTTCTTCATCAACCATTCAAATAATAATAAACTACATTAAACAGATATTAAGCTAGATTCGGCTTATAATTTATAGTTAGTTTTACTTTTTCTTACATCGGAGGTACGCACAACAACAGCACGCGTGTGATCTCGGTGACCCCGTTAACTTTCTCTAAAGAAACTTCTACAACTCGCGAGTATAAAAATTATTGCGTAAATACTCGACCATCGAGTAAACTGGAAAAATATATCAAAGATAATTCTGCGCCTCTTACGAGTGTTTTCCTCATCATGCATTTGTTTATATTTACGTGTGAGTAAAGTATTAACGCAATATTTTATACTCATAACAAAACAAAATAACTTTCGATATTTCCAGCATTGTCTGGCTGTCATTAACGCGCTCTAGAAAAAACTACGACTTTTTTTTTTTTTTTTTATAAATGTGACATGGCTTCTGTAAGTTACGCAGGTGAATGGTTAACTGCTTATTTTATGACATTTAACTTTTAAATTTAGAAATTTTGAAATGATGATTTGATACTAAAAATATTAAAAAGGGAAGAATCTTCGGCAGCAAACAGCTGGTAAATATATTTAAGGCTTAATTTAATTGTTAGGTTTAAGCCTCATGAAGCGCTATTCTGCTAAATTCTTTACGATCTTAAGGCGACGAGATAGTGATTCGTGTCCTAAAATATGGTGAACTGTGATTTACTATATATGCAGTTTTTTCGCAAGCGCTAGGAAGCATCGACTTGGATTGATATCCAAAGTGTAATGAATTTAGCAGAAAAGCGCATCTGAAGACGTTGGCTACGTCGCTAACGAAACGTCGAGAAAAATGTAAGTTCTCTTATAACGGTTTGTGTAATATCGGAATTTTTTTTTTTACTGTGTAGTTATTAAATCAACATCTTAATATAACGAGCTAACCAGACAGTTGAGCTTCAGAGAAGAATAGGTCTTGGATGGGCAGCATATGGCAATCTCAAAAACGTTCTTCGACAGCAACATTCCACAAAGTTTGAAACGCAAAATGTACGACCAATGCGTATTTCCAGTATTGGCTTATGGAGCGGAAACACTAACTCTTACAAAAACGACGATACGGAAACCGTATAGGACAAAGAAAACATGAAAGAGCTATGCTACACGTAAGACTCTCCGACAGAATAAGGAACACAGAGCTACGGACAAGGTCGGGAGTAAGCGATGTCGTAGAGAGAGTGGCAAAGCTAAAATGGTGCTTTGCGGCACATGTTGCTAGAACCACCGACCAGAGATGGACGAAGAGATTGATAGAGTGGAGACCTCGGGAAGATAATCGAAGCAGAGGGAGAGCTCCCACCAGATGGTCTGATATATAAGTAGACTTCCTGGAGACTGGATTCAGAAAGCGCAAGATAAAGATGGATGGAGAGATATGGAGAAGGCCTATGTGCAGCAGTGGATGGAGATGGCTGTATTAGAAGAAGAAGAAGAAGTTATTATAATTGAAAATATGATTATTTGAATGTTTTGAAAATCGGGAATGACATGATCATTTCCCAGCAATTATTGTGAGCAAGGGAATCCCAGCGCAGTGGTTAGAGTAGATTAATGGCGTATGCAAAATGTTGACATTTCTCCAATACTGTGGATGATGGAGAATGTGGTTGTAAATCACCAACAATACCAAGAGAAACTGCAAAGCATTGCGAAATGTCATAGCACATTGACAGCTGAATTGGCAAAAATAACGCAACTAAGCTACACATGTAGCGTAGCTTCTTGCCGTCAATTGCATGGTTGAATTAATTAAATAAGGCACTAAGTATGTATCAATTTTTTAGGCTTTTTTTTAAATTATAAACAAAAGATTTGTGACGAAGAATACAATTCAGGTATTGATATCATCATTTAATAATTCATTATTGTTTATTTTAATGAATTATTAATTAATAATTACACACAAACATCTGTTGAACCAGGGTCAAAGTTATGGTCAAATGACCCAGGCGATGATAGAACCAACGGTGTTCTATTCCAGACACGCTAGAAAGATCATCCCACTTGGCCCCCTCGGCCATAACACCGACTATATACCATAAAATAACACCTTTTAATACGCAATTAAGCTACACATATAGTGCGACTTCTTCCAGCGTTCTCCCCTAAGAGTTCGCATGAGGCGAGTGAACCTGTTATTTTTACAGGTAAGGGGTCCAGTCTTACCTCCACCACTTCAGTTGATGTTGGGTTTCCAAGCTTTCGAGGGAGCTGATGCTCATTTGTTGGGAAGGCTGAGTAAACCTTGTCGGTATTTTAGGTTTAAATAAACACCGACACGGGAAATCATTTCTGACACCCCCGGTGGAATTGATTGGAACCCCGGATTGGAGCCCGAGCTCTCGGCATGGAATGCAAGCACTCTACCAACTGAGCTATCGACCGGACAGCCAGGCATTTCATTAAAATATAATAGATAAATAATAGAATTAAAATTCGGCATGGATTGCGCAAATTTGATTTTTTTTAGATGGGTTCCTCGACTGGTTTGGGCTGCTTGATTTGTTGTTCGTTTGGGGCTGCCCCCATGCTGTTAAGGCTCTGTTCTCTTTTGCCAATGCCCCCCGCTTTCAGGGAAAGGCGGCAGGAGTCGCAAGGTTTATGTTCATGTGAGGTTTGGTTCGTTATACCTATTCATTATGAAGTGCGGAGATATTAAGTTTCCTGCAAGTTATAACAATGGACGTTAGGGCGGGGCTCTTGTATCGCCCGCTTATGTATCACGATTAAAACTGTCACTGACAGCCACGCGGCCATCATTAGAGTCTGGGAAAAAAGTTTTAAATATTACAAAAGAAAATCCAGAACAGAACGCTCCCCCCAACCTCCATCATACCTCTATCCACCAGGGACGCAGAGTCATCGATAAAATCACAGCGACAAAATGACACATGACATAACGGCACTTGACAGAGCGACACACGATAGAACAAAACTATGGCAAAACAACACAGAATATACATCACAATGACCAAACAACACAGAATATACATCACAATGACCAAACAACACAAGAATAAAACACCACATCACAAAGCATGACACACCTAAAACAGAACATACCATAAACGGCACATGAAAAAACATCACATGACAAAATATCACAAACATCACATTTATTTTGCTTCCACACGCCATATGCGTTGGACGTTGTTCTTTATGTAAAGCTTAGTAAGTTTTTTTTATATAATAATGATAATCGGGGATGTAATTTTTTTTATAAGATTTACCAAATAATAAATGCATGAGTTCCCTTTTCTCATGTCTCACTTAAAATTGTCATGCCGTTTATGGTGTTTCGTCATGTGATGCTATGTCACGAGTTGTTCTGTCATGTTTTGTTCTGTCATGTGTTTTAAATCACTGCATCAAAAGTTACAGGATTACTGATTATTTCCATGAATTAATTTAATTTAAAAGCGGTTTTTTTTCCAAAACACAATGACCCCCTGCCCCTGCTCGCCGTTATTTCCTGTCCGCGACGACAAATTAAAAATAAAGAATAAAATGTAACGCAAAAGTTTGCGTATTTATTTTTCCCGTCGCGAAAACGCTGCAGTGTTTTTGTTGGCGGAATACGACGGAAAAAAATCCATCAGTTTTTCCGTCGCACAAAAAAAATGATTCTGCGAAATAATTTAAAACATGACAACACATAGCAATATTCAAATTTAAAAAAATGTTCGAAATGCTCTCTTAATTTTTTTCGCATGTACCTACGATTCTTTCAATTCATGTCGAACTCGAAATATTTCGTTTTTTTTCGCAGTCATTAACATTCCGGTCGATAGCTCAGTAGGAAGAATGCTTGCATTTCATTCTGAGGGCTAGGGTTCGATCCCCACTGAGGGTGATAGAAATGTTTTCCTTTTCGGTGTTTATTCCACACCTAAAAACAAATATTATACTTGCTTGAGAATAGACGCCTTCTAAAGTACAACCAAGCTGGTAGGATGGAACTTTGGTGACGGGTATTTGGTAAAGGTACTTGTATTTGAATGCTCGATCAAGCGAAGAGCATATTTGAAAATATCATGGTACATTTTTTGTACTCTGCAGGGATTCGAACCCACAACCTTCCATTTACAAGTCCGAAGCGCTAACCATTAGACTACGGACTGGTCTAAAATGATGATGAGGATGATAGTAATCTGTAAAGTAAGCGACCGATAAAGTCTGAAACAAAAATGGATTGCCGTGTGCGAGGGGTTGAAAGAAAATATCGCTGAAAAAATTCGCCCAGACTAAGACAAAATGAGCTGTTAAAAGCTTTCAAAGGATTTCGCCAGGGGAAAGTTTGCCAAATAAACTCCGAAATGAAGGGATGCTTATCTCGCGTAGACTTAAAATATTAAAAATAAAGGGTGCTACAAAAAAGGGGAAGTTTGGAGGTTAATAGAGGTAAGAATATGAGCATGATTTCTTTATTGTTTCGTGTAATTTTTGCATCAAGAATTAAGGAAAGTATGGAGTGATCACATTGAGGATAAAAGCGAATGTAAAATAAGAAAATGCATGAAAAAAGTGATGGATATGAATGAATTGAAAGAGGTATGTAAGGATAGGAAAAAATGGAGGCAGCTTTACACAGGCTCTGGCCACCCCTAGCGGAATGGCGACAGAGTTACAGTTACAGTATTCGTCCCCAGCGCTTGTTTAGCTATTTTTTGTGTAAATATGTAATTTTTTTCAAATATGATTCTTCTTCGTAGAAGACATACGCCTCCTGAAGACATCGGATATGACTCTGACGAAACGTAGAGACAATCGTTTTTCTCTTTCTACGGTCAGTAACATCCGTTTTTTTTTTCATTCCAAATAATGTAAAAAATAGCAACTTTTTAAAACGAAAACAGGTTAATACGTTTTAATTAATGCTGTCAAAAAGCAGCGAAAAAGGCTTGTACAAACAAGCAGAAACTCCTGTTAATAAAGGCAGCACATAATAGGGCGGAAGTCGACAATCGGAAACGGATTACTGAGTGGGGAAAAGTTGCGACTTCCGATGAGGGAAACGTAGAAGTCTAACTGGGAAAAGTTTTTCGAGGTAAAAAGAAAGGAAGGGAATTCCCTGTACTTAGAAGAAGTAGAAAAGAAAAACATTGCCGCTTTAATGATGTTTTTAAACTTTAACGGATTAAAAACAGTGATTGATGGGACTTATTATATCGTCGCATAACATAAGTTGCTAAGGAAAATGCATAGAACTATTTTATTATTGCATGCTAAGGATGGCAATCGATACAGGACTGCGGTTTGCTCGCCGAGAAAAAGCTCCACATTAAAAAAAATTCCGAGCTTATTTTTAGTTAGCGATTCCTATTTTAGTACAAGGCTAACCAACCATACTGAGAAAATTGTTTCGCATTGCCAATGTCACTCCTGTTTCAGGGGAATTTAGCAAGAATTGCAGGTTTTTTATTTTAGATTTGGGTTTTGGTTTTGTAACAATTTGTGACATACCTACACGTTTATAATGCAACAAAGTTGTATAATACATCTAAATCCAATCTAAATCTAAATCTAAGCTGCAAAGATATACATCATTTGAGATTCATATTCAATGCATTCACACAAGCAGACACGTATAAGTTCGCGCTTACACATGCCGCATGTGGATCTACAATATAAAAACCCAATCTAAAATGAACATAAGCCCTGCAACTCTTGCCGACCTTCCCTGAAACAGGAGTGACATTGGCAAAGTGAACCATTTTTTACTGTATGGGTGGCCAGTTTCATACCAACCTATAAGTCAAGGAACATAGATCGTGACAATCTAGATAAGCAAAATTGGGTGCTAGCATGTTACCTAGCACTTGTTGGTATATAAGGCGAGTTTTGCTGGAGCGGAGAAGAGCTGGATTGAAAAGTGACATGCAAGTTGATTTAAAAGCTATATGAAATGTTTTTTTTTTGCCCAAATCGATGAAGTAACGAATGTCGTTTCGTTGTTTTTATTTAAAGGTTATATATATACAAGGATAATTTATTTATAAGGTACACATAATAAAAGAGCGCCGTTTTTGTGTGTGTCACACCTCAAGGGCCCTCTCAAATCACGGATAAGACTTTTTGTAAAGATGCGTATTTAGTGCTCCTTTAAAGACACCAACAGTTTCTGCCTTCCTCACATTAGGTGGTAGTCTGTTCCACTCCATTGGGCCCGCAAACCGGAAAGCACGGTCCCCAAAATTAGTGCGTGTCTGACGTGACGGCTGGACTAAGTCAACCACCCCACACTCCGCAGATCTGAGAGTTTGGCGTCTCAAATCTATCTCAACACGTGAGAACATGTCAGACAAGTATGAAGGAGCCATACCATTGACAGCTTTGTAAACCATCAGACAAACACGGTAGACCACCCTCTCCGGAAAACGAAGCCAATGCAGTTTTTTCAACAATGGAGTAATATGGTTAAATTTAGACATCCCGAATATGAGTCTTGCTGCAGAGTTCAGCACAGATTAAAGCCGGCTGAACTGTTTTTTCGGCTGACCTATATACAGCGTTGAGCAATAGTCAACCCGAGACATCACAAAAGCGTTAACCAGGGTTTTGACCGCCCCTGATGGTAAACATCTCCTGATTGCCTTTATCTGGCGAAGTTCAAAAAACGAGGAGGATACCGTGTTGTTCAACTGTTCTCCCATAGTGAGGTTCCGATCCAGTGTGACTCCTAGAAGTCTCACTGAATCTGACGGCTGAATCAGCTGTCCCCCAATGGAGAGTGGTGCGCGTGTTGTCAGGAGATGATCACGCCTGGACGTAAAGGTTGTCATGAGGCTGACCACCCATACTGTAACAAATGGTTCACTTTGCTAATGTCAGCTCTATTTCACGGCCAGAGTTGCAGGACTTCTGTTATTTTGAGATTGAGTTTTTTATATTGTAAGTCCACATGTGGCATGTGCAAGCGCAATTTATTCGTGTATGCTTATGGGAATGCATTTAATTTTAATTTTACATCTAATTCATCTTTGCGACTTAGATTAAAGATAGACTGAAGAGCCCGAAAGCCCGAAAACAGTACTTACTAACTAATTTTCAGAATTCTTAACTGAAGCCCCGAGGCACCTCAGAGTTGAGATAATTCAGAATAAAATTTCGAGTGCCTTGGAAATTAAATTAAAACAAAATGCCATTAGTCTCGCAGATGGTATTGATTAAGGTCGATTTTTTTCTCCAAAAAGTTTGGATTAAATAAAAGGCAAAAAAGGCCAAAAGAAATTGTTGAAAATTGATTGTGAAGTCACACTTTCTTATTTAAAGGAGAACCTCGTGAAAAGAAACAGAAATTTTGAAAATAAAGTGATCTTGTATAATCTATCTATACCTAATCTAAGTAGGAAAGATGCATACACATTTTAAATTTATATATGATGCATGCCCACACACGGACACGTGTAAGTTAGCATTTACACATGCTGCATGTGGTCTTACAACAACAAAAACCAATCTCAAATGAACATAAGCCCTGAAAGTCTTGATTTAAAAAATATTAAAAGAAAACATGAGCCCTGCAACTTTTGTCGATCTTCCCTGAAACTTGGGTGACATTGGCAAAGTGAACCATTTTTTACAGTATGCGAAACATCTTGTATATGGGTGAAAATTATGTGTCATTAAAAGTAAAATGAAATTTATGTATGTTGTGCGTACTGTTCAACTTCCTTCAAGTTGTTCCCGAAGTACTCGAATGTCGTGATGGTAACCTATTTATTTTTACAAGGGAAAGGGAGCACCCTTACGTAAAAATGAATATTTTAAAGTATCAGTTTGTCTACACCGAAAAGGGATTTGTTAATTTATTGTCAGGAAAGAAAAATATTTGTTTTGTTATTGTATGGAAAACATTTGACTGCCCGTCGTGGTACAGCTGTTCACGCACGGATGTTTTATCGCTTGCTATCGATCGATACGTTTCAAATCTGAAACGAGACAGCTTCCAGGTACCTAAATATTTTCTTTGATTTAACTGAAGTTCCTTGATTAATAGATTGGTATGAGGCTGAACCCCCATGGTGTACAAAACTTCCTTTACCTTTGCCAATGTAATGACTGTTTCAGAGAAAAGTGGCAAGAGTTGCAAAGTTTATCATTATGCAAAGTTTGGCTTATTTTGCATGTACACATGCAGCACGTGTAAGCGCGAAATAACTTGCGCTTGCTTGTGGGCATGCATTAAAAATGTCAATATACCTATGCAACATAGATTATAGATTTTTTACTCTCGGTCGCAAATTCTTTATCCAATTTT
Organism: Agapetus fuscipes; assembly: GCA_951799405.1. Taxonomy (NCBI): domain Eukaryota; kingdom Metazoa; phylum Arthropoda; class Insecta; order Trichoptera; family Glossosomatidae; genus Agapetus; species Agapetus fuscipes. The sequence goes on along the minus strand of OX637357.1, from coordinate 11,388,453 downwards.
TAAGAGATTTTCTTGCTTTCTATTTTTTTGATACCACATTTGTTTTGGTGTTTTAAATTACAACCCGGAAAATTTTACAAAATAAAAATGTCGGTACATCAAATTATTCACATAACTTTCCAAGTATTCAATCAACACATAATTTCGCTACAAATATAATATTAATTGCCGACATGCCAATCTCACACAGAATTCTTCGTGGTTTCGTAACAAACTACCCCTGTACCCTTCCGCGCCTTTACAATCAATGTGACAAAAAGGAGGATGTGATTTTCGTTGTCTGGCCATAAAAATTCCCATATACTTTTTTGGGGAAGTTTTTAAATACTTAAAATAAACGAGTAACCTATTGAATATCTTCTTTATTATTAAATGATGTAAGTATGTGATAAGCGAAACTAAATTGAATTGCATTCAAACTTATTTAAATCGATTTGTGAAGAGGAATGCAATTCACCAACCTATTTTGCCTAGCCATTTGTCTTCATGCAAAAGCAGAAGCTTGTGTGAATGCAATGGCGTCTGTTGAACGAGGGTCGAAGTTATGGTCAAATGGGCCAGGCGTGATACGAACTTATGGTATTATGTTCCAAAGACGCTAGTCAAGAGTAGCGACTTGACCTCTCGGCCATAACACTGACTGATATATTTACACCGATATATTATCAAATGTAATATATACAACTGTATTCGTATAATTTCTTTAAGTGCTGCTTTTCACATACTTAAATAATTTGGTAATTAAGAAGGTTTTTAATTGGTTACTTAATTATTAACGGGGTTATTCTTAGACATTTTAGTCGTCGGTTGAGCCCACGCTTTGACAAACTAATAATACATTAGTATGAAGACCTGTCAATCCAAGATGGCCGCAAGTGAACAGCTAATTTTTTTTATACAAATATTACAAAATTCGGTAGGTAAGAATGACCGTGCTGAAGAAACTTCCAGCGCAGGCACCATTAGTTTGTCAAAGCGTGGGCTCAAACGACGACTAAAATTTTTAAGAATAGCCCCGTATAAGTATAAGAAACATTGATAAAAAAATATAAATTGTTACGGCCAGAAAGCAAAAATCACGTACTCCCTTTTGACAGATTGATTGGAAAGTCGCCACCCTTTCCACGAATTGATATCACCCTCGAGGGAAACTTTTCCCCACGTCGTCGGTGGGCGCCGCCCCCGGTCGCTCGGCAAGGCGGCAAGAGTTCGGCTTCCGTCGTAACATTAAACCGAACAAAATCGACAAAGTTTGTTAGCGGCTGCAAACTTTCAATTTCCATCGGATATTAACCGATAGTCGCGAAATATCAATTCCTCATTTTATACATCAACGCTTCTCCTTCTTCTTCCTTTCGTGTTACTTGTTTAAAAGATCGGTGATCATTTAAGTTTCATAGTTAATGCATGCCCGCAAGCAGGCACGTTTAACATCGCACTTACATACAGGTATGCCGCGTGTCGACTGCTCCAAGGAAGACAGCACTAAATCAAAAAAGATAGTTTTGCAGGAAAGCCAATTGAATGTTATTTATTCCATGGAGTAGGTACAATGCATAAAATATTTTTTACATTAATTTATTAAAGAATTTAAAAGAGATAGAGACACGGCTGTCATCTTGGAATGACGATAATGATTTGTTACCTTCAGAAATGGAAATAAGTCAAAAACCTAAATTTCGGAGTTACTTCCTTCTTCCTTGGAGCAGTCGATGTGTACTTTCAAAATAAACCAAAGAAAAATAATATTATTAGGATGATTGATTCGGTGAGCACTGTTTTAGTTTAAATCCCACTTCAAGAGCCCTCTACAAGCTTGTTCGTCACTTAAGAAAGCGCCAATTTTCAAGCAAGACCCAGTTGCTATAGATGGACCATTGGTGACCGGTCTTTGGTAAAGGTAGATATGAATTTTTCACCCAGCGAAGAGCATATTTGAAAATATAAATGGTAAACTTTTTGTGCTCCGCCGGTATTTGAACCCACAACCTTTCATTTACGATTCCGAAGTGTTGACCCAGAGTACAGAATGATTTTTGTTTTTTCTATGAAATAAAAAATAATTTTCTTATTTTTTAACCTATCTATAATCTATAATCTATAATCCAAGTTGCAAGGATATATTCATTCAAAGCTCTCAGATGTATGCCCACAAACAAACACGTGTAGTTCGCGCTTACAAATGCTGATTGTGTACTTACAAATCAAATCCAAACCTCAAATGAACATAAGCCCTGCAACTCTTGCCGACATTCCCTGAAACAGGGGTGACATTGGCAAAGTGAACCATTTTTTACAGTATGGGTGGTCAGCCTCATACCAACCTATAAGTCAAGGAATACGAGTAAAAAATAACATTTAAGTATAAGAAAACAACAAAACCTTAAAAATAAATCTATACAAAAAAAAAGTAAAAAAAAAAGAAATGTCTTATGCAAAAAATGTAGCAAGCCAATAAACCAACATTAAAAATCAGCATTACAGATTAGCCGCCACTTCTTCCTGTCCTTGCATACTTCTTTCATTTCATCCAGAGTCATAACCTTTTTCATACAAGTCCTCCTTTTATTATGACTCTGGATTTCCCATTCATTCGCTATTTCAGAGATTTGATCCTTCCATACTTTTCTCGGTCTTCCTCTACCACGACATCCATCTATTCTAGCAACATATACTTTCTTCGTCAATCTTTCATCACTCATTCTCTCCAAGTGCCCGAACCATCTTAACATACTTCTTTTAATCTTCACTTTCACACTTTCCCTTACACCACATTCTTCTCTTACAAAATCATTCCTCACCCTGTCACTTCGTTTTTTCCCAATCATACTTCTTAGATAGTCCATTTCTACTGTATGGACTTTACTAATTTCCCTTTCACTCACCGTCCAGGCTTCACTTCCATACATCAAGGTTGGCACTAGTATACCACCGTGCACCGCCAATCTAACATTTTTTGAGAGATTTTGGTTCCTGGCGATGCAAGCGGTCGCACCCAGTACACACCTGCCTTTCATTATTCTAATAACCTAACCTAACCAAAACATTAAAAATACAAATCTTACACGTCAATATATCTTTGCAAAATAACTTATATACTGTAATGTTTTCATGCTTGAATTATTGAAAAAAAAATTTTTTTTCAATAACCTTTTCAAGGTCCGAAAATATTTTCAAATTCCCGAATAAAGACCTCGTAAGGGATGAGATATTTTCAGTAAAAAATCATATTATAAGTATCCCAAGTATTAAAAAAAAAAACACGTTAAAACTCAACCATAGCATTTACCAAAAATGTATGAAAGCATCGAAAGCCCATAGGTGGCATTGCTTTAGTTTCCATACATTTTTCAGGTAAACGCTACGATTGAGTATATGTGTTTAGTGTTATACTCGCGAGGTATTGCTTAGTCATTAACAGCTCATTTTGTCGGTTTTCCGACACGAGGAAAATCGATAAGACAGAAGCAAAGAACAAAAACAGAGTGATTACTTAATTTGAGATGAAAAAAAAAACAAACAATCTGCTTATTAAATTTCAGCTTTTTATAATCGAAATTTTAATTTGCCCTTTTTGAAGTTTTCGAAAATAATAAGTATTTATTCCAGCCCGGTCACGCGGAGGGTGCAATACGTGACCAGATATATAAAAAAATATTAGTTGTGTTACGTTTACCGCCAAGAAAACAAACTAAATTAAAATTTGTGCTGAATCCTTTGTAGTCATATTAGATAATTTGGTAATTTAAGGCATATTGATAAATTGGACCGGTTCGTAGTCCAGGTGGTAACACTTCGGACTCGTAACTGGAAGGTCGTGGGTTTGAATCCCGACGGAGCACAAAAAATATACCATTTATATTTTCAAATTTGCTCTTCGCTGGGTTGAAAAATTCTTAAACCTTTACCAAAGATCGGTCATCAAAAGGTCCAGCCAGCCTTACAACAACTGGGTCTTGCTTGAGAATTGGCGCTTTCTACAGCGACGACCAAGCTCGCAGAGGGCTCTTGAGGTGTGATCCACACAAAAACAGCGCTCACCAAATAAATCAGCCTAATTTAATTTTAATTTAATAATGCAACTTAGATTATAGTGTCAATTATGTTTTTATTTATTTGGAGTTTGCAAAATCCAGTGGTGGCAAACACGTGGTAATTTAAATTTTAATTGAATTTCAAAAAAACATTACACGGGATTACTTTCAAAGCTCTGGTGGTTAATTAATGAAATATAAAATTAAATTTTATGATAAAATCGCATTTAATGAAAAGCTTTAAAATTAGTTTGCGGGTTATTGCAGAATCGAGGCTGCAATATTAGCGATATACCCGGTCAGCCATGTGTGTCATTTTTGCATGTGTTGATGATTGTAGAAAAAATAAAACTAATATGAATAAAGCAAAGGGAAAAAATTGTGAGCGGTAGGAATGTCTCAAAAAAAAAAATTAACATTTTGAAGAAGTATTTTTGGTTTATTTAAGTGTTACTCACAAAAAGCAAATCCATGGCTCAACCGCCAACTAACGTGAATTTTTCATACAAAAAACGATGATCTATGGATCAAATGTTTTGTGGATACCACTATTAGTCTGCGAGGTCCAGAAAATAATTGCAGACAACGTGAGCATAGACTATTGTTACTTCCAAGATGCAGGACTAAACCGCCAAAGGTTATGACTGAGGGGAGGGTAATGGCTATGCTCAATGAGATCTCCTCCTCGGTTGATATCTTCCACCTGAATGAGAATCAGCTTAGACAGAGGCTTATGTTCCTGTCAATTTGATTGAGTTTTTAATTAGAATAAAACCTAAATTAAGCAAATTAACTGAATAAGCATTGTCTGGGATGTATACTATTTTACAAATAAATATCGCGACCTTAAAGATAAAACTGAATAATTCACTGATTTGAGAAATCGTAGATAAAACATTCCATTGGTAGTAACAACTCATAGTAAGTGAAATAATTATAAATAACTGCTCATGACAAACTTTTTAACTACAGGATCATCACACGTTTGTAGTGATTTCTCTCCTACCAAATAGTAAAAATGGTGCATTTATCTGAGAAACCCATGCTAGTTTATTATGTCACTTATTCAGTTTTTATTTTCGGGTATAGATATTATATTATCTATTGTGAATGGCCAGCTTTATGACATTGTTTTTATTGGTTATTACATTTATGGATATATATTGGCATACAACCGCGTGCAGCAACATGCAAAAATGCCACGGATGAATGAACGTTTGCAGCAAGCATTAAAAGTTCATTTGCATACAGAGCTTTTACCGAAATGCCAGTTAACAGTGTCACTAATAATGCAGCTTATCCAAAACCAGATTAATCCAAACATTATCAAACTAAACGGATCTCATTTACCATATTTAATCAAGATTTTAAAAACAAAATTTTTTTTTTAATTAAATTATTTCGAGATACTATCTTCCATCTCAAGAACTGTGTGATTTGCATATTGCTGCACACAGTTCTCATCAAGATCATACCATCATCATCATACTTCACGCTGAAGAAGCCCATCGTAGAAACTGGCGAAACGTCCGGAAGCTCCAGCTCCCACAGACCACGGCAACAGATCCCGGAGAACATCACTCCAGCATCAGAAACGTGTAAGTTCGCGCTTACAAATGCTGCATGTTTACTTACAAATGAAAATCGAAGCCTCAAATGAACATAAAACCGTGCAATTTTTTTTTGACCTTATCTGGAACAGGAGTGACATCAGCAAAGTGAACAATTTCTTACAGTACGGGTGGTCAGCCTCATACCGACCTTTAAGTCAAAGAATGTTTATTATAATGCCAGAGACTGAGATTTTACCTAGAATCCTGTGTGATTCAAGGAATGCGTTACCAAATTGCATGCTTTGTTATGCACAAATGGGAGTAGAGGTGTTAGGGGGAGCCTTAACCGCATAGCAACGTTTGTGAATGCGGTTTGATCTACCGGAATATGCGGTTAATCGGACATGTGCATGCGGGAACATACACATCTTACAATGGAACTACAAACGGATGCGGTTTGCAGACTGGGACAAGCTGACCTAGAACTATAATATATAATCAAAGTTACAACGATATTGGTATGGTTTAGCGGGTTCTATTTAAATAAAACTGCGGTTTATTTATGTACACTATATGTGTTACACTATATGTGTAGCTTAGTTTTTTTTTTTTTACACAATTTATTTCCTCACTTTCGGTTCCGATGGAGTTTTTACATTTGAACAGTACAACGGATGCTTTGTATCTAGTCCTCCAGGGAATTCTAGTCCTAATCTATATAGATTATTAAGATCATTCTCGAAACATGGAGAATCGTTACATACCACCTTGCTGGAGTTCACAGAACATTTGAGTCAACATTTATTAATCTCGAACAAATACAAATTATAATTCAGCTACCTACCTAAGTTTCTACTTACTTCTAGAGATTTTCTAGATTTATTGTCACAGAGAACCAAAACACATCTACCAATATCCTGCATATTTGTAACAATACATTACTTATTCTGCTTTCATTCACCATCCATGTCTCACTTCCATACATCAGTCAAATAAATCACTTAAATAAAGCAATCAATTGATTTATTCCGGTCGACGATGAAGCATCACAGGCTATAAGTCAAACAAACACATACAATGGGATGGTACGCAAAGAAAAATGGGCTTTCTTTATACTCAGAATACCATCTAATCTCAGAACTCCACACAGACGATCACTCTACATCTAGCAGTCTCGCGTGATGCATTTTTAAATCACATTTTGTTCTACTGTCTACTGTCTGTCAAGAATGATGGACCCAGAAGGACGCACGAAAGACGTAGCTGGACGGAGTGGTGGCAGACTACCGTGCGGCAGGAATATGGGACTGGAATAGGAAGGTATCAGGGAGACAGCGATAGCAGCGCTTGACCAAAGAGGCCAATGCCCACCCAGATGGTCGTACCAATGATGAAGATGGTGTAAAATCTATAATTTCTGAGATATAATACACCTGTGCCAGCACTTCTTCCGATGCTCGAAGCACTTCTGATTTGCTCTTCTTGGAATGACCTTGAACTCTTTCAACGACGCGATCTTGATCTCCTAAATAGTGGCAAAACACCACATTATCATTGCTTTTTCTTTCAGTTTTAGAAACAGGAAAAAAGTAGAAGGTGGTCAAATCCTGTAAATATGGTGGATGTGAAAAGAAAATCACAATATTTTAGTCACCATCTTCTTCTTCGACCTTCTTCCCCAACCTTTTTCAGTCTACTCCTCGACGTAGACCTCCTTCGATCCTCTCCATTTCTGTCTATCTGCTGCTGTGTTCAGCCATCCTCCCTTAATGTCGTCCAGCCACCTCAGCTGGGGTTTCCCCACTTCCGCTTGGACATTCTGGGTCGCCACTGGACGATCCTTTTCGGCCACCTGTTATGGTCCTGCCGCGCGACGTGACCAGCCCAGCGCCAGTTTAAGCAGGTCGCTGTATGACATCAGTGACACCAGGATGTCTAGGAATCTTTGCTGTTTTATGGCGTTTTTTTTTCAATTTAATCTTTTATTTTCGTATATGAGAAGATGTATCAGGTGATACATTTAGTTCTTTAAAAAACTGTCAATGTATAAGCAAACTGTTTTCTTGTTGAATGTCATTGGGTGGTAAACATGCAAGAATGTTAAATGTTGCGCTAGCATGTGTGTGGGGTATAATCCGAAGACTTATTGCAAAAAATGCTTCACACTGCCTCGCTTTTCAAGAACGGGGAAATATTTATTATTTCTTTGTTCTATTACCCGGCACGTTTCTCTTTCTGTGTTTGAGTTTAATTAAAACGAGTGCAAAAACTTGTTCACTTTTGCCAATGCCACCCCTGTTAAAACACTCTCTATCAAGCACCATAAATCATATTTCTTATACTCGTAAGATGTGTACCTAAAGAGATGCAGCTAGCAAGTAGGTATAAGGCTGGCTAACCATACTGTATAAAAGTCAAAATTTCACTTAACGGGGGCGTGTGCGTTTCGGAGAAAACGGCACATGTTTGGGATGTAATTTAGCATACAAACGATGGAATAGAAAAAAAATAAAAAATCAGATTATTTAGAAAAAGTCTTCATTTACTTTTGTTGAATGCTAAAACTGTAAAAATAAATACTTCACAATACAAAAAAAGAATCCCAAGATTATCATTTCCTCAAAATTGCTTGAAAAAGGGTGTTATTGTGGACGTTTTTTTTGGTATCCACGCTAAACAAAATAAATTTTAAAAAATCTGACCTGTAGTTTAACTTGTTATCTCAATTTAAGGAGTCTTAAATTTTGTTATTTTTAGCCGGAAGAATGTAAAAAATATATATTTCAAATTTAAATACTTTTTCCCATACAAATTGAAGCAAATCCCGCCGCTAGGGGATTTATCTGGCAGGTGTCTGGCAGTCGTGAGCTGTTATCCGAGCGGAACGCACGTCAAATTTGCGGACACTATAGAATACGTCAAAAAAGTTGAAAATTTTGAGTTTTCTGATACAAAAATATAAAAGGTACTAATATCTTTGAAATAAATCGTGAGTAAAACCTTTATTCTTCATTTTTACTATTATTTTGGATAGTTTTTTGATTTTAAAAGAATTTTGTGGTGCTGCCAGGGCTGCATGAAATGTTGGTAAAATATTCGTACATAAGACGTATTTGTAAACAAAACGGTTTTGTTGACTTGCTTCAATTGACATTATGTTGCAGATGGGACACAAAAAAAAACCGACATGCAGTAGCTCCAAGCAAAAAAAAGTTTTAAAAGCCGCCAGGGAAAAATTACAATTTATTCGATCTGGGAGTCAAACCACTGCTGTCGATGAAAATATTGCAAGAGAAAGGTAAATAGTATTTTATTATAATATAGATATATTATAAAATAGAAAACAACATCAATTTTGTTTTTTTTAATGATGCGTTAAATTTTTTATCTTATATATAAAAAAGTAGACCCAATTTGCGTCTGTTTTTTTCGAATTTGCAAAAATGTTTTTCCAACAAGAGTTTCTATTGACGGACTGAACTAAGCCTCATATCCAGAATTTTTGGTGTTTGTTTGTTTGTTTGTTTGTGTGTTTGTATATTTGTACCATTATAGGCGCCCAGACCGTTCGCAGCGCGATGCTGAAATTTTGCATACCCCCATAAAGTCTTAGTGGCTAAACAACTGTCAGGGTCCGGATGACGTCACGTGTATACTTCGCATACCTGCCATACAGACTGAAAATTGAAATTATGCCGCTGGCGGCCATTTTAAATTTACGGGCTTGATATCCGAAACAGTCATGTCTCTTAGTAATTTTAACGACTTTTGGAAGAAACTTTTTCGCAAAAAGTAAATCCTTCAAACAAAATTTGTAAATACCTACATAGAAAAATAATAAAAAATATAACTTTCAAGTAGCACAACGGGCGCATGCATTAAGTTGGAACATAGAAATTAAACATGCCACCTAAACATAAACAAACTTACATATTTTCAAAAATACAACAAAATACATGAAGGATTAAGAGTAGCTGCCATACATTTTTTTTTGGTTTCTCTAATATTCAGAGGTCTGCTGGCGTCTATTTTAAATTTTAGAGGTTATTTTTACATTTTCGAGTTTAATTTAGTTATTGCAACAATTTTTGTAAGAACTTTTTTTTTAATGACTATTTTGTTCAAAGAAAACATTAAACTAACGATTTTTTACAAAATCATTCAGCTTAGTTTTATGTATTGTTTTATATATGTTTTGAGGTAAATAGGCTTATGTGGATTGGTTCCTCATTATTTTCTTTCGACCAATTAAATCCATTCTTGTTATATACTGTACAGCCAATGAAATTTTGGTTTCCCGACAAAATGGTGGAAAATTAAAAAAAATATTTTCTATCGACCAATCAAACACGATTTTTAAACAAAAATATCTTATGTAATATGTACCTATATACTCCAACAGCCAATCACCTAACATTATCGTCTTTGTAATCGTGGAAAATTTAAAGAGTGGATTTATATGTCAAAAAAAAAAAAAATTAAAAAAAAAACAAAAATGGTCAAAAATAAAAATTAGACAAAACTTTAAAAAAACTGAACATGTATGAATTTGTGCAACTATAAAAATAAAAATAAAATAAAAAATTAGATTCAAAATTAACAAAGCACAAATAATAATAAACTGGAACACACAAAAAAAAATCAAAAAACATTTAAATTAAAATTAAATCAAACAAAAAATTAACAAAAACAACAAATAAAAAAAAATACAATGAAAAACACATGAAATACAAATAAAAAACAAATAAAATACTAACTTAAAACAAAAAAATAAAAAAATGAAATTCTGTCACTATTTTGAAAGGGTTAGCCAGAGCCTACAATGCTACCTTCAATTTGTATGTTATTAAAGATATAATAAACTTTCTAGAGCTTCAAAGCATGTGATTTGATTTTTTTAGGGGAAATTCTACAACGCAAGAAGAACTAATTTCGAAAGACTTCCCACATTGTTCTAACGTAAGTAAATATAAACATAATTGTGTGTGTGTGTGTTTTTTTTTCGAAAATTCAATATGGCTTCCCAAGGCCAAGAGCTGAAAATTTAGAATGCGATTTTCTCAAAAACGGCTCTAACGATGTTATGTGATTTTTCTTCATAATTGTCTGTGAAATAGTGCTAGGTGACACTAGTTCTTCATCAAAATCTTTGTATTGTGGGCTGCCATACAAAAGAAAAAAACAATTGAAAAATTATAGGCAAGTGAAGGGCTATCAAAATAAGGCAAATGTAGGACTATGATGATAATTTTTATTTTTCAATCGTCATTTTTTTTTAAAAGAATCAAAATTATAGACACCATAGAGAAGTATGATTGGGAAAAAACGGAGTGACAGGGTGAGGAATGATTTTGTAAGAGAAGAATGTGGTGCAAGAGAAAGTGTGAAAGTGAAGATTAAAAGAAGTTTGTTAAGATGGTTTGGGCATATGGAGAGAATGAATGAGGAAAGACTGACGAAGAAAGTATATGTTGGTAGAATAGATGGATGTCGTGGTAGAGGAAGACCGAGAAAGGTATGGATGGACCAAATATCCGAAATTGCGAATGAATGGAATATCCAGAGTCATAATAAAAGAAGAGCTTGTATGAAGAAGGTTATGACTCTGGAGGAAATAAAATAAGTATGTAAGGATAGAAAGAAATGGCGGTTGATCTGCAATGTTGGCGGCTAGGGTTAATTATTAAAGTGAAATTGGTTTTATGATTTAGTTTTTTTTTTTGGTGTTCATGTATATATTGTTATTTGTTGATTTAAAAAAAAAACTGTAATTCGTCATGTGTGTTCCTTGACTTATAGGTTGGTATGCGGCTGAACACCCATACTGTAAAAAGGAAAATGGTCCACTTTGCCAATGTCACCCCTGTTTTAGGGAAGTACGGCAAGAGTTGCAGGGCTTATGTTCATTTGAGATTGGGTTTTTATATTGTAGGCCCACATGCGGCATGTGTTAGCGCGAAATTATACATGTCTGCTTGTGGGAATGCATTTAATGTAAATCTTAAATGATATATAGCTTTGCAGCTTAGATTAGATTAGATCAGATTAGATAGACAATAGAAATTTCATGCAGAAAGTAATTTTAATTTTCTTAGTATCGAATGGGTTCAAACTTACAAATGCTAAAATTATTTTTGTATGTTGCAGGATGCATTTATTGTTGAAAGAGAGGATGCGGCGAGTCCAGCACCCGCATACAAGGTCGAGGGAAGACGCATCATCGACTTTATGCACTTCTTTCAAACACTACAAAGTATCAGTCATCATGATTCTCCAATGGGATGTAACCTAAGCAATTTAAAAGTTATAAATGAACACGTAATCGGGTTTTGCTCTAAGTATACATTTCAATGCGATATGTGCAATAAAGTTTTGAAAATAGATTGTTGCGAAAAACATAATGATAAAATGTCATTGAATGTGTCGTTGGTTTCCGGGATCATTAGCGTAGGCCTTGGATATTCTGCATTATCGCAATTGTTTTCTACTGCAGATATTCCTCCCATGTCTAATTGTTTATATTCAAAGTGTCATAAAAAAAATTGCGAATGGTGGGAAAAGGCAAAAACAACGAGTATGACTGCGGCAGCGAATGAAGAAGCACGGCTTGCTTTCTTCCATTTCTGTTTCTTCAATATCCGGTCGCTGACAGTCCTCTCCGTAATCTGGATCTGATATGGGAACCTTTGTTTTGTTAAAGTTTAGTCTTTTACGCGATAATATTTTTCTACTTCGTTGCCTACAAACGACTTCTTCTAATTTCTTAATATTTTTTTTTGGTGATGAATTAAAAACTGTTCGATGTAGATAGGAATGAGGACGTTTCGTGTTGAATGAAACTACAGCTGCAGCGCAACGTCCTGAATAAGACTGGCGCGTAGAGTAATTTATTCTTTTGCCTCCCACGTACTTAGCTATAACGTTGTTGAAGGATTCTACAATATTACTATTTACATTGTGCAGAAGACTTCTGGTGTTAACCACAAGTCTTCCATTGTGAAGTAAAATCTTCTCAAACAATGACGCTTTTTGCAGTTCAGGAACGAAATTGGTTGTTTTTTCTTCAGGATTGCTTTTAGTCTTACAATAGTATTCATCGCATTTTGAATGATCGCCGAAAACATGATAGGGTGAATTATTGATGTCTGATTTTAAATTTAAAACTTTTTGATCAAAAGTAATACCCGTTTGTGATTTTCTATATTTAATTGCACCAGTAACAGCGTGTCGCAAACGTAGTTTTGACATAGTAAGTTGTTTTCTTATATTTATGTTGTATTGAGTTTCACGGGTTAGGTTATCTATTTTTGTACAGTAATTTCTTAGTAAATGATTGGTGCACTCAATCTTTTCAACTACGAGATCCTTATAAGGATGGCAATCTCTTATTTTTTATACGTAGATGCATCCCCATCAGCGATAAGCCTCGAATAAATCAAACCGTACATACTTTGTGAGCATTTAAAGCCCTCAACAATGGCAGTTGATTCCATGCCACTCGATGATCCATTGTAATTTTTTAAACAAAGATGATTATCTGAAACACCTGCATTCTCATTTTCATTTCTAGCGCATATGGCGCAATATTTATTTTTAACTGCTAAGTACAGAACTTTTTTTGTTCTGAAGCCAATTATTGCTGCTACTCCAGATAATGCCGAATAATTTTTACCATATGATCTTTTAGACCAACAAGCGTCCGCTACAACTGTGATAAGAGGAGTCCCGTTTTTATCGACCTCCCCTAGTTCTTAAGCAAGCCGTGCTTCTTCATTCGCTGCCGCAATCATACTCGTTGTTTTTGCCTTTTCCCACCATTCGCAATTTTTTTTATGACACTTTGAATATAAACAATTAGACATGGGAGGAATATCTGCAGTAGAAAACAATTGCGATAATGCAGAATATCCAAGGCCTACGCTAATGATCCCGGAAACCAACGACTCATTCAATGACATTTTATCATTATGTTTTTCGCAACAATCTATTTTCAAGACTTTATTGCACATATCGCATTGAAATGTATACTTAGAGCAAAACCCGATGACGTGTTCATTTATTACTCGTTCGCAGGTTGAATGTATTGTTGAATATAAAGTATGCACACGTGTGCAATCTGAAAAATTTTGACAATCCAGATTATCGAAGGCTTAAATTTCTGGTACCACAAATGAAGCATTTTGTAATTTCAGTTATTAATTTACGTATTTTTACATTTTTTACACTTCTATCGAAGTTAGTATTTTCAATTTGTATTGTATGTGTGCAGTGTTTAATTCTAATGTAAGTATTCTGAGTTACTTCAGCCTGTTGGTTGTTAGTATTTTATGAGATACCCATGATATCATTTAATCCGAATTCGTTTATTTATTGGAATTTGTTACTTTTCCCTGTTTGATTTTCTTTTGCTCACAATTTTGTCATCTAATATTCTGCTTATTTTATGTTTAAGTACTTTTTATGTTTTCCCGCAGAAGATATTTTATTTTTATTTTATTTGTGTTTGATTCGTTTTAAACGATATGCATTCTCATTAAAAAAAAAAAAAAAACCGTAAATCGAGATTGTGTGTTATTCTTGCACCCCTGTATTTTCAGTTTTATGCCATAGGATAGATGTAAGAGAAATAAGTATTATTCAATGTCTTTCATACAACGTAGGAAATCAAAATCAGTGACCCTAGAATAAAACAATGCATCAATTCTTCTCGACTGCACAAATCGAAAAGTGTATGAAACTACAACAGCACCCTTTGTGAGTGATACAGTTTCCATTTTTTGGTTATTTACAAGATCGCGGGGAATTCATGCAATACTTTTTACTCTCAGTGTCTCAAAATAAAACGCAACGCAACACACATGACAGCACTACGCAACTTACAACCCTGCAACCGGACAAGGACAACTGCCACATTACCAACACCTTTGCGGCACTATAACAAGTGTCATAGACCCTTAGAGTCTCTTGAATCTAGGGAGTTCTCGCACAGGCTTTCTTAAAAAAAAAAAGTACCAAGTACAGCATACAAATAAATAACAATTATGGTATCACTAATACTATATATTATACTAAAGTACAAAATATTGTGATGAGATGATTTGGGCATGTGGAAAGAATGAATGATGATAGACTGACAAAGTATGTATACAAAGAAAGTGTAAAAGGAAAACGAGGGAAGGGACGACCGAGACAAGTATGGAGTGATCAGATTGAAGAGATTGTGAAAGAATGGGATATACAAAGTGAGCGTAAAAGAAGAAAATGCATGAAAAAGGTGATGGATATGAAGGAATTGAAAGAGGAATGTCAGGATAGGAAAAAATGGAGGCAACAATGGCAAAAATGGAGTTACAGTTACAGTTACAGTATACAGAGATGTGACTTATATTAGATAAAAGTATTTGAAATACAGATACAAGATACAAAATACGTATCTTGTATCGTGTATCTTATTTCTTTTTTAGAAAGTATCTTGTATCTTGTATTTAGATACATTATTTTGGTATCTTAGTATCTTTAAGATCCTAATTTTGGTTCAGATACTTTTACCTATTACTTACTTACCTATGCAATTTAAAGCACTTAAAGAAAAAGTAAAAGAACTTATTCTGACTAAAACACGAAAAATCAATCGAGCTAAAAAACAAATAAAAAATATTTTTGATAAACCTTAATGTGTACATATTTTCTTACATTTACACAATTTTTTTTTTAAGTTTCTTTTTTCAAGTATAAACTAAATATGTAAGCCTTAAGATTAATAAAAATGTTTTCATCAAAAAAGTATCTTATTTGAAAAAAGTATTTAGAAGATACGTATCTTGTATCTTGTATTTAAATACTTTTTTAAAAAGTATCTTGTATCTCAAATACTTTTCTTAAAGTATCTTGTATTTCAGATACTTTTTATGAGGTATCTTGTACATCTCTGATATTATATAAACAAAAGGAAGGTACCAACACCTCTGCGGCACTATAACAAGTGTCATAGACCCTTAGAGTCTCTTGAATCTAGGGAGTCTCCCGCACAGGCTTTCTAAAAAAAAAAAAGTACCAAGTACAGTTTACAAATAGCAAACAGTTATGGTATCACTAATACATAACATATAAACAAAAGCAAGGTATCCAATTAAAATAGAAGAAGAGAAACAACTTTAAATTCTAAGATGAAAGAAATTCAAATTTCTTTGTAAGTAACCTGCACATAAATATGCATTTATTCTGAAATCCACAAACATAATAATACAAACGCAACGTAAAGCAAGTTCTTGAAAGATACATATGAAATATTCTAAAGAAAAAATGTAAATCCTTTTTTTAGTTTCAACCTCGATTAATATTGATAAAAACCCTTGTGGCAACACTTATTAGCATGCTTGACGGCAACGCTGCGATCGCCGCGCCGGCCGGCAGCGGCTTACGTACCTACTATTAAAAATACCTACTCAGCGATACTCGCGGACGCGTACATAGATGTTTCAGACTGCAGTATTGAAAAATAAATAAAGTATACAAGGACTGAAAATTATGGCGGTTTATCTGCAATGCTAGCGGATAAGGACTAGCGTATTTGGAACTGAATAACGCTGGTTCGAATCACGCTTGGCCCTTTAACCATAACTTCGACACTGGTTCAACAAATGTCATTGCATGCACACAAGCTTCTACTTTCGCATGAAAACACCCAGCCAGGCTGGAAGTCTCATCCCCACGGTAATTCTTACCTACCGAATATCGGCAATATTTGTATTAAGACCTGTCAATCCAAGATGGCCGATTAGTCTTCATACAATATTACTGATATTCGGTAGGTAAGAATTACCATGATGATGAGACCTCCAGCCCAGGTTGGTGAATTGCATTACTCTTCACAAATCTATTTTAAAAATATACATCGGGCCTTAGTAACGTTACAAATGCTATAATTCCCAAGTGAGAAATCTCCTTGGCGTGCCTGCGTCTTAATCTGGAGGTATTCTTTGAGGAAGATAATAGAACCGTTTCCTTTTGTTTAGACTTTGAAAGAGAGAGAGAATACAATAACCAAGTCGGCTGTGTGCGAGTTACTAATATGGGGCATATTAATTATACGAAATCCATATATATTATAGTGTGTTTTAAATGGATTTGTGAAGAGGAATGCAATTCACCAAACTATTTTGCTCCTTGAATAGTTTTTCAAAATATGCAAATAAACATAAATAAAGCTTGCAACTCCTGCCACCTTGCCCTGAAATCGGGGTGGCATTGGCAAAAGGGAACATAGGTTTTTACAGCATGGGAGTCAGCCTTATACAAACCTATCAGTCAAGGAACAACACGCTTCACCAAAATAAATATTTAGACAAAGAAAACAACTACTTTTAATTAACTAAAACGTGTGTTTTGTGTAGATATTAAAAAAGATCTAATTATAGATACCTACGCGTCTAAAGACCAAAAATACATAAATCCATCTCATGCATAGTAATTGCGTTTAAGAGCTCGTGGAGGAGGTCGCTTTTGGATTATGGGGAAAAAATGCGAGTGTGTCTTAGATTAAGTAGCGTTTTGACTTGACGGATGTTCAGACGAAGTAAGTAAAAGCGAGAAAGTGATTAAATGTGTTTATCCCACAGTATACACATCTTCTCCTTCTGTTTTATCCTAGGATTGGTTCATCCATATTATTCGATATTTTTCCTATGCAAGGCTGCCCTTTTCAGCTCCTCATAGAAGGAGCATCACATGTCAATATATCCTGTAGGGACTCTCGGCGTGGTCATCCTAAGGCGTTTGTCTCCTCGATCATCCCTTAAATTATGGTATGCAACAGACCTTCCTGGCAACGCAACTAAGCTACACACAAAGCGCAACCTCTTGCTGCGTTGTCATGTTCATGTTGCGAGAGGTACCTTTTTATTTTTACAAGTAATGGGTTCGGTTTGACGCCAAACACTTCAATTAAAGTTTTTCACTTCCCAAGGGGGCTGGTACTCATTTCTTGTGAACGCTGAGTATAACTCATAATCTAATCTAAGTTGCAAAGATATGTAACATTAAGGATTCACATTATATGCATTCTCACAAGCAGACACGTACATGTTCGTCATTTCACATGCCACATGTGAACCTACAATATAAGAACCGAAGTTTCAAATGGACATACACCCTGCAACTCTTGCCGTCCTTCCCTGAAACAGGGATGACATTGGCAAAGTGAACCATTTTCTACAGCATGAGTGTTCAGCCGCATACAACCGATAACTTATAAGTCAAGGAACTTGTTAGAACTACCTTGCTGCTGGTATTTCATTTTGGGTTAGAAATAAACACCGAAACGGGTAATAATTTTGATGAACGGAAGACCATCGGTGGCATTCAAACCTGAGCCACTCTATCAACTGAGCTATTTACCTATGCAAGACCCGGAAGAACAATTTTAAGCATCTGAATCCTGTTATGAAAGTCTACAAAAAAATTATAAACCGTAAACTGCTTTATCTGAACACTGTAAGTAACTCCTCACTGACCTACTATCCTAAAACACTGTCTCCGTCTGGGTGAGGATTATCAGAAAGCACTCTGCCATGCTGAATATGCAAATGTTTGTTCTGTTGAGGAAGCGCTGTTTCAATATTGACGAAAATTTGCAATAATTTCGCACAAAGACCGCCATTTACGACAGACGTGGGGCACGCAATATCTGCAACGTTTTTTCAATATCTCTGTGTGGTGTTTTCGTAACACAAAATTATGTCATATTTTATTTACTTTATTTTTTTTTGACAGATGGTATTGACATTTAAAGCAGATAAGATTTTTTTTTTAGTGACAGTTTTTTTGCGTAGTAATTTGAACACTTTGCTGCCAAAAATAATAACAATACTAGGATGATTTATTTGGTGAGCGCTGTTTTTTTGTGAATCACAACTCAAGAGCCCTCCTCGAGCTTGGTCGTCGCTATAGAACGTGCCAATTCTCAAGCAAGACCAAGTTGCTGTAAGGCTGGATGTACCTTTGGTGACCGATCTTTATGAAGAAGTTATATGAATTTTTCAACCCAGCAAAGAGGACATTATAAAATATAAAAGGTATATTATATTTTGCGCTCCACCGGAATTCGAACCCACGACCTTCTATTTACGAGTCCAAAGCG
Source organism: Agapetus fuscipes (assembly GCA_951799405.1). Lineage (NCBI taxonomy): Eukaryota > Metazoa > Arthropoda > Insecta > Trichoptera > Glossosomatidae > Agapetus > Agapetus fuscipes. Next base: position 11,369,728 of record OX637357.1, on the reverse strand, counting down.
TTACCACTACTTGTAGACTACGAACCGGTTAATGGTTGCTACATTCTATCTAATCATTATTTATTGATGATATTGTCATAAAAGCAACCAATGCCACAAATAAAATTAAAAATTAAGAGATCATTCTAAATTCTCAATTTGATTTTCTTGTTTTTTATTTTCATTTTCTCCTTCCATTGATATAATACAATCGTTCGATCCCCACTGGTGTAAGAAATGGTTTCGCGTTTGGGTGCTCAGTTCAAAACCAAAATATATATACGGGGCAAGGTTTATTTAGCCCTCAGATGAAACGGGAACCAGTCCCTTCAAGATCTGAGAACCTCCACTTCAAGTGAAATAGCTGGCAAAAGGTCGCTCCCCTTATTTGTAAAATAAGTAGATTCCACGCGATCCCTTCGGAGACAACGCGGTAAAAAAATGAACTATACGTACAGCTTAGTTGCGTGACATTTTTTTGTTGTTGCATGGTCATCTACAAAATAATGTAAGGTCATTCAATAATCTATAATCTAAGTTGCAGCGATTGTTCACAAGCAGGCACATGTAAATTCGCGCTTACACATACTGCATGACGTGTGCATACAAAATAAACTAAACCTTACATTAACATAAATTTTTAATCGGCAAAAGTGCACCATTTTTACAGCCTCGTGCCCAACCTATTTTAGTCAATACACAAAAAACAGAAATGAGCTTCCATACATCGATTTTATGTATACATATTTTTTTGAATTCCAAATTAAATTTGAATAATTCTACGTGGCAATTTAAAAAATACAGAAAAGTTTAATTCTCGAGAGACCCTGTGGAGGTCTCACTCAAAAAACGATGTGAAAAAACCCCCGAGTAGATACAAATTTGCGTGAATTTTCAGTCACCGAGTGTTCATTTTTTTGTATGAAAATAGTACAGCGCCTCTACAACTTCATGAAGAAAGTAAATGGATAACTTAGTAACTAATTCATGTAGTAGGAGTCTTCACGAGTGTATACGCGCGTTTCTGGTTAGGAAAATACATAAAAAATATGGAATGTAAATACTCGGGTACCTACTGTAATTTACGTCTGAGGACTCGCGAACTTTGAGTTGGCAACTCGATAGTGTGATGTTACAGCTTTTTGACGCTTTAAAATGTGCAGACCCCGTTCATGATAAATTGTACAATTTTTACAGCATTGCTTATAATAACCAGTTGGTTTTAGGGCTTATAAGTTATTCTCAAGCCATTAATATGACCGAATAGCAAAGCATTAACTTTTCTAGGAGACTTATAAGATCTAAAGGCAATTTTCACAACCTAGGACGACTAAAGTGGTTACTTGGGTAGGCTTACCTATCTTTAATCTAAGTTGCAAAGATATATTTATATTTAAAATTAATTTTAAATGCATGCCCACAAACAGACACGTGTAAGTTCGCGCTTACAAATATTGCATGTGTACTAACAAATTAAAACCCCAACCTTAAATGAACATAAACCCTGTAGATTTTGCGACCTTCCCTGAAACAAGGACGTGAACCATTTTTTACAGTATGGGTGATCAGCCTCATACCAATCTGTTAGTCAAGGAAAACCTGTGCATTTAAATCATTCTTTTAGAAAACAGCTAGTCTGGTCGATAGCTCAGATGGTAGAGTGCTTGCATTCCATGCCGAGAGCTCGGGCTCGAATACCACCGAGGGTGTCAGAAATGATTTCCAGTTTCGGTGCTTCTTTCAAACCCAAAATTAAATACCGGCAAGGTTAACATAGCCTTCACAAGAAATGAGTATCAGCCCCCTCGTGAACTGGGAAACCCCCACTTCAACTGAAGTGTTAGTTAGCTATACCGGCCAAAATAAATAAGTTCACTCGCCACATGCAACCTCTTCAGTAAGAACGCGGCAACATGTTACACTGTATGTGTAGTTTAGTTGCGATTCTTCGAATAACATATGAATGAGATAAAAACACTGACAGACAAAAAGAAAGTAACGAACCAAATACTGTTTAGTCAGGAATTTCGTTTTTAAACCAAATAGTCTAAAAAAGAAATCTATTAAATTAATTGAACACACGTAAGTTCTAAAAATAAAATCTTGCATACAGTACAACACACTATCACTTGAATTGCGGCAGAGAATAATCCACGATCCGCGCGGTCATGTTTGAATGCCATTCGTGCTTTTAGTCTCAACAAACATTCCTTTTTATTTGAGCATCATTTGGAGATCTTAGTACCAAAAAAGTGTACAACTCTACGTTCACACTCAGCAAAAACGTTTTTCCATAAGATGTACCGAAACCAAGATATTCGCTGTTTCAGTTGGCATATCTTTTTAGTTGAGTTAAAACGGAGAGTTTTAGACTAGGGGTATAGTAAAAGAAGGATCCATGGTAGAACGACACAGTGACTCAAAAACACGAGAGAAAACATCACAATGACAGTAGGTACATCACATGACAAAACATTACAGGAAAGTATGTACATCACAATGACAAAACATCACACGACAAAACATCACATACCCAAAACAGAACATAACATAAGCGGCACTTTAAAACACATCACGAAACAGGAAACCCCATAATCGGCACGACAAAAAAGTGAGACATGAGAAAATGGAACTCATGCGTATGCGGTTTGGTAAAGCGTATAAAAAAATTAATGCCCCCGATTTTCATGTTAGATAAAGAAAACCTTACTAAACTGCACATAAAGAGCAACTCCTTATCACGTTATCTCAGAAGGAGTCGTTATATGGCGTATGGAAGCAAAATAAATGTTTGTATTGTTTTTTTTTTTTAAGAAATCCTGTGCGGGAGCATCTAGACTCTAGGGGTCTATGACACTTGTTGCAGTGCCGCAGAGGTGTACGAGCTTGTTCGTCGCTACAAAGCGCCAATACTCAATCAAGACCCAGTTGCTGTAAGGCTGGATGGACCTTTAGTGACCGGTCTTTGGTAAAGGCTTTATGATTTTTTTCAACACAGCGAAGAGCATATTTGGAAATATAATGGTATATTTTTTGTGCTCCGCCGGGATCCGAATCCACAACCTTCCATTTACGAGTCCGAAGTGTTGCCACTAGACTACGGACCGGTCAATTCATTGTGTCGTTCTGTCATTGTGTTGTGATGTCATGTGTCGTTTTGTCTCTGTGCCGTTTTAATTGTCACCGTGCAAAGGGCTTCTCACGTAGCGAAGTATGCAAGCAGAGTACACATGGTAGTGTTATTCCACGTACTTGCCAGTATGCTGTGGAGGAATGCAGTGCGCTGCTGCAGGAATCCAAGAGGTGGAGAAGAATCCAGGGTATCTGGGATTCTTATCAGACACTCTGAGATCTAGCCACACCTTGTATGGAGCAGCATGGACAAAGGTATGCAAGGATTCAAACTTGTTGCTCATTGAGGCTAAATCCCTTGATTTATAGGCTGGAATTCTCTTCCTGCGACCCTCAGGGAGCTGAAGACTGAGGCAGCTTTACGCAAAGGGCTCAAAACATACTTTTTAAAAGACTCTTACAAAGCGCCTTTGCAGTGACTCAGTCACGAAAAGGCGCTATACAAATTCGTGTATTATTATTTTGATGCTGACCATTCATACTGTAAAATACAGCTTCACTTTGCCAATGATACCCTTGTTTCAAAGAAGGTCGGCAAAAGTGCACGGTTTATGTTCATAAGAAGTTTTTTTTTTTATCTGTTTGTAAACATGCAGCAATTGTATGTAAGTGCAAAGTAGACGTGTCTGTTGTGGGCATGCATTTAATATGATTTTTAAATGTTGATATATCTTTTTGCAACTTAGATTATAGATTATTATAAAAGATTTGGTCATGCGGCATGTGTGAGAGCGAAATTATGCGTGTTTACTTGTGGGAATGCATTTAATATGAATCTCAAATGATACAGTATATTTTTTTTTATTGATTGTAGAGGCATTAACTTTGTAATCGTTCATCATTAATGAAAAAAGAAAAACAGTTTTGTTTTCGATTACGTGAGTATATTTTTATAAAAATATACTCACGTAATCGAAAACAAAACTGTTTTTCTTTTTTCATTAATGATTCAGTATATCTTTGCAACTTAGATTTAGATACATTTACGCCGAGGTGAGATGACTAAAGGCAGTGTTAAAGGAATTATACTCACAAAGTTAAAACATAAAGTTTAAATACTCAGCAAAACCGTTTCCCTGAAAAATTCATGGAAATAAAAGCAGTGAACGTTTGATTTTCTATATATTTTCAGTTATACGTTATGGTTGAGTTAAACGTAAAGTTTCATAGCTACGTGTGCATATACTGAACTCGTAGTCCAAAGCTGCTTGTAGGTTTGTGTTAGACCGTGTTAGTTGGCACTAGCACGTACAGTGTACTGACAGAGAAATATAAACAGCATGCCTTTGTGATACTCGTAAAGAACTGAAGGGATTCGAATATTCGAATTGCCTGGAAATCTGATATCTAAATGCAGTGCTCTGTAATTCTGTCACTCGTGTCGACTTTTCCTGAAATAGGGATGACATTGGAATAAGTGATCTGGTTAGATTCACGCCAACCAGTTAGTCAAGGAATAAAAAAATGTAAATTCGAAAGAATCCCGCAAATGAGATTTCTTAAACGAAACCGTAATACTTTAATATCGTCTCGTTTTTACACATATAGGTCGTTTACGTAGTAGTAAGAATGAATGAAAAAAGACTTACAAAATGTGGAAAGGAAAAGAGGAAATGGAAGGGGCCGATAAAAGTATGGCCGGATCACAATGTAAAAGCGAATGTAAAAGAAGGAAATGCATGAAAAATGTGATGGATATGAATGAATTGAAAGAGATATGCAAGGATAGAAAGAAATGGGGGTAGATCTGCTTAGCTCTGGCCACTTCTAGCAAAATAGCGACAGAGTTACAGAGCGTAAATTTTTGATGGTTGACTGACTGTTTAGGTTTATTCCCAAAAGGTTTTCGAATTGTTCTGAAGGATAAAAAAATAAATCCTCCTTCAATTATTCCCAACTCTGCCAATCCACACATTAAGTCAACTAGACACTGGCGCCCCTGCTTTTCATGGGAATTCGAAGAAAGTTAAAAATGAAAACAGCTCTCTGTTAGATATGACGTTCTAATACCCTGAAAAAATCGCATAACGTTCCCAGCCTTGTGATAAAAATCCTTTTCGAATATTTTGACGTAACATTCGAATAGTCTTCACATTTCAGCGCCGTCACACACTTGTGTTTTCACCTCTGCCTAGTCGCTCGCATGTCACAGACGTGTTTTATTTGAGTCACTCTCCAGTTTAAACAACACTTGCAACGTTGTTAAACACAAACAACAACAGCCAGCAACAGTCGCAGAGAATTACAAAAACTTCCATGTGAATTTAAGGTCGGTGAGAGGGAAATTGTAAAACCTTTAGCAAAATTCGGTAGGTGGATCACTTTTGCTCGTGCTTTCTCATCAAGAGGTACGACGAAAATCCATATAATGTCTTACTAAGTTTTATATCTACAAGAGAATAGCGCTCAATCAATGTAACATGAGGTAAACATTAGCTAATGTCTCAGTGTTTCAAAGAAAGACAACAAGAAATCAAGAGTTTTTGCTCAATAACGATTCAGTTTAACAATTTAAATAGATACAGATATATAAATTTAGACACACGAATTAATGAAGCCTTAAAAACCGCTAAAACAATAGTATACCACGATTTGTGTACAATAAATAACAACGGACTCAGTATGGAACCCTGTCGCACTCCCCTATACAAATCTACGGATTCGTTCTGGACGTATGGCAAATGTTTTTTTTGTACACAAATATTTATTGAATAAATATCAATTGTCTTTTCAACTATTTAAAATGTATTTTATTTGCATAAACGTAAGCAAAACATATTATTGATTGGTTTGCAATGAATCACACTTCAGTATATATGGTTACTGATTTACATAATATATCAATCCAACCACTTCACACAATTAATTGCATCAATCGATTTACAATGAGCGCTCTCGAGTTGCCATCAATCGTACACACGCGTGACGCTTTGTACCCCCGCTAAGGACGAGTGTGTACAGACAACTCGTCTACAGACAGCTTGTCCACGGACAAATCGGTCACACGACAGTTCATCGACACGACTTTTCAGTCAATGACAATTCGGTCAGAAGACATTTCAGTCACGAGACTTTTCGGTCAACGAAAACTCGTCCGCAGGCACATCGGTCACGGACATTTGGTCACAGGACAGTTCTTTCAAACGATTTTTCGGTCAATGACATTTCTGTAGCACACAATATAGGTTCAAAGAGAGTTCACATAAATCTTGCTCTCCTATAAACCTTTGAAATTAGTGTAAATTTAATTAACTGTAGTTTTATTAGTCACAGACAATTTTATCATATAACAGTTCTTCCACACGACTTTTCGGTAAATGACATTTTGGTTACATAGAAAGTAATATCGCTTGAATCTTGCTCTCCAAAAAACTTTTGAAATTTCTGCAGTTTTAAATAATTGTAGTTTTCTGTCATGAAGCTATCTGTGGACCATATACATTGTATGTGTTCAAAATGTCGTTGACTAAAAAGACGTGTGGACGAACTGTTGTATAACCGAATTGTCCGTGAACGATGGTTCTGCGGACGAGTTATCTGTGGCGTGAATGTCATTGGCCGAAAAGTCGTGTAGAAGAACTGTCGTGTGACCGAATTGTTCATCACCGAGCTGTGTGTGGACGGCTTATCTGTGACCGAATTGTTCACCACCGAGCTGTGTGTGGATGGCTTGTCTGTGACCGAGTTATCGTGGAACCAAGAACGAGTCATCTCGAATCGAATTTACATTAGATTACTCGAGTAATTCAATCGTAGACCTGGCATGTCAGAGGCAACAAACAAGCTGAGAGATTGTATGGAATGAATAGCGCGGTATTTTAAAAGAACATGATATGTGGAGGTAAGACTTGAAGGCGTGCGCTGGCTTTATTGTATTCAAATGAGTTACACAGGGATGGTACCTTGGCCCTACTTTATTCAATATATTGAATAAACATTGTATACAGAGTAAATGTGTTTAACAGACATCAATAATGTGAAAACAAAATACAAAATTTTTCTTTACGAATTCTCGAGCGCTTTCGATGTTATCACACCATTTTCAAGAGAACAACTAATAGATCTTCTTTTTTTCCATCCAATCCGTCAATCAAGCCATCAATCATAATTTTCTTTTTCATAAGAATTTAAGGTCTATTACTCGTTATCTTGATAATGATGCGATAACATTGAAAGGGCTCGAGGAAATAAATCAACTTGTGAAAAAAAATTTTGATTTAAAATTAATCTTCACAGTATCAATACACAATTCTTTTTTTTCTAATGAATCCTGTGCGGGAGGCTCCCCAATTCTTGAAAGTCTTGGGGGTCTATGTCACTCTGGAAGGGTGCCTCAGAGGTGTTGCTTGAGTTCTTGCTTCTGTCGTGAGGCGCTGCAAGGAAATGGTGATTGATGTTGGTTTTGAACAAAACCAGGTTATATTACACTTGCAAATATAAGACATCTTGGAAATGGATGTACAATTAAGTCAAATTAAGAACGAAATGAATGAGGACGCGGTAGCTTTAGTGTCCGCTTTCTGTTGGTATTTTTTTTTTCATAACATACATAACTTCTTACAGCGTTGTCCACAAAGGAATCGCATGAAGCGAATGGAATCTTCTTATCTTTGCAAGTAAGGAAGATGGTTTTACACTTCAGTTGAAATAGGAATGTCCCAGCTCTTAAGGACACTACTTGTTGTTTCTTGGGAACTCAAACCTAGCCGGTATCGTATTTTGGGTTTGAATATAGAAACATGGAATGGGAATCTATCGGCAAGCAGTCTACCAGCTGAGCTATTAACCGGAATAAAAACTGAATTAAAACAAGATCTATGAAATCTTTTCTTATTTCCTACTTGTTAAGTAAGTATTTCTTTTTTGTAATTTATTGAAAATGAAGAAGTCGATGGAATGCTTTACATTTTGCTAAAGATGGAATAACATTAATTGAATTTTACTTTCCTTAATATTATCTGGGAGTTGTAGGTCCTCCCATCAGACAAATTACATTTATTGAAAGAACCAATGTGAATGGGAGCTGCTTTCGTATATTAATCAGGGATGTCATGGATATGCGTATCCGTAACCGAAAGTATCGGATATCCGAAATGAAACAATATCCGCATCCGAAACGAAAATAGAAACAAAAGTTTCGGATAGCACTAAATTATGTAAGATAAATTACTAAGATTTAGGGTTTGTGTATTGACATTTTGAAAATTCATTTTAAATTGATTATGTAAAAATAAAAATACAAAGGAAATAAAATCAGCTCGTGAAGAACAACTTTGTGTTTTATTTCTACATTATGATCTAAAATTACGTTTTTTATTTAACGTTGTAATGTAAGTTCTTTGAGTAAAAGGTTGGCATGAGGCTGACCCCCAATGCTGTAAAAACTTGGTTCACATTTGCCAATGCCACCCCGGTTTCAGGGAAAGGAGTTGCAGGACTAAATTTCATTTGAGATTGGGTTTTTATGTTGTAAGTCCGCATGCGACATGTGTAAGCGTGAACTGAAACGTGTCTGGTTATGGGAATGCATTTAATACGAGTCTTTAATGTAATCTATCCTTGCAACTGAGATTATAGATCTAATCTAATCTAATCTAAGTTGCAAAGATATGCTACATTGGAGATTCACATTACATGCATTCCCACAACCAGACACGTACAAGTTTGCGCTTGCACATGCCTCATGTGAACCCACAACATAAAAACCAAATCTCAAATGGACATACACCCTGTAACTTTTGTCGTCCTTCCCTGTAACAGGGGTGACATTGGCAAAGTGAACCATTTTTACAGCATGGGTGGTCAGCCGCATACCAACCTATAAGTCAAGGAACTGCTTTTACAATTTCTTAAACAAATAATATCCGTAAACGAAACTAGCTGATATCTCAAATAATTCCATATTTGTATCCGTATCTACAAACGCAATAATATTTTTCCAATATCCGTATCCATATCCGAAACTTATCCATAGCATCCCTGATATTCATGTTGTTGCAGGAAATGAAAGAAAATATTAAAGTCATGAGAGTGTTATGATTGGATATCACAGAAACTTCGTTCAATGGAAAAGCGAAGAATTAATATTTGTCTTTGACAATGAAAGCATTTGAGATAAATGAAAATGGGCTTCCGATTATTTTAACCGAAATCAGTTAATAATATATTACAGTCTGCCAACCTTGAAAACTGAAACTTTGTCGCTATTTCGCAAGGATGACCAGAACTTCTGCAAAATTGCCTTCACTTTATTCAACCCTTGTATACTGTAACTGTAACTCTGTCGCCATTCCGCTAGGGGAGCCTCTGATGAGCTGTCTCCGTTTGTTCCTATCCTTACATACCTCTTTCAACTCATTCATATCCATCACCTTTTTAATACATTTTCTTCTTTTACACTCACTTTGTACATATCATTCTTTCACGATATCCTCAATCTCAGCATAACTTTTTCAATTCATTAGAAAGTATACATACATTTTTTTTAAAACATGGAGTTTATTTTCCCAACTTGTGAATTTATTTCACCTCGAGTACTTTCGACTTGCTCACGTCATTTTCAAGAGGACACTGTTACAAAATTGACAAGACAACAACCATATAGAATTGAAGGAGTTGAAGGTACTCATTTTTTATGAAGGCTTAGTTAACCTTGCCGTTATTTTATTTTTGGGTTTGAAATAAACACTGAAACGGGAAATAATTTCTGACACCCTCGGTGGGATTCGAACCCGAGCTCACGGCATGGAATGCAAGCACTCTACCAACTGAGCTATCGACCGGTTGAGCCACGACCTTACGTTAACGAGTCCGAAGCGTTACCACTAGACTACGGAGCGGGTATGCTTTTAATTTGGGCCTTTGTAGACTCTGCTTTGTAGACTCTACGCGAGTTGGGCCTTTGCCCTGTATACTGGTAAGGCTAAATTAAGTCATAAATTATGTACTAACAAGGGCCTGGTGAGATACTGCAGCCTTTAATAAAAGGCCTGCCGAAATTAAACGATCTTTGTCGAAAAAAATCGAACCTGATACATCCGAAATATAATGCTTAAAAATATAACATATAGCCAACATTGAGTTATGACACAAAAACCACTTTTTTAATGTAATATATCTTTGCAACATAGATAATAGATTATTACCTTGATTTATAGGTTGTTTTGAGGCTGACCACCCATACTGTAAAAAAATTGGTTCACTTTGCCAATGTCACCGCTGTTTCAGGGAAGGTCGGCAAGAGTTATGTTCAGTTGAGATTGGGTTTATATTGTAGGTTCACATTCGGCATGTTTAAGCGCAAACTTATGAGAGTCTGCTTGTGGGAATGCATTTAATATAAATCTTAAATGTAATATATCTTTGTAACTTAGATTATACATTAGGTATAGATAGACTTCTGTTGAAGTGGGGGTTTCCAAGCTCATACTGGGATAGGTTCTAATTTGTTGTAAAGGCGGAGTAAGCCATGCCGCTTGCCGGTATTTTATTTTAGGTTTGAAATAAACACCGAAAACGATGCCAAAATAGTACAATAGTTTTATAATACAAACACATTACTATCCGATTACGAGTCTGAAGCGTTAAGCACTTGACCAAAACTAAAATTTTCTTTTCTTTCCTTCTGCAACATAAATAAGAATCTTTTGCCTGATGAACAAAATGAAAAATAAACCGGAATAGATGTTGCGGCAAGGTTTGCTCAGCCGTCACCGTTCTCAGTATTTATTTACTCTCTAGGCTGTCTAGACAAGAGTTACTCTGCCCGCAGCGTTTCCTCTATTTACTTTTCCCCTCGAGCGGTTTCCCATCCAAGTACTATCCGCGTCCCTGTCACGACAAATGGTTCACAGACACCTCAGACATTGACAAATCGGTAACACGGCAGTTCGTCCACCCGACTTTGCGGTCAACGACATTTTGGTCACATACAATACATACATCGTCACCTAAAAGGTAAAACTGAGTAAGTACTGAGTCACTGATTTGAGAAATCGTTGCTAAAACATTTTATTGTGTGTGAACTACTCATAGAAAGTGAACTTATTATAAGGAAGTGCTCATGAAAAACTTCAAAACTACACGATTTTCACACTTTTGTAGTGATTTCTCTCGTTGAAAATAGAAAATGAAGTGTATTTATCTGAGAAACCCATGTTATCTTAATGCCACTTTTCAAATTATGGTCCACAGACTGCTCCATCACAAAAATATTGCGCTACAAAAGCATTCCTAATTACCGTCTATTAATATTCAAAAATCTAAAAATTTTGGGTTTACATTTAATGCATGCCCTCATGCAGGCACATGTGAGTTCGCGCTTACACATTCTGCATGTGTGCATACAAAATCTATCAAACCTCACAAGAACATGTGCATTGCATTGCAACTCCTGCCACCTTTCACTTATAGCAGGGTGGCATTGGAGATAGTGAAACATGTTTTTGTAATAAATGAGATGTCAGCCTCATACTAACCTATTTGTCAATGAATTGTTATTTTTTTGTGATGGAGGATTGGTATGCGGCTGACCACCCATACTGTAAAAAATGGTTCACTTGGCCAATGTCACCCCTGTTTCAGGGTAGGACGGCAAGAGTTGCAGGGTGTATGTCCATTTGAGATTTGGTTTTTTATGTTGTAGGTCCACATGCGGCATGTGTTAGCGCGAAATTATAAATGTCTGCTATATATCTTTGCAGCTTAGATTAGATTAGAGCTGTTTGGGCACCATATATTGAATGTGACCGAATTGTCGCTGACCGAAAAGTCGTGTAGACGAACTGTCGTGCGATCGAATTGTCCATGGCTGAGCTATCTGTGGACAAGTTATCTGTAGCTGAGATGTCTGCGGCTGAAAAGTCGTGACGACTAAATATCGTGTAACCAATTTGTTGATAGCTAAGCTATCTCTGGACGAGTTATAAGTGGCTGAGTTGTCGGTGGCCGAAACGTTGTGGACCGAAAAGGTGTGTGGACGAACTGTCGTGTGGCTGATTCGTCCATGAGCAAACTGTCTGTGGGCGGGTTGTCTGTGACCGATTAGTCATCCGCGCCCGAACCCCATTTTGTCCGTCCGTCTTGCATCTGCGATAAAAGATGTTCAGTGAAGCGCTAATAAAACAAGGTTTTCTTTTAAATATGTATACACTCAGCGTTTTCAAGTTCGAGACCGAAAAAGACTGCATCGAAGATGGTAAGTGTAAAATGAAATTATTTTTCGGTCGATAGGTTAGTGGTTACATCTAAGATTCGAAACCCAATAGTTAAATAATAATAAGTCGGTCCGCAGTCTAGTCGTAACGCTTCTGATGTCGCATGGAAGGTCGATAATGTACCATTTTAATTTTCAAATATGCTCTTTGCTGGGTTGAAATAATCATGCACCTTTACCAAAGAGGGCCACTATATGTCCTTTTGGGATTCTTCGGGTCCTTTCTTGGGGTCCTTTATAGGAAATTTAGCCATATAACGCCGCACCTTAAGTCTCTTCACTGGCTCAAGATTCATGAACGGGTCCAGTATAAGATAGGGTTGCTGGTCTTCAAGAGCCTGCGCGGGACCGCACCGAAATCTTAAAGGATATGATAACTCCAGCCACCACAAGCAGCAGAACAGCAACACTGCGATCAGCAGTATCATGTCGCAGTCGGATAGAGTTTCCAAGAAGGGAAAAGAAGACCGTTTTGGTGATCGAGCCTTCAAGGTGGCTGCTCCAAAGATATGGAACGGCCTCCCAGATGACCTGCGCGAAATGGATCTGGAGAGTACTTTTAGAAAGGGGTTGAAGACCCACCTGTTCGCGTGCTCATATGAGCAAGCGCCTTTGGGATGACCAAGAGTCATCAAAAGGCGCTATAAAAATATTGTATTATTATTATTATTATCTAGCCTTACAGAAACTAGGGCTCATGATGTGTAATTCACACAAAAGCAGCGTTCAACAATTAAGACATCTTAATATTATTATTTTTTTTATTCAGAAGCAGATCGAAAAATGGCAAATGTGAACATAAATACAATTTTTTTTTCAGTGAAAACAGTTTACACAGAAGATGCACTAGATTCTAGAGAACTTACGATATCTTGGAACGCTTCAGGAAGTCCAAGATAGATATATCATTTTATGATATAAGGAGAAAATTCCCTGGTGGCGAACTTTAAAGACTCACTGCCCCTTACTACAAAGTCTGGATAGCTGTAAACCAGAAACCCGAGTAGGTATTAATCTTTAGGTTTAAGCTTTTACCAAAAAAATAATATAAACTAAAATAGCTCCTAAAGTGAGCGATTTTTTCGAAGTAGTTTATGGAGTGATCAGATTGAGGATATTGTGAAAGAATGGGATTATACAAAGTGAGCGTAAAAGAAGAAAATGCATGAAAAAGGGGATGAATATGAATGAATTGAAAGAGGTATGTAAGGATAGGAAAAAATGGAGGCAGCTTTGCATAGGCTCTGGCCACCCCTGGCGGAATGTCGACAGAGTTACAGCTTACGGTTTCAGTTTTTTTTTATATTTTCTCAAAAAATATTCATATTATACAAATTCGCCTTCATGCGCGACAAAATAATGTATAATTATGTAATTAGAAAGAAAAACCATATTTCCAAGATATAGCACATCCAAAAACAAAAAACGATAAAAAGGTACAACAAAACATTCTATTTTTTTTAACCTTTATAATTCAGATAAATAATTAACACACACGCCTGACCTTTATCATAAATGACACTCTTTTATTAAAACAATAAAGTTTAAAAAAACAAAAACGACAGGTTTGGGCATACAACACTCTTAAAAACGCTTCCTGTTTGATGAAGCTTTTATACTTGCTGTACATTTTAGTAAAGAAATATTTAATAGAAAGACTAGATGAAGTATAAAATGAAGTGCAGAGCTGTCTCTAGTACTAACGGGAAATACTGTGATAAAGTGATACTGAGAACGTACAAATATAAGAAAAATATTGGTGTCTCTACGATCAGTAGTTTCGGCTGGGACATACATACGGACGGACGGACAGGTTCGACAAATTTGTTTTTTTTTTCATGTCCTGGTGCAGGACAACTCATTTCCATCGAAAACTCATTTTTTTTTCGCCGACGATTACAGGACCACCTTATAAGCAGTTCATGCGAACTGCTTATAAGGTGGATTGTATTAGAAACAAATAAAAAATACTTGTTTGCAATACATTCTACGTACTTTGTAGTTTAGTGGTTAATGCTTCAGACTTGTGATCGGAGGTTACTTGGATCGATTCCCGTGTAGCACAAAGAAAGCCTGTAAAAAACAGTTAAATCAGAATTTTTTGAATTTTATGTATTTATATTAAAAAAAAAAAAAAAGATTTGTGGAAAGGAATGCAATCCAACAACCTATTTTGCCTGGCCAGTTGTCTTAATGCGAAAGCAGAAGCTTGTGTGCATGCAAAGGCATCTGTTGAACCAGGGTCGAAGTTATCGTCGCGGGATTCGAACCAGCGTTATCCGGTTTCAAATAACCTGTCTTGATCCCCGCGGCCATAACACCGACGATTTGATTTTAATGTTAATCTATTTATTTGTCTAAAATGTTATTTGTTGTATATATTCCTTGACTTTTAGGCTGGTATGCGGCCGGCCACCCATGCAGTAGAAAATGGTTCACTTTGCCAATGTCACCCCTGTTTCAGGGAAGGTCGGCAAGAGTTGCAGGGTGTATGTCCATTTGAGATTTGGTTCTTATATTGTAGGTTCACATGCGGCATGCGCAAGCGCGTACTTGTACGTGTCTGCTTGTGAGAATTCATGTAATGTGAATCCCCAATGTTACATATCTTTTCAACTTAGATTAAATTAGATTAGGCACTGTGGACGGTATAGCGGATAACATCGACTAGTGTGTTTGTTATAAAAACAACGCTGATTCGAGTACTATCGGACCCCTTGACGATAACTTTGCACGATGGTTCAACATAATCCATTGTGTAATTTTGATTCGTTGAAATACAAATTAAAATAATTATAAATTCATTAAATGTTTAAATTTTATTTTCTTACTTTTGCCCCAACAGTCTAGAAATGTGGCGAAGTTGTCGAGGCACTCTGCTGAAGTCGCATTACCTGTAAAAGAAGAGAAAGAAGTGTTATTACCCGCAAACAAGACGAGGAAGAAGTTATATTATTTAGGGGCAGACATTCTTTGATCGTATTTACACAAAAAATAAGCTTCAGGTCAAGTGGACAAAGATTCTGTAAAGAATGTTGTAAAAATCACTAGTGCTTTTTTTTTAAAGAAAACGAAAAAGGACTAGAAACGCACTATTAATATAATCTAAGTTGAAATGCTGCATGTCTACATACAAATAGAAATCCAAATCCCAAATGAACATAAACATTTGCCGAACTTCCCTGAAACATAAGTGACATTAGAAGTAATGTACAATTAGAAGTGACATTGGCCAAGTGAACCAATTTTTACAGTATAAACGGTAGTGAATATTTCATTGTACTCAAAAAATATCGCATAAAAATTAATCGATTCATTGCCATGTATTAGAATAGAATAAAGTCTGAAAGGCTCATCAAGAATTATTCATTTCAACCTTTAAACTACCAATTGAGAACTCTTGAAAACTTTACTTCAACGCTCAACAGTTTCGAGATAATGAATCTCCAGATCCATCGCGAAAAGGCTCCTCTCCACATCTTTTCCTGGAAGTGTAACGCTCAATGGGTCTTCACAGTCAAAGGTGAGCCAATAATTCGAGTAGGGAATTGAAAAAGGCACATTGGAAATACCTTAATAACGATCTTAGACTTCGTAGATTTTCTCTCTCATCGAAATACGTACTGGATAGAGATTTCATTGACTGTAACTTTTGCGATCATCGCGTTGAAAAGGGATGGATGTATGGAAATTATGCATGTGTGCGCGAGATAGATAGCAAAAATGTAAGCGTTTATTTATGATTATGGCTTGCGTTTGTACGAGTTAGGTAGAAAAGGAAAATAATGGGTGACAGATATCATCGACAGTGAGGGTTGGCAGCAGTGCTATAACAAGTTGACGCTTCAAAGCCAAAATTAAACCATGTCAAAGCGACAGCGCATTAAAATAAATGGAAAACTGTACACAAATATCCTGAGTGACAATATCTCACATGATTTTCAAGAAAACAATCACAAACATTCGCTCTCCTTCGCAGTTGATTCTTTTGTTCGCCTTATACCAGTGCCAACACATCGTTTACACTACATTTCGTAATTAATTCTGTAAGACTATTTTTGGGATTTCTCTGTAAATGCTGGGCTCACCACACTGGGAATGTGTGCGTAAAACTTTTATAATATATCAAATAAGTTGCAAAGATATATTGATATTTAAGGCTTATATTAAATGTAAGCCCACATGCAGGCACATGCAAGTTTTCACTTATACATGCTGCATGTGTACATATAAATATACCAAACCTCACATGAACAAAAATATTGCAACTCTTTCACTGAAACCCATTGGCACAAGAGAATCAAGTTTTGTGTTATACGGCATGGGGGTCAGCCTCATGCTAACCTATTAGTCAAGGAAGTTATAATATCAGTTGTATTTAATAAAGGCTATTCGTTTAACATCACATTAATTCACTAATGTCAGTTTTCGTTATGACATCTAATTTGTCTCGGCATTTACAAATCAACTCGTGACAAAACAATTTCAGTGACGTAATTTTTGTACCAGATTGTGACAAACAATCCAATCGAATTATACTAAATAAGTGGCATTTGAATCAAACAACAAATCAAATCTAAAATACAATGTTTCAAAATATATAATTAAGCTATCACGAATCTAAAGTTAAGTGGTTTTGCTTTGTTGTTTTTTTTATAATGTCAAATTTACATGACTTTTTTATGTATAGCAATTTAAGTCATCATACTACCGCCCAGTATATTTTGTGTTAAATATGTTACATGTTTTTAATAAAAATGTAACATATATTTGTTGTGTTAAAAATGTCACATTTTTATTGTATTAACAATGTTACACTGACCGGTCCGTAGTTTAGTGGTAACACTTCGGACTCTGAATGCAAGGTTGTGGGTTCGAATCCCGGCGGAGCACAAAAACTATACCATTTATATTTTCAAATTTGCTCTTAGCTGAGTTGAAAAATTCATACAACTTTACCAATGACCGGTCACCAAAGGTCCATCCAGCCTTACAGCAAGTGGGTCTTGCCTGAGAATTGGCGCTTTGTAGCGACGACGACCAAGCTCGGAAAAAGGTCAATTGGTAGAATGCTTGCATTCCATGTCGAGAGCAAGGGTTCGATCTCAAAGTTTACTACGCCTTCACAAAAAAAGAAAACTAGCCCCCCCCCCAGGAGCTGGGAAATTCCCACTTCAACAGAAAGTGGTTGGTGTGAGGCCGGCCCACTTACCAGTAAAAATAAATAGGTCCCGAATCGCCACATGCGACTCCTTCGGGGATAACGCAGGCAAGAAGTTACACTATATGTGTAGCTTAGTTGCGTTTAGGTTTGGTGCAACAGGCCCCTAGAGTCTACTAAATCTAGGAAGTCTCCCGCGCAGGACTTCTAAAAAAACCGTCAATTAAAATATGTTTTTCTACTTCGAAAACAATACCAACACAGTATAATATACATTATTTAGACACGGTTCTCGTTTATTTAATCTCAGCAGGTCTGGTACTGGAGCGGCTTGCTTACTTCACGTCCACTTCTCACAATTGACACATCCGTTTCCTGTCAGGAGAAAGACGCAGTGGATGCGTGGACAGTACGGTGGTACATTATATAATGGTTAAATTAAGTTGAAGCCAGACCTCTAATTTCGATAGCACCCGTAGCTGCAATAAATAGATTCAATCTACATGTCTATCTCCCTTCATCACTTGCCGACTTTCAATGCATCTATCTCCCTTCCTCGTAAAAATCGCTTACTTACAGCTAAATTCGACTCTAGTAGCAATATCAAAATCGGATCTCAGACACCAGAATCTCTTGCCAGAGGGTAATTACGACTAATGTGTTTGAAATAAGACTACGTTGGATCGATAAAATAAAAATAAAACTAATATGAATTATTAATTGTTAATGTTTATACCTATTTCATGTGAACTTATTAAAAAATTAATGAATCTTTATTGTTCAGTTTTTTTACTTGTTTCAGGAAAGTTCGGCAAAAGTTGCAGGGTTTATGTTCATTTGAGGTTTGAATTTTAATTTGTAAGTACACATGCAGCATTTGTAAGCGCGAATTTGCTCATGTTTTCTTGTCGAAATGCATTAAACATGAGCTTTAAATGTCAACATATCTTTGCAACTTAGATTATAGATTAAACAGCCGGTTTCATAGTAAATATAAAGTCATAGTAAATAAATAGTCATAATAAAAGAAGAGCTTGTATGAAGAAGGTTATGACTCTGGAGGAAATGAAAGAAGTATGCAAGGATAGAAAGAAATGGCGGTTGATCTGTGATGTTGGCGGCTAGGGTTTGTGGTTTTATGATTTAGTTTTTTATGTCCATGTATATATTGTTATTTTTATTCTTTGATTTAAAAAAATGTAATTTGTCATGTATGTTCCTTGACTTATAGGTTGTTATGCGGCTGATCACCCATAATGTAAAAATTGGTTCACTTTGCCAATGTCACCCCTGTTTCAGGGAAGGACGGAAAGAGTTGCAAGGCTTATGTTCATTTGAGATTGGGTTTTTATATTGTAGGTCCACATGCGGCATGTGTTAGCGCGAAATTATACATATCTGCTTGTGGGAATGCATTTAGTATAAATCTTAAATGATATATATCTTTGCAGCTTAGATTAGATTAGATTAGATTAGATTTCGTTAACACATCAAGTTTGTTGTAGCCTTGCAGTTGTGGTATGCGGCTGCCCCCCCATTCCGTAGAAAATGTTTCACTTTGCCAATGTCACCCCTGTTTCAGGGAAGGTCGGCAGGAGTTGCAGGGTTTATGTTCCTTTGAGATTCGGGTTTTTATATATTGTAGGTCCACATGCGGCATGTTTGTAAGCACGAACTTATACGTGTCTGCTTGTGAAAATGCATTTAATGTGAATTTTTATTGTTACATATATTTGCAACTAATATAAGATTACACCTACCGCAATCTTAAAGTGGGGGTTTCCCTGCTCCCGAAGAATAGGTTCTCATTTCATGTGTTCAATAAAGCATGCTGGTATTATGAATTGAGATTTGAGATACGTATCGAAATGGAAATCATTTCCGACACTCTTCGTGGGGATCGAACCCTAGATTTCACTCTTCTTATACAAGCGTTTTACCAACTGAGCTATTGACCGGACAAACAAATCATATTGTTTAATATTTGAATAGTGTGAACGAATTATGGCTGGCAAAGTGTGGGAAAAAATTAACCGGATTTCAATTATCAAGGTTGTATCAGTATTGAATCGCCACGTTAAAGGTAAAACTAAATATGTGCTGATTCACTGATTTAAGAAATCGTGCATTAAACATCTTTTTCGGTGAAACTTCTAATAGTGAGTGAACTAATTATAAGGAAATGCTCATTAAAAACTCCTTTTATTACGTCCATATATTACGTCATTCGAATTAAGGGGAGGGGGAGTCTGGTCTGCGGATGATGGTAAATGACGTACGAGTACCAAAAGTGACGTCGTTCTTGTAAATATCAATTTCTACAAAATATACAAAATATTATGTAAGATATATAACATTATTAATTATTAATCTCATCCATTATTACAGCAAGAGGGGGGAGGGGTCATTAGATAATGACTATAGGATGATTATAAGGGGGGGGGGGGTCGAAAATCGGCAAAAGTAAAAAAAAAGATGACGTAATTTATGGACGGCCCCTTATTAACTACAGGATTTTTATACGTTTTTTAGTATTTTCTCTCGTATAAAATAGTGAAAAAGGTGCATTTATCTAAAAAAAAACCCATGTTAGCTTAAGATGTCACTTATTCAGTTTTAGCTTTAAGGTACAGATTTATTAGTTCTTATGGCTATAGAAAGTACGTATTATTGTTTTAATAAACGTTTTACAAATCTAGTACAATGAGGTCCGCACTGAAATCTAATCTAATCTAAGTTGTAAAGATATGTTACATTGGAGATTCACATTATATGCACTCTCATAAGCAGACACGTACAAGTTCGCGCTTGCACATGCCGCATGCGAATCTACAACATAAAAACCAAATCTCAAATGGAAATACACCCTGCAACTCTAGCCGTCCTTCCCTGAAACAGGGGTGACATTGGCAAAGTGAACCATTTTTACAGCATGGGTGGTCAGCCGTATACCAACCTATAAGTCAAGGAATTTGTTTTTGTAAATTGTGTTTGCTTGTGAGCATGCATTCATTATGATACTTTAATGTTAAACCGTTTACCTCTGCGGCTTATTTTTTATTTTATTTTATTTATTTATTTGAGAAAACTACAGCTTTATAAAAGTGATTACAATGGTGTTCTTAAAATTAATATAAGCCAAAATTGTTTCTTCTATTTAAAATTATAGAGAAAGAATAATAATTTGATCAGTATGCTGAGCTTGTATTGACATATCATAGAAAATTGAGAAGACAAGAAAATAAAAAATAAAAGGAGAGCAAAACAAAAAGCAAAAAAGACACAAGTTGTCAAGCAACAAAAAAGAAAAAAAAAAAAAAAAAAGAAACAAGGTGTAAGAAAAGAAATAAAAAGTAAAAGTAAAGTGGAAAGGAATGAGGAAAAGGAGGGATTATTACGTAAGTGAAGGAGCTTGATTGAGGGAGTTAGGGGACAGAGTTGAAAAATATCTCAATTTATTGCGAAAGGTTGTTAATGAGTCATGGAAAATATCTAAATTTTTGAAATTTTGGTTATAGTCACGCTGTATTCTGAATAAAGTTGAGTGGTATCGGTAATTGGTATGACAAATGGGTAGGTGAAATAAATTTTGCGAGCGGGTACGTCTGTTTGGTATAAGAAAAGATATGTTACATAATAAATCAGGGAAGTCAATTGTATTATTGCATATTTTGTACAAAAGTAATTGATCAAAGTAGGTCCTTCTATCTTGTAGTGTGTTAATATTGAAAAATTCTATGGAAGATTTGTAGTCGGTGTGTTCAATGTATTGTCGTTTCTCTAAATATTTAACAAAAATCTTTTGAATATTTTCAATACGGTTAGTGTGAACTTTGTAGTGCGGATTCCATATTGGAGTACAAAATTCTAAATGAGGGCGTATATGTGAAAGGTATAGTGTTTTTAAAGTGTTGATATTATTAAATTGTTTACCGGTGCGGATGATAAAACCCAACATTCGGTAAGCTTTGGAGGTAATTGAGTCAATATGCTTGTCATACGTCAATTTGGAATCTAATAAAACTCCCAGATCTCTCACACTATCAACTTTATTCAATAACAAACCATTTATGGAATAAGAGTGTGTTATAAGGGTGTTTTTGCGAGAAAATGTTAAAAGAGCACATTTGGACACATTGATGTCGATTTTATTTTTATAGCAAAACACACTTAGTCTATTGATGTCATTTTGTAAATTAATGCAGTCATTTATATTGTTAATTGTTGCGTAAATTTTCATGTCATCAGCGAAACCTGAAAAGTGTGAGGATTGGAAGCAAAATTGTATGTCATATATTTAAATATTAAAAAGAATGGGACCTAGGTGTGAGCCCTGGGGTACACCCGACGGGACACGAGTGAAATTGGACTTACAGCCGCCCACAACCACTGCCTGTTGTCTGTTTTTTACATAGGAAATAAACCATCGGAGTAGGTCACCATGGATTCCTACACTCACCATGGATTCCTACACTTAGATGATAGATGAACAGAAAATAATTTTATTTATTGAATTTCTCATCGAAGACACATCACAGCTCGATGTAACTAGGGTCCTTAGATTTCAATGACAAAATGGGCCAGAAACAGGTATAGAAATATTATCAATAAGTAATTCAATATTTAATATTTTAATGAATTTTAAAGTAATAAATACCCCATGCCATCTTTTGAACCAGAGTCAAAATTATTGTCGACAGGACACGGCATAGGCGGGGTTCGAACTTGCGCTTGTTCCAATAAAGCAAATTCGAGTGCCGACGCCTCATCCCCACGACCATACAAGTTATAATTATACAGACTTTGTTGCTACAAAATCAAATTTCTCCGCTTTTGAGCGATTTTGCGCTTCATTTTGCCAAGCTGCATCCGCAGCGGATTCACAGTAATCCTGTCCTTAGATTTAAATTATTATTATTGTTTCGTATTATGTGTATCATTATTCACGCTACTCGTGATCTAGCAACAATCCCACAAGGAGTGCCACCCGAGGTATGCTATTATCTTCAGTTACATCGAACCATTTACTTTTAGAGTCATGGGCACGCCTCTGACCTAGAGGTTCTTGTTTTGTCGTGCCGTTGCTTTTACTTCACGGGAAGGCCTTTCGCCACTTGAGAAAATATATAGCTTTGTATGAGCGTCCATGTGCTGTGGGTCCTTCTGACACATACATACAGGACGGGTACGAGGAGGGTTTGAGCATATACCATTGCAACCCGG
The DNA here is from genome assembly GCA_951799405.1 of Agapetus fuscipes. Classification (NCBI taxonomy): domain Eukaryota; kingdom Metazoa; phylum Arthropoda; class Insecta; order Trichoptera; family Glossosomatidae; genus Agapetus; species Agapetus fuscipes. The sequence continues at coordinate 11,347,019 of OX637357.1, read as the reverse complement.
CCGTGTGACATCACATTTTTTTCTCAAATGAACGGTCCTCATTGTTTTAAAAAATAAAATATCAAAAACAAATCATTTTAGATTCAAATAGTCAATCATCTCTGAAAAATTTGTCACATTACATTTGAAATTAATTATTAATCTAGATTAAATTTTGTTTAACAATCACGCCAACGGGTTTTACTTTTGATTAATCAAACATTAATGCTCCAATCCCGTTTCCTTTCATTAGGCTTAAATTATTTTGGCGGCGATTAACGGAGTCCCGCTTAATCCTTTGATGCCTAAATCCCGCTCACTTGTCACGGGCGCCTAAAAAAATAAAAAAAACATTTTTTAATCCTTTGTCCGCTAAAATGTATTTTTTATACAACAAACAAAGGATATTTTGACGCTTTTTTTTTAAATAGAGTTTCATAGAATGAAAGACTTTTGGACATTTAAAATTCACAGTGTTTTTATTTGAAAAATGACAAAACAATAATGGAAATTTGATGTTTTCGGTGAGGTCGTTCTAAATTTGATTGTTTTTTGTCACACATCTATGTAACTAGGGTTCTTAGGAAAGCGATAGTAACCGACATGTGACGTCAAAACTTTTTTTGACTATTTTAAATGTGTCGATTTTATTAGCAACCCAAGAATTAATGCACTACAAATGAATAAAAATTTCAGACTGATTTATTTACCGAGACCGGTTTTTTTCCACCTCAAGAGTCCTCCTCTACATAATATGACGGTCCGTACTTCAGTTATTAACGCTTTGGACTCTTGATTGGAAGATCGCAGGTTCAATTTCCGGCGCAGCAAAAAAAACATTTATTATTCAAATATGCTCTGCGCTGGGTTGTAAAATTCATCAGATTTTACGAAAAACCGGTCATTAAAGGTCCATGACACCTTACAGCAAATAGGTCTTAGCTGAGAATGGGCGCTTTCTATAAATAATATAAAGACTAAGCTTGCAGAGGGCTCTTGAGGTGTTATTCACCCAAAAAAATGGCTCACCAAATAAAACATTTAAATATATATTTTTTTTCAATAGCGAGCAAGAACCAGAATTTCGGTTAATCGATCGTTCGGTTAATCGAAACTCGGTTAATCCATCGTTCAGTTGATCGGAGCTCGGATAATCGACGCCCTACTGTACCTACGTCATATAGTATTTTAAGCAGTTTTGTTCTGAAAAGGCGCTCGACTTTAATATGGGAATTCTTGGCCGGGATCCAACTTTAACACGGTCATTGTAACACATACTACAAGGAAACTCTATGAAATTTCACCATTTTAAAATGACAATTACGGTGGTCGGACATTTTGTAGAGAATGAACGTATTTTACGAACCGTTTATAGAGTAAAACAGAATTCTCAATGCTTAGTTGGTAGATAGCTCAGTTGGTAGAGTGCTTGCATTCCATACCGTGAATTCGGATTCGAATCCCAATTTCAAACCCATAAATAAAATACCGGCCAGGTTTCCTCAGCCTTCGCAAGAAATGAGCATCAGCCCTCCAGGTAGCTGGGAAACCGCCACTTCAACTGAAGTAGTTGGCGAAAGGCCGGCCTCCTTACCTGTAAATACATAGGTTCAATCGCCACATGCGACCTCTTTGGGGAGTACGCGGCCAACCAAATGAGCTATCTATAATTTAAGTTACCAAGATATATCACATATAAGATTCATATAACATGCATTCCCATAAGCAGAAATTATTATTACCTGCATAATATTGTATTAAAATTATAACGCACAGTACCTACAGTCTTCAGCCCGGCCAGGTGACATCACAAATATTCCCTAAAATTTAAATATTCCATCCTACATTAGCGCCTTTTCTGAATCGACCATTCACATGTAATACAATATTTGTTCGACTTGAAACGGTTTGGTATTTCGCTTTTGGCGCGCAAATAAAAACATCCTGTAAAAGGAAAACACGAACAGCTGTTCACAGGACGGGACTGAGTCTACCTACTTACATTATTAATGGGGCTTTCCTACCCTTACACATGTACAGGTATTTCTATGGAATCACCAACGCTACTGGACAACCCATATTCATTTTCTGAAAGGTAAAAATATAGTGTTATTTTTTTTTTTAAGAAATCCTGTGCGGGAGACTCCCTAGATTCTAAAGACTCTAGGACACTGTTGTAGTGCCGCAGAGGTGTACGAGCTTGGTCGCCGCTACAAAGTGCCAATACTCAAACAAGACCCAGTTGCTGTAAGGCTGGATGGACCTTTGGTGACCGGTCATTGGTAAAGGTTTATGAATTTTTCAACCCAGCGAAGAGCAAATTTGAAAATATAAATGGGATACTTTTTGTGCTCCGCCGGGATTCGAACCCATAACCTTCACATTCAGAGTCCGCAGTGTTACCACTGAGCTACGGACCGGTATGAACTTATGAGCCCGATTGCATGGCTTGTGTGTCCGCCTCTAGTATAGTCTACTGTGAGTTTGAATGTACGCATGTGCCCAGGCACGTAGTTGTTGGTATGCGTAACTAAAATAGTGTGGAACAATACAGGTGTGTGGAAAGATTCGCTATAGAAGGGTTTGGAATATGCAAGAGGCGTCCGTTTAGACACTGTATATTTGGGTTGAAATTGTGTGAGAGACCAGAGTCGATTGAAACATTGAGCCGTGAAGTCGATAAGCTAGAGTTGAAAACTGACAGTACATTGTAAGACGACGTTGTGTAAAATAAACCATGAGAAATAAATAAATTGCAGTTTGATTAAAAGAACCCAACTAAAATCATAACTATAGGTTTAATAAAACGAAGAATGGTCCATTCAACAGTTCAGTTTGTAGAATGATTGCGTTCCATGCCGAGAGCTAGGGTTCGTTATCCACGAAGCGTGTCAGCAATGATTTCCCTTTTCGATGTTTACTTTAAGCCCAAAATACAACACTGCAAGGTTTATTCAGTCTTTACAATAAATGAGAACTAGTCCAACGGAAGCTGGGAAACACCCACCCACACAAGGCACTGCCTTTACAAAAGGATGGCAACCAACAGAGACAGATGGCTGGCACAACACGGCACTGCCTTTAGAAGAGGATGGCAACCAACAAAAACAGGTGTCTTGCACAACAACAACGCACTGGCTTTAGAAAAGGATGGCAACACACAGGGACAGATATCAGGCATACCTCCAATGCACTGGATGGCAACCAACAGAGGCAGGTGGCTGGCACAACAAGGCACTGGCTTTAGAAGAGGATGGCAACCAACCGAGACAGGTGGCTGGCACAACAAGGCACTGGCTTTAGAAGAGGATGGCAACCAGAGGCAGGTGGCTGGCACAACAAGGCACTGGCTTTAGAAGAGGATGGCAACCAACCGAGATAGGTGGCTGGCACAACAAGGCACTGGCTTTAGAAGAGGATGGCAACCAAACGAGATAGGTGGCTGGCACAACAAGGCACTGGCTTTAGAAGAGGATGGCAACCAGAGGCAGGTGGCTGGCACAACAAGGCACTGGCTTTAGAAGAGGATGGCAACCAGAGGCAGGTGGCTGGCACAACAAGGCACTGGCTTTAGAAGAGGATGGCAACCAACCGAGATAGGTGGCTGGCACAACAAGGCACTGGCTTTAGAAGAGGATGGCAACCAACCGAGATAGGTGGCTGGCACAACAAGGCACTGGCTTTAGAAGAGGATGGCAACCAGAGGCAGGTGGCTGGCACAACAAGGCACTGGCTTTAGAAGAGGATGGCAACCAGAGGCAGGTGGCTGGCACAACAAGGCACTGGCTTTAGAAGAGGATGGCAACCAACCGAGATAGGTGGCTGGCACAACAAGGCACTGGCTTTAGAAGAGGATGGCAACCAGAGGCAGGTGGCTGGCACAACAAGGCACTGGCTTTAGAAGAGGATGGCAACCAACCGAGATAGGTGGCTGGCACAACAAGGCACTGGCTTTAGAAGAGGATGGCAACCAACCGAGATAGGTGGCTGGCACAACAAGGCACTGGCTTTAGAAGAGGATGACAACTAACAGAGACTGAAGGCTAGCACAACAAGGCACTGTTTTTAGAAAATGATAATGATGCTGTGCTATGAATGGAGCCGACTACCTGACGATTACAATTCGATTGTGTTAACCATTAGACTACAGACCGTTGAAATGCCTATTAGCACGACAAGCTAGTACCTACGCTAGGCACTTCCTTTATAAGATGAAGCTTGTCCATTTCCTCCACTGGTCTCCTGTTTATTTGTTTACATGTTCGTGTTTCGTATGACGTCACATCGCCGTACCAAACATAAGCGGGTAATACGTTATGGATGACGTTTTTATTTGACTGGGGAGGCCTTACGCGGATGTTAATGCTCCTGAAATACCTTAATATTGACTCTGAATACAATGGAGACCCCTCTGACCTACATTCATACCTGTACAACGTAAACAAGTCATTTTTTATGTTCTAGGCAAACATCAATAGCAATTTTTTTTAAATAAAAACTCAATTATGATAAATTTATTGTTCAATGAGCGCTCTCTAATCCGCAGTCTAGTGGTAACGCTTTGGACTAGTAAATGGAAGGTTGTGGGTTCGAACCCCGGCGGGGCAAAATTAATATAAAATTTGTATTTTCAAATATAAATGGTATATTTATTCGCTGGGTTGAACCAAAGAACAGTCACCAAAGGTCCATCCAGCAACTGGGTCTTGAGAATTGGCGCTTTGTAGCGAAGACCAAGCTCGTAGACAGTTCGGTCGATAGCTCAGTTGGTAGAATGCTTGCGTTCCATTTCTAGTACGTGGGGTTCGATCCCCAATAAGGGTTAAAAAATTTTTTACCATTTTCTGTATGTGAGGTCTGGATTATTTTGTTTGTACACATGCAGCATTTGTAAGCGCAAACTTGCATGTGTCTGCTTGCATGCATGTAGGCTTTAAATGAGAGCCTTGAATGCCGATATATATCTTTGCAACTCAAACTTACTATATATTATGGAATATGGAAACGCAAACGCAACGCAACTAAGCTACACATATAGTGTAACTTCTTGCCTGCGTTATCCCCAAAGGGGTCGCATGTGGCGATTCGGGACCTATTTATTTTTACGAGTAAGGGGGCCGGCCTCACACCAACCACTTTCAGTTGAAGTGACGATAACAATTTTTGATATTCAAATGATTGTGATAACCATTTCCCTAAATAATTCAATATCTAATTATTTCCATGCGCTATAACTCATAATTTATATTCCCACAAAATTAATTAAGATTTTAACATTAATGTAATTTATATTTTGATTTATGCTGCAGATATCCCATAATATTTACGTCATTTAGGTACAACGACACTTCTTATATTTATGCATAAAATAATTTTACACATAAGTAATAAACTTTTTCATGAGTAATTTCTAATAATTATTTCACTTACTATGAGAAGTTACTACCAATAAAATGTTTTATCCACGATTTTTCAGATCAGTGAATCAGCACTTAATCTGTTTTACCTTTAAGGTGGCGATATATATATAACAGTAATCAAAAAACTTAAAGTCAAGAGAAGTTGCACGAATGGATGGATGTCGTGGTAGAGGAAGACCGAGAAAAGTATGATAGGATCAAATTCCTGAAATAGCAAATGAACGGTACATACAGAGTCATGAAAAAAGGAGGATTTGAATGAAAAAAGGTTCAAACTTTGGATGAAATAAAATAAAAATGCGATGGTACTAAAATATAGCGATTGATCTGCAATGTTAGTGGTAAGGCTTTTAAATTGACTGTTACTTGCCCATGCCACCCCGGTTTCAGGAAAAGGCAGCCGGAGTAGCAAAGCTTATGCTCATGTCAGGTTTTGTTTATTTTGTAAGTAAACATGCAGCATGTGTAGGCGGGAATTTACATGTGCCTGCTTGTGGGCATGCATTAAATATGAGCCTAAAATGTCATATATCTCCTTGATATATGACATTTTAGTTCCTTGACTTATAGGTTGGTATGCGGCTGGCTACCCATGCTGTAAAAATGGTTCGCTTTGCCAATGTCACCCCTGTTACAGGGAAGAACGGCAAGAGTTGCAGGGTGAATGTCCATTTGAGATTTGGTTTTTTTGTTGTAGGCTCACATGAGGCTTGTGCAAGCGCGAACTTGTACATGTCTGGTTGTTAGAATGCATGTAATGTGAATCTCCAATGTAACATATCTTTGCAACTTAGATTAGATTAGATGACACTGGCCACTTATAGTGTACAAATTGGTTCACTTTTGCTGGTGTCACTCCTGTTTCAGGGAAAAACTGAACAAAAAAATTGTACAGCATGAAAACTGAATCTTTAAAAATGAAAATATTATTTTTATTATTTATACATTTTTTTATTTATATTTATTATTTTGTTATTATTTTTTAATCTTTAGTGTTTGTATATCCTTTGCAACTTAGATTATAGATTAGACGTATTCTAGCACCTTAAACCCTTCACATTTCCAGTTGGTGGAAGACCGATTGTTTTAGATAACAACAGAGAGGGCCCTTGAGGTAGACAGGGCGGCGTCTGTTGATAGGGGGAGCCTCGTCCATCATCAACTGCTGTCAACAGCTGTCAACGACTGTCTGATGCGAGCGCTCCGATGACAAATGGTTGCTACCCACAGCAACTGCATCAACTAAGGCAAACGGAATCAAAAGCAGCATGCAAGTTTAAAAAAAAAACAAAAAAAAACTTTGTGCAGAGGAATGCAATTCACAAACCTATTTTGCATGGCTATAAATAAACAATTTACTATTTATTTTATGAATTAATCGCTTTTTATAATGCCACCCCATTCAAAGGATGGGTGGCAGTAATTGCGAGGTGTGAGGTCTGATTATTTCTGTAGTTACACATGCAGCTTGTGTAAGCGCGAACTTACTCGAGTCTGCATGTGGGCGTGTATTTAATACACATCGTACACGTCAATATATCATTGCAAATTAGATTATAGATACAGATTAGTTAATTATTACCCAATAATAATAATATTAGGATGATTTATTTGGTGAGCGCTGTTTTTGTGTGTATCACACCTCAAGAGGCCTCAATGGCATCTAATCTAATCTAATCTAAGCTGCAAAGATATATATCATTTAAGATTTATACTAAATGCATTCCCACAAGCAGATATGTATAATTTCGCGCTAACACATCGCATGTGGACCTACAATATAAAAACCCAATCTCAAATGAACATAAGCCTTGCAACTCTTGCCGTCCTTCCCTGAAACAGGGGTGACATTGGCAAAGTGAACCAATTTTTATATTATGGGTGGTCAGCCGCATAACAACCTATAAGTCAAGGAACATACATGACAAATTACATTTTTTTTAAATCAAAGAATAAAAATAACAATATATATAATATTAAAATTATCGTAAAGGAGATCGACGGAATCGAACCAGCGTTATTTTATTTAAGACATGCTTAGTCGAGATTACCCGATATCGAGCGGTGCACATAAAATTTGATAATTCATTAATAATAATCTAAGTTGCAAAGATTTCATTCATTTAACACTCACGACCTCGCGATGACCAACTCGCAGAGGGCTCTTGAGGTGTGATGTAAATAAAAACGCTCTTAATGAGTATAAATCCTAATAAAAAAAAAATTACTTCCATAGTTTACGCGTTCACAAACCTTTGACAGAGGCGTAGATATAAATTCTAATAAATTTAGCGTTTTTTTTTAAATTCATCGGTATTTTCAGTAGGTATGTATACACATGAAATGTACGAAAATAAATCGTTTTAAATTTATTTCGCGTTGGCGAGTTTGCTAAAATAAATTTATTGGTTTTTCTCAGTCGCTTTTATGACGCTAAAAAAAAAAACAAATATTGAGTACGGAAAACGAAAACAAATCCTGATGAAATGTTTTTTGTTAAACAAAAAATAATATACTTATCAAAATCGAAAGTCAAAATGTCAGAGCTTTATGATCTATAATCTAAGTTGCAAAGGTATATGGGCATTTGAGGGTCATATTGAATGCATGCCCACAAGCAGACACGTGTAATTTTGCATTTACACATGCCATATTTACACATATAATAAAAACGTAAATCTCAAACGGACACAAGCCCTGTAACTTTTGTCGACCTTCCCTGAAGAAAATTGTCTCCGGAATCCACATTGTAATTTTAGATGTCAGTTGTCCTTTTGATAAAGATGTAATAACATCGAAAGCCTCAAGGAAATAAAATCAACTCGTAAATGAAACTTTTTATTTTATTTTTACATTATTAATTTAAATGAATCGTCACAATTTCAGTACACAAACCCTTCAACTAAAATAACTCTGTTTAGAGCTACAGCAGATAAAATATTTTTAAAAACTTAATGATCCCCTATATTCTACAGAAGAGGAACTAAAAGAAGTCGAAGAATATACTGTTACGATTTTTGGGTTTCGAAAACTTTTCAAATGGAACTCTATTCTTCTTTTTACTTATTTATTTTACACAATTAGATTTATTTTTACACTTTCATTTATTTCTAGAACTCACATTACACTTGGATTTATTTTTACTGGTTTTGGTTCACTGATATAATTTGTTGACTGTATTGGTAAGAGGTTGAAGGTATACTACTGCGGTGCAAACGATTTGCGCCCTTTTATACTGGGGAGGTACATAGAACTATGGAGAACATATTTTTGCTAGACTGTTCTATCACCTTCCAGTAGGTAGATGTTTATTATGATTCAGAAGATTTCAAAAACCACGAGTACCAACATAATTATTTCCTATACCTATCTACCTACCTAAAATATTTGTACTTTGACTATTTACATAACAATACCTACAATTAAGTACGATTGAGATCCCGTAAATGATAAAAAAAAAAAAGAATTTTCGTCCACCCTCCGATGGAACGAAAGTCTTTAGGGGTTGGCATTTAAAAGGCATGTCTTTCTCAGTACTCCTCCTTTACTTCCAGCAAATTATGCAGAGTCCTAATTCATCAAATTGTTTGTAACTGATCCCCCAGTTCCGCTCTGTTGATGTAGGGCCCATTTGTTAAAAAGAGCGCACAGCTGGTCTCCGTCGCAAAAAAAAAGTAGAATAGAAAGACGAGAAAAAATTGCACAGTTAATTATTGCAGAGGGGGGAACTTTTGTTTACATTTGAAGACTACAGGGAAAGAACAAGGAATGTCAGTTGAAGAACATTATGAGCAAATCAAAATTATTAATTTGAAATCATCGTTATTGGCTGTCACAAAGAACCGGAAATTCTGCTATAAACTGTGATAGCGACTGTTGTTGCATTAAAATTTTTACCGAGCTTTAGATGGACACAGATGCCACTAGATTTTTTTTTTCTTCCGAACTTATTTTCTTATTTTTGCTGACACTTCTTGTTTTTCCCCTGTAGTCTTCAAGTGAGATATGTTTTTTTTTATTTTTATTTTAGCCTATTTCAGCAATGGTGGGCTTTCACTGTAACTGTTAATCTGTCGCCATTCGGCTAGGGTTGGCGAGATCCTCTGCAGATTTGTCTCCATTTTTTTCTATCCTTGCAGATCTCTTTCAGTTCATTTATATCCATCACATTTTTCATCATACATTTCCTTCTTTTACATTCTCATCTAAATCTTATCTGCAAATATATACCATTTAAGATTCATATTAAACGCATTCTCACAATCAGACATGTATAAGTTCGCGCTAACACATGCCGCATGTGGGACCTATAATATAAAAACCCAATCTCAAATGAACATAAGCCCTGCAACTCTTGCCGACCTTCCCTGAAACAGGGGTGACATTGGCAAAGTGATTCGCTTTGTATATTCCATTCCTTTACAATTTCACTAATCTGATCCAAGCTCTTGAAATATATATATTTAAACTGTTTAATTATAAAATTTCCTGAAAACATTTTTTCTGAGTGGCATGTAGGTGCTGGATGCTTCCGGACGTTCCACTCATGTCTGCGATGAGCTTCTTCAGCGTGAAGGTGTGATGATGATGATGACGATGTTGATGAAAATTAAGAGTTTAAACGTCCGGTAGCTCCAACTCTAACGCCCGGTATTTTCAACGTTAGCATAGCGACTTTATACTGACTGAAAATGACGCAGTTCTGTCAATCGTGTAGGTAGTTTTTTTATCAGCTTTAAGTCACATAATAATTCTCACACAAAAGTTCTTATAGTTTTGTCAATGTTCTGATTCCTGCTGCTGCCTAATTGTACTTCTTTGTCGTAACTTATCCTTCTTATTTTTCTATTGTTTTTGTCTTGTTAACTTTGTAGCAGTGTCCTCTTAAAAATGGCGTTAGCTAGTCGAAAGTCGAAAGCTAGTTTAAAGTCACATATGCTCAAGTTGAAAATAACGGGCCTTACGGATCCCCGAAAGCAACTCTCAAAACTTTTTAGTCTATAATATTTTTTTATGAAAACACTGCCATTGAATTTAAACAATATTTTTACTAGGGTTCATTCTCACCCTTCTATACCCTTGTGTACAGTTTCTTAAGTTTCATACACCCTCCCAGATAAATACCCTTAGATAAACGAATAAAGTTAATTGATACTGAGCCCTTGGAAGGCAGACCTTTCCCCCGAGTACAAGGGATTTACATAAACTCCCTACGATCGCGTAAATAAAAAATGGACGGAATATACGATGAAACTCCTAGTGAGTGAATTGGTTTTAATACTTTTTAGATTTACGTGGTCGAGGTGAGTTTACGCAGTGTTTGATACTAGAGACACTTGCCTTGTGTATCTTTGAAATAAGTGAAGGAGCGTCTTTCGGGATTTGCATAGTTCTTAGGACTGAATGACGGCAGAGAGACAGGAACGAACTTGGGGAAACTAAGCTATGGGGTCTGCGCATTTTAAATCGTTAAAGAAAGTTGTGACGTCAAATGACCGGGTAACTAGGTTGATAGATTGCTAGAGCGAAGGCAGAAAAAGATTTTGTTATTTTATCATATTTCCTTGACTATTCCGACTATTCGGACATCTTAAAAGAATGGATGATGAACGACTAACTAAGAAAGTGTACAGAGGAAATGTCAGATGAAAGCGTGGAAGGGGAAGACCGAGGAAGCAATGGATAGGCCAAATAGGTGAGATTGCGGAAGAATGGAACCTGCAGAGTGAGAATAGTATGTATGAGGAAAGTGATGAATGTTGAAGAGATGAAAGATATGCAAGGACAGAAAAAAAAGGATATCTTCTCATCTCTGGAGGTACCGGCAACTACAAGTGAAAAGGCGGCAGGAAACAGTACAGTACAGATATACATTGGTATGAGGGTGACCACCCAAATCAAAAATAAAAATTAATTTACTTTGAAAATGTTTCAGGGAAAGGTAGCTAGAGTTGCGGGGTTTTGTTAATTTTATTTTAATATTTTGTTAGTAAGGCAGTACGTGTTTGCTTGACGATATGCATTCAACATGTATTTTAAGTTTGCAACTTAGATTAAATATTACATACATAAAATACATTTATTTGCGTTTCGTTTTTAGACGTCCTCTTACCCAGGGCGTCTTCCACCCTTTTCCCGTTCCTGAAACCCGAAGATGAATATTCAGGAGTCAGTTCATCTCTCAGCAAGAAGGCCTGGGTCAGTCTTTATCAGACTATATGCCAGGATGTATTCAAGACATTATGCCATATTATATTCCAGGGCTTGTGCTTGATGTTATGTCAGATTATATGCCAGGCATGTTCTGCCAATCTATATTCTAGGCTTTGTGCTAGACATTATGCCAGACTATATTCCAAGCATATTCTGCCCAGACAATATTCCAGATGGTATGCTTGACGTTATGCCAGACTTTATTTTTATTTTATTTTATTTTATCAAAACACACGGCACTGGGTGCCTTTTACATATTTAAATACATTATTTATAAGTAAAACATACAAGTAAAGCAGAAAAAAAAATTAAACAAAAAAATATTTTATTGATTGGTTGGAAGAAATTGCGATTAGGCTTTGTGTTAGACATAATGCCCGACTATATTCCAGAAATATTTTGCAAGACTATGTATGTTTCAGAATTTGTGCTAGACTTTCTACTAGACTATATTCCAAGCATATTCTGTCAGACAACATTCCAGACTTTGTACCAGACATTATGCCAAACTAAATTTCAGGCTTTGTCATTATGTTTACCTAGGCTGCAGGCTTTGTGCTAGACATGATGCCGACTTTATTCCATACATTATAACAGAATATATTCCAAGATATATTCAGACTTTATTCCAGATATTATGCCAAACTATTTTCCAGACACAAATCTAAAAATCTAAGCTGCAAAGATAAATTACATTTAATATTCATATTTAATGCATTCCCATAAGCAGACAAGAATAAGTTCGCGCTTACACATGCCGAATGTGGACTTATTCCAGACTATATTCCACGCCATATTCCAGACTTTTTTCTAGACATTATGCCAAAAATTTACATGTACACAGTCTGCAGGGTTGGAATGAATAAAGATCGATGTACTAGCTTCGCAGTAAATGTAAAATTCAAATTGCTCGGGCTCCATCGCTTCAACATGGTAATATAAAAAGTTGATGTACCTACCCGTGTACGAATGAAACGTAAAATATAAAAACTGTTTACGTAAGAGGTGTCCTGAAAAAATACGTCGAAATTACACATTTCCTGAAAGGTATTTATTTAAAATTTGAAGTTGAATTGTTTGAGTTGAATTTTATTCCTTCGAGCGCTTTCGATGTTATCACATCATTATCAAGAAGACATTATTAGAAGGAAATCTATAAACAGATTGAGGACCAATGTTGGAAGAGCCCGGGCCAACATGTTGACCTGGGGATTTCTGGGACGCGACGGGAGGACTCTACACTATGTGAGTGTGGAGCTCAGCAAACTATGGAGCACCTGCGGTGTTGTCCCTCCTGTCCGACAAGCTGCTCCATGGATGATCTCTTTGCGGGAAACCAAATATCTGTAGACATTTCTCGTTACTGGGCCAATACGGTGTGAAGCTGACACGAAGAAGAAGAAGATCAAGAAGACAATTCAAGGTTTTTATTTATTCGTCAATTTCACAGTAATCCTCAGATATAATAACTCTTGCACTGCCTTAACTTATAGGTTGGTATGAAGCTGACTATCCATGCTGTACAAAATGGTTCACTTTGCTAATGTAACCACTGTTTCAGGGAAGGTTGGAAAAAGTTGCTATGCTCATGTTCATTTGAGGTTTGGTTTTTGAATTGCAAGCGCACATGCAGCATTTGTAAGCGCGAACTTACACGTGTCTGTTTGTGGGCATGCATTTGATGTAAGCTTTGAATGTTAATTTATTATTAAATATAGAGTTTAAATAAATTAGAGTTTAATTTGAATTGTTTTTGGTTCTATAAAATTTAGTTGAAATTATTTTTTGATGTTTATGTATCTTTGCAACTTAGCTTATAAATGCTTCTACATCAAGTTGCACGTACGTTTAGGTGTTGGATAAAAATTCCCAACTTCATAGAGAATGCGCGAGGAATTTGTATTAACGCGACATATTCAAAAAACACTTTGACCTCTTCACGCGTGCGTTGCCATGAACGTCACACTCCCCGACAAAGGATTTTCATTAAAAGTCTTCTCTCCTTTCGTGCTTCCTTCTCACCGCTTGCGTTCGCTTCTTACCGTTTGCGTTCGCTTCTCACCATTTGCGTCCCTTCTCACCGTTTGCGTTCCCTTCTCACCGTTTGTGTTCCCTTCTCACCCATTGCGTCCCTTCTCACCGATTGCGTTCGCTTCTCACCGCTTGCGTTCGCTTCTCACCGATTGCGTTCGCTTCTCACCGTTTGCGTTCGCATCTCCCGGTTTGCGTTCGCTTCTCACCGTTTGCGTTTGCTTCTCCCCGCTGGAATTGCATTTTTTTCACAACTTTTCTATCGAAGAAGTCACCCACAGAGGAGACGAAACGTCAGCTAAAAGTTTTCAAGAAATATCAACAAAGAAGAAAAAGAAAAAAGAAGAAAAGAAGCAAAAACTATGGACCACGGTCAAAACCCGGAACCAAAAAATCAAGCATCTGAATCCGGCCGTGAAAGCCTAAAAAAAAAACTATCTTTTGCGATCATTTCTCCCAGTTGTATATATTTCTTTCAGTTGGTTTTAACTCTTGGCGCCCGAAGGGTTTCGCATGTAACGAGTGAAACCTATTTATTTTTACAGGTGAGGGGTTTACAAGTGGGGGTTTTCCAGCTCCCGAGGGGGCTGGTACACTTTTCTTGTAAAGGCTGAGAGAACCTTGCCGGTATTTTATTTTGGGGTTTGAAATAAACAACGAAACGGGAAATCGTTTCTGACACTCTCGGTGGGATTCGAACCCGAGCTCTCAGCATGGAATGCAAGCACTCTACCAACTGAGCTATTGACACGACCCTTCCCAGTAAGCGTTTAATTCTCCCATGCTTCCGTTCGTTTCTCTCCCCGTTTGCGTTGCCTTGTTACTATCTTACTCTTTTTGTGTTCGTTTCTCCCATTTTTCTAAGCTTTCTCACCTATCACAGTTCCTTCTCTCCGCTTGAGCTAATTTCTTTTTGTTTCCCTTACTTTTTTTTACGTCTACTCTTCCTAAACGTTGATTTCTACCCATTAGCTTTCATTGTTTTACATGCTTTTCTCTCCGTTTGAGTTCCTTTTTTCAGTTTCGATCCTCCCTTTTGCTTGTGTTTCTTTCTTTTCGTTTAGATTTGTTCTCCTCTTTTGCTTTCGTTTCTTGTCTTTTGCGTTTTCTTCTTTCCGTTTAAGATTCATTCTTTGCTTTTGCGTTTACTTTGCTGCTTGCGTTCCCTTTTGCTTTCCTTTTTCATTTCTCCCCGTTCTCCCCATTTACGTTTTTCAGGCCCTTTTGGACCAGCTAGAGCTCCTAGTTATAAGAAATTTATATTCTGTATGCTCTCATATATTTATCACATTTTTAAACCAATTCTATATTGTCAACTTTGGTTCTACAAGACTAAAATTTTGATAGCAGTTCTATTGTTGTATATCTATTTTGGTACAAGTACAAAAAAACTAGCAAAGCTTGTTTGTGTCTACCTGTTTCATATTGGGATCAGTAAATGCAGCAAGTATGAGTTTATAGATTTTTTTACGCAGTTAGAAAGTTGTCGAGTAATCCAAATTCTGTACGAAAATTGAATAGTGCCTCTTTAGTGTCACAAAACAAAATTTGAAGAGCTCGATTACTTCCTCAAGTCGTTAAAGTATCTTCAAACTTCCAATAGGAATGCAGTACTACAAGTATGTAGGTAACTAGTATGAACTATACTAAGTAAGAAAATCACCGAGTAGTTCAAATTTTGTATGGAAATGAAATAGCTCCTCCATTCGTTTTCGAAACGAAATTCGATACCTCAATAACTCTGTTGTGTCGTTTTTGTTTTTTTTTACTCGTTCTTGAATATAAGATACACAAAGTGCTTCATCATAACTTGGACAATAAACACATTCGATATGAGATACAAAACACGTGTGCAAAAAATATGTGCTTCGTAGATGGAAGAATAGTAAAAAAAAAACATCTATAGATTGTTATATCAAAGAGGAGTTTACCTCAGTTTGCGTCTGAATATGTACCTCAATACACGAGTACACGAATTCATTTCCGGTGACGTCTATTGGTAAATGGTGTAGCTAATTGAAGAGGATTTCATAGAAGTAGTCCCTGTTTTAGAGAAGGTCGGCAAAAGTTGCAGGGTTTATGTTCATTCATTTTTTTTTTATTTGATTTGTACTGAACTGACACATGTCTATAAACCAAAATAACAAAGATCCAATTCACTTTTTACTATTTTATTTCTGTCTAGCACTTTCGCCTATAAGGCATCATCAGGACAACTCCCCCCTCGGACGCAACTCACCCGAGTCATTAGAGATCTGTCCTGCCTCATCCAACAGCTGACCCAACCCCAGGTCATTGTCAGACTCATCCTCCCAAGACACCCTTCTTCCGGAAATCTGATCATGATGTCTCTTCCAAATCTAATTTACAGCTTTCACCATGCCTTGTAGGCGAAAGAGCTAGACAGAAGTAAAATTGTAAAAAGTGAATTGGAACTTTGTTAATTTGATTAATATACAATGGACTTTCACTGTGTAAACCACCAAACCCTTAAAAATATGACACATGTCTGTTTGTAGCATTCTATTCAGTGATCTGTGGTTTGTAGGCATGCGTTTAATATGAATTTTAAATGTCGATGCATCTTTGCAACTAAGACTATAGGGTCTCTCAATTTTATTCCGAATGAATACGATGATGAATCAGTTGCCTTTTTCTCATTGGTGCTCTTTTTAGTGGCATTGTTACTCCAATGACGCACCAAAAGATTCGGTGGAGAAATCAGTCTTGAGACGTCTCTTGCAGTGAGTGTTCTCCGCAATCTCTCGAACCACAGGTGGCACTGGGTTCCATGTCCTTGGAGCCGCCACTGCAAAAACATGGTCACCAAACAAAGGCACAATTGGCAAAGGCCCGTTCTGCCTTCGAAAGCGTAGATCTTCATTAGTTCACTTATTTCTCAAAAGATAGACAAATCCCCATTTAGAATTTGTATTAGTCGAAAGGCTTTTGCTTGAATATTAAACAAAAAATGGTTTTAAGTTACTTCCCTGTATATCACTAATTTAAATATTAAACTGAAATTTCAATTTCGTAGATTTTTTTGTCATGCTCTTTGACCGAACCATCCGAAAGTTGAGCTGTTAGATTGTGTGCAGATATAATAATATAAATATATGTAGGTGTAATAATACAACAAGATGAGAAAACATTTCTCTTGATGATGTTCGGCAAAGTTCGGCGGGAAGATCGGCACGACAATAATTATAAGAATGACTCGCCGATTTTCTAAATATACGACGCCGAATCGAAAAAGATGTCTTCAAAGAAATCGTCAAACGTGTTTCGGACGAGACAGCACACCTCAAGCTATCACAAAAGGCATAATAATAATAATAATAATAATAATAATAATAATAAGTGCTTCCTAGTAAACGGAGATTCTAACTATCTTAGTAGCAAGTATGTATTAACATTTAATATTCATATTAAACTCATGCCCACAATCAGACAAGAGTAAGCTCGCGTTTATCAAAGAAAACGTCACAAAATAAAAACTCGAACTTCGAATGAAAAAAAAACTTGCACGCTTGCCGCCCTTTCCTGAAACAGGGGCGGCATTTACAAAGTGAACCTTTTTTTACAGTACGGGTGGTCAGCACAGGAACGAAAATAATAATATAATTTTTAAAAACCAACATTAAATGAAAAAAAATACGATGCACGATGACAATTAAAGTTAAAAATAAAATTAAAAGTATTTGTCCGACGATATTGTAGATCAAACGCCATTTTTACATGAAGGTTATGAATGTCGAGGATATGCAGAAGTGTAAAAGGACAGAACAAAGTAGAGACGCATCTGCGGAGGTAATGTCCATCCCTAGCGGAAAGGCAGCTAGATACAGTTACAGTGATATTTTAGTGCTGTCGATTGTCAAAACGTGATTTTTGATACCCAGATTAAAACCGGTTTTAAAATACTAATACGTTTATTTTTCAAGACGCAATATGCAACGTTGTTTATCGACCCGGTAATCTCAAATATCACTTGCGATTTTATAACAGAGACATTAAAACTGACGTAGAAAAGGTTTCAGTTTAAAATGTCATTAACTGTGTATTAAGACATTTTATACGAGGTATGTTCAAAAAATAAGAAGTCCGTTATACACAAGTCGAGTCGATAGCTCAGTTGGTAGAGTGCTTGCATTCCATGGTGAGAGCTCGGATTCGAATCCCACCGAGGGTGTCAGAAATGATTTCCCGCTTTGGTGCTTATTTAAAACCCAAAATACCAAATTTTTGTGACGTTTCTGTTTCATTTTACACCTGAAGATGGAAGGTACTGCTTCCCTGAAACTGGTTGTGTACAAAATAAACTAACTCAAAAAGTGAATTCTAACTAAAAGGAAATTATTTAATCTTCTAAATTGTGGCAAAACACCATAATTTTCATGGGTGTTTCAGTTAAAAAATGACGTGTGCGCTGAAGCATTATCGTGGTGAAATATCCGCGACTGATTCCGGAATAATGCCCGGATGTTTTTACGTACGTATTCTTATTGATGATCGGCAAGATTTGTAGAATTATGTTCATTTGAGAATTGGGTTTTTGTAAGTTGTAAGATCACATGCGGCATGTGTAAGCTCGAACTAATATTAATATATCGACACCGTAAAGGTAAAACTAAATACATGACAGATTGAGCCAACATGGGTTTCTCAGATAAATGCACCTTTTTTCCTATACTTTATGAGAGAAAACACTAAAAATGTATGAAAAGCCTGCAGTTCAAAAGTTTGTCAAGAGCACTTCCTTATAATTAGTTCACGTACTATGAGAAGTACTTACAATAAAATGTTTTATCCAATTTTTCTCAAATTATTCAGTTTTATCTTTAAGGTGATGATTTCTTTGCAACATGAAGTTTTTTAGGTATTATTTCATCTTGCTTTTTAACAGCCCTCGTGTTTTCTATTTTGTTAAGTACAAATTGACATTTCTAGTGATGGTATACTCTGCTAATGGGAATGGAATAAAAGGTTAATGTGTGTGTGTTTTTTTTTCAAACTATTTTTGTGGTTTTAAAACTTTCACTGTCCGACAAGTGGAGCGACGTAAGTGAAACCAACTATTATTATTATTTAGTTGGCTTCCCATCCGGTGAACGTATTGTTAATTATTTTTAACGTGGGAACAAAACATTTTGTTTTTTATCCAAAACCGAAACCCAATCTATTTTAGATGAGAGAACAAGAATGATTCAACAAAACCGAAAACTTTTCAACACAGATGTTTTAAATGATTTTTTTCTCGGTTGTTATTATGCGCACAGCGAAGTTGACTTACTTTATTCGCAAAGTTGCAAACTTACAGACACGGCCCGACATACAAGACTACTAGGAATTTCCTGAAGAGACCAAATTACAAATGAGGAGGTTCTCCAAATAATCGAAAGAGGAAGGCATGCGCCTCAGGACCTTGTCTGAAAGGCGTGGAAGATGGATCGGCCATGTAACACGACAAGAAGGCCTCTTGCATGCCATAATGGAGAGGATGACCCAGGGGGCCAACTCTATGGGACGCCCACGCCAAGAATACCTGGAGGACCTATTGGTGGACGTGCGCTGCTCATCATATGCAGACCTTACTGCACAAGACAGGGAAGAATGGAGGAGAAGAATGAAAGAATTTGCTGCAAGCCAATCCCAGGATTGAAACTAGAGAAGAATATATATATATTCATCTAATTCAATGTAATCTAAGTTAGGTTTAAGTTAGAAATACGGTCGTTTGACATTTTGACAATTATATTAATTTTTAAAACTGAACAATTTTAAAACTTAATTTAAATCGGATATTTAACGAACCGTTTAGAGAGAACTTACATAATTCTTACATCATTTAATCTAAGTTGCAAAGATATGTTACATTGGAGATTTACATTACATGCATTCCCACAACCAGACACGTACAAGTTTGCGCTTGCACATGCCTCGTGTGAACCTACAACCAAAAAACCGAATCATACTATACATAAAATCTAATTCCTTTCTCAGGTATTCGCTGAGTGGCTTCTCTGCATTATAAAACAGTACGTTTATACTCAACCAAAGCGTTTACCAGAAAATGTTGGAAAACTAAAACAGCGCCTCAAGCGGACCTTATCGTTTCCATACAATTTTGGCACAACGCCAGTGTTGAGTTTACACGAATAAACTTACGGTACTGTCAAGTTTTGTTTGTCGTTGAGAACTCAGAAGTGATCTTCGCTAAGCCGGTAAGGGGTAGCGCTGGCAATAGCTAACTTTGTTGTCGAGTGCACTCTCGTAGCTTTGCACTCAGAGCTACAATTAGGTGGGACAATGGCGTTTTCATTATCGCTCAACTTTATATGAGTCGTATAACTGCAAACGCCGTCATCTCAAAATTTTATGATTTTTGAGATAATTATTGAATTTGATTCTGCGCAGTGTAACAAATCATTTGCTGTGTGCATTGTGATGAAAACCTCACTTAATCCTTCGTAATTTTAATTGAAAAAGTATGATTTCGTGCAAACGCCGTCATCTCCAACTGGTTCAAAATTGCGTTCAAAACACAAGTTTATTTTTCTCAAAATCATCGCGTAAGGAGTTGACGGCGTTTGCATTTATACGACTCATATATCAGTTCCATGTTAGAACGACATAGTGACAAATCGACGCATGACATAACGACACATGAAAAAACGGCACATGACATAACGATACATGACAGAACATCATCACATGAAAAAACGATTTATGAAAGATCAACACATGACAAAACAACACATTGGGGGCTGGTACTCATCTCTTGTGAAGGCTGAGTAAGCCTAGCCGGCATTTTATTTTGGTTTGGGTTTTGAAATAAAAATCGAAACGGGAAATCATATCTAACACCCTCGGTGGGATTCGAACCCGAGCTCTCGGCATGGAATGCAAGCACTCTTCTAACTGAGCTATCGACCAGACTTCACTTTAAGTGTTGATTGTAGAAATTTGACAAGAATTGCATATAAAGAGTGAATGCAAGAGAACTGATAATCCTCAATCGTCGTGTAGAAAGTGTGCCTCCCGTAGACGTTGGCTGTGATGCCATCGAAACGTCGCGACGAAATAAAAAATAAAAACACCGTGAATAACGCAAGTTCTCCCATAACGACTCACGTTATATCCGAAAAGTCTAATATTGTATTTCAAACGAAGTAACTTTAGTTTAATATTTACTGTAATGTAATCGTCGTATTTCTTTTATGTTACTCTGGGAATCGAACCCAAAACCTTATGATTACAAGTCCACAGCGTTAACCATTACCGATCGACCGATAGGGATGGCATATATTACCATAGATAAATAACATTACCGCTCGTATTCGGTGATTTATCTCGTAGAATTGCAAATATCAATACCATACCGTTAAATGTATGGAAAGTTGAACGCTCACTAGAGGCGCTGTTTTGAATTCTATACATTTTATTGTAATTTTTTTGAGTTGGGGTGGAAGTTTCTAGATTAGACGTACATTCGAGAAATATTCATACAACTGCATAAAATTCTTATAACTCAACATGTCAGACGGACTCCTTGTAATAAGTTTTACCAAAAATTTGGGGGAAATTTATTGCCGGACTCCTAAGAGCAATCTTTAATATTTTTTGGGGAAGATAATTTGTATTTTTACGTATGCATTGAATCTTATATTGAACTTTATCGGTCTATGACTTGATAAGTTATCAATAGTAGTAAGCGGACGCGAAGGCCATCGCATCGCTTTGATAAGAAGCTTTGAGAATACTTTCTGCTGGTCGTAGCGAAACGTCGGAAGTTAAAAAAGCTGCGCATGGAACATGGAACCCCGAAAAAATCCTTAAATAATTTGTTATTCAATGCCGGCCATGAATGTGAAAGTTTAAAGTGAGCGCTGTTTTGTGTGAATCACTCGTCAAGAGCCTCTGTGCGAGCTTGGTAATCGTCATAGACCTTTGTAACCTCTATACCTAAGGATATTTTTTCAACTCGACGGAGAGCATATTTGAGAATAATGATTTTTGCGCTCCACCGGGAATCAACCCTACTGATTTCCAATTACGAGTCTGAAGCATTGGACACTAGACTTCGGATCAATTGATGTCAGAAAATAATCAATTGAGCCGTTTTTAAAAAGGTTACCGCTAAATGAATAAAACAAGCACTATATTTAAATATAGTCACTGAAAAAAGCGCTGTCACATTAAAAGCATTTGTATTTTTTATAAAAAAAATCACGCACCACTGAATTAAATAAGACCGGCACACGAAAGTTTACACATCACTAAATGAAAAAAAAAGGATTCCATTTTCAAAACGTAATTAAATTTTCATACACGGAACGCCCGTGAGAAATCACAGCGTAGGGATGTGGAGAGCAAATTGAATAATTTTAATTCAAATAAAAAAATACGTGACGCGTCGTGCATGTCGTTTAATTATTCTCTTCCTCTGTGAGGTTATATCAGTGCCCACCTATGAAGCAAAAGGTTTTCTCTCCACTTTACATGACGTCATTCAAATAAGCTGATAACTATGTTATTCACTCCTACCTTAAACAGTTATTTTTGCTGGTTGTCTAAATTTGCTGCGTTGAATAAATCACAATATCTTTGTTTATAGTTATCTAATATTAATAATAATACACGCAACTGATACGCTAATTCTAAAACTGGAGGTGATATTGAATGCAACACGAGAGCAGCGGTGAGTGTCCCATAAACTCTGTAAAAAACATTGATATTTCTCAAATACCTCACACGTCAATAAGGACGATATTAGCAAAAAATATACAATACGCCTTTTATTGGGCAGACATTACCCAATCATAATAATTCACAATCGCTGACGAGGTATAAACAAAGCAAGCGGAAACAGGGTTGACACACGCTCATAGCAAGTCTTAGTGTTGCAGTCAAATCCGTCTATTCGGTAAATATCATAATGAACTGTATCAAATGCCAAGACACACTGTGTGAGGAGGACTCAATCACCTGCGCCAGGTGTTTAGTTGGATATCATTTCTTCTGTGTGGGTATGGGCGAGAAAGCTTTTAAAAGTATGCTGAAAATGAACAAAAACAAATGGAGATGCCCTGATTGCAAACTAAATTCGTCTGCAAACGACGACTTGTGGCCAAAATTAGAAAAATATCTTATGGAAAAACTAGATCCAATCACCCAGTTTATTCAAATGGATCTAGCAAAGGATTTAACGGCAATCAAAGAAAAAGTCACACAATTTGAGGAAATCAAAAACTCAATCCAATTTCTATCCGATGAATACGACAGAATGAACAAAGTATTGAAAAGGAATGAAGGCCAAATGGAAAAAATCAGGGCTGACAATCTGAATCTGATCGATAAAAACAAGACTTTGGAACACCGAATTAACTTAATGGAACAGAGGCAGAGAAGAGCGAACATAGAAATCCAACAGGTACCTGAAAGAAAGGGGGAAAACTTACTAGAAGTTTTAAAAATAACTGGCGATGTAATAGGTTTTCCTATCAAAAAGGATGATATCATAGCATGCCATAGAGTCCAGCATCAAACTAACTCTACAAATCGTCCAAGAAACATTATTGTCGAACTCCCAAATGGCCGTTACCGTGACAACTTCCTTCAATCAGTTAAACAATTTAACAGGAGCAACAAGACAGAAAAATTGAAATTGAAAATGATTGGCTTTAATTCAAATGACTCCTTCTACATTGGTGAACACCTATCGCCGTACTTCAAACAACTGCATGCAAGGACCAGGATGTTAGCTAAGGAAAAACAAATAAGATATGTGTGGATACAAAACGGAAAAATATTAACAAGGAAAAACGACGCATCCCCGATAATAGAAATGATGGATTACGGCTCATTGGACAAATTGTAATGCACTATCCTGGGCAGTCTTCTGAAATCAAGATTAAATCTGTTTCATACTTTTTTTTCATTATGTCAATTTTTTATCAAAACGTCAGAGGACTAAGAACGAAAACCAATGAAATTTATATAGAAACTCTTAATGAAGATTATGATATTATTTGCTTAACTGAAACCTGGCTACACAAAGACATAACTAACGAGGAATTATTCGATGACAGATATATTGTTTTTAGACGGGACCGTGAAGATACAGTTTTTTCAAGTAGATCAATGGGCGGCGGAGTTCTGGTTGCGGTCAAAAAGAATCTCAATGTTAGAACTAGACGTGAATGGCGCTCTGGGATGGAAGATCTATGGCTAACAATAAGGAATAGTGATGGTC
Organism: Agapetus fuscipes; assembly: GCA_951799405.1. NCBI lineage: Eukaryota > Metazoa > Arthropoda > Insecta > Trichoptera > Glossosomatidae > Agapetus > Agapetus fuscipes. The sequence continues at coordinate 11,323,121 of OX637357.1, read as the reverse complement.
GCCCTGACATTAACATATGTGTTGTCTATATCCCTCCAGACGCTAAAACCGACCAGCTCCACAACCATCTAAATAAATGCAGTGAGATTTGCCTTGACTCTCCACCAGGAACCACAAATATAATATAAGGAGATTATAACTTACCATCTATTGTCTGGTCACCTTACTCTGATGATTATCTGAATATTACCTCTAAGAGTGGTGCGAAGGCTCAGCTTCTGGAGGACATGTTGTCTCTGACCGATTTCAAGCAGTTCAATTCAGTATACAATAGTATTAATTCTGGTATATTAGACCTTGTTCTCTCCAATGCTCCAATGAAGGTGTCTTTGACCGTAGGATTGGTGCGGGCGGACGGTTATCACCCTCCATTGGTCGTGAGTATTGCTCCTTCTCTTGTCCCGATTGGTCTGAGCTGCAATGCCGAGCGTGTTCGTTATAATTTTCGCAAAACCAACTTTACGTCGTGTAAGATGGAACTCTCCGAGATCGATTGGTCGTTCCTCGAAGATCTTGATGTTAACGATGCTCTGCAGCTTTTTTACAACTCAGTTTGGCGAGTAATTGAACATCATACCCCAAAAATGAGACCTAAGTCTCACAAATACCCTTCATGGTACAGCGCTTCCCTTATCCATATGATTAGGGAAAAAGACAAAGTTCACAAAAGATTTAAAATATATGGTAACGAAACGGATAAGAAGGCCTTTGCTGTCTTGCGAAATAGGGTGAAGAAGTCAATTAAAAATTGTCACAAATCATATGTAGCCTCCATCGAGGCCTCGCTCAAGCACTCCGCTAAACCCTTTTGGAGTTATGTAAACTCACACAAACACTCAAGTTCCATATCACGGGAGGTGAGTTACGAAGGAGTCACAGCTAATGGTGGTGAGGGTGTCAGCAATTTATTTGCAGAATTCTTTTCTTCTGTCTTTGTCGACTCCTCTATAATTGACGAACACTCAGAAAACTCCTCTTTTGTATCTCACCTTTCTCTTTGTCGCTTGTCTCTAAGTAAGTACGAAATATTAAAAATTATCAATAGTTTAGATATTAACAAGGGCATTGGAAGTGACGATATACCGAATTTATTTGTAAAGGAATGCGCTGACGAATTGATTGATCCTTTGTTTACTATTTTTCAGCGATCGCTTGACAGCGGTGTCTTTCCGGTTTTGTGGAAGGTCTCGAGAATTGTTCCTATTTTTAAATCCGGCAACAGAGCGGACGTAAAAAACTATAGGCCCATCAGTCTATTGCCTGTCTTCTCGAAAATTTTCGAGAAGGTCGTGTACGCGTACGTCTATCACCACGTCGGTCCGCTGCTAGACAAAAACCAGCATGGTTTCGTCTCCAAAAAATCCACGAATACCAATCTGATGGAGTTCGTGAACTACCTGAGCGAAAGTCTTGATTCCAGGGTCCAGGTGGACGCTATCTATACCGATCTCAGCAAGGCGTTTGACCGGGTTGATCACAGTATTCTTCTGAGGAAATTGCATGGGATGGGCATTGGGCGTGGTTTGCTAAACTGGTTCAGCTCTTATCTTAGTGACAGGGTGCAGTATGTCTCTGTAGGAGGACACGACTCTGGTCCAATGGTGGTCACCTCTGGTGTGCCACAGGGTTCGCACTTGGGTCCCCTATTGTTTTTAATATTTATGAATGATCTTGGCGCGAATCTCGCTTGCAGTTATCTGATGTACGCTGACGACCTAAAATTATTCATTCAGGTAAAAGACATGGGCGGCTGCCATAAATTGCAGACTGACTTGAGTGCTTTGACTGCTTGGTGCTCTACTAACAACATGCTGTTGAATACAAGTAAGTGTTATTCTATCACGTTCACCCGTAATAGAAAGGTTACAAAATATGACTATAAAATCAACAGCGTGTGCATTGACAGGGTCACCGCGATCAAGGACTTAGGCATAACACTCGATGCAGAACTTACGTTTAGGAAACATTACGAAATCATTACACAGAAATCATATAGGACTCTGGGTTTCATCTTCAGAATTACGAAACCATTCAAAAACCCAAGTAGCCTGATAGCATTGTATTACTCATTAGTCCGTAGCATACTCGAGTACCAGTCCTTTATATGGTCACCCCACTATGCCGTTCATAAATATAACATTGAACGTGTTCAAAAGTGTTTCACGAGGGTACTCTCTTACAGAGCAGGTTTAGGAAGGGGAAAAGCTTACCCTGAGCGACTTCGTCACTTTAAGATGGATACGTTGTATGATAGGCGCAATATTGCTGAACTTGTATATCTTTGTAAGCTCATACGTGGAGATTTGCACACAACAGATATTGAAAGTTTGCATTTTCATGGAAATGTACGATTAAGAAATAGCGAAACGTTTAGAATCAGGAAATACAATTCCAACGTTGGTCATTTTCGACCTATTGATCGAATGATGAGGTCCTACAATGCTTTAGAGAGAGTTCTTCCCGATATTGATATATTTTCCAGTTCAATTGAATCACTTAAAACTGCGATAAGGGGTAATTTTTGTCGAGATTGATAATTTTAAATTTATATTATATCCTGTTAATGAATCATACCTAAGCTAATCTTTAAACAACCCTAAATCATGGTTTGAATATTCTATTCTATTCTATTTTTGTTTATATTTGTAAACAATTTTCATGTATGTTTTTATTTCTGTTTGCATGGCTGACATGGTGTTCAGTATTCTTATTTTAATTTATTAAATGCCTGAAATTTCAACGCAAGCATTTTATAGACATTGCCGGTGACGTTTTATGAATCTGATGCATTGTGCGTGTGTGCGTTGGTTATCGCTGTACAGCATTGTATGCTGTATATGTGCGTTGAAGCTCAGCGCCCCGGCATAGTGTATTTACCTATTCCAACTCATAATACCTACTCCCGCTAATTAATTATTGTTAAAATAAGATTATGCGATAGGCACCTATTATTGGAGCATTGGAGATACTTATGTGTTTGTATTATTGTGTTTTTTTTTGTGTATGTGCTACTCCTTTGTTCTGTTGGTGTCTTTAAGAATAAATAAATAAATAAATAAATAAATAAATAGAACATTCATGGTTCTCAACGCAAGGCAAATAAGCTACATATATAGTGTAACTTCTTGCCGCCTTATCCCCGAAGGTTTCGCATTTGGCGAGTGGAACCTGTTTACTTTTACAGGTAAGGGGCCGACCTTACGCCAATCACTTCAGTAGAAGTGTGGGTTTTTCAGCTCCCGACAGGGCCGGTACTCATGTCTTGTAAAGGCTGAGTAAACCTTACTGGTATTTTATTTTGGGGTTTGAAATAAACACCGAAACGGAAAATCATTTCTGACACCCTCGGTGGGATTCGAACCCGAGCTCACGGCATGGAATGCAAGAACTCTACCACCTGAGCATTGACCGAACACTACTAACTTAAGTTCAAACAGTAATAACGTAAATTTTTAATACAAAAAACGATGATTCAAGAATAAGTTATGGATTAAATAAATTGTGAATAACCCTGTAAGCATCTTACAAAAAAATTACGTACTTAGTCAAATAAATTTTAAAATGACTCGCCTACTAGTAGCATTGTTCAAGCGACAAAGCCTGCTGCTTTCACAGAGGGCGCCGATTTCATGCGCCCTTTGGGAATGCGTACCTACGAGTATTACGTACGTTCCTATTAGGTACAACAAATGATTCGGCCCAGTGATCCGCAACATTGGGCGCGCGTTTGATCCGTGGCATCTACTTGTACCGACTGGACAATGAATAAGGTGATGAGGTTGTAAGCACTTTGAAAAAAACGCATTTTTTTAAGTAGCGTGCAAAAATTGCTTACTGAAAAATCCCTTTCAAGTTGATGAAGTGTTATACATACTTTGAGGTTTACTTTGACTGGTCTGTAGTCTAGTGGTTAGCGCTACGGACTCGTAATTGGTAATCGAGTCGTGTGTTCAATTGCCGGTGGAGCACACGTTTACGTTTCGTCAAAAGTGTGTCACCGCTTCAGAGTATGTTTACCTCAACACATCCAGGAGCCCAAATTATATAGCAGGATTTCATTTTTTATGCATCTATCTCCGTTTCTCGAGAAAATCTCTCAGTGGCAGCTAAAACTGACGCTAGGGGCTCTATCGAAAGATTAGTGGATATGAATCTTTTTGTAGCCGGTGATCATTTCGATGTTGTTGCTTTGTTTTTATCATGAACCACATTGACAAAAAGTCCTTCAAATCACTTTGATATGGAAGCAACTGTGCAGACATTTTGGTCACTCCTAGTGGAATGGCGACAGTGTCACAGTAATAACTTTAATCTACGTTGCTACGATAACCTTGCAAATTAAGACTCATATTTAATGCACACCCACAAGCATGCGTGTAAGATTGGGCGAACTTACAAAATAAAACAAACCACACATGAATCTACACCCTGCAACTCCTGCCTCATTCGCCTGAATACGGGGTGGCAATGGCAAAAGAAAACCAAGTTTTGACTGCAGGGGAGTGGGCAGCCTCATACTAAAACAGGATATAAACCATTTCATAATTAAATTTAGTTTTATTTATTTATTTGTACACTGCTACTTTAGGGCAATACCTCTCATATGTACATGGGTGTAAATTCAAACCTGTCGATAGGAAGTATATACTCTCAAATCTAGATATATCGATGGTTAAAAGGAAGTAGAGTATAAGCGACGTTTTTGTCAAAAATGAGTTATAAATGCTATCCTACAGAAATTTTTCACTCGTTCTAATGCGCTAACTCCCATAGCTCTACGATGATTTTTTCGTTGTTTATGCCCAAGCAAACAACTGCGTTCTCGAAGTGTGGTTTTTGTGTAACCGACAAGATTTTGGCCTTTTTTGTCCTAAACGCGCTTGTTACATAAAAAAAATCATTAAACATCGTAAAACCACATTATTGGGAATGCTAATAAATGCTTTTATTTTTTATTTTTGTGCTGTTTTGATTTTAACGATATGATAAAGAAAAGAAAATGTTATAGTTAGGTTTAAGTTAGAATTACGGTCGTTTGACATTTTGACAATTATATTAATTTTCGGATATTTAACGAACCGTTCGGTGAGAACTTACATTATTCTCTACGTTTCGTCAGCGACGTAGCCGACGTCTTCAGGAGAACATCCTATCTGTACGGCGACTGAGGATGAACTGAATTTGAAAAAAAAAACAAAGACAAAGTGTTTTTTCAAATTCAGTTCATCCTCAGTCGCCGTACAGATAGGATGTTCTCCTGAAGACGTCGGCTACGTCGCTGACGAAACGTAGAGAATAATGTAAGTGCTCACCGAACGGTTCGTTAAATATCCGAAAATTAATATAATTGTCAGAAAAAGTTATATGCCATTTTTCTGCAATTTCAAACTTTAAACTGCTCTCCTGAACAATTTAGTTTTTGTCGCTTATTATAGCCTTTTAACCGTCGATATATATTTTTTACTGCATGTGTGATCAGCCTCTTACACCCTATTTTTAGCAATGTATTCCCGGCATAGATATTAGCAGTTGATACTGCAAGTTTTGCCAGTGGTATTAAGCCATACAATGAAGCTCTCCTCTCTCGTAGTTTCAGCTTTAACGTTATCTTGTCCACGTTAGTAGCCAGTTAGTAGCTACTAAGCACACATTATTTTGTGTAACTAAACTACTAACTAACTAAGCGCTTTACAACTCCATTGTCCTGAATAGCTTTCATACTGATTACTTACTTACTTACTTAACAACTAAGCTGCCATCGAACAACGCTTACGGCCGGTAATTTCAACGTTAGCATAGCGGGTTTATACTGAATGAAAAGGACGCACTTATTTCAATCGTATGGGTAGTTTTTTTATCAGTTTAAAGTCACATGTGCTAACGTTCATATTAAATGCATTCCCACAAGCAGACACGTGTAAGTTTGCGCTTACAAATGCTGCATGTGTTGTCACAAAATATACTAAATAAATCCAAACCTCAAATGAACATAAGCCCAACGTTAATCGGTCTTCCCTGAAACAGGGGCGACATAGGCAAAGTGAACCATTTTTAAGTGCAAACACTTCAGTTGATGTAGAGGTTTTCCGGGGCTGATACTCATTTCTTGTGTAGGCTGAGTAAGCCTTGCCGGTATTTAAATTTGGGTTTGAAATAAGCACAGAAACTGGAAATCATTTCTGACACCCTCGGTAGAATTCGAACGCTTGCTCTCGGTATGGAATGAAAGCACTCTACCAACTGAGCTATCGACCGGTGGTAGTACATATAAAATACGAAACAATAATAAAAATAGTATTAAAATTTAAAGCCTTAGCCGGCAACATTGCAGATCTACCTCATTTTCTTTGCGGTCCTTGCATCCTCCTTCACATCATTCAGAGTCATTATCTTTTTCACAAAAGCTCTCTTTTCATTATTTTTACTTTTGATACATATTTTTTTAATGTTAAAATTCGATATTAAAATAACAACATAACATTTCTTTACTCGATAGAAAATAATGAAAAAATTCGAGAAATTTCCCCATTTGCTTCATCTGACATTCTTAAAAAGCACAGAAACATGCTTTTGAATTTCTTTGAGAAATTCTTAGAAGAAAGCACAATGGCCCTTTGTTTATCTTTTGATATTTCAGTAATGATTTGAAAAATGTGGACCGAATATTTACCATCGAAGGACTAAATATTTTCGATACCAAAAATACGCTTTGAAATTTATATTTCAAGTTATTTAAATATATATTTTTTAAATAAAGGTAAAATTTTCAATAAAAAATAACGTAGAAAAAATATGCTTGCAAATCAATACGTACAATTTAAAATTCGTCGTAGTCGGTTACCTCTTCAGACCCGTCATCGGAAGATAATAGGTTCAATCCCAAGCGGAGCACAAAAAAATTTATCTCTGTAATCTAGACTCGAACAGTGCGATTCACAAAATATTCAATCCATAGCTAATCTACGGATCATCAATTTTTTGTTTGTAAAATTCACTGTAGGCTGCGGATGACGCATGGCATTGCTGTTTGAGAATAACATCGTAAGTTGATAACAAACATTTTCAGGTACATTTTTACCATTTCAGTTGAAGTGGGGGTTTCCCAGCTCCCGAGGGGGCTGATACTCATTTTTTGTGAAGGCTGAGTAAACCGTGCCGCAAGTTTATTTTGGGTTTGAAATAAACACCGAAACGGGAAATCATTTCTGACACCCTCGGTGTGATTTGAACCCCAGTTCTCGGTATGGAATGCCAGCACTCTACCAGCTCAGCTATCAACCGGACCTTTCTGTAGTTTTAAATTCAAATAGTCTACCAAAGAGCTTTGATTTCACCAGGTGTATTAATTGCTTGAAAACTAGCTTCGCAGGTTTGAAAGTACACCGCCAAGTCCTTGAAAACAGTTCTGGTCGAAAATTGCAGGAGTTCTCCCGTAAAACTTTCCTAGATAACTAGTTTTCATGGCTTTACAAGTGCCCGAAACTTTAATTTTTCTTTTCGTGCAAGCCACTTAACCGGTATTTATATATGAACGATGCTAGGTTGAACATAAACCCTGCAACTCTTGCCGTCTTTAACTGAAATATGATTCACATGGGTTAAAGTGAACATTTTTGTACAGTTTAACGAATGAGTGATTGTGTGTTTTTACTTGTGTGACTGTGTATCTAGAGGTAGGTACTTGTATGATTGCACTTGTATTTGTTCGATATTGTGTGAGTATTCGCTCAAATATTCTGGCGTGGTCTAGCATGTGCAAGAATAACTCTTATATCCCCATAAACAGAGACCGAGATGTATTGCAGAGAGATTGTCATCTGAGCTGTCGAGAAATAGATAGAATAAATAGATAGAATAAATAGAATACAGCTGAAAATCCACTCTGTGTATGTGAACCGTTTCTAAAATAAATTGTGCAAAATAAATAACACGAAGTTTTTATTTCATTGAACCAGTAAAACACACAGGTAAACACCGGATTGGTTGGTCAGCGTTATATATATGCAATTCGATAAGTCTTATTTCTTACCGCGATATCCTCGAAAGGTTAGCATACGAATTGTGGAACCTCTTTATTTTTACAGGTGAAGGGGCCGACCTTACTTTAATTGAAGCGAGGGTTCTCGGCTAAAGCCCTTGTGTTATCATTTCTTGTGAAGGCCGAGTATACATCATTTTGTTTGAGAATAAAAAATAAAAAAGGACTTTCTTTTAGATTACGGTGAGTAGACATGAAATTCCACGACCGGTTTCGCAAACAATCCGTTTGCATATTCAGGTGGCTAAATAGTTTCTAAATGGTCCAGATACGGAATCAATCGTTGAGGGTTTCATCGTTACAGGGTATGAGGGATCTAAATCTAAATCTAAGCTGCAAAGATATGTATCATTTGAGATTCATATCAAATGCATTCCCACAAGCAGACATGCATAATTTCGCGCTTACACATGCCGCATGTGGGCCTACAATATAAAAAACCCAATCTCAAATGAACATAAGCCCTGCAACTCTTGCCGACCTTCCCTGAAGCAGGGGTGACATTGGCAAAGTGAACCATTTTTTACAGTATGGGTGGTCAGCCGCATACCAACCTATCAGTCAAGGAATTGGGGGATGAAGAGGGGGATTTCTAAATAAACGCCGAAACGTAAAATTATTCCGACACCCTTGGTGGGGATTGAAACCAACCCGTTTGCCATGGAACGCAAGCATTCTTCAAACTGAGCTATCGACGAGTCGAGTGGTTAACGTATCTGACTACGATTATTTTCCCATATGCAATATATGTGAGTGCATTTTATCTTCCACAGATCTGGTCAGGAATAATGGTCCGGGCATTCAGGTTTTCCCAGTCTTCGTCTGTTGGGAGGTTTACCAAGGGGATGGAGACCATTAGGAAGTATTTGCGGATGGCTGCGCTTTCTTTCACTCCTCAAAACTGCCAACAGATAAACACCCAACATTCAGCATTCATGCGTGACATAGAAAAAATCGTATTAGAACTCAATGGTGGCTGAAAAACCTGCGACAGTGATTCAACAAATTAACGAAATCGAGCTGCAGCATCGAAGCACACACCCTGCGACTTTTGCCAACTTTCCGTGAAACAGGGGTGACATTGGCAAAGTGAACCATTTTTTACAGTGGATGGTCAGCCTCATATCAACCTATAGGTCAAGGTCATAATTGACATTGACGGCACTAGTTATTAAAGGTTTCTAATTAGTATATAGTGTCAATAAACGACAATTAAAATAGTCCATGGTGAGCTAGAATGACGCAACGCAACTAGCAATTTAGCTACACATATAGTGTAAATTCTTGCCTGCGTTATCTGCGGACATATTATTTATTTTCCAGGTAAGGGGGCCGGCCTAACAACAACCTCTTTAGTTGAAGTGGGGATTTGTCAGAACTCGAGGAAGCTGGTTCTCATTTCTTGTGAAGGCTGAGTACATCTTGCTGGTATTTTGTTTTTAATTTGAAATAAACACCGACACGGGAAACCTTTTCAGACACCCTCGATGGGATTTAAACCCTAGCTCTCGGCATGGAATGCAAGCACTCGAGTAACTGATTTATCGATCAGAGACTTTTGGTGACTTGGAGACTTGACTTATAGGTTGGTATGAGGCTGACCACCCATACTGTAAAAAATGGTTCACTTTGCCAATGTCACCCCTGTTTCAGGGAAGGTCGGCAAAAGTTGTGGGGCTTATGTTCATTTGAGGTTTGGATTTTATTTGTAAGTACACATTCAGCATTTGTAAGCGCGAACTACACTTGTTGGTTTGTGGGCATACATCTGAGAGCTTTAAATGAATATATCCTTGCAACTTAGATTATAGATTATTATTATTATAGCTTGGTTTCCGTTAAACAAGACCTAGTTGCTGTGTGCCTGAATGGACCTTTTGTGACCATATATTAAAACATGAAATTTCTTCGTATCTCCTTTTGCATTTTTCCCATGTTTTTGTGTTCAGCGCCTCATGATCTTCATGAATGTTGAATGGTTAAACCTGCATGACTGGCAAGCATGAGTGATGCATCTTTTCCTAGGGCCACAAGACAAATCTGGCTTTTGGGCAGATCGGACGAGGCGCCTTTCAAAGGCTTAAGTTTGACTCTGAGCGCGCGAGCAAAGTAAAACTTACAAGTGTAAGCTCGGGCTTAGACAAAATGTTTACATATGCTGCATGTCTCTGTGCAAAAGTCAGAAAACACGTGTTTTTTAAATTTAATGAATGCCGACTCGTTATTTTGTAAATTCTAAAAGAAGGAAATGTATGAGAAAAGAGAGGTTCTGTCCACCCCTATTGGAACGGCAGCAGCGTTATAGATATCGCTATTTAAGTACAATTTAAACTGGAATGAAGGTCGTTTGACGTATTTAAAATTATTGAAATCAACGTTAAAATGAATAAAGATTCAAGTCTTATTCATTTAATTTGTTTAACTAAAGCTCAGTTTAAACTATAAATTAATATACTTTTTTGTACGGAAAAACTGATTTTACAACAGATTAACTTTCGGATATCTTTTTATTCCTTTCTATTATATTTTGTATTTCTTGACTTATAAGATTATATGTGCTGACCATCCATGCTGTAGAAAATGGTTCATTTGCCAATGTCACCCTTGTTCCAGGGAAGGTCGGCAAGAGTTGCAGGATTCATGTTTATTTGAGATTTGGGGTTTTATATTGCAAGTCCACATGCGGCATGTTTAAACGCGAACTCATACGTGTCTGCTTGTGAAAATGCATATAATGTGAATATCCAATGTGACATATCTTTGCAACTTAGATCAGATTTAAAAAATCTACATTTTTATTTGTTGAAGCTGTAAACCAGGTTAGGAAGCTCTTTTAATACAAGGAAAAGTTTTAAAATAGTACATTGTAAGTTGGACAAGCTTCCGCAATCTCGTCTTGATAAAAAGCTCCTTCCTACTTGGGGGACAAGTAGGAAGGAGCGTCTTCTCTTGTGCCATAGCTAAAGAGGTCCGTGGGGAGGTCTGGACAGACTGTAGTTGTGTGTAGAGGTCTGAACAGACTCGTTATGCGACAGTCTACAGGTCTGGAGGGACCTCTTGCATAATGTGGCGCAGAACCAGAGAGACAGACTCGGAATAAAGTTTTACTGCCATGTCTGAATATTTTGAGTACGTCTAACCACGTCTAAGGCCCGGTATTTTCAATGTTAATAATAATAATATAATATTAGGATGATTTATTTGGTGAGCGCTGTTTTTGTATATATCACACCTCAAGAACCCTCTGCGAGCTTGGTCGTCGCTGTAGAAAGCGCCAATTCTCAAGCAAGACCCAGTTGTTGTAAGGTTGGATGGACCTTTCAGTGACCGGTCTTTGGTAAAGGTTTATGAATTTTTCAACCCAGCGAAGAGCACATTTGGAAATTTAAATGGTATATTTTGTGCTCCGCCGGGATTCGAATCCACAACTTTCCATTTACGAATCCGAAGTTTTGCCACTGGACTACGGACCGGCCCACGAAAGTTAGTATATTTTTATGTTTTTACTGGGTTCTCTTTTTATTAAACTGCAATTATGTATTTATTTTAACCGAATTTATTTTCCACAATTTGGTTCACAAATTACAATTGATTTCTAGCTGTGGCTTTCGAACTACACGGCTCAATGTTTATCGAAACTGCCCTATCGCAGTCCTCTCATATAGGTGCAACAGAGAGCGATCTTGCATATTCCAGATCATTCTTCGATCTCTCGTCCACACCAGAACGTCATTCTACGCACTACCATCATCATGGACTACTCAAAGATGGTTGTACTATAGGTGCGCGCAGGTATTTTTATTGCGTTGTCGTAACAATATCATCATCATACTAGTGCCAGACTGTTCCATGTATACATGTGCAGTCGCACATACCCCAAGTTCGTAACAATGTGTTACTTTAAACTGATAAAAAATACCCGCACGATTGGCATAAGTTCGTCCTTTTCAAGTTTTACTCAGCCTTCATAAGAAATGAGTGGAGACACCCCCATTTCAACTGAAGTGGTTGGCGTAAGGCCGGCCCATTTTAGTTGTAAAAATGTAAATGTTCACTCGCCACATGCGACACCTTCGGGGAAAACGTGGCAAGGAGTTACACTATATGTGCAGCTTAGTTTTTTTTTTAAATCATGATAAAATTGAAATTTGACAAAGTTATGTTACCATATATTTTACACACACACATATGTCCATACAATTATTTGTGGAGTGCGTAGTACGGAGTTGAACGTATTGCTGGCAATGCGAGAAGAATGCTACCGTACATCAGTCAACCGCGCCGAGTGGTGGACCAATCACAGGACTTCCTCTGTCAGTGACCTCCGGGCGGGGGTCAGCGGGGGTCAACTCAATCACGGTCCTCAAAATAATCTACAACTACCTCCTTCATCTCATCATCCCCTATTAAGAATAAATTCCTAAGCGATAAACTGAAATAATAAAAAAATAAAACGCAACTAAGCTACACATATAGTGTAACTTCTTGCCGCGTTATCCCCGAAGGGGTAGCATTTGGCGAGTATAACCTATTTATTTTTACAGATAAGGGGGCCGGCCTTACGCCAACCACTTCAATTGAAGTGGGGGTTTCCCAGCTCCCGAGGGAGCTGGTACCCATTTCTTGTGAAGGCTGAGTAAACCTTGCCGGTATTTTTATTATGGGGTTTGAAATAAACACCGAAATAGGAAATCATTTCTGACACCCTCCTCGGTGGGATTCGAACCCGAGCTCACGGGGTAGAATGCAAGCACTCTACCAACTGAGCTATCGACCGGACTATGATATTGTATAAAAGTTGTAGGGTTTGTATACTCGCATTGTGAAGATTCGTAAATGAATGCTCAATGCGATCTCGCTGTGAGCGCATACGAAAGACCAGTACCTACCCTTAGTACGAGTTGCAAAACTTGAGTAAAGTAAAGTTTACGGAAAGTATTAAAGAGTGATTTTCCCCAAAATCTGCCGCTTTTTTTTTCTTACACTTTATTGTCTTAGCAAAAGAGTTAGAGCCCGTTCCCACTTGTCGGGTGTCGGATCCGTATATTAATCGGAGGTTCCAGTGGCAGAACATTATGTATGGAGCTATTCACGTTTTGCAAGTCGTACTAAGGGTACAGTCCGACTTCAAACTCGTAAATGGAAGGTCGTGGGTGCGAATGCTGGCGGAGCACAAACAGGATTATTTTCAAACATGCTGTTCACTGGGTTGTATTGAAGTTCTTAAACCTATACCAAAAAGTTCTTACAAAAACTTGGTAAAGCTTGAGAATCGGCGCTTTCTATAGCGACGACCAAGCGTGCACAGGGCTCTTGAGGTGCGATACACACAAAAACAGCGCTCACCAAATAAATTATCCTAATATTATTTATTACACTTGAAAAAAACATAGAACGGCATTAAAAAAAATAAGAAAATTACGCGCACACTTGTGCGTGCATGAGTTTTATTAGTTATTATTTTTTTCTATTTATGTGAAAATTTCTAGTTCAAAATGACCGTAAATCTAACGAATAAAATACCGGAAATACTTAAATATAATGTCGCTTTTTATGCATTTTACTATGAAAGTATTAATGTGCAAATGACATAATTATCGAAAATAATGTTCCACCAACCTCACTTATATGACGATACCTCATGATAAGGCAAGTACTTTATAAAACGCAAACACAATGCTATTTTTTTTTCATCATAGCTACACAGAATCGTGAAAAAAGAGCGTTGTTTCCTTCCACTAAAATCGAACCCACTTCCTTCCGATTAAGTGTCTAAAGCGTTAACCACAATACTGCGACAGTCCAGCCTGAGGGAATGAAGGTTAAAAGTAAGGCAATATTTGTTGTGTGCAATTCACTTGTTCTCATACAGGAGTATCTAAGGTGCAAATTGCTTAGATGATTGTCAATCTTCATTGAAGAACACAAAAAAACATTCATATTTAATTGAAATTTAGTTGCAGGAAACAATTAAATCTGTTGCAGTATAGCATTCATTTTTTATATATAATTTGAATTGCAACATGCCCCTCGGCTGGCATTTCGGTAGAGCGGCATCGTCACGAACGCGGAAATGTAACCCGCCGTGCTGTGATGCGGCGCTGCACGTGGAAAACTGCCGACAATTAAAGTAATCATCTTGGTGTCTGCCGACAGGAAAATATAGCTTGTAATTTGCGTGAAGAGACGAAAAATCTTGGGTAGCGTTTAAACGTGCTATTAATTGTTTTTCAAAAAAAATGCTAAGCAAGGTTCTCGGTTACAATGTACTCTGAATATTTGAAGTTAGGGAAATATTTTTGATGTCACCAGGCCGGGCTAAAGACAGTACGAAGCTTCATAATTTCAATTCAATATTCAGTATAGACGCAGTTTTAAGACACGATAAAGTGCACCGTATTGCATTTAGTATTTCCACTATTTTGTACACTTTTTATTTATTTCACTTAGTGATTGATTGTCTTATATCGTAAAATGTAATTGTATGTATACTGTACTCGTATGTAATTGATGATGTATAAAATGTAATTTGTCGTGTATGTTCCTTGACTTATAGGTTGGTATGCGGCTGACCACCCATGCTGTAAAAATGGTTCACTTTGCCAATGTCATCCCTTTTTTTAGGGAAGGACGGCAAGAGTTGCAGGGTGTATGTCCATTTGAGATTTGGTTTTTATGTTGTAGGTTCACATGAGGCATGTGCAAGCGCGAACTTGTACATGTCTGGTTGTGAGAATGCATGTAATGTGAATCTCCAATGTAACATATCTTTGCAACTTGGATTAGATTATTGATTGTTTGAGTTGAAACGGGAGATCATTTCTGATATATTTTGTGTGCATCGAACTCTAACACTCCGCATGGAATGGCAAGCGTTCTACCAACTGAGCTATCGACAGAACTCCTCATGTTGCAATTTAAACATTATTGATCAAATCGGGAAAACCTTTCAGTGTTTGGAATTAAAAAAAAATAAAACATATTTTCAAAATTTTCAATAAAACTTCAGAACTCACTGCTGTATTCGGCCAAAAAGCGGCTGCTTGTAGATCGAGGAGGAGATTGTCATTTTCTATACGGAGACTCACCTGAAAGGCAGAGAAACGAAATATAAAAATAACATGGAAGTAATGAAAGTACAACAAGAAAGATACAAAATGTCAATGTTTAAAGTTGCATGTTTTTAGAAGTGTTAAAAAGAATTAATATACGAGTATCATATTCAAACGTAAATACAAGTAAACTCCAAATCAAATAAAGACTTCAGGGGAAGAATAAGGAATGCCAGAAGAATAAGGAATGTCAGAAGATAATTATGAGTAAATCAAAATTTTACATCATGGATATTGCCTGTCACAAAGAACTGGAGATACCGCCATAAACTGTGATAGCGACTGTTGGTGCATTACAAATTTTGCAGAACTTTAAATACACACAGATGCCACTAGATTTTTTTTTCTTACGAACTTATTTTTGATGACATTCCTTGGTTTTCCCCTGTAGTCTTCAAATGAAAGTTTTCTATTATTTTTCTTCTTTTTCTTGATTAAGTTCTTCCGACTGCCAAACACATATTTTTTTACTCCAAGATCATCCATCTATAATCTAAGGTCAATAAAGCCTTGACTGAGGCTGACCACCCATACTTTAAAAACTGGTTCACTTGCCAATTTCATCCTTTGTTCAGGGAACGTCGGCAAGAGTTGCAGGGCTTATGTTTATTTGAAAATTTGGTATTTATGTTGTAAGTCCATTTGCGACATGTACTTATATTGCATAAGCGCAAACTGATACGTGCCAGCTTATGGGAATGGATGTAATATGAATCTTAAATCCAATATACATCTTTCCAACTTAGATTCTAGATTATAAGTTCACATCAGCTTAGTACTTGGTACTTGCACTTGTCGTTTGGATACTCGGAAGTGAAATGTTGTTTATTTTTAGTTTATTTGTACAGTAGAAATGTTATTCCTCGTGGTATTCTGAAACTGCAAGGTTGATTGCCTCTTTCGCTACGGCGAACACTATCGTTTGAGGCCGGTTCGTAGCTAACATGATGCTGTATTCACATCGGGTTAGCATTATTTTGTCGTCAGAAATTGCAGTTGGAAATACTCAGCAGTAGCATCTCGAATTTTAGGCCTTAAGTCATAATATGTTAAGATGCTCAGAATCACTTTGCATTTTTGTTTGTAAATTTAAAATCATCGAGCCCTAAACCCTCATGGCTATAATCTTGCAGTGATTTCTGAGCCTCCTTTGCTTTGTGTAAACACTTGGGAAAGTGTAGCTTCACGGGACGGCCTTCTGCCACTCGTATCTCACATAACTTTTGCATGCGAGTCCTGTGACACATCCCCGGATGGGATGGATATACAGGGCGTGGGTCAGTGGAGGGGAAACTGACCCTGAGAGAAGGTGTTGTAGTTGGAAATACGTGTAGAAATCAGTGAAAAATTAAAAGTTAAGTGAGCCATATCAGAAAAAATAACCACGAAAACTGGTAATTTAATTTACTAAATCATTTTTTTAAAGGTATTAGATCAGGGATGGAAGTCGTCTCGACTCGACGACCGTCGATAGACCTTACAGTATATATTCGAGGAAAGGACGGAATAAAACATGGCGGCATGTAAACAGCTGATCCGTATTATATGGAACAACAATCAGTTGATTGTACATTGAAGCTTTCACGGCCGGTTCTTGTTGATCCTGTAAGAAGATCACAGCGACTAGCCAACCGCTGATATTAGCCCATCGGAGCAATGGGCGAAACTGTCCGGAAAGAATCAACCAGACCACGGCTACATAGCCCGAATAAAGTGGTTGTTGTGTCCACAATCAGTTGTTTTATTCCGTCTGTCTTCAAATAGATACGGTTTGATATCTACCAACGGCCATCGAGACTTCCACCCCTGGTGATAATAAATTAACTCGGCGGGAAAAACTTTGTTTTATTTTTACATTATTAATATACCGGTCCGTAGTCTAGTGGTTAACACTTCTGACTCGTAGATGAAAGGTTGTGGGTTCGAATCCCAGCGGAGCACAAAAAATTTATACCATTTATATTTTCAAATATGCTCTTCGCTGGGAAAAAAATCATATTTCTTCACCAAAGACCGGTCACTAAAGGTCCATCCAGCCTTACACCAACTGGGTCTTGCTTGAAAATCGGCGACGACCAAGCTCGCAGAGGGCTCTTAAGTTGTGATACACACAAAAACAGTGCTCACCAAATAAAACATTCTAATATTATTATTAAGTTATTTGTGTTTTTTATGTTAAATTCTATTCTAATGATAAAGCCCATATCGATGACGTAATAAAACAATGACTTTTCCAGGAGAAATAAACAAACCCTCATTATTTCATTCCAGAAAATTGAAAAACAACAATTAACAAGAACCGCGATTATAAAAAAGCACATAAGCTCCTGTCGATCGAATAAATAAATAAAATGTGTGAAAACTTAATCACTCACTAAGAGTGCTGTTGCATATTCCATACATTTTTCTATTTACGCAATCGAGATTTTTTTTACACTCAGGTTGAAAATATGGCCAGTATCAGAATAGTAACTCCAAGTATAAAAAATCTTATACTAAACTCGACCATAGCAATTTACGAATAATGTTTAGAAACTTAAGCGCACACTAGAGGTGCTGCTTTAGTTTACATACTTTTTTTTTAAGTTTTAACATGAGCTACGAGTGCATAAATTAACTGACGAACTTGGGGAAAATAAGGCTTTTGTTTGGTTGAAGAAGAACGATTGTATTGTGTTTGAAAAGAATGAAAAAAATGGAAAACAATGAAATAATGAACAGTATTCATGAAAGGGATGATTGGAAAAATAAAAATTCAATTTTACATCAGACAACGTTCGTTTTTAATAATTAAGAAAGGTTATGACTCTGGATGAAATGAAAGAAGTATGTAAGGATCGAAAAAAATGGCAGTTGATCTGTAATGTTGGCGGCTAAGGCTAAGTTTTTTAAATTTTTGATTCTCATTTTTTATGGATAATTTGTACATTTCAATTTTATTAGATTTTGTAGGGTTTGTGTTTTCACACAGTGAAAATTCATTTTATTTAAAATAAAATTATTTTTTTTGTAAAACGTAGTTTTATTTTCACAATAATAATTTCTACCTCAAGCACTTTCGACCTTCAATGCTCAGGTAATTATCAAGAGTGATGTATGTCAAATTAAAATTATCAAGAAAAAACCATAGATCAAAATTTTATTAGTTTACTTAGTGATTGTTTTTTTTATAAAGTTAAATGTTATTAATTCGTTGTGTTCATGGTCTTCTAGGTGTGTATGAGGCTGACGACCATACCGGAAAAAAGGTTCATTTTGCGAATCTCATCCCTGTTTCATAATTTCATCCATGTTTTTTTATAAGTCCACAAGCGGCATGTGCATTCGCGAACTTATACGAGTCTGCTTATGGGAATGCATTTAATATGAATCTTAATGTTAGATATCTTTGCACTTCAGATTATATATTATAGGAGAAAAAATATATAAATTGCTGAAAGTAATGGTTCACTTTAGTCTATGTCACCCTTGTTTCAGGAAGAGTTGTTTATTTATAGATTGGTTATTTTTTAAATTAAGAATTAAAAAAAAATAATCAATCTTTAAAAATGAATTTCCACAGTTTTTCACAAATTTCTTATGATTTTTTAATTTTTTTATTTTGTAAGTACACACACATCATGTAAGAGTGCGACATTTCACGTGTGCGATTGTGGGAATGCATTTAATATTAATCTTAAATCTATACATATTTTTGCAACTCAGATTATAGATACTTGCACAGTGCACGCGCCTTCATAATTAATAAGTAGGTAGTAACATTGAAAGTACGTTATCTTTTCAAAAGATTTAAAAATTCATTGACATAGTTTAGGGGTACGAAGAAAGAGCACTTAAATTTTATAACTTTAAACGTATGTATTGTTTGACTGTAAAATGGATACAAAAAAAGTCACACAAAATAATGGTAATGAAGTCGGCACATGAATTGTGATGTAACGCGGCCGGTTTGTTAAAAAAAAAAGGTAAACATATGTTTTGATAATTGTTGCTAGAAAAAAATCAAATTTGTGAGTCTAATACACTTCAGATACTACTTGATGAATCGTTTCTTGACTAATGGTTTAGTATGAGGCTGACCCCCCATGCTGAAAAACTTGTGAAATGCGGCTGGAGTTGGTTTATTTTGTATGTACTCATACAGCATGTGCAAATGCGAACTTACATGGGCGTGCATGTGGGCTTGCATCAAATAATATGTGCCTTGAATATCAGTGTATCTTTGGAACATGGATAAAATATTACACTTGTAGGAAAACCTTCATTATTTTCAACGTTTCGGTGGCTTCGTAGCCTTAAATAAAAGTAAGAAAATTTAGAATTTCAGGGATCATTTTTTCTGCAGATTTTGCTTCTTAAGTTCAAAATCGTTAGCAGGAAATCGCGGCCTGCTTTTCTATTATCTATGGAACGTGCCGATAATGGTTTCAAGCTCATTTTAATGTACTTGCTACAATACTCTAGTACATTTATAGTCGTCTGAAGTATCCAAGTATACATTATATCGATACCTTAAGTGTAAAACGTATGAAGCAAGCATAAGTTTCACAGATAAATTCACCTTTTTTCCTATTTTCTACGAAAGAAAACACTGATAAAATGTAGTATCCACGATTTCTAAGATCAGTGAATTAGCAGCGTTTCAGTGAAGGTCGGCAAGAATTGCAGAGCTTATGTTCATTTGAGATTTGGCTTTTATGTACCTAATACGGACCTAATATCTAATCTAATCTTAGCTGCAAAGATATATATCACTTAAGATTTATATTAAATGCATTTCCACAAGCAGACATGTATAATTTCGCGCCAACACATGCCGCATGTGGACCTACAATACAAAAACCCACAACAAAAAATACGTGTCTGTAAATGGGAATTCATGTAAAATTAATCTATAATCTATAATCTAAGTTGCAAGGATATATTCATTCAAAGCTCTCAGATGTATGCCCACAAACAAACACGTGTAGTTCGCGCTTACAAATGCTGATTGTGTACTTACAAATAAAATTCAAACCTCAAATGACATAAGCCCCACAACTTTTGCCGACCTTCCCTGAAACAGGGGTGACACTGGCAAAAATGAATCATAAATGTAATATATGTTTGCAACTTAGATTGAAGAGAACACAAAAAATAACGCATGAATTCTCTCAAATATTTATTTTGCTAGGTTGTAACATTCTTACAATAACTGGGTCTTGCTTGAGAATTGAAGCATTCTGGAGTTACGAACAAGCTTGCAAAGAGCTCTTGAGAAAAGCAAAAACAGCACTCGCCAAACAAATCACATTTCTAGAAACCTGACGATTAATTAATTAATTATTGATGATTAATTTAAACGTACCTACGTACTACGTTATGTCATCTCTAAATATGTGACAAAGTGACAGGAAAAACATCTTATGGAAATTACTGACGTTGAAAGTGCATTACGATGAAAAATAAATCAATTTTATTACAAGGATAAATTTTAGATTTTCCTCACAAATAATAAGAATTAAAATTTTATGATGAATTATTTGGTGAGCACTGTTTTCTGTGTGAATCACACCTCAAGAGCCCTCTCATCGCTATAGAAAGCGCCAATTCTCAAGAAAATTACAATTGATGTAAAGCTGGCTGGACCTTTAGTGACCGATCTTTCGTAAAAGTATTTGAATTTTTACATCCAGCAAAGAGCATATTTGAAAATAAAATTGGTGTATTTTTTATGCTCCGCCGGAATTTGAACCCACAAACTGTCATTTACGAGTCTGAAGCGGTTATCCCTAGACTACGGACTAAATTAAAAGTTAGAATAAATGCGCGCACCAGAATTTCACAGAGCAGTTTTTTTTAATCACTGAAA
This sequence comes from Agapetus fuscipes, assembly GCA_951799405.1. NCBI lineage: Eukaryota > Metazoa > Arthropoda > Insecta > Trichoptera > Glossosomatidae > Agapetus > Agapetus fuscipes. The sequence continues at coordinate 11,302,120 of OX637357.1, read as the reverse complement.
GCATATTTGAGTTTTGCACGCAAATACACAGAGACTGGGAAACCTTTCACATTCGCTTTTCAGTAATGAAAATATAAGAAAAGATGCCTCCCAGTACCTTTTCGTGTAAAAGGAAGGACTCAAAAATAGGAAGATAAAAAATATATTTATAATCTAAGTTCCAACGAATTGGTTTTTAATTCTTTCGCGTTATACCATGTTTTTTCGCAGCTTTTTTTTTATCTGACGTCGTTTTGCTTTCAAGAGCAGAAAGCATTCTCAAGTAAAATGAAGCACAGTCAAAATACTGCAGCCCTTCAAATTAATTCAGTGGGCAGATTTTATTATATTCACTTTAAATTATATTCTTGAAGACATGTTTTTGTTAAACAAGCGAAAATACTTTTGTCAAGTGAATTAATTTAGATTTTCATAAAATTTTAAATTAACTTATTTTTATACTAATTTCATTATATTTAATTTATTTTTATTATTAAAATAAACATTTTAATAATTTTATTGATATATTTTTTTTATGAAGCTCAAGCTCCCACAGACCACGGCAACAGATCCCGGAAAACATCACTCCAGCATCATCAGCCGGCCGTGTAAGCCTACGTAAGTCTACGCTGCTTTGATAATCAGACTTGAGAATGCTTTCTGCTCGAGAGTTAACATATAGGTGAAAACAAACAAAAATAAATTCCGTGTTTTGATATATTCATCTTATTTTCGAGAAAACCCTTGATTGCCACCGTTTGTTTGCTCCATTTAATTAATGAAGTGGAAACAATGAAAATCAAGAATTCTGTTTTTGAACAACGAATTTGTGTTTCACAGGACTGGCTGACAGCTAAAAGTCGTATAATACTTCTGTGTTTCAGTTTCCAGTTACATATATACGTCAATGATCACTTGTTTCACCAAAAAATATAAATCAGGTCCGCTTATGAATTGACATAGACACAATTGTGACATCACACGGCTGGGTTTCTGGCAAACAGGCAAACAAATATTTCCTCACTGGTCACCGAGAAGCGAAGTTCTTTACAAGTGTGACGTTTGTCCGCCTAGAAAAAAGTTTTAAAATGAAATTGTTCTTAATCTATTTTTGGAACGAATGGTCCGTTAACTTTTGGGTCTCGCCTTTTATGGAAAAGGCCTTAAAGGGAACAAGAATGCTCATGAAATATTGCAACAGGCTTTGAAAGCACAAAAAAGTAAATACCCCACGACGCCGAGCTTTGGCGGATTTGCAAAGATAACGTTTTTTTTTTGCCGGCAAAGATCACGATTGCGAAAACGTGAAGAAAAAATGAGGAAAGCAGTTTCTATGATTACTTCGGACGCCTTTTATGATTTGCGTCCCGGTTTCAGATATTTATTTAAGGCATTTTTTTTATTACTAGTCTGTTTTTATGTGATTACTTGTCCGGTCGATAGCTCAGTTGGCAGAGTGCTTGCATTCCATGTCGAGGAATTTGAAAGAGGATGTGAAAGTTAAGGTACAAAAGAATGTGATGAGATGGTTTGGGCATGTGGAAAGAATGAATGATGATAGACTGACAAAGTATGTATACAAAGAAAGTGTGATAGGAAAAAGAGGGAAGGGAGACCGAGAAAAGTATGAAGTGATCAGATTGAGGAGATTGTGAAAGAATGGGATATACAAAGTGAGCGTAAAAGAAGAAAATGCATGAAAAAGGCGATGGATATGAATGAATTGAAAGAGGTGTGTAAGGATAGGAAATAATGGAGGCAGCTCTGCAGAGGCTCTGGCCACCCCTATTGGAATGGCGACAGAGTTACAGTTACAGTTACAGAGCTCAGGTTCGAATCCCACCGAGGGTTTTAGAAATGATTTCCCGTTTCTGTGTTTATTTCAAACCCCAAAATCAAATATCAGCAAGGTTCAATCAGCCGTCACAAGAAAAGAGTACCAGCCTCCTCGAGAGCTGGGAAACCCCCACTTCAACTGAAGTGGGGGTTTCCCAGCTCCCCAGTTTCCGTAATCATAATGTTTCACTTGCCATATGCAACTCCTTCAGGGAGAATGCGGCTAGAAGTCATACTGCATGTGTAGCTTAGTCACGTACAAATATGGATGCTGAGATTTTTGGATCACTCTTCTAACCCATCACGACATATATTTATGTGTGTATATTTTTTACTCCAGGGATTCCACAATCACATAGAGTACATGTGACTGGTGCAACCCACCCCAGGCTAGCCTGGGTGAGCCCAAACGCTGCGCCAAACTGACGAGCGCCCACAGGGGAAATAAAATATGAAAAATGCATCCCGGCGAGATGGAGAGAACCTCTTCGAGCCTCGAGGAGAACGGGAAAATCCAATTCGCAACACAATGAACGGATTTCATGTTGAAAAGGACATTTCTCATGAAAGTATTGCACTTTTAAAGTGTATTCATAGATGTCTTCATAATTTGTTCAAACAAAACCACGAATACCCTGTTTCGAGCCGCAGCATCCAAGGTAAAAATAGCCATGATGATTGCCGATTTTTGATAGAAAAAGCGCTAAAAGAAGAAGAATTGATGTGCCATCATTTCTTTAAAAAACTAACATGACTTAAAGACAGATTTAGACTAAGGAAGTAATGAAAGAAGTGTGCAAGGACCAATAAAAATGGTGGTTGATTAGCAATGTTGGCTAAGGTTTTTAAATTAAAATGGTTTCTTGGAATTATTATCGTGCTGCATTTAAAATTATATAATATATATGTCTCTAATCTAAGTTACAAAGGTATAGCTTCGCGCTTACACATGCCGCTTGTGGACTTACACTTTACAGCATAAAAAACCCAACCTCAAATGAACATAATCCCTGCAACTCTTGCCGATCTTCCATAAGATAGGGGTGATATTGGCAAAGTGAACCGTTTCTTACAGAATAAGTGGTCAGCCTCATACTAACCTATAAGCCAAGGAACGCATACAATTAATTACATTTAACAGGAAATTGAGCCCATTACCTTGTGACTAAGAAGCCGAAGCGTTAACCAGTAGACTAAAAACCAATGGATAATTTAAATAAAATAATAACACTTCATAGAGGGAATGTACGAATTTACGCTTACATGGTTCACAATTCTCTATGATTCTCTTTTCAGTTTTCATTTCAGGTAGTATGAAAATTTTGACGAAAAATTTATGGAAACTAAAACACTCACAAGAGGCCCTGCGTCAGTTTCCATATATATTTTTATTTAAACGCAATGGTTGAGTTCTAAGCTAAAAGTATGAAGTATTTATTTATTTTATTTAAGAAGAAGAATAAACGGCTATATAGCCTTTTACAACATTGCGATAAATATAAATATGTAGGTACATAAGTAGGTACTGTATCTATAGGTATAAAACTAATATCTTAAAATATAACACAAATAAATGACACTTAAATAATATACAAAGATGTAAATATACGATGGTTATAAAGTAATAGAACTAACAATTTGAAAAATAATAACAATAAACTTTAAAAATAATAATGCAAAAACCATAAACCAGTGTAAGCAAATTGTTGTATACAAAAATTGTTGTAATAAACAACAAATCTTCATTATTTGATCAGGGTTGTCACAAACATAATATACTAAATCAGGTGTAAAATTTGCTAAAATTAATAGAATAAACAAAAGATCATTTAAAATTTCAAGGATTTTTTTATAAAAAAATTTCATACAATGCAATACAACATACAATTTACAATGTGTTGTGCAAAGAAAGAAAGAAGATGTGAAACTAAAGGTACAAAAAAATGTGTTGAGATGGCTTGGGCCTGTGGAAAGAATGGATGATGAAAGACCGACAAAATGCGGATACCTACATAGTTAATATGAAAGGAAACAGAGGATGGGAAGACCGAGGAAAACATGGCTTGATCACATTGGCGCAATTTTGATAGAATGGGATATACAAAGTGAATGTAAACGAAGGAAATATATGAAAAAGGTGATGGATATGAACGAACTGAAGGAGGTATGCAAGGATGGGAAAAAAAAATGTAGGGTACTCGGCAGAGGCTCTGGTCACCCCTAGCGGAATTGTGACTGAGTTACAGTTACAGTTACACAAAGTAAGCTTTACCAAAAAAAAAGAACTGTCATACAAATTATAATGTACCTACATTAGCCGATCTGAAAACGTTGCCCTGTGAATTTGATTGATTATAAAAGAAGCGGATACTATGAAATAAAATTATTAGTCCAGTCCGCGCGGTGTACCTATACACAAAAGATTTTTTTGAATTGCAAGTATGGCTCGATTCCAATATATTATGGTAATATTCATGCACGACAGATTGCATTCTGCCAGGCGTAAGAACTGTTCCTACTCACATACGTGAAAATCTTTTCAAAATTCTCTTAAAGCAAGATTATTTTTTGTTACCTTTTTACATGGGTTCTCTTATAACTAAACTGCAATAATTTATTTTAACAGAATTTATTTTACATGGTATGGTTGAAATGCAGCTGACTACCCATGCTGTAAAAATGGTGCACTTTTCCAATATCACCCCTGTTTCAGGGAAGGACGGCAAGAGTTGCAGGGTGTATGTCCATTTGAGATTTGGTTTTTATTTTGTAGGTTAACATGCGGCATGCGCAAGCGCGAACTTGTACGTGTCTGCTTGTGAGAATGCATATAATGTGAATCTCCAATGTAACATATCTTTGCAACTTAGATTAGATTAGATTAGATGCGTCATGAATAATAAATAAATAATTCATGCAAAAAAACAGTGATTAATTGTTATTTCAATACTTTGGTGCAAGAATTAATTTTGTACAAAATGAGTTTTCCCTATGTGGTATGCCGGAAAAACTTTCAGAATATTCAACCAACCTTTCCCCACTCAAAGTCATCTTTTATGTCGTCACGTAAACAAATGAGTAGGCCTTATACATTGATAGGAGGTGTCGACATTTCCTTTTAAAGTATGACTAGTGAACAACAAACCGACACCTACTTTCATGACGGTATTTTAGGCCGGTGACAGATTTTCAAAGGGCATTTGTGGCTTTCAACTTTTACCAGCAAGTCTGCCGATAAAAAAAACATGGCTAAGTGAAAAATAAGCGAAGGAGCGTCATACTCACGCCACGAGGTTGATTTGAAAAAGGCACTAAGTTTCATAGTGGTCTATAATCTAAGTTGCAAAGATATATATAAACATAAAAAAAAATTAAATGTATTCCCACAAACCGGCACGTGTAGGTTCGCGTTTACAAATGCTGCATGTGTACTGCCAAATTAAAATCCAAGCCTCAAATGAACATAAGCCCTGCAACTTTTGACAACCTTGCCTGAAAATGAGGTGACATTGTAAAAGCGATTTTTTTACAGTATGTGTGGTCAAGCTCATGCCAACCTATAAAGCAAGATCAGACTGAGAAAAAAAGAAAAACGCATTTGAGAGTATTTTTTTTTCTAGGAATCCTATGCGGGAAACTCTCTGTATTTTAGAGAATTTGAGGGTTTATGACAATTGTTGTAGTGCCGCAGAGTGGGTGTTGTTGATGTGGTGGTTGATGCTATGTTCTTTTGTATCAGGGTTGTTTTCTGCTCATTGTTGTGTTGTGTTGCATTTGCCGATCGATAGCTCAGTTGGTAGAGTGATTGCATTCCATGCTAGAGCTCGGGTTCAAATCTCACCGAGGGTACCAGAAATGATTTCCCGTTCCGGTGTTTATTTCAAACCAAAAATCAAATGCCGGCAAGGTATACTCAACCTTCATAAGAAATGAGTACCAGCCGAAAGTCATACTGAGGGAAATGCTCACTTAAACTGAAGTAGCTGGCCCCCTTACCTGTACAAATAAATAGGTTCTACCCGTCACACGCGAAACGCTTTCGGGGATAACGCGGCAAGAAGTTACATTATACGGGTAACTTAGTTGCTTTTGCGTTGCGCATATTTTGGTACTTAGTGCCTTCTTCAAATCAACCCTTGAAGTGGAGGAAGGCATAAATGGGAGGTAGGGATGAGGCGGGCTACCACTATTTTGATATTCACTCCCCCATCTCAGATTCGATAAATTTTTCGTGTTACGCAAAGTGGTCGGAAACCCTTTTTTTGTTCAGTTTCTTTCTCCCGCCAAAAGTTAGGTTCTCTTTGCGACCTTAATAAATGACACACTCTGTGATTTCTTTCCCAACTTTTACAACAAATGTTCCTTCGCGAATATTCCGACATCTTCTCGTTTTTGGTGTTTGCCTTTGGTTGGACTCTTCGTTGGATAGCTCAGTTGGTAGAATGCTTGCATTCCATGCCGAGAGCTCGGCTCCGAATCCCACCGAGGTTGTCAGAAATGATTTTCCGTTTAAAAAAGTTGCAGGGTTTATGCTCATAGAACGAACACATGCAGCGTGGATAAATGCGAAATTACACGTGTCTGTTTGTAGGCATGCATTAATTATGAATTCCTCATATCAACCCATCTATAATCACAGTTACAGTTTTTTTTTTTAAGAAATCTTGTGCGGGATTCTAGAGACTCTAGGGGTCTATGACACTTGGTGTAGTGCCGCAGAGGTGCAGAGAGTTTTGACAATTAAGGCTCATATCTAATGTACGCATACAAGCAGGAACATGTATGTTAGCGCTTACACATGCTGCATGTATACTACACAAAATAAACGAAACCTCACATGCACAAAAAATTTCTAAAAGTTTTTACAGCATGGTGGGTCGCCCTCATACCAACCTATTGGTAAATGAAAAAAAGAAAAATGGGCATGTGTTACGTTCGGAAAAAGAATTACCTTAAATTACGTTTGTTTTTACAAATTGATAGTATAATTGCCTCTGTGTATTGTTCGCTCCTGATGTGAGCAGTGACGTGCACGTTTGAAAATAAACTGAATAGCCAAACACTCTTAAACAAATTACCGTCTGTTGGTCATCGCATTAGGAACAGTTCTGCCACATTGCGATGGTAAAAGTTTATGGAATTTTCCAGAATTATAGAGTTCATTCATAAACTTGTTTGAATGGGCCTATATACATATCTATAATAATATATAACCTATAATAATAATATTAGGATGATTTATTTGGTGAGCGCTGTTTTTGTGTGTATCACACCTCAAGAGCCCTCTGCGAGCTTGGTCGTCGCTGTAGAAAGCGCCAATTCTCAAGCAAGACCCAGTTGTTGTAAGTTTGGATGGACCTTTCAGTGATAGGTCTTTGGTAAAGGTTTATGAATTTTTCCACTCAGCGAAGAGCACATTCGAAAAAAAATGGTATATTTTTTGTGCTCCGCCGGGATCCGAATCCACAACCTTCCATTTACAAGTTCAAAGTGTTGCCACTGGACTACGGACCGGTCCAAGATGCCAACGACACGCGGTGTACCTGAGCGGTAACCCATCCAAGTACTATCCGCACTCAATGTTGCTTAACTTCGGTGATCTATGGGAACCGGTGCTTTCAACATGGTAAAGTCGTTGACAAAATGTTGTTCAGATGTATTAACAATTAAAATTCATATTAAATGAATGCCCACAAACAGACTCATGCAAGTTTAATCAGGAAATCCGTCGGATATTTAACACATTTTCGTTTTACACAATCGAGGTGAGATTTACGCAATCGAGGTGAGATTTACGCAATCGAGGTGAGATTTACGCAATCGAGGTGAGATTTACGCAATAGAGGTGAGATTTACGCAATAGAGGTGAGATTTACGCAATAGAGGTGAGATTTACGCAATCGAGGTAAGATTTACGCAGCGTTTTCTACTCGGGGCACTGAAATAAAATTACCCTACGTCATCAATTTTAAAATGAAATTGTTCAGTTTAACAAGGGCCACCTAAAAATATGTATTTTTAACTCTTGCACTAATTGGTGGGATTATTGGAATGCGTAAAATTGAATTTAAAACAATGTTAGCCCCGTAGCGAGCATTAGCAAGGGGTTGAAAGCGGTGAGCGCCCTTAAATATTGCATAAGGGAGAACTGCTAGGATTAAGGGGTGTCTCTGTATTTAAAACAATAATGGATATTTTTTAAGAGCTATTAAACAGAAAAAAAAATTCAACCTTTTTGAGGGTAGTCACGTAAAAACAAAAGGAGAATTTGCAATTCAATTGGATATCTTAATATTTTTTTATCGTGTAGATATTGCTGACTGTGTAACTGTAACTAAGCTGCACTTGTAGAGCAACTTGTGCGCATGTGGTGGCGGTACCAATTTACTTTCAAAGCTTATGGGGCCGGCCTTACGCCAACCATTTCATTTGAGGGGGATGTTTTTCAGTTGCCTAAAGGGTTGGTTCTTTTTTTAGTAAAGGCTGAGAATAAAAACACCGAAACGGGATATCATTTCAGACGCTATCGGTGGGGATCAAACCCTAGTTCTTTGTCCTGGGACGAAAGCATTCTACCAACTGAGCTTTCGACAGGACTCAAGGAACTAAATACAGCATTTTTTTAAGTCAACAAACAAATATTAGCACATAATTATACAGGTTTACCCAATTTGACCTTGTCACATTCAAAACCAACATCAATCGCCACTTCATTTTAGTGTCTCAAAACAAAGCCATCGCAACACACAACACAACACTACGCAGCTAACAGCCCTGCTTTAAAGTAGCAGGACATAAAACGCAACATCACCAACACCTCTGCGGCATCACAACATGTGTCATAGACCTCTAGAGTCTCTGAAATATAGGGAGTCTCCCGCACAGAATTCTCTAAAAAAGGGGATTGTAAATATGACGTCACGATGCCGAAGCAAGCCTTAACATTTTCATTTGTTAATTATAAACTGAATAACAAATTAACCTTTTGGCGGGAAGCTCATTACGAATTAAACTCAATCTCTCGGATAACTGAATCTCCGCGCTGCCGGATACAATCATATCCGGATAAACGGAGAGACGGATTACCAAATAGCTGGATAGCAGAATATTTTGTTCGACAGAAGAAATAGTGGATAACTAGATTCCAGGATACACTAATCGATATATAACCAAATAGCTGGATAGCTGGATATCTGGTTAGATAGACGAATAATAAGGATAACCAGATTCCAGGATAAACGAATAAACGGATTGCTAAATAGCTGTATAACTGAATATCTTTTTCGATAGACCAATAATTGCATTAATGGATTCAAGGATGATCGAATGGTAAGAGTTACTGGATAATAAATTAATCGGATTTAACTAATATATGTACAAGTTACTAAATGTCAAAAGACCAATACACAACTAAGAGGCTGAATAACCAAAAAACTATGGCACCGAGTTGCTACCTAACTGCTATTGGTGATTGACTGAATATCCTGGATTATTAAATAGTTGGGGAAATAAATATTGTATCGATAACCGAAAAAGTGAATGATTGAATAGTTAGTTAGCCAGATAAATAACTAAATGCATAGTTGGATATTCAGACAAATTAATAGAGAGATAATTAATTATTTAAATAACCAAATAGCTGAATAACCGAATACATACTGCAATACCCAAATACATGAATACAACGTATGTATACAATGTATAATCTAAGTTGCAAAGATTTTATTAACAATCATGATTCATACTGAATGTATGACAACAAGCAGACACGCGTTAGTTGGCGCTTACACATTTCACATGTGTAGTAACAAAATATAAACACAGGAAATGAACATCTGGCCAGAAATTCTTGCCGACCTTCCTTGAAACAGGGATGACATTGACAAAGTGAATCATTTTAATAGAGTGGGTGGTCAGCCGCATACCAACCTATAAGCCAAGGAATTCAATAACTTAATGGTTAAAAATGGGCAAATAAATGAAAACGCGAATAACTGAATAGCTTGATAGTTAAATATTCGTTAAGCTAAATAGGCTGTTAACCAAAAAGCTGGATAAGCGAATAATATGACAACCGATAACCGAAACTTGATAGTTGAATATTCGTAGAGATTAAAATTTTGTTAACCAAATACCTGGATAACCGAATAGTTGAATAGTTAAAAAGCCGGGAAATACCGGCTGCACCTGCGATGCGATTAACCTCATAAATATGCAATTTTCCTAATTGCAACTGATTCATATTTCCGCGTAAATCTGCAGGAAGCTCCATCCTTTTCAGACCGACGATGCGCCGTCCAAAGACAAAGTTAGCGCATTGCAAATTCATACAGATTACCTACCTGTCTGTGTGACCCGTCTGCAGTCTAGTGGTATAACACTTTGGACTAATGATTGGAAGTTAGTGGGCGCGAATCCCGCCAGAGCACGAAAAAAGATTTAATTTTTCAAATTTACACTTCGCTTGGTTAAAAAATAAACAAAGACCGGTCATAGGTCCATTCAGCATTACACCAACTGGGTCTTGCTTGAGAATTCGTCTCCTTAGTGTTTTTTTTGTCTTATGTCCATCAGAGGTAATTTCACTTGAGCAATGTTTGCATGTGTACTGGACCAATGCGTCTTATGAAAACTGGAAATTGATTTTCAAAATATTTAAAACAACTCTCACATTATCGTGTTTTTCTCTTGGCTCAGATTGTGTAAAATGTGATTTTTAAGAGACGTTCATCGAAAGGCCATCTTTGAATAAAATGATAGATAAGCCAAACAAGCACTGGGGTCACGATTAATTAGCCTTGTTCATCCAGATGTGATAATTTAGAGCTTACTTAGGAAATTTCAAGAGGACACATCTTTAAATGACGTATCTAAGCAAATCGCAAGTAGGTACTTGAGGTGAAATAAATGATCAATTTGTGAAAATTAAACTCTTTGTTTTAAAAAAATATTTATACTTTGTTAAGTTTTAAGCTTAAAATACTGGAAAAATTAAAGAAAATGTTAGGCTTATATGAGTCGTATAAATGCAAACGCCGTCAACTCCTTACGCGATCTAATCTAATCTAAGTTGCAAAGATATGTTACATTGGAGATTCACAATTAATGCATTCTCACAACCAGACACGTACAAGTTCGCGCTTGCACACGCGATGATTTTGAGAAAAATAAACTTGTAAACTTGTAAAACGAAAACACCAGTTGGAGATGACGGCGTTTGCACGAAATCATACTCTTTCAATTAAAATTACGAAGGATTAAGTGAGGTTTACATTATATCGCACACAGAAAATGATTTGTTACACTGCGCAGAATCAAATTCAACCATTATCTCAAAAATCATAAATTTTGGAGATGAAGGCGTTTGCAGTTATACTACTCATCTACAGTATGAGTATAGGGAAAATATATATTTAACGCCAATGCTACCACTTTAAAGATAAGACGGTAAGAGCATGCTTACGAAACCAGCATTTTAATTTATCTACTTTATACTTTGAATATTCACTTCTCTCTAGGACAGTTGTTTCTAGGTCAGCTGTGTTCCAAGTGATGTATAACTAGTATGTGTACAGACAAAGATAGCGTGCAAGCTGGTTAGGACATTTGGTAAGTGATCAGTTGCCTCACTCACTTACGTCGGTATCCAGCTTTGTTTGAAGTATTCGCATAGCTATTTGATCTTACAGAAAACAACTGAAATGGTAAGCGTAAGGCCGACCCCTTTACCTGAAATTAAATAGGTTAATTCACTGCATGTGATACCTTCGGGGAGAACGCAGCAAGAATTTACACTATATGTGTAGCTTAGTTTCATCCTGTAGTCCGGTCAATATCCCAGTAAAAAGGAATAGAGACTCGACTCTAGAGGACAATTATTTCACTTAAAAAACGCATCTAAGTTAAACATTTAGAAGAAATTCTTACAGCGTCGTAGCAGAAGGGGTTGAGCGTGTGGCACTTGTTTATTTTCACAGGCAAGGAAACAGGCATTACGCCAGCCACATCACTTGAGGTGGGAGTTTAACAGCTCCCCGGGGGGTTGGTTTCATTTCTTGTGAAGGCTGAGTAAGCTTTGCAATAATTTTAATTTTGGCTTTGATTAAAACACTGGAAAGAAATTAACATAGAAACACAAATGACATTCAGAAGCATTCTATAAGCGAGCAGTTTGGCAAAGGAGTGAGTCGTGAAAACAAGTTCTCATGGTTGGGAAGAATGTGAATCGTTCTGCGAGTAGCCCCTTTTTGAATGATTTATATTTTGATGATCTATATTTTTGTGTGAATCACACCTAAACAGCCTTCTGCGAACTTGGTCGTCGCTTTATAAAGCACCAATTTTCAAGCAAGATCCAGTTGCTGTAAAGGCGTTTGGTGACCGGTCATTGGTACAAATATATGAATTTTTCCACCCAGTGAAGAGCATATTTGAAAATATAATCATTGTATATTTTTTTGTACACTCCCGGGATTCGAGCCCACGGCTTTTCATTTACGAGTCCGAATCGCTAACCACGGATCCTAACCATATGGAAAAAAAAAATCATCATCATCATCATCATTTGTGCACTGTCCCCGTGTGAACGTCATGTAAGAGAGAGGATTAGGTATATCTACTTAATGTACTCTTCGTCATAATATTATTACGCTAAGTCAATGAACTGTTAAAACGCTGTCCCGCTCTGTTGTACGGCGGTGTCTCTGTCGCACACGCAGGTAAATCCAGTATACGATTTACCTGTTTTACGAACCAAAAGGCCAGTGATGGCCAAATCAATACAACATCAACAGAACGCAGACTTTGTTGCTACAAAATCAAATTTCTCCGCTTTTGAGCGATTTTGCGCTTCGTTTTGCCAAGCTGCATCCGCAGCGGATGCACAGTAATCCTGTCCTTAGACTTTTATTATTATTTTGTTTTATGTATATCATTCGTCACGCTACTCGTGATCTAGCAACAATCCCACAAGGAGTGCCACCCGATGTATGCTATAAGCTTCAGTAACATCGAACCATTTACTTTTAGAGTCATGGGCACGCCTCTGACCTAGAGGTTTTTGTTTTGTCGTGCCGTTGCTCTTACTTCACGGGAAGGCCTTCCGCCACTTGAGAAAATATATAGCTTTGTATGAGCGTCCATGTGCTGTGGGTCCTTCTGACAGGACGGGTACGAGGAGGTTTTGAGCATACAACCATTTCAAATTGAATTTTTAATAACCATAAAAAATAATATTATTTCAATTTGATTATACTTAGTAACAAAAATACGTACAAGTATGTATATTTTACATGAAAAAATATGTGACTTCACACAGCCAGGTAAAATACAGTGAAGGCTAACTGCAATATTGGTTCCTTAGCTTACAGATTAGTATTGATTGGATGGATTAGATTAGATTGGACCCTGGTTAACGCTTTTGTGATGTCTCGGGTTGACTATTGCTCAACGCTGTATATAGGTCAGCCGAAAAAACAGTTCAGCCGACTACAATCTGTGCTGAACTCTGTAGCAAGACTCATATTTGGGATGTCCAAATTTAATCATATTACTCCATTGCTGAAAGAACTGCATTGGCTTCGTTTTCCGGAGAGGGTGGTCTACCGTGTTTGTTTGATGGTTTACAAAGCTGTCAATGGTACGGCTCCTTCATACCTGTCTGACATGTTCTCACCTATTGAGATAGATTTGAGACGCCAAACTCTCAGATCTGCAGGGTGTGGGGTGGTTGACTTAGTCCAGCCGTCACGTCAGACACGCACTAATTTTGGGGACCGTGGTTTCCGGTTTGCGGGCCCAATGGAGTGGAACAGACTACCACCTAATGTGAGGAAGGCAGAAACTGTTGGTGTCTTTAAAGGAGCACTAAAGACGCATCTTTACAAAAAATCTTATCCGTGATTTGAGAGGGCCCTTGAGGTGTGACACACACAAAAACGGCGCTCTTCAATTATGTGTACCTTATAAATAAATTATCCTTGTATATATATATATATATGAGGCTGACAACCCATTCTCAGGTCACTCCTGCTTCAGGGAAAAACGGCATTCGTTGATACAGAACCATTGATTTCATTTTCACAGTTAATATATAATCAAAGTTAACCCTCAAAGCTCATTTCAAATGCATGCTCACAAAAAGACACGCGTAAGTTTGCGCTTACAAATGCTGTATTTATCATATTTTATTTTTAAGTTAAATTAAAATATGACTCGTACAGAATCAAAGGCATCAATCTACGATTTTTAATCTAAATAAGATAGCTGTATTCAAACACAAGAAATTAACATCTTATAAAAATATTAACAATTACCATTATAAGTAAATAATTTATTATGTAATATATTTTTTTTTTTTTTTTTAAGAAATCCTGTGCGGGAGACTCCCTAGATTCTAAAGACTCTAGGGGTCTATGACACTTGTTGTAGTGCCGCAGAGGTGTACGAGCTTGGTCGTCGCTACAAAGCGCCAATACTCAAGCAAGACCCAGTTGCTGTAAGGTTGGATGGACCCTTGGTGACCGGTCATTGGTAAAGGCTTATGAATTCTTCAACCCAGCGATGAGCACATGCGAAATATTAATGGTATTTTTGTGTGCTCCGCCGGGATCCGAATCCACAACCTTCCATTTACGAGTCCGAAGTGTTGCCACTACGGCCTACGGACCGGTCCGAGTATATATTAATTATAATTAATATTAATAATTATATTACCAATATTAATAATAAGTATAATTGTTATCATTTCTATTCGTGATATCTTACTTTGAAAAAACCCTATATCTTCGTATTTTATTCTACACAACTTATGGGATTTCTTTTTTTTTAATTTCTTTTAATCCATAGAGGAAAATGCATTGATTTTCAAAACAGCAGGATTTTTTTCGTCTAGGCCCAAGTTTCACTATCACTGACATCTCGTTGAATATCACTGTACATATATAATACTACCGTATACGTTTCAAGTTAACAAAAATACAGTTATATCACAGTCGCACGGAACCAAACTCGGCAATCTAGCATATTCTAAAATTTTAATATCAGTATAGAATCATAGGAAATGATTTCCTGATTATTTCTATACATTTGAGTCGCTTTTTTAAAAACCCTACATTGCCACTATTGGTTTTGTGCGTTTCATATTGAGAGACCACAAAAGGACAAAATTGGTTCCTTTGTGCATCAGTAACCTACGACAACTGACACCCACTTGCCGACCTTTTTTTGTAAATAAGCTGCACATATAGTGTAGCTTCTTGCCGCGCTTTCCACAAAAGAGTGTGGCGAGTGGAACTTAAGGAAGCAGGCTTAACGCAATCCGCTTAAATTATTGAAAAGGGGTAAATGTCAACATATCATTGCAACTTATCTAATCTAATTAAATATAAGTTGCAAATACATATTAACATTTAAAGTTCATATTATATGCATGCCCACAAACAGACACGTGTAAGTTCTTGCTTGCAAATGCTGCATGTGTACTTACAATTCAAATATCAAACCTCAAATGAACATAAGCCCAGCAAATTTTATCCGTCCTTCCCAGGGATGACATTGACAAAGTGAACCGTTTTTTACAGCATGGGTGGTCAACGTCATAGCAACTTATAAGTCAAGGGATATAAACTTAGATATTAGAAAATAAAGCTATTTTTTGTTTAACGTAGTTTATTTTCACAATAATATTTAATATCTCGAGTACTTTCGACCTTCAATATTCAGGCCATTATCAAGAGTGATGTATAAAAAAATAAAATTATTAAGAACAAACCATAGATCAAAATTATATAAATTCAAATAAATAGGTAGGTATAGGAACAATAAATATGAACTTAATTAAAATTAAATACAACAGTCAAAAATTAAAAGAAAGAAAACATAAAATAATATATAATAATTACAATAAATTAATTCAAATAAATTAATTAAAGTAATTATTATATATTATTTTATGTTTTCTTTCTTTTAATTTTTGACTGTTGTATTTAATTTTAATTAAGTTCATATTTATTGTACCTATACCTACCTATTTATTTGAATTTATATAATTTTGATCTATGGTTTGTTCTTAATAATTTTAATTTTTTATACATCACTCTTGATAATGGCCTGAATATTGAAGGTCGAAAGTACTCGAGATATTAAATATTATTGTGAAAATAAACTACGTTAAACAAAAAATTGCTTTATTTTAAAAAAAATGAATTTTCACTGTGAGAATACACAAACCCTACAAAATCTATTAGATATTAGAGTTTATATTATTATAAACCTTGACTTATAGGTTGGTATGAGGCTGACCACCCATACTGTAAATAAAATTTCACTTTGCCAATGTCATCCATGTTTCAGGGAAGGTCGGCAAGAGTTGTAGGGTGTATGTTAATTTGAGATTTGTGTTCTTATGTTGTACGTCCACATGCGGCATGCTCAAGCGCGAACTTACACGTGTCTGTTTGTGGGCATGCATTTGATTATTATATGCAACTTAGATTATTATAGATTATAGTACAGATTCGTCATATCTAAAACAAAGAGTCATCCAACTAATAAAAAATGCATGCATTTAAAATAAGTAGGTGTCGTTTTATTTACGACTCAGCATTCATCCATTGTTCAGGTCTAGGAAAAGTGTTGTGTATACCATCCGACGCGAAGTTGCGCAATGATTTTTACATTTGTGGGCTCGAGTCCCACACCGGCAAGGTTCAATTACCCGTCTTGCCTTTCGTAAACATGCTCAGGTATTTATAATGTGTGTGTAATGGCTTACCCGCTTGAATAGAGTGTACGGGCAGTGAGGATGAACCATTGGTTTAGTGGGCGACAGTGCCACAAGGCTTCTAGGAATTTCCTGGAGAGACCACACCACAAATGAAGAGGTTCTCCAAAGAATTGAAGGAGGAAGGCACCTGCTCAGGACTTTGTCCGAAAGGCGTGCAAGATGGATCGGCCATGTAATGCGACAAGAAGGTCTCTTGCATGCCATAATGGAGGGGATGACCGAGGGGACCAACTCTAGGGGACGACCACGCCAAGAGTACCTGGAGGACCTGCTGGTGGACGTGCGCTGCTCAACATATGCAGACCTAAAAAGAGCCGCACAAGACAGGGAGGAATGGAGAACAAGAGTAAAAGATATTGCTGCAAACCAATCCTTGGATTGAAACAGGAGAAGAAGAAGTGCCACACGGTCTATTTAAAACGATTCTCGAATTTGCCAATTTGAATATCCAGAGTCATAATAAAAGGATAGCTTGTATGACTCTGGATGAAATGAAAGAAGTATGTAAGGACAGAAAGAAATGGCGGTTGATCTGTTATGTTGGCGGCTAGGACCAGGGTTTTTTTAATTAGAATTTTATATTATGTTTTAGTTTTGATGTACATAGTACATATTATTATTTGTTGATTTTTAAAATGCAATTTGTTGTATATTATGTTCCTTGACTTTTAGGTTGGTATGTGGCTCACCACCCACGCTGTGAAAAATGGTATACTTTTCCAATGTCACCCTTGTTTCCGGGAAGGTCGGCAAAAGTTGCAGGGTTTATGTTCATTTAAGATTCGGTATGTTTATTTGAGTCGTAGGTTCACATGCGGCATATGCAAGCGCGAACTTATACGTGTCTACTTCTTAAAATACATATAATATGAATCTCTCATTTTACATACCGCTGCAACTTATACATTAAACTAAAAATATGTATATTAATCAAATTAACAAAGTTTCAATTCACTTTTTACAATTTTATTTCTGTCTAGCACTTTCGCCTACAAGGCATCATCAGGATAATGCCTTGTAGGCGAAAGTGCTAGATAAAATTTTTTTGTGAAAAGTGAATTGAAACTTTGTTAATTTGATTAATATACAATGGACTTTCACTGTGTAAACCACCAAACCCTTAAAAATATTAAAAATATGTAGTTTAAAAAGTCTCTCATTACCAAAAGGTTGTGAACTGCTGGTGTATAAGTGTAGAGTACACACACTGTGACCCCAAATCAATTTGTTATGCAAGATTTTTACTCGAGTGAAAACATACTTTTTATTACATTAATTTTATTTGATGTTACGCTATTTTCCATAAATCAAAATAAAATCCAAGTCATCCTTCTTCTTCTTCTCTTGTTTCAATCCTGGGATTGGTTGCAGCAATTTCTTTCATTCTTCAAGTCATCCTTATGTACACACATAAGCTAGCTCATTTTATCAAGCCCACTTTTGCATGTATGTGTCAGAATGACCCACAGTACAAAGACGCCAATTCAAATTCATATGTTTTCAAATTACGAAGTTTATTAATAGTAGTAGTCTTTCAAAAATGTTCCTTCACTTATAGGTCGGCATGAGGCTGACCATCTACACTGGGAAAAAAGGTTCACTTTGTCAAGGTTACACCTGCACCAGGGAGCTGAAGAGTTTATGTTGATTTGAGATTTGGATAATACGGCATATTATGCAAGGGTGATCATGCAAGTGTCTGCAAATGTTCATGTATTACATGAAAATATTTAATGCTAATATATCTTTGCAACTTTGATTAAAGACAGATTATATTACAGTAGGTGTAATTCTTCCCATTTTGCTTTAAAAATACACAATAAACGTGACGCAACTAAGCTACACATATAGCGTAACTCCTTGCCGCGTTATCTCTGAAAGGGACGCAAGTTGCGAGTGGAACTTTTTTCAAAATAAAAACAAAAATCTTTTTATCCTTCAACCGAACTATCAGATTCAAACGGTTTTGTATGAACGATTTTTAATCTTTCCTTGACTTATAGGTTGGTATGAGGCTGACCACCCATACTTGGTTCACTTTGCCAATGTCACCCCGGTTTCAGAGAAAGGCGGCAAAGTTTATGTTCATGTGAGGTTTTTTTAATTTTTTATTTGTATTCAGAATGTGCAGGCACGAACCTACATGTGCCTCTCTGTGGGCATGCATTTAATCTGAGCATTAAATGTTAACATATCTTTGCAGCTTAGATTACAGATTATTATTTAGACGGCAACAGTTGTGATATTTGTCAAGTTCGGAACTAACACCAATCCCGGCCAAGTGACATCACATTCTTCCCGCACGCTTTAAACGTGCGGAGTCCATTCTGCAATATGTCAACCCGATTTCTTCGAAATGCATTCATTCATTGTGCTTTCGAGACCATTTTCATTTATATACGTATGTTTTAAGAGCGCTTCCCACGATCCTGTTCACACACTGCTGGTAGGTACTGGCACAGTTCTATACTGTGCGTTTCTGTGCTAGTAAAACAATGCTACAATAACTGTGCTCTGGTAAATGCTAGAAGACTGAGAAACACAGGAACATGGAAGACGCATCTTATGAATAAAAATAGCTGGACAATTTTATACAGCGACGTTTACTGGCAAATAGCCACCCCAAAGGGCGCTTTTATGTGTTGAAACTTCTATTAAACAAATGTGTCTTCAGAAACTTCCTGAAACTGCCAGCACTGGTCTCTGTTCTAAACTCCAGAGGTAGACTATTCCAACAGGATGGACCAGCCGAAGTAAAAGCCCTGTCCCAGAAACCCGTTCTGTTCAGTCGAAGTGGCAGTTGAAGACTATTTACAGCGTCACCAATTGCAGAACGAAGAGAGCGACGTCTGCCATATATTTGGTCGTTTCTGCACAATTCACATAAGTAGGATTGGGCAGCTCCTCCGAGGGCATAACAAATCTTGCCTTATTTTTTTATTCGGCTCCATTTTTTATCATTTTTTTCTGCTTTACCATATTTTGCAAGACTTCTGGCAATCGAGAACTGTAATGCATTTCCTTTATAACTAAATGGTTCTCTTTCACTCACTTTCACAGCGTTTTGTTTAGAAAATAGTATAGATCTGGGATATGATGATAACCATATCCGAGATCGAAATATAAGTTATTGTAATAAAAATCACGAAGCGCTAGTTCAGACACGGCGGGAACCGCGCGTTTACGAATCGCGCGGTTTCAAACCGCAAAATTGTGATGCTATTCAGACACGCGCGGTTAGTATGCGATTCGTCAGTTTCTAAATGGAGGTCGACGAAGAAGTGTGCTTACTGTGGTTGCTCCTTAAAAAAAAGAAAAGAAAAAGGCGGTATTGGGTGCATCCAATATTACGTGACCGACTAGTACATGGTCAGTTCGTAACGTTATATCCCAAATTAAGAATGTATGATAACAAATTTTTTGACTATTTGAGAATGTCAATAAAATCTTTT
This sequence comes from Agapetus fuscipes, assembly GCA_951799405.1. Lineage (NCBI taxonomy): Eukaryota > Metazoa > Arthropoda > Insecta > Trichoptera > Glossosomatidae > Agapetus > Agapetus fuscipes. The sequence goes on along the minus strand of OX637357.1, from coordinate 11,282,068 downwards.
GATGAACTAATTGAACTGATCAGGCAAGATATTTCATGCTCTGAAACGCATTTGAGGCCAAGCGTGTCACCGGAAGAGAAACTCGTAATAACTTTAAGGTAAGATTTATTTATTGTTCTTCAAAATCAGCATAAATATTTTCTATAACTGTAGAGGACTGAGAGCCAGAACTAAATTGCGATGGTGACGGTGACGGTGCCGGAACAGGAGAAGATGATCCAGATGTAGTAAAATATCCTTGCGGGCTTGTATACTGTTGTCCTTGCCAATACGTAGGTGTGATCTGCTGAGTATTGTAGCGAACAGGGGGTGGTAAGCTTTGTCCTTTTTGTATCACTTGAAGTAATTCAATTTTGGTTGCTAAACGCCTATTTTCTGGTACTTTTTTGAGTTCTTTATATAACGACAAACAAAAGAGTTTGTCGTCATCTTGCTTGGTAATACTATTTTCTTGAAGTTCATTCTGAAAATGTTTTCGTGACTCGATACTTTTTTCTATTAAAACAGCTATTTTTTCTTCTGGCACTTGTGTTTTCTTACGTTTAGGGGGACGTTTTTCAGTGGCTTCGGTTGCATTGGCGTTTAGTTCACTTGTCTCCTCACTTTGCCTTTCATTCTGTTCTTCAATATTAGTTGTAGTGTCTTTATTACTTACACTATTCTGCAGGAAAAATAATCTTGAAAAATACATGTATCGGGCTCCTTTACAAGCACCTGAACCAGAAGGAGTTGTTTTTTCTTTTTTGTATTCTTTATTGTAGCAATCTCGTATGTTTTTCCATTTTTTTTGGAGTGTCTTCGCAATTTCCAAATATCTCCACCAACTCTTGCCAAGCTCGGTTCTTGATAATTTTATTTGAGTAATCATCACACTGAATGTCCCATATTGCAGGTCTCTTCTCCACCTCATCAATAAATAGTTCAGTGTCGAAACGATCCATGGCGAACTCACGAACAGTGACGTGCTCACCGCGCGGTATCCGCAACGCAACTGAACGCGAAGTAAAGACTCCACAGTAATAGAAACGCGCGGGAGCAGCGCGATTCTATTTTCTGGCGGTTGGGTTGCGGTAACCGCGCGGCTTGATTAACCGCGCGGTTATGTCTGAACGATTACTAACTTACTCATATAAATAAGACCCGCGCGATTTCCATGCGATTCTATAATCGCGTGGTTCCCGCCGTGTCTGAACTAGCGCTAAGAGTTTAAGGCTTACACGGCCGGCTGATGATGCTGGAGTGATGATTACCGGGATCTGTTGCCGTGGTCTGTAGGAGCTGGAGCTTCCGGACGTTTCGCCCATTTCTACGATGGGCTTCTTCAGCGTGAATTATGATGATGATGATGATCTTGATGAGAACTGTGATGTCAGTGTGTGTGCACTGAGGGCTTATATGTCTTCCATCTTGCTTCTACAGCTGGTATACTGCACGAATGTTATATTGCTTAATTATGATATAATTTTTGCATTTTTCAGTGAATAGCTATAATAAGCATTCATACCAAATGATAACCAAATGATGTAAAACATATGATAACTGGGGAGGCAAGTTGTAAGTTTTGCCCCTCAGGGGGTATGTATATAAAATACAAAAAAAGAACAAATAGAGAAACTGTAACGTATTCTCCAAATGAGGGATATGAAAATTCTAGAGCTACTGCCTAGATATTTTCTCCCTCGAACAAAAGCCAACCTTCAATAGGTGGCTTTCAATTTTGGACGACTTCCCGTACCAAAGAAGCGAAAATCAAAAGGACCACACTCACCTCAAATTGTGCTCTGGTCCAAGATGATGCTCGTTTCTCAGGATCCTATGGAGATGAGCTCTGTTCACGAACTGCCACACTTGCAAGTTATATGTAAAACAAACACACTCACTCACAGAATTTTTTTAACGGTAAATTTCAAATCGCTCGCGAGACATATAAAAAACGTGTCTACTTGCGAACACGACGGAAGTGGAAGTCCTCAAATCTTGAGATTTCACGTTGGATGTCCAAAAAGTTCATACCGACATCTTGCGATTTTTATCCGCACTTTTTTCAGATTGTGAAAGTCCAACATGAAATTCGCTTCTTAGACTATTAATTAAAATTAAAAATAGATGACGCTATTCATGCGTCACCATACACCCCCCTTTGCAAAGACTTAAAGTTAAAAGCTTTGCAACACAAACCAGATATTCAAAGAAACCATGTCGATTTTTACAAACAATATTCGAGAAATGATACATAGGTATAATTACAATCAATGTTTGAAAATCTTAAACTAGAGAAACTTAATATAATTAACATAATAAGTATGCCTACAAGTAAGCAGGTTAGACACAAAAATACTTAAGCCAATATAATAAGCTAGATTTAACATGTTCTAACAGATAAGCTTAGTAGTAAAGCATAAGATTAATTCTAAACATGGTAAATATGTACAATGGTAGAGATCTACTAACTCAGTAGACGAAATTAAATAGTAATCTATTGTGTCGGCAATGGGTAAAGTTTGACGACCGGACGTTTGTAAAAACCTTGCTCAGTCTTTACTGTGGCTACTCGAATCACGCCATCATCCCCAGGGAAAACCTTGGTGATGATTCCCAGAGGCCAGGACAAAGGAGGAGCGTCCTCTTGCCCAATCAGTACAACAGTCCCTACCTGAATTGCATTAACATCGGTTTGCCATTTTTGTCTGACCTGCAAAGTGTGCAGGTATTCTACCCTCCATCGCTTCCAGTAAGATGACACGATTTGATCCAGGAGATTTTTACGCTGAGTAAGATTAACTGGTGTGTCAGGTAGCTCAGAAGCAGGCAGATGTTTTAAGGGAGTGGACATCAAGAAATGCGCAGGAGTTATAACGTCAGGGTGAGGATCAGAACTGATGACACTTAGTGGTCTAGAATTCATGATACTCTCGATTTGAGTCAACACCGTTTGCATCTCCTCATATGTGAGCAACTGATTCCCTATCACTCGATACAGATGAGTTTTCAAACTCTTAATATTTGATTCCCATAAAGCTCCGAAGTGAGGAGCTCGAGGGGGAATCATTTTCCACTCTATTTTATACGCCTCAAGTTCTCGCTTCATTCGGACATTATGCTGTGAATTTTGTAAAAGATTATATATCTCATCTAATTGGGCACGAGCCCCAACAAAATTTGTGCCGTTGTCCGAATACATAAATGAAACTGGCCCACGACGAGAGATAAAACGCTTAAATGCAGCTATAAAACAGGCACTTGACAGATCAGTTGCGAGCTCAATATGCACCGCCTTGGTCACTAGACAAACAAACAGGCAGATATATGCCTTTTGAGCATGTTGACCGCGTCGTCGCGTAAGAAGTATTCTTAAAGGCCCAGCATAATCTACCCCCGTATGCACAAATGCTTTAGCTTCTGTTATGCGACAGGCAGGCAAGTCCGCCATCTTTGGCGTAGGGTGCGACGGGTTCACTCGGAAGCAAATATTGCATTTACGAGTTTGTGCTCGTATAACGGTTCTGGCATCCAATATCCAAAACCTTTGTCGTATGATAGACATCAAAAGTCCAGGACCGGTATGACAGTTGGATTCGTGAAAATGTTTAATTATTAAGTTCACCACTGAGTCATGTTTCGGAAGTAAAGCTGGATGTCTAGCTTCAAAGGGTAAATCAGACCGTGAAAGCCGACCTCCAACTCGTAACGTACCTTCCTGATCCAGAAAAACCGATAAATTACGCAGTTTTTTCGATGGTAACTTGTTATCTTTTATCAACTTAATATCGTCCGAAATATGAACAGTTTGTATTGTCTGTATTAACTTAACCTCAGCATGGGACATGCATTCAATAAGAGGCAACAGTGATTTAAATTTATTTATAAAGCGAAGGATGTAAACTGTAATTCGAATTAATTTATTCCACGAAGAAGTTCGTTGTGCTAAGTCATATAAAATCATAGAGTCGGCATGTACTACAATGGCTGTCAGTACAGTTGCCTGTTCAGGAATTTCTAACGCATCGGACGAGGAGAATCTTTGAATCGGCCATTCATCCGAAGGGCGTTGAAGCCACAGTGGACCATTCCACCATAAACTATGAGAAATTAATTGAGATGGTAACATACCACGTGAAACACAGTCACTTGGGTTCTCGTCCCCTGAGATGTGATAAAAGTTCTGAGGGGGTAAATTCTCCTGACACTGAGCGACTCTATTTCCTACAAAAATTGACCAACGATGTGGAGAAGAGCAAATCCAAGCCAGCGCAATCGTTGAATCAGAAAAAGCATATACATCAGTTATATGAATCCGATCACGATACATCTCGATCACAAGTTTTAACATCTTTGACAATAAAACAGCAGCGCACAACTCTAAACGTGCTAATGTCGTAATCTTGGTGGGAGATACCTTAGATTTTGAGCACAACAACCTGACAGAAATATTTCCATCCATGTCAGTTGTATGTACATATATAACACAACCGTAACCATTCAGACTAGCATCACAAAAACCTACTAATAATACTTTGGTTGAGCTAGTCACACCGATGTGCCTAGGAATTTTTAAAGTAGCGAGCAACGGAAGTTCTTGTGTTATACTCGAAAAACGTCGAATTATAGCATCAGGCGGAGAGTCATCCCAACCGATGTTGGCACGCCATAGCTCTTTGATGAGAAGCTTTGCAGCCAGTATAACTGGTGCGACTAAACCCAAAACATCAAACAAACGAGCTACAACTGACAAAATAGATCGCTTCGTGCATTTTTGCTGAGAGTCATTCGAAGTAAAGAAGAAATTATCCTTAACTGGATCCCAAGACAACCCTAATACTTTTAGAGTTACGCCTTTATCATCATCAAATTTTATGGAACCTCTATGTGAGTTAGGAAGACTATCTAATAGATAAGATGAATTGCTTGACCATTTTACCAGATCCATGCCACCATACTTGAACAAAGCTACGAGATCTTTTGCCAGAGAAACAGCCGAAGCCTCATCTGCCACAGACTGAACCAGGTCATACATATAAAACCTAGCTCCAGCTACTTTGGCGGCTTCCGGAAAATGTTCAGCCATGTCCGATGCCAACTGACGCACAGATCGCATGGCCAAGAAAGGACTACACTTTAATCCAAATGGAACCCTATTAAATTGAAAGGTTCGAACTTTCTCCTTTTCAGAAAAACGAAATAATATTCTCAAATATCTGCGGTGGTCAACAAATACACCAACCTGCAAATACATCTGCTGTACATCTGCTGTCATCGCGACAGGAAACAGCCTAAAATCTAATAAAAGGAGAAACAAATCAGCCTGTAAATTTGGCCCAGAATGTAGTACATCATTGAGTGACAACCCAGTATGCGTTTTCGCACTAGCATCTAAAACAATGCGAGGCATAGGTTTGTCTTGACGCACTACAGCGTGGTGAGGAATATAATATCCATGTTCACCAATACCTGACTCTGCCACTTCAGAGAGATATCCCTTTTGAATGTAGTCATTTATTACCGAATTATAATTCTCCTGCAGACTCGGTAACTGCTTAAACTTTCTTTCTAATAACAAGAAACGCCGATATGCAGTATTTCGTGAGTTGCCCAAATTTTCAGGATCAGCACAAAAAGGTAGAGCAACAGAGTAACGACCTGCCTCGTCTTTAGTCACAGAAGATACAAAGGAGTTTTCGCACGCTGTCTCATCTGGACTTAAGAACTTTTTCACTGGGATTTCTTCCAACTCCCAGAACTTGTGTAATAATAAATCCGCATCTTTTACAGCCAATGCAGAAAAAGATTCGTGACAACTGTCTGCAGCTGAAACACTCTTTGGACAATCTCCCATCAATACATAGCCAAAGGACGTCAATAATGCAGGTGGCGCTTTCGACTTTGACTCTATCATTTTTCCCAAATAAATAAAAGGGAATAGTTGTGCTCCCAACACAATGTCAACAACTCCAGGGACATTCCAGGATAAATCAGCCATTGAAATGTCCTTTAAATAAGTCATATCACTGTTATCAATGTACCTAGAAGGTAACTGATCCGTGATCTGATCCACCACTAACGCGTTAATCTTGTAAGTATTTTGAGGATTGTACCTCGATTGTATTTCAAAATTGACACATCCATGTATCGGTCGTGCAGAAAGACCGATTCCTCTAATTACTGAATTATTTATTTTTTATTTATTTCATTTCAGAAAACTACAGCTTTATGAGTGTGAATACATAGTGTTCATTAAAATTAGTGTTAGCCAAAGTTGTTTTCTTCAAATTTAAATAGTTTAAAGATATTCTTGTAGTGTAATCAGTATTTAGAGGAACAATATGTAAATTCATATTTCTACAACATTCTAATGTTATCAAATGGTTTTGAGAACCATTATCAACAAGACATCTAACTATCATCTTATTTTTCTTGCAATTTGACCATGCAAAAACCTGTGCCGTAGCCAACAGCACCGTGCTCGCATTCACCCGAGCATTTGCACTTAAAGAAACCGAGGGTACACCCGACCCTTGCATATCATCACCTGAGTGCGACAGCCGATGTCCCTGCTCAGCACCCTTGACTACTCGTCTGGCCTTATTCTCCTTGTCGTCAAAATGCAGAAGGGTATGATGTCCCTTATTACAAATTTGACAAGTTCCTGTCTCAGTACAATGAGACCAGTGGGCAACACTCAAACAACGAACGCAACCCCGTTTTGATTTAATAAATTCATACCTTTCCTTAGGAGAATAGCTCTTAAATTTCACACATTTATGTAATTTATTATGGTCGTTTCGTTTACACAAAACGCAAAAGAGAGTGTCCCCAGTAGACACTCTACCACTTGCGAGGAACGCACGACCACTCACAGATTTTGTCGTATTATTCCTCACGCGTGTATTCGAATGGCAAGCTTCGGAAACCGACTTCGATTCATTTACGTGCGATCTTTCCAAAATTTTGACCTGTTGTTGAACAAAACTGATAAGATTCTGACAAGAAGGTATTTCGATGTCTTTCAGCGAAAGCTCGAAGGCCATAACTGTAGACGAATTCAATTTACGCAAAGCGCAATTAAATAAAAGAAAATCTCCCACATCTGTAATACCTAATTGTTTTAATGCTGCAATGGAAGCGGCATACTTCTCAATAAAGCCATCAAGACAGGCAGCCGTGTGATCGGCCTTCTTTAAATCAAGGATATTATTTATGTAATATGTTCCTAGCGCACGTTTATCCTGATATTTTTTAACAAGACTGTCCCAGACCACGTTATAGGTTTCCGCTGACGGTACAATTCCCGAAAATATGTTCGCTGCCTTTCCCGTCAAGTTGCCTGTTAAATATTGCACTCTTTGGGCGTCTGACAACCCTGTATTTAGATGGACGTTTGCCTTAAAGGATTCAAAAAATCGTGACCAATTTTCTGGATTCCCATCAAACAAAGGAATTTGTATGGGTGGTAATTTTACCTCATATCTAGGCCCACTTTGAGTCGATACATGTGGTGTTTCGGTTTTTAAAATTCTTTCCCTAACATCCATTATTTTACTATAAAGTTCTTCAAAGGCCATAAGTGATTGATAATTTACCTTTGCCTCTGGGTCTATCTCTAAAGAAAGTGCATTTATTTGATCTATCAAATCTTCGTACTTTTTAACCCAGCTTCCTGCTTCCTTGGAAGCCGATAAAAAATTACTATTCTCTCTGGATGCAAAATTAGAAACATTTTTTCCTAGTTTATATAAATTATTTATTCTTTCAAAATAAACCTTTTGTTTCTCTTTCAATATAACCAAAGTTCTTGTTAAAGCATCCGCCATGTTTACTATTTAAAATAAACAATAAAAAATGAAGAAACGGTAACAAATCGAAAAAACCTACTTTCAGTTCTGAAAGAAGAAATCGATTTGCCTCAAAGTTGAATTTATTTTATGTCAGTATGTATCATAATATTTACTTTCTCCAGATAGTTTATTTACTAATGGAAAAAAAAAACAATAACAAACTTGTAATGACATTTATATAAAAATATAAACAAAGGTAGGTAGGTACCTGTAGACAATGCTCAGCTGTATGAATACCTAATCTCTAATGGATAGGTATCATTAAAACTATAAATTTCGCACCAACAAATATATGTACCTACTGTGTATTCAACACTTATTAAAAAAAATAACTACCTACATACAGTAGAATATATGACACTCGTTAATTTTTGTACAGAATATAAATCATGCTAGAATATAGATTCTAATACAAAGGCATATAATATTATGTTCTTAACAATTAACTATCGACACAGTATCCTTGAATATCCGTTTCATGTCAACCATTCTGGTTTCGATAAGGTTACGAAGGACCAAATGGGGTTCGAAGGACCAATGGGGAGGCAAGTTGTAAGTTTTACCCCTCAGGGGGTATGTATATAAAATACAAAAAAAGAACAAATAGAGAAACTGTAACGTATTCTCCAAATGAGGGATATGAAAATTCTAGAGCTACTGCCTAGATATTTTCTCCCTCGAACAAAAGCCAACCTTCAATAGGTGGCTTTCAATTTTGGACGACTTCCCGTACCAAAGAAGTGAAAATCAAAAGGACCACACTCACCTCAAATTGTGCTCTGGTCCAAGATGATGCTCGTTTCTCAGGATCCTATGGAGATGAGCTCTGTTCACGAACTGCCACACTTGCAAGTTATATGTAAAACAAACACACTCACTCACAGAATTTTTTTAACGGTAAATTTCAAATCGCTCGCGAGACATATAAAAAACGTGTCTACTTGCGAACACGACGGAAGTGGAAGTCCTCAAATCTTGAGATTTCACGTTGGATGTCAAAAAAGTTCATACCGACATCTTGCGATTTTTATCCGCACTTTTTTCAGATTGTGAAAGTCCAACATGAAATTCGCTTCTTAGACTATTAATTAAAATTAAAAATAGATGACGCTATTCATGCGTCACCAATAACCTAGAAATAAAGTCTATACAATTTATGTCAAATTTAATTTTCAAAATTTATGTCAAACTTATGTTATCTATTAAAATGAAAAAAATCCAACAAAATACCGTAACTTGTACTCTATGTTACTCCTACGTCGGAAGAGCAGACGCACAAAGAGAGATCCTGTCGTCAAATTTTATTAAAAAGACAAAAGAGAATTTTGGGAGAAACCTTGAAATAAAATACCTCATTTTCATATTTTTCCATCTCGGTTTCTGTAAGTCGTACCACGTTTTGCAGGTCATCTGACTGCAGGTCATCTGTTAAATTAATTAAGTATATCTAGATTCCAAATCCTAAATTATTTCACTCCATGACACACTAAAAAAAAACCTTGATTTAATACTGATACCGGGGAGGCATTGGCAAAAGTGAACTAAGTTTTTACAGCCTAGGGGGTCAGCCGAATCTTACAACCTGTGATTCAAGGAACAACAAATATTTCGGAAAGTGAAATGATTTGTTTCCCATTATATAGTGCCAACTTTCGAAGTACTTGTACCTATATGGGATGCTCGACCCTGTTAATGGACTTATTTTTTATCAATTTTCTTGCAAATTATTTAAAAAAAAGAAACGTGGGATATGAATTACTAAGAATGAAAAAATACAATACAAAAATTATGCTTCATAAGAAAGGGCAGATGGCAATTAATTTAATAAAAAAATAATACTTTAAAATGGGAAGTGTGTAAGAGACAATGGGTCGGAATTAAATCAACAATTAAAATCGAATCTTTTTTCGTGTAAAATAAAGGTTTAAGTGCGACGTTTCGTGTAAACCCATTGTCTGCCGTAAAAAAAAGTACTGTTTATTTGAATAGAAAAAAATCATCAAAACAGGTCAGGCCTCAAGATAAGGCATAAATACATCGATACCTTAAAGGTAAAACTAAATGAGTGATATTAAGCTAACATGGGTTTCTCAGATAAATACACCTTTTTCCTATTTTATACGGGAGAAAACACTACAAAAGTGTAAAACCCAGCAGCCTTAGGGAAGTGTAAGTAGGATTGGTGAATAAGAGAAGAATTTATTAAGGAAAAACTTGGTCTTTGGCGGTAAACGGGTTAACGGAAAACACCGATTAACGATTTTCTTTAACGTGCGTTAAATCTATAATTAACTAGAGTCAAAAAGTTAATTGGGCATTAACTTCATTAATCGCTCGGAACATATTAACGAAAAATACAATGGTGAATACATTTCGCAACACTTAAAAGGTTTCCGAATTCCCATGGCAATAAAAACTGAATGAAATTCTTTATTAATTGATAAATTTTACTGAAAATGGTTTAAAGTTTAAGTATTCGTGTAGAATGGCTGTCATAATATGATCTATAATAATCTAAGTTGGAAAGTTATATTGACATTTCGCAACGCAAAAAACGCAACTAAGCTACACATATGGTGTAACTTCTTGCCGCGTTATCCCCGAAGGGGTCGCATGTGGCGAGTTGAACCTATTTATTTTTACAGGTAAGGGGGCCGGCCTTACGCCAACCACTTCAGTTGAAGTGGGAATTTCCCAGCTCCCGAGGGGGCTGGTACTCATTTCTTGTAAAGGCTGAGTAAACCTCGCCGGTATTTATATTATGGGGTTTGAAATACACACCGAAATTGGAAATCATTTCTGACACCCTCCTCGGTGGGATTCGAACCCGAGCTCATGGGGTAGAATGCAAGCACTCTACCAACTGAGCTATCGACCGGACTTTTAATTTTTTTAATTTAATAATAATAATAATAATATTAGGATGATTTATTTGGTGAGCGCTGTTTTTGTGTGTATCACACCTCAAGAGCCCTCTGCGAGCTTGGTCGTCGCTGTAGAAAGCGCCAATTCTCAAGCAAGACCCAGTTGTTGTAAGGTTGGATGGACCTTTCTGTGACGGGTCTTTGGTAAAGGTTTATGAATTTTTCAACTCAGCGAAGAGCACATTCTAAGGCTAATATTAAACGCATGCCCACAAGCAGGCACATTTAGGTTCATGCTTACACATGCTAGATTTAAAAATAAAACAAACCTCACATGTACATACACTTTGCGACTCTGGTTCACTTTGCCAATTTCATTCCTGTTTCAGGGAAGTTCGGCAAAAGTTGCATATTTTATTTTCCATTAAGGACTGGATTTTAATTTGTGAGTACACACGCAGCTTTTGTAAGCGCGAACTTACCCGTGTCTGTTGGTAGGCATTAATTTAATATGCATTTTAAATGTTTAAATATATTTTGGCAACTCAGATTATAGATCGATGATTGTACATAAAAAAACCTAAAGTGGAAATTTCCAACCTTGAAAGAAGAAAAAAACGGCCAACTTCTCGTTTTGCAATAAACTGAGTGGAAAAATAACAGTACCCTAAAAATATAATTTTAGGCTTGGACTCAACTATGGCGTTACCAAAAAAAAGTATAGAAACTTACACTGCGCCTCTGCTGAGCGTTTTAGTTTTCATTAGCTCTGGTTGAGATGTGTACTTACTTAGGGTTTTGTTTAAGTTGTATGAAATAGTTGGCAAGCGTGGTGAAGCTATTTAGGCGGAGCATTAATTTTAACCTGTATAGAACCATAGACAAAATGTTTAGTTTAAAAAATGTTGCCTTCTACCGTAAACAAGATAATTTAGTCCAGAAAATGACAACTGCCTGCATTCCGGTCCGTTTTCTAGTAGTAACGCTTCGGACTCGTATATGGAAGGTTGTGGGTTCGAATCCCGGCGGAGCACAAAATATACGAATACACCATTTATATTATATAATATCCCAGCTCCCGGAGGGGCTGGTTCTCATTTTTTGTGTAGGCTGAGTATACCTTGAGATCGAACCCTTGCTCTCGGCATGGAATGCAAGCATTCTACAAATTGAGCTATCGACCTTTTTACGAGCTTGGTCGTAGTCGCTGCAAAGCGCCGATTCTCAAGCAAGACCCCATATAAGATTCTATACGTTTATTGAATAAATAAAATTGAATTTTAGTTATCTTTTCTACAGTTACTGAAAAATACCAAGCCTAAGTGTCAATATTTTCATTTTAATTACAATTCATCTTACCAAGAATAGACAACAAGGCATCGAAAGGGTTAAAACAAGAAAAATGCTATTTTTCTGCTTTTTCTGTTTATTTATCCATTTGACCGCTCGAGCTCGGTCTGTTTGTTTGTTTTTTTCAGCATCTCTTCATAGCTTACCGATCAATTTTACCGATACAAATCACTTCAAAGCTTCAGCGGCGCAAATGGCTACTTTCAGTCTATTCCGAAATATCGATTTTTTGTGTCGTTAAAAAAACACAGTGATTATTAACGGTAAAACTTTTGTTTGGCAGAAAGAAGTTAACAGTTAAGTAGTTAAGATTCAACATGGATAGATAGGTCATTTTAGTGGTTAAATTTTTCAATTTTTTTAGTGAAACATTGTGGTATTCAATATAAAATTTTGAAGTTAAAAATTTATGGAAAATTTTGTTTTATATTACTTTTTAGGGTTTATAAACTATGCTCATGCGAGGTTTGGTTTATTTTCTACGTACACATGCACAATGTGTACGCGCACACTTACATGTGTCTGCTTAAAATGAGCCTTAAATGTCAATATATATTTGCAGCTTAGAATATTTATAACAGATATACTTAATATATATCTTTAAAAGGTCTCAGTTTCAAAGATATATTAACTTGTGCAATTCATATTTAATGCATGATCACAAAACAGACCCGTGTAAGTTCACACTTGAACATACTGCAAACTGTATTGACGAAATAGAATACCAAATATCTCAACATAAAAACCTACACCCTACAACTTTTGCCACTCTTCCAGATGAACTTCCATAGCTTAAAGTAGAACTAATAAACTTACCAGAATTTTTGTCAATTCAAACTTATACAGATGCAGAAGTAGTAGTTAGATGAAAAACGAACCTGAAACAAACAGAACACTTTATAAGTATCAAATAAGCATAACCTTATTTCAGGGAAGGGTAGAATTTATTGTTGGTGTTTTTTGACTGACCACACCTATTGTAAAAATTGGTTCGCTTTGCCAATGTCACCCAGTTTTCAGGGAAGGTATGTAAAACATGCATGCTTTATGTTCGTTCCAAATTTGGGTTTTTTATTTTGTAACTGCACATGCGGAATGCGTAGGCCAACCCACGCGTCTGTTTTTTGTGGGCATACATTAAATAAGAATCTTGAATGGTAATGTATTTTTATGATTTAGTCGGGTTCACTTTTAATAACATTGCAGTTAATTTATTTTACAACTTATTTATTTGTAACAAATCGATTACATATAGTTCACAGTGTAACTTCTGCTTTGGTGGATTCACGGCTAAGTTATCAAAGGGTTACTGATCATTCACAGAACTGCCGCCCGTATTTATACATGCCCAAGGGCCGAATCTCACGTGTTCCAGACCTCTCGAACGGATGTTTCGAGAAAGTACCAGAAGTAACAAAAGTTCAAAGTGTCAAACACTCACGTCTACACACACATATACAAAACAAGTAAGAACGCCTAGGCACAAATTACAAAAATACGCAGGCATGAACCTATACATTCGTAACAAGATCTCTGCGACATTGATTGTTTCTATTCAAATAAAAAATCTCTCAGTAAAAGCAGCCATGATCATTGCCAATCTTTGCAAGAAGTAGCATTGAAAGAAAAAGACTATACTCGTCTCTTCTGAACTTGTTGTTTAACGAACAAGTCGTGCCGGGCTAATAATTATACAGATTAACTTAATTAATTGTTGTTATTAGGGGAAACAAAACAGAAAGGGGTTGTACGGGGTGTGGAACGCGGGGCCGTCCCCTGGCCTACTTGCGCGGTCTTAGGACTAAACATTAAAGACACCTGCTTCAAGATTCACCAAATATTGTGGAAGTAGAAGCGTCTAAGCCAGTCCTGACTTACGCCTTTGAAACTTGAGAAATGACAAAAAATTGTAACCTCGATTGAAGCATTTGAAAAGGGGATTCTCCTTGACTTTCTTGACTTATAGGTTGGTGTGCGGCTGACCACCCATGCTGTGGAAAATGGTTCACTTTGCCAATGTCACCCTTGTGTCAGGGAAGGTCGGCAGGAGTTACAGGGTGTATGTTCATTTCAGATTAGGGTTTTTATATTGAAGGTCCATATGCGTCATGTTTAAGCGCGAACTTATACGTGTCTGTTTGTGAAAATGCATGTAATGTGAATCTTTAATGTTACATTTATTTGCAACTTAGATTAGATTAGATTAGAAAATGTCTATTCTTCTCATAATTTTGTGAGCGTTGTTTTTGTGTGAATCACACCTCAAGAGCCCTGTTCAAGCTTCGTCGTCATCGCCATTAAATGCGCCAATTCTCAAACAAGACAAAGCTGCAGTAAGGCTGGATGGACCTTTGGTGACCGGTCTTCGGCAAAGGTATATTAAATTTTCAACCCAGCAAAAGCAAATTTGAAAAACTAAATGTTGCATTTTTTTGTGCTCCGCTAGAATTCGAACCCACGAACTTCCATTCGCGAGTCCGAAGAGCTTACCACTAGACTACAGACCGGTCATAAACTACTTCTTTTCTAGTCCTAATCTTTATAACCATAAAAATATATGAAGCTTTGGAGATTTCCTTCTCAATCTACTATAACTGTAACTGTAACTCTAGCTCTGTCGCCATTCCGCTAGGGGTGGCCAGAGTCTCTGCAGAGCTGCCTCCATTTCTTTTTATCCTTACATACTTCTTTCAATTCATCATATCCATCACCTTTTTCATGCATTTTCTTCTTTTACGCTCTTTTTGTACATCCCATTCTTTCACAATCTCCTCAATCTGATCACTCCATACTTACTTTTCTCGGTCGTCCCTTACCTCTTTTTCCTTCCAAACTACTTCGCTATACATACTTTGTCAGTCTATCATTCATTCTTTCCACATGCCCAAACCATCTCATCGCATTCTTTTGTACCTTAACTTTCACATCCTCTTTCAAATTATATTCTTTCTTTAACCATTCATTCCTAACTCTAGCACTCAGAGTTTTTCCTGTCATGCTTCTCAAATGCTTTGTTTTATTCTCATATTTATTATGGCTCCATATTTATTATTGATGTACAATACTTTGTTTACACACCCCGATATTCCGTTGGGATTATCTTTTATTGGCACAGTGGATACAATAACCGGTTGACAGCCTCACGGAGTGGGGTACATTATTTTTCCGAAGGCTGGGCGAACCATAACTCCGACGCCGGTATCAAATATTTTATGAATAAATAAATCCGCCATTTCGGAAAGTCAGCTTTCGCCGGCGAAACAATTTATCAAGAAAAGATGGCGACGGGTTTCGCGCCGAAAATACTTCAAGAACAAAATCTGTGTGGCTTAGTGTCAAAAACGGACAAGGGCAATTTTGTCAAAAAGACATTTCGTTAATACTGTAAAAATAAAAACAAAGTTTTTCTTCGCGAGTTGATTTAATTCCTCGAGCGCTTTTGATGTTATCACATCATTATCAAGAGGACAACTAACTTACTAACTCACTTGATAATGTGTTTTGTTTTCACATTTCCTTCTGCTATGAAACACAAGCACTCTACCAACTGACATAAAAATAAACGCAAGTAAGCTAAGCATAAATTACTTCTTGCCGTGTTTTTCTCGAAGGGGTCGCATGTGCCGAGTGGAACCTATTTATTTTTATAGGAAAAGGGGTCGTCCTTACGCCAAACACTAAAGTTGAAGTAGGGGTTTCCCAGCTTCCGAGGGAGCTGGTACCTACATATATTAATTTTGAAGGCTGAGTAAATATTGTGAGCATTTTATTTTGGATTTGAAACGAACACCGTAACCGGAAATCATTTTTGACACCCTCGTTGGAATTTGAACCCGAGCTCTCGACATGGAATGCAAGCACTCTACCAACTTAACTATCGGCCGGAACTTCATTGTAACTTCTTATCAGTGTAACTTCTTGCCTGCGTTATCCCCGAAGGGTTCACATGTGGCGCTTCGGGACCTATTTATTTTTACAGCTAAGGGGGCCGGCCTCACACCAACCTTTTTCAGTTGAAGTGGGGGTTTCCCAGCTCCCGGGGGGGGGCTGGTTCTCATTTATTGTGAAGGCTGAGTAAACCTTTGAGATCGAACCCTTGCTCTCGGCATGGAATGCAAGCATTCTACCAATTTATTGAGCTATCGACCTTTTTACGAGCTTAATCGTCGTCGCTACAAAGCGCCAATTCTCAAGCAAGATCCAGTTGCTGTAAGGCTGGATGGATCTTTGGTGACCGATCATTGGTAAAGGTTTTATGATTTTTTCAACCCGGCGAAGAGCAAATTTGAAAATATAAATGGTATATTTTTTGTGCTCCGCCGGGAATCGAACCCACAACCTTCCCATTCAGAGTCCGCAGTGTTACCACTGAGCTACGGACCGGTCCCTTATGAAATTTTGTAAATAGCACTTGTTCACTTGTGTGTGTGGGCCTCCCATATGTTATCGTGACATGTTATCTGGGAAAGTGATATTGGCATATTTGTAACAGTGACTTCCCGCCGGTCCTACACAACTCGCAAGGAATATTTTATTGAATCTCTGCTTTAATTGATTGCTTGTTTGTTTTCGTTTTTCTATTTTCCGATTTATGAATTCTCACATTATTAATCTAAGTTACAATGGTATACAAATAATTCCATTCTATACCTATTGCAACTAAATCAGGCTTACTGAATTTTAAATTACACACGGATCTTTAGCATCACGGATAAGATCGAAGTTGCAAGGATATATTCATTCAAAGTTCTCAGATGTATGCCCACAAACAAACACGTGTAGTGCCAACATAAACCACAAAGCTCCTGTCAACTTTCTCTAAAACAGGGGTGGCATTTTAAAAGTATAACCAAGTTTTTACAGCATGGTGAGGCAGCCTCATACCAAGCTATGTATTAGTAAAGGAACTTGACCGGTACGTAGCCCAGTGGTAACACTTTGGACTCGTAAAAGGAAGGTTGTGGGTTCGAATCCCGGCGGAGCACACAAAATATACCATTTATATTTTCAAATTTGCTCTTCGCTGGGTTGAAAAATTCATAAACCTTTACCAAAGACCAGTCATCAAAAGGTCCATTCAGCCTTACAGCAACTGGGTCTCGCTTGAGAATTGGCGCTTTCTACAGCGACGACCAAGCTCGCAGAGGGCTCTTGAGGTGTGATACACACAAAAACCGCGCTAACCAAATAAATCAGCCTATTTTTTTTTTTTACTTGGTATTTTAAATGCGGTGGAAAAATGTGATGGCACATGGTCGAGCTAGAGACAGGACAGAGAGTCATGATTTAAATACAAAATTAAATAAGTACCATTTTGTATGAAAAGCTAAAGAAAATTAATGCATTGAACAAAGTATCACAGCATAGGTGGAAAAGCAGGCAACTCCTCGGAGACTTTAACCATCCATAGTGGAATTGTGACAAAGTAGCAGTTTCTTCGAATGTTAATTTACACTTAATCTGCAATTAAGTAACACAAGATAGCATAACTGCGAGATGGTTCAACATAAATTTTGTTCCTCATACTTTACGTTCAATTAAACGAAGTAAATGTTGCAAGGCTTTAATGCATGTTTAACATGTTGTGAATTTGGAGAATGTACTGTCTACTAACCCGGTGTAATAACGCCTGGCTCGTATTGCCGCACTTAAGCGTTATTACTGCAACCTATCACCTTCCTTCAATGTGTTCACATCAACATAGTGCTAAGGAAAGTGACAAGTGATAATAATAATATTAGCCTGATTTATTTGGTGTGCGCTGTTTTTGTGTGAATCACACCTCAAGAGCCCTCTGCGAGCTGGGTCGTCGCTGTAGAAAGCGCCAATAGTCACCCGGTTGTTGTAAGGCTAGATAGACTTTTAGTGACCGGTCTTTGGTAAAGGTATATGAATTTTTCAACCGAGCGAAGAGCATATTTGAAAATAAAAATGGTATGTTTTTTGAGTTCCGCCGGGATTCGAACCCAAACCTTCCTTTTAAGAGTCAGAAGTGTTTACCACTAGACTACGGGCCGGTCAAATCATCCAGATTTTCTGAAATCTGCGGAGTCTCCCGCATTAATACTGCAGCCAAATTACTCTCGGGAAGACGGAAAACTGGCCATGTCTCTCATCTGTTGCAGCGCCTTTATTGGCTGCGCGTCCCAGAGAGGATTGAGTACAAAACATGTGTCTCGATTTTTAATTCCCTCAGAGGAGTTGCGCCATCCTACTTGTGTGAATTGCGCAGAGTCGATCAAATATATGACTTTTTTTTTTTTTTTTTTTTTTATTTAATATAAGACATTTTAAGTACATACATTACATTTTTCAAACTTATTTCTATTACATAATATTCATTTGTTTTATATGCTATACCTCACCAAAAAGAGTCAAAGCTCTTGTGTGTGGTGAGGGATTCACAATTAATTTAGTCAATAGTAATAACAAATTTATTTCAGTTATTTAATATATTTAAATTATAAACTAGAAATTTATTTAAGTTACTTCATACACTTAAGTCAAATACTTTAATAGACATACAACGCACTCTTCGTTCTGCACAGCTTCAACTGCCGGTTTTACGCAACAGAACACTTTAACAGTCTACCTCTGGAGATGAGAACAGAAACCAGTTAGTTCAGCTGGTATATCCTGCTGGAACAGTCTACCTCTGGAGATGAGAACAGAAACCAGTTAGTTCAGCTGGTATATCCTGCTGGAACAGTCTACCTCTGGAGATGAGAACAGAAACCAGTTGGTTCAGCTGGTATATCCTGCTGGAACAGTCTACCTCTGGAGATGAGAACAGAAACCAGTTAGTTCAGCTGGTATATCCTGCTGGAACAGTCTACCTCTGGAGATGAGAACAGAAACCAGTTAGTTCAGCTGGTATATCCTGCTGGAACAGTCTACCTCTGGAGATGAGAACGGAAACCAGTTGGTTCAGCTGGTATATCCTGCTGGAACAGTCTACCTCTGGAGATGAGAACAGAAACCAGTTAGTTCAGCTGGTATATCCTGCTGGAACAGTCTACCTCTGGAGATGAGAACAGAAACCAGTTGGTTCAGCTGGTATATCCTGCTGGAACAGTCTACCTCTGGAGATGAGAACAGAAACCAGTTAGTTCAGCTGGTATATCCTGCTGGAACAGTCTACCTCTGGAGATGAGAACAGAAACCAGTTGGTTCAGCTGGTATATCCTGCTGGAACAGTCTACCTCTGGAGATGAGAACAGAAACCAGTTAGTTCAGCTGGTATATCCTGCTGGAACAGTCTACCTCTGGAGATGAGAACAGAAACCAGTTGGTTCAGCTGGTATATCCTGCTGGAACAGTCTACCTCTGGAGATGAGAACAGAAACCAGTTAGTTCAGCTGGTATATCCTGCTGGAACAGTCTACCTCTGGAGATGAGAACAGAAACCAGTTAGTTCAGCTGGTATATCCTGCTGGAACAGTCTACCTCTGGAGATGAGAACAGAAACCAGTTAGTTCAGCTGGTATATCCTGCTGGAACAGTCTACCTCTGGAGATGAGAACAGAAACCAGTTGGTTCAGCTGGTATATCCTGCTGGAACAGTCTACCTCTGGAGATGAGAACAGAAACCAGTTGGTTCAGCTGGTATATCCTGCTGGAACAGTCTACCTCTGGAGATGAGAACAGAAACCAGTTAGTTCAGCTGGTATATCCTGCTGGAACAGTCTACCTCTGGAGATGAGAACAGAAACCAGTTGGTTCAGCTGGTATATCCTGCTGGAACAGTCTACCTCTGGAGATGAGAACAGAAACCAGTTAGTTCAGCTGGTATATCCTGCTGGAACAGTCTACCTCTGGAGATGAGAACAGAAACCAGTTGGTTCAGCTGGTATATCCTGCTGGAACAGTCTACCTCTGGAGATGAGAACAGAAACCAGTTGGTTCAGCTGGTATATCCTGCTGGAACAGTCTACCTCTGGAGTTGAGAACAGAGACCAATGTTGGCAGTTTCAGGAAGTTGCTTAAGACTTGTTTAATAGAAGTTTCAACACTTAAAAGCGCCCTTGGGGTGGCTAGTGGCACTAAACGGCGCTGTGTAAAATTAGCCTTTATTTAAGGACTCCTTAAAGCAGCTTGCAGTTTCACTTGCAGCTTGTACATGCAACTAACCGCTAACCCACTGTGGATCTTCGCGACTAGGGATGCTATTTCAAAATTACACACGGTATGAGGATGGGCGCCGCTTCGTTAGTTGCCTGCCTTAGTTTCTTCTTTATATGGGAAATTCCTCCAGCACCAGGCGCGCATTCTCCTCAAGATACTTCCTACTTCAAAGGATGGAAGATTCTGAAGTGACGAAGAAATTAATACATAGATATATCATATTTATAATACGAGTGTAAAATAAGCAGGAGACTATTATCTAAGTTGTAAAATTAATATTAAATGTACGCCCACAACAAGGCGCGTGTAAGTTCGCGCTTACAAATGCAGCAACCCCTCATGAACATAAATCCTGCAACTTTTGCCGACCTTCCCTGAGACAAGGGTGACATCGGCAAAGTGACCCATTTTCACAGTATGCGTACCAATCTTTAAGTCAAGGAATCAAAAAGAAGTCATAGAAAGAAAAAATTTCGTGAAAAGTTAAACAGCAAAAAATAAATAAAATAATTGTGCCTTTATCAAAGACATGTCTTAGGCACCACAACTGGGTATTGCTTGAAAATTGACGCTTTCCAAAACCGCAGCCAAGCTAACATAGAGCTTTTGGAGTGTGATTCATACAAAAATAATTTTCACCAGATAAATAATCCAAATATCTTCTACGAATTCTACAAACTCACATTTTTTCTCATACAAGTACTAAAGATACTGGTCTAGATAGGATAGGATCTAACATACCAAAGCGCTGAAAAATTGCATGTAGATTCAAACCTTTCAATGAATACTCCAGGAAAATGGTCCAATTTGGATCTCCTTGCTTGGAGTGCATTTACCTTCAACGTAAAAGGCAATTACTATTGATTTACTTTCGCCAGATGAACCTAAACGTGATAACAGTACGTCAAAGCGTTTCCAAAAAAAATATCAAGAAACTAAAACAGCGCTTGCAGTGAGCGTTCAAGTTTCAAAACCATTTTCGGTTCAATTGAAACGCGAGGTTTTGTACTCGGTGTGTAGATGAAACCCCCCACCTGGTGGTTTTCCCGCGTTTTCTCGTGAACTAGAGTTTCAGCAGAAATGGCGGCCAATTAATTGCCAGCCGAATAAAATAAAATGCCGATTGCGGGTATTTTTTTTATCGGAAAATGTAAGTGGAAAAAATTGCATGTGGTTAAATTAACAATTTTATTTTTATTTTTATAAGGAACCCTGAACGGGGTACTCGCCAGATTTCATGTAATTTGGAGGTTTATGACACTTGTTGGAGTGTCGCAAAGGTGTTAGTAACAGTTGACGTCCTGATCTTTTGCAGCAGGGGTGTTAGCTGTATAGTGTTGTTTAAAATATTTTTTTTTTTTTCAAAACGTAGTTTTATTTTCACAATATATTTATCTGCCTCAAGTACTTTCGACCTTCAATATTCAGGTCATTATCAAGAGTCTCAACTGCAACTTGATAATGACCTGAATATTGAAGGTCGAAAATACTTGAGGCAGATAAATATATTGTGAAAATAAAACTACGTTTTGAAAAAAATATTTTTATTTTAAATTAAAATGAATTTTCACTGTGTGAATACGCAAACCCTACAATGTATAGTGTTGGGTTGCCTTTTTTTGAGACACTAAAAGGAAGCGGCGATCGATGAAGATTTTGAGTAAAACTCTACTCAATCATTTATCTATTAACCCCCACTTCAACTGAAGTGGTTGGCGTCACGCCGCCCCCCTTAGCTGTAAAAAATAAATAGACTCCACTCGCCACATGCCACGACCACTTGGGGGAAACGCAAAAATACTTTACACTATATGTGTAGCTTATCAGCGTAAATTACGACCAGCGAAAATATCTACAACGCAGTCAATTGGGTTGGGAACACAGATACCGGTAAATCATTTCCTTAACGAGCAATTCAGCAAACGAACGAGTTGCGAAACCGACAAGTTTTGATTCTATTCACTCACCTTTTATTTAACAATTTAATTAAAAAACTACCCGGCTTTTTGAGCGCAGCAGAAATACATCCGTAACCTGCATTCCCCTTTACAAATTCACTCCTAAAGAGCCGGCACATATCAGCTTTCAGACGTGTTAAATGAAAAAGCTTGTACTGCAGCTGCTTTTCAAATAACCTGGAAATTCAGGGGGCAACTTACACGGCGCCCTCGTATAGAATTTCAGCTCTGTGCTGTAAAAGCTTCAGAATTCCCTAAGTTACACCTTTTGTAAACTGTCACTCTTGAGTGTCATTTTTGTAAATTTACTCACGCAAACTTGGTGTCTTTCAGAGCTTTTAAAACGCGGTCTCACAGACGACTTTTTGTAATTTTCTGGATGAACCACATAGCAAATGAAAAGGCTTTTAAAGGATCAAGGCACCTTCTCAAAGCCACTAGCTAGGCTAGCACAACCTTAACACTGCCTTAACAAGAGGATGGTAGCACGCAAAGATAAATGGCTAACACAACAAGACACTGCTTTTAAAAGAGGATGGCGATGAAAGAGACAAATGGCTAGCACAACAAGGCACTGCCTTTACAAGAGGATGACAGCTAGCAGAGACAAATGGCTAACACAACAAGGCACTGTCTTTACAAGAGGATGGCGACCAGTAGAGACAAATGGCTAACACAACAAGGCGCTGCCTTTACAAGAGGATGGCGACCTGCAGAGACAAATGGCTAGCACAACAAGGCACTAATTTTACAAGAGGATAACGACCTGGCCTGGAAGTCTCATCACCACAGTAATTCTTACCTACCGAATATGGGTAATATTAGTATTAAGACTAACCAGCTGTTCACTTGCGGCCATCTTGGATTGACAGGTCTTCATACAAATATTACCGATAATTGGTACGTAAGAATTACCGTGGTGATGAGACTTCCAGGCTAGAAGAGACAATACGTCTATGGAATGGAGTTTCTAAACAGAATACGAATGTTTGGAACTCTCATTAAAAAAATACTTGAATAAGGTAACACGCAAAACTGTTGAATGTCAGGTGTTCGTGTGTCAAGGACATTAAGACCTCGCATGCTTTTGTTCAACATTTAATCTTGAGAGAAATTAAATAGAAAGGGTGACTTAAATAGAACGTAAAAGCCATTTACCCCCATGTGAATATGATACGCTACTGAAGAACGAAAAGGGTGGAAAACTTTGTATAAGATAATTCTTATTCATTATGACATTTCGTCCTGTTGGTGCTTGTTTGTCTTATGTCCAACAGAGATAACTTCATATCAACAATGTTTGTATGTATGTGTACTGGACCAATGTGTCTTATGAAAACTGGAATTTGATTTTAAAAATATTTAAAACAACTCTCACATTATCGTGTTTTACGTTTTTTTTTATCTCAAATTGTGTATATAATGCTATTCTTAAGACAATTTTATTGAAAGATAATCTTTTAATCAAATGGCAGATAAGCCAAACCAGCACTGAGAGACGATTTGTTTACATTCAAAGTATACATTTAGAACCTTTTTTCGAACCATTCAGAATATTTTCTAGAATTACATAGTTCATAGAGTAATAAATCATTTTTCAATTATAATAAAAATAAAAATAAATCAGATCCGTCGAGATTAGAATAAATGAACACAAAATGGCATTTAGGGGTCTGTCTGGGTACTCTGAGATGGCGGACCACTGCATAGAAAACGACCATGCTTTTGACACAACAGGAGTACAGGTTCTCCTACAATAAAATACAGAAAAAGGACGTAAAAAAAATAAAGCACAAAATCCCTATTTAGAATAAGAGACCGGTCCGTAGCTCAGTGGTAACACTGCGGACTCTGAATGGGAAGGTTGTGGGTTCGACCCCCGGCGGAGCACAAAAAATATACCATTTATATTTTCAAATTTGCTCTTCGCTTTTCGCTGGGTTGAAAAATTCATACACCTTTACCACTGACCGGTCACCAAAGGTCCATCCAGCCTTACAGCGACTGGGTCTTGCTTGCGTATTTGTAGTGAAGACCAAGCTCGTACACCTCTGCGGCACTACAACACGTGTCATAGACCCCTAGAGTCTCTAGAATCTAGGGAGTCTCACGCACAGGATTTCTTAAAAAAAAAAAAATGTCCATGATTATCGGAGATGCATTTAAGTATTCAGCGATTTGTACAGGACTAAGCTAAGTCCGGTCTGTAGTCTAGTGGTTAAGGCAACGGACTTGTATTCTGAAGGTCGTGAGTTCGATTTCCAGCGGATGACAAAAAAATATAGGTATATTTATTTTTAAATATGCTCTTTGCTGGGTTGAAAATTCATTTACCTTTAAAAAACAAACCGTTCACCAAAGATTCATACAGTCCTAAAAAAAAGAGTATTGCTTGAGATTTGACGCTTTGTAGCGACAGGCAGAGGGCTCTTGAGGTGTAATTCACACGGAAAACATCCATGTATTATTATTATTAAGTTGTAAAGTCGACATGTTCAAGAATTGGTGCAAAGAAAATTGTTTCACCTTCTGCCAGATGCAATATCGCATTTCGCATTTTCTCTTACTGCCAACGTTTTAATATCGTTTCGCGAAACTGGAGAATTCGGCAACAAACAAAAATACAAAACGCTTTATGCTCAGTATTAAAAGCTTACCTACGTTGTAATGAATCTTTTATTGTATATTTATTTTGTCTTTCTCCAGTCACATTTATAGTTCAAATATTTAATACATTAATTTTTTTTAAATTATTATTTAGTACGTACAATGTACATTCGATAATGATTATCAGAAGGTATATATGACCGGTCCGTAGTCCAGGTGGTAACACTTCGGACTCGTAACTGGAAGGTCGTGGGTTCGAATCCCGGCGGAGCACAAAAAATATACCATTCAAATTGCGAATGTGCTCTTCGCTGGGTTGAAAAATTCATAAACCTTTACCAAAGACCGGTCACCAAAAGGTCCATCCAGCCTTACAACAACTGGGTCTTGCTTGAGAATTGGCGTTTTTTACAGCGACGACCAAGCTCGCAGAGGGCTCTATAGGTGTGATACACACAAAAACAGCGCTCACCAAATAAATCATCCTAATTTATTTTTTTGAATCGATACTTTGAAGGTGAAATTGAGTGACTAAATTAGTGACATATTAAGCTGGTATGAGTTTCTGAAGTAAATGCACCCGTTGACCTATTTTCTACGAGAGAAAACACTCAAAAAGTGTGAAAATTCTATAGTGCAGAAGTATTTTATGAGCACTTGACTTATAGGTTGG
Organism: Agapetus fuscipes; assembly: GCA_951799405.1. Lineage (NCBI taxonomy): Eukaryota > Metazoa > Arthropoda > Insecta > Trichoptera > Glossosomatidae > Agapetus > Agapetus fuscipes. The sequence continues at coordinate 11,256,660 of OX637357.1, read as the reverse complement.
TATGAGGCTGACCACCCATACTGTATAAAATGGTTCACTTTGCCAAAGTCACCGAAGTTTCAGGAAAGGTCGGAAAAAGTTGCAGGATTGATGTTCATTTGAGTTTTAAATTTTAATTTGTAAGTATAACATTTGTAGACGCGTGCCTGTTTGTAGGCATGCATATAATATGAATTTTAAGTGTTAATATTTCTTTGTAACTCAAAATATAGATTATATAAAAACAGACAAAAAAATCACAGGGAGTAGGTACTTACTTACTTTTTGCGAAATAATAAGTAAATGGAAATACTTTCTAAAATACTAAAATAAAGGAGTCCTTTTTAAGTGTTTTATGGGATTTCTTTAGCGAAAATCAACAGTATTTCTACCGCGAGGTTTCCGTAGTGACCCTTTCACGCCAATCTGACCCCTTGACGCGCAGGCTGACCTCAATCTGACTTTCCGAATAGAGTCATGAAGACGAAGAGCTGTCACAAATGGAATGAAGAACGATGTGAAAGAAGAAAGAATACTCAAGCTGTTTCAACGTGTTGTGTGTGAGATATGAAAGTAAATGAATGCAGAGAAAAATCAAGAAAAATCTTAATTTTTAAATACCTGATGATGGTTCATAAATAGACCGATAAAACGTAAGTAAATATACAAAAATAGAACAAACGAGTAAAATAAAAATGTTTTTTTAAGATTTATATAGATTTTTTTTTAAATCTAAATGAATATATAGTTATATTTCTAGATGTGATTTTATTAGTAGCTTAACCCTTTCTCTGCGTATGAATAAAAACAAGAACATTTAATATTCACGTTATTTTCATAGCGGAGAGTTTGCAAGAATTTAATTTTTGTTAGATAAGGCATCTCCAATAGCATCTAGATTTTACTTCTTTAGTAGCTTACAAATTTTCAGATGATATATCTTGTCTCTGAAGTAGCATTCTAAATTTTAAACGAAATATCTTGTCTATTCAGTAGTATTCTAAATTTTAGACGAAATATCTTGTCTGTTCAGTAGTTTTCTTAATTCTTGACCAAATATCTTATAGAATTTTCGACGAAATATCTTGCCTGTTAAACAGCATTCTAAATTTCAAAAGAAATATTAAGTAGCATTAAAATTTTAGACGAAGACGAACTATATTGTCTATTAAGTAGCGTTCAACATCTTTTAAATATCTTGACTTCCTAGAATTCTAAATTTTAGACGGAATGAATTGTCTATTAAGTAGCATCCTGAATTTTTAGCGTAATATCTTGTACGTGGGGAGTAGCTAACAGAATTTTAGACGAAATATCTTGTCTGTAGAGGAAATTTGTATAAAACAAACTCTCTAAGGAGTGGAATAATTTGTCTGGCTATCATTGACAAGATATCTTGTTTGCGGAGTAACACCCAGAATATTTGACGCAATATCTCGTCTACGCCGTAGAAGGCACTATTTCTTGAAAAAATATCTCGTCTATGGAAGTGAACCGGTGAAATTGCATTGCACGAAGAGACATTTGTCTTTTTTTGCTCCTTCCTGGGTCTAGATTAATTTCAACACCCTTCTGAGAGAGAAAAAAAGGAAGTTACCAGTGGCGAGGGGTCATTAGTTTCTCGGGTGAGTTCGTCTCTACGACAAAAAAAAACTATAAAATGTGATGGTAGCATTGGTCGAGGTATAATCTAAGTTGCAAAGATATATACACATTTAAAATTAATATTAAATGCATGCTCATTAACAGACACGTGTAAGTTCGCGCATACAAATGCTGCATGTGTACTAAAAATTCAAAAACCAAACCTCAAATAAACACAAGCCGTGCAACTTTTGTCGAGCTTCCCTGAAACCGGGGTGACATTTACAAATTTTTTAAAGTCAACCATTTTTTTACAGCATGAGTGGTCAGCCTCATACCAACCTATAAGTATACCCCGAGAAAAAAAATACGTAAACCTCAATCGCGTAACTAAGATACGCATATAGTGTAACTTCTTGCAGCGTTATTTCCGAAACGTTTAGCATGTCAAGAGTGGAACCTATTTATTTTTACGGATAAGGTGGCAGGCCTTACGCCAACCACTTGTAAGACAAGGAATCTTACTGTAAAAACTGTGCGCTACTGGATCTTGGCACTGCAGGATTCTGCCCCCCCACAGAGGGTTCTTGATGGGACAGAGTCCCGCCAGGGTTCAGGCTATTTATTTATACCGGTGCATTACGTACCGCAGGGACGCGGGATGTGGCTTTTGTCCCGCACGATGAAAATCCCGCTGAAAGTGCGGGTAATTGAAAGTGGAACGAGATCCGCGGATATTAAGCCAGGTGGGATTTTTCCAGGATAATGTATCGCGATGCGGGATTTTTTTCAATTCAGTCAAGGATTAAAAATTGTATTAATATTAAAGTTTTAGGGTTTGTGAATTCATATTGTGAATATTACTTTATTAATAAATATAATAAGTAGGTGTGGAAGAAGAATCGCCAATCTTGACTAGCGTATTTGAAATAAAATAATGCTGGTTCGAATTATTATTACGCCCCTTGACCACTACATTGAACCAGCTTCTTAACACATGTACCTACTTATTTGAATAAACGTTCATTGAAAAAAATATTGATTAAGAGTTTTAGGCTAACACTTAAATACACATTAATACACTTACACTTCTAATCTAATCTAATCAAATCTAAGTTGCAAAAATATATAACATTGAAGATTCACATTACATGCATTCTCACAACCAGACATGTACAAGTTCGCGCTTGCACATGCCTCATGTGAGCCTGCAACATAGAAAAACCCAATCTCAAATGAACATAAGCCCTGCAACTCTTGCCGACCTTCCCTGAAACAGGGGTGACATTGGCAAAGTGAACCATTTTTACAGCATGGCTGGTCAGCCGCATACCAACCTATAAGTCAAAGAACAACTTAATTACAATAAATACACTTAATTACACTTAAAATATTAATTATTAATTGATGATGTCAATACCTACCTGTTCCTGGTGATGCAATTTTAGTTGGTGAATAGCATTCCTCCTCACAAATCTATTTGAATATTAATTATATTTTATAATTAAAGCATTTAATATGATTTGCAAATTAGATTATGAACAGCTTAGTTTACCACTGATTCTAAATATCGCAAAAAATGGTTTACTTAGTGAGAGAAAAGGTATTGCATTTGTTTAAGCCCCATAAGCCCACTGTAACGCTCCCAAATAGGTTTTTTTCACATTTCCATAAAGAATAGGTTTTATTTTAATCTCGGATAAACCAAAAAAAACTATAAAAAGAAAGGTAAAAGCATGATATTTAACATCAAAAAATGGTGAACCTTTTTTCCGGACTAAAATTTCACTAGTACCTACCTACATAGGACAATTTTGTATTTTTAAAATAGATAAAATATCCTTTTTAACCACTTGAAATTTGTTTTCTGTTAGTTCTGTTAGTTTCTGTTAGTTGTTTAGTTACAACACAAAGTTTTTCGCATTCCTTCAGAGTTATTATCATATTCCCAGGAACATCTGGCATTTGAAATCTTCCAGATCTCTCTAATCCACTAATGCGATCTAGGGATGTTATGGATATGAAATTTTGGATATGTATACGTATATTTGATTTTGATGATTTTTTAAATATTTTTTTTTTTCTGTTAGTTTTTGATGTCCATACATATGTATTATAATTTGGTGATTTTAAAAATGTAATTTGTCATGTATGTTCCTTGACTTTTTTTTTTTTTTTTTTTTTTTTAATTTAAAAAAAAAATAGATTTGTGAAGAGGAATGCAATTCACCAACCTATTTTGCCTGGCCAGAAACAGGTATTTATATCATCATTTAATAATTCATTATTGTTTATTATTAATGAATTATTAAATAATAATTACCTACCCAATAACATCTGTTGAACCAGGGTCAAAGTTAAAGTCATGTGACCCAAGCGGGGATCGAACCAGCGTTGTTCCATTCGAAACACGCTAGAAAGATCAGCCCTCTTAGCTCCCGCGGCTATAACCCCGACAAAAAAAGAGAATTAAAAAGAGAAAAAAAAAGAGAGAAAGAAACTTATAGGTTGGTATGCGGCTGACCACCCATACTGTGAACAAATGGTTCACTTTGCCAATGTCACCCCTGTCTCAGGGAAGGACGGCAAGAGTTGCAGGGCTTATGTTCATTTGAGATGGGTTCTTATGATGTAGGTCCACATGCGGCATGTGTTAGCGCGAGATTAGACATGTCTGCTTGTGGGAATGCATTTGATATAGATCTTAAATGGTATATATCCTTTCAGCTTAGATTAGATTAGATTAGACATAAGGTTTGTATGTGACTGATCCCCCGTGCTGTAAAAACTTGCTTTAATGTTGCCAATTCCACCCCAGTTTCAAGAAGAGGAGTTGCAAGGTTTGTGTTCACGTGAGGTTTGGTTTATTTTGTAAGTAGTTTTTAATGACAAAAATCACTGCGTGTCCTGGGTCGAAGATAATTTTTATGAGTTGGTAAGTCAAAATAATCATCACTTTTATTTCGCTTTGATTCCATGGTGACATTGGCTACGTTTCCAACGAAACGTCGAATATAATGTAGGTTCTCCTATGACGGTTCGTCTACTATCCGAAAAGTTGTATTACCTATCTGTGTAGTTATTATAATTGTTAAAAATCTGCAACTCCTCCCGACCTTCACTAAAGTATAATTAAAATTTGCAAAGTGAACCATTTTTTAGAATATGTGTGATCAGCCACATGCCAAACTTTAAGTTAATGAACGTTGATATTAATATAAGAATGATTTATTTGGCGAGTGCTATTTTTGTGTAGGTACATCACACTTCAAGAGTCCTCTGCGAGCTTGGTCGTCGCTACAGTAAGCGCCAATCCTCATGCAACACCCAGTTGCTGTAAGGCTGGATGGACCTTTAGGTTTAGGTAAATTTTTCAACCCAGCGAAGATCATATTCGAAAATACAAATGGTATTTGGCCGGGATTCGAACACACAACCTTCCATTTACGAGTCAAAAGTGTTAACCACTAGACTATGGACTGGTTAAGTTATGTAAGTTGGTATTTCTCACTTCAGATTTCAATAAGATAAAATATATACTTTGTCACCTTTGATAAGCTCCAAGTAACTGCCGTAGGAGAATCACTAGGTAGAAGTCCATGACTTTTAGGAGTCCTAAAAAACACTAATGAACACTTACTTCTTACTACTCCGACTCAGGAAGGAGAGCTTCTGAGATTTCATTGTAAAAAGCGGCATCTAGACGTGTTCAGCAAATAGCTTCAACCGTTTGATTAATGGGCTTTGGCCACCCTTAGCGTTTAAACTCAACCGCAGGTTTTTACTAAAAATAATGTATGGAAACTCAAGCAGCGCTTATAGTGAGCGTTTTGGTTTGAATTCATTTTTTAGGTAAAACGATGTTTTGTACCTACTTAAATAAAAGCAGGTACGTAAAACACGCACAAACATTTGCTAGGGAAAAACTCTATTAAGCACCACATATATTGTAACTTCCTACCGCGTTTTCTCCGAAGAGATCGCATGTGGCGATTGGAATCTATTTACTTTTACAGGTAAGGGGGGACGGCCTTACGCCAACCACTCAGTTGAAGTGGTGTTTTCCCAACCCTCGAGACGGCTGGTACTCATTTCTTGTGAAGGCTCAGTAAACCTCGCCGAAATTTTATTTTGAGTGTGAAATAAACACCGAAACGGGAAATCATTTATGACACCCTCCACGTGATCGAACCCATGCTCTCGGCTTGGAATGCAAGCATTCTACCAACTGAGCCATCGTCCGGACGTTTTACGAGCTTGGTCGTCGCTACAAAGCGCAAATTCTCAAACAAGACGCAATCCCTGTGAGGCTGGATGCACCTTTTTAAGTTTTGAAAAATTAATTCCTTGACCACCCATATTTTTAAATAATGATTTAATGTGCCAATGTCACCCCTGTTTCAGGAAAGGTCGACAAAAATTATAGGGTGTACGTTCATTTGAGTTTTGGATTTAATTTGTAAGTACACATTCAGCATTTGTAAGCGCGAACTACATGTGTTTGTTTGTGGGCATGCATTTGATATGAGCTTTAAATATCTTTGCAACATAGATTATATATTATAATACATCTTTGCAACCTAGATAATCGATTACAGATTTATGCTCGGAGAACAGATCAGATCGTTTCCCATTTTCTTGCATGCAGTCTGCAGATTACTCTTGTAGTACTGTATGCACATCTGTATCAGCCGAGCTCCCGACTACAAATGTCCCAAATGTTACGTGCATTTGATTCGCATCGAGATTACAGTGCCTTGTTTTGCAAGACTGCTGCAACTGCAAGCATTCGGGAACATACAAGTGCTCTAGAATCAAGAATAAACAACTCTATGTAAATCAAATTTAAAAAGTCATTTCTGTTAACACAGAAAATCATTGTATTTTTTTATTAATGCAATAGAAAAACAAAGTTATAACAATTTTGCTCCTGTCTTATTAGGCAAAAAATTTGAGAAAAAATAAATAAAAGTGAATTACTCTATTGAATTTATAATTTAAAAAAAACTCTAGATTATCGTTTTTTTTTTAAATAGATTTGTGGAAAGGACAAACCTATTTTGCCTGGCCAGTTGTCTTCATACGAAAGCAGAAGCTTATGTGCATGCAACGGCATCTGTTGAACCAGGGTCAAAGTTATGGCCAAGTGAGCTAGACGTAAGATTCTAACCAACGTTATCCGACTCCAAATACCGCGCCTCTACCCCTCGGCCATAACACCGACGAATGTAATTTTAGTTTTCGTATTGTGTTTTCTTGTCGACATGCATATGCTACGAATTTTAAATGTTAAAGGTGTATTCATTTTCCATGTACATTAATACATGCTACGCATATTGTGTAACTTCTTGCCTGCGGTATCCTCGAAAAGGTCGCATGTGTCGCATGTTGTCACCATCCGATTTTGGATATTGTCATTGATATTACTAAACCGCAGGTCTGTAATGTTGACTCTCCAGAATCCTATCGGAATTTTGTCAGGGCTAATTATGAAGGTGTAAACAAGTTTTTGTCTGAGGCCAATTGGTCATTCATCAATGCGAAAAATAATAATTTAGGCGAGATGGTTGAGGAGTTTTACAGCATTCTGAATGGAGCCATTGATTTGTGTATACCAGTTACAAAAGTTAGAAAATCATCATTCCCTAAATGGTATAGCCGTGATCTAATTGATTGTATCTGTGAGAAGAAACTTGCTCATAAAAAGTACAAGGAGAGCAGATTAGCGCCAGATTATGAGAATTTCAATTTTCACAGAAAGCAGTGTAAGAAAATCTTGGTAGCGTGTTATAATGAATATATTAATGGCATTGAAATGTCTGTTAGGTCTGATGTAAAAAAGATTTTCAATTATTCACGATCTCTCAAAAATGAGAGTCAGAAAACTATATCTAATAATAATGTGGGAGAAGTACCAAACCTATTTGCTACGTTTTTTAAAAGTGTTTTTACTACTGATAATACTGGTCAGTCCTTTGATTTCTCATCTCACATTGATTTTCAGCTCTCGAGCTTGTCATTTGAAGTGTCTGATGTTACATCAGGTATAAAATTAATGAAACCTTTAACTTGTCCTGGCCCTGATGGGGTTCCGGCATTTTTTTTAAAGAATTGTGCTTCTAGTTTGACACAACCTTTGTGCACTATTTTTAATTTATCTATATCTTCTGGATGCTTTCCACTTATCTGGAAGACATCCTACATCACTCCAATATTCAAAGGTAAGGATAGGAAGGATGTCACAAACTACAGACCTATTAACTTGCTCTCGGCTATTCCCAAACTGCTTGAAAAACTGATTTTATCGAAAATTGGATTTGTGGTCACTAGATCTTTAACTAATTGTCAACATGGCTTTTTACCCAATAGATCTACGACCACTAATCTCATGTCTTATGAGAATTTTTTGTCGGGGGCTCTTGGTAGACGTAAACAGATCGATGTTATTTACACAGATTTCGCTAAAGCTTTTGATAGAGTTTCTCACAATATCTTGCTTACGAAGCTGGAAGCAATGGGAGTATCTGGTAGCTTTTTGTTGTGGATTAGGAGTTATATTATGAATCGTTCCCTGATCGTGAAAATAAATAACTCTGAGTCTGATCCTTTTACACAAACTAGTGGTGTCCCACAGGGATCTCATCTTGGTCCGCTGCTATTTTTATTATTCATTGACGATATTGTTAATGTTGTCCAGGACTGTAATGTACTTTTGTTTGCGGATGACATTAAAATTTTTCGTGAGATCGACTCAATCAACGATTGTATTAAACTACAATCGACACTTGATAGATTAAATAACTGGTGTTCACTTAATCATCTTAATCTTAATATATCCAAATGTCAAGTGATGCGTTTTTATAGAATAAAAAACCCATTGATTAAAGATTATGTTATTAATCATAACTTATTAAATAATGTTTTTGTCATCTCTGACTTGGGGGTTCTGTTTGATCATAAACTCTCATTTGTCGCCCACATTAACGATATCCGCGCTAAAAGTATGAAAATGCTTGGCTTTGTTTTCCGAATTACCAAAGATTTCCGTGATTTACAAACAATAAAAATTCTTTATACTTCACTGGTCCGTAGCGTTTTAGAATACTGTTCTACCATCTGGTCTCCTCACTTCTCGGTCCATATTGACAATATTGAAAAAGTTCATACTAAATTTTTAAAAATCGTTAATTTTAAACTAAATATTCCTATTGCTAATTTTGACCCCATCTTCCTTAACTCCTTACTTAATTTAACTAGTTTGTCTAATAGGAGAAAAATTATTGATTTACTCACACTCTATAAAATTAAGAATGGTCTAATAGATTGCCCGATGTTGCTTGAAACTATTAATTTTTTTGTTCCGCGACAGGGATCTCGTCAGATAGTTCCTTATCGCCCTGTAGCTTCCAATACAAATGCACAATATAACAGTTGCATAAATCGCCTTCAACGTAGTGGTAATACCTGTACACTGGACTTTGACCCACCCAACAATAACTTTGATAGGTATAGAGCTGGTCTGTTGAGGTACTTTTTGGATGAATAGTGTTTTTATTTCTGTTGCTTGTATATTTCATTTGATTTTTGATTTATATTTTTTGATTTATATTTTTTCTCTAGATAGTAACTTTGATTTTTATTCTTATTTTTATATAGTTTTTGTTATTGTGTTTATTTGTTTCATTTTACTTTCATATACTTTACATCTTTTTGGTATTTTTATGTATTTGTGTTATTTTTGAAACTATGTAACCATTTCATGTAAAAGGCACTAAGTGCCCTTAATAAATAAATAAATAAATAAATAAATAAATGTGACGGTTCTGCATGATTGATATGGTGAGCGCTGTTTTGTGTGAATCACACCTCAAGAGCTCTCTGCAAGCTTTCTCGTCGCTGTAGAAAACGACAATTATCAAGCAAGACCCACATGCTGTGAGGCTGGATGAACCTTTGGTTACCGGTGTATTTGTAAAGGTATATGATTTTTTCAACCCAGCGAAAAGCATATTTCAAAATATATGCTCCACCGGGGGTCTAACCCAGGACCTTCCATTTACGAGTCCAAAGTGTTACCACTGAACTACGGACCGGTCATTTATTAGATTTTCATGCCGATGATAAAGATTGATGACAATGAAAAACAAATCTTATTTCACATTACAGAGGATTGTGGACATTTTGGAAATCAATTTAGGACAAAAAATACATAGCTCCTTTTCTATAATCTGTATGGGTGGTCAGCCTCATACGAACCTACAAGTCAAGGAATATTAACTTTATTAAAAATTCAACTTCTGAAAATGACTTTCTCTCAAAATGGAGCTTGCCCATCTTTGTCACTATCGTAGATCGTATAATCTGGGAAATCTTACTCAATAGATATTGCAGTATTGTGCAATGAAGCGTGCCATTTACCTGAGCTTCAAAAGACGAAGTATCCTGTGGGACTAGGGTGGCAAGTAGAACGGCACAGTGACAAAACAATACATGACAGAACGACACATGACAGAACATTACAATGTCAGTACATCACATGACAAAGTATCACAAAAAACACAAAAATTTATTTCGCTCCACAATCCACATGCGACTCCTTCGGAGAAAACGAGATAAGGAGTTGCTCTGTACGTGCAGCATAGTAAGGTTTTTTATAATGATAATACGGGCGTTATATTTTTTATAAGCTTTATCAAATAATACACGCATTAGTTCCATTTTTTCACGTTTCTCATGTCTAACTTTTTTACAATGCAGTTTATGATGTTTTCTGTTTTGTGATGTTTTGTCATTTGATGTTTTTTCATCGGCCGTTTATGATATGTTCCGTTTTAGGTATGTGATGTTTTGTCTTGTAATTTTTGGTCATTGTGATGTTTAGTCATGTGATTTACTATCATTGTGATATTCTTTCAATTGTCGTTCTAGCATGTGTGATTTTGTCACCGTGCTGTTCTATCCTGTCACCTTAGAAATCATGTTTTGGGATGTTTTGTCATGTGATGTTTTTTCATGTGCCATTTATAGTATGTTCTGTTTAGGTATGTGATTCTTTCCATGTACTGTCATTACGATGTTCTGTCATGTGTCGTTCTGCCATGTGTTGCTCTATCATATGTCATTCTGTCATGTGTTGCTCTGTCATGTGTCGTTATGTCGCTGTGTCGTTGTAGAATGGAACCACGGGCTAGGGAGTGCAACGGGACAGACATTCATACACAAAGAGAAGACCAGCCAGGTACAAAGCCAGCTTGTGCTTACTGGCTTGTAAACATTGCCTTTAATTTGTATCTGTTTCCATCATGGACTTATTTTCACTTTGATGCAGTTCACCGTTCATTATAATATGAGACTGTTTATACCGCAAAGGCTTAACTGATATAAGTTTTACTAATAAACCCTATTCTCCCCGAAAGGGTCGCACGTAACGAGTGGAACCTATATATTTTAACAGGTGCGGGGGCCAGCCTAACGCAATATATTCCAATTGAAGTGGGGGTTCCGCAAGAGCTTGCATGGGCTTTCTTGCGGTCGTGCATTCAATATGAGTCTTTAAAATAAATATATATTTGCAACTTAGATTATAGAATTCAAATCTTTGACAAAAATCATCTTGGACAAAAAAAATGTAAAAACTAAACACTCTGTTTTACTTCCCGAGTTGATTTATTTCCTCGAGCGCTTTCGGCGCTATCCCACCTTTATCAAGAGGACAACTCATCAAGATAATGGTGTGAGAACATCGAAAGCGCTTGAGGAAATAAATCAACTCTTGTAGAACTACTTTGTGTTTTATTCTTACATTATTAATTTGAAATGAATCTTCACAGTGTGAATACACAAACCCTTAAACTTTTACATATAATGTTGTCGGCAATAGTACTCGTACTACAAAGCAACGTCGCATTGCAAGACTATCTAAGTTTGTTGAGATCAAAGGACCACTGCTATGAGAAGACGATATCGAGAAACATAATAATGGTATAGGAGCATTTTTACAGACTCACCGTGTTATTCAAAGACATATTTTGTACTCTGCTAAGTATTAGCTTTATTGCTATTTCTTTTTTGACTTTTTTGACTTTCTTGTTCCTTGACTTATAGGTTGGTATGCGGCTGACCACCCATGCTGTCTCAGGGAAGTACGGCAAGAGTTGCAGGGTGTCCATTTGGGATTTGATTTTTGTGGTGTAGGTTCACATGCGGCATGTGCAAGCGCAAACTTGTACGTGTCTTGTTGTGAAAATGCATGTAATGTGAATCTCCAATGTAACATATCTTTGCAACTTAAATGAGATTAGATTAGCTATTTCCAATGAAGATCGGCGGCCATCATGGCACATTCCTTGACTTGTAAATCGGTAGGAGGCTGACCAGTGACCACCGTAAAAAAAATGGTTCACTTCACACAGAAGGTCAGCAAAAGTTGCAGGGCTCATGTTCATTTGAGGTTTGGTTTTCAGTTTGTAAGTGCACATGCAGCATTTGTAAGTGCGTCTCTGTTTGCGGGCATGCAATTAATATGAATTCAAAAATTTCATATAAGTGCTGATTCACTGATTTGTAACATCGCGTAGTAAACATTTTATTGGGAGTAACTTCTCATAGTAAGTGAACTAATTATATAGAAGCGCTGATGAAGAACTTCTAAAACACAGGATTTTCACACTTTGTTAGTGTTTTTGTAGAAAATAGAAAAAAGGTGCATTTATCTGAGAAACTCGTGTTTTTTAAATTGACACTTATTCAGTTTTACCTTTAAGGTATCGATATATCTTTGCAACTTAGACTATAAATAGATAATAGAACATAGAAATTGTCTTATTTCTCTAAAGAAAACTTTTGATTTCTCGTACGTCAAAAATCTTAGTAAATATCTAAGTGACAGCGAAGTATTTGACTGATTCTGAATAACTCTGCTAAGTATTATTTGTTGCAAGTAGGAGAACGCAATCTCTGTAATGCTTCCTCAATTTTCATCGTAAAAAAGCTGCGACCTATGCATTGCGAGTTGTAAAATACACAATGGAATTGAAAATTTAATGGATTCTACAATATTTGTAATGGCTGCAACTTAGATTACAGATTGATTTTAGTGTTTCTTTATTATAGGTTTTGTTTTCAAGTTTATTTTACCTGAAGGTGGTATAAGGACGCGTTTGTAATTATTTATATTAAAAACAAAAGAGTAGAAATGAAACAAAACTTGTTTTTATTAAAGAATAATGAGGTCCCAACATTCAAAATATATCTGTAGCTATGACGCCATCCATAGTTAATTCCCCATAATCAAGAAAATTTTCGCTTTCTATATATAGACAGGAGTGTATTTCTGTTTCATATAAATTCATATCTTGTGTCTTCTCCAAAAAGACAAAGGTATGCATCATTGCATGTAGGGGAAAGGAGGGAAGGAAAGACCGAGACAAATGTGGTTGGGTCAGATTGTTGAAATTGTAAAATAATGGGATACACAAAGCGAATGTTACGAAAAGGTGATGGATGAATTGAAAGACGTATGCTTGGATAGGGGAAAAAATAAGGCAAATCTGCAGAGGCTCTAGCCACCCCTAGAAGAATGACGACAGAGTTACAGGTTACAGTTATAGGAGCGCCAGAACTGATGTACCTGATTCGATTCCGAAAATCCTTAGCAACCATTGCCTTACAATCCGGCCAAGTGACGTGACAATTTTTTCTCCGATTTAAATGCGCAGACTCTATTGCAAATCCGTGACATAAAATAGAATCTTGACATTAAGACGGTATTAGTTTCACTGCCGTTCTTTTATAAAAGCAAATTAATTAGAAATCGTTCCCACAGTGCTTGTTTGGCTTATCTATAAATTGATTCACAGATGACCTTTCAATGACATTGTCTTAAGAATCACATTCCACACAATCTGATCTAGGAAGAAACGTAAACACGATAATGTGAGAGTTGTTTTAAATATTTTTCAAATAAATTTCTAGTTTTTATAAGGCATATTGGTCCAGTACACATAGGCACAAACATTGCTCATGTGAATTTACCGCTGATGGACATAAGACAAACAAGTACTAAGGGGACGAAATGCTAACGTAAAAGTCAGACGGCATCACAATTAGGGATGTTATGGGCATGGAGTTACGGATATAGTTACGGATACTAGATAATAGTTATTAGAAAAATATTACTACACTTTCGGATACGGATTTGGAATTCTTTCGGATATCACTAGTTTCAGATTGTTTCGATTACGGATATTATATATTTTTTGAATTGTAAAACATGATTGTTCTTTGACTAATAGGTTGAAATGAGGCTGACGCCCCATGGTGAAAAAACATGTGTTCATTTAAGATTTGGGTTTTTATGCTGTAGGTTTATATGCGGCATGTACAAGCGCGAACTTGTATGTGTCTGCTTGTGAGAATGCATATAATGTGAATCCCCAATGTTACATATCTTTGCAACTTAGATTAGATTAGATATGAGTGATTATTATAGCTATTTACTTAAAAATGCAAAAATGATATCATAACAAACCAATATAACATTCGTAATTTCTATTGCACTATTTAATACTAACCGAAACTTTTATATTAGTTTCGGTTACGGATATTTTTTATTTCGGATATATTTTAGTTTCGGTTACGGATATTTTTTATTTCGGATATATGTTAGTTTCAGTTACGGATATTTTTTATTTCGGATATATCGATGGTTAACTGGACAAATATTGTATGTCCACTTTTTATAGTTTTGAGAAAACTCAACATGAAAGTTATGTACCTCTAATAAAAGAGTCTAATATGCATTTAATTGATCATATCTCGGTTTGCATTGTGTGTGAACCAACTATATTTTTAGAGATCAAAGACAATGTCACGTTTTACAAAATGTGTATCATAACTCAATTTTATCAAAAAGTGGACTTACAATATTGGTCTAGTTAACCATCGATATGTTAGTTTCGGTTCCGAATTTTTTTTTTCGGATATATGTTAGTTTCGGTTTAGAGATACGGATATCCACAACATCACTGATTACAATGAGCTTAAATAACACTTGGTCCATTATGGGAGCGTTGCTAAATCCAAGATGGCGTTTCACAATGAGAAGAGGATCGTCTGCATTTCGCCATTCTGCGCAGAAATCATCTCGGCAATAGAACAGTCGAGTTTTATATATATAGTACAATACACTGTTTAGAAATAGTGCTGTGAATGTTTGTTAGATTTTTAGAACATATTAGGTTTTGGTTTTAATTTGAGGTTAGGTTTTAATTATTACGGTGAAACTGTTATGTTTGTATGTTCTATGAATATTTCGATAGCTCAGTTGGTAGAGTGCTTGCATTCCATGCCGAGAGCTCGGGTTCAAATCCGACCGAGGGTGTTAGAAATGATTTCCCGGTTCGGTGTTTATTCAAACCCAAAATAAAATACCGTCAAGGTTTACTCAGCAAGCACAAAAAAAAAATATACCAGCAACCTTGTGAGCTGGGAAACCCCCACCTTATTATCGCGCTATCCCCGAAGAGGTCAAATGTAGCATGTAGAACCTATTTATTTTCACGGCTAGCCTTACAACAACAACTTCACTTAAATATAGGGTACCTATCCCTGCTTCCGGCGGGCAGATGCTCATTTCTTTTGAAGGCTTAGTAAACCTTTCAGTGTTTTGATTTTGAGTCGGAAATAAACAGCGAAATCAAAAATCATGATGTACAGTGCGGTGTGTACAGGTAACATAGTACCATCTAGTGACGTAGAATACAAACAAGATGAAAGTGAAATATGTAACAGACCAAAACATAATTACTTCGTTCGAAGGTAGTCAGTGATTTGTGACAAAGTGTTTTCAAATTCAGTTTATCCTCATTCGTCGTGCAGAGAGGATGTTCTCCTGAAGACGTCGGCTACGTCGCTGACGAAACGTCGAGAATGATGTAAGTTCTCTCTAAACGGCTCGTTAACATCCGATTTAAATTAAGTTTTGAAATTTTTTCATTTTTAAAAATTAATATTAGTGTCAAAATGTCAAACGACCGTAATTCTAACTTAAACCATCAAAAATCATTTCTGACGAGGATCAAAATCTTGCAAACCTGCAACTCTTGCCGTCCTTCCATGAAACAGGGGTGACATTGGCAAAGTCAACCATTTTTACAGCATGGGTGGTCAGCCGCAAACCAACCTATAAGTCAAGGAAAGAAAAAGTTGCAGGTGTTTCCTTGACTTATAGGTTGGTATGAGGCTGACCACCCATACTGTAAAAAATGGTTCACTTTGCCAATGTCACCCCTGTTTCAGGGAAGGTCGGCAAAAGTTGTGGGGCTTATGTTCATTTGAGGTTTGGATTTTATTTGTAAGTACACATTCAGCATTTGTAAGCGCGAACTACACTTGTTGGTTTGTGGGCATACATCTGAGAGCTTTAAATGAATAGTATATCCTTGCAACTTAGATTATAGATTTATAGTGTATGTCCATTTGAGATTTGGTTTTTATGTTGTAGGTTCACATGCGGCATGTGGAAGCGCGATTTTGTACGTGTCTGCTTGTGAAATTGCATATAATGTGAATCTCCAATGTAGCATATCTTTGCAACTTAGATTAGATTAGATTAGATCAACCCTTAGCTCTCTGTCATTGGACGCACACATTCTACCAAGTGAGAATTTTCTTGATGGAATATAATGAAGAAATAATTTCATATACAAATTCGGTTATAGATAAACAGTGCAAGATCTAAAATTCAGCTTCGGTTACGGTTTCATCCAATATATTAATTTAAATAACACACCTAGATAAAAGCAAAAATTATATTAATTGAAGTGTGGATAATTTTCCCACTTAAAAATGCAAACACCAATATTTCAAAATACTGTTAATGATCAATCATTGCTCACAAGTGCTGAGATTGAATGCGCCCAACATTTTTTTTTGCTAGATTCGAATCCAGTAAGATAAAAACGCAATTGAATTTTTTTGCCATATTTGGCACAAGCAAATTCATTAGTGTGTGTGCAAAAAAAATATATTGGGTAATGTGTCAGACATGAAAAAAACAACTTTTTTTATTTTTGTGAATAAATCATTAAAAACCTGTTTTTTTTTAATGTATTTTACTGACAAAAATAACAGTCTCAATTATGTATATTATGTAATGAAATTACACGCGTATCAAAAATGGTTTTCAAATGACCTTGGATAAACAAAATATTTTTTTACTTCATAAAAAATGGAATTCCAAATGAGGCATGTTAAACACTAAACGCTACTAAGTTACATATATAGTGTTACTTCTCAGTGTTCTCCCCGAAAGGGTCGCATGTAGCGAGTGAAACCTTTTTATTCGTACAAATACGGGGGCGGGCAGTTCAAGTAGAGGTTTCCTAGCTCCCGAGGGGGCTGGTAAACTTTTCTTGCGAAGACTGAGGAAACGTTACCCGTATTTTATTATGAGGTTTGAAATAAACACCCGGGACTCGAACCCTAACTCTCGACTACGCTATCGACCGGACTGTATCAGGAAAATGCTAAGTCTCATCGAGAGCACTTATTAGTTTCGATTTCCTCTTTAATTCTCGTATACTATTCATCAGTGGCGAAGGGTGCCATACAAGCCAGTTTCCATCGGCTTCCCTTTTAAAATGATGTAACAAAGTAGTTAAAAAATATAAAAAATATACAAAGTAAAAAAATACATTTAAAACCAAAGAAACAATATGTATTTTTCCCCATTGAAACCTTCAGTCTACTTTTCTATCATTTTTGCCTCATTTTAAACGGGAAACCGATAAGAATCGGCTTGTATGGCACCATTTGCCACTGCTATTCATTAACCTTACGTTTTCTAGTTCTCTTTTGAAAAGTCTAGTTCTCTTCTAGTTTTGAAACAACCTGCTCTCGAATATCTAAAAACAGACAACACAGTTTGTAGATTAAAGTAGTATTTGCTTGAGTGTTCCTCAGTACAATCGTGCCTTGCTGGTTCTCGAACCGCCAACCGAACCGTGGGAAACTTTCCCCCGGCGTAATACTCTGCAGTCCATGTCACCAGTGAGCCATGTCTCTCTTTCTATGGCGAGGAGTTCATCACAGAGATTCCACATAGGTAGCTCTGCAAACTGCACAAGTGGAGAAAACAAGTGATCTTCACCCGATGATTCCCGTATGCGAGATGCTTTGTCAGTATTTCAATACAGACCAGATATCTTGCCGAAACTATGCTATCATATCAATATTGAATAATAAGATATTACCAGGTAAGATATTTTGCCAAAGATATGTTTCATATCAATATTAGACAAGATATTTAGCAGCAAGATATCTTGTCGAATAAAAATACAAAATAAAAATACAGTAAAAAAAATACAAGGTATTTAGCGGACAAGATATCTTGTCGAATATACTCCTCATTATAAATAATTCAAGGTATTTAGCCGACAAGATATCTTGTCGGATATATGTCTCAAATCATAAACAAATTAACACATACAAGATATTTAGCCGACAAGGTATCTTGTCAAAAACATATCTCATATCAATTTTAAGACTAGATATTTAACAGATAAGATATCTTGCCGAAAATATGCCTCAAACCACTTTTAGCAAGACTTCTTACAACTAAAGTTTTAAGGGTTGTGTATACACATTGTGATGATTCATTTTAATTGAATTAAATACAAAAGTAAAAATATTTATATTGAAGCGGATATCTTAAAAAATATATTTATTACTTTGTTATTTACTCTGTACATCCCATTATTTCGCGATCTTGCTTATCTGATCAATTATCCTACAGAGAAGATTTTGTTTTTTAATAAAGAAATGTACTTCACTGCAGATAAGATATTTAGTCAAAAAAGTATATTTGTTACGCTTTAGACAAGGTATATTGTCAAAAAAACTATGCATTACGGCATGTACAAGATATCTCGTTTAATTAAACAAAAAACAATGTATCTTGAGGCAAGATAATTTATCTCGCATGGACAAGACTAAAGTAAGATAACTCCCCTGTTTTGTAACAACCAGAAGACATTATTTGAAAAGGTTTGCTCCAAACGGGGTTTTTCTAAGAATCCTCAATTTACAGATGCAATTGCCTTGAATAGTAATTCAGCCTCTTACTTAGGCTGCCGACAAAGAAAAAGTTAAAGATCAAAACGGTGTTTAGAAATTTCACCTAAAGACCTCTAAAGAACAAAGTTCATGACACGATTCCACCTGAACATTGTAAAACAGGTAGTTTAAAGGCGCTGCAACGAAGACGCCATCATTTCATCTTGCACATTTATTGCCGGGATTACAAACATTCCTAAGCGCGAAGCAAAATCCAAATGCAATGAAAGAGCATTTTTTAAACAACGAATCTAACAAGAATTCTTAGAATCGATGCAGAAACAATTTCAATAATTGAAGTTATTTTTCCACAACTAAGACCGGTCTATGGTCTAGTAATTAACGCTTCGGATGCGGTTAATTTTAACTTGGTTTTTAGTTATTTATTTGACTTTCATTGGGCAATCATTGATTAATAATTCATTATAAAAGTATCTGTAATCTAAGTTGCTAAAATATATTAGAATTAAAAAATGCATGCTAACACACAGACACGTGTAAGTTTACGCTTACAAATTCTGAATGTGTACGTACAAATAAAATCCAAACCTCAAATGAACATAAGCTACAACTTTTGCCAACCTTCCCTGAAACAGGGGTGGCATTGGCAAAGTGAACCATTTTTTACAGTATGGGTGGTCACCCTAAAACCAACCAATAAGTCAAGGAATAAGAAAAATATTAAATAATGAATTATCAATTAATAATGTTAATACCTGTTTCTAACCAGGCAAAATAGGTTGTGGAATCGCATTCACATATCTATTGAAACAAATGTTTGATTGCAGGAATATCCGTGCCAAATCCATTGTTGTAACATTAGAATGATTGATTCGAATCAAATTTGGGACCACACAGAGCTCGGGCACTTAGTGAATTACAATAAAGCATCACTGTTGATACAAGTTTATATGGACGCGGCATATGGTTTACACACATG
This sequence comes from Agapetus fuscipes, assembly GCA_951799405.1. Lineage (NCBI taxonomy): Eukaryota > Metazoa > Arthropoda > Insecta > Trichoptera > Glossosomatidae > Agapetus > Agapetus fuscipes. The sequence continues at coordinate 11,237,042 of OX637357.1, read as the reverse complement.
ATGAAATAAATGTCAATTGACAGAATTGATGGCTTCAATTGACCTAAAACCTAAATCAGAACGCGCGTCTAAGAAAGATGTATGATGTTTTTTTTTTCGGAAAGAGTTGCAGGGTTTATGTTCATTTGCGGTTCGGGTCTTATTGTGTATGTTTCCATGCAGCATGTTTATGATCTAAAATTTAAGTTGCAAAGGTATAATAACATGTAAAATTCATATTAAAGGCATGCCCACAAACAGACACGCGTAAGATCGCGTTGAACACACAAATTACAAATTAAGAACCAAACCTCAAATGAGCATACACCCGGCAAGTTTTACCGACCTGCTCTGAAACAGGTTTGACATTGGAAAAGTGAAACATTTCATCATGGGTGGTCAGCCTCATACCTACCTACAAGTCAAGAGATAACATACTGTAAATAAAAACACTGCCAATCATAACCATGCTTTAGGGAACGTAGTCAAGAGTTGCAACGTTTTTGTTCACTTGAGGTTTGGATTTTTATTTGTAAACACACATGCGACATTTGTGAGCGCGTACTTACCCGTGTGCATTTGTGGGCATGCATTGAATACGAATTTTATATGGTAATATACCTTCGTAACTTACATTTTAGATTATTCTGTTTTATTTTGTAAATTAGGCTGATTTATTTGGTGAGCGCTGTTTTTGTGTGTACCACACCTCGAGAGCCCTCTGCGAGTTTGGTCGTCGCTGTAGAAAGCGCCAATTCTCAAGCAAGATCCAGTTGCTGTAAGGCTGGATGGACCCTTTGATGACCGGTCTTTGGTAAAGGTTTATGAATTTTTCAAACTAGCGAAGAGCAAATTTGAAAATATAAATGTTATATTTTTTGTGCTCCGCCGGGATTCGAACCCACAGCCTTCCATTTGCGAGTCCGAAGTGTTACCACTGGACTACGGACCGGTCAAATGTTACATATGTGTAAGTAAGTACACTTATGACATGTGTTAGCGTGAACTGAGCCGCACGTGATCTCATTTTTTTTTCTTTGCAACTTAGATTATAGATGGATAGAAATATAAAGATTGCGCAAGCTGCAATAACAATGAGAGATATTATAACCTTGCAATACCGGTTATTGCGAAATGAAAAAATGGCGTCGATAAATCAATGTTTCAATAATAATATAATACAAGGAATATTAGATAATGAGAAGACGTGTCTGCCTGTGGGCATGGATTAATTATAAATCTTAGATGTTCTTTGATTTATAAGTTAGTATGAAGCTGACCACCCATATTATAAAAATGATTCACTTTGCCAATGTCACCCCTGTTTCAGAAAAGATAGGCAAAAATTGCAGGGCTTATGTTTGTCTGAGATTAGGTTTTTATGTTGTAAGGCCACATGCAGCATGTGTAAGCGCGAACTTATACGCGTCTGCTTGTGAAAATGCATATTATGTATATGAATCTTAAAGGTAATATATCTGCAACTTAGATTATAGATTATGAATGCCTCGTGTGGACCTATATCATAAAAAAAATCTAAAATGAAAATGAACCCTTTAACTTTTTCTTACCTTTCCTGAAACAGGGGTGGCATTGGCAAAGTAAACCATTTTTTACAGTATCGGTGATCAGCCTCATATCAACCTAGAAGTCAAGGAATACATCTTTAGATTATAAAAGAGGAAAAAAATCTTACCAGAATTTCAGGCCAGTCAAACTTTTGTAGTGATTGAAGAAAAAACAAACCTGAAACAAAAAATAAATAAAAATTAGCATCAAATGATATAATATTTGAACTGACGTGCTTTCAATACTCTGTTTACTTTTCCCAATATCACCTCTGATTCAGGGAAGATGGCAAAAGTTGCAGGGTGTATGTTCATTTGAGGTTTTGATTTTTATTTGTAAGTAATCATGCAGCATTTGTAAGCGCAAACTTACCCGTGCCTGTTTTTTGGCATGCATTTAATATTAAGTTTAAATGTTAATATATCTCTTTACAACTTAGATTATAGAAATATTATTATAGACACGAGTTTAACTGAACGTGGCGAAAATCGAAAACAACGTCGCCATCTTGTAAAACGTTACTTTTGATAGTTCAACGTGATGTCAGCTGAATCGTTAAAATTTAAGAAGTATTTTGTTGAAGAAAAACAAAATGACACCCATTGATTTCATCCGTAAAGACAACATAGCGCCTTCCTTTACCTGTCATCTAAATTCAGTTAAAGTTGTGTGCATCTATAAGTCTTTACATCAGCGAAGTTTTAAGGTTGCTTTCCCTGTATTTTTTTATTTTCTTTTACTCATTTTCCTTATATGCATGCTACTACATTGTTATCCAGTATTTCCTCTGTAATAACTTTAAAATTTAATATGACTGGTCACGTATTGTACCATCCGCGTGACTAGGCTGGAATAAAGATTTATTATTATTAGGTTAGCTCCTTCATTAGGTACAGTTTTCCGGCCTCGCATCGTTTGCATGGAGGGCACACCTCTGACCGAGAGATTACCTGTGAAGCGGTGATCGCAGGGATAGTTGTCACGACGTGTTTCCACTAAACTACTGGTTTAAGCATTATCAACAGGTTCTGTGTACCACAGTACCACTCATTGCGTGGTACATAACATACCCATACTCAAGTGGTCGATCTCCTAGACATGTAGGTAAGTCGTGTCTTAGAGAGGGTCACCATTCGCCCCAGTTATAACCGGGACTCTAACGCCTGATTTTACTGTAAACTTCTACATTTAAAGTAGTTCTTAGCTTTAAGTTTGGTGTGGGGCTTACCACCCGTACAAAAAAAAATGGTTTACTTTAACAATATTACCAACAACAAAAAAGTATGAACTTCATCTTCATATTCATATCAGTTCATCCTCAGTCGCCGTACAGATAGGATGTTCTCCTGAAGACGTCGGCTACGTCGCTGACGAAACGTAGAGAATAATGTAAGTTCTCACCGAACGGTTCGTTAAATATCCGAAAATTAATATAATTGTCAAAATGTCAAACGACCGTAATTCTAACTTAAACCTAACTATAACAAAAAAGTAGGCTGGATGAAATTGTGAAAGAATGGGATATACAAAGCGAATGTAAGAGAAGGGAATGTATGAATAAGGTGATGGATATGAATGAATTGCAAGAGGTGTGCAAGGATAGGAAAAAATAGAGGCAACTCTGTAGAGGCTCTAGCCACCCCTAGCGGAATGGCGACAGAGTTACAGTTGCTTCAAGGTAGGTCGGCAAGAGTTGCGAGGCTTATGCTCATTCGATTTTTTGTTCTTAAATTGTAAGTTCACATGCGTCATGTGTAAGCGCACGTATAAACGTGTCTATTTGTGAGGATGCATTTAATAGGAATCTTATAATGTGTAATATGTCTTTGCAACTTGCACACATGCGACTAATAAGCACGAACTTACCTACGAGTGTCGAAATGTTAGCATACATTTTTTATTATGAATCGAAAGTGTCAACACATCTTTACAACTTCGATTATTATAGATAATTGTCGTGGATCTTCAGCCACAATTGAACATCTTTGATCATGATGATGATGATGATTTTTTACAGCGCCGTTTCGTGAGAAATTATCACTCCAAGGACGCTTGCTTCGCGGCAAAGTGGTGGATACGACAAAATACCATAGCTCAGTTGGTAGAGTGCTTGCATTCCATGCAGTGAGCTCGGGTTCGAATCCCACCGAGGGTGTCAGAAATGATTTCCCGTTTCGGTGTTTATTTCAAACTCCAAATTAAAATACCGGAGAGGTTTACTCAGCCTTCAAAAGAAATGAGTACCAGCCCGTTCGAGAGCTGGGAAAACTCCCACTTAAACTGAAGTGGTTGGCGTAAGACCGGCCTCCTTAACTGAAAAAATAAATAGGTTCAACTCGCCACATGCGACCCTTTCGGGGATAACGCGGCAAGAAGTTACACTATACCGTAGTCTAGTGGCAACACTTCGGACTCGTCAATGGAAGGTTGTGGATTCGAATCCCGGCAGAGCACAAAAAATCTACCATTTATATTTCCAAATGTGCTCTTCGCTGGGTTGAAAAATTCATAAACCTTTACCAAAGACCGTTCACTGAAAGGTCCATCCAACCTTACAACAACTGGGTATTGCTTGAGAATTGGAGCTTTCTACAGCGACGACCAAGCTCGCAGAGGGCTCTTGAGGTGTGATACACACAAAAACAGTGCTCACCAAATAAATCATCCTAATATTTTATATGTGTTGTGTAGCGTACCATGTCCCGTTTTGGATCACAGCACAAATGGTTAACCCAGCCTTCGCGACGGTCAAAGTCGGCGGAAGCGCTAAACCGGTCCGCGCTGGCCTAGTGTACGCAGCCGCGCCAGGCACGGCCGTCCCCGGTGTGCATGCGCCACCAATACAGGCGCGAACACTGCACACACAGATGGTCATGCAAATCACCAGTGCTCGCGTGGTGGATGGAGGGAAAAAATGACCGTGAAGCGACGCGTGAGTCAATGCTGTAGTGGCAAATTAAAACGCGGTAATCGTTTTGTAACCCAAGTGTGAATTTGTCATCGAAGAAGATGTTTACTTTGTTAAACTAAATGTTATTGTTTCACAAGAATGTTATGTTTTTTGAAAGAACGTAATGTTTTCCGAAAAATGTATATTTTTAAAAACGAATGTAGGTACCTAATGTTTCATTTAAATAAATGTAATGATTTTTGAAAAAAATTAAGGGTTTTCAAAATAATGTAATGGTTATCAATGGAATGAAATGATTTTAAAAAAAATTGATGTTTTTTGAAAGAATGTAATATTTTCCGAAAGAATGTACTTAATGTTTTTTAAATAATGTAATGGTTTTCAAAAGAAAGTAACGTTTACTGAAATATTGAAATGCTTTTCCAAAGAATGAAATGTTTTTCGAAAGCCAATCTCAAATGAACACAAGTCCCTGCAACTCTTGCCGGCCTTCCTTGAAACAGGGGTGACATTAGCAAAGTAAAAAAAAAATGCAGTACAGATGGACAGCTTCATACCAACGTCAAGTCAAGGAACTCGAATACATAATATTAAACCAAAATATCAATGATTTTCTACCTGATTGCCTGACACGCAATCAGGTAAATAAAAAATATAAAAACAGGTAAAGAAAATATACAGGAAATACTAATGACGCAGAATGTTCATGTTTTCATTTAATTTTCCACATTTTTTTACGTAAATATGTATACACAATAACTATTATATAAATTAATTATGTATTATTTCACATTGTACGGGATCTTTTACTAGCTCTACACGATCACTTTGACTAGCACTCATCACTCAAAAATAATCGTGTTAACACGCATTAAGAGAGTTTTTGTAAAATATTTGTAAAATGATTGTTTTTTTAGAAAAAACTTCAATTTTTACAAAATGATGGTCTGACGAAGTATAATTTAACTCTTATGAACGCCACTTAACATCTTTTAGCAGCACATATAATGCAACTTCTTACCACGTCGTGAATGGGACTGGACTTACGCCAACCACTTCATATAAATTTGTGGTTTCCCAGCTCCCGAGGGAGTGAAAACCCTAGCCGTTTGGCATGAAATGCAAACATTTTACTAAGTGAACCATTTAAAAGAAAAATTAACTCTTATTATAAAAGACCGTAAAAAAACGTAAGTTCGCGCTTACAAGTGTTGCACGTTTACCTTCAAATTAAAATCTAAATCTCAAATGAACATAATCCCTGCAAATTTTACTAACCTTCCCTGAAACATGCGTGACATTGGCAAAGTGAAGAATTTCTTACAGTGTGGGTGGTCAGCCTCATACCAACCTATATATCCAAGAACTAATCATATATACATTCGGTATTAAGATTAATGGTGCGTTAGTTTCTCCAATTAGCCCAGTTAAATCTCCAGGTGGTTACCCGTGTAGGCGCTCCCGTAAGGGAAACATTTGACGTCAGTCAGCCAGTCTGCCAATTATAATCACAGACTGGTTTGGATATGTGAACAGAATGGATGATGAAAGACTTATAAAGTGTGTATACAGAGGAAAGGTGAAAGGAAAAAGAGGAATAGGGAAGACTGAGATAAGTATGGTTGGATCAGATTGGTGAAATTGTGAAAGGATCGAATACACAAAGCTATTGTAAAAGATGCAAAAGATACAAAAGAACGCGATAATAATATTATTAGGATTATTTATTTGGTGAGCGCTGTATTGTGTGTGAATCACACCTCAAGAGCCCTCTTCGAGTTTGGTCGTCGCTATAGAAAGCGCTAATTCTTAAGCAAGACCCTGTAACGAGATGAGTTTGTTTGTTTGGTAGAATGGAACATTGTATTTAAATTTGAATGGAAAAAGGAAAACAAAAGAATGCGAAAGAAGGAAGAAGCTTGCCTGGCGTGAGAGCCACAAGCATGTGTAATTAAGAATAATTAATATTATTGTGCTGTGGTTTATTGTGTATACATTGTGAAAGGAATAAAAGTAAACGTATTAAAGTGGTTGTTACATTATTAATTGTGTTAATCAGCAGGACAGAGGAAAAACCCTCACAACCCTCAATGAAGGAGGCTTGATGGACCTTAGTTGACCGGTTTTTGGTAAGGATATATGAATTTTTCAACCTATCGAAGAGCATATTATTTGAAAACCAAATGGTATATTTTTTGTGCTCCGCCGGGATTCGAACTCACGAACCTCCATTTACGATCCGAAGCGTTACTACTAGACTCTGGCCACTTAGATGACATTAAAGGCTCATATTTTATGTATGCCTACAACCAGGTGCATGTAAGTTAGCCCTTACACGTTCTGCATGTGTAGATACAAATGAAACCAAAACTCACATGAACATAAACCTCGCAACCCCTTCCGCCTTTCCCTGAAACCGAGGGGGTGACTTTGGCAAAAGTGAAAAATACTTAATAACAAAATTAGATCGAGATTTAATCATGATTCGACGCAAAAACTTTCACACAAGAAGAGATTAACTGCCCGAGTGTTCGCCAGATAAATCACGCGTCCGTCTTGCGGCCCCTTCATTAGCTGCCTCCACCCTCTCGGACCGCACCGTGACGGAGGGGAGGTCCTGTCGCCGCCGCCCGGAGAGCTACGGTCAAGTTTAAGCAATCTGACCAAGTTGGTAAATACTCTAATCACTAATGCCGGAGAAACAGCCAATAAACGAGGCTTATCCCGAAAGTCAGGATAAGTTTTAACTATAATAATTAAAAGATGATGATGATGATGAATTAATGAACTTTTTAAAGCGAGCGCTCATGCAATTGATGGGTAAAGAGTTGTTGTTGCATTTTTTCCCCTTACAATCATCCTATAGTCATTATCTAATGACCCCCCCCCCTCTCTTGCTGTAATAATGGATGAGCTTAATAATTAATAATGTTATATTACTTACATAATGTTTTGTATATTTTGTAGAAATTGGTATTTACAAGAACGACGTCACTTTTGGTACTAGCACATCATTTGCCATCATCCGCAGACCAGACTCCCCCCCCCCCCCCTTAATGCGAATGACGTTATATATGGACAGCCCCACGCTACTTTTGCCTAACCTATAATCTAAAATCTAAATTTCAAAGATTTATTACATAAAGATCGGTCTGTAGTCTAGTGGTTAACACTTCTGACTTGTAAGTTAAAGGATGTGGGTTCGACTCCCGGTGGAGCACAAAAAATATACAATTTATATTTTCAAACATGCTCTTCGCTGAGTGAAAAATTCATAAACCTTTACCAAAGACCGGTCACTAAAGGTTCATCCAGCCTTACAGCAACTGGGTCTTCCCCGAATCCCAATGAAATCCTAACCAACCCCAATGAAAAAAAAAACAGGCGTGTTTCTTAATTATTTATCTAAATTAAGACTAAAAGAATATAAATATCTCTTGGACCGGTCCGTAGTCCAGTGGTAACACTTCGAACTCTTAAATGGAAGGTTGTGGATTCGAATCCCGGCGGAGCACAAAAAATATACCACTTATATTTCCAAATGTGCTCTTCGCTGGGTTGAAAAATTCATAAACCTTTACCAAAGACCGGTCACTGAAAGGTCCATCTAACCTTACAACAACTGGGTCTTGCTTGAGAATTGGCGCTTTCTGAGGTGTGATACACATAAAAACAGAAATTGTTACCACAAAAAAAAAATTAAAAAAACACGTTTTTTTTACATTTTGTTGTCTGATAAAATTTTAAAGATAACTTTCTGGATGCCCGGCGAATCGATTTGTGGCTCAGCGCGCACTAAATGCTCTCTCGAAATTATTCACACCGAGTTCCCGGGAGAGAAACCAATTTACTTCACATAACGGCCGAGTGTTGGACGTGTTCTCTCACCTTTTCACAAAGGCTAATAGAAATTTTCATGCTCATGTTACAATTTTTTATTATTCAACACTTAACTTTTTTTACCAAAAATTGTATAGAAATTTAAAAGTCCACTAGAGGCGCTATTTAAGTTTCAATACATAAAAAAAACGCTAGTATTTTTTTACACTTCAGGCACTGTTTACAACCTTCATTTTTTAAAAGGTATAAATTTTGTTAGCTAAAAACTCATTTCTCAACCATAGCGTTTTACCAAAAATGTTTAGAAACTTTAAAGTTCACGAGAGGCGCTATTTAAATTTCAATACATTAAAAAAACGGTGGTGAAATTTGTATACTTTAGAGACTGTTTACAACCTTCTTGCTGCCTTCATTTTTTAACAGTCATAATTTTTTTATACTAAAAACTCATTTCTTAACAATAGCGTTTTAAAAAATACGTGTGTAAACTTCAAAATTCACTAGAAGCGCTAGGTTTCTAAGTTTTTTGATTAAAAAAAAAGTATGAGAATACTGCAGTTAACTTTTTCATGAGCACTTCCTTATAATTAGTTCACTTACTATGAAAGAAGTTACACTACATAAAATGTTTTATCCACGATTTCTAAAACAGTGAATCAGCACTTATTCAGTCATACCTTTAAGGTAGGGATATCTTTGCAACTTAGATTATAAAATAAAGATGAGGTAAGCGTGGAAGAGGAAGACCTAAGAAAGAATGGATTGATCAGATACGTGAGATTGCGAATGAATGGAATTTACAGAGTGGAAACAAGAGAAGAGCGTGTAAGAAAAGAGTGATGAAATTAGATGCGATGAAAGAAGTATGCAAGGACAGAGTCAAGTGCAGGCACTTATGTGGAGGTACCGGCCACCCCTAGAGGAATGGCGGCAGGATACAAGACAAGACCAGACAAGGTATAAAAACAATTGCTTATTAATTATTGTTAGTAAGTATATAAAATGAAATCACGACTTCACAATTATAATTCATAATAATAATAATATTAGGATGATTTATTTGGTGAGCGCTGTTTTTGTGTGTATCACACCTCAAGAGCCCTCTGCGAGCTTGGTCGTCGCTGTAGAAAGCGCCAATACTCCAGCAAGACCCAGTGGCTGTAAGACTGGTGACCGGTCATTGGTAAAGGTTTTATGAATTTTTCAACCCAACGAAGAGCAAATTCGAAAATATAAATGGTATATTTTTTTGTGCTTCGCCGGGATTCGAACCCACAACCTTCCCATTCAGAGTCCGCAGTGTTACCACTGACCTACAGACCGGTCATATATATCATATATCCATCAAAGGCCGGCATTGAATAATTAAATAAATTCAAGTACATACACTGTGTATAATTTCATACGAGAGGATAATAGATAATATGTATGAATTTTCCACTACATGCATGTGCTCGCATTGACATGCTGCATCATTACGTGCGATGTATGATTTGGCAGGAAAAAGAGAAAAATGCATGCAACATGTGATCGGCGAGGTCGCATCTGATATGTGTTATTAGATAAAAAGATAACAACCGCTTTTGCATTATATTATAAACCAGTGGTTCCCAATCTTTTCTGGTGAGCGGCTCCCTAAATAATCCGCGGCACCTTTTATTCAAAATTCTACTGTAACTGTAGCTCTGTCGCCATTCCGCTGGAACCTCTGCAGACTTGCCTCCATTTAGACTGGGGGGTTAATAATAAGCTCTCCTTTGCTCCCCACAAGACCGAAGCTATCCTCCTCAAGGGTAAGCTAGACGTCGGTAGACCCCCAAAAATAATGTTCCTAGACACACGCGTAAAATTCTCGCGGACCGTAGTATACCTGGGCGTTTCCCTGAACGCCAACTTCCCCTTCGTTGAGCACGCGAAAGCCATCACCCAGAAGGCGAATAGCGCATTCGGGAAGATGGCTCGACTATCGAACACGTCGTGGGGCCTGCGGGGTCGTGCACTCCGCATCCTCTATGACTCGGTCTTCCTCGGCACCGCCGCTTATGCGGCGTCATGCTGGGCGGACAAGTGTCGGCGTGGAAATGCACGACGCGCGGCGCTTTCCGGTCAGAGGAGTTCGCTGCTCCTCCTGACAAAAGCGTACCGATCCACCGCGACGGACTCGCTCCCGGCCCTAGCCGGGGTGCTCCCCGTCGACCTCGAGCTCCAGTACCGCGCCGCTATCGGTTCTCTCAGGCGAGGCCTCCCGGCCAAGCTTGAACATCAGGTGATCCCGCCGCCGCCGGATGGACACCTGACGCAGCGTGTCAGGGACTCGGTTTGCGACGCTATATACGCACAGTGGCAAAGGTACTGGGACGTCACATCGTGTGACAAGGTCATCTACTCCTTTTTTCCGTCGATCAGGGAGCGCATGGCTGCGCGGTGGCTCGTCCCGGACCACTTCACCAGCCAGTTCCTCACTGGTCACGGGAAATTTGCGCACTACCTTTTAGAACGGGGCGTCATCTCTCAGGGTGGAGGAGAGTGTTTGTGCGGACCCATTGCCCAGGACGTGCGGCACGTCCTGTGGGATTGCCCTCTGCTGCACTCTCAACGAGAGCTCCTCATCGACGCAGTCCGGCCGGCCGGTTCCGGACCGGTCGGCTACGCGGACCTCGTTGCCAGTAGAGCCAACTACCTTGCATTCCGCCGCTTCTGCCAGTCCTGGCACGAGTTCGCAGCCGCGGGCTCAAGACTGGGCAGAGGTGACCATTAGCCCTCAGTCAGTCCTCGCGACACCCATACATATTGACGTATGTACACCCATAACTTACTGCGCTCAGCGCGGATGGCAACTCGTTCGATACACGTCAATGAAGGGCTCCCGTCAGGCACATTAGCTTCAGTAACCTCGACGTTCTGGGGAGGGTGGGACTTCTTAGAGTCATGCGTTAGCCCCTGATTTGAGGATCCTCTTTTTCCTTTCTTGAGTAGAGTAACTTTAGCTGATTAACTTCAACGGGAAGGCCTTCCGCCGCCAAAAAAACATTGCAAGTGAAGTATCACCAAGTGAAGCGACTCCGCATGAGTTGTATGAACTTGGTGGGTGGAGGTGGGTAAAGTGCCTGGTTATCCTTCCATACATCTTTCAATTCTTTCCTTTTCATCACCTTTTTCATACATTTTCTTCTCCAACATGCGCTTTGTATGTCCTATTCTTACACAATTTCACCAAACTGATCCAGTCATACTTTTCTCGGTTTTCCCTTTCCTCCTTTCCCCTCCGCATTTCCTCTTTTTATACACTTTGTAAGTCATTCATCATCCATTCTTTCTACATGTCCAAACCATCTCATCACATTATTTTGTACCTTCACTTTCACATCCTTTTTCAACTTGCATTTACCTTTCACCCATTCGTCTTTAACTCTATCTCGAACAGTGCTGTTCTTAGACATTTTGGTCGTCCGTTGAGCCCACGCTTTGACAAACTAATGATGCCTGGGCTGAAAGTCTCATCACTACGGGCATTTTTTGTATAAAGACTTATCAGCGTTCGCTAGCGACCATCTTGGTTTGACAGCTCTTCAAACAAATGCATCATTAGTTTGTCAAAGCGTGGGCTCAACGGCCGACTAAAATGTTTAAGAATAGCACCGTAAGAATTTTTCCTGTCATACTCCTAAAGTGTTTCATTTCCACTGTAGATACCTTACTCATTTCGCTGTCATTCATAGTCCATGCTTCACTGCCATACATCAATTTTGCATTCTAAATGCATTGATATTGTCGACGAGAGGGAGGGAGAGGGGGGGTGGGGGTTGTACCGCAAAAGTCATCGACTGAGGTTAGGAGGCACAATTTCGAGAATCTCATAATTCCTTACATGTAAATTGACGATTATTTAATTGACTATTTCGCGAAGCACAGTTTGGGAGTCACTGATATCTACTGCTTGATACGTTTATGAATTGCATTCGTCTCCGCTTTTTTTTTTGTTAATAATAAACTCTTGCAATACGCAGATAAAAGAATGAAAAAATCAATACAATAAATCAAAGATTCATACTTCCAGTATAATAACATGGATTATTCATTTTATGTAAACATTAGTAGGTAAGCTTTATGGCGCCTTAGAATTAAAATAACTTGTTTTGCAATCAAGAACTTTATTTATTTTCATACTTCCAGGAAAAAAACACAGAAAAATGTTAGAGGCCAAATGGGTGATAACTTTTATCCTTTTTTTATTGTTCTTTAAAAAACATTTGTTAAGAAAAATACCATCTACTAAACTGTTTTTCCTGTCCAGAAACAGGTATTTACATTATCCATTAATAATTCGTTATTAAGTATTATAATTTTTTGTATGAGGCTGACCACCCATACTGTACAAAATGGTTAACTTCGCCTATGTCACCCCTGTTTCAGGAAAGGTCGGCAAGCCTTCTAGGCCGCATGATCATTTAGGATTGGGTTTTTATGTTTAAAGTCCACATGCGGCATGTGTAAGCGCGAACTTGTGCGTGTCTGCTTATGGGAATACTAATAATATGAATCTCAAATGTAATATAATAGAAATAGAGGAATGGTAAGATCAAACAAAACTACCTGTTTCTCGAAAAGATTATTGAAATAGGGTAATTACAGTGGTGGGTAATTACAGTTGAAAATACTATGGTTGTGTAGAGTACATTGCAAGGATCACAACCATATATTTTTTTAAGAAGAAAAAATAAAGATATCATTCATAATTTAAAAAAAAAATGCCGAAAATTTTTGAGTCCCGCCGAAACGCAGCGCGGCCGGCTAGCCACGCTGTGACGTCAAAATGACGTGGATGGATCCGCCAGCCTTCCTGGGCCCAATGGTAGACTCCGACGATCCGAAGATTCATCGCCGTCATATGCGCCTAAATAAAAAATATCCTGTTTTACCGGAAATCGAAAATGCGTGAATTTTAACGAGTTATAATTTTTTTTTTTTTTTTAAGGAATCCTGTGCGGGAGGCTCCCCAATTCTTGAGAGTCTTAGGGGTCTATGTCACCCTGGAAGGGTGCCGCAGAGGTGTTGCTTGAGTTCTTGGTTCTGTCGTGAGGCGCTGCAAGGAAGTGGTGATTGCTGTTGGTTTTGAATAAAACCGGATTAAATTGGGAAGGGAACACAGATACTGGTAGACCATTCCATAAACGGGCAGTTTGGCAAAGGAACGAGTCATGAAAACGCCAAGTTCTCATAGTTTTGAGATCGACTGCAAAGGGATGAATGAGAGTCGTACTACGGTTTCCCTTTCTGAAATGCGAGGGGGAGGGATTAATGAATGGAGCTCATTAGAACAAGCTCCGTGGTAATATCGATAAAAAAGACTGAGCATTCCAACCTTTCTTCTGTGCTGGAGCGGCTGCAGATCGGATGTCAGAGAAGGATCATTGATCAACCTCACTGCCCTCCTTTGCACAGAATCAAGTTGGTCACTCAACTTCTTGGAGATACCACACCAGAGATGGCTGCCAATTTAAAAACTAAGCCAGATATTCTTTTTTTTTAACGCAGATGCATTTTTAAATATGTGGTCTATCATTTTATGAAATAAATAAAAAAAATGTGAAATTACCCTATTGTGAAAGAATGGAATATACGGAGTGAATATAAAGAAGGAAATGTATGAAAAAGGTTGGATATAATGAAATGAAGGAGGAATGAAGGATGGGAATAAATGTGATTTTTTGAGGTAGCGGAATGGCGATAGAACTACAGTTACAGTAACATCATTAAATTGTTATTAAATTACTTTTTCTGTAATTAATTACATTTTTAATGATCTCAATTAATTTGATGCATGAATACGTGTTTCGATTTCAACATGGACGCTGTTTTTATCCTCATAGTAATGGTTGATTCAAATGAGGCACTAAGTACTAAAATATTACGTCAAATACGTCAACCTTTTGAAGTGAGGGTTTCCCAGCTCCCAAGGAACCTGGTTATCATTTTTTGTGTTTATTTTGGGTTTGATATAAAGAACATAATGTACATTTTCCCTCTGACACCCTAAGTGGGGATAGAACCCTAGTCTTGTGGCATGAAACGCAAGAATTCTAACAACTGAACTATCGACAAAAATCTGAAACATTTCTAGCCTTGACATTAGGAATGAATGGGTAAAAAAAGAATGCAATTTGAAAGAGGATGTGAAAGTTAAAGTACAAAAGAATGTGATGAGATGGTTTGAGCATGTGGAAAGAATGAATGATGATAGACTGACAAAGTATGTATACAAAGAAAGTGTGAAAGGAAAAAGAGGGAAGGGACGACCGAGAAAAGTATGGAGTGATCAGATTGTGGAGATTGTGAAAGAATGGGATATACAAAGTGAGCGTAAAAGAAGAAAATGCATGAAAAAGGTAATGGATATGAAGGAATTGAAAGAGGTATGTCAGGATAGGAAAAAATGGAGGCAGCTCTGCAGAGGCTCTGGCCACCCCTAGCGGAATGGCGACAGAGTTACAGTTACAGTTACATGCACATTTTCTTATTTTACACAGTTTTAATAATAGGTTGGTATGAGGTTGACCCTCAATGCTTTAAAAAAGTGGTTTCGGTTTCAAATAATTGTGGCAGAGTTGAAAGGTTAATGTTAATGTGAGGTTTGATATATTTTGTATTTACACATACAGCATGTGTAAGCGCCGGCTTACAAATGGCTGCATGTGGTTATGCATTAAATGTGAGTCTGAAATGTCAACATATCGACACCTTAAAGGTAGAACTGAATAAGTGTCTTATCAAGCTAACATGGATTTCTCAGATAAATGCACCTTTTTCCTATTTTCTACGAGAGAAAACACTACCAAAATGTAGCATGAGCACTTGCTTATAATTAGTTCACTTACTATGCGAAGTTAATCCCAATAAATAAAAAATATCCACGATTTTCAAATCAGTGAATCAGCACTAATCTAATCTAAGTTGCAAAGATATCTTACATTTGAGATTCACATTACATGCATTCCCACAACCAGACACGTACAAGTTCGCGCTTGCATATGCCTCATGTGAACCTACAACCGGGTTTGGACCGGTCCGTAGTCCGTAGTGGCAACACTTCGGACTCGTAAATGGAAGGTTGTGGATTCGGATCCCGGCGGAGCACAATAATATACCATTTATATTTCAAATGTGCTCTTCGCTGAGTTGAAAAAATTCATAAGCCTTTACCAAAGACCGGTCACTGAAAGGTCCATCCAACCTTACAACAACTGGGTCTTGCTTGAGAATTGGCGCTTTCTACAGCGACGACCAAGCTCGCAGAGGGCTCTTGAGGTGTGATACACACAAAAACAGCGCTCACCAAATAATTCATCCTAATATTATTATTATTACAACATAAAAACCAAATCTCAAATGGGCATACACCCTGCAACTCTTGCCGTCTCTCCCTGAAACAGGGGTGACATTGGCAAAGTGAACCATTTTTACAGCATGGGTGGTCAGCCGCATACCAACCTATAAGTCAAGGAACAACTTATTCAGTTTTATCTTTAAGGTGGCGATATCTTTGCAACTTAGATTACAGATTATCATTGATCACTACTATACTTACTGCCTTTTGTAAATCAACCACACGTTTTATTTCTGCTATCTTAGCATTACTAGAACAATCTCGAAATAGAAATTTCGAGTCTGCCAAACGAGAACGTAATGATGTTAGGTATGAAATAATTATTATCCAACATCACTTATCTCCGGCATTACAAATGAATCAAGTCAAGGTCTGCCAGTGAGAGGGAAGCGTCAAAATGTTATGCATAGTGAATACTAACATGAGAACTCATAACGAAGTCAATAATCTATGCTGTTTCTGGTACTTGTTACTGGGTTAAAAGTTCCAGGGTGTATGTTCATTTGCAGTTTGGATTTTAATTTGTAAGTACACATGCAGCATTTTGTCACCCCAATGCTTGTTTGGCTTATCTTTGACCGGTCCGTAGTCTAGACTCTAGTGGTATGATGATGAGTTGATGATTTCATTATAGCGCCGTTTCGTGATGTAGTCACTGCATGCTTGTGCATGTGATGGCAGAAATCTGCTTGTCTCCGGTGCATTCCGGAACTTTACATGATCCTCTAGCTCTCTCACATGATGTGGCAGGTGCCTCCAGACCAGAGGACCAGCAACTGCAAATGCACGCTCTCCAGACATTGTGTTAACTCTTCTTATCGGTTCTTTAATCTTCGATTTGGCTCCGGTTTCAGCCGAACGCAGTGTTAGGCTTTTTTGCCGAGGGTGACTGGTTTAATTAGATCAGCGAAATATTTGGGTGTTTTTCCAAATAAAGCTTTGAGGACCATCGTGCACACTTTCAAGCTTTTGGAGAAGAGGAGAAATGAGAGTAAATTTTGACTGACCAGCAATCATGCGAGCGCATGCATTGACGACCAATTGTAGCCTATTCAATTGACATTTTGGTTGGCCTGCATATAAGCTATTGCAGTAGTCTAGTCTGGTACCGCATCGGATTCATAAATGGAAGGTTGTGGGTTCGAATAACATATGTTTGTGGGCATGCATTTAATATGAGTTTTAAATGTTAATAAATCTTTGCAACTTACATTATAGATAACTTCGCACCGGATAAAGAGCGAACATTTGGTCCATCCAAGCCGGATGAGCGAACATATGTATTATGGAACACATTTTTTTCTAAATATTTTATTACGTCAGAATTTACGAACAGAACAGAACAGAAGAACAAGAAGTTACAATTACTAGAAATAAACAATTTAATATTTTATATTCATTTCTCTCTTTCAGTATTTTTTCTTAAATTTAATTTAAAAAAATTCACATTGTGAAGAAATATAATAAAAATAAATAAAAACCCAACAAATAATTTAAAAAATAAATACGAAATTGAGATAGTACATAGTAAACAATTCCGTACTCTGAATATAAAAAAACTGCATGAATACTAAACCTTAACGTAAACATACAAATGTATTGCAGTTAAAACAGCGCCACTAGAGAGTGTTTTAGTTTCCATGTATTTTTTATATTTTGAGTATTTACGCAATATTTTGCACTCAGTATACTGTTTTCAGATTTATCTCAAGTTTTATTTTGTTTAAACAAAACCGGCATTGAACGAAACAAATATTGACTGTTGCTTGTAGAGCACTGTACGTTTACACTCTACCACAGTGTTTACAAAAAAATGTTTGAAAACTAAAACGCTCACCGCAAGCGTTCTTTCTGTTTCCATACATTTCTTGATAAACGCTATGGTGGAGATTAAACGTTAGCTTGTATACTCGGACTACTGAGCAAAACAAACTGTGTGAAAAAGTAAAAAGATAAAAACTCAAATTAGATATTCACTCTTACTAGGGAGTGGCTGATTTGTCGGTTTCGGTTTTAAATACACTGAGAAAATTAAAACCTAGGAAACAATCAAATCTCTTGAAAAATCAATCATCCTGCATGTGTACATACAAAACAAACCAAGCCTCACATGAACATAAGCTTAGCAATTCCCCCAGAAACCCATGCTAGCTTTTAATGCGTCACTCATTCCTTGACTGAAAGGTTGGTATGAGGCTAACCCGAAAGTGCTGTAAAAATTTGTTCACTTTTGCCAATGCCACCCCGGTTTCAGGGAAAGGCGGAAGGAGTTGCAAGGTTTAGGCTCACGTGAGATTTTGTTTATTTGTATGCGCACATGCAGAATGTGTAAGCGCGAACCTAAGTGTGCCTGTCTGTAGGTATGCATTTAATATGAGCCTTAAATGTTAACATATCTCAGACACTTAAATTAAAAAATAGATTATAAAAGCATCCGATAACGTTACTATAATCTATAATCTAAGTTACAAAGATATATTAACATTTAAAGCTCATATCAAATGCATGCCCACAAACAAACACAAGTAGTTCGCGCTTACAAATGCTGAATGTGTACTAACAAATAAAATCCAAACCTCAAATGAACATAAACCCTACAACTTTTGGCAACCTTCCCTCATGTGAGAGAGCTAGAGGACCATGGAAAGTTCCGGAATGCACTGAAGACAAGCAAATTTCTGGCATCGTTTGCACCAGCGCCCTTGGAGTGACTACATCACGAAACGGCGCTATAAAGAAATCATCAACTCATCTCATCATCCCTGACACAGGGGCGACATTGGCAAAGTGAACAATTTTTTACAGTGTGGGTGGTCAGCCTCATATTAACCAATAAGTCAAGGAATCGATTTTTAAAAAAATTACGGTACCTACCAAATAAATATCGGTTTCGGTTTTGGTAAAATAATACAATTCACCAAAACACTAGTCCTTGTTATTGTTTGGTAAACAAAAGTATACCTCAGCGTCTCTCTACAGTCTACTGCCTCTGCTGAATATATTAAATGGATAAAAAAACACACACAGCATATCCAACAAAAGGCGGCAATACTTGCAAAACACGGCGTCCAAATGGCGCTTGCCGTTTCTGGGAATCCACAGCTCGTGACTCTAGAGGGAGAGTAGAGACGCGGTGATCTGAGAGGCAATCAAAAGTCGAGGTGATCGTATATAGCAGACTCAAGGACCGTCATAGTTTTACTTTGATAGTGAGATACTCGTACATGGACCCCATATGGGGAAGACTGGTGGTTGCAATTTTTAGGGGCCCACCAAAACATGCGATCAAATAGTTCTATAATCTAAGTTGCAAATAAATATTATCATTTAAAATTCATATTGAATGCATGCCCACAAACAGACACGTGTAAATTTACACTAAAAAATTTAAATCCAAACTTCAAATTAAGATAAACCCTGCAATTCTTGCTGACCTTCCCTGAAACACGGGTGACATTGGCACAGTGAACCGTTTTTTATAGCATGGGTGTTTAGCCTCACACCAACTTATAAGTCAAGCAATCTAAATTGCAAGGATACATTGGCATCTAGGATTATTTTTTTAATGTATGCCCACAAGCATAAATTAGTTTACACCTACACCAACTGCATGTATTCTTACAAAATAGAAATCTCAAACGAACATAAACTTTGCAATTCTTGCTGACCTTTTCAGAAACAATGCTGGGGCATTTAAAAGTGTACCAGTTTTTTGCAGTATGGGTGATCAAACTATAAGTCAAGGAACACAAATTATAAATATAACATTTCACATTCATTTTAAATGCATGCCCACAAGCAGACACATCTAAGTTTGCGCTTATACGTGGAACATGTGTACATACAAAGTAAAAAGCTAATCTCAAATGAACATAACCCTTGAACTGCCGCCCACTTTTCCTGAAACAGGAGTGGCATATCAAAAGCGAACCATTTTTTTCTCCTGTAAAGTTTTCCTTTGACTAAAGTATTTTGTATGAAAGTACGCTTGGCTGTTTTTATCCCATTTTTTGTTCCGCTGAAACATTGAAGGCCCTACAGTCGATGTGGGGGCCATTCAACTAGTGAGGATGACTACTAGCTGCATTTTAACTACCTGTGCATGAAACAACACGTGATTTCCAGCTAAAGGTCACAGCTCCAATACAAATGATGAACCGGAGGATTCGTAAAAGAGAAGGTACCATTTAACACGGAGACACGTACTGTATACCTATTGCATAGCGTACAGGCATACATAAATTCTGCAGTATTTTATGATATTTCAAAGATAAATTATTTATTATACTGTTATCTAAGATCAACGCAAAAATAATCTAACATCAATATTGCTAAAAATTATTAACATTAATGATTCATATTTGATACATAACCACAAGCAGACAATTGTATGCTCAAGCTCTTCTCATATCCGCCCTTGTGTTCTGATAGAAAAACAAAGCTCACAACAGCATAAACCTTGCTACTCCTGCCGTCCACTTGAAAAGGGGTGGCATTAGCAAAAGTGAATCACGCTTTATAATAGTAGATTTGAATTAAAGTATGTAGAGTGAAGAGGAATGCAATTCACCAACCTAGTTTGCCTGGCTTTAACAACATGTATTAATATTATCAAATAAATACTGTATTTTTAATCATTTAAATTAATAATATGTTGAACCAGGCTCGAAATTATTGTCGATAGGACATGACGCAGGCGGGGTTCCAACCGGCGTTAGTGTCAATAACGTGGTCATGCTGTTGTTGATTTGTTAATAATTTTTCCTACTATTCATGAACGCAACTTGCGGTCAAGCAAGCCGATACATACGGTTTCACGACAAGATGTCCATAGACAGAATGTCCAACCACACAATGTCCACAGACAAAATGTCCACCCGACAAAACATCCACGTGACAAAATGTCCACTGTCATAATGTCCATAGACAGAATATCCACCCGTGTTTACGCATACACAAAATGTCCACCAACAAAATGTCCACCCAACAAAATTTCCACGTGACATAATGTCCACCGACAAAATGTCCATCGACAAAATGTCCATCGACAAAATGTCCATCGATAAAATGTCCAACCGACAAAATATCCCACCGACAAAATGCCCGCGTGACATAATGACATACAGTCCACCGAAAAAAATTCTACGCGACAAAATATCCAACCGACAAAATTTCCACGCGACAAAATGTCCAACCGACAAAATAACCCACCCGACAAGATGTCCAACCGACAAAATATCCCGCCCGACAGAATGCCTGCGTGACATAATGACATAATATCCACCGACAAAATATCACACCCGACAAAATGCCTCTGTGACATAATGACATAATATCCACCGTCAAAATGTCCTTGCGACGAGATGTCCGTGGACATTTTGTATTCATGATTCTCGCTAAGCATTTTGTAACACAATAGCTACACATACAGAGAAACATCTACTTGTTTATCTCTACCTTAGGTGTCGGTGTAATTTTTATGTTTTCTTTGTGTCGCTTAGTACCAGGCCGTACCACGCCAGCATCCCAAGTACAGCACATCACTCAACCACAGCGTTAAACCAAAATAATATACAGAAACTTACACAGCGCCTCTAGTGAGCGTTTAACTTTCCATACATTTTTGTACTTAATTACTTTGATGTCAATAATTCCTTAGAAACTGATAATACGAACGAATATTTGATAGTTTTGTGTACATTAAATGGCTTCCAACGAATCTAAATAATAATGTTTATTTTATTAAATTATTGAAACAATAAATAAGGAAGAATTGCATTACAAAATATTTAATTTCTAAGATGTATTAATTCAGTGAATTCCGTGACTAAAAGGTTGGTATGAGGCTGACCCCTAGGCTGTAAAATTGGTTCACTTTTGTCAATGCCACCCATGATTCAGGGACGGAAGACAGGAATTGCAGGGTTCATGTTCATTTGAGATTTGGGTTTTTATATTGTAAGTCCACATGCAGCATGTTTAAGCGCAAACTTATAGGTACGTGCCTGCATGTGAAAATGCATTTAATGTGAATCCCCAATGTCACATATCTTTGCAACTTAAATTAGATTAGATTAGATAGACATGTGAGGTTTGGTTTTTAATTTGTAAACATAATTTCCGTCTTTGATCCTCTTTTACTTAAAGCGGCAATCTAGAATTTTTCCAAAAATCAGTAAAATATATGGAAACACAGAGAATCGCGTTCGTATCATTTCCATACATTATTTATCTCAAATTCAAAGAAAAAATGCTCGATTTCCATCTTTGACTCTATACGACTTAAAGCGGCAATCTAGTTTTTTTTTTAAATGAGGAAAACACAGAAAATAGTTTTCTCGGCATTTCCAAATATTTATCAATTCCGTGAATCATGCTAGATTTCCGTCTTTGACTCTGTACGATTCAAGACGGCAATCTATTTTTTTTAAAGACAAACACAGTAAATTGTTTTTTCAACATGTCTCTAGGTTCATCTCAATTCCGAGAAACATGCTACTTCCCACTTCAACTGAAAGTGGTTGGTGTGAGGCCGGCCCCCTTACCTGTAAAAAAAATAGGTCCCGAAGCGCCACATGTGACCCCTTCGGGGATAACGCAGGCAAGAAGTTACACTATATGTGTAGCTTAATTGCGTTTTGCTAGATTTCCGTTTTTGACCCTACACGACTCATTTAGTAAACATTTGATAAGGAGATTCAAGATAAATCAAAAACTCACAAAAGTGTCATTTACCGCGACAAGAATGACTCGCCGACGCCGGTGAGGACGAGATAACGTCCATAAAGCAGAATTACACCAACCTGAAACAAATAAACGTTCAAATTAGCACAAAACAAAGCAATTCTAGACAATATAATGTATTGCAAGGGCCTCCCTAAAGCAATTAGGCAGACAATTATTCAGTATGACTTATTTTGTCAGCGCTGTTTTTGTGTGAAACACACAAGTTGTTGTAAAACCCCCATTTATTTATTTATTTATTAAGAGGTGCAATACAGACAGACGGCAGGAGTTGCAAGGCGAATGTTCGTGTCAGGTATTTTTTTTGTAATTGCACATGCAGCATGTGTAAGCGCAAACTTACACGTAAAGGCGTGCACTTGGTATAATTTTTCAGTGTCAATGTATCTGTGCAACTTAGATTAGATTGAAGACAACTCAATATATTATGTTATCTTTGTCTTCGCGATTGAAAGCGCTTTTTACTCAAGCAAGACTTAGTTGCTGAAAGGCTGGATGTTTCTTTAGTGATCGGTCTTTGGTTAAGACTCACTTCAGTTGAGATGGGATTTTTCAGCTCCCTAAGGGAGGCTGGTGCTTATTTCTTGTGAGGGCTGTGTAAACCTGGCCGTTATTTTTATTTTGGGTTTGAAATAAGACCAAAACAGGATATCATTTCTGACACCCTCGGTGATGTTCAACTTCAAACTTGAGCTCTCGGCATAGAATGCAAGCACTCTTCGCGCTGAACTATCGACCGGAGCAACGTTGCAAATATATTTTATCACAGACTAGATAAATTAAAAAATTACAAACTATATCTAATAAGTAATAAAACATTTTAAAAAAACCGTTAAAAAAGCATTCTGTCTTGATTTTGGGAGAGAAAACTTTTTAAGTAGCCATTAACGATTAGTTCAAAGCAAGGATAATATAGATGTAGAAAAAAATAAAGTTTTTCTAGACCCCTGGGAGGAGAGAAAGAGGATGTAAATAATTGCTGGGAAGAACGAACGGATAGCATCAGTGATGGTGTGGATATCCGTATCCGAAAGAAAAGTTTCGGATAATTTCGGATAGGGACGGAGCCTAAATGGAACAGTGACAAAGTAGAACGGCACAGTGACAAAACGACCAATGACAGAACGACACATGACGTTAACGACACATGACAGAACGACACATGACGTTAACGACACATGACAGAACGACACATGACGTTAACGAAACATGACAGAACGACACATGACGTTAACGACACATGACAGAACGACACATGACGTTAACGACACATGACAGAACGACACATGACATAACGACACATTTACAGAAAATCACAATGACAGTAGGTACATCACATGACAAAACATCACTATGACAAAACAACACAGTAGATACATCACAATGACAATGTTTTTTCATGTGCCGTTAATGGTATGTTATGTTTTAGGTAAGTGAAATTTTGTTAGTTGATGATTTGTCTGGTGGTTTATTTGTCATTGTTATTTTTTTTATCGTGGTGATGTTTTGTCGTGTGATGTTTTGTCGTTGTGTCATTAATGTGCTGTACGGAGCACTCAAGACGCATATTTAAAAAAAAATCTTATCCGTGATTGGAGAGGGCCCTTGAAGTGTGACGCACACAAAAAGGGATACTATCCTTTCACAATTTCTTTAAAATCTAATATCCGTAACTGAAAATCGCAAATATCCTAAATAATGCCATATCCGCTTGAACTGAAATGGTTCGCGTGAGGTCGGCCCCTTACCCGTAAAACTAAATAGGACATGCAACCCTCTTCGCCCTTCGGGGATAACGTAGGCAAGATCTAATCTAATCTAATCTAAGTTGCAAAATATTTGTAACATTAGAGATTCACATAATATGCATATTTTAACAAGACAGACACTTATAAGTTCGCGCTTAAACATGCCGCATGTGGTCCTACAATATAAAAACCCGAATCTCAAATGGACATACACCCTGCAACTCCTGCCGACCTTCCCTGAAACAGGGGCGACACTGGCAAAGTGAACCATTTTTACAGTATGGGTGGTCAGCCGCATACCAACATATAAGTCAAGGAAAATATACGTTTACGTATACATATCCAAAATTTCATATCCATAACATCCCTAGATCGCATTACTGGATTAGAAAGATCTGGAAGTTTTCAAATGCCAGATGTTCCTGGGAATATGATAATAACTCTAAAGGAATGCGAAACACTTTATGTTATATCTTAATATGCTACGTTAACAAATAAAATCATGTAAACTGAAAAAGCGCCTCTGTTTAAAATAATAGTTTCCATTAATTATTTCTTGGTCTAACGGTTGAGTACAATTTTTATACTTACATGGAAATTCATTTCCTTGACTTATAGGTTGGTATGAGGCTGACCACGCATACTGGAAATAATGGTTAGCTTTGCCAATGTCACCATTATTCCATGAAAGGTCGGCAAAAGTTGCAGGGTTTATGTTCATTTGAGGTTTGGATTTTATTTTGTAATTACACATTCAGCATTTGTAAGCGCGAACTCACACTTGTCTGTTCGTGGGCATGCACTTGATATGAGCTTTGAATGTTAATATATCTTTGCAACTTAGATTATAGATTAATTATTAGTATAGAAACAACTACAAAAATACGAGTAGCGATCCTCACAGATTCTGGAAGAACAGACGAAATTTGTTATGTTTACTAAAAATTTTTTTTTTTTAATAATTTTAAAATATCCAGAATAATTCTAGTTCACGCACTTGTAAGTTCAGGGTCTGTTATTACACAACAATTAATACTCGTATCAGTAATAAAGTGTATTTGTGTGTATTTCTTAGTAATAGTTTATAAACAATATGAAATTGTTAGTTCCACCTTTGACCTAGGAGTATCGAGAAAATGTTGCGTTGTGAATTGACCATGGGTGACGTCACTTAGCCGAGCGATATTTTGAATGTTCGGACCTCATTGTATTGTATTGCCTTTTCCCTTTGTGGTCTCCTTAATAAAAATGTTAACTTATGAGCCCGTTTGTGTGACTTGCTTGTGTGTGTGTGTCCGCCTCTAGTATAGTCTACTGTGAGTTTGAATGCATGCATGTGCCCAAGCACATAGTTGTTGGTATGCGTAACTAGAATAATATGTAACAATATAGAAGTGTGTGGTTCACTACAGAAGGGTACGGAATATGCGAGAGGCGTCCGTTTAGACGCTATATATTTGGAACGCAATCGTGTGAGAGACGAGAGTCAATTTAAACATTGAGCTGTGAAATCGATAAGCAAGAGCTAGAAATCAGTACATTGTAAACCGACATTGTGTAAAATAAATCCTAAGGAAATAAATTGCAGTTTGATTAAAAGAACCCATCTAAAATCATAACAATAATAATAGCAAAGACAACATTTATATTTCGGTTTTGAGATAAATCACTGTAGCATCTCCGAAACAAACATGTCTTCAATCCCGACCTAAACGCACTTACATTCTCTACGGGTCTAAGCTCATTAGGTAGGGAATTCCACAGCTAAGCGCCGGCTTCACAAAAGACACGATCCGAATATTTTGTTTTATTAGATCGTTTTGGAACAATCAATTTATTCACAGCAGATGTTAATGCCAGCCGTTTACCCTCTACTGTGTCCATCACCCAAAGCTCTGAAATATACCGCGGGGCAACACACTATATCGATTTAAAGACAGTTTAACAGACCTTGTACTCAATTCTTTCGCCAATTTTAAGCCAGTGAGCCGGTCTTTTACTCCCAATACTTCGGAGTTTTCCTCGACATTGTCTGATTACTGTATCCTAGAACGTCCGAGTAGGGTGCACCACAGTGGCGAAGGGTGCCATTCAAGCCGGTTTCCATCGGCTGCCATTTTAAAATGATGTAACAAAGTAGTTAACAAATATAGGCAGAAGTAAAAAAATACATTTAAAACCAAAGAAAAAATACGTATTTTATCCCCATTGAAACCATGCAGTCTACTTTATTATCATTTTTGCCTCATTTTAAACGGGAAACCTAAGGGAGTCGGCTTGTATGGTGTTATGTTATTTTATAATAACATTTAAAAAAACAATCTCGAAGTGTGCAGTGTGTGTTTGTGGGCCGAACGGTCACGGAAACGGCCGAACTGCACCGTGTGAACTAATCAGGCCGCCGTTCGTCAGTTCCCGGCAAGATGTCAACCGAATAAGACGTCAGCGACCAAGCACCAAGCGGTGCAAGAGGGGGCACTACAATGGAGCTCCCTCCTCCCCATCTACTTGGATTTCCTGCCAACAAGGCACCCGCCTTGTGGACCAGAGACATAGTGCATAGGAGCGCACACTCAGGGGCTCCCACGCTCGGAGGCGTCCGCCTCGTGAACCGCCGCTAGCCTGGGGCGCTGCCCCAGGCCCTCCGTTTAGAACTCCAGCCAACGGAATAGGGAGTGTTCTGGTGACAACCTGTAGGTCTGGCCAATCCCTTATTTCCCCTTTTCCCCCCCATATTAGTACAGTAATAAACCCCTATTTGTTCATGTTAACTTTATCTTTTAATTATAAAACCCTTCCCAAAGTACAAGTGAGCAACCGAAAGAAAGAACCCCACGCCCTGAGAGTGATGCTGATGAGAGCTAGCCGGATGTAAGTATCCTGGAAGATACCTTTCAATCTAAACATAACAATGGCACCCTTCGCCAATGGTGCACCATCCAAGATATTTCTGATTACCTTTGAATCCTCTTCATATCTAGCTCAATAGAGTATTTTTAATTTCATAACTGACAAGTTCGGTCGCTAGCTCAATTGGTAAAGTGCTTGCATTCCATGCCGAGAGCTCGGCTTCAAATCCCCCGAGTGAGTCAGAAATGATTTCCCGTTTCGGTGTTTATTTCAAACCCAAAATAAAATACCGGCAAGGTTTACTCAGACGTAAAAAAAAATGAGTACCAGTCCTCTCGGGAGCTCGGAAACCCCTACTTCAACTGAAGTGTAACTTTTAAACCTTTCTGTAACAATAAGAAGATTCCACTCACCACATGCGACCTCTTCAGGGAAGACACGGTATGAAGTTACACTATATGTGTAGCGTACACGATATTTGACTTTTAAAGTATGGACTTCAGCTCCACGTTGGTACGGATGCAACATAGCAGGCGCGTGCATAGCGTAGAGGCAAATAGATTTCATAAAAAATATTGCCCTTTTTTTAATAACAGATATGATTTTTTTTCATGCTAACAATAGCTCAAATTCAATTAAAACATTTTTTTTAATTCTTAATTTCAAGCTTAAATGCACATCATTTTCAAATTTCGCCTACCTTATTAAGGATACATGTGCCTGTATGGAATGCACGCCTCTACACTATAGCCTAAACTTGGCTTATATTCTTCAGAATGAGTTTACACAACTTTTTGGCAAATTTAAGGGTTGTAGTTCGCTAAGCCAAGGTTTATCTATACCGCCACGAAATTAATATAAAAGTTTGTCCCCTATCATATTCAATAACTTGCTAAGGGATCGTCGTGAGGGTGGTTGAAGGTAAGCGGTAGGAAAGCGGAAGAGTGCGTGCGAGACATTAGGACGAGGAATGTTGGCAAGTGATAAAACAGGAAGAAGGGGGAAGGTGAGAGGAAGCGAAGAAAAGTTGTGAAAAACTCATTGTATTTAAGAGACGATAGAAGTTTACTTATTGATGATGTGAAAAAAGAGATAGAATAACATCTACAATACAATCTAAGCTGCAAAGATATGTTAACATTTAAGGCTCATATTAAATGCATACCCACAGACAGGCACACGTAGGTTCACGCCTACACATTATGCATGTGTGCATACAAATAAAATAAAAATCTCACATGAACTCAAATCTCGCCTTGCAACTCCTGCAGCATTTCCATGAAACCAGGGTGGCACTGGCAAAAGTGAACCAATTTTTACAGCGCGGGGGGTCAGCCACATACCAACTAGATTAAACCTTTTATTGGGTGAAACATTTCATAGTAAGTGAACTAATTATAACGAAATGCTCATAGAATAATTCTAAACTAAAGGGTTTTCACACTTTTGTTGTGTATTCTCTGGTAGAAAATTGGAAAAAAGTGCATTTATCTGAGAAACCCATGTTGGCTTAATATGACACTTAATACTTTTTACCTTTAAGGTATCGATATTATCTATAATCTTAGTTACAAATATGTGTTGACATGAAGGGTTTATATTTAATGCACGCGTAGGTTCGCGTTTACACATGCTGCATATGTGTTCTACAAAATCAACCAAACCTCACATGAACATAAACCTTGCAGCTCCTGCCGCCCTTCCCTTAAACCAGGGTAGCATCATCAGATCGCGTGACCTACAAAATAAAAAAAAAACATCGAAAAATCAGATCAATAATCTAACTGTAATCTAAGTTGCAAGGATATATTCATTCAAAGCTCTCAGATGTATGCCCACAAACAAACACGTGTAGTTCGCGCTTACAAATGCTGATTGTGTACTTACAAATAAAATCCAAACCTCAAATGAACATAAGCCCTGCAACTCTTGCCGACATTCCCTGAAACAGGGGTGACATTGGCAAAGTGAACCATTTTTTACAGTATGGGTGTTCAACCTCATACCAACCTATAAGTCAAGGAAATGAAACTTGAAAATAAAGATGAATGGCGAAAATAAAATGCTTGTGATCCGATCACCGTCAAACAGCATTTCGGTATATTTTACATGTTTCTTGAAAATAGCTTGAGCGGTCTAGGGTTCCATAGAGAACAAACATAAATAAACAAATTCCATTTTATATACCAATTAGATTAGGTTCTTTGTTTTAATTCGGCAATCCATCTCCATTAGCCATTATTCTCCATCAGCCGGCTACTTTCTCACTTCGCTCAGCATCATCCACGCACCAATGTCCCCCACATGGCTGTGAATCACGTATTTCTCGTGGCCGTATAACAAGCCATCGGATCACACAGCCTGCGTCTTATTTCCCCCGAGTGCAATCTACTAAGATCGTGGTTTGCCTTTACTGTACATTTGTAAAACGGTTTTTTTTTTTGTTTCATATACTATTTGATATACGTCCTGCAGTTCTTACCAGTAATAAACCGATT
This sequence comes from Agapetus fuscipes, assembly GCA_951799405.1. NCBI lineage: Eukaryota > Metazoa > Arthropoda > Insecta > Trichoptera > Glossosomatidae > Agapetus > Agapetus fuscipes. Next base: position 11,207,519 of record OX637357.1, on the reverse strand, counting down.
TGATATCCGTCATGCTGTTCTTATAAGTCATAAAAACACATTCACAGAATTATAGTATATAAATACCGACAAGGTTTACTCAGCCTTCACAATAAATGAGAACCAGTCCCTCCGGGAGCTGGAAAACCCCCACTTCAACAGAAAGTGGTTGGTGTGAGGCCGGCCCCCTTACCCGTAAAAATAAATAGGTCCCGAATCGTCACATGGCAAGAAGATACGCTTTATGTGTAGCAAAAAAAATGTAATTGAACCATTGCGGTCAGAATAAAAGGAGATCTTGCATTAAATACTTTTATGAGTCTGGATGAAATAGAAGAAGTTAGTGACCATGCAAAGCATACGAATCTAAAATGTTTATACATCTTTGCAACTTAGATTATAGATCCTCATAACGCATCCTTTTTTCGTTGTTATTTCATTTCGTTGTTCAACCATTATTTAAAAGCGCCCTCGTTAAACGTCCTCATTGCCATATGAAACTGATAATTCTCTAAAATTTTCCTTGAGTATTTCCCCATTAACATTTTATAAACAACATGGCCGCCCTTATCTCGCAGCCTTAACATTTTAATCCCCATGTTTGCTCTCACGGTTCCATTTTAGAACGACACAGTGACAAAACGCCACATGACTTTTTTTGTATTATGTATATCATTCTTCACGCTACTCGTGATCTAACAACAATCCCACAAGGAATGCTACCCGAGGTATGCTATTATCTTCAGTAACATCGAACCATTTACTTTTAGAGCCATAGGCACGCCTCTGACCTAGAGGTTCTTGTTTTGTCGTGCCGTTGCTTTTACTTCACGGGAAGGCCTTCCGCCACTTGAAAAAATATATGGCTTTGTATTAACGTCCATGTGCTGTGGGTCCTTCTGACACATACATACAGGACGGGTATGCGAAGGATTTGAGCAATGAGCATACATGACAGAAAAACACAAAGCAGAACATCACAATGATAGTATGCACATCCCAAGACAAAATATCACAATGACAAAGCACCACAGGAAAGCACAACACAATGACAAAGCTTCACAATGACAAAACAGAACGTGCCATAAAAGGCACATGAAAAAACATCACCTCACAAAACGGAAAACACTATAAATCGCATTAAAAAAAAGTGAGACGGTAAATGAGAAGTTGATGGAAAAGTGAGAGTTATGGTATGTTCTGTTTTAGGAATAAGATCTTTTGTCATGTGATCTTTTGTCCTTGTGTTGTTTTGCCATGGTGATGTATTTTATGTCTTGTTTTGTCGTAGTGATGTTTTTTTTATGTGATGTACTGCCATTGAGATATTCTATAATGTGTTATTCTGTCATGTGTCACTCTACCATGTGATGTTCTGTCATGTGTCGTTAAGTCATGTGTCGTTATGTCATGTGACGTTTTGTCACTTTGAGGTTCTAATCAGTCACCTGCCTCACATATAATCGCGTGTTTGCATGCTTAAATTGTTTACATTCATGTTTAAATTTCTGAATATCATCTCGTGACTTTTTGTCATCATTTCTGAAATTATGAAAAATTACTCTCATGGTTCACTTTTTCAATGTCATCTTTTGTCAGGGAAGGTCGGCAAAAGATGCAGGAATTTGTGATCATTTCTAGATTTGGTATTTTATTTTGTACACCATATGTACAGAGGGAATTTCAGAGGAAAACATAGAAGGGGAAGACCGAGGAAGGAATGGAGAGACCAGAAGAAGTCGTGAGATGAGGACACAATAAAACGCAACAATTTTTGAAGTCATATTTTAGAACAAAGAAAAATTGTATAAAAATATATATCAGTAAAATTAGGTTTCCAGGACGGGGAGATTTAACTCAAATCCGACATGACTTTATTTCCAAGAAATAAATTACAGATCTTTCAGGAATGAGGAAAATCTCCCCCTGTTAAAGTTCGGTTTGAAATTGACTCCGTGTAAAAATAAAAAGGTTTCACAATTTATTACGTTTCATACCTTTTTCGCCACCTTAAAGGTACAATAAGCGCTGACTGACTGATTTTAGAAATCATGGATTGAACATTTTTCTGGGGGTAATTTCTCATAAAAAGTGAACTTATTATATGGAAGTTCTCATAAAAAGTTCTAAGCTACAGTATTTTCACACTTTTGTAATGTTTTCTCTCGTAGAAAATGCGAAGAAAATGTGCATTTATCTGAGAAACCGATGATAGCTTAATATGTCACTTATTCTGTTTACCTTCTAAGGTATCGTCATGACAAAAATGTACGTTTTTATTTGAAACTTTCGTTGAATAGAGATAAACGGTGAAATACAAAACTAACTTCGCACTTTAGTACGTGTGTAATGGGCAAGCGACAGGTATCGGACTTTCCGGCAGCACAAGATATCGATAAAATCGATATTTCCTTCCCCTTCAGGCTGCCAGTTCCACTTTAACGATACAGCTCGCAACTCTGAAAGCGGCAGTTGCCGAGTATCGAGAAAATTGTTAAAAAGTTTTCCCTTGTGGTAAAAAGCGACGATATCCGAGCTATCGATTGTGGCATAACTTATTTAATTTATACACCGAGAGTATAACGTTACTTCTATGAGATTTTACACGGGCAAAAAAATAAAAATATATACTTGCGGTGCTATTCACAAAACTGCGGATCATCGACTTTTTTTATGGAAAATTCAGTGTAGGTTACGGTAACGTGTTGGACTCGTAATTGGACAGGTAGTGTATGGTTTCTATCGGATCACAAAATAAATGTTATTGCTAAATATCAATATGAAGGCTCTATGTTATGGTTAAAAAAATCTAATGTTTATCAAAATCCGTCACAAAGCATCATTCAGCTCTAAAGCAACTGGCTCTTGATTTGACATCCAAGCTCGTAAATGACTCTTGTGATTAACAAAAATGCACAATCTATAATCTATAATCTATCTATAATCTAAGCTGCAAGGATATGTAAGCATTTAAGGCTCATATGAAATGCATGCCTACAGACAGGCACATGTAGGTTCGCGCCTACACATTCTGCATGTGTGCATACAAATAAAGAAACCTCACATGGACATAAACCTTGCAACTCCTGCCGCCGTTCCCTGAACCGGGGTGGCATTGGCAAAAGTGAACCGATTTTTACAGCACGGGTGGTCAGCCTCGTACCATCCTTTCAATAAATCAGCTTATACGGACCGATTCGAGCAATGTCCTCCGTGAACTATCTGTCTTTAACTTCACCTGTCTTACGACGAATTCCTCCGCCAGTTTATGACTGCATCACAGTCTGGGCCTTATATTTCTTTATTTCTGATACATTTTCAAACACCCTTGAACATAGTCGTTCTATTATTCAATTTTTTCGTTGAATCTCGACATATAGGTACAGATTTGTTTTTAATTCACTTCCAAATCAAAATAACAACTTTTATGTCAACGACGTTAGCCATGTTGAAAGCACCGGTTCCCATAGATCACCGAAGTTAAGCAACATTGGGCGTGGTCAGTGCTTGGATGGGTAACCGCTCAGGTACACCGCGTGTTGTTGGCATCTTGGACCGGTCCGTAGTCCGTAGTGGCAACACTTCGGACTCGTAAATGGAAGGTTGTGGATTCGGATCCCGGCGGAGCACAAAAATATACCATTCATATTTCGAATGTGCTCTTTGCTGGGTTGAAAAATTCATAAACCCTTACCAATGACCGGTCACCAAAGGTCCATCCAGCCTTACAGCAACTGGGTCTTGCTTGAGTATTGGCGCTTTGTAGCGACGACCAAGTTCGTACACCTCTGCGGCACTACAACAAGTGTCATAGACCCCTAGAGTCTCTAGAATCTAGGGAGTCTCCCGCACAGGATTTCTTAAAAAAAAAAAAAAAAAAACTTATTTTATGTACTGACTATTCAGACGACTATTTCGTAGTCTGTTCAAACCCACAAATGTGTAGTCTTGTGGGTTCGAATCCCGACGGAGCACAAAAATTTAAACATTTCTATTTTCAAAAATCCTCTTTGTTGGGTTGGAAAATTTCATTGCGTTTACAAAAAACCGGTCACAACTAGTCTATCCAGCCTTACTGCCATTGGGTCTTGCTTGAAACTTGGCGCTTTTTAGCGACGAACAAGCTCGTAAAAAGTACGGTAGATCGCTCAGTCGATAGAATGCTTGCTTTCCATACCGAGAGCAGGGTTCGATCCCCATCGAGGTTGTCAGAAGTAATATCCCGTTTCAGTGTTTATTTCAAACCCAAAATAAACACCAGCAAGTTTTACTTAGCCTTCACAAGAAATGAGAACCAGCCCATCGAGAGCTGGGAAACCCCCACTTCAACTAGGTTGGTATGAGGCTGACCCCCCATACTGTAAAACATGGTTCACTTTTCCAATGTCATCCCTGTTTTAGTAGATAAACTTGTATACTTTGTCTCTTCTCAGACCACATCGGTTATCTAGTAAATAGGTATATACGAGTATCCATACGTTCGCTAAAGTATCTGAGAGGGCCGTGGTACAAAAAACATATCAAGACAAAATGATAAAGTGCCGCAAGAAAGTTAATATGATGAAAGGGGAGAGCCCATTTGTGATGGTGGGTGGGTACTTAGTTAACAAAAAATATAAACCACATGTTTCCCATTATTTTACAATTTCAACTTACACAAAAAGTTTATGTCACACAAAGAAAATGGAAGGAGGAAAAATGATATTTTTTTTTTATAGATTCGTGAAGAGCAATTCACAAACCAGTTTCAGGCCAGATAAAAATAGGTTTACGTGGCCAAAAACAGGTTTTTAACAAAAAAAAATCTTGAAACATCAATTGTTGTTTTTTTATTTATTTATTGACAACTCTTCGGACATATTGCCCGTATAGCAATGAGTTCCTTGACTTATAGGTTGGTATGCGGCTGACCACCCATACTGTAAAAAAAAATGGTTCACTTTGCCAATGTCACCCCTGTTTCAGGGAAGGATGGCAAGAGTTGCAGGGCTTATGTTCATTTGAGGTTTGGATTTTATTTGTAAGTAGGTACACATTCAGCATTTGTAAGCGCAAACTACACGTGTTTGTTTGTGGGCATGCATTTGATATAAGGTTCAAATGTTAATACACATATTTTTGCAACTTAGATTATAGATTCATGATTAAAAAAAAAAAGAAGAAATCTTCAATTTATTTATATCCTTTATCCTTAAAAGATGAAGAAATTCGCAAATCAGTCTCTTTCTGTGACGTCATACTTTAATCCTCATATTGTTTAGATATGAGGATAAACCACAAAGAACAGACACGTAAAAAGAAGAGACAAAAGGAGTAAGAAAGAAAAAAAAGATAAAAACAAAAGACTCACTCTTCTACTGGCACGGTCTTATTTCTATAAAGAAGCCAGAAGAATGAATGAAAAATGAAATTGCATTTTTTTTCTCACAACTGACTTATCTCCTTCTTCAAATTAATCTTCTTTCTACTCACGATGAAGATCTAAAAAGATATTTTGAGGTCTTGTTGTACCATTGTATTTGGTTCTTCATCCAAATATTATTTAGACCTCTTAATATTTAAATTTATATTTCAATCATAAAACAGCGAAGGTCTACAACAAAAAGAAGAGCCTGTTCCCCATGGAAAAATAAACCTAAACATCTATTGAAGTACATACTTGGCATGAGGTCAGCTCATGAAGAAGCGCTCGAGAATCGAGATATTAAATTCAACTCGTGAATAAAAATATTTTCCTTTTTTTTTTTTAATGAATCTTCACAATGTTGATTCTCAAACCCTTACACTTTTTCGGTGTTATTCTCCAACAGCAAAGCCATGGCTCATCCGCATCCTACAGTGAATTTTCCATACAAAAAAACGATGATCAATGGATCAGCCATAGATCAAATGTGTTGTGAATTGCAATGTTACTTTAGTATAATTTATTCGAGGACTTCTTGTCTATGCCTTATTTACTAGCCATTAGGTCTTTCCATTTCCTCTGGATTTGAAGGCAGCCAACCTAACGGAAATTAAGAGACAGCCTTAAACGCCGTGAGGAAGTCGACTTAACGACCATCGTCAAACTTAATTAGGTTCGACAAGCGTCATCTCGTGAATTAAGCTATTCATTTTCCAATTCTTTTTTAGCATAAATCAATCGTTCAAATTTTTCTAAGGAATCCTGTACGGGAGACTAATGGTTCTATTTTTAGACATTTTAGTCGTCCGTCGAGCCCACGCTTTGACAAACTAATGATGCCTGAGCTGGAAGTTGCACCACCACGGTCATTCTTACCTACCGAATATTGGTAATATTTTTGTGTGAAGACTAATCAGCTGTTCACTTGCGGCCATCTTGGTTTGACAGGTCTTCATACAAATGCATCATTAGTTTGTCAAAGCGTGAGCTCAACGGATGACTAAAATGTCTAAGAATAACACCGTTAAAGACTAGATTTCAGAAACTCCCCGTGTCTATGAAACTTGTTGTAGTGCCACAGAGGTGCTGGTGATGTGGCAGTTGATGTCCTTATCCTTTGTAACAGCGCTGTTAGCTGCGTAGTGTTGTGTTGTGTGTTGCGTTAGCTTTGTTTTGACACACTGAAAATAAGTGGCGATTGATATTGGTTTTGAATAGGAAAAGGTTAAATTGGGGTGGGAACACAGATACCGGTAACTTGTTCCATAGGTGGACAGTTTGGCAAAGGAATGAGTCGTGAAAATACCAAGTTCTCATAGTTTTGATGCCGACTGCAAAGGGATGAATGTAAGTCGTTCTACGAGTTGCCCTTGTTGTGACGAGAGGAGGAAGTAAGTTGCAAAGATATATCACATTTAAGATTCATATTGCATGCATTGCCACAAGCAGAAACGTTTAACTTCGCGCTTACACATGCCGCATATGAACTTCCAACATAAAAACCCAATCTCTAATTCACGAGAGTCCTGAAACTCTCGACGACCTTCCCTGAAACAGGAGTGTCATTGGCAGAGTGTACCATTTTTTACAGTATGGGTGCTCAGCCTCATACCAACCTGTAAGTCAAGGAAATCCAGAGATAAAATGTTTTTCTTACAAGCTCTCATTTAATTATGACTACAAAGCAAAAAGTATTTATTTAAATTTCTGCATTCCTAGATTTAATACATACATGGGCGAAAAAATAATAAAACACAAAAATATCCGTCTATTTTTTATTGGGTGGCCTTGAACCGTAGCCTTTAGGAAGATTTTTATAAATATTTGTTAAAAATACATTTAAAAAGACTTGGAATTTTTTAAAAACACTTTTTACGTAAACTTGTTAGAATGGAATTTCCCCGTCAAGGTAATAAAAATGATTTATTTTAATTTTTTCCAGTAATCAAAAAAAACTTTTAGGATGGTTTGAGCGCGTGCTTTTAATACAATACAGATTTTATTTATTTTTAGATATTTAATGGTGTATTATCAAATAATGATCCATTATTTCATGTTTCCTTGACATTTATAGGTTGGTATGAGGCTGACCACACATACTGTAAAAAATGGTTCACTTTGCCAATGTCACCCTTGTGTCAGGGAAGGTCGGCAAAAGTTGTGGGTCTTATGTTCATTTGAGGTTTGGATTTTATTTGTAAGTACACAATCAGCATTTGTAAGCGACTACACGACTACACGTGTTGGTTTGTGGGCATACATCTGAGAGCTTTAAATGAACATATTATCCTTGCAACTTAGATTAAAGATAGATTATTATTATTATAGTACTGAATTATGAATTAATAATAATGAAATCTGTTGGACAAGGGTCAAAGTTAGTGTCGGTATGGCACGGCGCAGGCAGGGTTCGAATTTGCGCTTGTTTCAATAACACAAATTAGTGTGCCAAGGCCGTATCCGCTTGACCATCCCAGCAACTAATGAAACAAATAGCCTTCGGTCGTTCTCGAGTGATGCGATTGCCAACGAACGTCGTTTCATTTTTATGATGAAGAAGTTTTGTAAAAATTTACCAAGTTCCATGTGACACAAATTGAGAAGAAGAAAACTACTTCGATCGATAGCTCAGTTGTTAGAGTCCTTGCATTCCGTGCTATAAGCTCGAGTTCGAATCTCACCGAGAGTGTCAGAAATGATTTCCCGTTTTCGTGTTTATTTCAAAAAACCAAAATAAAATACCGGCAAGGTTTACCCAGCATCGACAAAACATGAGTACCAGTCTCTTCGGGAGCTGAGAAGCCCTCACTTAACTGAAGTGGTTGGCGTAAGGCCGACCCCCTTACCTGTAAAAATAAACAGGTTCACTCGCCACATGCGACCCTTGCGAAGAGAACGCGGCAAAAAGTCACACTGTATGCGTAGCTTAGTTGCGTGGCGTACACAAAAATCACAACTGCTTTTAAAAGAAAACCATAGAGCCTGAATTTTTCAGTAGATGCTAGCATTTATAGAAAGATGTTACAAACGGGTGTAGCATTTTCAATCTTAAATGGCGGCTGTAAGATTTCCACACACAAAGTGTACCCAAACAAAAGGGATGTATGATTCATGTGCCGAGTGATATGTGAACATACACTGATTAATTACAAACGCGCCCGTCATCCAGCTTCATTTCAGACAGATGCCGACATTTCATGCAGAGAGCTAATGGGTACAAAGATGTCTCAGTAATTGATTACATTTAATGTTAGTAACAGACATTACAGAAAAAATGGTGTCAGGATATTACAGCACAGTGACAAAGCAACACATGACATAACGTCACATGAGATTACATCAAAATGACAAAACATCACAATGATTGTCCGGTCGATAGCTCAGTTGGTAGAGTGCTGCATTCAAATCGTTCGAATCCCACCGAGAGTGTCAGAAATGATTTCCCGTTTCGTTGCTTAATTAAAAAAAAACCGGCAAGGTTTACTCAGCCTTCACAAGAAATGAGTACCAGCCCCCTCGGGAGCTGGAAAACCCCCACTTCAACTGAAGTGGATGGCGAAAGGCCGGCCCCCTTACCTGTAAATAGATTCCACTCGCCACATGCGAAACCCTTTTGGGATAACGCGGCAAGAAGTGTACCTAAGACAAGCTGGCTGAGTAAACCTTGCCGGTAATTTATTTTGGAGTTTGAAATAAACATCGAAACGGAAAATCATTTCTAAAACCCTCGGTGGGATTCGAACCCGGGCTCACGGCATGGAATGCAAGCACTCTACCAACTGAGCTATCGACCGGTCTATGCCAATAATGTTCGGCACACTTTTAAAGTAGACCGTATTTCCTAAAATTGTAATCCGTGTGAACATAACCCCTGCAACTCTTGCCACCCTTCCTACTGTTTTGATATTGATGCGGGAAATTTGATAATTACATGATGGCAAATTAATGTTTGGCAATAGAGCAATATGTTTGTACACTCAAGTTTACATTGAGCAAGATTTCAAATAACGTTTCACGATGAAACATAGTTCCATACATGTTAAATAATATGAGGCTAGCAAATGTATCTACAGGATATCAAATGGGGCACATTTGATATCCTCTTGGACCGGTCCATAGTCCAGTGGCAACACTTCGGACTCGTAAATGGAAGGTTGTGGATTCGGATCCCGGCGGAGCACAAAAAATATACCATTTATATTTCGAATGTGCTCTTCGCTGAGTTGAAAAATTCATAAACCTTTACCAAAGACCGGTCACTGAAAGGTCCATCCAACCTTACAACAACTGAATCTTGCTTGAGAATTGGCGCTTTCTACAGCGACGACCAAGCTCGCAGAGGGCTCTTGAGGTGTGATACACACAAAAACAGCGCTCACCAAATAAATCATCCTAATATTATTATTATTATACACAATTGTCAAACTTATCGCTTACAGAGGAAATGTGAAAGGAAAAAGAGGAAAGGAAAGACCGAGGAAAGTATGGGTGGATCAGATTTGTGAAATTGTGAAAGAATGGGATATACAAACGCAATGCAGCTAAGCTACACATATAAAGTAGCTTCTTGTTATCCCCGAAGGGGTACGCATGTGGCGAGTTGAACCTATTTATTTTTACAAGTAAGGGGGCCGGTCTTACTCCAACCACTTCAGTTGAAGTGAGGGTTTTCCCAGCTTCCGAGAGGGCTGGTACTCATTTCTTGTGAAGGCTGAGTAAACCTTGCCGGTACTTAATTTTTGGGTTTGAAATTAACACCGAAACGTGAAATTATTCCTTATACCCTCGGTGGGATTCGAACCCTGTGTTCTCGGTATGGAATGCGAGCACTTTACCAACTGAACTATCGACCGGACAGAGCAAATGTAAAAGAAGGAAATGTATGAAAAATGTGAAGGGTATGAACTGAAAAAGGTATGAATGGATAGGAAAAAATTGAGGAAAATCTGCATACGCTCTTGCCACCCCTAGCGGAATGGTGACAGAATTACAATTTAGTTTTAGCATTTCAAAGAATTGGGGAGCCTCTCGCACAGGTTACCTTAAAAATATACAAGCATTGCTCATGTGAAATTACCTCTGTTGGAGACAAACAAGCACTAATGGAATGAAAAGCTATAATAGGTTCATGTATTTAGTATAATATCGATTAGTGATGTTTCCCGTACTACTAACATTGTTTGGTAAGCTTTAACGCGTATCTACAATAGACGGCAGGGAAATTATATTAGCAATATAATAATTCCTAAACTAAATCAACAAAGTTTAGTAATTGGCGTATACAACAGTTTTAGTTGGCTCCGTAGGGAAAACGATGTAATAATGGATCCAGCCATAGTTTCTTCTTCTTTTAATAATAATATTAGGATGATTTATTAGGTGACATCAAGAGCCTTCTGCGAGCTTAGTTGGCGACAAATCTCAAGCGAGACCCAGTTGCTGTGAAGCTGGATAGACCTTTGATAAAGGTATTTGATTTTTTCAACCCAGCGAAGAGCATGTTTGAAAATATAAATGGTATATTTTTAGTGCTCTGCCGGGATTCGAACCCATAAGCTTCCATTTATAGCGCTTACCACTAGACTACGGAACGGACTATGTAGTACGAATGTTCAAGGGTTCAATCTCCACCAAGGGCTTAGAAAGATTTCCCGTTTCGGTGTTTATTTTAAACCCCAAATTAAAATACGCCAAGGTGCACTAAGTCTTGACAAGAAATGAGAACCGGCCACACCGGGAGCTGGAAACCCCACTTCAACTGAAGTGGTTGGTGTGAGGCCGGTCCCCTTACTCGTAAAAATAAGTTCAATAGGTCCCTAATTCCCACATTCAAACCAACGTTATTCTGTTCCAAATACGCTAGTCAAGAACAGCGGCTTGACTTCTCGGCCATAACACCCACTTAATGTGAGACTAGAGGCTTTCGATGTGAGGTCATATAGATCAACTACAAGGAATTTCCTGGAGAGACCACACTACAAATGAGGAGGTTCTCCAAAGAATCCAAGGAGGAAGGCACCTGCTCAGGACCTTGTCCGAAAGGCGTGCAAGATGGATCAGCCATGTAATACGACAAGAATGCCTCTTGCATGCCATAATGAAGGGGATGACCGAGGGGACCAACTCCAGGGGACGCCCACGCCAAGAATACTTGGAAGACCTGTTGGTGGACGTGCGCTGCTCATGATATGCAGACCTTAAAAGAGCCGCACAAGACAGGGAAGAATGAAATAAATTGTTGCAAGCCAATCCTAGGATTGAAACTAGAGAAGAAGAAGAATGTGACACATCGGGGATAACGCAGGCAAGAAGTGGCACAACATGTGTAGCTTAGCTGCGTTGGAATCCTTTCCCAGCATACCCACACGCAACAAGCCTTGTATTGCCTCCATCTCCCCACATAAGCCCGTCGGCGTCAGCCTGCTGGTTCCAGGGGATTGGAGGCTAATCTCCTGGAGAAGCTGCGGCTTGCAGTGGGAGGGGTGGGGGGGGGGGGAATCCGGCGCGGTGACGTCACAAGCAAATCGGTTTAGCGTCAATACCAGCATAAGGGGAATCGCAAGGGATTTAGCGGGAAGCTTGAAATCCGTGTGAGGCAAATTCAACATACTCGTACACATAAATAAGTTTCCCAGAGCGTGAGCGTGGAAGGGGAATGCCGAGGAAAGAATGGACTGCTCAAATAAGCGATATTTCAGATGACTGGAACCTGCTGAGTGGGAAAAGAGAAGGGAATGCATGAAGAGAGTGATGAATGTCGAGGAGATGAAAAAAGTGTGCGTGGAGAGAACGAATTGGAGACATTAAAATTGTACATTGAAGCTTTCACGGCCGGTACTTGTTGACACAACTATCACTTTTTTCGGGCTATGTAGCCGTGGTCTGGTTGATTCATTCCGGACAGTTTTGTCCATTGCTCCGATGGGCATTATCAACGGTTGGCTAGTCGCTGTGATCTTCTTACAGGATCTGGTGTTTTGGAAGCAACACTAGCCTTTGAATTAGTATTGTTGTTTTTGTGAGAAATTGGAGGCATATCTACGGAGGTACTGGCCCCCCATAGCGGGATTTCAGCTCGATACACGTACTAGTACAAGCGTGAATCACACCTCATTTTCACTCACCATCATTCCATAACTTATAGGTTGGTATGCGATTGACCACCTATGCTGTAGAAAATCGTTTACTTTACCAATGTCACCGCTGTTTTAAGGAAGGCTGGCCACCTTACCTGTAAAAATAAATAGGTTCCACTCGCCACATGCGAAAACCTCTGGGGATAACACGGCAAGAAGTTACACTATATGTGTAGCTTAGTTGCGTTTGTTCAGATGGATCGCCACTGCTCTATTCACATAGAGGCAATTAGATACAATATCGAGAATGCATTATGTTTACAGTTGCTCCGAGTGCAGAGTTGTGGTGAGATCATTACGATTAATTCTGTGGCATCAGCTTGTTAGCATTCACATAAGCTCCAGATTTTATTGGGAACAAACTGTACGCAACCCCAAGCAACTAAGCTACACATATAGTGTAACATCGTACCGCGTTGTCCCCGAAAGGGATTGGTTAACATTAAGAACTTTTAATCAGGTTCAATTCCCGGCGGAGCACAAGAAAACTATGATTAAATTTCCAAATATGCTCTTCGCTGGGTTGAAAAATTCATATACCTCTACCTAAGAACGGTCATCCAAGGTCTATTCAACCCCACCGAGGGTGTCAAAAATGATTTCCAATTTCATTGTACATTTCAATCCAAAATTAATAATAAATAATGGCAATGTTTTACTCAGCCAACGCAACTAAGCTACACATATAGTGTACTTCAAGCCTGCGTTATCCCCGAAGGGGTCGCATGTGGCTATTCGGGACCTTTTTATTTTTACGGGTAAGGGGACCGGCCTCACACCAAACACTTTCAGTTGAAGTGGGGGTTTCCCAGCTCCCGGGGGAGCTGGTTCTCATTTCTTGTGAAGGCTAAGTAAACCTTGAGATCGAACCCTTGGAATGCAAGCATTCTACCAATTGAGCTATCGACCTTTTTACGAGCTTGGTCGTCGTCGCTACAAAGCGCCAATCCTCAGGCAAGACCCAGTTGCTGTAAGCTGGATGGACCTTTTGATGACCGATCATTGGTAAAGGTTTATGAATTTTTCAACCCAGCGAAGAGCAAATTTTAAAATATAAATGGTATATTTTTTGTGCTCCGCCGGGAATCGAACCCACAACCTTCCATTCAGAGTCCGAAGTGTTACCACTGAACTACTAGGTATCCACATTTGTACAATATTTAGCTTTGTATCTACATCCCAAGTATGTGGTAACTTATGACACTTGAATTAAAAAAGACACGAGAAGGGTTTGTGTACACGGCCCGATAGCAACTCTTGCGCGTTCACCAGTAGACTAAGTACGCGTGTGATTATCAGTTTCCGCACGCTGGTTTCTGTAATCTCTTGGTGACATGTACGCCGTACATGCGGCTGGGTTATTAAGCATGTTGATGCGGTAGGTATGCGCTAATTGTGAAGCACGTCGATGCACCGACACGCAGGTAACGGTCCGTGGCCGTCACGCAGGCGGCGCATGCGTGCTGGGAGAGACACATTAACTGTCATGGCCGCCGAGCGGTCAAGGCTAGCAACTTAGATTATGAAGCTGTTTAAAAAATCAGCTGTGAACGACCATCTTTATCTCTAGTATAAAATATCGCGTTAATTCCCCCTTTCGTGTGAGATGGCGATGAATTTGAGAACACCGGTCCGTAGTCTAGTGGTAACGTTTCGGCCACGTAAAGGTTGAGAGTTCGAATCCCGGTAGAGCATTTCCCAGCTTACGAGGGGACTGGTACTAATTAAGTTTACATGCGGCATGTATAAGCGCGAGTTTTGTGCCAGCTATGGCGAGAACTCGTCGGTCTAATTAGACCGACATTCTTTCTATTTTTCTGTATTCTTTTCCACCTCTAGGTGATTGGCCACTTAGCCAGGAGAGCGCCTCTCGAACAGTCTCAGTAGTAGAATTTCGAATTCTAGGCCTTAAGTCATATATAAAGACGCTCAGAATCACTTTGCATTTTTGTTTGTAAATTTAAAATCCTCGAGCCCTAAACCCTCACGGCAAGGCCGTACCCTCACGGCTATAATCTTTCAGTGATTTCTGAGCCTCCTTTGCTTTGTGTAAACACTTGGGAAAGTGTAGTTTCACGGGAGGGCCTTCTGCCACTCGCATCTCACATAACTTTTGCATGCGAGTCCTGTGACACATCCCCGGATGGGATGGATATACAGGGCGTGGGTCAGTGGAGGGGAGACTGACCCTGAGAGAAGGTGTTGTGTAAGCGAGAACGTGTCTACTTATGGAAAAGTAATATATATATCATTGCAACTTCACACATCAAATAAATTAGCCTTTTATTTATTTACCTTGTCTACATGACTGGTAAACAATTAAAAAAAAAACAAAACTCTGTTTTTTTTAAAACATTTTTTTTTTTGCCTGGATCCTTAGAATGGAGAAAATGTGGAGCGCGTTGGCTGCAGTTAATCAAGGTTTCCAGTTGTTTTGTGATGAGTTATGTTCTTGTATAGTTTGGCAACATTGTTTTTGTACGTATATTTCGATTCGTAAGCATCTAATGACCCCACATTCGCAATAGTGAATCACAGCCTAGTAATTTTGCCGCCATTTATTTAATAAATAATCTCTTTTGGATTTCGTGTCGGGCGTTGAAGCGAAATTGATTGATAGTTGGAAGCGGAAAACCGAAGTGAAAGTTTGCTAGAAACAAACAAACATTGAACATTGTTCGGTACCGGTGTATGTTCTAACAAATACCTGTGTAAATACGTGGAAAGACACGGTACTATGTATATAATAATAACAATTCTCAAGCAAGACCCAGTTGATGTTAGTCTGGATGGACCTTTAGTGACCGGTCTTTGGTAAAGGTATATGAATTTTTCAACCAGCGAAGAGCATATTTGAAGATATAAATGGTATATTTTTTATGCTTCGCCGGGATTCGACCCCACAACCTTCCATTTACGAGTCAGAAGAGTTAGCCACTAGACTAAGGACCGTTAAAATAATCTATAATCTAAGTTGCAAAAATGTTGTTATGATTTTACCGGGTTCAATTTATTTCAGACACGGATCACATTCCCTTCGAAACACAGGTTTGCTTTTGAACCGTATAGCTCGACGGCGTAGATACTAGTCTGACTACAGGTGAGAAAAAGGATTATGCTCGAAACATTGAGAACTGGCACATGCGAGATTTTGGCAGAACGTTATTTTTAGAATATTCGAGTAACCACTCACACAATTCGAACAAATACAAATATAATTATACTACTTCTAAGAGACTTTACAGACTCACACCAACTCACACTGACACACAATTACACATTCGCAATTTAAAATGCTTATTAATTATATGCAACTTAGGTCATAGATTTTTCAAAAAAAATAGTGAAAACGACGTGAGAACATTTTTAAAAGAATCTAATAAAACAACAAGAATGTGAGGTGTTTTAAAAAATTCAAAAAAACATAAAAACATTCACTCGCAGAGTCACTTTCAAAACCATCAAGCACGAACGCCTCTCACGCCAACGTAAATCACATCACGAAGCTTTGTGAGAGAGAGGTAAACCTTAATGCCCCCTACAACAATATTTCCTAGAATCTAAGACGTACATCGAGAAAAGTATGCAGAGATTGTGAAAAAATGGGATATACAAAGCGAGCACGTAAAAGAAGAAAATGTATGAAAAAGGTGATGGATATGAATGAATTGAAAGAAGTATGTAAGGAAAGGAAGAAATGAAGGCAGTTCTGAAGAGGTTCTGGCCACCCCTAGTGGAATGGTGATAGAGTTACAGATGCATCTTCGTTACATCTACATAAAACATGTAAGATTGAATTTCTGAATGTTTCTTGTACTCGTACATATAGACCCCAGACCGTTCATCCGATTATAATCATTTTTTCAGGTAACGTGTAACATATTTATAACAATGGTTCCTGTGAAGTTTGGTGTCGATCAGATATCTTTTATATATAATCTAAATTTGTTTCAGCCGCGCAGTTACATCCGTACAAATTTCGGAAACCGTGCTTTCCGTGTTGCGGGTCCGGTGGAGTGGAACAGACTGCTACCCGGAGTAAAGAACTCCAAATCTGTGCATGCATTTCTAGGAGCACTCAAAACACACCATTTTTAAAAGTCTTATCCGTGATTGGAGATGGCCCTTGAGGTGTGACACACACAAAAGCGGCGCTCTCTTATCATTTGTAATTAAAAATAAATTGCTAAGATATTTATTGATATTTAATCTCCAATGAACATAAGCCCCGCAACAATCGATATTACCACGGAGCTTGTTCTAATGAGCTCCATTCATTAATCCCTCCCCCTCGCATTTCAGAAAGGGAAACTCGTAGTACGACTCTCATTCATCCCTTTGCAGTCGATCTCAAAACTATGAGAACTTGGCGTTTTCATGACTCATTCCTTTTACAAACTGCCCGTTTATGGAATGGTCTATCAGTATCTGTGTTCCCTTCCCAATTTAATCCGGTTTTATTCAAAACCAACATCAATCACCACTTCCTTGCAGCGCCTCACGATAGAAGCAAGAACTCAAGCATCACCTCTGCGGCAGGGACATAGACCCCCAAGACTATTAAGAATTGGTGAGCCTCCCGCACAGGATTCCTTAAAAAAAAAAAAAATTGCCGATCTTCCGTGGAACAGAGATGACATTACTTTGGCTAATGCAGCTCTAAATCAAGATTGAGTGTTTTATCAGTTTCTTTAGTCGGCTTTTAAGTATTTATTTTTAAGGCCAAGGAGAATTGATATCTTCAAGAATACTACGAGTATACTTGTCTCTATTCAGTGCACGCCCTCAACCTTTTCTTTTCACGCAACTTTTGACGGACAATCTGAATACAGGGGTGACAGGTGCGAGGCCGGATTTTCCCAAACAACGCGGAAGAAAGGAAAGAGATTCTAGTGAGATAAGGACAGAAGGATTTAGACCTTTTTTTAATGCAAGGGTCTTCCACAGTGTGTTGCTTTGGGAGAAATGTAAAAAAAAATCTAGGGAGAATTATAAAAAAAAATTGTACACGTCAATATTGATGTATGGAAGTGAAACATGGACTACGAGTGATAGCGAAATGAGTAAAGTACGCACGGTGGAAATTAAACACTTCAAGAGTATGACAGGAAAAATTCTAAGAGATAGAGGTAAGAATGAATGGGTAAAAGACAATTATGCGAGTTGAAAGAGGATGTGAAAGTCAAGGTGCAAAAGAATGTGATGAGTTGGTTTGGACATGTGGAAAGAATGGATAATGAAAGACTTACAAAGTGTGTATGCTGAGGAAACGGGAAAGGAAAAAAAAGAAAATAAGAGACTGAGAAAAAAATGCTTAGGTCAGATTAGTAAAGTTGTGAAAGAATGGAAAATACAAAG
The DNA here is from genome assembly GCA_951799405.1 of Agapetus fuscipes. NCBI lineage: Eukaryota > Metazoa > Arthropoda > Insecta > Trichoptera > Glossosomatidae > Agapetus > Agapetus fuscipes. The sequence goes on along the minus strand of OX637357.1, from coordinate 11,189,642 downwards.
CGAATATAAAAGAAGGAGATGTATGAAAAAGGTGATGGATATGAACGAACTGAAAGTGGTATGAAAGGATATAAAAAATGGAGGAAAATCTGCAGAGGCTATGGCCACCCCTAGCGGAATGGTGACAGTGTTACAGTTACAGTAACTTGCCTAATAGGTTGGTATGAGGCTGACCCCCCATGCTGGTAATCTTAAACAATTATATACCTTTACAACTTAGGTTATGGAAAGCATTTTATACCCTTAATTGAATACGGTCTTTTTATTTACGGAGTATAGACAGAAAAATTGCTTGGATACAAAAAAAATCGCTCCGTTCTGTAAAAAAATATTCAAATTGAAATAGATGCGTTCAATTTTTGGAATTACAAGGCGCTAAGGGTTGTTTTTTCTTTTCACGATTTAACTTTGAAACGAAGTGGCAATTCTACAACGTAATTTTTGTTTTTGATTACTTTTGTTTTGAATTGAGAGGATTAAGTAAATAGACAGGAATAAAGAGTAAATATATCTAGAATTGTATAATATAGAAGTATAATATGAAATATAGGCTTGGTCCATTGACATAATATAATAAAGTGGACTAGAAACTGGCTTACAGCAATGAAGCATTGTACGGAACACACCTGTCAGACTGTCGTGTCATACGCATTTTTCTTGCAAATTACTTGATGAATATTATTTCCGCCTTCAATGTTTTTTGATTACTTCTTCTTTCAGTACCACTTCTTACGAAGATGGGCGATCATCATGGCAATTTTCACTTTGAATGCTGTGGCTCGAAAAAGGGACTTGGTGCCTGACGCGTTCCCCTACACTCCCGAGAGGGCTGATACTAATTTATTGTGAAGGCTGAGTAAGCCTTGCCGGTATTTTATTTTGAGTAGGAAATAAACACCGTAACGGAAAATCATTTCTGACACCGACGGTAGGATACCAACCGACGCTTTCGGCATGGAATTCAAGCACTCTACCAACTGAGCTATCGACCGGACAATTCTTATTAAATAATACAAAATCTTTGAAGTGGAATGATGCGAAAGAAGCGAGTTTTTTTTGCTTGAAATTTTCTTTGCGTTGAAACGCTTTTGGCGGGAGAATAAAGATGCGAGATTCAGCATTCTGAAAGTTGGCGGCAGTGTTTTTTCTGCAGCCAATCATGAGCGTCCTCTGGGGGAGACGTCCGCAGCTTCGAGAACAGGGGAATCCCCAAAGCAATAACAAAATCATAATAGAATATTATTATTATTATTAGCTGCATGAGAAGAGGACGGCTAATAATATCATTAAAGTGTTGGAAGATACAAGCTTGGGTTTCGGTTTCGCAAAGACTATTACATCTTAAGGCTATTTCACACACAAAGACTTCTGCCCGGATTGTCTATGGATTACCGGACAAACTGTGTGTAAGGTTTTATACATGCCCATAGACTTGTGACTTCCGATGCGGCATCGGATAGAAAAAAACCTAGGCAAAACGCATAGAATGTGTTTTATATCTGTAATATCTGTATTTCAGAATGTGTTCCTTGACTTATAAGTTGGTGCTAAAACCTATACTGTAAAAATGGTTCACTTTGCCAATGTCACCCCTGTTTCAGGGAAGGACGGCAAGAGTTGCAGGGTGTATGTCCATATGAGAGTTGGGTTTTTATGTTGTAGGTTCACATGCGGCATGTGCAAGCGCGAACTTGTACTTGTCTGCTTGTGAGAATGCATATAATTTGAATCCCCAATGTAACATATCTTTGCAACTTAGATTAGATTAAATAAGATGGATGTTTTTTCATTTATTTTAAAGACGTAAGTAAAGCTTCCCGGAATTTTTATTTTGAATTTGAAATAAACACCATAACGACAATTCACTTCCAGAACCTTTTGTGCAGATAACCCTAGCTCTGTCATTGAACGCAAGCATTCTACCAACTAAGCTATCGACTGGACTTATAAGTCACAATAATATTGTATGTAAGTCAGGATGTCTAAGCGAGGAGTGGGGAGAACCTTAACTGAGGTGGCTGGACAACATCAAGGGAACTGCAGACAGAGGATGGCTGAACACAGCGGCCGATATACAAACATGGAGAAGATTGGAGGAGGCTTACGTCCAGGAGTGGACGTCAGCCTCCTCCGACCAACGACCGCCGTTCTATCCAAGAAACATCCAGAATTTTTTTTTATGAGAACTTTCAACGGAATCTTTGTAGAACCCCATATAAAAGAAATTTAATACGGAAAAACAACACTGTTTAATTCTACGGATTCAGTAGAATTAAACTGTGTTTTTTTTGTCACGTTTTAATACTTTTTCTTTAGAATAAAAAATGCCTGGGTTTTAGTTTTGTTTAGGTTTTCTACACAGCACTATTTTAGCGCACTCTATACTGGACTTGCAGACTAAACTCCGCTCTAACCGGCTTACGAGAAATTATTATGATTCAGGCTCTGCTCTAAGAATTCAATTTACATAACATTACAGGACTGGCCAGAGACGGGAACAATTTCCCGGCAAATAAAGAGGTACAGCTATTTTATATTTATTTTAGTTTAGCCACTCTTAAAGCACATTTTTTTCAAATTGATTGACGACACTTCAGACTATGTAAACAGTCACATGTATTCATAATATTCATAAGGTCTTTATTGTTTTTTTATCAATATGTACAAAGTATTACAATAAAAATAAATTTTAAAAATCTAATTACAATAAATACTCCCCAAAGTAAGCATAGCTTGTGTTTTGGGGAGGATTCCAACTTATCTTAACTTAAAATTAATCACTTAATAGATAAAAATCATAAAAAACAAAAATAATATATACACCATTTAGTCATTTACTCAGCAAAAACAGAAAGACAAAAAATAAAATAAAATAACATAAAGAGGTAACATGTTTAAATAGAAAATACAGAAATAGGAATTATACATATATACACACATGTAGATATATGTATGAGTTATTCAAGAACAAAAATCACTAAGGTTTAGCACATATTTCCACTTGTAATCTTCTTTTAAATTCTGCCGTTTACTTTACTATGCGTGTCAGCCACAGTTGAAGGGATAAAAACTGCTAACAAATAATTTAAAAATGGGAGTAGTCGTAGGGTGAGAGGATGTCAATGCAGGAGAAAGGCGCTATACAGACAGCGCTGGCAGCGGTTGATGAAGAGCGCCAAGCCGCATCCTTGATTCTGGTGTCAAAACACGCATCGAGAGAGTGAACTCAAAATAGGCTGCACATCCAGTACAACTTTTAGCCGCGTTTTCCCCGAAGAACACGAGGTTGGCGTATGGCCGACCCCCTTACCTGTAAAAATAAATAGGTTCACTAGCCACATGCGAGCCCTTCGGGGAAAAGGCGGCAAGAAGTTACACTTTATAAGTAGCTTAGTTGTGTTGCGTTTTTCGTTGCCACATGGAGAAAACGCGGTAAGAAGTTAAACAACATGCGTAGCTCAGTTGCGTAAGATGTATTCCTTGTGAAGGCTGAGTAAACCTATAAAAGTAACCTATAAAAGTAAACCTGTAAAGTATACGCAAATTGGGTTTCAGATAAACACCGACATGGAAAATAATTTCTGACACCTTTGGTGGGAATCGAACCTTAGCTCTCTGGCATGAAATGCAAGCGCTCTACCAACTGAGCTGTCGACCTGACGGAACCCTGCTTGTTTCTCTCTTCTAAATGCATTCAACATTCAGTTCCGTTAGTGATAACCAACGTCCCGTGACTTGACACCGTCTGCAAGTTCATGGCTCACCACGGATGCACACTTTCAGAATAATTTCCTTTGTTAATTATTTCAGAAAAGGAAAATCCCGTGGAGATCCGGACGCTCTTTTCACGGTCTCTGTTGACAATTAAAAGTCATCTATCTTTACGGACTGCTGATTAATAAACGACTAATTCCCGGTTCGGGCATCTAGAAAGAATAGACGATCGACGAGTGGCAAAATGAGTCAACATAGTTAATGACAAAGGTAAGTGTGGAAGGAGAAGACCGAGGTAAGAATGGATTGATGAAAAAAGTGAGATTGCAAATGACTGGAACCTAATTCGGGCATCTAGATTCTTTGTATTGTGGGGTGATGTATAGGGTGCTTGTATTCCTTGACTTATAGGTTGGTATGAGGCTGACCACCCATACTGTAAAAAATGGTTCACTTTGCCAATGTCACCCCTGTTTCAGGGAAGGTCGGCAAGAGTTGCAGGGCTTATGTCCATTTGAGAATTGGGTTTTTTATATTGTAGGTCCACATGCGGCATGTGTGAGCGCGAAGTTATGCGTGTCTGCTTGTGGGAATGCATTTAATATGAATCTCAAATGATACATATCTTTGCAGCTTAGATTTAGATTTAGAAATCATGCGCGATGGGCAAGTGCCAAGAAGAGTGAACAAAATGAATGCCATGTCAAAATGAAAAGTGTGGATGGGGAAGACCGAGGTAGGAATGCATTGATCAAATAAATGAGATTTCAAATGACTGGAAACAGTGATGGCGTTGGCAAACATCGACCAATTTGTATAGTCTGGCTGGTCAACCTCGTTTCAAATTATTTGTCAAAGAACCAAAAATAGCGAAATTTTTTTTTTTTAAATACGGATAAAATAGGAAATATTTTAACATCTCTTTTCTAGAAATAGCACACTCATCATATGACTACATCGAACATGTTCTATTCCAAATTCAAATTGCACAAAAGCGCTATGAAAAGAAAATAACGCTGTCAGTCGTGCGAGTGGCGTGGAGCCGAGAGGGTAACACATGGTGGAGGAGCAGCTGATGCGGAAACTGAGATCTGAATTTTATGAAAGAAAATTGATTGTAAGGAGGGATGGATGCGAATCCAAGGTGAATGGTCCATAAAGCACACACAATATATGGAAAACTATCTTCAAGTCAGTTCAAGTCAAAGAAAAATGTATATCTATAATTTATTAAGTAGCAAGGATACTGGTATGGTTTTCGCGGGTTTAATTTAATTAAAATTGTGGTGATTCATTTTACAATAATTATTTCAAATTCAGTTCAAATACAGAGTAATTTTATACGTACACAATACAACGGTCGGTTGGGTTCTAAAGCTACAGAGAGCTTTGGCCCTTATTTTATAGCAAGAATAAGGATCATTCCCGAATCATGGAGAAATGGAAAATGCGGGACTTTACTAGAACATCCGACCAAACACTCGATATATCAAATACAAATTGTATAAGTACCTAAGATATATTAATTCTGAGAGAGACTTGAAAGACTATAATATCACAAAAACAAACAAAACACACAATTATATATTCGTAACAGTATATATGGAGCTAATGCCACAATCTATAATCCAACTTGCAAATGCATATTTATATTTAAGATCCATGCATAATGCATACCCACAAGCAGACACAAAGTGAACATTAACCCTGCTACTCAGAGTGCTATTCCCTGAAAGCGGGGTAACATTGAGAAAAGTGAATTACAGTCGCGTAAAAATTTCAAGTTGAGAAATTTATTTTTGATTGCAGGATGCTTTTAATCCCGCCTGTTTGTCTTTTGTCTCCCGAAACGTCCACATGTAGACACCGTCCCGACCAGACAAACGACAGCTCATTCAAATTACTCGTCTGTCTTCCCACTCTGTCTATAAAAACAATGAGATTCTCCCGACAATCTTACAATGTAAATGAAACAAGAAAAACAAAAACAAAAAATTATGATAATAATAATATCGACACCTTAAAAGTTAAACTAAATAAGTACTATAATCTAAGCAGCAAAGATATGTTAACATTTAAGGCTTATATGAAATGCATGCCCACAGATAGGCACATGTAGATTAGCGTCTACACATTCTGCATGTGTGCATACAAATAAACAAAACATGAACATAAACCTTGCAGCTCCCGCCGCCAGTCGCTGAATCCAGAGTGACATTGGCAAAATTGAATCAATTTTTACATCACGGGAGGTTAGCCTCATATCAACCTATCGGTCAAGGAGTACTGATTCACTGATTTGAGAAATCGTGGATAAAACCTTTTATTGGCAGAACGAGTGTTTGGTCGGATGTTCTAGGAAAGTCTCGCACGTGCCAATTCTCAATGATTCGATAATAATTCTTATTCTTGCTATAAATTAAGTACCAAAACTGTTTGTGGCTTTAGAAGTCAACCGACCGTTGCATTGTGTAGGTGTAAAGTTGACTTTATATGTGAAATGAATCTAATCTAATCTATGTTGCAAAGATATGTAACATTAAGGATTCACATTATATGCATTTTCACAAGCAGACACGAACAAGTTTGCACTTGCACATGCCGCATGTAAACTTACAACATAAAAACCCAAATCTCAAATGGACATACACCCTGCAACTCATGCCGTCCTTTCCTGAAATAGGCAAATTGAACCATTTTTTACAGCATGGGTGGTCAGCCGCATACCAACCTATAGGTCAAGGAGCAATAAATTGCGTAAAAATAAATTACCGCAGTCTTACTTCAATCTCATAAATCGTAACAATAGAAAGCATGTAAAGGGCTCTTGAAAAGTGATTCACACAAAAACAGCGCTCAAAAATAATGTTCAAGGGTCCTTGAAGTAATGATATAAGCCAGGGATGGTCACTTTCCATGGGACACCAAGTATAAGTGTAATGAGGAACCGCCAGGGGTCCTCCAGGGCCTATCGGAGGCCGGACAGGGCAGGATTTATGTGGGACCGCGACCCGGCTCTAAATAAATAAACACCCCTGCCTCACATACATTAGCAAACCACCATAAATCTAAACCAAACAGGGGTAGGGAGTGCAAGAGTGAATCTAAAAAAAAACAGTATTCCGGGATTTGAAATATCGTTTTTCAAAGAATCTAAAAAAAAAAAAATCATCCGTGCTGTAAAAAAATATTCACTTTGCCAATGCTTCAGGGAAAGTAGGCAAAAGATGCAGGTTGTATGTATATTTGAGGCTTACATTTTAATTTGCAAGAAGGAATGCAGCATTTGTAAGCGCGAACTTACAAGTGCCAGTTTGCGGGCATGCAGTTAAAATGAATTTTAAATCTATGTTGCAAAGATATATAAACATATATCTTTGCAACATAGATTATAGATTATATATCCTAGGATTAGATCCCCAACAAGGGTGTCAGAAATGATTTCCGTGTTTCCGATTTATGTTTCGGTATTGATTTCAAACTCAAAATATAATACCGGCTAGTTTTACCAGACCCCTCAGATGCTAGGACCTGTTACTATATCCTGCCGCCGTTCCACTAGGGGTGACCGGTACCTCCGCAGATGCGTCTCCACATTTTTCTGTCCTTGCATACCTCTTTCATCTCTTCAACATTCATCACTTTCTTCATACATACTCTTCTCTTATTGTCACTCTGCAGGTTCCATTCTTTCGCAATCTCACCTTTTTGGTATATCCATTCCTTCCTCGGTCTTCCCCTTCCACGCTTTCCTTTGACAATTCCTCTGTACACTTTCTTCGTTATTCGTTCATCATCCATTCTTTCAAGATCGCTTACCTGTGTACAAGACTAGGTAGGAAGTTCAACTTTATATAAGAACAGCTTAGTAGCATTTTTTGCGTTAACATACTCGTAGGCTGGGAGTAGAATAACATTTTTTTCGACGTTTCGCTGGCATCGTAACCAACGTCTTCAGGAGGCATTCTTTCTGAGCATACAATATTTCGAATACCAGTTTTATTTTTACGAACCAGTAATCCCATCCCTTCGCGGGTTGTCATGCCCTCAAGGGTGCAAACTGACCATCGGTCATCTGTCTCCCTCACCCCTCTAGATATCGGTACAGAGTGCTGTGGGTGCGAGAGGGACGACCGATGTGCGTGGGATATATTTAATGTACGTCAGAACAAGTTGCAGCATAAATACGGAAATTTACGAACGTGTAATATTTCATTGATTTCGTTTTGCCGATTGGCGAAATTGCGACTTTAATGGCGTGATGAAAAACAAACAAACAAACAAAAAAAAAAAACATTTTATTTTTACCTACCCTTGAGTAAAATTTTTGACCTTTCCTTTAAATAATGCTTTAAAAAATAATGAAAAATTAAATTGTTATTAAGGGTAGAAATTTGATTTTTTTAGAGTATGTACCTAACCGTGATTTGGTTTTGTCACAAGTATCGAATATTCAGAGTCACAACAAAAGTCATACATGAAAACTATTATGACTCTGAATGAAATGAAAGAAGGATGTAAGGACTGAAAGAAATGGCGGTTGATTTGCAATGCTGGCGGCTAGGGAGTTTAATTTTTATTTTTAATTTAATTTCTAAGTTATTTTTTGTAAATTTTTTGTACTCCTTGACTGATAGGTTGGTATTAGGCTGACCCTCCATGCAGTAAAAATTTGTTCACTTTTTCAAATGCCCCCCCCGGTTCAGGGAAAGACGGCAGGAGTTGCAAGGTTTATGTTCATGTGAGGCTTTATTTATTTATACTCGTATGCACACATGTAAAATGTGTAGGCGCGAACCTACATGTGCCTGTCTGTCGGCATGCATTTATTATGAGCCTTAAATGTTAACACATCTTTGCAGCTTAAATTATAATAAATATATTTTAATCTGTCAGGATAAACAGAAAACCGCTGAGAATAGCCATTTTAGATATGGACGAAACGCTTGAAAAATAATGAAATAACTAGACTACAGACCGATCACAAATAGTACAACTTTTTGCATAGTCTCCGAAAGGGTCTCATGCAGTGCGTGGAACCTATCTATTTTTACATGTAAGGGGACCGTCCTTTCTCTTGAAGTGGGGAACCAACAATGACATATTTTTTTTAAATTATAAAAATACAATACACACTTTCATTCCACGATGAATTATTCAAGGAAGGGTTCCATGGAGTGAGTGGAACCTATAGATTTTTACGTGTAAGGGGACCGGCCTTTCTCTTGAAGTGGGGAACCAACAATTACATAATTTTTCAAAATTATACAAATACAATTCACACTTTCGTTCCACGATGAATTATTCAAGGAAAGCTCGTACTTAATGGCGATAATTCGGAGGGAAAAAAATATATTATTCAGCCGGCATTAAAATTCATTAGCTTTTAAAACCGGAGGTGAGGCATTCACTTTTAAAAAAGGTGGAACGGCCTCTTCCATTTCCGGGACGCGGTCCACGGTCCATGGTCCGCATACCAATGATGACCGTGACTTCCTGGATCTTGGTGAACCCTGGAGATTTTTTTAAATAGATTTGTGAAGAGGAATGCAATTCACTAGCCTTTTTTGTCTGGCCAGTTGTCGACATGCGAAAGCAAAAGCTTGTGTGCATGTAATGACATCTGTTGAACCAGGGTCGAGTTATAGTAAAACGGACAGGCATGATTCGAGAAAGCGTCATTCTTTTCCAAATACGCTAGTCAACACTAGCGACTTGACGAGGGCGGTCATAACACCGATTGCTTCTTTTTGTTGCACTCCTATCAGAGAACGGTTATCATGGTAATTTTTGGATTCAATAAAAATATTGTTATGTTTGTAAGCGGGTTCTATTTATAAAAAATTGCGTTTTATTTATTTGAAATTATTTATTTTATCACTTTCGTTTAAGAGTTACATCTGTACAGCATAGTTCGACAGTTGATTAATTTCTGAAGCTGCAGTAAGTCTGGGTTCCCCAGCTCCCGAGAAGACTGGTACTCATTTCTTGCGCAGGCTGAGTCATCTTTGCCGGTATTTTTACTTTTTGGATTTTGAATGAACACCCAAACGGGAAACCATTTCTGACACTACCTATCGCATCGGTGGGATTTGAACCCTAGCATCTAATACAGCAGAATCTAAATTAAATTTTTCACAATTTGTGTATTCACATTTTTACGAAGATTCGAGATAGTAAAACTTGAGCGAAAGAAAAACTGTGCAGATTGTTATGAATATGCAGGATATTATATAGTTGTGTTGTTGTGTTAAGTTTGTCTGTGTGAGTGTAATAATAAGTTTCCCAGCTTCCGAGGGGGCTGGTACTTATTTCTTGTGAAGGCTGAGTAAACCTTGCTCACTCAACAAATATGAAGTTTTCTCTTGTCTCCGCGGGATTTTCCCCATACCATCAATATACAAGGATGTAGCTCTAAGGGCTTTCTACCTCGACACATTTTCAAAATAATGTATAATTTGTTTTTCAACGATATTTATTTTTATTATTAAAATTACAAACATATAATTAAATAGATAATCAGTTGCATTAAGCCTTCACCTTGTATTTTACAATTTTCAATATCAACAAGCCACGCAATACTGAAATAAAGCATTTTATTTAATTCCATTTTTTTTTTCATTTATTCTTTTCATTATTACAATTGAAAAACACGCCAACATTTCCAAATCAAATTAATGACAGCATAATTCCATTCTTTATTGCCATGAATGAAATTTGTAATATAAAAATACTTTTATCGCACGAGAGATTTTTGATATTGTTTGAATTTATCGGACGTAAAAAAATACAGGCAATTAATTTAATCAAATTAATTAAATTATATAAAATGGACAGCAAATAACAAATGAAAATGAAATGGGATGTATAAATGAATTTCGAAATGTTTTGTTTTTTAAATTTTATCATAAAAAATAAATGATAAAAAAATAGTGTTAGTTTAAGTTAATTAATTAAAAATGATGAGATATCTAATTAAATATGTTTATTACATTAAATGACTCTTTTACAGAATTTTATTAAATAAAATAAAAAGGTTATTAAAAAAATGTTATAAGATAATAATTGAAGACAGTTATATACAAAAAATAATCTTTTTTACTTAAGACTCAAAAAATATATATATTATTTTATCTGAATTTTAAGCACTTTTGCTTGTCATTTTTGCATGTATACCCACATTATTTAGAAGGTATATCATAGAAAAAGGTACCAACTCATATTGATTGTGTTTTATAGGTACTTACCTACTGTACAATAATATTTGATGTAAGTACCACGCAAGAATAACATTCTATTTAATACTTTTCTTTTCGATATTATTTCAAACATAATTCCCAGTGTATTCATGCAAAAATGACACGCAATAATGCCATCTTTCAATTCAGTACAAAAAGAAATCTGCATTGCAAATAAAATTTGAAGTATTTTTTGCATTCCAAAATATCTTGTCCTTCAGAGTTATCAAACAATAAAGGTCATCTTTGAATTTGGAATGTGGTTTTAAAAGGTTCTAAAAACAAGTCAAAAAGAAGATTCTCAAAATACAATGCTTGGGGAGTTTATACGTCTAGACAAGGTATTAGCATTTTGATGTTTTATTGCCATTGTCACTCCCGACAATAGAAGACGCAAAGTTGTAAGAAAATGGCGTGAATTATGATTTTAGGTAGGTACAAGGATGCTTTTAGCATTTTTACACATAAATTGTAAACGTAAACTAAATTTAAAATGAGAAAAATGATTAAATCGATTGGTAGAACGCTTGCCTTCAAGACCAAACGGCTAGAGTTCGATTCCCACTACTTGATTAAAATGTAAATTTATAATAACAATAATTGGCCAATTTAACATAGCGCCATTTAGTGGCACCAACTGGCCCGTAGTCTACGGACATGTAAACGAAAGGTTGTGGGTTCGATTCCAGACGGAGTACAAAATAATTATCATTAGATTTCAAAATTTAACTTTGGGTTGAAATATTCATATATGCCTTTACCAAAGGTCCATCCAGCCTTACAGCAATTGGGTCATGTTTGGGAATTGGGGCTTTTACAGCGACAACCAAATCGGCAGAGGGCTCTTGACGTGTAATTCACACAAAACAGCGTTCACCAAATAAATAATCCTTATATTTATTTAAAAGTGAAGCTTTTAATATAAAAAAAACATAAATTTTAAAAAATCTTAAGAGAAATGCCACATGTTAGAAAACCTTTTTTATTTTTCTTTGACGTTAAATTTATCGGTCACACTTTTATAAATGGAAAAGTTTCCGCCTTCCAACTCGCAGGGGACTCATTCAAATTACAAGTTTAGATTACTCGAGACGCAAAAAACCGATTGGTTTTTGCCATTCATCGACCATTCATCACTACCGGACTTCACGCCCCCGCCCAGCGAACAAACAAGGGAGGATCGAGTGCGCTCCAATGGGTAGGGTGGATTTCTGACTTTAAAAAATTAAGACTTTTTGTGTCTTGAAAAAAATCGAGGCATTGATTTTGATATTCGAGTGAATTACTCGAGTGAATTGCTCGAGTGAATTTCTCGAGTGAATTGCTCGAGTGAATTACTCGACTGGACAACTAGATTGATTGAATTCAATACTCAAGTGATTTACAGGATCGATTTTAGTACTCGAATGAGTCATTCAAGTGAATTCGAACATAAAATTATTTTTCTTTTCTTTTATTTTATGTACTGTAACAATTGACCGATGTTAATAATCAAGTGAATCAAGAAATAAAGAGCGAATCTTATCAATGGTTTCTTTACAAGAATAGGTAGCATCAGCGCATACTATACTATTTATTTGCACAGGTAAAGAGGTTAGACTTACGCCAAGCTCTCTCTATGCCATGGATGGTTTCCTCAAACAGGAATTCACGTTTTATATCCTTGATTGGTACCAAAACTACATACCAAGCGATTAAACTATCGATATAAATAATTAAAGTTTTTAAAAAAACGAGTGAATCTCTCGAGTGATATATTTCATATTTAAATGTGTTTTTCAATTGAGGAAATTTGAATTTGTTTCAATAAAAAGATTTGCTTGGAAAATATGGTTCATTTTACTCGATACATTAAAACCTCTCGAGTAATTTCTCTCGATTATATTCTTGCCAAATTTTGAATTTGTCAGATGAGGCTAATAGAAAACTGAAGGGCACCCTTGGGTTTTAAATATCGTTTCTCCTTGTAGGCGACGACCGAGATTGAATTTCAAATTCTCAAAATTTGTAAAAAAAAAATTGTAGCAAATATTTAAATTTATTTCTGATTGGCTTCGATAAAACAAAAATGGATTTTACATTTTACCGATTTGGGAATGAAATTATGATTATGTTAAGGAAAATACACGCCTGAATACTTTTCCGAGAAAAGCCGATTGAAATTGTACAATATTTAAAAGGTGATTTTTTACCTTCAGGTCATGGGAGTAGAAAGTGCGTGGTTGAAAACACTGCACCGACTTTTTTCCATACCTGAAAAAAAGAGAGAAAATTGATAAAATAATCATACTTAACCATACTTAATCATACTTTCCTTCCGGGAGCTGGAAAACCCCCACTTCAACTAAAAGTGGTTGGTGTGAGGCCGGTCCTCTTACCCGTTAAAATAAATAGGTCCCGAATCGCCACATGCGACCCCTCCGGGGATAACGCAGGCAAGGAGTTACACTACATGTGTAGCTTAGTTGCATAAGACCTGGGTGCCGAGTATAAAACACTGCGGAAATCTCCCCTCGAATGCGGATATCAAAAATGAATGGAAAATATGACGGCACTTCTAGAGAGTGATTTAATTTTCATACCTTTTTTCGATATACCTACGCAACCGAGGTGAGTTTACGCAATGTTTTATACTAGGAGCATTGCAACTAAACTACACACATCGATTACCTAACACTCCGGATTCGAACTCAGGCTTTCCGCTCAGAAAGCAGAAACTAACCTAGTTATCCATCGATTTGTTTGCCCAGTTGGATGAGCTTAACGCGCGTTTATCACAGTGGGAGCTCACGGCCGCGGTTGGAATCCGCAATCAGGTTCCATTGAGCGTCCCACCTGTGTTTCCAGGTAATCCGCTCGCACACAGAGTACCCGGTCTCTATCGCCGTCATTAGCCTCCACGTGTGACATGCTGCTGAGAATGGAATACCTAAATAAGTTTTCACTTGTGCTTGTATCCAGCCGCCTTTACACTAGGGGTGGTCAACACCAGACGCAGCTTGTTTATAGAGTTCATCCGTGCAGTGAACTGCCTACATTTTGCAATAATTAATTTAAACATAAAAATGTGAAATGATTTTAATTCATCAGTTTCCATTTCACTCTGGGCAGCACCTCCACAGATTTAATTTTTAAATTTTAATAAATATGTTTATGAAGAGGAATGTAATTCACCAACCTCTTCTGCTTGGCCAAAACCAGGTATTTATATCAATTAATAATCCATTTTTTGTTTATTTGAATGGATTATTAATTAATAATTACCTAATTACATCTGTTGAACCAGGGTCAAATTTATGGTCAAATGACCCAGGCGTGGGTCAAACCAACGTTATACTATTCCAAATACGTTAGAAAGATCAGCCCACTTGGGCCTCTCGGCCATAACACCGACATTTTTTTTTTAAATATATTTGTGGAAAAGAATTCAATCCACCAACCTATTTTGCCTGGCCAGTTTTCTTGACATATCTTCTTTATCACCTTTCTTATCCTCAATATTCATCACTCTTTTCATTCATGCTATTCTCTTTTTCTCACTCTGCAGGTTCCAGTAATTTAGCCTTCCCCTTCCATGCTTAACTTTGACATTCCCTTTGCACTCTTTCTATTGGTTTTTCATCATCCATTCTTTCTAGTTGCCCAAACCATCTTATTCTACTGTTTTTTTTACACATCGATCAAAATAAAAGATATAGATGGCGTAGCTCTGCTTCTTACCATAGTAACAAACGAACCATGGCCACACAATTCTAGGTAAACAACGAAAAAATGAGACATAAGATATTGACGTCATGATGTCAAAAAGAGATATAAACATGACGGTTGCCTGGAAACTGATTATAACAAGACCTCGATTGTATGAAGATGATGCGCTAAGGCGCGTGACTCTTTTTGGCACACAAATCGGCTCAGATGATCCATCTATCGATGGGTTTACATTCTGCTTCAGCGTTCAGTATTTTTAATGTAATTTAACAAAAATCAATGAAATCATCTATAGTCTAAGATGCGACGATATTATATTACATTTAAGTTTCATATTACATGCAATCCCACAAGCTGTCACGTATAAATTTGTGCTGGCACATGCCGCATGTGGACTTACAATATAAAAACCCAATCTCAAATGAACATAAGCCCTGCAACTCTTGCCAACCTTCCCTGAAACAGGGGTGACATTGGCAAAGTAATTGGTAATGTAATTTACCAAAAATTAATGAATAAATCTATAATCTAAGTTGCAACGATATATAACATTTAAGTTTCATTTTACATGCATTTCCACAAGCTGCCACGTATACGTTAGTGCTTGCACATGCCGCATGTGGACTTACAACATAAAACCCCAATCTCATAAAATAAAACACGGCAATATAAGTCTTTTTCATAAGGTAAGCTGCAATGCCGTTAGTTAGTTTCTAATCCGCTTATATTATACCTCAATGGTTAGAGTACAGATATTTTGAAGATCTCATCTTGAACTCTGTGTTGACAAGTAACGGTGTATCGTCGCACCAGTGCTTGTTTGACTTATCTACCATTTGATCCAAATATGACCTTTCAATGAATTTGTCTGAAGATTCACATTATACACAATCTGAGCTAAGAATGAAACGTAAAACACGTTAATGTGAGAGTTTTTTATTTTTAAGAAATCCTGTGCGGGAGAATCCCTAGATTCTAGAGACTCTAGGGGTCTATGACACTTGTTGTAGTGCGGCAGAGGTGTACGAGCTTGGTCGTCGCTACAAAGCGCCAATACTCAAGCAAGACCCAGTTGATGTAAGGCTGGATGGACCTTTGGTGACCGGTCATCGGTAAAGGTTTATGAAATTTTCAACCCAAATTTGAAAATATAAATGGTATATTTTTTGTGCTCCGCCGGGATTCGAACCCACAACCTTTCCATTCAGAGTCCGCAGTGTTACCACTGAGCTACGGACCGGTCAATTAAATTTTTTAATATTTTGTAAATCAATTTCCAGTTTTCATAAAACACATTGGTTCAGTACACATACAAACATTGCACATGTCAGATTACCTCTGATGGACATAAGACAAACAAGCACAATGAGGACGGTACGCCACTTGTCGCCGTCGCAGCCATGGCGGTAACAATTATGAAGCACTCACCCAATCACCGGCAATTATTCAAATAAACACATTGTCTGGGTGCGCTACTGAAGTGCCCCTCCGAGTTAAGGTGAGAGGATTCATTTGTAACAATGTCTCTCAAACTTTTAAATGCAATTTTAAAGTTGTTTTTTTTATAATTTCTAAAAAAAAACGTTTTTTACCCTAAACTTGTAGTATTTGTTTCTTAAAATCGTTCTTAGTAAAACAGTGGCTGTAATGAAAAAATTCAGGCGTGTAAATTAATAATTAATCTTAATTATAAAGGTTAAAACAAGTGTATAACTTGTGAATAAAAAACAGTGTTTGCTATAAAATACTTCTTTATTCTATAAAGTTAAAAAAAAGGAAAAAAGTTGCATTTATCTGAAAAACCCATGTTAGCTTCATAATAATAATATTAGGATGATTTATTTGGTGAGCGCTGTTTTAGTGTGTATGACACCTCAAGAGTCCTCTGCGAGCTTGGTCGTCGCTGTAGAAAGCGCCAGTTCTCAAGCAAGACCCAGTTATTGTAAGGTTGGATGGACCTTTCAGTGACCGGTCTTTGGTAAAGGTTTATGAATTTTTCAACTCAGCGAAGAGCACATTCGAAATATAAATGGTATATTTTTTGTGCTCCGCCGGGATCCGAATCCACAACCTTCCATTTACGAGTCCGAAGTGTTGCCACTGGACTACGGACCGGTCATATGTCACTTATTCAAATTTACCTTTAAAGTGTCGATATATTGAGCCACAGTTTGAGGGGCGCCGTTGTAGAGTCCTCTCGATTCTAGAAGCGACAAATCCCATATTTGTTCCAGCAAGTTTATACACATAGATAGATAAGTACAAAGTGACAAGTTTTAATGGAATTCCCCCTGAACTTTGTGCACTCGATGCGATTTCAGGAAAATTATAACATGCCCTGGCAGGGTTCCATGATACAACGGCACAGTGACAAAACAACACATGACATTAAATCGCATGACAAAACATTACTGATGTCGTGGCGCAACACCCTGTGACTCGGAGTATAAAGCTCAATAAGTTTAATATAGACATTTTTGAAAGTAATTTATTAAGATTTAAAAATCTAGCAATAGAGTTCCTCCCAGCAGCGTGTTGATTGATAGCTGTGAGGGTGCACTGTAATTAGGGTAACCTGTTGAGCACAAAAATAAAATAAAAATTACAATGACAGTAGGTACGTCACTATGACAGTAACTCAATGATAAAAAAACACACAGAAAATACAGCACATGAGAAAACATCGCAATGACAAAACATCACATGACAAAACATCACATGACAAACCATCACATATCACAAACATAAATCTCTCCGACCAGAAGTGGAAACGAAATATTATGCACGTATTTTTTATAGATGACGTAGCCAGCCTTACACTCACCCATAAGACAAAGACAATATGAATTAATCTGTTTTTTGTGATTTATATCGTGTGATGTTTTTTCATGTACCTTTGTGATTTTTCATGTTTTTTGATGTTTTGTTTTGTTTTTCTCTGTTGTTTTATCGTTGTGATTTTTTGTCATGTGATGTAATATCATGTGCTGTTTAGTCATTGTGATGTTCTGTCTTGTTAACGCCCTAGCAGACTGGAAACAAATCATAATTTCCAAACGGTCAATTCTGTTACACTGAAACTTTCATAGTAAGTGCATTTAAATTATAGTAGATAACACCATTTTACGTAGACAGCTTTATATACAGAGCATGTGTACTACAAAATAGGAGAGAAAATTTAATTAAATTTAATGTTCATCTTTAAAAAAATTACGAATTACGTTACGAATATACCATATATATTGTTGACTTTTTTGTATATACTTTTTAAGGTTCTTTTTTTTTATAAAAAAAATAGATTTGTGAAAAGGAATGCAATTCACTAAACTATTCTGCCTGACCAGAAACGGGTATTAATATAAAAAAGTAATAATTCATAATTGTTTATTTTAATGAATTATTAATTCATAATTACCCAATTGCATCTGTTGAAACAGGGTCAAAGCGTTATTCTATTCCAAATACGCTATAAAGCTCAGCCACTTGATGCCCTCGGCCATAACAACGACGTTCTGTTGTTTTTATATACTTAAATGTTATTTATTATTTGTATTCCTTGACTTATAGGTTGGTATGAGGCTGACCGTCCATGCTGTAACAACAAGTTGGTTCACTTTACCAATATCACCCTTGTTTCAGAGAAGGTCGGCAAAAGTTGCAGGGCTTAAGTTCATCATTTTCCAGTGCTTACGAGGTCTGTATATGATTTAACACAGAATACATTGAACTTTCACGCTGAAGAAGCCCATCGTAGACATGGTCGAAACGTCCGGAAGCTCCAGCTCCCACAGACCACGGCAACAGATCCCGAAAATGCAATTCTTCAACAGAATATATTGTGACGTCACCTGGCCGGGTTGCTAGGGATAAGGCAAACAAACCCTGTAAGACCGCATGCAATAAAATTAGCATGTCAAGAGTATGAAATTTAAAATTGCAAATTTTCGGCACATCCAGTCATTAGGTACCGCAAATGTTAATGAAGCAAGTGTAGTATGCGAGTATTACACGTACAGAGCTACCAACGTGAGAGCTTTAAACTTCAAAGGGCTGGCGTGATGTATGTAGCTACGGGGCCGCGTCACTCCACCCTCAAAACAAGCAACAAAGGGTGGAGAATTTAGCTACAGGAAGTGTAAACAGAGAGACGAGGATTAGTCGAACAAAACTCGAGTGTTTATCGAGTAGTTAGTCGAGTGTTAGGCCCGGTATTTTGAAGTATCGTAAAGTTAACTAAAATGCAATTTTAGTTAAATCATCATAATATTTCACTCACCGAATTTCGGCAGTAAATATTTAGTAACTTTAACTTTCGATTTTCAAGATGGCGGCGCTTCACTGACAGCAGCTGTTCTTTTTTAATGTAAGGATATATCAAAACTGTTGCAAACTGAACATTTTTTGTCTCGTTTTCTAGCTTAATGAAGGTTAGGCATATGATTTTTATGAATAGTTGTTTGTTTTAAAGCTTTTGAAGGGCATTTTAATTATTTCCAAGATTTAGGGGCGTGACCTCATACTTCGGTAATGTTCGGTTTTAGTTAACTCGAGATTGAGTATTTTGAATGAAAGTTCAAGTAGTAGTTAACTAAAATATTACTACAGTTCAATATACCGGGCCTAAGTCGAGTAGTTGTCGAGTAATAGTCGAGTATTAGTAGAGTGTTAATCGAGCAGTTAGTCGAGTGTTAGTTGGGTGTTAGTCAAGAGTCAATGGAGTGTTAATCAAGTAGATAGTCGAGTGTTATTGGGTGTTAGTCGAGAGTCAATGGAATGTTAGTCGAGTAGTTAGTCGTGTGTCAGTTGAATGTCAATCGAGAGTTAATCGAGTAGTTGGCCGAGTAATAGTCGAGCTGTTAATCAAGTAGTAAGTCGAGTCGCACTCGAGTGTTTATCGAGTAGTTAGCCGGGTATAAGCAGAATATTAGTCGATTTTTAATTGAGTAGTTAGTCGAGTGTTAATCGGGTGTTAGTCGAGTGACAATCGAGTGTTAATTGAGTAGTTATTCAAATGTAAGTCAAGTGTTAGTCGAGGTTCTAGTCCAGTAGGTAGTAGAGTTGCATCAGAGAGATAGTTGAGTCACACTCGAATACCTTTGAGGATAATTCGAGATACAATCGAGTATTTCATCGATTCGCATTCGAGTCCTAGTCGATTCACACACGATTTCCGGTTTTGAGGTTCAGGTTTTCATCTGCAAGTGCACATTCACTAAATGTAAAAGCGAACTTACACGTAAGTCCTTGTTTAATAAGTGTGAACGCATCTGGATAATGGCATACCACAAGGTTTCACTAAATCAATTTGAAAACTTATATAATTGTGCATGACAATCATCCGAGGCTGATTCATTCAGCTCCAGGCAAAGTGGCAAGCACAAATTTACACTCGAGTAACATTCAGTTCAAATTCGAGTAACTTTCGAGTCCACCTCGAGTCACATTCGAGCAACACTCGAGTCGTAATGCAAACACACACTTGACAAGTGACTTAGAACTCTCACCTCTAACTTTCAGTGAGTTTCATTTGTACAATTAATACTCAGCCACTTACCACCATATATACTCACTAAATTAAACTATTCAGAAAAGCTTTAACTAATGCTAAGTATAGTATTACAAGAAAAACGAATTTATTTCTGTGTTTGACACGATTTACCAGTATTAATTGATTTTTAAGTTCTTTTTTTAAATAAAGTTTCTCGAACTTTTTTAATTGGTAGGATAAACCTTTCTAGCCGGTCTTGAGTTAGATTTCAATCACCAGAACTATTTACCTTCTGGAAAACAAAAAAAATCTGAAATGTGATTTTTTAACAAAAATCTAAATTGCAAAGATATATTAACATTGAAAAAATCATATTCAATGCACGCCCACAAACAGACAAGTGTAATTTTGCGTTTACAAATGCGGCGTGTGTACCTACGTACAAATTAAAATCCAAACCTCGAGTAAACATACCCTGACCCTGCTACTTTTTCCGACCTTCCCTGAAACACGGGTAACATTGGCAAAGTGAACCATTGCAGCATGGGTGGTCACCCTCATACCAATCTTTAAGACAAGGAATTAGAATACACGAAATGGCTTTGAACAAAATATGCTTACTCCTTTTAAACTACAGGATTTTGACACTTTTTTTGTATTTCATCTCGTAGAAAATAAGGAAAAAGTGCATTTATCTGAGAAACCCATGTTAGCTCAGCATGTCACTTTTTCAGTTTAACCTTTAAAAGGTATCGATATGTCTCTGAACAAAATTGTATGAGATCAATTTAAAACATGTGACAAGACCATATAAAAAGTATGCAAAAAGCATGTCAAAATTTTAAGTATTTCGGTAGACTTTTTCTAAAAATCTCAGACAAGTTTGTTTCGTAGATCCGCAGGGTTTCCTGGGAAGTTGTACTCTTAACGTACATACAAACATCTCTGGCAAACAAATCTGGAAATGTATCTTGTAGTGCCGACGAGAAGGGACTTTGAAAAGTTGGCGCAGTCACTTTGTTGGGCTTAAAGTTTCGGCTCCTGCCATTTATGGCTCCTGCTGAATAAAATATTTGCGCAAACTCTTAAAAGGGAAAAAGACAAACTCGACTTTAACAGTATAATGTTAGGTAGTGAAGAAAAAATCAAAGTAAATTTAGATTGCCAAGTTACACAAAACCATATTCTTATTATTGTTTAGTTTTGTCTCTCTCATTATTTGAGGGCATTAGAATCAAAAAGGCAAGTGTCCTATAGACTAGCTATGGGACACTGTGTCCTATAGACTAGCTATGGGACACTGTGTCCTATAGACTAGCTATGGGACACTGTGTCCTATAGACTAGCTATGGGACACTGTGTCCTATAGACTAGCTATGGGACACTGTGTCCTATAGACTAGGTGTGAAAAATTTGTGTTTGGATTTCAGTATCACACAGCATTTGTCAGGCCATGGTAAATTCATATTAAATTATAGATAATCCAAATTGTATGTAGTTGTGAAGATAATATCATTGAAAATTCAGATCACATACTTTTTATTTGCAAAAATTATGACAATGTTCGGATAAAATTTTATATAGAATGTATAACACTAGGATTGCCTTGGCCACCTCCAAAATATGAAATTTTAAAGAGTGAACTTAGACATTTATT
The DNA here is from genome assembly GCA_951799405.1 of Agapetus fuscipes. Taxonomy (NCBI): domain Eukaryota; kingdom Metazoa; phylum Arthropoda; class Insecta; order Trichoptera; family Glossosomatidae; genus Agapetus; species Agapetus fuscipes. The sequence goes on along the minus strand of OX637357.1, from coordinate 11,167,837 downwards.
TTTCAAATTTATACATAGAATTATTTTAAATGGGTAAATATTACTTTATATATATGTAAATTAAATTCTAAGATAAGATGAGTAAAGAAAATGATAGTGTGTAGTGTATAAAAAAAACAAACAAACAAACAAAGATGTATGTATAATTTATTATTTTGTAAAATATTATATATAATGTGGTATACTGTAAAAGTGGTACACACGAATAAACTCCCCCCCATTAGGGCTACTAATGGGGGAAAAACAAAAAATAGACTAGTGTCCTATAGACTATCTATGGGACACTTGCCTTTTTGATTCTAAGGCCCTCAATTCGATACTGTTATGTTTTTACGGTTCAAATAGACTTCAAATTAAAAAAAACTAGTTTTCTTTACAGGATATTTATTTTGCACTTAGATTTATTTAACAATTTATATTTCTTTTTTTAACAATTCACATTTATGGTTTAGCAATTTACATTTATTTCACAGATGGTGTGTGTTCACTTATACTGATTAAAATAAAAAACTTATTTGTTACAATTCACATGAGCTTTTATTATTTTTAAACACTACCGGTTTCGGGAGAAGCAATACCTCCCATCTTCAGGTGTAAATATAAATATAAGTTTATATTTACACCTGAAGATGGGAGGTATTGCTTCTCCCGAAACCGGTAGTGTTTAAAAATAATAAAAGCTCATGTGAATTGTAACAAATAAGTTTTTTATTTTAATCTATTAAAATGAACTTTCACGAAGTAACTGCCAAAAACCTAGATAACACTTATACTGACTTTCGTGTTTAGAAGAAGAGTGTCGTATATAGACTGTCTCCTGCAAGCCGTTATACTCCAGCGATAGTAGTTTCTAGAAGCCAATTTTGCTGGAACCTTCGAGAGAACGGTCTTCCAAAAGCTTCGAGTACATAATGGTGATAATTGCTAGCTGTTTTTTTTCCAAAAACGAATATGGTTGAGGTCTTTTGAGGCTTTTTCCACCCGCAGTAAAAACACGGCAGAGTCACAGTTACAGTCATGACCTGGGTAGCGCATTAGTAAAGTATTAACTCTATTTAGAGAGGATATGACGCGAGAATTAGAGCCAGAGAGAGAGAGACGTGAATGTAGAGAAATAGAGAGAAAACTGTGGATTCGCATAATTATTCCACAAATAACGCTTTAATTGAATAAACTTCATGAAATTCAGTTTAAATGTGACGCCTGCAAAGCGCGGTGAATCTGACGAAACAAATTGAATCCGACAAAACGCAGCGAATACGACGAAACTTTGTGAAAACGACAAAACGTATTGAATCCGAATAACCAGCAAATTCGACAAAACAAAATGACAACGATAAAATGTAGTGAATCCGACCGAACGTAGTGAATCCGACAAAATGCAGTGAATCCGACAAAATGCAGTGAATCCGACAAAACATAGTGAATCGGACAAAACGTAGGAAATCCGAAAACAAGTAATGAACCGACAAAATGTAGTGAGTTCTGCAACAACATGTACGTACTGAAATCGAACATGTATTTTATTTTACTTTATTTTATTGAGATGATACATGCACAATTATGTTCATACATCCGAAAATTGTGGAAAAAATGATTAACTTAGTGAATCCGACAAAAATGGGTGAAAACGACAAACTAAACGAAGAAAGAACGACAAGATGTTGTTAATCCTGCAACAATGTAAGTCCTTCGGAACGTACTGAAAACGACGATAGAGAGAAGAAAATGACATACATAGTTACGTAGTGAATCCGACAGAGTGAAAACGAAGAGACAACGACAAAATGTCGCGAATCCTGCAATCCAACACCTCTGCGGCACGCTTCCAGGGTGACATCGACCCCCAAGACTTTTAAGAATTGGGGAGCCTCCCGCACAGGATTCCTTATAAAAAAATGTGAATCCTTCAGAACGTACTGAAAACGACGAAAATGAGATAGGTAAGTAATGAATCCGACAAAACCGAGTGAAAACGGAGAGTCAACGACATATTGTTGTGAAACCGCAGTGAAAACGACAAATCGGAATGAAAATGAAGAGAGGACGACAAAATGTTGTGAATCCGACAAACTCAACGCGATGAAAACAACAAAATGTAGTGAAAACGAAGAGACAACGACAAAATGTTGTGAATCCGACAAAGTCCGCGCAGTGAAAACGACAAAATGTAGTCGTTAGGTTTTAGTGCGCGCCCGAGCGAGTGGCATTCGGTTTTATCCGAACGTGCACGATGCGATTATGACATTAGCTCACTCTACAAGCGGCAGCTCTCTGCAAAATATGCTCCGTCCTTTAAACGTGTGGCTGTATTAAATGCACTAGATGTGCGCATCGAAATTCACTTGGATCAGGTCAAGAAACATTGCCTGCGATTTCATTTGAGCGATTAAAAAAAAGAAACATTGTCTATAATGAACTATAACTGAAAGAAAGAAGAATAGGCTAGGAATCTATAATCTACGCTGCAAAGATATGTTAACATTTAAGGGTCATATTAAACGCATGCCCACAGACAGGCACATGAAGGTTCGCGCCTACACATTCTGCATGCATGCATACAAATAAACAAAACCTCACATGAACATAAATCTTGCAACTCCTGCCGCTTTTCCCTAAAACCGGGGTAGCATTGGCAGAAGTGAACCGATTTTTACAGCACGGGGGGTCAGCCTCATACCAACCTATCAGTCAAGGAGCACATGGTTTCCTGAAAAGTGTTTGTTTATAGTGAAACAATTACAGAAGTTTGACGGGCATATTGTAGAAAGGCCTGCATCAAATAATGGGTAGATAGTCATGATAAAGAATCTTCTTCTACTTCTTTTGGTGCTACTTTTATAGAAGATCGGCAATCAAAATGGCTATTTTGACCTTGTATGCTGAGACTTCATGGTTTTGTTTAACCACTGTCGCAGGTTTTTCAGCCACGGTGTCCTTCGGTGACCCTGAGTTCTTCTCCCCTCAATTTTACCCTGTATCGGGGCTATTCTTCGACATTTTAGTCGTCGGTTGAGCCCACGCTTTGACAAACTAATGATGCATTTGTATGTCGATCTGTCAATTCAAGATGGCCGCAAGTGAACATGTTAATTTGTCTTCATACAAATATTACAAAATTCGGTAGGTAAGAATGACCGTGCTGATGAAACTTCCAGCTCAAGCACCGTTAGTTTGTCAAAGCGTGGGCTCAACCAGCGACTAAAATTTCTAAGAATAGCCCCGTATGATACGATGAAGAAGATATTCTCATTTCTCAAAACGTGACCAAGACCATCAGCTTTCTCTGCTTATGGGTTGCTTGAAGTTCCTTTGTGGTGCGTTTTTTCATTGGTGACCCGATCACGCACAGAGATCCGAAGTATTTTTCTGTATACTATACACACATCTTCAACACTTAGATTCGTCACTCCAGTGCCTGTAAAATACATGGCCAAGTATGCTTCACAGACCTACATATCTTGAGTTTTATTATGTCAACTTTCAAACATTTTGTGAATCCTTTTAGGTAGTCAGAGCGGAACCTTTATGTCATGCTTTACTACTCACACCAGCTCCATATGCTTGCCTACACATGCCTACGCTTGCCTATATCTCGCCTATTCGCGCCTATTCTCGCCTATATTTGCCTATGCATCCAATTTGTGACACAGGAGTACCTCTTTCACAAAGTTACTGCTAAAAACCTAGATAATACAGGAATACCCCTTCCATGTCTGTGATGATTAACATCCAGAACTGTGAATATTAACGTAGGTACTTCTTTTTAAAGTTGTGTAGTTATTTAAATGCTATTTATTATCTGTATTACTTGACTTATAGGTATGAGCCACCCCTGTTTCAGGCAAGATCGGCAAGAGTTGCCAAACTTCCGTGAGTGTGCTGGTGGACGTGCCATAAAAACGAGCCTTGAATGACAATTTATCTTTGCTATCCGGTCCATGCCGAGAGCCCGGGTTCAAATCCCACCGAGGCCCGAGGGTGTCAAAACTTATTTCCCATTTCAGTGTTTATTTCAAATCCCAAAACAAAATACCTGCAAGGTTTACTCAGCCTTCACAAGAAATGAGTACCAACCTAAAGGAGCTCAGAAGCCCCCACTTCAACTGAAGTGGTTGGCGTAAGGTCGGCAGTGTAAAAATAAATAGTATCCACTCGCCACATGCGAAACCCTTCGGGGATAACGCGGCATGAAGTTACACTAATGTGTAGCTTAGTTGCGCGAACTTACATAATTATTATGTGTATGCTGGTAGACATGCCTTAAATGACAATTTATCTTCGCAACTTAGATTATAGATAAAAGATTAGTGTAGTTTAAAAATAATTTGCTTGATCACAGATTCTGCCCTACACGTACATATTACACGTATACACGTACTACACGTGTAGGGCAGAATCAGTACAACGCCACTCTTTTTTTTTTATTTGACAAAGTGTAGTGAGAATTTTTCTTTTTTTAACCATCTCGTCTCCATTACAGTTGGTTACATGACTTCAGGTACAATGCCATCGTGAGTCCATAATGTAAGTGTACCACACAAAACGAGTTGTGGGGTCAGTGACCCGCCTTAATAGTGCTGCCAACACGTGAGACGAAAAGACCGGAATATTCAGTTGTCGAAAAAAACCGCCAAGTTGGCAATCGAGTGCCGATTTTGTAACATCAAGCAGTTATAACATTTTTATGTGATGCTCGTAAAATTCACACCTCAAGAGCAAAATACATTTTTAAAAATGTGGCTATCCAAGCAAGACTAAAATCGATAATCTAAGTTGCAAAGGTATATTAACATTTACGATTAATATTGAATGCACGTCCACAAGCAGACACGTGGAAATTCACGCTTACAAATTCTGCTTGTGTATTTACAAATCTTAAATGAATATAAACCCTGCAACTCTTGTTGCACTTTCAAAAGTGAATCACAGGCATTGGCAAAAATGAACCGAATTTGTACAGCAAGGGCGTTCAGTCTCATTTATTTATTTATTTAACAAATATATACATGACTGACAGTGAGACATATCAGCCTATTAGTTAAGGAACTTGGTACTTACGAAATAAAAAGAAAACTCGAATGAACATGAACCCTGCAACTCTTAATTTCTTGAAACGGGAGTAATATTGATAAGAGAGAAAATATTTTTTTATTGAAGTAATGAGCTCGGTTTTACAAAAACATAAATATTTTTTTAAACTAGCAATGAAGGTGTCAAAATATTGTTACGACTATGTAGTTGTGTGTTGTGGCTTGTCTGTGTTAAAGTCTGTGAAGTCTCTCTAGAAATAAATAGATGTTAGGTACTCATAATTTGTATTAGATATTTGTATCGCTCGAGATTTTTCGAGTGTTTGGTCGCATGTTCTAGTTAAGTCTCGCACGTACCGATTCTCAATGATTCAAGAATGATCTTTATTCTTGCTATAAAATAGTGGCAAAACTCTCTGTAGCTTGAGAAGTCAATCGACCGTTGGATTGAGCAAGTATTAAGTGACTCTGTACCTGAAATAAATTATGTAAAATAAATCACCGATAGAACCCGCGATACTCCCAGAAATATTGTGAAATTAAGGGCTTAACAGGTGTTTAAAGTAGGGAGGTTTACGTATGTGATAAAAGGCGCTTAAGGACGATAATGGGGGCCCGGGTGCGGTCATTTGTGGCTTAAAATATTCAAAACGCCGCCTAAATTAATTTAAACCAATATTTAAACCAGTCCAAAAACACATTAAGTAATTTGAAAATAGTTCCGATTTGTTTTCAAAAGATGGAAACATTAAAACCTTAATCACCTTATTCATGAAAAGGTTAATTTAATTAATTTTTAAACCAGCATAAAGTCAGTCTTGCGATACTTATAATTATCATGCTTCCAGAAAAGTGTAAGTTCGCGCTCACAAATACTGCATGTCTACTTACAAATTAAAAATAACATAAAATGAACATAAGCCCTGCAACTTTCGCCGACCTTCCCTGAAACAGGGGTGACATTGGCAAAGTTAACAGAGACGTGTAAGTTTGCACTGCATGTGAACTTGCAAATTCAAAATGAAACTTTGAAACGATAAACAAACCCTGAAACTTTTGCCGACCGTCCCTGAAACTTTGACATTGGCAAAGTGAACCATTTTTTACAGCATGCGTGGTCAGCCTCACACCAACCTATAAATCAAGAGATAAAATACCACGCAGCGGGGTTTCTAGGTAATTGGTAAATTAACATTTTGTTCCTTGTTGATAAGCAGCTTAATCACATAGACCTGTGACGTTTACCCGCCGAGAAAAATTCAGAATCCGAGTCCATTTTTAAGGTTATTTCAGAGGACACTGGTACGGATCAGGTCAAAGATTAATAGGGGCTTGAGCGGAAAAAAACATGGTTTACTCAGTCTTCACAAAACAACGTGATTTGCATAAGTCTTGCAAAGGCGGCTCACGCCAAGATGACTTGCTCAATTTAGATGTTGTTTTCGCATAATGAGCTCAAGCAGTTGTACGACATTTTTAAATTTTAAAAACACATTTATTTTCAAAAAAAAAAATTTTTTTGTAAACCATCTATGCAAGTCACAATACTGACGAAATAATGGACTACTTTCAATTTGATTTTCTTGGCGCGAAGACAACACTAGTAAATGTGACTGGGTCCTTAGCAACCAATAAAAAATATTGGTTGACTTTTATTAGTATGACTTTTCCCTAGTAACTCGGCTGTGTAACGTCATAATTCTGTAATTGTTGGCAAGTTCATGATTTCTATTTTCATAATTGTCCGAAGCATCTGATAGTCACCATGTTCACAGTTAAACAATGGAGTTGGAACATTCCAAATTTCCCTAGGCGACGGGAGGTGACGTCATTATTTTTAGGCTTATTTTTAGTTCAAACTTCATCAAAAAAATATGGTTTAAATTTTTTTTTTTTTTAAGGAATCCTGTGCGGGAGGCTCCCCAATTCTTGAGAGTCTTGGGGGTCTATGTCACCCTGGAAGGGTGCCGCAGAGGTGTTGCTTGAGTTCTTGGTTCTGTCGTGAGGCGCTGCAAGGAAGTGGTGATTGATGTTGGTTTTGAATAAAACCGGATTAAATTGGGAAGGGAACACAGATACTGGTAGACCATTCCATAAGCGGGCAGTTTGGCAAAGGAATGAGTCATGAAAACGCCAAGTTCTCATAGTTTTCTCATAGTTAGCGACTGCAAAGGGATGAATGAGAGTCGTACTACGAGTTTCCCTTTCTGAAATGAGAGGGGGAGGGATTAATGAATGGAGCTCATTAGAACAAGCTCCGTGGTAATATCGATAAAAAAGACTGAGCATTCCAACCTTTCTTCTGTGCTGGAGCGGCTGCAGATCGGATGTCAGAGAAGGATCATTGATCAACCTCACTGCCCTCCTTTGCACAGAATCAAGTTGGTCACTCAACTTCTTGGACATACCACACCAGAGATGGCTGCCATATTCGATAATGGGGCAATTCGAAATTGCAATTATCCTCAATTTAAATACCAGCCTTGGAAATTTCGTTCAATAGTTTCAAAATTATTATTCTAAATGTAAAGAAGGTACCTACCTATTATAGCGCTTTTATGAACATTCTTCAAAACATTTGAATATACCAATAGTACCTACATAACACAGTGTTCTACATTGGTGTTCTTATTTTGAATATGAGATTATGGTGCTTTTATTACAAAAATACCAACTTCAGAAAAATATGTTGTTCCAATTTCAAATTTACTATGTACCTACGTACGCATAATAAATATATCGTTCCATTTTCGAATTTAAACTCAATGCTATTTTTCTCCGCTCGTCAAGTTGACAGACTGGCTGTCAAACGCGACGCAGTGTTCTCATTATGAAAAAAATATATTAATAATAATCATAGTACCTACCTACCTACCTGTGTAACGTATAAACTTTATTTAATTTTTACGACGTAACGAAGTCATTGCGTGTACAATTTTTGTTTTAATAGTTATAGAGGCGCTATTGCATTTATATGCAAAATTTTAAATACTCGATGACTTATTTACCAAGTTAATGTTTAAACTTGTGGTGCACAATGGCGGCAAACTTGATTCTTAATAAATAATTGGCAAGCAAAAAAGAAACCGGCCGGCAAAAGAAATCATTGCCAAGATCAAGCCTCAAGGGAAATATTAATAGCATACAAGACAACAAGTCAAGTCGCTTAGAATCAAAGGCAAATATCTAGGATTTTTTCCAAAATGATATAATCATAATATGGAAACCCTGATAATGTTATTTTCTGTTAAGATATAGAAAGAAACATTGTGAGACCACCTATCCGGGTTGTTAGCGAGAAATAAAACATATATTTCGTTTTATGTAAGTCTGGTCGAGAACTCAGGCGGAAGAATGCTGGCGTTCAAGCCAGAGGGCTAGGGTTCGATCCCCACCACGCAAAAATCAAAGAACCGGCAACGTCTTAGCGTTCACTACTAAGCTACACATATATTTATTGCAACTTTCTGCCGCGGTTTTCTCCAAAGGGGTCGCATGTGGCGAATAGGAACCTATTTATTTTCAGAGGTAAGGCTTACGCCAAACACTTCAGTTGAAGTGGAGGTTTCCCAGCTCCCGAGGGGGCTTGTAGGTACTTATTTCTTGTGAAGGCTGAGAAAACATTTCCGGTATTTTATTTTGGGTTAGAAATAAACACCACAACCTAAAACTATTTCTGATAACTTCGGTGGGATTCGAACCCGGGTTCTCAGCATCGAACGCAAGCACTCTACCAACCGAGCTATTGACCGGACACAAAATTTTGTAAATTTGTGTCGATTCCATGACATGTTTTTTTTTTCACTAGCAACACTAATGGCGACGCCATTGCAGACTGCGGGGAAAGCGCGGCAAAGTGCTGTCGGTACAAACGCGCTCCACATTACCGACCGACAAACAGCAAACATAGAGAAAATGAGACGTGCGGTAATAGACATCATGTTTTTAATCGAGTCGTTTAGAAGCAAAAGCGGTAATCTAGATTTTATTTTTAAAATTAGATTGATACATGGAAACACAATAAATAATTTCCATTAAAAAAAACGCAACTAGCTTCACAAGCTACACATATAGTCTAACTTCTTGCCAACGTTATCCCCGAAAGGATCGCATGTGGCAATTCGGGACCTATTTATTTTAACGGGTAAGGGAACCGGCCTCACATCAACCTCTTCAGTTGAAGTGGGGGTTTCCCAGCTCCCGAGGGGGCTGGTTCTCATTTCTTGTGAAGGCTGAGTACACCTTGCCGGTATTTGAGTTTGAAATAAACTTCGAAACGGGACACCATTTCTGACACCCTCGGTGGGGATTGAACCCTTGTTATTATTATTATTATTACAAAAATTATAAAGCGCCTTTTATGACAGTGTGTCACTGCAAAAGCGCTTGTCCATGTAATTGGACGAAGAGGTGAGTCTTGGGACGTCTTCTCCTTAGTCTAGTGGTTAGCGCTTCAGACTCATAAAATGGAAGTAAATGGAAGGTTGTGGATTCGAATCCCGGCGGAGCACAAGAAAATACCATTTATATTTTCAAATATGTTCTTTGCTGAGTTCAAAATTCATATACCTTTACCAAAGACCGTTCACCTAAGATCCATCCAGTCTTACATCGACTGTGACTTGCTTGAGAATTGGCGCTTTCTACAGCGACAACCATGCTCGTAAAAAGTCCGGTCGATGGCTCGTTGGTTGAATGCTTGCATTCCATGCCGAGATCACCAGTCTTATTACATTAATTATCGTAAAATATTGAACATTCTTACATCACATGTATGTGTGTGAAAATACTTAGGAATGAAATGCAAGAAAATATTTCAGAAATTCATTTCACTCGAGTTCTATGAGCCGAAGGAATGTGTGATTAAGTTATGCCTAACGATACATTCTTTAATTGTTTTTTTTTGCCATGAAAAACGAAAGTGCTTTGAGATCGTCTTAGAAATTAATAACATTGCAATAAAATACCAGAACCACACATTTTTTTTACAATTATGAAATCAAAAGTGTACAAGACATTCGAAAAACGTCCAGGAAAATATATTATACTCTTACGAACTTGGAGTACGTGCGACTGTACATGCATACATAGAACATTCTGGCACTAGTATGATGATGATAGTGTTACGAACTACGAAATAAAAGTACCTGTGCGCACCCATACATGTACGATAGTGTGGGTAGAACCATCTGGGAGTAGCCCTTGATGGTGGTGGTGCGTAGAATGACGTTCTGGTGTGAGCGAGAGATCGAAAAATGATCTGGAATATGCAAGAAAGATCTCTGTTGCACCTATACAAGAGGTCTGCAATAGGTCAGCAGCCAGAGAATCAATAAACAATAAATGAAAAGCTGACTATTATCATCTGAAATTTGCGGCAGGCTTTTGAAGACTTGGAGCTTCGGGAGAACTCGGTTGCGTCTGGAATCCTTCGGGTCCCGTGACCGCGCAACACCTCATGCACCACACTTCCTGTATTTGTTATATTTTATGACAAAATAATAATCTGAAGAATGGATATTCATGCTTTAGACGACAGTTACTAGTAACCTGAGCTTATTTCTGGTACCGGAGCCATTTTGAGATAAAACGTAGAGAGAGAACACTTACCAGAATTTCCATATGTTCAGTTACAAGAAAACAAGTAATTGGATGAAAAACGAACCTGAAACAAAAGAAAAAACATCATTAGAATAAAAAGATTAAATTGAGAAACTGGTTCAACACACCACTGCTACCCCTTCTTAGATACTACTGTTACGAATAAGAGTGGTTGTGTTTGTATTAGTGTTTTAATAAGTCTCTCTAGCAATAGATACTTGGGTATATAATTTGTATTTGTTCGAGATTGGTTGAATCGAATGTTTTGGTAAAATCTATCAAGTAGCGATTCTCCATGTTTCGAGAATGATCTTTATTTTTACTATAAATTAGGGACCTAAATCCCATGTAGAGGGAGAAAACATAAGACTGGCATACCGTACAGAATGAATGTAACTCTGAACCGAAAGTGATGAAAAATAAATAAACCGCAGATTGCATTAAATAAAAAACCGCGTACCAAATTTAACAATACTGTATCAGCAGAATTACTGCATACCCCTAGTTAAACGGCGACACAGCTACAGTAACATAATTTTCATCTGCTTTAGGGAAATTTTCTCCCACTGGCAATAAAATATACAAAAAACCTCGTCGGTTGATTAAGTACAGCGCTTGCATTATCTTTTCTTGCTGGGCTCGTATAATTACAGGACGAGCGGCCAATGGCGGACGTTCGCCATTTTAATCTGTGCCCCTCGCTAATTTAATATGCCCCGCCCAGTGGTTTATTTATTTATTTAAGACCCCCCCATAAATAATACAAAAAAGGACGGAAGGGTTCCTGTGCAAGAAATTTTAAGTGTGCTCGAAAATTTTCTCGCAGGGTGTATACATCATACTCCTCATAAGCATCTTGAATATATTCCTCAACTATCTATAATCTAAATTGTAAAGAGATTTATAAGCACTTAATATTCATATTGAATGGATGCCCACAAAAAGGCACGTGTAATTTAGTGCTTACAATTAATGCTGCATGTGTACTTAGAAATTAAAATCTATTAAACATCAAATTAACATAAGCCCTGCAACTTTTGCTGACCTTCCCTGAAACAAAGCTGATTAGCATAGTGCAGGGGTCAGCAACCTTTCGTGGGAAGCGCCAAAAATTACAATTTACTAATTCCAAAATGTGTAAAGAGCCACAAATATTTGGTGGCTGAGAGATAGACTCGGTGCCTCTATAGGTATCTATAATCTAAGCTGCAAGGATATGTTAACATTTAAGGCACATATGAAATGCATGCCTACAGACAGGCACATGTAGGTTCGCGCCTACACATTCTGCATATGTGCCTAATCCTCGTTAATCGATTCAAAACGAGATCAGAAGTGTTTTTTTTGATAAATTTTAATATTTGCGTATGGAAATAAAGAGCCGCAACTTCACACCCAAAGAGCCGCATGTGGCTCGTGAGCCGCAGGCTGCCGACCTCTGGCATAGTGGAACATTTTTTTACAGTATGGGTGGTTAGCCTCATACTGACCTATAAGTCAGAAGATCCTTAAAAATATATAATTTTGGTCGCCATTAATTATGAAAAAAATACATTATTCCCGTTTTGAATTTGTACAAAAAAATGTGAATAAACAAAAACATTATATCCTCAGATTAAAACCCAAGACTTTTCGCTTATCAAGCAGACACAGACCGGACCGTTAATATCGCATCCATTGAATCGTGATGAATAAAAATGATAAAGATAGGGCAAGATAGAGAATTAAATGAAGCCAAAAGACCGTGAGATGGTTTCCTACATACGTTCGAGAACCAATTTCCTGTATTTACATGCACCACATATGTACAGTCTTGGGTATAGATGGTCATACTTGCGTGGCATTTTTGCATGTTTGCACTACGTAGACTAAAATAGTCAAAAATGTGAAACACAGAAGTTATCGTTAAAATTGGAAGGCCGAGGAAAAAATGTATTGACTGAAATCTACAGAGAGTGATAAAAAGATAAAAACGTGAATTAAGAGCCTTAAAATAAATTAGTATGATTTATTTGGTGAACGCTGTTCTTGTGTGAATCACACTTGAGGTGATTGAGCCATCTGTGAGCTTGGTCATCGCTATATAAAGCGCCAATGGCCAAAAAAAACCCATTTGCTATAAGGCTAGATGGACCTTTGGTGACCAGTCTTTGGTAAAGGTACATTATTTCTTCAATATATATATATACAAGGATAATTTATTTATAAGGTACACATAATTGAAGAGCGCCGTTTTTGTGTGTGTCACACCTCAAGGGCCCTCTCAAATCACGGATAAGATTTTTTGTGTAAAGATGCGTCTTTAGTGCTCCTTTAAAGACACCAACAGTTTCTGCCTTCCTCACATTAGGTGGTAGTCTGTTCCACTCCATTGGGCCCGCAAACCGGAAAGCACGGTCCCCAAAATTAGTGCGTGTCTGACGTGACGGCTGGACTAAGTCAACCACCCCACACCCTGCAGATCTGAGAGATTGGCGTCTCAAATCTATCTCAATAGGTGAGAACATGTCAGACAGGTATGAAGGAGCCGTACCATTGACAGCTTTGTAAACCATCAAACAAACACGGTAGACCACCCTCTCCGGAAAACGAAGCCAATGCAGTTCTTTCAACAATGGAGTAATATGATTAAATTTGGACATCCTGAATATGAGTCTTGCTGCAGAGTTCAGCACAGATTGTAGTCGGCTGTACTGTTTTTTCGGCTGACCTATATACAGCGTTGAGCAATAGTCAACCCGAGACATCACAAAAGCGTTAACCAGGGTCCTGACCGCCCCTGATGGTAAACATCTCCTGATTGCCTTTATCTGGCGAAGTTCAAAAAACGAGGAGGATACCGTGTTATTAAACTGCTCTCCCATTGTGAGGTTCCGATCCAGTGTGACTCCTAGAAGTCTCACTGAATCTGACGGCTGAATCAGCCGTTGAAACAGCATTGGGGGACACCCCAATGGAGAGTGGTACGCGAGTTGTCAGGAGATGATCACGCCTGGACGTAGCCGCCCACATAATTTCCGTCTTACCCATGTTAAGGATTAGGCCATTGCTTGTCATCCATTCACCGATCTCCGCAATGCAAGCTGCCATTCTGTTACTGAGAGCTCCCGCCATGTGTGGTCGACACTGAGAGTAAATCTGCCAGTCATCTGCATATTCATGTGTAGTAAGGCTCCATTTCTCGACTATGCTCTCAATGTCGGCCGTGTATAAAATAAACAGGATCGGTCCCAACACAGACCCCTGCGGCACCCCGGAGTTCAGCGAATAGGAAGGTGAGACACAGTCACAACCTACCTGCTTGCGATCCACCAAATAGGAGGTGAACCACGCCAAGCCTTATCTCTCAAGCCGTACGCACCCTCCAACCTCTTTATCAAGATATCATGACATACGGTGTCAAAAGCCGCACTCATGTCCAGAAGAGCTAGGAGCGCAAGATTCCCGCAATCCACTGCCGATATCAGATCTGAGACTACGGTCAACAAACCAGTTTCAGTTGAATGATATTTCCTATAGGCTGATTGCCTTTTCGGCATCAGGTTGTTATCACTCAGATAAGATACCAGCCGGTTAGAGACAATACGCTCCAGCACCTTGGACAAAAACGGCAAATTCGACACCGGCCTGAAATTGGAGGGATCATTAGGATCGAGATTTGTTTTTTTTAGTATCGGCGTTATCTGCGCTTCCTTCAAAAAAGAGGGAACAGTGGATTCCACAAGGCATCTATTAATAAGCCTTACAATAAATGGAGCCACTTGTAAGATGCACTCTTTCAGCACCCACGCTGGCACAGGATCAAGATCACACTGCTTATTTGGTGATCCCGCTACGACTCGCGTTACCTCCTCAATAGAGGTCAGCTCAAGCATTTCAAGTTGCGAGTTGCACATAGACTCAGGAGAACCTGGACCAATCTCCAGAGGAGAGTCTCTACGTGGTATTTTATCCTGAAAGTATGCAGCGAACTCATCAGCAGTCGACATCGAACCCGTACCAGCCCGAGCACTACCAGACACGTTCTCCAGAAGTCTCCATAAACGCTGTGGACATTTTTCCCTAGCTATCAACCCAGCGAAGAGGACATTTGAAAAAAATTAAAATGAACAGAAAAAGGTGGAGACGCATCTGTAGACGTACTGCCTACTCCTAGCGGTATGCCGACTGGATACAGTAACAGTCTCAAAACAAAGACAACACAACTTTACACACCCAACATTGCTGCTACAAAGAATCAGGACAGAAACTGCCACATCGACATCACCAGCACCTCTGCGGCACTCTCAAAAATGTCACAGACCTCCAGATTCTATGAAATATGTTAAGAATACCGCGCGTTATTCTACACATTATTTAATTGATTTCAATTTGTTTTTGTTTTACCGGCAAATGCCAAATGATGTATTCTTGCATACATTTGCATCTATGCATGCAATTCACGCGTCCAATGTACCATGTGAATGATAGTTTAAAATTTTAAATGGTGTTTTCCAGTGTTTCCGCTAGGGGTGGACAGTACCCTCCGTAGATGCTTCTCCGCTTTATTCTGTCTTAGCACACTTCTCTCATCTCCTCGACATTCATCACTCCCTTCAAGCATTCTCTTTCTTTTCTCACTCTATACATGAAGGTGATTTTTGGCATTAGTATGTCGTGAATGAATACAAACATGGCATGCACGAATGAATGTCTATGTCACATATTATTTACATGAGAATAACATCTACCCGAGCGGAAGAAAATAAAATCAATATGTTAAATTTGTACATCTAGATTAATATTTCTTATTAATCAAATGCTTCACTTCCGCTCATTAGTTAACATTAAAAATTAACAACTGACAAAAATTAACAACTGACACAAATTAATATTTAGAAAGTAGGAATGTTTCTCGGACAGAAAAAAAAATCAGAACTGTAGATCACTGTTTAAAGCATCGATTCAAAACTTAGAAATCCCTGGATTCAAAAACCGAATGGTGTAATTTTTTGTCTCAATTGCAATTCAGAACATTTGACAAATACGTTGGTATGAGTCTGACTATCCATAATGTAAAAACGGTAGAAATTCGCCAAGCCCTTTTATCTTCAAGGAAAAGCGGCAAGAGTAAACAAAGTATGTACGTTAATTAAAAATATGTTTTTTCTAATGTAGCATGTTAAATTTTGTACCTCCACGTGCCTGTTTGTCTAGGCATATAAATGATTCTGAAAATTATAGGTTGATATGAGGCTTACAATATATCCTGTAAAATTCGGTTCACCATTCCCAATCTCTCGGCTGGTATATACGGAATAATCTAGGTACGGCATAGTGACATCTAGACTCTTCTTTAGCGCTGGTATACGAGTATAAGGCGAGTTTTGTGTACATAAGTGAACGACAAGTCAAGTACCTAAGTGTAAAAATATTGTTTTGTAATAAAAGTTATTTGACGTTCATTGGTAACCGCATCACTCGAGACCGGTTGAATCCATTTTTTTGATTTTATCCTTAAATAATGTAGGGTAGACCGAGGCGAATCGGATCACTTTTTTTTTGAGGTTGAGCAAATCATACTAAAGTGTTATATAATGCTGTTTTTATTGATAAAAACGTAAGAAGTAACATTCAGCTATGAAATAAACATGTGAAAACTTAAATCATACATATATTCTCTTAATTAGCTGTTAAAAACTAAATCAAGAAAAATATCCGAATCGCCCCAATTTTCGGGGTGAATCGGATCGTAGGTACACAATATGTAACAAAATTTTATGTTTCTTAACACTATAGTTTTGGAATAAGTAAAAAAATAATAAAGAGATCACTATGGATTGTCCGGTCGATAGCTCAGTTGGGAGATTGCTTGCATTTCATGCCGTGAGCTCGGGTTCGAATCCCGCCGAGGGTGTCAGAAATGATTTCCCGTTTCGGTGTTTATTTCAAACCCCAAAATAAAATACCAGCAAAGCTTACTCAGCATTCACAAGAAATGACTACCAGCCCTCTCGGAAGCTGGGAAACCCCCACTTCAACTGAAGTGGTTGACATAAGGCCGGCCCCCTTACCTGTAAAAATAAATAGGTTCAACTCGCCACATTCGATCCCTTCGGCGATAACGCGGCAAGAAGTTACACTATATGTGCAGCTTAGTTGCGTTTTAGATCAATTTTAATTATCAGCACATAGTACACATATATATACGAGTATATATCTATGGTCCTTTCCCCCCCCCATATATACCCCCCCCATATATATACGAGTATATATCTATGGTCCTTTCCCCCCCCCCCCATTGTTCCTTGACTTATAGGTTGGTATGCGGCTGACCACCCATACTGTAAAGAATGGTTCACTTTGCCAATGTCACCCCTGTTTCAGGGAAGGACGGCAAGAGTTGCAGAGCTTATGTTCATTTGAGATTGGGTTTTTATATTGTAGGTCCACATGCGGCATGTGTTAGCGCGAAATTATACATGTCTGCTTGTGGGAATGCATTTAATATTAATCTTAAATGATATATATCTTTGCAGCTTAGATTAGATTAGATTAGATATCAGCATGTTTTTCGTGGCACCATTCTTCGCAGGCATTGCACTGTCTCAGCAGCCTTACGTAAGGTCAACTTTTTGTTCTGGACTTATTTTACAGCCTCTTTCATTTTTTCTTGAGACCATTCTCCGGCATCAGTCTTCCTTTTGTATGTGCAAACCAACTACAATGAAATAAATATGAATCAATACCTTCAAACATGTAATAAATCAGTTAAAAAGTGTGATCCGATTCGCCCCTGTCGATATGATCCGATTAGCCCCATAATCAAGATATTTGAAATAAATGTTTTAGACGTTACCCTATAAGATTATACTTAAAAACGAATCGTTTCTCTAATATAGACACCTTGCTTTACAATATAAACCAATTTAGTTGAGTTTTACCACAAATCCGTAATATTACACAAAGAGATCGTAAGTGCGTACCTTAGATGAGCGCCAAAATTGCGACACACGCAAACGACCGGGTCGCTGACGAGACGCGTCGACGCTAATTTACTAGCGCGATCGAAAAACTGCCTATGTCGGGAGGTAAAGGGTGAAAGGAGAGACGCAAAACGCCCGTTGAGTGGGTTACATGTGAATGCGATATTTGAATTATGAACAGATTTCTTATCTTGATCCGATTCGCCCTGTGATCCGATTCGCCTCGGTCTACCCTATGTAATCTTTTACAAGTTATAAGTTATAACATGTTAGATAAAAGCTGATTTTCTTAACGCCTTCCACTCTTTTTCCAATTTTCTTATACCTTTTCACAAAACGATCACTTAAATAATGATGGCAATTTGATAGGAGAACGACTGTCTTGCGGGTCGGCTAGTGTAAAATAAACAAGAAATAAATCACAGGTTGCTTTTTATTTATTGATAACTTTAGAACCAAAAACCGTAGCGATATTTTCTTTACACATTTGTCTTTTCATCATTTCAATCCCAAAGGAACAACAACAACAGAATTATTTACAGAAAATGGCAGCAACAAGAGCATAGAGAAGGTCAGAATACCAGTAGGCATTTAATACTCCCGCCAAAGCGCTCAGTTATTCATTGAAAAAATGTTCGCCCGCATTTAATAATAAAAAGGAAAAATAACATTTTCGCTTATTTCTGCCGAAACAATTTTCCGCGAGCGCGAAATAGAGAAAGGGAGAGGGAGAAAGAGAGAGAGAAACTCGGAAATCACTTTGCGGGTCTCGTCACATAAATATCATATTATCATTTCTATTATTCTCATATCGTACAAAGCCGAGGCCTATCTACTGCCGACATTCAAAGCTCAGAAGCGGTTATGACCTAAGAAAGTTTCACCGTCCTATTTTCTTCAAGTCTTTGCTATCTTTTTCTTCTAATACCTATATCAAATCGAATGGATGTAAAAACGTTTGTCCCGCATGGACTCCTTAACTACTGAACAGATTGCGATGAAATTTACATGAGTAATTCTTTACATGCCAACTTAGTTTTTTGTAAAATAAAATGGAGCAATAAAAGAAATAAGAGCAGAAATATGATTAAACTATTTTCCCCTCAAGAAATTCTTAGACTTAAAGAAGTGCGGAAGGAAGCAATACAGTGAAGACACATCTGTGGAGATACTGTCCACCCCTTACAAAATGACGGCATGATGCAATGGCAGTAACTAGACGAGCCACCACAAGGGGTGGCAGGGTACAGCTAGTAGATGTATAAAAAATAATAAACGTGTTGAACAAATTTTGTGATCAATGTTATTCTTCTTTTGGTGTCACTTCTATCGAGGATAGGCGATCATCATGACTATTTTGACCTTGGATGCTGCGGATCGAAACAGGAAATTGGAGATTTTGTTGAACCATTGCCGCAGCTTTTTCAGCCACGATGTCCTTCGGCGTCCCTGAGATCTTCTCTCATCAATCTTACCCTATATGATAAGATGGAGAAGACGGTGTTTCTCATTTTTCAAAATGTGACCGAAGTACATTCAGGTTTAATCTATATTTTGGCGGTCTGTAGTCTAGTGGTTAACGCATTGGAGTCGTAATTGATTGGTCAGGGTTCACTAAATTAACACATGCCAAACCTCGACTTATAGGTTGGCATGAGGTTGACCACCCATACTGTAAAAAAACATTCATTTTGCCAATGTCACCCCTGTTTCAGGGAAGGCCAAAATTTGCAGGGTTTATGTTCATTTGAGGTTTGGATTTTAATTTGTTAGTTCAACCCTAAAATCATAACAATATCAAAAATCTTGTAAGTTAAAAAAAAAACGTATCCTAAAACAAAATTTGTTTTTTTTAATAAAAATATTTTATAACCAAATACGCAGCAAGCTTGAGTGTCAGTATGATCAGATTTCTGGATATAAAGGGTAATAAACGTCACGCATAATGCTCTCTTTCATTTCAATACCTGTTTATACCTGAAGAAAAGAATACCTGCCTACAAAGCTGACAGTTGCTTAAAGGAAAATTTCGCGGGCTGTGTAGGGATTTTCGACCTTTTTGCATTATGATTTTTATTTCAAGAGAAAAAGTAAGTAAGTTTTATTTATAGTGTGTTTTTCTGTTTCAATTTTAGATAAAACTTCACCACAAAAAAAAGAAAGAGAATAGCACAGGATTTTGGTGTTTTTGCGTGTTTGTGTTTGCGTGCGTACACAGTTAGTAGAAAGGAATCACAACGGAGCGACACAGACTCCCGACAGTGTGGATTCCAAAATGTGTATGCAGGTATCTGTAAAAGCATATTCTAGCTCGCTAGGTTATTTTTATTCACTTGTTTATTTTTTAAAGTAAAGGGGTCAGCCTTACGCCTACCCCTTCAGCTGAAGTGGGGGTTTCCCAGCTCCCGAGTGGCCTGGTACTCATTTCTTGCGAAGGCTGAGTAAACCTTGCCGTATTTTATTTTGGTTCGGGGAAAACGCGGCAAGACGTTCCACTACACGTGTAGCTTAGGAGCGTAGCGTAGGAGGAAAGCTAAATAGAGTAGGGCTTATTTTTTTAGCTCCGTAGATGGAATCTGTACTTGAAGTATAAAACTTTGCGTAAATCGAAAACATAGAAAATACAACGGCACTCCTAGGGGGTGATTTAGTTTTTATACATTTTTTTATGTACGCGATCGAGGTGAGTTTACGCAGAATTGTGTACTGTAGGACAGGTCCGGATTTAGCCCTCTGGGGGCCCTGGTGCGGGGTAAAATTCGGGGCCCCCCATATCCCCCCCAACCCATAAAAAATCCTTCCCTCTATTTTTTACAATCAAAAGTATACATTTATATTATAAAATTATTTATAATCTATAATTTAAATTGCGAAGATATATTAAATTTGAGATTAATATGAAATGCATTCCCATAAGCAGACACGTATAAGCTCGCGCGTACACATTCCGCATGTGGACCTACAGTATAAAAATTCAAATCTCAAATGAACATAGGCACTGCAACTCTTGCCGACCATCCCTGAAACAGGGGTGACATTAGCCAAGTGAACCATTTTTTACCGTATAGGTGATCAGCCTCATTCCGACCTATTAGTCAAGGAATACAAACAATTAATTACAGTGAACTATATAAAACAAACAATCACTTCGTAAAACAATCAAATTTAAATCTACAAAACATCTACAATAAATGAGAATTCAAATTTTGAAAGTCTTAGCCTTAACCGCCAGCATTACAGATCAACTGCCATTTATTTTGTAATTATTCAGTATAAGTCTTACAGCCTTACATAAACTGGGTCTTGCTTGAGAATTGGCGCTTTCTACAGCGACAACCAAGCTCGCAGAGGGCTCTTAAGGTGTGATACTGTTAGGTTTTAAATGGAAAGGTACCTTCTGATGTACCTAAATGATATTCACTACGGCTAGCTCCATCGGCATCACTCTCAAGGGCGTAGGGTTCTTTCTTTGGGAAGGGTTGTATATTGAAAACATGATTTAAAGGAAACAACAATAGGTTTATTTAACACTTAATAAGGGACGGGAAATGGGAAACAATAAATTGCCAGACCTGCTTCAGAAAACCTACACGTCACTTCACATCACTCTTCTGTTGACTGGAGTTCTGAACTATGTAAGGGCCTGAGACAACGACCCAGGCAGCGACGGCTCCACACGTCCACACGTTTGAGCCCCTGGGTGGGCGTTCCTATGCACCCATCTCTGATCCAAACGGCGGATTCCTTTGCTGGCAGGAAATCCAAGTAGAAGGGGAGAGAGCTCCAATGAATTACTCCCCCTCGCACCGCTTGGTGCTTGGTCGCCGACGTCTGACTCTGCTCACATCTTGCCGAGAACTGACAAGCGATAATCGACGGCCCGATTAGATCGCACGTCGCAGTTCGGTTGCTTCCCTGACCGTTCGGCTCTGTTCGGCTCACGAAACATACTGTACACGCTTCAGGAATGTCATTTCTATGTTATTTAGGAAAATAACATAACAATACCGGCATTGCACTGCCTTGCAATACTCATATATATCTACTCCCGCTAATGCCGCTATACCTACTCATTGTACTTTAGCTGTTCAAAACATTCATATTGTTAAAATGTATATGCGATAGATTCCTATTATTGGAGCATTGGAGATACTTATGTATTTGTATTATGTGTTTTGTGTATGTGCAACTCTTTTGTTCTGTTGGCGTCTTTATATAAAATTTAAAAAAATAAAAATACACACAAAAACAGTGCTCGCCAAATAAATCATCCTAATATTATTATTATTATTAAGTCTTGTGGGGGCCCAATTTCGGTCGCACCGCTCAAACCCCCCTTAATCTGTGCCTGCTAGGGGCAATGCTCAATCGACTGTGTGCAATCTTCCTTTATGGAGTAAATCAAGCCGAAGAAGGGGTCGCGACTCCCAGAAAAGGGAGGGAACGATCAGATGATCGTCTGGACTTATATAGGAACCGTTTGTGCCAAATGGGGGGGAAGGGATAAAGTCTGGCTGAGAAAATTAATGGGGGTTTTGACCAATACAGGCAATTATTACCAGTGTCCCGAAAAAATGAAATGTAAGATTACTAGTCCGGTCGATATCTCAGTTGGTAGAGTACTTGCATTCCATGCCGAGAGCCAATATTCAAATCCCACCGAAGATGTCAGAAATGATTTGCCGTTACGGTGTTTATTTCAAATCCAAAATAAAAATATCGGCAAAGCTTACTCAGCCTTCACAATAAAGGAGTACCAGCGCAATCGGGTGCCGAATAAGATGAATGAAAACAAATCTGTAGTGAACATAAACCGTGCAACTTTTGCCGTTTTTTTTTCCTAAAACAGGTGTAATATAAGCATAAGCAAAGCAAACTCTACAGTAGCCTCATACCAAGTTGGTATTACCTACCAACAAGTCAATAACTGTTATACGTTTAATCGCGTCGCTGGTATGGTCGAGCGGATAAGGCGTTGGCACTCGAATTTGCATTATTGAAACAAGCGCAAGTTCGAATCCCCCTTTTCCGTGTCCTGTAAACAATAACTTTGATCCTGGTTCAACAGATGTCATTGTTTTTTTTTTTTTTTTTTAAGAAAATCCTGTGCGGGAGACTCCCTAGATTCTGAAGACTCTAGGGGTCTATGACACTTGTTGTAGTGCCGCAGAGGTGTACGAGCTTGGTCGTCGCTACAAAGCGCCAATACTCAAGCAAGACCCAGTTGCTGTAAGGCTGGATGGACCCTTGGTGACCGGTCATTGGTAAAGGCTTATGAATTCTTCAACCCAGCGAAGAGCACATTCGAAATATTAATGGTATTTTTGTGTGCTCCGCCGGGATCCGAATCCACAACCTTCCAAATATTTACGAGTCCGAAGTGTTGCCACAACGGACTACGGACCGGTCCGAGGACAGGTCCGATTGTGTAATTTTTAATCAATAATTCATTGAAATATTAAATGACTTATTATTAATTGATAATTTTAACGGCTGTTTCTGACCAAATAAGGTTTGTTGACCTGATTCCTCTTCACAAATTTTTTGGAGAAAAAAAATCGGACAAAAAATATAATTCAAAATCCACAAGGTACCTACTCGTTTTTGCTGAATTTTCAATCCTGAAAGACAGGGGTCCACGAAATCTTAAACAAGGGTTGGACCTAACATCGCCTGTGTTAACGGATTCCAACCCTAGACCCTGAACTTTGCATTGTAGAGGCCCAGGCAAATATCCGTCAGAAATTAATTAGCCAAATTAAATTGATAACAAGAGTTTGAATATGTGAGAGCCATATTGTGTATCCAAATTTGTAATTCAACGAAAAATTTGACTATGTAAGAGAATTCCCGGTCTTGAAACAAATATAGAGATTTCAAACAGTTTCGATTTATGAAAAAGGTGATTTATACATCCAATCTTCCTTTTCGTAATATCGGTAATTCTTTGATATAATAGGTTTATACGATGCTGACTCCCAAGCTGTACACACTTGGTTCACCTTTACCAATGCCAACCAGGTTTCAGGGAAACGCCGCACGAGTTGCAAAGCTTACGTTCATGTTAGGTGTGTTTCTTTCTATAGACATGCAGCAGTCGCCGGGATGGTGAAGTGGATAAGGCGATGGCTCTCGAATTTGCATTCTTGACACTAACGCTGATTCGAACCCCGCCTGCGTCATGTCCTATCGACAATAGCTTCGAACTTGGTTCAACAGATATAATTGGGTAGTTAGTAATGCATAGTTCATTAAAACTATTAAATAATTAATTATTAATTAATAACATTCATACTGTTTTTAGCCGGGCAATATACGAGTAGGTTGGAATTGCATTCCTCTTCACAAATCTATTTTTTTTAAATGTGTAAGCGCGAATTCACACGTATCTGCTTGTGGACGTCGATTAAATATGCACCTAAAATTTCGAAATGTCTTTGCCACTCACATTATATATTACCTATAGCAGTATACTAGTTTTTCAGTAAGTCAGCCTATTTATTTTTATTATTGTTTTGACTATTTTTGACGTAAAATAAATAGGAAAAACAACAGTCGTAACATTCATTCGTTCCACTTCCTTTACTTCAAGTACAAAACTTTACGTCCAATCACATAAAAAAATATCGAAACTTAAACAGCGAAGTTAAGTTTCCATACAATTTTTGGTAAACGCTATCGCTAAGTATAAACGCAGAGCTTTGTGTTTATGTGCCGTTCGTTATGGAAGATATGAATACCGCAGAAAATACGTTAAAATGGCGGTAAAAGCGAATACACGGAGAAGAGACGGAAGGGAGAATATATTGGCTTCCTTCAAGCCGATAGTAAAGAGGAAATCAGTCGTAGATAACCTAGAAAAAATCTGACAAAAGTTTGAAAAGATTCTGGGCTCGGATTTTGGTAGCACACCTAGCGGCAGTATATTAACGACGAGAAGACACAGCTGGACCCTGGGAAAGAAGAAGACTACAGCAGACTGGACATGCACCGTTTATAATATTTTAATTTATTTGAATCAAACCTCAAGAGCCCTCTGCGAGGTTGCAAACTATTTAGATTTGTACCAATACAAGTGCATTTTACGCACACGCCATTTCCTTGATTTATAGGTTGGTATGAGGCTGACCACCGATACTGTAAAAAATGGTTCACTTTGCCAATGTCCCCCCTGTTTCAGGTAAGTTCGACAAGAGTTACAGGGCTTATGCTCATTTGACATTGGGTTTTTATGTTGTAAGTCCACCTATAAGCGCGAACTTATACGTGTCTGCTTGGGATTGCATTTAATATGAATCTAGCATGCAATATATCTTTGCAAACTAGATTATAGACTCCCATTGTTGTGTGTCCAGCACTCACAGAGAAATCCCAAAAATAGTTTACCAAAATTAATTACAACATGTGGGAAAACGTTGTCTTAACACTGGTATAGAGCAAACAAAGTAAGCAACTGTGAAGGAGAGCGAATTAATGTGATAGTTTTTTTGAAAATCATGTGAGATATTGTCGCTGAGAATATTTTAACAAACTCCACAATTTTCTTTAAAAGCGCTGTCACTTTGACATGCCTTCATTTTAGTTTTTTTGTCGCGGATGTTGTGAAAACTTGTCATAGCACTGCTGCCAACCCTCACTGTCGATGATACACGTCACCTATCGTTATCCTTTTCTACCAAACTCGTACGATAGATAATAGATTTGTCAAGAGAAATGAAATTCACCAACCATTTTTTTCCACACACAAAAAAAGATTTTGACGTCATTAATTAATAACTCATTATAATAATTACTAAATGGCATCAATTAAACCAGGGTGAAATATATCTTTGATAGGACACGGCGTGGTTCGAACTTGCGTTTGTTTCAATAACGCAAATTTATTTGCCAACGCCTTATCCGCTCGACCATACCAGCAACTAGTTGATGATGGTGATGATTGCCTACCAATACTCGAAATGCAATGCACGTCTCTGATGGATCTTGAAAAATTACCTCTTTATTATAAAGTTCAACTGTTTCGAATTTCTGTGCGGTAGGAGTGTGCTTTACGTAGATGCAGCCGTCGGGCGGGCGGATGGAGAAAATCGGAAAACAATGAAAAGAACAAATGTCACAATTTCCCCCAGACCGCTGGGGCTGACTTTGACAATTCTCTCTACGACTACAAAATTGCGGAGATTTTTTATTCCCCATTCTTTGTCTACTGAGCTATCAACCAGGCTTGCATTTTAAAAAAACTAGTTTTGAATACTCGTCAAAGAAATATAAATGTTGTGAAAAAAAGGTCGAACACACCAAAGACCATCAAATTAATCAAAGTGCATTTTCAAGAGAATTTAAAAACAACAACGAGACCTAGGTTTGCTCCCTGGGTGATCCCAGGCGGTTAGCTAATATCACAATGACATTAGTGACTTTAAACAAATCTTTGCATCATTAATGACAGATTATATATTATTACAAACCATTATTTTTTTTATAAAACAGAACTGTTAATCCATTTAAAAAATAATACCACACCAAAAAGTGCCGTTTATATGGTTTCAAGGGAATTTGATAAATAGCCCTGAGACCTATGTCTGCTCCCTGAGTGACCCCAGATAATTAGCTAATACCACAATGACATGAGAGTGGCTTTAAACTTATATTTGCAACTTAGATTACAGATTATATAGTACAAACCATACTCTTTTTATAAACCAGAACCATTGAAAAATAAGTTCCAACACACAAGAGTTCCGTTTATGAAGCGTCATAAAAACGAATTTGATAAACAACAGCGAGACCTGAGTCTGCTCCCTGAGTGACGCCAGATGATTATGTAGTGATTTTGTACCTAACAGGACTGTTGATTTTGAATTTTAGAATGCTGCTTCATTTGTTTCCAAAAAACAATAGCTTAAAAAAAAACAATAAAATTTGCGTGTAAGAAAAGGGCATGCAAGAGTTTTATTTAATAACACCCGACACTCAAAGACCTTTACATTGGTGACCCCGACTTGAATAAACAGTTAAAAAGGGTGTTATTCCAATTAAATTGTGTTCCAACCAAGTGTCAACAAGTTTTCACCAAAAATAGTGTTTGAAAACCATTTTGTCAAAAAAAAAAAAAATGGCGACCGGCGAAAATCCGACCACACACGTGCATTGCGGTTAGCGTCAAGCTAGCTCCTTTCTGGAAGGAGAATGCCGCGTTGTGGATTCTCCGAGCGGAAACACAATTCCGCCAGGCCAATTCCGCCTGTGGACATAACAAAATTTGGCCACTTGCTGATATAACAGCAACCACCATGATGCAACCAGCAGCAACCCGCCGAACTACGGAACAACAACTGCTGCAACAAGCAGCAACCCGCCAAACTATGGCACAGCAACTGCTGCAACAAGCAGCAACCCGCCAAACTATGGCACAGCAACTGCTGCAAAAAGCAGCAACCCGCCAAACTATGGCACAGCAACTGCTGCAACAAGCAGCAACCCGCCGAACTACGGCACAGCAACCGCTGAACTACAGCAACTCCCGCTGCAGCCGACTCCTCAATTCCAACCAGTGCAACAAGGCCCTGGAGGTTTGAACGTCGCCCAACATAGCTGCCCAGCACAACTAACAACAACCGCTGAACTACAGCACAACCAATCGCCGAACAACGGCACAGAAAACACTGCTGCAACAAGCAGCAAACACCGAACAACGGCACAAGATCTGGCCGACGAGTCCTCTTTCCAGACAGATTCTACTAAAAACCTGAGAGAATATCAAGACTCACCGATCACCACCTTCATCGCATCTGCCCTTGGCAAATGCTGGAGGGGACCTCTGTAGTGATTTTGTACCTAACAGGACTGTTGATTTTGAATTTTAGAATGCTGCTTCATTTGTTTCCAAAAAACAATAGCTTAAAAAAAAACAATAAAATTTGCGTGTAAGAAAAGGGCATGCAAGAGTTTTATTTAATAACACCCAACACTCAAAGACCTTTACAATTACATTGCTCACACCACGCTGATATGAGTGGCTGCAACTTAGAAAATAAATTATACATTTTAAAAACTGTATTTTTTCTATAAACCAGAACTGTAAATAAATCCTTTGGAAAAATAAGATCCAACACATTAATAAACCTTAAAAGGGAATTTTCAATATAATTTGATAAACATCACCGAGACCTGAGTCTGCTCCCTGGGTGACCCCTGACGATTAGATTGTGGTTCAGCCAACACCACAATGACATGAGTGGCCTCCTCATTGCGTTTTCAAGTTTGTGACTTTAATTCATCACGACTTGTAACCAAATAGGGGTGATTCCCATGGTAGTTTAAATCCAAGGGGATGGCAGAGTATTAATTAAACTTGGCGTCAGAACGACGGGGTTAGGCTTACTCTGAATACAAACAAAACTAAAACGATACACTATGAATAGGCGTATCTATACAACACACCAAACTTGTTACAACTATACGGATACTAGATGAAAACTTGTGTATTTTGGATGTGCAAACATTCCGATATCCTACTACCAATTTTCACTTTCATATTTATAATCTAAGCAGCAAAAATACATTGATATTCAAGATTAATGTGTATTTAAAGCATATCCAATGGATAATACGAGTAAGTTTGCATTTACACATCGCCACCTTAAAGGTAAAACTAAATAAGTGCTGATTCACTGCTTTGAGAAATCGTGGATGAACAAAATATTGGATGTAACTTCTCATATTAAGTAAGTGAACTATTTATAAGGAAGTGTCCATTAAAAAGGACTAAACTACAGGATTTTCACACTTCATTAGCTTTTTCTCTTGTAGAAAATAGGATAAAAGGTGCATTTATCTGAGAAACCCATGTCAGCTTAATATATCACTTATTTAATTTTACATTTAAGGTGTCGACAAGCCGTAAGTGTACTGTCAAAATAAGATTCAAAACTGAAATGAACATGGACCTTGCAACTTGAACAAGGAGCAAGGTAACATGAAACAAGGGTGGCATTGGCAAAAGTGAACCAAGTTTTAAAAGCGTAGGATAGCCTCAGTCTCATACCAACCTTTTAGTCGAGGTATGATTTTTTTTTTAAATTTAGATAAGTTTAGCTAGGAACCTTTCCAAAAATAGAATTCTAAAAATATATTATTCATAACAATTGACGTATTTCAACAACATAAAACATGGTTTTAATTTTTGTGTGAGGATTTTTAATAAGGATAATCTTTCTTTTCTAATCAATTTTAAAAATCCAATCAAAAAAGGTAACCAAACCGCAGAAAAAAGTTTTTCAAATAAATATAAATAAAAAAAGGTAGGTTAGTATAATAACTAGGCCACACAGCTGGCAGGCTAATTGAAACTCATCCACCTTGCAGATTTGAAAATCGAACACAACAATAAATCGGAATAGAGAAGTGCACTTTTACCGACGCGACGCATCGGTGAAAATAAAATGGCGGCAGTTTCACAATAATTGACGTCAGTTTAATCAGAAAATGTAAAAATATATTGTGTCTGTTTAATTCGTGTCATTGGGCGAATGCAAATTTTTAAGCACTATCCGTTTTTTATTGCAACGATTTGATCTAGTTTTTACAATATGACGCTGCAAAAAAAAAACAAAAACAAAATGCTCATTTGCTTGTGATGACAAAAAATATAAATAAACTAATTTCAAAACAAACAAATAATGTAGGTTATATATTTTAAATTTATTTTTATTCCATACTTATGTAGACGTCAATCTATAATCTAAGATGCTAAGAGATATATTAACATTAAAAATTCATATTAAATGCATACCTATCCATAAACAGACACGTGTAAGTTCGCACTTAAAAATACTGCATGTGTACTTACAAATAAAAATCCAAACCTCAAATGAACATAAGCCCTGCAACTCTTGCCGACCTTCCCTGAAGCAGGAGTGACATTGACAAAGTGAACCATTTTTTAACAGTATGGGTTCTTTGACTGATAGCTCCTTGACTGATAGGTTGGTATGAGGCTGACCCCCCGTGCTGCAAAAATCGGTTCACTTTTGCCAATGCCACCCTGGTTTCAGGGTAAAGTGGCGGGAGTTTCTAGGTTTATGTTCATGTGAGGTGTTGTTTATTTGTATGCACGCATGCAGAATGTGTAGGCGCGAACCTACATGTGCCTGTCTGTGGGCATGCATTTAATATAAGCCTTAAATGTTAACATATCTTTGCAGCTTAGATTATATATGGGTGATCAGACTCATAGTATGAGCGGTCAGCCTCATAAGCAACTAAATTAAATTAAAGTTTTCACAGTAACCAATTGTCCAAGCTTCACTTCCATACATCACAACGAAATTGATTGATATTCAATATTTTGGTAATCTCTAATTGCATTTATACATTTTTAAGGAACACTGACACTTCGCTAGAGATAATTTCTGTTTTTATAACCTTTTGACTCGAAAGGCCAGATAAAAGTGTATTTATTTTTGTTTTAGGTACATTGTACGCAAACTAAACATCAACAGTATTCTGTGAGAATCTTACGACATCGTCAATTTCTAAAAGTCACGAGTTTTTACCAATCTAAGTTGCAAACACGACAAAAATAAAAGTCTCACTAGAAATTGTGAATGCCAAAGAAAGTGCTTTTCTATGTGTGTGTCACACCTCAAGAGCTCCGTCTGATCACATTGTATACATTTCAAAACGTGTATTAAATAAGCATATATACATTCACTTTGCCAATGTCACCCCTGTTTTAGGAAAGGTCGGCAAGAGTTGCAGGGCTTATGTTAATTTGAGATTGGGTTTTATATTGTAGGTTCACATGCGGCATGTTTAAGCGCGAACATATACGTGTCTGCTTGTGGGAATACATTTAATATACATCTTAAATGTAATATACCTTTGCAACTTAGATTATAGTTAGAACGTTAGAAGGGAAGAAGGAAATGTATAAAAATGTGATGGATATGAAGGATAGGAAAAAATGGAGGTAAATCTTCAGAGGCTCTTTCCGCTCCTAGCGGAATGGCGACAGAGTTACAGTTACACGAAATTTTTTACATTAATATTTTTTATAAGATAATTCAGTATCACAAATATTTACTAAAAAATATCTACAATTTTCAATCACAAAGCCAGTCCACTTAATCTTATATATATGACAATTCATTTACACGATAAATTACCCACGACAATTCGTCGATAGAATAATTCATCTACATGGGTAAATGACTATTAATAATTAATACGAGTATATATGGAAGTTCATCTACAAGACAATTCGTCCACATGACAATTCATCTCCATGAAAATTCATCTACATAACAATTTATCTTATGACAATTCATCTACAAGACAATTCGTCCACATGACAATTCATTTACATGAAAATTCATCTACATAACAATTTATCTTCATGACAATTCACCTACAAGACAATTCGCCTACATGACAATTTATCTTCACGACAATTCGCCTACATGACATTTTATCTTCATAACAAATTATCTACAGGACAATTCGTCCACATGACAATTCATCTATATGACAATTCATCTACATGACAATTAATACACAACACAAATCATCACAAAGACAAAAAATCAACAGTTCCTAAAAAAGAAAGACTGAATATCCAAAACAGATTTAATCAACAGCACAGCTATCTCTTCCTCTTTCCCTTGTAGCAATCATCCATCTCATAAACACTTCTCTATTCCTGTCTCCAGGGCTAGGCGAGATGATAGTTACACAGCTTCTAGGCCGGACATTTCGTGCATGGAGGCGAAGAGGTGGCGAATTGGAAAGTCGGCCTTCCAAACGGAAAATGCTCCTATAAAGAAAGTCGGCACACAAGGAATAAAGGACACTTCAGACAGGACTAGTTGGTAAGTGGCATCACTATCTGCTAAACTTAGTGCAAGGTCGATATGAGGCTGACCACACATACTTCAAATTGGTTCACTTTGCCTATGTCACCCCTGTTTCAGGTTGATATGACGCTGACCACACATAATTCAAATTGGTTCACTTTGCCAATATCACCACTGTTTCAGGTTGATATGAGGCTGACCCCACATGCTTCAAATTGGTTCACTTTGCCAATGTTGATATGAGGCTGACCACACATAATTCAAATTTGTTCGCTTTGCCAATATTACCCCTGTTTTAGGTTGATATAAGGCTGACCACACATGCTTCGAATTGGTTCACTTTGCCAATGTCAGCACTAGTTCAGGTTGATATGAGGCTGACCACACATAATTCAAATTGGTTCATTTTGCTAATGTCAGCCCTGTTTTCAGGAAAGGGTGGATAAAGTTGCATTGTTTATACCTAATCATAAAATGTTATTGACAAGGCATTTCCTCCACAGCTGATCCATGGATCATCTTTACTTTGTACGAAAAATTCATTTTAGGCGGCAGTTGAGCTATGGATTTGCGGTGTGTGCATAAAAGTGTTTGATATTTGCGTCAGTTTATCATTATCTTAGCAGACATGTTTAAGCGTGAACATACACGAGTCTACTTATAGGCTGTGAGGGTTTTTCCAATAGTCCTGCTGATTGACACAATTAATAATTAACAGCCACTTTAATATGTTTACTTTTATTTCTTTCCAATGTATACACAATTAACCACAACACAATAATATTCTTTATTCTTAATTACACCTGCTTGTAGCTCTCACGCCAGGCAAGCTTCTTCCCTCTTTCTGCATTCCTTTGTTTTCCTTTTCATTCAAATTCAAATCTCATGTTCCATTTTACCTAACAAACAAATCCATCTCGTTACAATACACCTCCTTCCTCTCATAAAAAAAAACATTCCCAATTTTTTTTTTCTTTTAACAATGAGTAAATAATGTATCATAATGCTCAGCCGGCGCCACATATTTTGTTTTATTTTAAGGATAAATTTCAAAAATATGAAAATAAAAAAAAACCTGTTTCTGATACATTATTCAGTCATTAATACATTTTTTTAACAATACCAATTATTTTCATACTAAAATTAATATATTTTTTTTAACACAAATTTCATATTCAATATTATAAACAAATATTTGTTTTTTTTTAAATACTTAATTCAACAATTCAAAATAATCAAATAACAATACATAATAAACATTCACCAGTTTATTAATCAATTCATTAAAATAACTTTTTTTTTTTTTATACTTATCACATCTTTCCCAATATTTAAATTTATTTCAAATTTATTTTTCATTAATAAATTTATCAGTCCATCAATTTTTTTTTAAAAACTTTACCTTCATATGTAATACTTTGTTTAATTTATGTTTCATACCTTCATTCATGCAATATTTCATAATTCATTCTTTCACTGATCACTTTTATATCAACTTTCACCGTATCATTCATCACCTCAAATTTTCATACACATGAAAATATGTTTTTTTTTTTTTTTTTGTTCTAATTTGATTATGTCCTTGATGTGATATTTATTTATAACATTTGTGTCTATATCTTTTAATACATAGACTATCTTGCTAACTTTCTTTTCTATTCTGGCTTTGACAAATTTTGGAGCCAACTTTGTACAGAAGTATTTCCCTGCATTTGATTGTATGAAATTTTTACGCCATACAATATCCCCTTGATCATAGACACGATTTGATCTACCTTTATTATAATAATTTGCATTTTTATTATATGCATCCCATAAATTTTCCAAATCAATCTACCAAAAAAAAAAAAAAAAAAAAAAAAAAAAAAAAAAAAAAAAAAAAAAAAAAAAAAAAAAAAAAAAAAAAAAAAAAAAACTCAAGTGAATTGTAACAAAGTTAAAAAAGTATTTTAATTAATTAAAATGTGCTTTCACAAAGTTACTGCCCAAAATCTAAACTTGTAATTTCTTGTTGTTAATTGTATAAGTCGATGTCTTCACTAGCTTTTAAACGTGTTGATGCTTTCACAACCATAAATCTGTCCAATTTTAATTATTTCATATATTGTATTGTTTTCAATGTCATTTGTTGAAATCGACTGTCATTTGTTTTTGTTTGTGAAAAATTTTCTTCATAGGAATTTCATTTACAGATTTTTTCTTTTACGTTGGGCGCCAAAATGTGAGGGTTTTTCCAATAGTCCTGCTGATTGACACAATTAATAATTAACAGCCACTTTAATATGTTTACTTTTATTTCTTTCCAATGTATACACAATTAACCACAACACAATAATATTCTTTATTCTTAATTACACAGGCTTGTAGCTCTCACGCCAGGCAAGCTTCTTCCCTCTTTCTGCATTCCTTTGTTTTCCTTTTCATTCAAATTCAAATCTCATGTTCCATTTTACCTAACAAACAAATCCATCTCGTTACAAGGCATGCATTAAATCTTAAATTTTATTATAGTCAATATAAACCGGACCGTACTCTGAACCGCTATTCTCCTAAATTCCTTACGACCTAGGGCGACGCGCTGTCGATTCGTGTCCAAAAATAAGATGTACCTACTTTGATTTTTATCTATGGAGTTCTTTCGCAAGCGCTAGCGCTCCCGACTTGTTTTGGCAGAATAGCGCATCTGGTGGTTAACGCTACGGACTCGCAATCGGAAGGTCGTGGGTTCGAATCCTGGCATAGCATAAATGAAATATCTTTGAATAAAAGCACAAGGAGTTTCAAAGAGCAATTTCGTGTTTTCTGTAAAAGCTTTTACAAGCACATAAACTCTACAGCAACTGTCTCCGTCTGTACGTACTGTATAACGAATTTGTGTAACATACGACCAAAGAGAGGAGAAAAATGCGACGTAAGAAGGCTTTGTATTTATTGTATACAAGAAAAATAGCGGCCATCTTTCTTCTTTATTAACATTGGATTCGTATTCGAACCGTTGCTATGAATATATGTATGTACGTCGTTTTATAGGAAATCCTCACAAATGCCTGTGAAACCTGAACCCTGCCCAAGACTGTCTCAACATCTCTTTGAAAGGAAAATTCTGATTTACCGCCCAATCTATAATAATCTATTATCTAAGTTGCAAAGAGATAAAGATATATAAAAAATTTAATTCATATTAAATGCATGCCCGTCAGCAGACACGTATAAGTCCGCGCTTACAGATGCCGCAGGTGGACTTACAACATAAAAACCCAATGTCAAATGAAAACATCGACCCTGCAACTTTTGCCGACCTTCCCTGAAACATGGGTGGCATTGACAACGTGAACCATTTTTTACATCATGGGCTGTCTACCTCGTACCGACCTAGAAGTCAAGGAATACAAATAATAACAATTATTATTAGAAATTATCTGAAACTTTTATTTCGGTTTGGGTAACGGATACGGATATATTTTTATTTCAAATTATTCAATCTATTTATTGCCTTATAGGTTGATATGTGGCTGACTCCCCATGCTTTAAAAAATGGTTCACTTTTGCCTATGCCACCCCGGTTTCTCGGAAATGCGGCAGGAGTTGCAAAGTTTATGTTCACGTGAGGTTTGGCTTATTTTTTACGTATACATGCAGCACGTGTAAACGCGATTTTACATTTATCTGCTTGTAAGCATGCATGAAATACGACCCTCAAATGTCAATACATCTTTGCAACTTAGATTACAGTATGTATATTATATGGCTGCATAGCTGAGTTATCTATGGAATCTGAATGGAGCTAATGCGAAGGGAAAGGCGGCAGATATGACAAATAATTTAGTTGAAATATGCGGGTTCCACAGTGGGGTCACTGACCACAGACCAGGGACAACTGATTACAAGCATATCCCAATCTGTTATTGCCACTTCGCTTCCAGTCGATAGCTCAGTTGGTAGAGCGCTTGCATTCCATGCCGAGAGCTCGGGTTCGAATCCCACAGAGGGAGTCGGAAATGATTTCCCGTTTCGGTGTTTCTTTCAAACACGAAATTTGAATACCAGCAGCAAATGTGTACCAATTCTCTCTAGAGCTGGGAAAACCCCACTTCAACTGAAGTGGTTGGCGGAAGGCCTGCCCTCTTACCTGTAAAAATAAATTTGTTCCATTCGCCAGATGCGATCCTTTCGGGGAGAACGCATCAAGGGGTTACACTATATGTGTAGCCTAGTCACGTAGTCACGTCAGCTCCATTCAGGCGCTTTTCACACTAGACGCATTTACTGTTCATTATCATAGGTACAGAATCACCTCATGTGACTCCTTCGGAGATAATGCGGGAAGAAGATTTACTAGATGTGCAGCTTAGCTGCGTTGCGAAAATTTTCGTA
This sequence comes from Agapetus fuscipes, assembly GCA_951799405.1. NCBI lineage: Eukaryota > Metazoa > Arthropoda > Insecta > Trichoptera > Glossosomatidae > Agapetus > Agapetus fuscipes. The sequence goes on along the minus strand of OX637357.1, from coordinate 11,132,008 downwards.
AAAACGTCATTAGTGTGGGTGCCTGGTGCCACTGAACGGCTATTATTATTGTTGACTTTTATGCTTGACTAATAGATTGGTATGCGGCTGATCCCCAAGTGATAAAAAAAATGGTTCACTTTGCCAGTGTAAGCCCTGATTTAGGGAAGGGCGGCAAGAGTTTTTTTTTTTTGCTTCTACCTTAATTATCAATACAACTTTGTAACTTAAATTATGGAAAAAGTAGTGGAGGCAATTCTGCGAAGGCTTTACACAAACACCAGCGAAATGGCAAGCAAGACCCAGTTATTGTAAGGCTGGAAGGATCTTCGGTGACCGGTCTTTGGTAAAGGTATATAATTTTTTCAACCCAGCGAAGAGCATATTTAAAAATATAAAATAATGTTACATTTTTTGTGCTCCGCCGTGATTCTAATCCACTAACTTCCATTTACGAGTCCCAAGCGTTGCCACTAGACTACGGACCTGAGATGAGATTATTTCTAAATTGGTAGGCATGAAATCGAACATTGATCCTAGAGTTCGTCAAGTCATATTCCTAATGGTGCGTTATCGCATTTAGAGAGCGATTAGGACGCAGTGCGTACACTAAATGGAATCCACTCGCACTCACTCGCGGGTTCATCGAAAGGTGGCAGGGTTCAAAGTAAAATATTGTGAAAGAAACGGGGGTCTGATTTCTGTGCATCGATATCGCGAGGAAAAGGGACGGATGCATTGCGTGTAAGCAAGTGCGAGAGAGACAGAGAGCAAAATGATAAACTGTAGCGCTTACGTGCGTACACGGTTTGCAGAAAATTATAACAATGGAACGACACAGACCCCCGACAGTTTGCGTCAGAAAAATATGTGTGCATTATAAAAAAATGTATTTTCACTCGCCTTAAAACTGCCGACAGAGGTGCCATCAAAATTTCAACACAGGACGCCAAACTTGACGTTAAACCTCAAACATATCGTTTACGTAAATATGTGTGGAAGCTAAAACGCTCACTAGATATGCTTTTTTGTGCCAGTGGCAAAATTTCAATAAAGACACATAGCTGTTGCCGTACTCGACTCAAATTTTAATTAGATTTTTTTCTCAGCGGCCAAACGTCACACTTATTTGGGGGACTAGGGTCCTTTATTTTTACAGGTGAGGGGGGCATGCCTTACGCTAACCCCCTCAATCGAAATGGGGATTTTTCCCAGCTCCTGAGGCTGGTTCTCATTTCTTGTGAAAGCAGAGTAAACCTGTCCAGTATTTTATGCGATCAATGATTGCCCAGTCACATACATTTAGGTCCGGTATTTTCAACGATAGCATAGCGACCTTGTCCTGAAAGAAAATGACACATTTATTATTTCGCCATTGCTGAGAGAACTGCACTGGCTGAGGGTCCGAGAGAGGGTAGAATTTTCTCACTGTACATAGGGCCTTGAACGGCACGGCACCCCCATGTCTCGCTGAGCTATGTTCCGTCGATAAGCTTCAAAACGACCACTACGCTCTGCCCTCACTGCTGTCAACAAGGTCATAGTGCTCAAAAGAACGAACACTTCAAATTTTACAGACAGGAGCTTTGAGGTGGCCGGGGCGGTTGCCTAAAACAATTTGCCCATCGGTGTTCGCGCGAACCAGCCTACCACCACCCTCAGAAAGGGACTGAAGACACTGCTTTTCTCCAGAAGCCATGGCGCCCTTGAGATGGTCCTGGACCATTACATGGCGCCACAGGAAAGAAATCATCCATTAATAAATAAATAAATAAACACACTTATGCCAATCGTGTTGGCAATTTTTTTAATCAGTTTAAAGTCACAGAAACTGACGTTGAAAATATCGGGCCTTAAAGTGAATTTCAAAAAAAGGCATGTGACCAAACGACACTAAGTCACACGCGTTTCATTTGATATGCAGCAACGTTATACGAGCGTATTTGTTATCGTTTTCGCACATGCACTTTTATTGGTTTTTTTCGCCGCACGCCATACAAGTGTTCAGCTCGGTCACGCCAATGCTACACCTCGCGCTACACCGTATATCTACTATTATTGTTGCTGTGTGTGTGTGTTTTTGTAGTGCGGCGGATGGCATTCCATTTGCGCATTGTTGTGCCCGCTCTTTACGGACAACTAATTCTACAACAGTCGCGAGTGACTCGGCGGCCATTTTGGATGTGTTTTTGTTCAAATTTCGAACTGCACGTCATTAATTGTCCTCTCATTGCTTGTTTGGCTTATCCACCATTCGATTCAAATATGACTTTTAAATGAGAATCACTTTCTACGCAAGTCCGAATTAAGACCATTGGGGGCCCTGATGCGGGAAACCGTTAGGGGGATCTCCAACGTTCCTTGACTAATAGATTGGGTATGAGGCTGACCCCATCATGATGTACAAGCTTGGTTCACTTTTGCCAATGTCACCTCTATTTCAGGGAAAGGCGGCAGGAGTTGATAGAAATTTTATGATCACTTAAGGATTGGTTTATTTTGTGTGTAGGTACACAGGCATAACTGTAAGCAGAGACCTCAGCAGGACCGTCGTGTTAGAGCCGGCTACCTCTGAAGCTGAGGATGGAGACCAGTAGAGAACGTTTCAAGGAGTTGAAGACGTTCATGTTTTCCAAGAAGCAAGTGAAGGATGAGAAACAAGGAGAGAAAAAAAATCCATATATTTATATTTAAGCGCTAACTTATATGCTTGTGAGTATGCAATTAAGAATATATCTCTGCAACTTAGATTATATCGATACATTAAAGTTAAAACTGAATAAGTAGCATTAAGGTTACATGGTTTTCTCAGATAAATGCATTTTTTTCCTATTTCCTACGACAGAAAACACTGCAAAAGTGTACAAATAATGTAGTTTCGAAGTTTGTTATGAGCACTTACTTATAATTAGTTTACTTACTATAGGAATTTACAGCCAAATAATGTTTTATCCACGATTTCTCAAATCAGTGAATCAGCACTTACTCAGGTACCTTTAAGGTCGCGATATAGTTCAGGAAAAACTTTTTCTAAAAATAAGCGATTCAAATCGTAAAACACTTTACCAAGCGTTTATAGCCGCGATTTAAGCCCGAAATAATCGCGACCGAGAATTGAATTTAGTGTTTGGGTTAACGAGAACAAAGGCATGCAACTTTTTTTTAAAATGTTTAGTAACGGTAGAGTTGCATTTGTGTGAGGTGGCACGGTTGGTTGGAGACGGTGAATACCTCAAGAAAGTAAGGCCGGTGCATCTTTTTGCTAAACCGAGAACTCTGTGCACCAAGTTTCTTACTTATTTTACGTTTAAAATTAACAATAGCGTTTTACCGAAAATGCAACGTAGAGCGTGTCACGACACATTGGTCCACAGACAACTCGTCCATGGACAAATCGGTCACACGACAGTTACTCCACACGACTTTTCGGTCACATACAATTTATTATACAATTAATTTAAACTTATGTTTACAGACAACGTTGAAGCCGACACTGAAGTTCTGGGAGTGAGGGGACCATGGAGGGAAGCTGCACAAGACAGAGAGTCCTGGAGGATTGTGGTGCGGGAGGCCCTGAGCCTTCAAGGCTTAGGAGCCGAAGAAAGTAAAGTAAGTAAGTATGTTTACTTAGACCGTCTTTTGTTGAATGGAGTAACAGCTCTCCATAGGAGGTGAACTAATCCAGCCATCCGATTTGGTGAGACTTCTACGAGTCTCACTGGATCGGAACCTTGCATTGGAAAGGCAAATAGATGCCACAATAACTTCCTCTTTCTTCTCACTATGCCAAATAAAGGCAACCAGAACATTTCTAACGTCAAGACCCTAGTGAGCGCATTTGTGATGTCCCAAGTTGACTATCTCTCCGCCTTATATATTGGTCAGCCGAGGAAGCAATTGAACTGCTTTCAGGCAGCAAGACTCATCTCTGGGATGTCTAAGTTTGCTCACATCACTCCGCTGCTAAAGAAACTGCATTGTCTTCAGTTTCCGGAGAGGTTGGTCTACCGCGTTTGTCTGATGGTTTACAAAGCCATCAATGCTGTGGCTCCATCTTATCTGACTGACATGATTTCGCCTGTAGAGATGGGTGTGAGGAGGCAGACACACTTTGGAGACCGAGCCTTCCGGATTGCGGGTCGGTTGGAGTGGAACAGACTGCCACCCGGGTCGAGAAAGTCTGAGTCTATAGTTGTATTTCGAAAAAGCACTGAAAACTTATCGTTTCAATAAGTCTTATCCGTGATCGGAGAGGGCCCTTGAGGTGTGACACACAAAAACGGCGCTCTCTTATTACATGTACTATACAATCAATTATCCTGTAATATATATAATCTATAATCTAAGTTGCAAGGATATATTCATTCAAAGCTCTCAGATGTATGCCCACAAACAAACACGTGTAGTTCGCGCTTACAAATGCTGATTATGTATTTACAAATAAAATCCAAACCTCAAATGAACAATTAATAATAATTACAAAGGTTGATTAAAGAGAAGGTTTTCTGTGATGTCTTTGAACCATACATTTTTTTATACATCAAAAACCAAACCTTAAAATGAACATAAGCCCTGCAACTTTTGCCAACTTCCCCTGAAACAGGGGTCTAATCTAATCTTAGTTGCAAAATATATGTAACATTAAAGATACACATTATATGCACTTTCAAAAACAGACATGCATGTGGTCCTACAATATAAAACCCGAATCTCACATGGGCATACACCCGCAACTCTTGCCGACCTTCCCTGAAAACAGGGGTGACATTGGCAAAGTGAACCACTTTTTTACAGAATGGGTGGTCAGCCTCATACCAACCTATAAGTCAAAAGGGTTCGCAGACGTAAAATACATTTTTAACGTAAACGCCATGATTGTGTCTGAACGCGTAGTTTTTCATACTCGAGGCACAGTATTGCCGTATAGTCTGTCTCACTTGAACCATGGCGACAGAGAAACCACGTAAAAACTTCGCGCTGAACCGTTAATTTCTGCTCTTTTATTCCATTTTCCTTTTTCTCATTCTAGAATCTTCCATACCCTGAAATCGCTGTTTAAAAAAAAACAAATAACCACCATAGGGGGTCAGCCTCATATCAACATTTTACTCAAGGAACACATTATCAATTAATAATTCATTATAATAATTACTCGATGATATCTGTTGAACTAGAGTCAAAGTTTTTGTCGAGAACACGGTGCAGGCGGAGTTCACACTTGCAATTGTTTCAATAACGCAAATTCGAGTGCCAACGCGTTATCCGCTCTACCATACCGGCGACATTTTTTTTTAAATAGATTTGTGAAGAGGAATGCAATTCACTAACCTATTTTGCCTGGCCAGTTGTCTTCATGCGAAGCAGAAACTTGTGGGCATGCAATTGCGTATGTTGAACTTGGGTAGAAGTTATGGTCAAATGGGCCAGGCCAGGGATAAAAGTCTCATAACCACAGTAATTCTTTCCTACCGAAAATCGGTAATATTTTTATGAAAACCTGTCAATCCAAGATGACCGCAAGTAAACAGCTGATTAGTCTTCATAAAAATATTACCGATATTCGTTAGGTAAGAATTATCGTGGTGATAAGGCTTCCAGCCCTGGCGTGATTCGAACCAGCGTTATTCTATTCCAAATATGGTACTCAAGAAACAGCTCGCACATTATTCTTAAGTTGGCTCCTTTCATTGCGTTCCTGGTAAAAAACAGCGACATCTACGAGGGCGGTTGGAATTCCCCAAATTAAGTCCGAATAAAGGAGCGTTGATTAAATTCAGTCTACTCCACATTCTGTCACAATGAGGCGGAGCGTTTAGCCGAGGTAATCGCGCTTTATTGCCTGCTGAATGGCAGAAGAGAAGTCCCTGTGTGCTAAAATACTATAAAAGTCGTACCTTTAGAAACCTTTAAGAAGATCGCACACTCTCAGAAAGCATAATAAGTATCCAGCTTTATTTTCTCTTAAATTAAAAAAAAAATGTAAGCCGTAGTAAAATTTATAATACAAAACTGAAAACAACAATATTTTGTACGATTTGTATTCCTTGACTTATAGGTTGGTATGAGGCTGACCACTTTCATTTTGCCATTGTCACCCCTGTTGCATGGAAGGTCGGCAAGAGTTGCAGTTTGAGATTGGGTTTTATATTGTAAGCCCGCATGCGGCATGTTTAAACGCGAACTTACACGTTTCTGCTGATGGGCATGCATTTTATATGAATCTCAAATGTAATACATCTTTGCAACTTAGATTAAAGATTATTATATTTTGTGGAATAAACACTTTTAAAATTCATATTTGATCTCTACTAATTTTTTTAGAATCAAAACCGGTCCGGTCGATAGCTCAGTTGGTAGAGTGCTCGCATTCTACCCCGTGAGCTCGGGTTCGAATCTCACCGAGGAGGGTGTCAGAAATGATTTCCTATTTCGGTGTTTATTTCAAAACCCCATAATAAAAATACCGGCAAGGTTTACTCAGCCTTTACAAGAAATGAGTACCAGCCCCCTCGGGAGCTGGGAAACCCCCACTTCAACTGAAGTGGTTGGCGTAAGGCCGGCCCCCTTACCTGTAAAAATAAATAGGTTCAACTCGCCACATGCGACCCCTTCGGGGATAACGCGGCAAGAAGTTACACTATATGTGTAGCTTAGTTGATTGATTATGATTAAAACAATTCTAATTGCACTGATTTATTTTCACTCGAATTAAAAAACATATTTTAATTAATATACACGAACGTTTTCGATCTCTCGATCATCTTCAGGTACCTCAAGCATATTTGAAAAATGAATTATTTTTTTATGCTCCGCGGGTACTACCTTCCGATCACGAGTTCGAAGCGTTAACCACTAGACTAAGAACCGACCAAATATTTATATTATCCAGTGAAAAAGTTACAGAGGTTCACCATCATTTGAGATTCACTAACAATGCATGTACACACGATCTAGAACGTGTAAATTTACCCGTAAAATGCAACAAGAGAAGCTGCGTATCTCACAAAGCATCAACCGCAAATGGACATAAACTCGGCCAGTGTATCATTTTTTACAGTATGAGTGGTCAGCCTCAAACTAACCTACTTGTAAAGGCACTTAAAGCGTTAGTATTCGATTACCAAAGCGCAAAAATAGATGCAGTAAAAGAAACATTATATTTTTATTGTGCTCTATAAAAAAAATATAATGAAGTTTTTAAAGTGCGACTCTGTCATGCTTCCGCTAGGGGTGGCCAGATCATTTCATTTTTTTTTAATTCGGTGAACATATCAGTCTTCAGACGTTCTTCAGAGTTCCTTGACTTATAGGTTGGTATGCGGCTGACCACCCATGCTGTAAAAATGGTTTACTTTGCCAATGGCACCCCTGTAATGGCACGGCAAGAGTTGCAGGGTGTATGTCAATTGAAATTTGTTTTTATGTTGTAGGTTCACATTAGGCATGTGCAAGCGCGAACTTGTACGTGTCTGGTTGTGGGAATGCATGTAATGTGAATCTTCAATGTAACATATCTTTGCAACTTAGATAAAATTAGATTAGATTAGACGTCTCTTGAAGTAAGCAATCTCTCGAACCACGCATTAAATATGTGGCAGTCATGCGTATGTGCCCTTGAAGCCGTCACTGTAAAAGCACGCTCACCAACCACTATTTCAAACACGCGCTAAGTTCAGCTCATGCAACAGCTATGTTAGGCGTGAGAACTAGAAAAAAATATTCCAACTCTGTCAGAACTAATTCTAAACTTTTATGTCGGAGTCGTTTATATTCCGGATAGGCTTTTATTTCGGATATTCGGTAGTTTCGGATACGGAGCTGCAAGACACTTTTTAACTTCATTCTTTCAATAACTTAATAGCGGCCTGTCCTAAACCTGACGTTTATTTAAAATACGTTTGTTTCTGAAATTTTATGGGCTTAGTAAAAGAGTGACATTATAAAGTCAATTTTCGGGTTTTATTTCATGAAAAATGCAAGAAACATATTGTTGCGAATGCGTAATTGTGTGTCTGTGTGAGTTGGTATGCGTCGTCTCTGTGAGGTCTCTAGATATGTCCTTAAATGATTGTACTTGTATTTGTTCGATATGGTGTGAGTGTTTACTCGAATATTCTAAGTTGAATGCTCTGGCAAGGTCTCGCATGTGCCAGTCCCCAACGTTTCGAGAATAACTTTTATTACACCTATAAAAAGAGACCGAGATACTCTGCATCCAGACTTGTATCTAAGCTGCTGAGCTGTACAGTTCAAAAGCAACTCTATGTACTTACCATATGTGAACCGAATCTTAAATTTTTTTTTGCAAAATATAAAACCGCAATTTTTATTGAATTGAATCAGGTAAAATCGTACCAATATTTTCGAAAAAAAAACGTAAAATTTTGGAAAGCGCCGCCTTAAGGCTGTGCAGCAGTCTTTGAACGTTGACACCGCAATTCTTTTGTGAATTATTACCAAACTAATTACATTAACATAAACTTTTTCCTCTTGGCTATATAAATTACGCAAGCCCAGAGATAATCTGCCAGAAAGAAAGAGAGAAACAGACGACCGCACTCTTCTACTCGGCAAGGAAATCTTTACGGCGATCTTTATTAGGGGTCCATGGTAGAACGACACAGTGACAAAACGACCCGTGAGATAAAGACACATGACATAATAACAAATTATGGAACGACATACGATAGAGCAACACGTGACAGAACGACACATGACAGAACAACTCTTGACATAGCGACACATGACAGAACGATACATGACACAACGACGTATGATAGAACAACACATCCACGCTTAATCATAAAGAGCAATAACTCAAAAAATAAGAATGTTGGGAAATCACGTTTGAAGTTCAGACAACCAGTACAACTTGTATGGGATGAAAAAGGCGACCAATGTTTCATCTCGGTCATATTCGTCCAAATTGAACGGCTGACGCATTCTACCTATTCTTCTCGCATTGTTCTAGCGTTTTATTACAAAATCTCGATTTTCCCAATTTTTGAGTAATTTCTCTTTATTATTAAGCGTGCGACATGACAGAATTAAACAGGAGAAAACAATACAATTACAGTACCTACATCACAAGACAAAACATAACATGACAAAACATCACTTACCTAAAACAGACACTACTTTTGCTACAATATGATATACATGGCAGATCTCCTTGATGACAATGAGGAGGTATGTGATGTTTTGTCATATGGTGTTTCGTCTTGTGATGTTTTGTCATTGTGATTTACCTTCCTGTGATGTTTTGTCATAGTGATGTTTTCATGTGATGTAGGTACAGTTATTGTGATGTTCTGTCATGTGTTGTTCTGTCATATGTTGCTCTGTCATGTGTCGTTATGTTAGGTACTGTTATTGTGATGTTCTGTCATGTGTTGTTCTGCCGTGTATTTTTCTGTCATATGTTGCTCTGTCATGTGTCGTTATGTCATTTGCCGTTTTGTCACCATGCCGTTCTATCTGTCACCCTTTATTAGGGAGTTTAAGGCCAAAATAAGATTATATGACTCTCTTATGAAAATACAATGTCAGCACTTTTATGCTCTGTCTACTGAAGCAGGCGTGTCAAACTCGGATGATATCGCGGGCCACGTGATATCTGATGCAGTAAATTGGGGGCCGCAAAGTTTCCAAAATTTCATTCAAATCGACGACTTGATTGAAAGATGGCCTTTCAATAAAATTGTCTTAAGAATCACATTCTACACAATCTGAGATAAGAAAAAAACCTAAAACACGATAACGAGAAAGTTGTTTTAAATATTTTAAAAATAAATTTCCACTTTTCATAAGACGACGATTGGTCCAGTACACATTCAAACATTGCTCATGTGAAATAACCTCTGATGGACATAAGACAAACAGGCACTAAGGGGGCGGACGGGTGGGGTAGAACCATCATATAATTATGGATAGAAAGCACTGAATCCCAAAAATGACCAACAGCGTTAATGTGCATTTTTCTTTTCTTTGAAATAAATTTATGAAAAGGAACGCAATTCGCCAACCTATTTTTGTCTTGCCACACACGCACAGGTATTAAATTTTCAATTTTATTTGTTATTAAACTATTAATAAATAATTACCCAATGACATCTGTTGTACCACACTCAAAGTTATCGTCGATTGGACACGACGGGACTCGAACTTGCGCTAGTTTCAAAAACGCAAATAATATATTTTGTTCTAAACTGAGAACCGCAAAGAGCCGAGATATAAAACAAAATACAAGAAAAAAAATCGTCAACAGGAAGGAGGGGGTTAAAAACGCACTCAATCTCAAAGTTGGTTTGCTTTCAACTTCAAATAATGCAACAACCTATAAAATGATATAAAAGTTCTTCAAGACGAGATGGATGTTTGAAAATAAGATTGGCTGAACGTGAACACAAAAGAAAGTTATTTTTAAAATTTGATAGCGGGCATGTTTTTTTATTCATCTCACCGCGACTTGTGCCACTTACCTGTTTTTATAACTGGCGACATGTTCAAATGCCCATCCGACCACCAACCTAAACGCTTCCTGCTTTTTACTACCTACTTACATGTCTAACATGTTTCTCTGCGCATCGCAAGCCTTTTCTAAAGCGTTTTTTACCTGCTAGGTATATTTTTTTACGAATCACGAATTCACAAATTATCGCGGCCAGCAAAGGGTTATTGGTTTGAATTTGAACGTTTTTATGAAAGACTGGCAAAGAGGAAATGTGATAGGAAAAGGGGAAAAGGAAGACCGAGAACAGTGTGGGTTGATCAGATTGATGATATTGTGAAAGAATGATATGCATAGAACAACCCTTCAAAAATCACCCATTGACCAACTCGCAGCTCGTAATTGCAACTCGCATGGGTTAAAAAAAAACTCCCGAGGGAGATTTGGCAGTCGGCAATTTTCAAAAGTTCTCAGTTTTATTCACTTTTTATTCACTGGGAATATTATCAATGGTATTATTAACTGGCAAAATGATACTTTCAAATAAAGAAAAACACACTCGCAACCAAACAAAAGTCACTCGCAATTTGCGAGCTAGCGAGTAGAATTTTGGAGGGTTGGCATAGAATGCATGTAAAAAGCTGCACGTATAGTGCAACTTCGTACCGCGTTATTTGCGTAAGGCGTGTAGAACCTATTAAGAGGGGGTTTCACAGCTCCCATGAGAGCTGGTTATCATATTTTCTTGTAAAGGCTATCTCTTTGAACGGAAATCATTTTTGTCACTAAATCTAAAATCTAAATCTAAGCTGCAAAGATATGTATCATTTGAGATTCATATTAAATGCATTCCCACAAGCAGACATGCATAATTTCGCGCTTACACATGCTGCATGTGGACCTACAATATAAAAACCCCAATCTCTAATGAACATAAGCCCTGCAACTCTTGCCGACCTTCCCTGAAGCAGGGGTGACATTGGCAAAGTGAACCATTTTTCACTCTTGGTAGAAATCGAACCCTAGCCATTTGGCATGGAACGCAAGAATTCTACCAACTGAGCTATCAACTGGACCGTATAGAAATGTACTGTTACGATTTTCTTGGGTTCAATTTCATAAAACTTTGATTACTTTGCTCAATTTATTATAGGATTGACTTCACATTTGGTTCAAAATTTAAACTCTCGTACGCCGGTACTTATTCTCCTTCAATGCACTATATTTATAGGTGACTAAAAAATACTCTGGTATACACCGACCATGCCAGAATCGTCTCGATCAGACCCTTCAAGCAAACACTAGTACCACCATCCAAATACCTATGTCTAGAGGCACACATATACAAGTGAGTTTAAGCACACAGACACACAATCATAAATAAACGTACACAGACATAAAATCATACATTAAGTAATTAAATAATCAACGTTTTAATTCACTTTTATAAAAAAAAAAAAAAATTGTCAAGTACTTTCGCCTAAAGCATCATCAGGACAATGACAATTCCAAAATTGTCATTGTCCTGATGATGATTTAGGCGAAAGTACTTGACAAAAATAAATAAAAATATAAAAGTGAATTAAAACTTTGATTATTTAATTAATACGAGTATACAATGGACTTTCACTGTGTAAACCACCAAACCCTTACAAATATAAAATTATACATTCGTAACAGTATGAAAAAAGTTATAGCTCCTAAGCGGAACGGTAGAAAAGTAACAGTTACAATCTAACAGATTACATTTGAGGTCTCCCATGACTTGGAAATCACCTCCAGAATGTCAATTCTCCCTAACCTTGGGAGTTGACAAGACAAACAAAATCATATAAAATAATTCTAGTCACAACTCAATTATAAATGATGTAGAATGTAGATGGAGCTTAGCTTGGACCTCTACTGCCAAGCAAAGCACTCATGGCCCTTCGTGGGCCTCCGTGACAAGAATATAACGCACAGGTGAACATAATATTCTAACGATGAACTATAAAAAACATCCTTGTCAGAAACAATTTTAAAATGTCGTTGGCAGGACTATAATATATTTTCATGAGGGTGTGAATGAAATCTAGGAGTGTCAAGAGTTTTGTAAAATCTCTACTTAGACAATAAGTAGATTGTATTCCATTTCCGGTCGATAGCTCAGTTGGTAGAACGCTTGCGTTACATGCCAGAAAACTTGAGTTTTGAAAGAGACCACCAGAAGGGTGTCAGAAATGATTTCCAGTTTTGGTGTTTATTTCAAACCCAAAATAAAATACCGGCAAGGTTTACTCAGCCTTCAACGACGTTACCATGTTGAAAGCACCGGTTCCCATAGATCACCGAAGTTAAGCAACATTGGGCGCGGACAGTATTTGGATGGGTAACCGCTCAGGTACACCGCGTGTCGTTGGCATCTTGGACCGGTCCGTAGTCCGTAGTGGCAACACTTCGTACTCGTAAATGGAAGGTTGTGGATTCGGATCCCGGCGGAGCACAAAATATACCATTTATATTTCGAATGTGCTCTTCGCTGGGTTGAAAAATTCATAAACCTTTACCAAAGACCGGTCACTGAAAGGTCCATCCAACCTTACAACAACTGGGTCTTGCTTGAGAATTGGCGCTTTCTACAGCGACGACCAAGCTCGCAGAGGGCTCTTGAGGTGTGATACACACAAAAACAGCGCTCACCAAATAAATCATCCTACTATTATTATTATTATTATTTATTTCACAATTGAGAGAAAGAGCGCCCTTGGGATCTGAGAAGCCCAAGTTTATGTGAATTGGTTGGCGTTAGGCTAGCCTTCTTGCCTATGAAATTAGAAAGGTTCCACATACGACCTTTTCAAGGACAACGCGATAAGAAGTTGCAATGAATGTACAGCTTAGTTACTATTGTTTTTTTTTTGGTTACCTGTTAAGGAGGTAATATGGGTAAATTTGTGAAGATTTAGGAGTCAATAACACCTAAGAAGGTGCCACAAAGGTGCTAATTCATTTAACTTGTTTCTGAGTGTGAGGACGTACGGTAAGTTCTTTTTTGTTCATTCTATTTTTCCTAGAACATCTAGGAAACCTGATTTTGCTGTTGATTTCTAGTCAAGTAGCTTCATTAGCATCAGCACGTAGGTGCCTATATCATACTCGCCCCTCTGTTCGAGCCGTCTTACATAATAGGCTGAGAGTTTAAGGTCAGATCGCCGGCATATCTGACCAATTGGGACGTGTCACAACTAATCGGTCAAAGATAACTCATCCACAGACAGCTCGTCCATGGAATACCGTTTACACGTCTTTTTGGTCACAGACAACTCGTCCATGGAATACTGTTTCGACGTCTTTTTGGTCACAGACAACTCGTCCACAGATATATTAGTCACTGACAATCCGGTCATAAGACAGTTCGTCTATACGACATTTCGGTCATATACAATATTGGTTCACAGTCACACATTACAACTAATCGGTTAAAGATAACTCGTCAAGATAGCTTAGCCATGGACAAATCGGTCACACGGCAGTTAATCCGAATGTCTTTTTGGACCTATATTGTATGTGCCCGTAATGTCATTAACCGAAAAGTCGTGTGGATGCACTGTCGTGTCACCGAATCCTCTGTGACGAATGTATCTGTTGATGACTGATGAAAAATGTCGCTGACCGAAAAATACATGTGGACAAACTGTCATGTGACCGAATTGTTTGTGACCAATGTGTCTGTGGCCGAGCGTATGTGACCGATTTGTCCGTGACTGATGTGTCTGTAGACGAGTTATTCGTGGCCGAGTGTATGTGACCGATTTGTATGTGACCAATGTGTCTGTAGATAAGTTATGAGTGGCCGAGTGCATGTGACCAAAAAATCGTCCGATTTGTCTTGTCATGAGCGAGCTTTCTGTGACCGATACGTCGTGGAGCCCAATTAGGATGCGGCCATTTAACGTATTAGTGTATAAATAATAATATTAGGTATGATTTAATAACATACCAGTGCGTCGGCTTGTATGCGAGCACTCACAGTCAGCCCGCATGTAAGCATTCCACTTGACAGCTCACTCCGCGTTTATACTCGTACGTACACGGTGATAATACAACTTCAAGGAAATACGTTAGGACCTTTGATGGAATTCCTAGGAATGATATGTATTGCGATTCCTAAAATCCGTGAAGTCTTTATCGTATCAACTTGCAATACAAGTAATTATAGAATTTCAAGTAGGTTTATAGAATTCCTAAGCTCTGTAGGAACGTAATTGCAGTATGGAAAATTCCTAGGAATTATAAACAGTTCCTAAACGCAAACATTCTTGGACCGGTCCGTAGTCCGTGGTGGCAACACTTCGGACTCGTAAATGGAAGGTTGTGTATTCTAATGCTGGCGGAGCACAAAAATATACCATTTATATTTCGAATGTGCTCTTCGCTGGGTTGAAAAATTCATAAACCTTTACCAATGACCGGTCACCAAAGGTCCATCCAGCCTTACAGCAACTGGGTCTTGCTTGAGTATTGGCGCTTTGTAGCGACGACCAAGCTCGTACACCTCTGCGGCACTACAACAAGTGTCATAGACCCCTAGAGTCTTTAGAATCTAGGGATTCTCCCGCACAGGATTTCTTAAAAAAAAAAAAAAACATGTTTAATCCCTAGTAAATCTGAATATGTCTTGATACCGTATGTAAGAAATGCATTTTAGAGTTTTAAATAACAATATCTTCTACGAAATGGACATTGTATAATTTCCATGGACAAAAAATTGGAACATTACAAGTTCCAAGGGTTGTTAAAGAAAATGTTAACTAATACTTTTTCATTAGTTGCTAAGGGAAATGAACTTGTCAAAAATTCCATAGACAACAAAGCTGTGACATCACACGGCGAAAAGACAACTGCCTTTCCTCATCATGTGAGAGAGCTAGAGGGCCATAGAAAGTTCCGGAATGCACTGAAGACAAGCAAATTTCTGGCATCACATGTACAAGCGCTCTTGGAGTGACTACATTGCACGAAACGGCGCTATGAAGAAATCACCAACTCATCATCATCATAAAGTTGTGACGTTTGCACGCGGAGAAAAAATCTAATTTGAAATTTACAAGTATGCGAACACCCTTCCGTTGTGTAGGTTAATTGTTATGCCAGGTTGATGGCCTCTTATGCCACCCACACTCTGTGCGTGAGTGGGTTCCATGGTAGAACGACACAGTGGCAAAATGACACATGACATAACGACATATGACAAAATAACACATGAAAGAACATCACAATGACAGTAGGTACATCACAGGAAAGTACATCATACGGCAAATATGTTATATGCCGTTCTGTCATGTGTCGTTATGTCATGTGTATTTATGTTATGTGTCGTTATGGCATGTGCTGTTCTACCACGTGCCGTTCTGTCATGTGTCGTTATGCCACCGTGTCGTTCTGTCATGTCACGTTTCGTTATGTCATGTGTCGTTCTGTCATGTGTCTTTCTGTTATGTGTCGTTATGGCATGTGTTGTTCTACCACGTACCGTTGTCATGTGTTGTTCTGTCATGTGTCGTCATGTCATGTGTCGTTCTGTTATATGTCGTTCTGTCATGTGCCGTTATGTCATGTGCCGTTCTATCATGTGTCGTTATGTCATGTGTATTTCTGTTATGTGTCGTTATGGCATGTGCTGTTCTACCACGTGCCGTTCTGTCATGTGTCGTTATGCCACCGTGTCGTTCTGTCATGTCACGTGTCGTTATGTCATGTGTCGTTCTGTCATGTCTTTCTGTTATGTGTCGTTATGGCATGTGTTGTTCTACCACGTACCGTTCTGTCATGTGTCGTCATGTCACGTGTCATGTGTCGTTATGTCATGTGTCGTTATGTCACGTGCCGTTTTGTCGCTGTGCCGCTCTAACCTATCACCGCTTGAGTGAGCGAAGTGCACGTCGCACACAGATATGTATGCTCGCGGTTGTCCCGGGCGCCCTTAAATGTCAATCGCACACACACAAGGAAATGCCTGCGAACTAAATAATTTATGATTAATTATACTCGTACTAAACAAACAAAGACAATGTGCACATAGAGAATATGTAAAGAGTGACTCAACGTGCGTCGGTAGACCTTACTGTATCTATAATATATTATTAGGTCTTTACATATGAAATTGGCGTTTTGTATGGGAGGAACAAAAAGTATTTTTTTTTTAATCTAATATATTTATTTAATCAAAGTTTAAGACATCCCCCATACTCTCCGGACCTTGCTCCAACAGATTATCATTTTTTTCGAAATTTAAATAACTTCTTGCAAGGGAAAAAAATCAACTCCGATAGGGGGCAGTCCAAACCGCCTTCAAATATTGTATTGATTGCCATCCCAATGGTTATTTTCGTAAAGGGATCAATTAACTACCTATGCGATGGCAAAAGTGCATAGATAGCTATGGTACATAATGTACTTTGATTAAAAAAATGTATTAGATTGATAAATAAATGACTTTTTGTTCCTCCCATACAAAACGCCAATTTCATATGTAAAGACCTAATATAAGTTGCAAAGATATTTTGATTTTCGCTGATTCAATTCAATCATTTATTTTTACATAGTTCATTTCAGATACGGTTCCAATTCAGAGTCACAATATACCTTCACCACACAATGGTCGATTGGCTTCTCTTGCCACAGAGAGCTTTGGTCCTTATTTATAGTAAGGCCAAGGATAATTCTCGTATCATTGAGAATTTGAACATGCGAGACTTTACTAGAACATCAAACACTTGAGCAACCTCGACTAATACAAATATCAAATTATATAAGTACCTGAACATCTAGAGACTTCACAGACCAGCGAAACACAAATGACATATTCGTAACGATATGTTAAAATTTACGATTCATTTTAAATGCATGTACCCACAAGCACAGACGCGTGTTAGTTTGCGATAACAAATGCTAAATGTGTACTTACAAATTAAAATTCAAATCTCGAAGGAACTAAACATTTTGCCAAACTTCCTTGAAGCAGAGGTGACATTGGCAAAGTGAACCATGTTAAAACTGCAATTATTGTCAAATGTTTCATGCTTCATATACATACTAAACAAAAAACCATAATATTTCTTACCTCTTCAATATTTTACAAGCCGTGTGTCATTCTGACACATACATACAGTACGAGGAGGGTTTTGAGCTTTCCCTGTTTTTTCAAAAGGTAGGTAAAATCTAACGAGTCAATTTTTTTTTAAACAGAAAAATAAAGTTTAATTTCGCTTTTACAAAAATGTTCATAATTGCATTACCTGATGATTTCGGCGCAGTAAAAGTTATGAGTCATGATTTTCCCGGTAATATAATAACATAAATATATAAATTCATCGTTATTCACAACGCACTTGATCCATAGATATAATCCATGGATCATTGTTTTTTTGTATTGAAAATTCACGTTACGTGGCGGTTGAGCCGTAGATTTGCTGTGTGTGAATAACACCGGTAGTGTCTACTATGGAACAATGAAAGTGTGTCTAAATTAATACTTATTATTTTTAAGTAGGCAGTAAAGTGAAATTCTGATTGCACGCTTCACTGGCCTACATACTTTATAACTAATACTTAAATGTGGAGCTCGCATTCAGCCCTGTTTGGATGTAAACACGCTCCTCCTGCTGTTTCTGCTCATGCTACACGCGCTGCCCAATGATCTGGGTTTTGTCGGTTTTTTTGGTGGACTTCAAAGTGCCGATGCGATAGCGATTATTCTTTGCTGTCTTGTTGCCGTCTTTTTTTTTTTTTTAATGCAAAAATATTTATTAGGATGATTCATTTGGAGAGCGCTGTTTTTGTGTGAATCGCAACTGTCTATAGTTGACAGGTCCGTAGTCTGGTGGTTAAAACTTCGGCCTCGTAAATGGAAGGTTGTGGATTCGAACCCCAGCGGAGTATAAAAAATATACCATTTATATTTTCAATATGCTCTTCACTGGGTGAAAAACTCATAATATACCTTTACTAAAGACCGGTCACCTAAGTTTCAATCCAGCCTTACAGCAACTGGGTCTTGTTTGAGCATTGCCGCTTTCTTTAGCGACGACCAAGCTCGCAGAGTGCTCTTGAGGTGTGATTCACACAAAAACAGCGCTCACCAAATAAATCATCCTAATATTATAAAGATCCGCCACACGATTGATCAATCAAGTGAGAGACACATGACGAACATCACATGATAAAACATCACTATGACAAAACATCACCGGAAAGTACATCACAATGACCAAACATCACTATTACAACACATCACAGGAAAGTACATCACAATGACAAAACATCACAAGACAAAACCGTTTGATGTGTCGTTTATGGTATGTTCTGTTAGGTGTGTGATGTTTTAGGTATATATATTTATACATCCGGCTTATTTATTTTAGATTACATATGATAAGAGAGCGCCGTTTTTGTGTGTGTCACACCTCAAGGGCCCTCTCCGATCACGGATAAGACTTTAAAGGTGTGTTTTGAGTGCTCCGCGAAATACACTCACAGATTTGGAGTTCTTCACATGTGATGTTTTGTCAAAAAGAGCAGGCACCTCGTTGGTTGGAGCGCTACAGCGCAGTCAAGAGAGAACTGATGGAAGAGTGGCTGCTTCCGCACGGGTCACAACCCTCAGCAATGAGGAGCGAGATGAAGAAGAGATTGTCACTGACCTGTTAGTCCCCTGGTGTCGGGCGCCGCGGGCCCCAGCGCTGCCACGAGGAGCAGGCCCGCCAGCCACGCGAGCACCATCCTTACAGCAACCCGGCCACCGCTACAGGCACACGCACATCAAGGTCACCGCTCCAAGGTCACACCACTTCAAGGTCGCACAGACTCCAGTCAACACTTCCGTACGATACACTTCCTAAACAGACTTTAATAAATAGGGGTTCAAGATTTGTACGATGGTCCGCGTGACATTCCTCGACTTATAGGCTGGTATGAGGCTGGCCACCCATCTAATCTAATGTAAGTTGCAAAGAAGCATTCTCACAAAAAGACACGCGTAAGTTCTCGCTTGTACATGCCGCATGTGAGCCTACCACATAAAAACCAAAATCTCTAATGAAATACACGCTGAAACTCGCCGAATTTCCCTGAAACTGTTGCAAGTTTTACGTTCATGTGAGATTTGGTTTATTTCGTACGTACACATGCAGCATGTATAAGTGCAAACTTATATGTGCCTACTTGAGAGCATGCATTGAATAACAAGCCTTAAGGGTGTATGATTTCATTTTAATATGAATTTATTTGCCCGTCACGACCACCTATTATCCAGTAGCCGCGAAAATGCATCAAATCCCGCGTTTAGCTTTGAGAGTTCGTCGGTAGGAGATCGTATTGTATCTGAACCATTTTGTGTTTTTTTTAGCAATAAAATAACATGAAAGCGAAAGCGAAGCGAAGTTATACATTAATTACAAACAAGCATTTATTTTATTTTATTTACATACAAATACAAAAAAAGGCATTCATTTTATTTGTAAACAAATTTACAACAATTCACTTTCGTTCGTGTTAACAGATATATCCAAGTATATAAGTAAATAATTATTCACCCTGTACCGATTACTCAAAAATGCATAGAAACTGGCATACGGTCTCTAGAGAGCGTTTTACATTTCACAGAATTGGAATAAAACGCTACAGTTCAGTTTACACTATAGTCACACAGAAGCACACACGTGTGTGCCCTGTATTTTTTACATTGCATATTTTATCAAAGTGTAGACTCCAGTGGTTGCAGACCTATACAAGTGTATTAAAATAAAATATGAAAAAAAAATATATATATTTCATTTTCATTGTTTATCTTGACTTATAGGTTGGTATGAGGCTCACCACCCAAACTTTAAAAAATGGTTTACTTTACCAATGTCACCCCTGTTTCAGGGAAGATCAGTAAAAGTTGCAGGGCTTTTGTTTATTTGTGGATTTGATTTTAATATGTAAATGCGCATGCACGATTTGTAAATGCGAACTTACAAGTGTATTTTTGTGAGCATGCACTTAATATGAACCTTAAATGTTAACATAGTTTTGCCACTTAGATGATAGATTATACATTGTGATTATGTCCCAATGACTCAGTTGATAGAGTGCTTGCATTCCATGCCGAGAGCTGAGGTTCGTATCCCACGGAGGATGTCAGAAATGATTTCCCGTGTCGGTGTTTATTTCAACTCAATAATAAAATACCGGCAAGGTTTCTCAACCTTAACAATAAATGAGAACCAGCCCCCTCGGGAGCTGGGACACCCCCGCTTCAACTGAAATGGTTGGCGTAAGGCCGGCTTCCTTACCTATAAAAATACAACTTTCATTTTTCTTTTCATCTTCGTCTCCTAAATGTTATTAATTTTTAAAGTTAAAAAAAGGTTTCATATTACTGCGTAGCCAGGGAATGTTTGTTGAGGCCGTGACTGCGTATGTGTTCAGTAAATATGCCAATGTGTGTGTGCTCATGGACTTCACCCTGTGCGAAGGAAGACAACGCATCCAAGTGCTATATATGCCTGTATACATAGTATACTTTTTTATACCATTGGATGTGTACATTGAAATAGCAACATGAAGTTTTTTTTCTAATAATTCAACTAAGTGATGGAATATATTCTAAGCATAAAAGCAGCACAAAAGATATACCATTTATATTTTCAAATTTGCTCTTCGCTGGGTTGAAAAATTCATAAAACCTTTACCAATGACCGGTCACGAAATGTCCATCCGGCCTTACAGCAACTGGGTCTTGCTTGAGAATTGGCGCTTTATAGCGACGACGATCAAGCTCGTAAAAAGGTCGATAGCTCAATTTGTAGAATGCTTGCATTCCATGCCGAGAGCAAGGGTTCGATCTCAAAGTTTGACTCAGCCTTCACAAGAAATGAGAACCAGCCCTTCACGGGAGCTGGGAAACCCCCACTTCAACTAAAAGTGGTTGGTGTGAGGACGGCCCACTTACCTGTAAAAAAAAATAGGTCCCGAAGCGCCACATGCGACTCCTTCGGGGATAACGCAGGCAAGAAGTTACACTACATGTGTAGCTTAGTTGCGTTTTTATATAATTACCCACTGATATAATATAAGGGTGTCAGAAATGATTTCCGGTTCGGTGTTTATTTCTAACCCAAAATAAAATACCAGGAAGGTGTACTCAGCCTTCACAAGAAATAAGTACCAGTCCCCACGGGAGCTGGTATGCCTTCGCATCAACGAAGTGGTTGGCGTAAGGCCGGCCCTCTTACCTATAAAATAAATAGGTTCCCTCGCCACATGCGAAGCCCTTCGGGGATAACGCGGCAAGAAATTATTATTTACTTAGCCACACATACTCATGACATTTTTGTTAGATTTCGACGGAACTTAGTTGTCTTGCACCAATCGAAATCTTGACTTTTGGATTACGAGTCCGTGAAAACCTAAAATTAAACATATATACCTATATATATATATATATATATATATATACATATGAGGATAATTTATTTATTTAATTTTTTACATGACCAAAGAGCGCCGTTTTTGTGTGTTTCACACCTCAAGGGCCCTCCTAATCATGAATTAGATATTTTAAAAAGGTGCCGTTTCAGTGCTCCCTTAAAAATGCCAACAGATTCCGAAACCCTCACTCCGGGTGGCAGTCTGTTCTACTCCATCGGCCCCGAAAACCGGAAAGCGCGATCCTCAAAATTAGTGCGTATTTGACGGCGAGGCTGCATCAATCTGACAGCTTGACACCCCGCTGACCTAAGTGTCCGCCCCCTCACACTCACTTCAACGGGGGAAAATATGTCTGCCAGATATGATGGAGCCAAACCATTTAGGGCTTTAAATACCATCAAACACACACGGAACCCTCTCAGGGAAACGAAGCCAATGTAGTTCTTTCAACAGCGAAGTGATGTGAGAGAATTTGGACATCCCGAAGATCAGTCTTGCGGCCGCATTCAAAACAGACTGAAATCTGTTCAGTTCAGCGTTAACCACTAGACTAAATTACAGGCCTGAAAATTTCAAATTGCTCTACGCTAGGTTCAAAAAATGATTTCAATTCAACAAAAAAGGCCAGCCAGCAGAATTCTTTCCAGCTAAATCATTGAGCTAAATGAATTTCACTTTGAAATTCAAACAAACTTTCATATTATTCATGTAATGGAAAAAAACTTATCAGAATACTATAAAGTCGTGTGCAGCTCTCCGTACAATTCATTTCATCTGATTGAATGATCTTTTGCTGTTTTTCGCCATTTCGTTAAACTTTGCAAACTGTTTTTATGTACGTACGTATTATACTACCATAGCGTTTATGTATATACTCTTACACACACAATATAAGAGAGGGCTGACTCGAGCATCTTCGGCAATATACGATGATACACGAGTGTACCCGAAGTATGAAATGTAGCAAATACAGCGCAACCAAAAAATGTATGGAATCTTAAACAGCAACTCTAGATGGCGTTTTGATTTCCATGCATTTTTGAGAAACCAGTTGGTCCAGTTGTAACGTAAACGATTGTACTCTTTTGCATTATATAAATCTTGCTTCCATAAAACTAAGGAGATATATATAATATTTTTCTCCGCAGTTCATCTACCGGCCGCAGGTGACGCTAGCGACCGGGTCATTTTTTGTATGGAAATCTTTATTTTTCCAGGATAAATTGAAATCGGGGGAGAAAAAATAAAACAAGTATGGCATTACAAACATAAAAAATATCACTTCAAATCCTAAAAGGAAAATAAACCATTAAAAGACGAATGTAGCTACAATATCGTATGCAAAATTTGGGTACTTTTTAAATAATCATAAAAAATCAATGAAAAGTAAAAAAAAAACAACTAACAAGTAGAAAAAATAAAGCTAATCAAAATTAATGTTTTGAAATAAAAAAAAGTTAGGATTTATTCATAAGAACAGTGGAAATCTCCATTTAAGGTATCTCCGTAAATAAAATTATTTTGAATTGGTTTTTTATGGAAAAAAATACCTAATTTTATGTGTTAATTTAATCTGGAAAAAAAATGCTACCTTACAATTAAAAATATGGGCTATTTTGGTCATCAAAGTTGGGCGCGCTGACCTCTCAATCACCCTTAAATGTCAATATATAGGTATCTTTGCAACTTAGATAATAGAACGGAATCACCCCAATTCACCCCACATCTATTTCGTATCTATGTATACCTACTGAATGACCATTTAGTAATTATTTAGCCAACTGAGTATGCCAACGGATTATTTGCGAAACCGGTCATGGAACTTTATAAACTCGCCGTAATCAAAAAGTTGTTTTATTTTTTAAGTAATGTCTAGAGATGTTACCATCACCGCATTAGCTGTCACATATTATTATTAGTGATATTATAATTATTACACCTCAAGTAGGAGTAGGTAGGTACCGCTCGGTAGAATGGTACCAGGCAGAGGTATGTCACCGACAAAATAACTGTTACTTTGGTGACGTTCAGATTTGATACTGTGCGACCAATAAAAGTCAAACGGTACATTCACACACAGACAATGCCGGCCGCGACCTGAGAGACGAATCGGAACTTTTAACAAATTATCAACTTAAGTATCTGATACAAAATCACATTTTTTTCAACTTATATTAGTTTTAGGAATAATTCACGAATAAGAAAGACAACCGGGTTTCAGCACTTATTCATAGGAGCAAAGCAAAAAGACAATGCAAAAGGATCAGATACAAAATCACACAGTTTTAATCGAATATTTTCTCTAGTACTAATTAATTCACGAATAAGATGAACGGGTTTTAGAAATAAATTATAGTAGCAAATCAGAGGTGAGCGTTCCATATATATGCAAAAATTGGCACAATTTTACAAGTCGAGTAGAATCAAAGACAGATATCTAGAATATCTTTCCGAAAAAGAGATAAAAGCATGAAAACACGCAGATCTTGACATTGTCTGTGTTTTAATTTATTCATAAAATTTTACTCGTATGACCTATTTATTTTTACAGGTAAGGTTGCCGGTTAAGTTAAGGGTTAAGCTCCGGAGTGTGCTGGTACTCATTTATTGTGAAGGCTGAGTAAAACTTGCCGGTATTTTATTTTGGATTTGAAATAAACACCGAAACGGGAAATTATTTCTGACAAAGTCGGTGGGATTCGAACTCGAGCTCTCGACATGGATTGCAATTTGCAAGCACTCTACCAACTGAGCTATAGATCGGATATTGAAGCTGTCTTTAGTCTAAGTTGCAAAGATATACTTATTTACGTTTGAGATTCATATAAAATGCATGTCCATTAACAGAAAAGTGTAGGATCGCTTTTACACATACTGCATGGTACCAACAAAATAAAAATCCAAATATCCAATGATCATAAAACCTGCAAATCTTAGCGCACTTTCCTGTAAGCGCGGTGGCATTGTGAACCATTTTTTTAAGTAGAGGTGGTCAGCCTCATACCAACATATAAGTGAAGAAATCCTAACTAATGCATAAAAGCAACCGAGGTTACAGTAGGTACAAAATGTATTTAATTAAAAAATCAACTGGAAATTATATTAATATTATTATCTTTCAAATGACAGGAATTTCTTAATGAACTTTTAATAATTGTTAATGTTAAATGAATCATATTATGTTCTTTAATTAGGTTGCTTCTGTAATGTACGAATCACAGCTTATTTGTTCAAAAATCAAAACTAGAAAGTCGAAATTTCCAGCAAACATTAGTCATTATTCGTGGTATTTATTTGTTAAAAATTAACTAGACATCTAAAATTTAATTCAAAATATTAGATATGTATTCAAAAATGTAGAAATGATTTTTCATTAGGTAGGTATATTTTACGAATATTTTATTATAATTCTGATTTCATGAATTTACGAAATAAACCTTTTAAATTATTACAAAAAGATAAGTATTACAAAATATTCCAAGCTTTATAAAAACGCCAGCTATTGTATTATTTACGTAAATTAAATGTAATTGATTGCATGGAACTTTATTTAAAAAAACTTCAATATGAGGTTATTAGCCTTACGAGAAACATTAAATTATTTTAGTTGTTTTAAAAAAAACTCATATTTAACGTGGTGTCAAAATACCTACGTGAATATCTACCTAATACGTTTATAGAAATTCCATTCAAAATCTAAACTTAAAACTCAACAAATAATAGGTATTTTATAAAATAATACAATAGAAAATAAAGTGCCATAAAATATCGCAGTTTAATATTAACAATAATAATTATTATTATAACAACACTTTTGCCGACGAGTTCAATTTAAAATATTACCTAGAAAAACACTTGAGTAAACTTTTTGTGAACTTTTTTTTTTAGAACAAACACTGCACAAACTTTCACGGCAGATTCCAAACAAAAACCAAACAAAAACAAAAATACAATCCGAGCAGTTTAGGGAATTTGATTATTACTTCGAGTCAGTTTTTTTTTATTATTTCTTGCTGACGTGTCCAAACAGGTGGCGTACGAGGAGTAGAATCGCGTACGTTAAAAGTTTTTGTTACTGGGTTCGATCCCGCGACATACAACCGTCGCGCACCTCGATTTCTCTCGCACTGAGTTGTCCAGTGCTGGGGCGAGGCGCTTCACAAAACCCCACAATGTCGACAGAAAATATAATATTATATAGTGATACAAGGCAGTGGGTAGTTTCCATATTTACAAAGTTATTTTAGTGAATTGTTTTCTGTGTAACTCTTAGTTTCAAGTTTAAATAAAAAAAACGTAAAACAACTAAGCTGAACATGTAGTAAAACTTTTTAACGTGTCGTTCACATGGTGAGTGACACCTGTTTATTTACACAGGTAAGCCCTGACCTTGTTTATTCTGTTTGTACACTATTTTTGTCAATCGTTCGTCATTCATTCTTTCAAGATTCTAGCACAATATCATTATATTCTTTTGCACTAACATTATTATATTCTCGCTTTCACCGCTTTCATTCATAGCCCAGTTATTACGAACCCTATTATTCACAGTTTTACCTATCATTCTTCTCATACATATTTATTTTAAATATTCATCATTAATGGGCTCGTAACAAATTCCTTAGACAACAAAACTGTGACAGCACACGGTTGGGTTACTAGCAAACAAATCAAACACATATTTTGTAATTAGTTGCAATGGACCTAATAAATCCCATACAAGTGTGACGTTTCTTCGCCAAAAAAACATTATATTTTCATATGAAGTCCGCGCATTCATTGACATACACAAAAATATACGTTACAAGGCTGACTGGCTAGGGAAAAGGCAAAAAAATATATATAAAAAAAAATTACGATCGCAATGAACGTTAGTCACGTACAAGTGTGACGTTTAAGGAAAAAAATGTATTTTCAAATTGTATCCATTTCAAATTCAAGTACTTAGTGTTTTAAAATTTGTGCTGATTTAATTTCAAAATCAAATTAAATGTTTTTAAGTTTCATTAACTCGTGAAGCATTTACTTTTGAAACCTTTAATTTTCAAATAATAATGATTTAAAAAATGAAAACAAATATTATCTAGTTACGGAGCTAGTAAAATATAAACATGTACGACCGGTTTCGTAAATAACTTCCATCGTGGTACAATTTCGTTTGTTTCATTCAACAATTTTATATTTACACCTGAAGATGGGAGGTACTGCTTCCCCCAAAATTGCCGTGCATTTGACAAATAAAACTTATGCGAATTATAAAACTACGTAATTTGTATTTTAATCAATTCCTTAAATTATGGTTGGTATGAGGCTGACCACCCATACTTCAAAAAGATGGTTCACTTTGCCAATGTCACTCCTGTTTCAGGGAAGGTTGGCAAAAGATGCAGGGTTTCCCTATGTTCATTAGAAATTGGGTTTTTATAGTATAACTAAATGTTTTAGCGCGAACTTATACGTGTCTTCTTCCTAAAGGAATGCATTCATCTCTGCAACTTAGATTTAGATTTAAATTAGAATTTAATTTAAATATTAGATTAATTTATAAATAGCAGCGCCTCACGACAGAAGCAACACCTCTGCGGCACCCTTCCAGGGTGACATAGACCCCCAAGACTTTCAAGAATTGGGGAGCCTCCCGCACAGGATTCCTTAATTTTTGTTATGAGTTTTCCCTACATTTAGGGAAAACTTCACTCAGCTCACAGCACGTCTGAAGCGAGTTTGCCAGGAAGGCTCTACAGTGGAATAATAAGCTGCCGAGTGGAATGGGGGCGAGAAGAAGAGCGACGTGCGGGGGGAGGGCCTCGCGAACTTAGCTTTGACTGCATGGCAAACGGGTATTCGAACCATATACTCTGCGATTCGAACCTTTAACTACTCCTCCACCGACAGCGCGCTCCGTTCAACCAATAACGTTCTCTGCTCTTGCCTATCGCTTCCGCCGGTACCTGCCGCTCTCTAAGTACATACGACTTTTTATTGAATAAAGTTATTATTGTGAGTGAGCGTTTTAAAAAAATTAATGAGTTTTTGTGTAAAATTTTCCATATAAACTTCATTTCTATAAACAATAATCTAATAATAAATAATAATCCGACCGGTCCGTAGTTCAGTGGTAACACTGCGGACTCTGAATGGAAAGGTTGTGGGTTCGAATCCCGGCGGAGTACAAAAAAATACCATTTATATAAATTTCAAATTTGCTCTTCGCTGGGTTGAAAAATTCATACACCTTTACCAATGACCGGTCACCAAAGGTCCATCCAGCCTAACAGCAATTGGGTCTTGCTTGAGTATTGGCGCTTTTTAGCGACGACCAAGCTCATACACCTCTGCGGCACGTGTCATAGTCTCATAGACCCCCAGAGTCTCTAGAATCTAGGGAGTCTCCCGCACAGGATTTCTTAAAAAAAATCTAAGTAGCAAAGAGATATATAAATATTAGACCTGAGAGACTTGAAGATGATCGAGTGATCGAAAACCTTTGTGTATGTATATTAATTAAAATAAAATCAATAAAGCAGTGTTTTAGAGGTAAATCAATGCCCACAAACAGGCACGTGTAAGTTCGCGCTTAAAAATTATGCATTTGTACTTACAAATTAAAATCCAAACATCAAATGAACATAAACCTTGCAAATTTTTGCCGACCTTCCCTGAAAAAGGGGTGACATTAGCTAAGTGAACCATTTTTACAGTACGGGTGGTCAGCCTCATACCAACCTAAAAGTCAAGAAATTCATTTCAAAATAACTATGATCTTTCACGCCATTCCTGCAGGGATGGCCAGAGTGTCTTCCTTCCTTGCCTACTATTTCTTTATTCGTTTTCTACGACCGGTCACAAGGCCGTAGTATGGCCATGGTCCGGTCAATAGCTCAGTTGGTACTTGGTAGAGTGCTTGCATTCCATGCCGACAGCTCGGGTTCGAATCCCACCGAGGCGAGGGTGCCAGAAATGATTTCACTTTGCGATATTTATTTCAAACCCAAAATAAATAACTGGCAAGGTTTACTCAGCCTTCCAAATGAGTACAAGCCCCCTCGCAAGCTGGTAAATAATCGGGGGATTAACTGAAGTGTACGCTGTAAGGCCGGCCCCCTTACCTGTAAACAAAAATATATTCCACACGCAACATGCGACCCCTTGGGGGAAAACGCAGGAAGAAGTTACATAAGGTTGTATGTAACCAAAGTTACATACAACCTTACAGCAACTGGGTCTTTTTTGTGTTATTGGCATTTTCTATGGCGACGACCAAACTCGCTGAGAGCTGTTGAGATGTGATTCTCAGGCTTTCACCCACATTCTTTCAGTATTTTTATGAAAGTGGATCTGAAAGTTATTAAAGTGATAATATCAATGAATAATTCTAAATAATATTTATTTATAAACATAGTTTAATTTCTAAAATTTACAATTGTGTACAAAATAATTAAATGACATTTGTGCAATTTCAGGTCACGCCATCTTGCTTCCAAAACTAAGACGTCAGTGCGGAGAGTTGCAACAATCATTGACAGCTGTTGGTGGAATCGGCTTCAAAAAAAGTCGCAGAAGTGATTTTCCAACTACACAAAACAGTCAAGATTAAGTGAGTGTTATTTTTGTGAAGAATCTTCGAAAACGAAGAGACTGCTCAAGTGAATCCATTTTTAATACTTTGGACATTGTTTATATCAATTAATCAACATTCGTCAGGTCTGAGACTTCTTCGAAGATCGGCAATCATCATGTTTTTTTTTTTAAATTGGATGCTGCGACTCGAAACAGGGACCATTGTCGCAGGTTTTTCAGCCACGATGTCTTTCGGCGTTCCTAAAATCTTCTCTCCTCAATCTTACCCTGCATGATTAGATGGAGAAGCCGGTGTTTCTCATTTTTCAAAATGTGACAATCTATATTTTGGCGGTTTGTAGTCTAGTGGTTTTAACGCATGGGAATCGTAATTGATTGTTCAGGATTCACTTAATTAAAACGTGCCAAACCTTGAGCTGAGCTGAGAGAGCTGAGAGCTGTCATATTTCACCATTGCTGAGAGAACTGCACTGGCTGAGGGTCCGACAGAGGGTAAAATTTAAGTTGTGTCTCACTGTACATAGAGCCCTGAACGGCACGGCACCCCCATGTCTCGCTGAGCTATGTTCTGTCGATAAGCCTTCAACACGACCACTACGCTCTGCCCTCACTGCTGTCAACAAGGTCATAGTGCCCAAAAGAGCGAACACATCAAATTTTGCAGACAGGAGCTTTGCGGTGGCCGGGCCGGTTGCCTGGAACAATTTGCCCGTCGGTGTTCGCGCGAACCAGCCTACCACCACCTTCAGAAAGGGACTGAAGACACTGCTTTTCTCCAAAAGCCATGGCGCCCTTGAGATGGTCCTGGACCATTAAATGGCGCCACAGGAAAGAAATCATCCATCATCATCATCATCATCTTGACATTTCTCATTTCTTAAAATATGACTGAATTCAGCTCTCTCTGCTTAATGGTTGGCAGAAGTTCCTCTGTGGTTTGCATACGTCGGAGGACTTCTTCATTGGTGATCCGATCGGTCTTAGGTTGCCTTCCATAATCAAGGACATAACTTAATCTGAAGCGGCGCTTGGTAGGACATCTCGAAGAAAGACGAAAAAAACGAATGACGAACTCCACTGTAATAATGACAGCAGATATGGAACCAGACATCCAGTGGAAGATGGATTAACCGCTTGATAAACGAGATACATAGGTCCTTCCTGGAGATTTGCTTTTCGGGATCTGTTGCCGTGGTCTGTGGGAGTTGGAGCTTCCGGACGTTTCGCCCATGTCTACGATGGGCTTCTCCAGCGTGAAAATGAAGTTATGAAGATGATGTTTCTGAAACTGTGAACCTTGGTTGACCAGCATGCACGGGAAATTAATTTTGGGATCACGAAATACATGAAAAATAAGCATTTGTTTGGAGCATTTTGTTGTAAGAGAATCGTCTGGTGGTGAACCAGAATTTTCAAAACAGGAAGTAGGGAGACCGCAACTGAGATATACGGACGATGTTCAAGAGACTGCAGGGAGGAGGGGACTGAACAAGGTATACAACATGCTTCGGCATTTAGGATTGGAACTCATGGAAGAAGTCTATGAGAGGTTGGAAACAGTTCAAAATAGAAGAACGGATGAGTGACTTTTCAGGTATGAGAACATTAATTGAAGAACAGTTTTTTTTACATAGATTTGTGAAGAGGTATGCAATTCACCAACCTATTCTGCCTGGCCAGAAACAGGTATTAACATTATCAATTCATTATTCATTCTTTTAATATTTTAATGAATTATATTTATCAACAATTACCCAAGGAAATCTGTTATACCATGGTTAAAAGTTATTGTCGATAGGACACGATGCAAGCGGGGCTCGAACTTGCGATTGTCTCAATAAGCACCATAGCGAAAGTTATTTTCCGTTTTTGCCATATTGCATTTGCAACTATTAACTCTACTTTCCTGTCTTCCTGTATTCCACATTATTTTGTTTGCAAGTGAGTACGTGTCTAAGGAACAATTTTAGAAACACTAGCAAAAGGTCATCCCAAAACTTCATTCTTCCAGGATCCAGCGCTGGAAGTCTCATCAACCACGGTAATTCTTACCTACCTGATATCGGTAATACTCCTATGAAGACTGTTCACTTGCGGCCGTCTTGCATTGACAGGTCTTCATACAAATATTACCGAATATCGGCAGGTAAGAATTACCGTGTTGATGAGACTGCCAGCCCAGATTGGCTCGTGCATATCGTCTCCTATTCACAACTCAAGAGGATGGCAACCAGCAGAGACAAATGGCTGACACAATCTCGTTGTATTCAACAGGTACTTTTTATCAACTAAAAAATGACAATATAACTGTAACTGTAAACCTGTCGCCATCACCAGAGACTCTGCAGATTTTCCTATTTTTTTTTTCCTATCCTTGCATACCTCTTTCAATTCATTAATATCATTCACATTTTTCATGCATTTTCTTCTTTTACATTCGCTGTGTATATCCCATTCTTTTACAATTTCACTAATCTGATCTAATCATACTTTTCTCGGTCTTCCACATTTCTTATCTACATTTCCTCTGTGCTTACAATAATTACTTGCCAAATATGTTCGGATGTTCCTATTTAACAAAATGCACTGTTCTAGTTTCTATATCTACTTATTTGGTATTGGTATTTTGGGTTCAAAAATTCAATTACCTTTACCAAAGACCGGTCACCAAAGCTCCATCCAGCCTCACAGCAACTGGGTCTTGCTTGAGAATTGACGCGTTTTACAGCTACGACCAAGAGGACTCTTTAGGTGTGACTCACACACAAACAGCGCTCACCAAATAAATCATCCTAATATTATTACTATTATTTATACTTGTCGTACAGAGTAATCAAAGAAGAACGGCTCTTCACCGGATCACTTGTCCACATTGACACAATTCCCTTCTCCTCTCTCGTCGTCTCCCTCGCTCTTGCCGCAGACAGGAAGTGGAGAGAGCGGGACGTCAGATGCCATTGTTACACTCCCAATCGCGTCATTCATCCAAATTGACCAACCGAAACACTGGCCGAAGAGATCCAGGGCAGACGAGAGCCAGCTCGGGCAGAAAAAGCCATGTGAAAAACTCCGCCACGGGGATTACTGTAAATGTATTTGATTCATTCGATTCAAAGCTGGTCGGACGGGCGCATTTACTTACAGACCGTTCGTTGTCTGGTCTAATAATGCATCTACGTTTTCAGGGAAAGGTAGTAATAAAAGCTACAAAGTTCTTTTTTTTTTAAGTTTATCCTTAGTCGTTGTGCAAAGAGGTGTCTCCTGAAGGCGATGGCTATGTCGAGAATAATGTCAGTTCTTTTATAACGGATCGTCTAAATCTAAATCTAAGCTGCAAAGATGCAATCGTGGACTGCTTCATTAAAGATGATTAAGTGCGCTCCACATTATTTTGTACGTAGAATCAGCTATCCAAATACGTACTATAATTAAATCCCAACATACTAAATCTAAATCTAAGCTGCGTATATGTATCATTAGAGATTTATATTAAATGCATTCCCACAAGCAGACACGCATAATTTCGCACTCACACATGCCGCATGTGGACCTACAGTATAAAAAACCCAATCTCAAATGAACATAAGCCCTGCAACTCTTGCCGACCTTCCCTGAAACAGGGGTGACATTGGCAAAGTGAACCATCTAATATCCGTTTTTTTTTTAACCGTGTAGTTATTATAATTGTAAATATGCCAAACGACCGCACTTAATTCCAACTTAAAGCTAACAAGAAATGCAGTGTTTATTTTCAATTGAGGTTCGTGTCGTCATGTGAGTCACGTGAGTCTGGTCGATAGCTCAGTTGGTAGTTGGTTCAGGAGCTGCGAAACCCCCACTAGAACTGGAGTGGTTGGCGAAAGGCCGACCCCCTTATCTGCAAAAATAAATAGGTTCCACTTGCTATATGCGAACCCTTCGGGGAAAACACAGCAAGAAGAAATAATTTATGTGTAGTTTAGTAGCGAATAGCGTAGCGTACATAAACGTTGAAACTCCTGCTGCCTTTTCCTGAAACCGGGGTGGCATTGGGGAAAGTGAACCAAGTTTTTGACAGCATGGGGGTCAGCCTCATACCAACGTATTAGTCACGGAACTTAGTGCGAAACTAACAATGTTTTTCTTTTATGCTTCGCCGGGAATTAAACCCACGACCTTGCTATCACGAATCCGTAGCATTAACCATTAGACTACGGATCGGTCTCCTTTATAAATATGCAACATAAAAATGTGCGTATTTTTGTTTACTAAACTGCCCAAGAAATTCATGAATGAAAGTGTATTTGCAGACCTGAATTAAGGCCGGCTCGAGTTCTTGGACCGCACCTGGGCCCCCGAGTCCTAGGGCCCCCTTAGACTTATTCTTACTTTTGCGAATTGAAACGTTGCAAATTTTCATAATAATAAAGCTTTCGCTCCTGATCAATAGATGGTTTAGATATTGTTAAAATTTCCTAAAAAACGCAAAAGTATTCAGTAAGTATTTTAAGATAAAACATTGCGTAAATACTCTTCCCGCGTGTAAACAGAAAAAGTATGAGGTATAAAAACAGAGCCCCTAGTGTGAGTTTTCTATTACAATCTATAATCTAAGCTGCAAAGATACATAGACATTAAGATTCATATTTATTGCATGCCCACAAGCAGACACGGGCCAGTTCATGCTGCACGTGTACTGACAAAATAAATCGACCTCTCCCTGAAGCAGGGATGACAATGGAAAAGTGAACAAATTTACACAGTATCTCACTTGAACATGGCTTCATTTTCGTTTTTTGATGCAGTTTTTGTGTCAACAACCTCACTGCGATGATAGCTGTCACCCATTTTATCTTTTTCTACCAAACTCGTACGAACGCAAGTCATAATCCAATCGTAAACGCTTACGTTTTTGCTATCTATCTCTCTTACACATTCATACTTTTGATACATCCATCCCCCTTTCACACGATAATCGCAAAAGTGATGGTCAATGAAATTTCAACCCAGATTCGTTTTGTGAAATGAGTAAAGAAATGAGTAAAGTATGTACGGTGGAAATGAAGCATTTGAGAAGTATGACAGGAAAAACCTTGAGGGATAGAGTTAGGAATGAATGGGTAAAAAAATAATGTAATTTGAAAGAGGATGTGAAAGTTAAAGTACAAAAGAATGTGATGAGATGGTTTGGGCATGTAGAAAGAATGAAAGATGATAGACTGACAAAGTATGTATACAAAGAAAGTGTGAAAGGAAAAAGAGGGAAGGGACGACCGAGAAAAGTATGGAGTGATCAGATTGAGGAGATTGTGAAAGAATGGGATATACAAAGTGAGCGTAAAAGAAGAAAATGCATGAAAAAGGTGATGGATATGAAGGAATTGAAAGAGGTATAACAGGATAGGAAAAAATGGAGGCAACTCTGCAGAGGCTCTGGCCACCCCTAGCGGAATGGCGACAGAGTTACAGTTACAGTTCGTTTTCGTTCTCAATGAAGGGGCGCCCCATGTCTCTCCTTGCACCAGGGCCCCCAATGGGCTTAATGCGAGCCTGTGTATTTGACTATAGTAAAAGATCACCATATATGTATGTACATGGATATATTAATACACGCGCGCTGTGTACACATCGGTACAAGTCAAATTGAAATGACAATAAGAAGGTAATTGATGTTCCCGTATGGTGGTCACCGAGTGGTCACATGGTCACTCACCATGTCACAAGTACTACCTACTTAGTGACTGAATACAATGTGTGCGGGGAACACACTGCACATCACTCAAGTTCTCGGATGAATCAACGCTGATAAGTGAGTAGTTACCAAGTAGAATCTCCGGATTAAAAAAATCAGAATGTGTTTGAATAGGTACTTCGCGAGACCGGTCCGTAGTCTAATGGTTAACACTTCTGACTCGTAAATGGAAGGTTGTGAGTTCGAACCCCAGCGGAGCACAATAAATATACCATTTATATTTTCCAATTTTCTCTTCGCTGGGTTGAAAAAATCATAAACCTTTACCAAAGACCACCAAAGACCGGTCATCAAAACGTCCATCCAGCCTTACAGCAACTGGGTCTTGCTTGAGAATTGGCGCTTTGTAGCGACGACCAAGCTCGTAAGAAGTCCGGTCGATGGCTCAGTTGGTAGAATGCTTTCATTCTATGCCGAGAATATGGGTTCGATCCCACCGAGGGTGTCAGAAATGATTTCCCGTTTCGGTGTCTATTTCAAACCCAAAATAAATACCGGCAAGGTGTACTCAGTCTTCACAAGAAATGAGAACCAGCCCCGCCCGGCAGCTGGGAAACCTCCACTTCAAATTAAAGTGATTGGTGTGAGGCCGGCCCCCTTACCCGTAAAAATCCGTTCGGGAATAACGCAGGCAAAAAGTTACATTATATATTTATCTTAGTTGCATTTTTTTTTGCATGTGGTCACTTGCCATGTCACAAAGTACTACTTCATCATCATCCTTGAGCTCGACAAGGCTTTGTGTGAGGTGTGATTCACACAAAAAAACAGAGTCCCGTAGGATTGAAATGATAAGAACTTTGAAGTAATGCGGGCGGAAGTTCAGCAAGACAATCACAGAGCGCTGACTCTATTCCTTCATCGGCTGCGTGTGATTCATAGAAAAACACTCGACAAATCCAGTGGGATTCATTACATAATGGAACGTTCCATCAATTCTGCAAACCGTTTAGATAGTGACCAACGTGTGAAACTGTTGTTTCCATACGTTTTGTATGAACAAAAGGAAAATTGGCAAAAATATATATATTATGCGGACAAAATCTGATGAGCATTTCATTGCAATAAAGATGAATTATCAATTATCAACTTATCACGAATTTGAGCATACTCTGCGATATTTACCCACTTTTTTTGTATTCCATGACCTTCTCTAGAGTCTAGATTACTTTCTTAATTTGGAGACAAAAAAAAACAGTCAAAACAGTTCATTCTCGATTGATGACGTTACCAACGTACGACAATTCGTGTTTATAATATAGATAGAGCGTTCTCTATCCATCTATCTATAATCTAAGCTGCAAAGATATGTTAACATTTAAGGCTCATATTAAATGCATGCCCACAGACAGGCACATGTAGGTTCGCGCCCACACATTCTGCATGCGTGCATACAAATAAACAAAACCCCACATGATCATAAACCTTGCAACTCCTGCCGCCTTTCCCTGAACCCGGGCAGAGACTGCATACGATTATTTTTGGCATATTTTTGGCTTATCGGTTGGTATGAATCTGACAACCTTCCCTGTAAAAATTGTGCCACTCTTGTTTCAGGAAAGATCGTCAATGGGCAAATCCTTCTCACGATAGTTCAAATGAATACAAACCCCGCAACTTTTGCCGACCTTGCCTGAAACAGAAGAGGCATTGGCAAAGTGAATTATTGTTTTACAGTATGGGTAGTCAGCCTCATACCATCCTATAAGTCAAGGATAATAAAATAAATACATATCATTGAACCTATCCAGGGGAAAAAAATTGGATGCACATTACACAACCAAGTAAAAAATGCATACAAAACACCTCAGACTGGATTTTTTATTTGTGCACACAATGGGAGGGAACCTATAGCTTTACACCATAGCGCAATAACAATGGCGCTTTGCAGTGTGCGTGCATTAGTTGCGTGGCGGGTAACGGGACTCGAGCTCGCGCTCTTCGCCGTGTTAGTCGTCGCCGTTGTCCCTTTGTCTGCGGCCACGTCAGGCGTGGCGGCGCTTCCTGACCGACTTGCAGGCAATAAATCCAGCGCTTGCACACGGGCTGCAATTTGGATAGCACCCCTAGAGAGCGGTAGTATTCACTTCAACTGCATCTATCCCCTTTCCTCACTTGCTTACATTTTTTTTAAATACATTTGTGAAGAGCATTAAAGGTCCATCCAGCCTGTCAGCAATTGGGTCTTGCTTGAGAATTGGTGCTTTGTAGCGACGACCAAGTTCGTCAAAAGCCCGGTCGATAGCTCAGTTAGTAGGATGCTTGCATTCCATGCCGAGAGCTCGGGTTCGATCCTCACCTAGGGTGTCAGAATGATTTCCCGTTTCGGTATTTATTTCAAGTGCAAAATAAAATATCGGCAAGGTGTACTCAGCCTTCACAAGAAATGAGAACCAGCCGCCCCGGTAGCTGGGAAACCCCCACTGCAACTGAAAGTGGTTGGTGTGAGGCCGGCCCCTTTACCCGTAAAAATAAATAGGTCCTAAATCGCCACATGTGACCCTTTCGGAGATAACGCTGACAAGAAGTTACACTATATGTGCAACTTATTTGATGCCAGCTCAAGTAGCTGTTACGACTTTGCTGCAGCCTTCAAACTCCTAAAGTAAATGGGTGCTATTTTGCTATTATTCAACAAATTACTTCCGAAATTATAGCAATTCAGTTGACACCACATTGAAATATCAAAAGTGACGTATTACAAGATGGCGATGCTAGTTCCGATTTTCACTAAATTAATTTTAAGCCAAGTCTGTACATTAGTAATTAAGACTCGTGTCTTCGTGGGATTTTCCTCGCGGACCGATTCATTGCTCCACCATAAAACGTAAGTTAAGTTAATTTATAAATGATCTGTGAATGTGCAATAGAGTAACAAGTATTAACAACCGAGAGTAAGAGTTGACCGCGATATCTCCGGTGCTCAGCCATCCGAGAACCGACAGCTAACGGTTCTCCTCATCGACTTATGATATCTGTGGACTAGAAATTATTTTAACGAAAATATACTATCTAATTTATCTGATGCTGGAGTGATGTTTTCAGGGATCTGTTGCCGTGGTCTTTGGGAGCTGAAACTGTGATCACAGTTCTCATCAAGATCATCTTCATCATCATACATCACGCTGAAGAAGCCCATTGTAGAAATGGGCGAAACGTCCGGAAGCTCCAGCTCCCATAACCACGACAACAGATCCCGGAAAATATCACTCCATCATCATACATCACGCTGAAGAAGACGTTTCGCCCATTTCTACGATGGCTTCTTCAGCGTGATGTGTGATGATAAAGATGATCTTGATGAGAGCTGTGATCACAGTTCAAGAAATGGGTGAAACGTTCGGAAGCTCCAGCTTCCATAGACCACGGCAACAGATCCCGGAAAACATCTCCCCAGCATCATCAGCCGGCCGTGTAAGCCTAAAACTCTTATTTATACAAATATATATGTTTCAACCTACTTACGAAAATGGTCATTAGTAAGAAAGAGAACAAAGAACTTCACAGTTGCATTTCCATGTGTACAAAAAAACTCGGGCGAATTTAAAAATGTTTCTTGAAAGATGGCAGCATTGCCGCGTGCGTGCTATCCCCGAAGCAATCCAAACATAGACGCATGCGGTATAAATCTTGTGATCGATAAAATTGTCAATTTTTAATGGAAAAAGCCATTATTTTAAGACATTGTGTCATGTGTTGTGATTGGGTGTCAAAACACAAAATGGAGAAAACAAGACAACATAAAATTTGACACGTAAACAAATGTTTTGTATGTCTACATAACTGCAACGTTTGACAGGACTGAGACAGAAGTGGTAGATAGTATGTATCAATGCAGTAAGTTAGTTTCTGCTCCTGTATGTTTATACTAATAGTTCTCCTCTAATGATGGAAGTTCTACACCGAAGTATCAAACTTTCCAACACCGAAAACATAAGGAAACTAAAACTCTCACACGGAGTCGCTGTTTCAGTTCAGATACACTTTTTGAGAAACGCCGTGTGCGTAAAAAATATAATACTTGTACTAGCTCAACGTAGAGCCGGTTCGGATATGCATGTGTGCTGCCTCATCACACGACCTTAGTGACCCTAGTGACCCTAGTGACCTGACGATCCTACCCTAGCGACCTCATAACAATTATGCTAGCAACAATATTTCAAAAACCACCAGTCATGTACCTCACCGTCATTGCTCTGCCCCTTAAAACTTTTCCCTGAATACACTATTGCAGTTTTGAGATGAGAATGTTGTGTTAACACTCAGAATGCGCTCGAGATCATTGAGCTCGAGATATTAAACGTACTCATCAAGAAAAACTTGGTTTTTATTTTTGTGACTTCTACTTCTAGGAAAGTGGTTGGCTTGAAGTCCCTTACCTGTAAAAATAAATAGGTTCCAGAAAAAAACAAAAGATGAAAATAAAAAGGTTCCAAAAAGTTGTACTATATGTGCAGATTAGTTGCATTGTTTGCGTTTGCTAACAAGCATTACGTCGTGCTTAAACAGTATGGGTGATCAGATTTATACCAACCTATAACTATAATTCAAGGAGTAACAGCCAACCTTATAAAAAAAACTGACGAAGAAGAAGAAAATAAAGTGCGTTTCTGTTAGGCTTATTAAAAAAATATATATGGATATTACATAAACCTTTATAAGACGAGTTCATCCTCAGTCGTCGTGCAGAGAGGGTGTCTTCTGAAGACGTTAGCTATGTTACTAACGAAACGTCGAGAATAATGTAAGTTCTCTTATAACGG
Organism: Agapetus fuscipes; assembly: GCA_951799405.1. Lineage (NCBI taxonomy): Eukaryota > Metazoa > Arthropoda > Insecta > Trichoptera > Glossosomatidae > Agapetus > Agapetus fuscipes. The sequence goes on along the minus strand of OX637357.1, from coordinate 11,092,050 downwards.
TTCGTGTAATATCTGATATAACTTTTTTTTAACTGTTTAGTTATAATTATTGTAAATAATAACGTTTCTGTTTCTTGATGAGGTCGGAACATTTTTGAATTTGGAAGTATTTACCTTTTCACTGATTGGGATTTTTCCTTATTTTAGGGAATTTGCGCAAAATCCCTACATCAATGGGGAAGCCCCCACAAAAAAATCCCTACCAAGTACCAACCCTTCATTATCAAATCAGCTGTTTTATAAAAATTAAAAATAAAACAACCACACCAAGTTTGTTCACCTTTCCGTATAGGGATAATGCAAAAGAGAGAGAAAGAAGCTCGAGTACATTATTGCATAGAGCGAGATGAAATCCCAGGTGAGACAGAGAGGCGACAGTCGGTATATGCAATCAAGTGTGTTGGAGCGAGACGAATGGATCATAGTCAGTGTCCACTTCAGCAGAGGTGCGAATTCTCAGTCGTGCCTGGTACATGGTGGCACAGAGGCCGACCCAAACATACAACAATAAAATAAAAGTATTAGATGTATTTTATACGACAAAAAAAGACGTTTGTTGTTGTTGTTGAATTCACAACATAAATGGAATTTATTTTAACCATTGGCATTTTGATCATGTGTTAAGGTACCTTGCCTGTACAAATAAATAGGTTCCACTCTCCACATGCGAAAGCCTTCGGCGATAGCGCGGCAAAAAGTACCTACACTTTATGTGTAGCTAAGTTGCGATTGGTTTTGGAAAATTACTTCCCAATTTGTTTTTTTTTCTCAGCGGGCGGACGACAAGAATATATATTATTATTAGGTAGCTTTCTCCCTAGCAACCCGGCGTAGTGACGTCATTTTTTTTTTGCCCATGTCATTGCCACCTATATGTAGGTATAACAATGATAGCTATTTTTTAATTTGAAAGAAAATATGAAGATAAACATTGCAACGCAACTAAGCTACACATATAGTGTAACTTCTTGCCGCGTTATCCCCGAAGGGGTCGCATGTGGCGAGTTGAACCTATTTATTTTTACAGGTAAGGGGGCCGGCCTTACGCCAACCACTTCAGTTGAAGTGGGGGTTTCCCAGCTTCCGAGGGGGCTGGTACTCATTTCTTGTGAAGGCTGAGTAAACCTTGCCGGTATTTTTATTATGGGGTTTGAAATAAACACCGAAATAGGAAATCATTTCTGACACCCTCCTCGGTGGGATTCGAACCCGAGCTCACGGGGTAGAATGCAAGCACTCTACCAACTGAGCTATCGACCGGACTACGTTAATTATATTTTTTTAAATAGAAATATTACCTATTGGTGCTTGCTTTCAAAACAACCAATCATACATATAGAATGAAAAGGCTTTGACATTTATTCTCATAGTTTCGTGTTTGAATAACTCAAAGCAGAAATATATGTGGCCAACAAAGATTTACTCTCACTTTCACACGATCCGGTTGCGTCTACCCTGTCGGAAAGTGTGCGGGATTGCCGGAAAACCTACGCCGCATTGTGTGAAAGCTAACAAACATTCCCATACACTTTTGACCCGGCACAGGACTAGACCGTGTGAAAAGGAGGTTAGAAATTTTCCCCACTTTTACTTGGGAAAGTTTGACTTTCCTCCAATGCTTTCCTCTCAAAAGTTGGAAAAGTACAGCAAAATCCCCACATCCGGTAGGGAAAGTACTGCCGTCATTTCGTGTTATCACCTTAATGAAGGTACCTACCTGTTGATTCAGCCATTATATTATGTACTATTTATTTTAGAATCATTACATTATTACTTATTCCTTGACTTATAGGTTGGTATGAGGCTGACCACCCATACTGTAAAAACTGGTTCACTTTGCCAATGTCACCTCTGTGCTAGGAAAGGTCGGCAATAGTTGTGGGGTTTATGTTCATTTGAGGTTTGGATTTTATTTGAAAGTACACATTCAGCATTTGTACACGTGTTTGTTTGTGGGCATGCATTTGAGAGCCTTAAATGTTAATATATCTCTGCAACTTAGATTATAGATTATACATCCATTGGAAAATGAGATATTAATCAATTGTTGTACTGTTAAAGAGTAAATAAGCTCCTGGGCGTACCCAGGATCAAATCTAAGGGGCGGCAGGTTTTGGAAAATTGAAGATCACAGTTGCCAAAATATATCGCCGACGGCCGGGGCGGGGAGGGGGGGTAAGCATGCAATTTCCTCTAGGGGGGGGGGCAAGACGTGATCGAATAATGGTCATTTTAGTAATTGCAATACAATTTAATAACAATTTTGGGTTATTTGGGTCAATATTTCTCTTCCAGGGGGGGAGGGGGGGCGGCTGCCCTCCTGGCTCTTCCTGTGGGTACGCCCATGAACTTAAGGTGTAATTTCCTTTATTTTTTGTCTTCTAGGTGGCGACTTCCCGCGAATGGTGGGAGCGCCAGTGTCAAGTATATGTTTATAATTTTAATTAATTCATGACACCTTGCAACATTTCAAGTGAATTCAATTTTGTTACAATAATTTCTGCCATAAAAGACGTGTTCGACTTTTAAACAAGCGCTCTTGGAGTAAAAAGCTTCACAAGACAAAGATAACAAAAAATATAACTGCCTTTATATCACCATCATCTACATGTGACTTGGGAGGCAACATTTCTAATTTTACACAAACAATTTAGAAATTGCGTGATGATTGTACAATTAATATTGCACCCTGATTTTTCCAGAAAAGCTATAAAATTTCAATAACCTATTGTAAAAAACACCACAAACTTAAGCATTTACTTACTTAATAGTTCAATCATGAATTCAGAAAAAAAAAACGGTTGGAATGTCACTGTCATTGGATTATGATTGAACCATTGCAATGTTTCTACAACCTGGGTAATGACAAAAGGGATTGAAACCTCAATCGCAGCGTATGAAAGAAGGATTCTCAGAACCATGTTCGGGTAACCAAGAACTCCATGACATTTACAAAGAGCCTGATGTCACCAGTTCCATCAAAGTAGGGCGACTGCAGTGGGCCGATCACAGATGACACCAACTCGATGAAGCATCTAACAATCTTAGCACCACAGACCAGGAAGGCTGAAATTACAATGGATGGACGGTGGCAACGCAGACATACATAGCTGGAGAGCAAAGGGGAAGGACAGGCGAGAGTGGAGGAGAATCCTGGATTTAGTTCAGATCCGCTCAAGGCTTTCAAGCTTATGATGATGTCGATCAACTAGACCTGGACATGGTAGTACCGTCAATGCTCCAATCAGAAGAGAACTGGCGCCCCTGGGATACCTTTGCCTCTCGCGTGATCGGAGAGAAGGAGGATGCCGAGCGCGTAAGGCGAAGGATGAACACGACCCGCCAAAATGTAGTTTCTGTAGAAAATGTAGATAGTAGTCTTAGCATAATGTAGATAGTGCAGATTTGCCAATTGACGCAACTGAAATGTGAAGACATGCTGTGCATATAAAGACACACCACACTCTGAATTCATGCTTCACGGCAGTTCCAGGGTGTGGCAAGATGCAGAGGGGGGCTTTTAGTGAGTCAAAGTCTCACATATTCTGCCGACGGAAACAATGGCAGGAATCTTTTGAAGATTTTCCCCTCTTAATTGAAAAAAAAAAAGAAGCTTATAATGATAATTGCAAAGTGCCTGTCAGTTGTCAGAAAAAACCTGAAGTTTCTTCAAGTAGACAGAGAGTTGGTGCAGGACTGTGAAGCCTGGAGGAAATAATAATCTAAGTTGCAAAGATATATTAAAACATGCCGGTCCGTAGCTCAGTGGTAACACTGCGGACTTTGAATGGGAAGGTTGTGGGTTCGAATCCCGGCGGAGCACAAAAAATATACCATTTATATTTTCAAATTTGCTCTTCGCTGGGTTGAAAAATTCATAAACCTTTACCAATGACCGGTCACCAAAGGTCCATCCAGCCTTACAGCAACTGGGTCTTGCTTGAGTATTGGCGCTTTATAGCGACGACCAAACTCGTACACCTCTGCGGCCTACAACAAGTGTCATAGACCCCTAGAGACTCTAGAATCTAGGGAGTCTCCCGCACAGGATTTCTTAAAAAAAAAAAAAAACATGCATTCCCATAAGCAGACACGTATAACTTCGCACTTACTTACGTGGACCTATAACATAAAAACCCAATCTCAAATGATTATAAGCCCTAAAACTCTTGCCGACCTTCCCTGAAACAGGGGGGACATTGGCATTATTACAGTATATTTTGTAAAATAAAAAATTTGATAGCCACAAATATCACATACTTACTTCCATAAAGTTCCTTGTGTGACTGTAAGAAATAAAATCTTTCTGTAAGAACAAATAAGCCATCAGTAAAAAAAACACATTTTATTTTCAAAAATAAAATATAATTCGCCTGTTTGAAGCCTAACAATATATTATTGCTTTAAAATTTTTACAAACATACAAAAAAAAACATTGTGACCAAATGGCATGAAATTATATGAGTCGTCGGGGGTTTAAGTCTCGACGACCGTCGATAGATCTTCCCGTATCTATTTAAAGATAGGATGGAATAAAACATGGCGGCATATCAACAGCTGATACATTTTATACAGAGCAACAATCAGCTGTTTGGGCAAGGCCATGTTTTATTCCGTCCTATCTTCAAATAGGTAAGATTTACCGACGGCCATCGAGACTTCTACCTCCGTTTCCTGTCTGCGATTAATCCAATTTGACACTTGCGCAAGGTCTGCACATGAATTGACATCTACAAAAGTGTCATCACGTGGCCGGGTTGCTACAGAAAAGACATACAAATATTTTGTTGTTTGTTGCTAAAAACGGTAGAGAAAACAGTTCCAAATTCAATTTTATTCAGAGTCCATTATCCATTTAAAAAAAAAATTAATAAAAAAAATAGATTTGTGAAGAGGAATGCAATTCACCAACCTATTCTGCCTGGCCAGAAACAGGTATTAATATCATCAATTAATAATTCATTATTTTTTAATGAATTTGGGTAATTATATTAATAAATAATTACCCAATAACATCTGTTGAACCAGGGTCAGGGTCATTTTATCAAAGAGGATTAAACCGAGACGACTCATACGTATTCTGTTGAAAGAGCATGATTATGTATAGGTAGGTACTTTTCTTATATTATAATTTCAACAAAACTATTTTTATAAATATTACTATTTTTGAAATGTTTAAAAATGATAACACATGTATTGTTTTATACAATATAGATATGAATTATACAATAAACAGCGACTGGGTCTTGCTTGAGATGGCGCTCTGTAGCGACAACCAAGCTAGCGGAGGGCTCTTGAGGTGTGATTCACACAACAACAGTGCTCACAAAATAATATAATTATAACATGTTACAATTACAATTTTTATTGTTCATGGAATTATATAAAAATGGCAAATTTCCTTTTTGTTTTGTAAATGTCCTAAACCACAAAATAAATTTACAACACTCTAATACTTACAAATATAATTATTTTTAAATATTTTTGTACGAGGTAGATTCATTTCCAAAATGCATACAGTCGAGTTGTTTAGAACCAAAGAGGGCAATCTAGGATCTACATCAATAATAATCTAAGTTGCAAAGAAACATTACAATTAAGATTCATATTACCCGCATTAAAATGAATAATGTACAAGTTCGCACTTGCACATGCCACATGTCGCACGCTTAATCATAAAGAGCAATAACTCAAAAATTGGGAAAATCGAGATTTTCTAATAAAACGCGCGAGAAGAATAGGTAGAATGCGACAGCCGTTCAATTTGGACGAATATGACCGAGATAAAACATCGGTCGCCTTTTTCATCCCATACAAGTTGTACTGGTTGTCTGAACTTCAAACGTGATTTTCCAACATTCTTATTTTTTGAGTTATTGCTCTTTATGATTAAGCGTGCGATGTGGACTTACAGCATAAAAACGCAATCTCAAATGAACAAAAGCCCTGCAATTCTTGCCGACCTTCCCTGAAACAGAGGTGGCATTGGCAAAGTGAACCATTTATAGTACAGGACTTTTCATACGTTTATCGTATTTTTGTAAAAAAAACCCTAGATTGTTGGCTTTGATTCTACACCACTCGATTAATTTATATTTAATTTTTGACAACATTAAATTCACATAAAATTTATGTCCATTTTTATACATCAATTCTATTTAACAGATTCCATCCAATACTTTTCACTTGGAAGTTCAAACTGTAGAATTTCACCATCACCACGTAAAGTACCGCACTCACAAATCGACTCTCATTACGACTAAATTTTATTTTTTCAAATTTGCTCTTTGCTCGGTTGAAAAATTAACCTGCCTGTACCAAAGACCGATCACCATAGGTCCATCCAGTCTTACACCAACTGGGTCTTGCTTATGAATCAGACAGATATAAATGCTATTTTTCCTCGCAGCTAGATATGCACTTAGGTACCTACTGCAGTTCAGTGGTAGAATCTCAACAATGGTAAGTTGTTGCAGTACATAATTTGGAATAAAATAAATTAAATTTGCATCTTATCTGAATTTTTTTTAAATTTAGAAATGAAATGCCAGGTAGTAAGATAATGTACTCAGAATATTTTAAATGTGGAGAATAAATATGATTTTGACTGGTAATAAATAAATTTGACCGGTCCGTAGTCCAGGTGGTAACACTTTGGACTCGTAACTGGAAGGTCGTGGGTTCGAATCCCGGCGGAGCACAAAAAATATACCATTTATATTTTCAAATTTGCTCTTCGCTGGGTTGAAAAATTCATAAACCTTTACCAAAGACCGGTCATCAAAAGGTCCATCCAGCCTTACAACAACTGGGTCTTGCTTGAGAATTGGCGCTTTCTACAGCGACGACCAAGCTCGCAGAGGGCTCTTGAGGTGTGATACACACAAAAACAGCGCTCACCAAATAATCAGCCTAATTAATTTTTTTTTAATGATGTCACCTGGCCGGGTTACAGACAATACAGAGCCTCATAATTTCAATACCATATTATGTTTGAAAAGATACTAAAGTGCACCATAGTGCATTAAGCATTTCTTCCAACTGTGTGGGCTGACAGTGCTGTGAACTAGAAAAAATCCCTGATTATCGGGAATACATTTTTTTAATTGTAGGTGACAGCACATAGTTGCAGGATATTTTGAATGTTTGTAGTCCGTTGTGTACTAGAAATTCCACCACAAAGAAGATGTCTCCACGTTTGATGTTAATCAGACATGTGAAACAGTCTACTTGTTTCTGTTCTGTGTTTGTCTGATGGTATATAAAGCCATCAATGGCTTGGCTCCACCTTATTTGACTGACATGATTTCGCCTGTTGCGTTGGGTGTAAGGAGGCTGACACTCTGAACGGCGGGTGATTGTGCAATCAATTTGGTTCAGCCGTGCCGACAGATGCGCACAAATTTCGGAGACCACGTTTTCCGTGTTGCGGGTCTGATGGAGTGGAACCGACTGCCACCCGGAGTGAAGAACTCCAAATCTGTGTGTGTATTTCGCGGAGCACTCAAGACACACCTAAAAAAGTCTTATCTGTGATTAGAGAGCAGCTTCGCTGCCAAATACGCACTAATTTTGGGGATCGCGTTTCCGGAATGCGGGACTGATGGAGTGGAACAGACTGCCACCCTGAGTGAGGGTTTCGGAATCTGTTGGCACTTTTAAGGGAGCACTGACACGACACCCTTATAAAATATCTCATTTGTGATTGGGAGGGCCCTTGAGGTGTGACACACACAAAAATAGCTCTCTCTTATTGTAAGTAATTTAAAATAAATAAGCCTGATATATATAATATATATATATGTTGTGGGCTTAATCGTTGATGTCCTGCGGGGAAGTGTGATGTGGTCAGGGCAGTAGTCTGATCCTGCTGAGCAGCGAATGCTATCTGGGGAAGGAGGGGCGGCCATGACGCACCCCCCGCCCTCCGCGCCCCATGCGACCCATGCCTCCCCAGCCTACGGACCCTGCAAAAGTAAAATACATCTTCAATTCATTTACACATACAATTTAAATCACATTCGAAAATCATTAAAATAATATGATTCACTTCTTAAATCATTCTCTTCTTATCGCATGTGACTAATGACTATCTTTTTTTTTGACCGGCCCGTAGTCTAGTGGTAACGCTTCAAACTCATAGATGGAATGTTGTGGATTTGAATCCCGGCGGAACACAAAAAATATACCATTTATATTTTCAAATATGCTCTTCGCTGGGTTAAAAAATTTGTATACCTTTACCAAAGTCTGGTTACCAAAGGTCCGGCCTTGCAGCAACTGAGTCTTGCATGAGAATTGGCGCTTTGTAGCGACGAACATGCTTGCAAAAAGTCCGGTCGATAGCTCAGTTGGTAGAATGCTTACATTCCATGCCGAGAGCAAGGGTTAGATCCCCACCGAGGGTGTCATAAATGGTTTCCCATTGCGGTGTCTATTTCAAACCCAAAATAAATACCAGCAAGGTGTACTCAGTCTTCACAAGAAATGAAAACCAGCCTCCCCAGGAGTTGGGAAAGGCCCACTTCAACTGAAAGTGGTTGGTATGAGGCCTATCCTCTTACCCGTAAAAATAAATAGGTCCCGAATCACCACATGCAACCCCTTCGGGGATAATGCAGGCAAGAAGTTACTCTACATATATGTGTAGCTTTGTTGTGTTGCGTTGCATAATCTATAATCTAAGTTGCAAAGATAATATATTACATATGAGATTCATATTAAATGTATTACCACAAACAGAAAGCGCTTTAACATGCCACATGTGAACCTATAATATAAAAACCCAATCTTAAATGAACATAAGCTCAGTAACTCTTGCCGACCTTCCCTGAAACAGGGGTGACATTCGCCAATGAACCATTTTTTTTACAGTATGGGAGGTTAGCCTCATACTAACCTATAAGTTAAGGAATTAATGAATAATTATTATGATGATGCTATACCTCCATACTGAGTGGAGGTGTGCTGCATGGGCTGCTGGAAGTGCTGGTTGGGGGGCCGGGGGAAGTGCGGGGGCAGGGGCGGGGAGCCCTCAGCCGGGACTGCCCCCCCTCCCCCTCCCCCGCTGCTACTCCACGAGCCTCGGCCTCGCCTGGAAAACATCAACATAGTTACTCTCTAGAATCATCAGAAATGGACTCACAATATTATCAATTCGGGGAATATATGAAGACTACAGGGGAAGAACAAGTAATGTCAGCTGAAGAACATTTTGAGTAAATCAAAATTATAAATTTGAAGTCTGTATTTCTCATGGTTATTGCCTGGCACAAAGAACCGGCAATACCGCCATAAGCTGTGATAGTGACCGTTGTTGCATTACAAATTTCGCAGAGCTTTGATACACACAGATGCCACTAGATGGCGTTAGTAGATTATTTTCTTATTTTTGCTGACATTCCTTGTTTTTCCCCTGCAGTCTTCATATGTGACGTCGATTGGTCGGGCTAAAGACGGTATATAGTCATTATTTCGTAAAACATGATAATGTGAGTAGTTTTACATATATTCAAAATAAATTTCCACTTTTTATAATAAGACACATTGGTCCAGTATACATACAAACGTTGCTCATGTGAAATTACCTCTGATGGGCATAAGACAAACAAGCACTAAGGGGACGATTTAGCACTACCACTAACTGTATGGGCTGACAGTGCTGCGATTATCCCTGATTATCAGGAATCCATTTTTGATTTACTAAGGGTGATGTAACATAGCGGAGAGATATTTTGAATGATCAGAGGCAAAAGCCTTCAATGGTGCACCCTCCAGTGTCGAACCACTCGGACGTCCCAAGAAACGATGGGCAGGTAACATTGAGACCGACGTCGAGGTCCTCGGAGAAACGGGAACATGGAGCTCATAGCTCCAGCAACTGCAAACAATAGGATGGCAACACTATGGTTAGCCGCATCGTGCAGCTGTCGTCTGAAGTTGCATACAAGAGAAAAGAAGACTGTTTTTGGAGAGCGAGCCTTCAAGGTGGCTGCTCTAACTGCATGGAACGGCCTTCCAGATGACCTGCACATGATGGATTTAGAAAGTGTTTTTAGAAAAGCACTTAAGACCATCCTCTTCACACATTCATATTGTCACAGACTTGAAATACGTATGTGCGCCTGTACACGCATACATAGTGTGACGAATTATAAAATCAAAGTGTCTATGTGCACCTATACATATAAAATAAACATTTTTATAATAATTTTTATTTCATTTTCGATTGTATAATAGTGAAATATGCAACATAGGAAATTAAAAAAAAAACATAAATAAAGTTAAAATCAAAAAAACATAAATACAATTTTTCAAGTTATGTACAATAGTGTTGAGAAATATTAAGCGAAGGCATATTTTATTATCTGGGCGTAGTTTATATCTGCAACAAATTAACGAATGGTTTGTTATTTATTTAAATACTCTAAATCTAAATCTAAGATGCAAATATATATTAAAATTTACAATCCACATCTTACATCCACACCCACAAAAGTAAACATACGTAAGATTTTCGCGCATACAAATACAATTTCAAATGTGTCTACAGTAGGAAATACCGCAAATGACCGGTCCGTAGTCCAAATGGTAACACTTCGGACTCGTAACTGGAAGGTCGTGGGTTCGAATCCCGGCGGAGCACAGAAAATATACCATTTATATTTTCAAATTTGCTCTTCGCTGGGTTGAAAACTTCATAAACCTTTACCAAAGACCGGTCATCAAAAGGTCCATCCAGCCTTACAACAACTGGGTCTTGCTTGAGAATTGGCGCTTTCTACATCGACGATCAAGCTCGCAGAGGGCTTTTGAGGTGTGATACACACAAAAACAGCGCTCACCAAATAAATCAGCCTAATTTAATTTTTTTTTTTTTTTTTTAAATGAACATAAGCTCTGCAACTTTGCCGCCTTTCCTTGAAGCAGGGGTGGCATTGACATAATTGAAACATTTTTTTTACAGTATGCAGACTCAGATTCATCAGACTCAGATTCAATAATATCTCCGACTTCAGAATCATCCGAATTACACAATTCGAATTCTAAGTCACTGTCAATAACTTCGTCATCACTAAAGTCTTGCAATTTTTCTATTTCTTCATATGTATTTTTTCTAGCCATTTTCTAGAGAGAGAAAAAAATCAAATGTTTGGCACATATCACAAAAGAAAAACAATATACCTATTCAGAAAAAAAAACAACGAACTTACCTTTCTCTTCACAAAAATATATTTATTTTATATATGTAAAATATTATAGAACGTTTTGGGAACCACAGGAATGACAGGACTGTTCCACTCGCTTACCCAGAAAGACGGAGTAAAGTCGTCAGCGGACAATATAGTTGACTCTCTTCCGCACAGCTGTGACGCGGTAAGCTCGCGTAAAAAAGTGAAACAAGTAGCTTATCTCTGGACCCTCCACACACACAATGGCGCTCTCGCATTTCCCGTCCCCCCCACTGCCCACATGCTCGTGCGCTCGCGCCGCGAGAGCATTAATTATGACCACGTGATAACTTGGCGGACGCGAATATTTATCAAAAACAATTATTTGAAGACTACATGCTTTGAATACTTAAAAACAAAAAATACAGAAATGTTTCTTAGTAGCTTTACGAAGATTACAAAAAGTTTCAATTTAATTGCTCGATTAATTATTGAGTTATAAAATAAAACGTTTTTTTGGGGTATCTCATATACCCCGCTTCGGCCAGGGAAGGTTAAGACGGAGAGTCCTGAAGAGCTGTGGTGCGGGAGGCCCTGAGTTAATGTGGATGTTATTGACACATTACCAAACAACACGACAGAGCACATAGGCTATACTTAACTTATCTAAGAAGAGCTGTGGTGCGGGAGGCCCTGAGTTAATGTGGATGTTATTGACACATTACCAAACAACACGACAGAGCACATAGGCTATACTTAACTTATCTAACAGCAGATTATAATTACCTGTACATGGAGGAGACAGGCGGAGTGGAAGACGCATACCTGCCGCGGTCAGTCACAGTGATTCCCCGAGATCTCAAGCCACGGATGCCTCTGGAAGATTGCAATACAACTTTGATTAAATTTAATTTCAAATTTTAAAATTAAAAAAAATTGAGTTCTACAGTTTTCGCTGAAACATTTTATAAATTGAAAAATTACAAATTTGCATCGTGGAAGACCTCCTTAAAGGTGGAAAGACATGTAGAATCTAAATTTCAAAGATATATTAACATAAAAGATTCACATTAAATGCATGCCCACAAGCAGACACATGAAAGTTCACGCTTACAAGTGACGCATGTGTACTTACAAATAAAAATCCAAATCTCAAATGAACGTAACCCTTGGATACATATCTCACATGTTCATTTGAGATTGGCTTTTTATATTGTAAGTCCACATGCGGCATGTTTACTCGCTAACTAATATGTGTCTGCTTGTGGGAATGCATTTAATATCAATCTCAAATGTAATACATATATATTTGCAACTTAGATTATAGATTATTGCTAGACGACTAAGCTCGCAGAGGGCTCTTGAGGTGTGACTCACGCAAAAACAGCGCTCACCAAATACTGTAACTGTAACTCTGTCGCCATTCCGCTAGGGGTGGCCAGAGCCTCTGCAGAGTTGCCTCCATTTCTTCCTATTCTTACATACCTCTTTCAGTTCATTTTTATCCATCACCTTTTTCATACATTTTCTTCTTTTACGCTCACCTTGTATATCCCATTCCTTCACAATCTCCTCAATTTGATCACTCCATACTTTTCTCGGTCGTCCCTTACCTTTTTTTCCTTTCACACTTCCTCAGTATATACACTTGGTCAGTCTATCATCATTCATTCTTTCCACATGCCCAAACCATCTCATCAAATAAATCATCCTAAAATTATTATCATAATGTAGAAGCCGACAATGTACCTGATATTGATGGGAGGCATCTTGTTGTACCCCGTGGGCCCTGTAGGCTGCGCCCCGCAGCCCTCCAGCGCCAGGAAGTCATCCACGTGCAGGGAGGGGGGCCGCGAGGTGTTGGGGGGGCGGGACCTGAAGGCGTCCATGGGGGGGCGGGGGGCGGCGCCTCCCCCCGGGCAGGCAGAGGACAGGGTGGGCATGCCCACGCGGCCGTGCGCAGGGGACACTGCAGCACACACAAATCAGTCAAACAATTCACTCAGGGCAAATTTGAAAAAAAAATCTCGACTCCTAAACACAACGCAACTAAGCTACAAATATAATATAATTTCTCGCCGCGTTATCCCTGAAGGGTTTCGCATATGGCGTGAAATTTATTTCTTTTTACAGGTAAGGGGCCAACCCCTTAAATTGAAGTGGGGGTTTCCCAGCTCCTCCCGAGGGGGCTGATACTCATTTCTTGTGAAGGCTGAGTAAACCTTGCCGGTATTTTATTTTTGGGTTTGAAATAAAACACCGAAATTTATTTATTTTAAAAGCTGATTACTTTAAAAGCTGAATTTCTTGCATAATTATTATAATGCACTCAGATATAGGTCAAATTGAAGTCAGTAAGTAAGTGGAATATGATAAAAATAATTTAATTTTTATTACTCTTTGAATTATTTCAAATTTATTTAACCAATTAAGTTGGTGTATTACCTTATTTTACATTGAATTCTAAGCTTCAAAAGATTTGACATACACAAACAACATTTTAAATATTCAAAGTCAATTTCATTGAATGTGGTGTGTGCCACCTGTGTTGTATTCTTAGAACTATTCACATACCGTAAGGCCTCTTCTCCTTGGGCACGTAGAGCCTCTTGGTCCTGAACATGCTGGTCTCCTGGGGGGGCCTGGGAGGGGCGGGGGGGAGGTGCAATAGCCGCTCCGCCTCCGCGCCCAGCTCACTGCCCGCACACAGGCACAGCCGCGTCAGCTCAGACAGCTCAACAGGGATCTGAAACATGGCAGATTAACTGGTGATAAGTCTGGTCGAAAGCTCAGTTGGTAGAGTGCTTGCATTCCATGTCGAGAACTCGGGTTAGAATCCCACCGAGGGTGTCAGAAATGATTTCCCTGTTTTGGTGTTTATTTATAAATTAAATACTGGCAATAATGTCATATAATGTAATATGAATGTTTTTAATTCTTGTACATGTATTAGGTTTAATGTAATGTACAATAATGTGTGTAAATAAATCTATCTATCTATTGATTACCAGTTCAAAAGTCTAGTAGCATACGGCGATGTATGAAAGCTTTCACTCAGTCTACCTGGTTATCCACCAACAGTCCGGGCAGAATGCATCTCGTGTGAAAACGTTGTTACACTCACTGCAGCTGACATCTTTACGTATTATTGCGTTCTTTATTTAATTCAAGCTCACACACAATTTTTTACAATTATTTGAACCGATTTGCAATATTTGGCTTAAAGAGTTGCAGGTAAATTACAAAACAAACCATTTCAGCTTCAGCGGCATAGTCATCATGCTGCGCGTGCACCGGCCCCAGCCAGAAGCCCGAAGCCAGGCGCTCATCGTGAGCATCTCCCTGGGTCCACATCTGTCTCCCCGCAAACTGCGCGGGCAGGGGCTCCATGGGGGCGGGGGGCAGAGGCAGGGCAGGGTCCGCGGCAGGAGCGGCAGGGGGCTCACAACCCTGCAGGGACACCAGCAGCTGGCTGACGCATGAGAGAAGCTCCTCCACATTCTGCTCCTAAGATACAGAGCAAATTCAAGTCAATATTTCAGGTTTCGAGATGCCCATTCGGTGGAAGATTAATGAGACCGTGTCACAGCAAATTGGATAAAGATAACTCGTCCAAAGACAACTCGGCCATGGACAAATCAGTCACACGAGACATCGATTCAGACATCGACATTTTGGTCACAGATAACTTGGTCAAAAACAACAATTTGGGTCACACGGCAGTTCATCCACACATTTTTTTGGTCAATGACGTTTTGTTCACATGCAATATCAGTGTTATGCATTAGAATTTTTAAACCAGATTTCTTTAGAGATCTGGTTTAATTTTTTGATTTAATCTCAATTTACAAAAAAGGTGATTCATAAAAACTTTATAATTCAGTTTAACACTAAACGTGTTTCAAAACATGATCACATTTGTAAACCACCTCCGAGTAGGTTTATTTCGTTCTAAACTAGATCGACATACGCAAAATGGCGATCTTCCTCATTCCCCAGCTGATCGTAATGTACGAGATAACTTTCAGAATAAAAGATTTATGAATCAAATAAGAGTTTCAGCAATTACAGTAACTTTAAAACATTAGAATTTTACACTATAACAACAAATTGAGGGCATGCAGCAACGAAAGAAATATAAAAACTGTGACAAGAAAAAAAGTGACAGATGCTGCGTCGTGTTATTTTTCAAGTCGCCAATTTTGTAAAACTGTCACTTTTCTTGTAAATCAAGTATGCAGAAATTTTTCCCATCTTTGAGATTTTCTTCGTGATGCCTACAGCCAAAACCTGAAGCCACAATGAAGTCATGCTTTGAAAAATACTTGTTTCCATTTTTAGTTCATTCGAAGTCACAGCCGACATGAGTTTGACAGCTGGAGTGTCGAGAATCGTTCGGGAGGGGGCGTTTACCCGAATTCTTCCGAGCGTCTCCGAAAGTTGTCAAAAACCATGCAAAAACCCACAAAAACCTCAAAAAATTTCATAGACACCAAAATACCTACATAAATGTCGAGCATTTCGTATTTTTTCATCCAGAAAAAGCTACCGGAAGTCTGTTTAAGCAGGATTCGGTAAACCAAAAAAAAAAAAGGAACGTATTTCGCTACTGAATCACATTTTTATTTATTTTGGTTTAGCGGGCTGGTACAGATTTAAATTGGTTTCTCAAAATCTCCCACTAAACAGGTATGGGCGGAATCTAATGAATAACACTGTATAGGTCTAGACATCACAGAAATCTTGTTATCCAAAAAACCTTTGTAATTACTAGTTTTAATTTATTGTAGTTTTCTTTGATGGAGCTGTCTGTGACTGAAGTGTTGTTCCTCAAAAAGTCATGCGGATGAAAAGTTGTATCAAAGAATTGATGTGTGACCGATTTGTCCATGACTGAACTGTCTGTGGACACCGTTTTGTCATGGAAACGAATGAGACACCATGGGCTGAAAGTAAGTCTAATGAAGAGGTGTTACATGAAGTAGAAGAAAGAAGAGATAATTATTAGTCATATTCTGAAGAGGAAAACCAAATTAATAGAACACTCAATCAGATATAAGGTTGATATTTAGGGGTATGTTTGAAATAAAATAACATCGGTTTGATTCCCACCTGACACCTCGGCTGGAAAATAGCTTTGACTCTGAGTCAATTGCATTATGTAAATACAAAAGATGGAGATAAAAAAAACAGATTAAAATGCATAAAACCATGTTGAGTTTGAGGGCTCTTGAGGTGTGATACACACAAAAACAGCGCTCACCGCATAAATCATCCTAATATTATATTATTATTATTGAGTATCTATCTAGTTGCTTGTTTTTTTAACCCTTTTAACTGCGGGTGACATGCATAGGCGGCATGTGTAAACTTGCATACAGTGCGGCTGTCAATCATAGACGTCATCCAACTTTGAACTTATCTGTGACATCTATGTTTAAGAATTCAAAAGTCTGCAAGTGAAATGTGCTAAACCTTTGTGATTTTTGTTGTTGAATAACTAATACATGTGACTGTGCACATAGTTGGTTCACAAGTGTTGTCAATCAATTAAGGTAGGAAATAATAAATGTTTTAAAAATGTGCTTGAAAAAGTATTCCGTAGTGAGGGCATTCATATAGCCAGAATATTCAGAAGTGAAAAGTTTAATAACCAAATATCTATAAATTAAAAAAAGTACCTTGAGAAATGCTTCAATCGCAAGGATTGGATGGTTTTCTTTATTCTTGTACCAGGAGAGCAGCTCGGCAACTTCGTGCAGCGTCAGGCAGCTGCTCCTCGGGGTAAACTGCAGGCCCTCAGCTGCCTCCAGCTCCTCGGGCGGAGACTGCAGACTCTTCACCAGCAGCAGCAAAGTGTTCAAACACTCAAACGACTCTTTCCCCAATCCGACAAACTTAGACATCAACTGGAAGAATGCCTGCTTGTGCTTATCCAAACAAGCTTTCCAGCAGTGGAACCCAAAATCATGTTCAATGAGTAAAAAGTATGATCGTAGCACAGAATATGTGAGGTTCATGGTGCTGTGGGAACTGGAAATGTATTCTAGAGAAGCATTTATGAGAGACATCAAGGTTTCCTTTGAAGGAATCGCATTGGCCAAGTATATCTCTGAAGTCATCACAGGTTTAACGTGTTCAGCTGGATCTTCTCCATTCTCAGTTTTGATAATCGGCGTACTGGCATCCAAATGTAGAAGAAGAGTGATCTCTGTATCAAACAAACTGTTCATTATGTTAATAACAAAGTCTTGTGACTGTAGATGTGACGGTAATTCACTAGGCGTCGTCAAGATACTAGCAAATATAGGGACGATAAGCCAGTAGCGATCTTCAGATTTCTGTACGGCCGAGCTTTGTTTTATCAGATGCAGCAACGTGCATTTGACGGATGCATGACTTGTGAGGAAAGCTAAGAAATTTAACAGACGGGACATATTGTAGTTGGCTGGCTGTGGAATTTGTGGCATGCTGTTTGCCTCTCCGCACACGTTGTTGATGATGGTATCCAAGACAGCTCGCGCTACACAGAGCGCAGTATTCGAAGCCACGTCCGAAAGTTGAATGCACACCTTTCTCAGGATCTGAATCACCGGCTGGCAGATTGTGAAGCAAGTCACTTGAATCATCTCGGTTATATTTGGAGAGAGCGTGTGCAAGTGAGCCGACCACAATTTCCTATTGCTTATCATGTTGGATAGCTCGCTATCACTCAGAGGGAACTTGCTTTGTATCGGGAGAGGTAAAGGCAATATCTCCGAAAGAATCATAAGTCCAGGAATGAAAGTGTACGGGGCCGTTAAAGTGTACTTGATTATTTCCCCGCACAACAATGTCCATAAAGTCTTATGTATAGATTCACTAACCGCGGCTTCTTCTGCAATAGGCTGCGTGTAAGCCAGCAGAGTTTCTATGATCTCCCTGCAAGATTTCTGTGCCATCTTGTGCCCGATTGCCATGTTGGGATAAGAGTGCATTAAGTTGTAAGTTTGTAGGATCACTGGAATAGACGTCAAGTCCTTGAACTGCGTATTGCGACATTGTATAACATAAGTCAACATCTTATTCAGCAGCTCAACACAAGGTAAAACAATGTTGGCAATGTGTAAGCCGTGCAGGGAAACAAACGTCGCAGAATGTAAGTTCGGCTGTTCAAAATAGTTGCAGATTTTCTCCAGAATTGATATTAGATATGTCACTCCATCCAAGGAATACAATTGAAGAATTGTATATTTGTATTTCAGCTCACAGTGCTCCATCTTGGTGTATTCAGCTGCGAGTGGTTTGTTGCTTTCTTGTCCGGGGATTCCCAAATGTTTCAGGATCCTCAAACACGTGATTAAATCCCCAGGAGCGGACGTGACATGCTCCAACGAACCTTTTATCATTTCCACAACTTCACAAATGTTGTCATAAGAAAATATATTAGATTTCTCGAGTGGCTTCAAGTACGGTAGGGCCTCTTGTAAGATAGATCCCACGCTTTGCTCAAATAGATCGTATTTCTTTGCTACATTGAATATCCTCCTTCCATACTTCTTCAAAAAGTTTACATCACACGAGAATTGCACGGTTGAAACTGTGAGATCCACGGCATAATTCTTCGCAGGTGACTTTCTCTTGATAGGTAGATCTCTATCCGACTGCTTTGAATGAATATCCTTCTCGAACACATTCAACAAACATTGTATATTGTCTCCCATACTCAGTGTACTTGCTAGAGCTAGCTTTCCTACACTCGCGAAACCCAAGCAGTACAAATTAAGCAACTTGTCTATCAGTTCTGACTCATTGTCTCCTGGAGCATTTTGTAAATCAAAGATGGCATTGATGTAATACATGCACTGCAGCTTGAAAGCCATTTCTAGGCCCAGCTGTTGCAGAGGAGAGCAGTTCCCAAAATCTTGCAACACTATCAACTGGTCTTCCTCGTTTTGCATGGTAAACGGCTGCAACAAACATCTGAATATCAGCTCACTTGTTTTGATGTTATCATATAAATATATCAAACCTTCATGACAGGAAGTCAGCTGTGTGAGTACGCTGTAGATAGGATTTGTAATCGCCGGATAATTGAAGGTGATTGGGCAAGTCAGCAAAAACAGACAAGTCTCCAGGATTTTGTGGATCTGAAAGAACTCTATCAAAACATTGCTGACTGCACTCTTGTTGATTTCAAATTGAGCTGATACGGGCAAGAATCTGCGAGGCTGTGACAACTCAAACGAGCCTTTACGGTAGACATTCACAATCTCATCAAGAGAATTGATGATCACTTCTATATCTGCTTCGCTTAGGTCCCGCCCATTCTCCACATAGCCTTCTTCAGGGACATTCAACTTCACAACGGTATCCCGGAATTTCTTCATGAGCTCAAAAATATTGATTTTATTTATTAAAGTATTGATGGCAAACTTGATCCTGGAGAGTGGATTCTTTTGAAGCATCATAATTAGCATTTGGTAGCCGTTTCTAAGCGGAACTATCTCAGTTGTCTCTGACTTTATTTTCACCTTATCGTCGTCAGATTTTGAAGTCGAATTGATATCAAAACAGATGTGTTCAGTGAGGAAATGCTCCATGGCTTTCTCAGAGCCCAAACAAGCATCAATAGCTTTCAAGATCATCAATTTGATACTCAAGGCCATGTAATCTTTAAAGTAAAGCTCCAGGAGTCTTGTATAGATGTCTACGTTGTTGTCCAGTAAGCTCATCACCACTTGGCTGGAGTACTTGTGGGCGGCGAGAGCTTCTACGAGTCGTATTCCACATTTGATGTGCCGTATCTTGTACGTGGCTTGCACTTGAGACAGCGCCAGGTCGTAGTTCAAGCCTACTCTACAGAAATTCAATATAAACATTCTAACACTTGAAAACTGCACACGGGACGAGTCTTTCACATCATTATCAGAGAATATCCGTAACAATATATCACTTTCATCAGTTATATTGTTTATGAGGAGAGGTAACTGTTCACAGGTGTGCACCCATTCCTCTCTGGCGTCTGCAGACAGCTCCACAAACTTGGCTGCAGTGTATTTATCTTCCACCTTCTGAAAGTCCATCACATTTTCCACAAGTTTTTGAAAGTCTGTATTCAGTTTACACAGTTCGTCCAGCGTTAAAATCATCACGTCCGGCGCATTAGCCTCAAAGGAAACATACACAGACGCTTTGTTCAGGGGCGCGTACTTCTGCCACTCTGTCCGGAACGGATTAAAACACTTGAATATATCCTCCACTAAATTGTCATCTGCTAAATCATAATCTAAATCACCAAACTGGGCATCCAGATCATCACAGATGTCTTCATCGGAAAGGATGGGCTCAAACTGTTCCACATCCATGGAAGCATTATCTTCATGCGGTGGAAACGGTGAATCTTGAGGGGTTGAAGACTTTTGACCTGGAGAAGATTGTCCATCACTTGATTTCAACGATGCAATGTTAGGATCCACGTAACTATGTTTGTGGACGTCCCCTTTCAAAGTCAACTTCCTGCTTTTAACACTTTTGTGGTAATGATCATCATTGCTTTTAATGGGTTTGCCGTTGTGGTCATACTCCATGACTCCATCATCAGAGATTACAGATCCCATGGGGCTCATTGCGCAGTCAGGATGGAAAGCTCCTCCCATCTCTTCAGGTGTGCGTGGCCTTCTAGGAAGATCCATCGGCGGAGTCCTGGGCCGCTTTCTCGGATCTTCCCTCCCAGGAGAACGAGACCTACTATCGAAACTCGCCTCACGGATTCTATCATAAGAGGGAGCTCTTTTATCAATGTACCTTTTCTCATAAGCAGGCGACGTTCGCTTTTCATACGGTGAAAGCCTCTTCTCATACGACGCCCCTCTCTTTTCATAAGAAGGATCACGTCGTTCATAAGAGCCGCCTCTAGATCTATCATACGACGGAGGCCTGTGCCGTCTGTATTCATCTCTTTTATACGGAAGACGGTTCCAATCTTTATCCCTTGAAAGCGGACGTTCTCTATCACGGAAACCAGGACTCCTAGAAGAATCCCGTCGATACCCATCGTCCCTCGCGACAGATCTGTACTCCCGTTCCCTACTCCTAGATCGGGAATATCTTGGAGAGTTTGCATCTTGGCTCCTGGCTCGTTCCACACTTCTAGACCTCAAGCGGGGGCTGTGCCTTAATCGTTCATCCCTTGTCCTCGACAGCGGTCTTTCTTTGTCTTCTTGTCGGTCCCAATGAGGTTCTCCTTCGACAGCGTGGAGGTACGCTCTTGGGTCTTTTGGAGCGTCTGCGTTGTAATAGTCAGTTGGCAGCTCGTAAGTTTCCTGTGGGAAGTTGTTGGCTGGGTAGGGCTCGGCAGGGACTGCATGGGGGGTCCAGGCGGGGTCGGGGAGGGGCGCGGGGGGCGTGGCCACGGGGGGAGGGGGCGCGGCAGCCTCTCTAGCCACGCCCCCTGTGGTTCCCTGGTCGGTTATGCTCTTGGTGATGCTGCCGTAGACTGCCAATGTTATAGTCGTGTACCAACCTACAACAACAACACACAATGATACGATAAAAAAAAAATTATAGATTTATATTCGTTAAACAAATTTAACTGCATAAATTACGAGTAGTTCACAAATATTCATAAACCAATAATTGATTTATGAACTGCAATTAATTTGGTTGATTTATGTTTTTTTAAAAACATATTTTTAAAAATATAATGCAATTAATTTGTTCTAAAGGCATTGAAACTAAACTAAAACATACTCATTTTTATCAATTCTCATAATTTAAAAAATTAACATAACACACTGTTTTATTCTACATACATTAATGATATCAGTAGAATATATATATTTTTAACCAAAATGGAGTTCTACAAAGTTTACTTTGAAACCTTTCATCAATTCTTCAAAAGCGGCACACTAGTTTTTTTTTAAATTAAATAAATACAAGGAAACACATGAAATTATTTCCTTATCACTTCCATATATTTGGCTCATTTATGGAAAAAATCCTAGATTACTTAACAATAATAATAATAAGACAATCTTTATAGTGCTGTTTTGTGATAAATCACTGCAAGGGCACTGTTCAACTGTAACATCTCCGAAATAACTGTAATGTCTACTTTATGATTCACATAAAATTTTGCAGACAGGAGCTTTGCGGTGGCTGGGCCGGTTGCCTGGAACAATTTACCCGTCGGTGTTCGCGCGAACCAGCCTACCACCACCTATAGAAAGGGACTGAAGACACTGCTATTCTCCAGAAGCCATGGCGCCCTTGAGATGGTCCTGGACCATTAAATAGCGCCACAGGAAAGAAATCATCCATCCATCATCATCATCATCATCTTATGAGTTAAAATTCAGATAAAGCAGTGAAGCAACAGTACCTCTCAGCACGAGTCCATCGGTGGGTATCTGTCTCTGCTGGTCGCCGCCCCCCTCGCAGTCCATGTGTATGCGGCCATTCTGGCAGTACTCCAAGCTGCCCAGCGTCTGGAAGGTGGAGGCGCCGGGCTCGGACAGGTCGTTGACGAAGAAGTCGATGTGGAACTGCGTGGGGTTGGTGGCGCCCAGCCGCAGCCCGCCCGGGAAGTCGCCCTGCACGCGTGCGCCCAGCGGGATGATGCGCACCTGCGACACGTACACCGGCCGCGGGAACTGCACCAGGTCCAAGTTCAGCTCCTGGAACCAGTTCATCCATCGTAACACTTTTTTTTGTAAAAGAATTGTGAAGAGGAATGCAATTACAAGATAAAAATACAACAACTTGGTTTTATGATTACAGTAGAGCCGCGCTAGTCCGAACCCTGCCTCATCCGTTGATCGCCGTAATCCAAACGGTCTAACACCCGCGCGAACTAATGAAATGGGTGAAGAAGAAGTCAATCACGAAGAAGAAGCTGACCCAGGAATGAAGATAATAAGCCATGCTGAGGCTGTGGATTTGTTTGTGAAGGTGTTGATTACTACCTTCATTTTGACTCTATGTCTTTGAGTCAAGATTGAAAACTCCCAATTTTGTTAGTATTGTGCAAAATGTATGTTATTCGGGTAGCAGGTTAGGTTAGGATTTTGGATATCTCTCATGTTGAATCTAACGTCAAAAATTGAACTGGACCGTAATGGTGTCTGTGTTTCAAGATTTTCTTAATAAATCAATACATATTATGCAAGTTACACAGAGATCTAGTCGGTGTGCTGGTTATGAAGGGACATGTTCCATTTATGTTATTTTTCGTGATAACTATCAAATAGATACATGGAGAATGTAAAGTTAAATAGGGTTCTACATTTTATCAGTGAAATAATCACGTAGGCACCGTACAAATAATCTACAGGCCGAAATTATGATAATTATTTTGACAGATAGCGAGAGAGTCGGCTGTGAGAGAACGCGAAGTTCCATCACGATTGCACAAAATAAGTGGGTTGTATTAATGAAAAGTTGTGTTACCTCGCTGGACTCGTGTGAAAACGTGTCGAAGAATAACAAATCCGAAGATTCAGCCATGCTAGCGGCTCGCAACGCATGCTGCCATTATTACAAATCGATTTTATTTCGTTACAAAACTGGCTCTGGTTTCATAGACAAACAGCGGCTTCAAACTGTCAAATGAAATTGCCTGCATTACCGACGCGTCCGCTCTTCAAAACGTACGTCGTAGCTTAATATTTTATACCTACCAGTTTTATTTCATGGCTTGTTTCTCAGCTAGAAGCAGCTTTCAATTTTTGTCAACAGATGAACCTGCTTGGATTGCAACCCAAATGTCAAAAAATCCTATTTTGTACTCTCAGCTACTTCCTTTATTTTCTGTATTTTGCAGGAACTTTATAATTGCTCTTATATTTTTATTCTGCTCCTTTACCAAAATTCTTTTTTTGTGACCATTTGCATGTTTAGTCTGGATTTTTTTAATGAAATTTGAATGCTACAAATTAACAAAAAAGATAATCCTTTCTTTTTTACTAAATAAGTAATTTATCTACTTTTTAGTGTACCTAATATTTATATTGTCAGAAAAATGTGTGGGGGTGTGCAAAGCTTTGGACAATCAGCTGACAGCAGTTGATCAAAGAGGCCTCATCCTTGTGTCTTTTCAGTGAAGATTAGCAATCATAACATTTTCACTTTCATTACTAATCTAATCTAATCTAAGTTGCAAAGATATGTTACATTGGAGATTCACATTACATGCATTCTCACAACCAGACACGTACAAGTTCGCGCTTGCACATGCCTCATGTGAACCTACAACATAAAAACCAAATCTCAAATGGGCATACACCCTGCAACTCTTGCCGTCCTTCCCTGAGACAGGGGTGACATTGGCAAAGTGAACCATTTTTACAGTATGGTTGGTCAGCCGCATACCAACCTATAAGTCAAGGAATACTGTATCACAAAAAAGGGATCCTTTGCGTCTGCCACACACCTCCTCACATTCTTCAACCAGGAATCTTCTTCTTGGACTTTGAGTAGGTACCTACCTACCTACATTTTAAAATTATTTTTTGATGTTTGTACATAATTATTCAGATCCTTACAAGTGAAACAGCTTATTAAAAACATCATTTTATTCATCAGAGAAAATTTAAGATAGTTACATATTTACATAAAGTATGATCCATTGTTACCTAACAAAGATAAAGTAAAATGGATTACAGTTGTCCCTATAAAGAGTATACAACATCTAATAATTTCCAGTTTACAAAAAAAACCACTCGTATTCCTCGCCACTGACAACATAACAAAACACGCATGCCGACTTGTGGCCAAGTGTTAGCTTAAATGTCTAGCAACATTAGCTAGCTAGATACGAGATCTGTTAAAATACGGTGACTGTTAAAATTTCACAGAGTACATATGATTTTCAATCTTTTTAAGCCTATAAGAAATACAATTTTGATGTTTTTTAATGTTCCATGGTTCAAACAAAGAAAATGCATTTCTTATTAACGTAAACTATAAAACACAGTTTATAATATCACTTTTCAAAAAACTTCATTGAAGAATTCATAAAATTCGCCTTAGAAAAAAGAATAGCCGTTTTTTAGGCGAAAGTACGTTTTGATTTTTATATTTTGAAATAAATTAAGTATTTAAAAAAGTAATTTTATAATTTTACTTTAAGCTATGTACGGTTTGTGTGAAACAATTATTGTTTCAGAGGCAGCCATGAATATATGATAATGCGCCAGCGCACACATCATTGCGTGTTTGTGATTTTCCAGTCAAAAACAACACCGTAATCATGCCTCAGCTACCGTATTCACCGAATTCGGCCCCTGCGACTTTTGAACCCAGGAAAATATGTATTGTGTTTTGCCACGATTTAGGGGATGAAAATTACATCACCTGAGGAGCTCAAGGTCAAACAAAAGAACAAATCAAAAAGAAGTGCTGGAAAAATGTATCTAAGAATGACTTTTTTGAAGCTGACATAACAGGAATTGATAATGAAAAAAATACTTTTCAAGAAATATAAAATGACACCAGTTTTTAAACCTATCTCGTACAAAATCTAGCTAGCTGTCATTAGTAAGATAGCTGTTATTAGCTAGTTACATTAACTAGCTATTGAAGCTAACGAGCGACACACTTGCCAGCATGCATAATGTCTTCAGCAGCCGTGTAACAAATCACAGATCTATTTTATAATACTAATCATTTAAACATAAACTGAATAGACAAAATGGTAAAGTATATAATCAATGCGTCATTTGATTAGTGTGTTGCAAGAGCGCAAGACAGATGACAGGTGTTGTCTCGCTTCCTTTACAAGTCCACATATTCTTTGGCTGCCATCCTGTCAACCAATACACCAAGCGTGGAACTCAACATGTTGACCACAGCAATTACCAAACATCTATAGAAACTAAAACAGTGCCTCAAGTGAGCGATTTACTTTTCATACATTTTGGTAAAATGCCAAGGTTGAGTTTAAACATAATGTTTGACGCTTGGAATAATGGCGCCTCCTCTCTACAAGCAAATGACATTACTCCCTCTGCTACAATATATAAATCTATAAATGTAACTATTCTGAAAAACATAATCAAAATTCAATAAAATGTTGTATGATTAAGCAAAGACATAAAGTAGTGTTACAATATTACAAGAAATATAACACAAATCAAAACAATATCATTTTCATTCATGGAATTCGTAAAATGCTAAATGTAAATTAATATAACACCTTTCTTTTGGATAATATAATAATTGTAAAATTTAATAAAATAGGTTCCAGTGTGTGCACAGGTAGAGAATGGTACTTCTCGTTGCTTTTTGATATGAAAGTATCAAAAATATTATGCCTAGCACAACTTACAGGACCGTCTTGTTCACCAACTCATCCCACCACTCCCAGGAAGGCTGGCATACCAACTCATCCCGCCACTCCCAGGAAGGCTGTCTCACCAGCTCATCCCGCCACTCCCAGGAAGGTTGTCTCACAAACTCATTCCGCCACTTCCAGGAAAGCTGTCATAACAACTCATCCCGCCACTCCCAGGAAGGCTGTTTCACCAGCTCATCCCGCCACTCCCAGGAAGGTTGTCTCACAAACTCATTCCGCCACTTCCAGGAAAGCTGTCATAACAACTCATCCCGCCACTCCCAGGAAGGCTGTCATACAAGCTCATCCCGCCACTCCCAGGAAGGTTGTCTCACCAGCTCATCCCGCCACTCCTAGGAAGGTTGTCTCACAAACTCATCCTGCCACTTCCAGGAAAGCTGTCATACCAACTCATCCAGCCACTCCCAGGAAAGCTGTCATACCAACTCATCTCGCCACTCCCAGGAAAGTTGTCATACCAACTCATCCTGCCACTCCCAGGAAAGCTGTCATAATAAGACTCATCCTGCCACTCCCAGGAAGGCTGTCTCACCAGCTCATCCCGCAACTCCCAGGAAGGTTGTCTCACAAACTCATCCCGCCACTCCCAGGAAAGCTGTCATACCAACTCATCCCGCCACTCCCAGGAAGGCTGTCCACATCGCAACAGCAGCAAGACAACATAAACAATTAACCACTAAGAAGTTACAACTGATAAGCTTGTGGGTATCAAAAGTTTTTTGCAAAATACTTATACACCTAAACGTAAAACATCCGTTAACAATTCTCTAGGTTAATTATATTATTATATTTTTATTACAATAAAACCATTATGAGATGCATTAGTTTTATTTCCTGCAATGTTTTATTTGTTTTAAAAGGACAGCTTGTATTATGTTTATTATTTATATTATATAATCCATCCACATCTCTTTTATTTACATATAAGCGCGACCACATGCGGCCGGCAACAGTCTTCCCGTCCAAACAATAAAAAAAGGTATAACTATTATATATTAGGTGATGCTCGTCACACTCTGGGGTTGTCTATGGCGTGTCCCCTTGCTTGTTTACGCAGCGCACCTATACTGTCCACCAGGCCATCCTTTCATTTTTTTAAACTTTCTTTTTAAAGTACCAAAAATTTTATTTTTATTTTCTTAGAATGGCGTCAACACATTGTGACTTTGAATCAAAGATTTAAAAAAAACTAGTGACAGCCTTGTGTTCATGTCTTCCTTTACGCATGTTCCATGTCCCTCTTTATGCATGTCATTCCATGTTCTTTACGCTGTGTTTCTTGTCCTTCTTTAAAATGCTGTATTTTCTTTACGCAGCAGATATTGCGTCGACTTAGTTCTTTTCTCAGCGTTTAGTGTCCCAAGGCCTTGTCCACACAGTGTATAGCATTCCACATCTTTTACGCAGTGTTTCCCTTGCAATGTTTACGCGGCATATAGTGTCCATGTGGGTTATTTTAACAGTGACCCACGTCCATGTATATTTAGCGTAAAGAGTGTCTACACGGTTGTTTACAAAGTGCCCATCGATCTCATCTTTGCAGTGTAAAAATCTCCTCATGTTCGCTTTTTTGCAGGGCAAAGAATTTCCATGTAGTTGTACACACAGATTCTTTTATATGCAGCGTATAGAGTATCTGCATGGTGGTCTTAAGTCCATTTTAGCGGCAGGGTAAAGAGTTCCCATATTCTCGTTTACACAGGTCTCTGCAGTAAAAAGTGTGTCTACCTGGTTGTTTACTAAGTGCCCATCGATCTCTTCTTTGCAGTGTAAAAATCTCCACATGTTTGTTTAAGCAGGTCTTTTTTTAAGTAGAGTAAAGAGTGCCCTTGTGTTTTTTACACATATCCTTTTTTAAGCCGCATAAAGAATGGCTGCAAGACCATTTACACAGATCCTTTGTTACGCAGCGTAAAGAGTATCCACATGGTTGTTTACACAGTACCTAATTTCCTTTTTTGGCAACATGAAGAGTGTCCACAGAGTTGTTTATGTAGATCCTTTTTAAGCAGTGTAAATAGTGTCCACATGGAAATTTACGCAGGTCCTTTCTTGTGCAGCGCATCGAGTGTCCGCATCGGCTTGTCGTCAACGAGCGCGGGCCGAAAAGGGGCCGGCCCCCCCGGCCCGCCACTGTACACAACTAACACAACATTACATTACATATGTGATAACAGTCATTGTGTGCGTGCGCCACGTGAGCCACACGGCGCGTGCACAACTTGTTCCTCTGCCCTGCCCGCCCCTGCACTAGTCGCCTGGATGCTCGGGACAGGATCGGTTCACCTCAAACCATTGGTCTATGCACCTGAAACACACACACACAATGTTATTACTTTGACTTTAATATCATAGATCGATTCACCTTTTAGCAAAACATTTCACAACACTACTCAGCTAAAAGCACTGCACTTGATATGGACATCAACTGCCACATTTATAACTTTCCTCGTACATACTCTTCTCTTGTCATCCCTCTGCAGGTTCCATTCTTTTGAAATCTCCCCTATTTCCATCATCCATTCCTTTCTCGGTCTGCTCCGTCCAAGTTTTCCTCAGACATTTCCTCAGCACCCTTTCTTTGTTAGTCGTTCATCATCCAATCTTTCAAGATTTCCGAAGCATCTCATTGTGCTTTTTGTACTTTCATTCTCACATTCTCTTTTATCCCACACTCGTTCATCACCCAGTCTTTCATCAGCCAGTGTCTTTCCAGTCATTGCTCTCAGGTAAGCCATTTCAACCATACATACTTTACTCAACTCACATTCATTAACTGTCCACACCTTACTTGTCAATGTCGGTACCAATATGCCATTGTGATTTTCTATAAGTTTCCTGTTTTTCGCAATCCTTCCAATTGTTCCCATCACACGTCTTTCTCTACTGGTGGTGGTGATGGTTATCCAGCAGATCTGTGCAGAGTGCTGTAAGGAAGTGAGATATGAGTGTGGTTACCCCTTGTGGTAGACGCAGAGGCAGGGCAGGCGCGCGATGGTGTCCCCGGGGCACAGCTCCTCCAGGCAGATCACACACTCGCCCTTGGAGTCACTCAGGATGTCCTCTGGAACATGCAGGCATACACGCATGAAATCAACTATATCATAAGCTTGTGGCAACACCTTGATCATTAGTTCATAAGGGTGAAATGTATTGTTATAAAAGGAGGCCCAATGGCTTGGAACGAGTTGCTGGTTGAGGTGAGGAAAGAACATGACAGGGCAAGCTTCAGAAGGATGCTGAAGACGCACCTGTTTGAAAGGTCATACCCGGAATCCTTGTGACTAAACTTTAGTGAAAACCGCGCTTCGGAAAAAAATCAACCAATATATTTAACAATGAGGATCTGCCACCATTCTGCCCAATTGGTTTAAGTTTTTTGTATCCAGCGTCGGAACGGATGTCAGTAATGTATGGGTATGTATGAAAGCTTTCACACACTTTGTCCAGTAATCCATAGTCAATCCTGGCAGAATGTGTAGTGTCTGCAAAGGCCCTTAGAGGCGTTACCCTCATGGACGGCAGCTTCCTGAGAGGCGCTCTGAGCAGAGCAGATTGCTTCCCAGATATTTATCTGAGCTCGCATAGACGCAGTATAGCAGAGACTCCAGGGCTGGAAGTCTCATCACCACGGTAATTCTTAGCTACCGAATATTCGTAATATTTGTATGAAGACCTGTCAACCCAAGATGGCTGCAAGTGAACAGCTGATTAGTTGTCATACAAATATTACCGATATTCGGTAGGTAAGAATTATCGTGGTGATGAGACTTCCAGCCTAGCCCAGAAAGCAGTGTGTATTTTAATGGTATCAGGTCTGACCAATGGTTTGTCTCCCTTATTTCCGTGTCCAGTTAATTCAATAAATCCTGGTTTTGTTTGAGTTCAACTGTCTACATTTTAATCTCCAGTGTATTGCATTCCCCAAAGTAAAGATAAATTCAAGTCAAAAGAAAAGAAACCCACACACATGTAAGATGATAATCCTAAAGCTAGCTGGCAGTATGGAATTATATTTTAAGCATCTCCTCCAAGCTACCTTACCATTGTGTACTTCACAATATTTGCTGAATTTTTTGCACTTTGCCATGTCTTTTGGAATGTAGATTTCAGAAAATTTAGAACACTTGATGTCCTGATCCTTTGGAGCAGGGGTGATTGAACTGATGTGTGATGAAACTCTGCAGAAGCTCTGGCCCCCACTAGCGGAATGACGACAGAGGTCCAGTTACAGTACACACTTGAAACTTTGGTATCGCACCATGTAAAATAAGGAATTGATAGTTTGTGAAATGTTTCAGTGGAAACTTTGTAGAGCTCCATTTAAAAAAATATTAACATAAAAACTAAAAGCTATTTTATTCAGTGACAGGATAGAAGTTCTATCTTCTATCATAGAACGGCACAGTTACTAAACGACACATGACAGAACGACATAATGAGAAAACCTCACATGATAATGCATCACTTGACAAAACATCACAAATAATGTTCATCACATGACAGAGCATCACAATGACAGTTCATCACATGACAAAACATTACTATGACAAAACGACACAAGGACAAAACATCACATACCTAAAACAGAACATACATGAACGGCACATGAAAAAACATAATTTGTGATGATTTTTCATGTGATGTATTTTTATTGTGACGTAATGTCCTGTGATGTTCTGTCATGTGTCGTTCTGTTATGTGTCGTTGTGTCATGTATTCTCTCCTGGAACCGTTTTATCCTAAAGATATTTTAATTACTTGATTTACTTTTCATGTTGACAAGTAATGAATCAGCTTAGTAAAGGTAGAGTGAAGTATCTAGTATTCTCTGCTCACCATTATATGACAGTCTAGGTTTGGTCAGGCACATCACCAGGTGGCACTCTATGTCGTCCGGCAGAACAAACTTGCTGCAAACAGGACATTTTATTCCTGAAACAAATCAAACAACAACAACAATTAGTCTCCGAACTACACAACAAATAATGGCTTAAAAAAGGTCAACTTTGTAAAAGCTGGAGTGAATAAACTGCCCAAAGATAGAACTAAACCATCCTCAATCTTGGGAGCAGCAAAGGACTGGCAATTGCTGATGGACACACATGAGAAGCATTACCAAATGCCTTCAGATATCTGTACCACGGCATACAGACCGGACATACTCATATTTTCAAAGGCGACAAAGCATGTGATAATTGTCGAACTTACAGTCCCATGGGAAACCAACTTACCAAAGGACCACAACTTCAAAGTTAAAAAGTATTGCAACTTGGTTGACCGGATAGTGAGAAACGGATTTAAGACTGAACTCTTCGCCGTGGAAGTCGGAGCGAGAGGGCTACCGGCGAAATCGCTCTACAGCCTCTTCAAGAATCTAGGCCTCCCAAGAGCGGCGCTGAGCTCATATATGGAGAGAGCCTCGAGAGCATCACTGGAGGCATCCTACAGGATATGGATAGGTAGAGAGAGGGAGGTCGAGGGCGGGACTGGTGGTTCTCCTTGTCCTAGTCATCGCAGACTAGCTGATGAGGGCTCGATGCGAGCCGAAACGTCACGCGCGCTAGGAGAACTATAGAGCGGCCGCTCACTAGTCCTGCCTCGTCTGACACCCTCCTCTATTGCCAATGGGCCTGGATATGTTCGGTGAAGCCATTGAAAGCTGAGTTCAACACCTTCCCTTATCGGTGCTATTCTTAGACATTTTAGTCCCCGGTTGAGCCCACGCTTTGACAAACTAATGGTGCATTTGTATGAAGACCTGTTAATCCAAGATGCCCGCAAGTGAACAGCTGATTAGTCTTAATACAAATATTACCAAAATTCGGTAGGTAAGAATGACCGTGGTGATGAAACTTCCAGCCCAGTCCTCATTAGTTTGTCAAAGCATGCAGACATGTATAAGTAAACATGCCGTATGTGGACTATGGACAACATAAAAACCCAATCTCAAATGCACGTCCGCCCTATTACATACACTTCGTCCCCCAATGCTTGTTTGGCTTATCCACCATTTGATTCAAAGATGACCTTTCAATATCTGAGCTAAGAAAAAAAATTAAAACACGATAATGTGAGAGTTGTTTCAAATATTTCAAAAATCAATTGCTAGTTCTCATGAGACACATTGGTCCAGTACACATCAAACATTGCTCATGTGAAATTTTCTCTGATAGACATAAGACAAACAAGCACTAAGGGGACGACTTGTCGACCTTCCCTGAAACAGAGGTGGCATTTTCAAATTGCAGAAAAATCCTACTAGTTTAGAGATTTACAGTTCTTTCTTCTTCTTTTAGTGCCACTTCTATAGAAGATCAGCCATCATCATGACTATTTTAACCTTGGATGCAGCGGCTCGAAACAGCGACTTGGTGATTTTGTTGAGCCATCGAGGAAATCATTAAAGTAAAGAATGAATACAGCAGTTGGACTGGATTGTTCTCTGGCCGTGCGTGTTGGTCTGCGGTTCACGGCGTGCGGTCTGCCGACAAGTTTACGGGGTCAAGGCTGAGGCCGCTTTCCTCTTTTTTAGCGAAGTGAATGAGGAAAACATTTTTTTGATTGAAAAACAGCCGTGGCTAGATTGTGCCCGCTTTTGAGTTCTATGAGGTCGGAACATTGTAAATGGCGCAAAAATAAACCTCGCCACCCGGCCAGGTTTTTTTTTTTTGAAGAAATCCTGTGCGAGAGACTCCCTAGATTCTTGAGACTCTAGGGGTCTATGACACATTTTGTAGTGCCGCAGAGGTGTATGAGATTGGTCGTCGCTACAAAGCGCCAATACTCAAGCAAGACCCGGTTGCTGTAAGGCTGGATGGACCTTTAGTGACCGGTCTTTGGTAAAGATTTTAAGAATTTTTCCAACCCAGCGAAGAGCATATTTGTAAATATAAATGGTATTTTTTTGTGCTCCAAATTCGGGATCCGAATCCACAACCTTCCATTTACGAGTCCGAAGTGTTGCCACTGGACTACAGACCGGTCCAAGATGCCAACGACACGCGGTGTACCTGAGCGGTCACCCGTCCAAGTATAGCATCCGCGCCCAATGTTGCTTAGCTTCGGTGATCTGATGAGAACCGGTACTGTCAACATGGTATCGTCGTTGACAATAGGGACAACAGGGTTGCGAGGGATACAAATATTTTGTTATTGGTTTCTAAGGACGGCAGTCTCATACAAGACTGACGTTTGCTCGCCGAGGAAAAGTTCCAAATTCAACAATGTTCGTGATGATTTTCGTGAGTGAGCAAAAAAGTTAGCACATTCTATAGTAATCTATAATCTAAGTTGCAAAGATATATTAACATTCAAAACTCATATCAAATGCATGCATACACCTCTGCGGCACTACAACAAGTGTCATAGACGTAGACCCCTAGAGTCTCTAGAATCTAGGGAGTCTCCTGCACAGGATTTATTAAAAAAAAAAAGTTAAATAAAAACAGTGTTTATTAATAGAATAAAGATATATTATGTATTATCAAATCTCTGAAATAGCGAATGAATGGGATATACAGAGTCATAATAAAAGGAGGACTTGTATGAAAAAAGTTATGACTCTGGATGAAATGAAAGAAGTATGCAAGGACAGGAAGAAGTGGCGGCTAATCTGCAATGTTGATTTCTAATGTTGGTGTATTCATTTGCTACATTTTTTGCATAGGAAATTTTTGACTTTTTTTGTATAGATTTCTTTGTAAGGTTTTGTTCTTTTTTATATTTAAATGTAATTTATTATTCATATTCCTTGACTTATAGGTTGGTATGAGGCTGACCACCCATACTGTAAAAAACGGTTCACTTTGCCAATGTCACCCCTGTTTCAGGGAAGGTCGGCAAAAGTTGTGGGGCTTATGTTCATTTGAGGTTTGGATTTTATTTGTAAGTACACATTCAGCATTTGTAAGCGCGAACTACACTTGTTGGTTTGTGGGCATACATCTGAGAGCTTTAAATGAATATATCCTTGCAACTTAGATTATAGATTATAGATTATGTTGCTTCATTTCTGTAAAATTTGCTAAGGATCAAATATGATGTTTCACAGTGTTAATACACAAACCAAGCCAAATATAATAAATTAATAGTGAAAAAAATAAAATTTAAAAATTAGCACAGTTTTAATTCACTTAATTTAATTTTTATTTTTTGTCTCCAATATTTTCGCCTTAAAAAGGTATCATCAGGAGCAGTGACTTAGCAAGTTCTTTTAAATAAATACAATGGACTTTCACAGTGTGAACCACCAAACCCTAACAAATATAAAACACAAAATTTTAATACAAGATATTGTGAGAAGAATCCTCAGGGGTATTTCCTTGAGATAGATAATGACAATAATAATAATATTCATAAGGCATTATAATCGACACAAAATGGCCGGCTTGTTTTTGCGGCGTGATCGTTTTGAATAAAGTTTTTAGGCGGGAGACTGTCTGAACCCATAACATGATAATGGTGACAAGACGACTTTCCCGGGCTTTCACGAAACTCCCAAAGGAAGACATGTTTTATCTTGTAGCTCACAAATATATCTATTTATTTATTTATTTATTTATTTATTTATTTATTTATTTATTTATTTATTTATTTATTTATTTATTAAGAGGTGCAATACAGACAATTGGTACATATAAACAATAAAAAATAATAATAAGCAACAGTAACACAAATAACCAATCATCCAAACTATGCACACTACATCAATAGACACAAGCATACATCTTCACACAAACATCACGCAGGCAATCACAGCTATACAACACTAGAAGCATACACAGCATTCACACCATTACAATATTTCTTTAAAATAAATCTAATATCAGCGGCTAAAAGGAAATAGGGCATAAGTTGGCCGAAAATGAGTTATAAATCCTATCCTACTTAAAATTTTCCGCTCTTTCTAATGCGCTCACTCCCATAGCTCTACGATAAATTTTTTTGTCGTTTATGCCCAAGCAAAAAACTGCGTTTTCGAAGTACGGTTTTGGTGTAACAGATGAAATTTTGTTTTTTTTTTGTCCTGAAGGCGCTTGTGACATAAAACCTCGTAAAATGCCAATAAATGCCTTTATTTTTTTGTAATTCTAGAGCTGTTTTGATTTTAACGATATGATAAAAAAATAAAAAAGTTATGTAAATTCTTCTGGAATCTCAAACTTTAAACTGCTCTCCTGAACAATTAAGTTTTTGTCGCTTATGCCCTATATCCTTTTAACCATCGATATATTTATATACAACTGTAGGAATGAGGACGCCAGAGAAAAAAAACACCAAGGCAAAAAAAACAGTTTTTATGCCTGAAAATTTAACATCTATATTCCAAGTTGCAAAGATATATTAACGTTTACATTGCATGTCGCACAACTACGTGTAAGTGTATGCTTATGCATTAGCATTTGAAAGATTAAAATCCAGATCTCAAACGAACATAAGCTCTGCAACTCTTGTCGACCTTCCCTGAAACATTTGCAAGTGTGATATTTTTTTTTACAGTATGGATGGTCAGCGTCATACCAACCAATTAGTCAACAAACCAATACAAAATATAT
Organism: Agapetus fuscipes; assembly: GCA_951799405.1. Classification (NCBI taxonomy): domain Eukaryota; kingdom Metazoa; phylum Arthropoda; class Insecta; order Trichoptera; family Glossosomatidae; genus Agapetus; species Agapetus fuscipes. The sequence goes on along the minus strand of OX637357.1, from coordinate 11,055,988 downwards.
ATTTTTGCCTTTTTTGAGGCATCCCGGCCGTGTGATGTCGCAATTTTGTTGTCTATGCAATTCATGCCGAGTCAATTGTAAATGGACTCTGAACATTCATGAATTTGGAACTTTTTTCTCGGCAAGCAAACGATAGCAATAACAAAATATTTATTTGTCTTTTCTCTAGCAACCCGACCGGGCGACGCGCAATATAGTATTTGTCAAATCACGTGCTCAGCCCATTAAAATCATTAATCTAAAAAAATTCAAACGTAGCAAAATAAAACAGTTTTTCAGCACGACAACCCCAAGTTGCGGTTTTCCATTGCCAGCGTGAAAATAATAAAATCAATAAGCGATTCGCATGTGCTGAACCAGTCACATTTATTATTATTATTATTAATGGTATATTAAAAAAAAGTGAGGCATGTAAAGTGCTGGCATTAGTTCAAGGTCGGGGGTAATTACCCCCATGCCGAGTTACAGCGGAAAAACTAATAAAGATCGCCGCTTGAGATTTCCACTTGGAAAGCTAACGCTCTACTACCCCGGTAATTCAACCCTGAAATTCGATAATTTGCTTCTTCATCTTCTTTCTTAAGTTGATATGAGGCTGACCACCCATACTGTAAAAAAAAAGGTTCACTTTAAATTATGATTACGGTCGTTAGATATTTTTTGGAATGAAAAAAAACGGATGTTACTGACCGTGTGTAAAGAGAAGAACGATTTTCTCTACGTTTCGTCAGAGTCATATCCGACGTCTTCAGGAGACGTGTGTCTGCTACAAGGAAGAAAGTTCGTGTTTCTTCCTTGTAGCAGACACACGTCTCCTGAAGACGTCGGATATGATTAGGTTTAGAAAGTGAATCTTTCACGAGCAGCGCTGTTTTAGATTCAATACATTGCTTTTTGGTAAAACTCTATCCACCTTATTCATGAAAAGGTTTTAATCGTTAAACCAGTATAAAGTCGGTTTTCCCACACTAATAAGCTGGTCAGTAAGGCTGGCTGGTGGGTGCGTTTAATATGGAAGTGAATATGAACATAATGAAGCCTATGCCCAACTAGGGTATTAAAAGTACAGTTTATGAGCTCTATAGCAATGAACTATCAAGAAAAGTTATTGCCTTCGTAAAAATAATTACAAATACCTTAAAGTAAGGTTTGTTAGCTGGACCAGACTTGGTGTAGTTTCTAGAGACCTCGATTGTAACATTCGTAAGGAGGATACTTGGAAGCGAGGATACTTAACAAGACAGAACAGCACAGTAAAAAACAAAACATGAAATTACATCACAATGACAAAACATCATACCTCAAACAGATCATATCATAAAAATCATAAAACATTGAAAATCGTTGTATGCGAGAATTTACTAGAACATCCGACTAAACACTCAAGCGATCTTGAACAATACAAATTAATATGAAATAAAAAGTACCTAGCATCTATTTATTTCCAGAGAGACTTCACGTGAAGTCTTTATTATTAATTACGAGTAACAAAGACAAACACAACACACAACGACATATTCGTAACAGTATGTTGGAGTTACCGCAGTGTTACCACTGAGCTACCGGTCCGTAGCTCAGTGGTAACACTGTGGACTCTGAATGGGAAGGTTGTGGGTTCGATTCCCGGCGGAGCACAAAAAATATACCATTTATATTTTCAAATTTGCTCTTCGCCGGGTTGAAAAATTCATAAAACCTTTACCAATGACCGGTCACCAAAGGTCCATCCAGCCTTACAGCAACTGGGTCTTGCTTGAGAATTGGCGCTTTGTAGCGACGACGATCAAGCTCGTAAAAAGGTCGATAGCTCAATTGGTAGAATGCTTGCATTCCATGCCGAGAGCAAGGGTTCGATCTCAAAGGTTTACTCAGCCTTCACAAGAAATGAGAACCAGCCCCCCCGGGAGCTGGGAAACCCCCCCTTCAACTGAAAGTGGTTGGTGTGAGGCCGGCCCCCTCACCTGTAAAAATAAATAGGTCCCGAAGCGCCACATGCGACCCCTTCGGGGATAACGCAGGCAAGAAGTTACACTATATGTGTAGCTTAGTTGCGTTTTTTTTTTATGTTGGGATTTAATTCTAGTACGTATTTGCATAGCTGATTCTACGTACAAAATAATGTGGAGCGCGCTTAATCATCTTTAATGAAGCAGTCCACGATTGCCGTAAAAATAATTAGGTTCGTGAGCCCATGGAGAATGAGGGTCGAAAAAATTGGCTCATTTTTTTGGCGAAGGTCATTTGTATTAGGGGATTACGACTTGGTGCGTTCGCTTCCGCCCTCAGAGCTGTGTGCGAGGTCTCGCTGGGAAAACATTGTAGCGAAAAATATATAAATAAATGGCTAGAGAAATACACACAGAGGGCTGGGATTGGAAGACCACAGAGGATTGGGAGACCATAGAGGATAGGGAAACTATAGAGGATTGGAAACCATAGAGGATTGAAAGATCATATAGGATTGGAAAACCAAAGAGGATTGGAAGACCAAAGAGGATTGGAAGACCATAGAGGATTGGAAGACCATACAGGATTGGAAGACCATAGAGGATTGGAAGACCATACAGGATTGGAAGACCATAGAGGATTGGAAGACCATAGAGGATTGGAAGACCATACAGGATTGGAAGACCATAGAGGATTGGAAGACCATAGAGGATTGGAAGACCATACAGGATTGGAAGACCATACAGGATTGGAAGACCATACAGGATTGGAAGACCATAGAGATTGGACGCCCATAGAGGATTGGAAGACCAAAGCATTAAAGATCCAGCTTTTTGTGACGTATTGAAAACTTGATATTTTTTTTTCATGGACTTGCCCGTAGTCTAGCGGTAAAACTTCGGACTCGTAAATGGAAGGTTGTGGGTTCGAATCCCGACGAAGCAAAAAAAAAAAACACCATTTATATGTATTTTCAAATATGCTCTTCGCTCGGTTGAAAAATTCATAAACCTTTACCAAAGACTGGTCACCAAAGGTCTGTCCAGCCTTAAAGCAACTGGATCTTACCAAGCTCGTAAAAAGCCCGGTCAATAGTTCAGCTGGTAGAATTATTGCATTCCATGCCGAGAGCGAGGGTTCGATCTCACTGAGGGTGTCAGAAATGATTTCCCGTTTCGGTGTTTATTTCAAATCCAAAAATAAATACCATCAAGGTTTATTCAGCCTTCACAAAAATGAGAACCAACCCCGTCGAAAGCTGGAAAACCCCCACTTCAACTGAAGTGGTTACCCGTAAAAATTAATGGGTCCCGAATCGCCACATGCGAACCTTTCGGGGATAACGCAGGCAAGAAGTTACGCTATTTGTGTAGTTTAGTTGCGTTTACATAAAAAACATGAATTTCTTTAATTAATTATATACTTACGTGTACCTATTTTTTAAATGTCAGCAATTTGTGTGTTGAATGCAAACTTTATGTCGTGTGAGATTGTATCTTGATGACGTTCTGTAGGCCAAGCCTAATAAGATACACACCTAAACTCAACCTTAGCGTTTATCAAATGGACGAAAACTAAAATAGCGCCTGCATTGAGCGCTTTACTTTCCATACATATTTTAGTAAACGCTATTGTTCAGTTTAAACGTTAAGCTTTTTACTTTATTATATCGCCCCCTTAGTGCTTGTTTTCCTTATGTCCATCAGAGGTAATTTCACATGCACAATGTTTGTATGTGTACTGCACCAATGTGAACTTACGAAAACTGGAAATAGATTTAAAAAATATTTATAAAAACTCTCACATTTGAGAAGCATGACAGGAAAAATCCTGAAGGATAGATAGAGTTAGGAATGAATGGGTAAAGAAAGAATGTAAGTTGAAAAAGGATGTGAAAGTTAAGGTACAAAATAATGTGATGAGATGGTTTGGGCATGTGGAAAGAATGAACGATGATAGACTGACAAAGTACCTACTTACATATTATACAGGGGAAGTGTGAAAGGAAAAAGAGGTAAGGGACGACCAAGAAAAGTATGGAGTGGTCAGATTGAGGAGATTGTGAAAACATGGGATATACAAAGTGAGCGTAAAAGAAGAAAATGCATGAAAAAGGTGATGGATATGAATGAATTGAAAAAGGTATGTAAGGATAGGAAGAAATGGTGGCAGCTCTGCAGAGGCTCTGGCCACCTCTAGCAGAATGGCGACAGAGTTACAGTTACATGATCGTGTTTTTTTTCTTAGCTCAGATTGTGTAGGATGCGACTCTTAAGACAATGTCAATGAAAGGTCAATTTTGAATCAAATGGTAGATAAGCCAAACAAGCACTGGGGGACGGACGATATAGAACTGCTAATTACCCTTTCCCGCGAATTTACAGATTATACAATAAATTACACAACTGTAAACTCCGCTATATTTCCGCCACAACCTTCTGAACATTTTTTTTTTGGTTTTGTTTGTTTATGAAATATTAATTCACAATATAAATATTCATTTTTCACTTAATGGTGCGTGTAAAGTTCGCCCGGCGTTTTAAAGAGTCATGTAACTGTACAAATTATGTAAAAGTGCTTTGTTTACTTTAATTTTTTACACGAAATACGGTCGGTCAACACTTTGCGCTTTAGAAAATTAATCAAATACATGTAAAACGAAAAGTAAACTGTACCCTTAGTACGAGTTGCAAAACTTGAGTAATGTAAAGTTTACGGCAATTATTAAAGAGTTATTTCCCCCAAAATCTGCCGTTTTTGTTTGTTTGAACTTGATTTTCTTCATCACTGTAACTCTTTTGCTAAGACCATAAAGTGTAAGAAACAAAAACGGCAGATTTTGGGAGAAATCCCTCTTTAATATTTTCCGTAAACCTTACTTTTCTCAAGTTTTGCAACTCGTACTAAGGGTACTGAACACAATACAATAATCGCCACCTTAAAGGTGCCTAAGACTGATTAATAAGCGCTGATTCACTGATTTGAGAAATCGTGGACAAAACATCTTATCTCGAGTAACTCGTCATAGTAAATGAAATAATTATAAGAAAACTTTTAAACTAGAGGATTTTCAGACTTTATTAGTGTTTTCTCTCGTAGAAAAAAAGGAAAAAAGGTGCACTTACATATCTGAGAAACCCATGTTGGCTTAGTATGGCACTTATTCAGTTTTACCTTTAAGGTATCGATGTGTCTTGCGACTCTTGCTGACCCTCCTTGAAACAGGGGTGACATTGGGAAAAAAATACAGTTGGGGTGGTCAGCCTCAACTAATCAACAGGCAAGGAACTGATCCAGCAATTATAGCCGGAGCAACTAGACGGCTAAGAACAATCGCTCTTGAACCAGTCCTTTGAAGTTCGCCAAAAAACTGTAAAAAATCGAATTACTGGGCAGCGTGTGTAGCATGAGCAGGAGCAGTGGGAGGAGCGTGTTAACATTACGCTTTGCTCACTTCCCGTTTAAATAGAACTGAGTGTAAACCTTACATTATTACCTTATTGTAGAATTGCTGCAAACAATGAATAAAAAACAAGATACGGGATGAAATGCCATATTCTAAATAACATACCATAGACCAGTCGTCTCTGGCTGCGCTGCATGAAGTGGTGCTGGAGAGCGCGCGCATTGTAGGCGGCGGGTTCGGGTTCGTTGTCGGGCACGCACGTGCCGATGATGATGCCCATGGCGTGCTCGTCGTGCCCAAGGTGCTCTGCGTGCTCTTCAAACTCGGAATTATCTCTATGCTCTTCGTGCTCTTGATGCTCTTGTTGCCCTTCAAACTCGGAATATTCTCTTTGCTTTTCGTGATCCTGATGCTCTTCGTGCTCTTTATATTGTTCGTGCTCTCCGTGCTCCTGATGCTCTTCGTGCTCTTCAACTTGTCCGTGCTCTTGATGCTCTTCGTGCTCTTTAGACTCTCTAAGTTCTTTAACGTGCCCGTGCTCTTGATGCTCTCCGTGCTCTTTATGCTCTCTAAGCTCTTTAGCGTGTCCGTGCCCTTGACGCTCTCGGTGCTGCCGGTGCTCTGTGCGCCCCCGCCCCTCCCCCGGCGGGTCACGGCTCCGCCCCCCAGCATTCCCAGCTCTGGGGCCCGCCGGCGCTTTGCATATTGCAGAACCCAGTTGCGCTGCTTGACAGGTACTTCAAGCGATCGGCGTCACCGGATCATTGCTCACATGTGGGTGAGACGACGATGATGGAGTCAACCATCACGATGATATGTCGCGCTCTTTCAATATTAACTTCATTTCACTGTCTTCAATTAACACTTCAATTTATTTATATATATGTTTAAAGGTAACTAAGGAAAAAAAAAACACTTTTTTATTATACACTTATTTTATGAAACGCAACTCGCAACTGAACGCAACTAAGCTACACATATAGTGTGACTCTTGCCGCTTTATCCACGAAGGGCTGAAACCTAATTGAATTCTATTACACGTTATAGAACTTTAAAAATTCTAATACAACACTGTTTTATTTTCACAATTACATATATTAATTTTAATTTCAAATCTATAATCTGAGTTGCAAAGACATGCTGATGATAGCTTGGCATTTACGGTTTACATTTAATACACCCCCACAGGAATACACGTCAGCCTCATACCGACATATAAGTTAAGGAATACAAATAATAAATAACATTGAAGTACATAAAATAAACAACAGAACCCTCAAAAGAAATGTACACGAAAAAAGCCTATAGGTAAAATAATATTAATATTCGGATGATTTCTTTGGTGAGCGCTGTTATTGTGTGAATCGCACCTCAAGAGCCCTCTTATATATCTCTCTGGTATATCTATAATAATCTATAATCTAAGTTGCAAGGATATATTCATTCAAAGCTCTCAGATGTATGCCCACAAACAAACATGTGTAGTTCGCGCTTACAAATGCTGATTGTGTACTTACAAATAAAATCCAAAACTCAAATGAACATAAGCCCTGCAACTCTTGCCGACATTCCCTGAAACAGAGGTGACATTGGCAAAGTGAACCATTTTTTACAGTATGGGTGGTCAGCCTCATACCAACCTATAAGTAAAGGAATATAATAAGCGAAAGGAATTTCCGATCAATTAAGGAAAAAAAATACATGAAAGGAAACTCCTCTGCAAGCTAAGGCGTCTGTTGAAAAATTTCAACAATCCAATTTTCAGAATTCCCGCAAAATAATTAGAACGCTTAAGTTTTTTTTGAATTAAAAGAAATTAAAACAAAAAATTAGAGCAAGGAAAAAATCCCGCTCGGATTCGTAATTAACTTCATTAAAAAAAGGAAAAAGAGTTGAAATTCCGAATCTTTCAGACAGAGAAAGAAAGAGAGCAGTTGAGTATGAAACTTTTCGCTTCAACTCAACCCTAAGGTTTAAGAAAAAAATGTATAGAAGCTTAAACGCTCAGTAGAGACGCTGTTTTTGTTTTGATATTTATATTTTTAAGCACGCTGTTTGGTTGAGTTTGTAAAGGAGAAAGAAAAAAACTTCCGAGAAAAAATTAAAACTTCAAATGAATAATAATAGTTATTATTATCTGAAAATAACGAAACCATAGAGAATACGGTGGGAGAGTTTTTATTTTTATTTCTTTCTCTTTTCTTCATTTTTTATAAGACGATAAGTTTTTACTTTTTATGTCCGGAAAAAAAGTCCTGCATTCAAGTGAAAAAATAACATGATTTATGATGTTGTTCGGTTGCAAAATGTGATTTAGATAAACACATTCAAATTTCTGTGGTTTTATTTTGGAAGAGAAAACGTATTTTTTAATTTATACTATTAAATTTTGTCAATATCACCCCTGTTTCAGGGAATGTAGGCACGAGTTGCAGGGTTTGAGTAATAGCTACGGGCGTCAAAAGCTTCTAATATAAGCTGCATGTATAGTGCCACTTATGCATATGCGTTGTCCTCGAAGTCATCGCATGTGGGGTATGGAACCTATTTATTTTCACATATAAGAGGACCGACCTTACTACAACTACTTCACTTCAAGAGGGGGATTCCAGCTCCTTAGGAAGCAGGTTCTCATACCTCGTGAAGGGTAAATACCTGAACCTTGTTAATATTTCGATTTTGCATTTGAAATAAACACCGAAACGGGAAATCATTTCTGACACCCTTGATGGTGATCAAAATCTAGCCATGTGACATGAAACGCAAGCATTCTACCAACTGAGCTATTGTATACGTACCACAGTTTGATTATGACACAATTGAGCTAGAAAGTCGAGTGCAGTTTCCCGTTTATATTTTTTATTTGTTTCAGGGAGGTTTTTTCAGCAGCTAGGGATGAAGCGGATTTAAGAAGGATGTAGGTTAAAGATTCAAGACAAAGCCTTAGACTTTCAGGAAGGCTTGAATATTTCACAGAGTCAAGAGGGAGAGCTTGCAACTCCACAGCAAGGAAGCGGAACACAGCTTGGGGTAAAAAATAATCAACACAGCGACCGCAACTGCGCTAAAATAATCAACACAGCGACCGCAACTGCGCTAAAATAATCAACACAGCGACCGCAACTGCGCTAAAATAATCAACACAGCGACCGCAACTGCGCTAAAATAATCAACACAGCGACCGCAACTGCGCTAAAATAATCAACACGGCGACCGCAACTGCGCTAAAATAATCAACACGGCGACCGCAACTGCGCTAAAATAATCAACACGGCGACCGCAACTGCGCTAAAATAATCAACACAGCGACCGCAACTGCGCTAAAATAATCAACACAGCGACCGCAACTGCGCTAAAATAATCAACACAGCGACCGCAACTGCGCTAAAATAATCAACACAGCGACCGCAACTGCGCTAAAATAATCAACACAGCGACCGCAACTGCGCTAAAATAATCAACACAGCGACCGCAACTGCGCTAAAATAATCAACACAGCGACCGCAACTGCGCTAAAATAATCAACACAGCGACCGCAACTGCGCTAAAATAATCAACACAGCGACCGCAACTGCGCTAAAATAATCAACACAGCGACCGCAACTGCGCTAAAATAATCAACACAGCGACCGCAACTGCGCTAAAATAATCAACACAGCGACCGCAACTGCGCTAAAATAATTAATTAACACAGCGACCGCAACTGCGCTAAAATAATCAACACAGCGACCGCAACTGCGCTAAAATAATCAACACAGCGACCGCAACTGCGCTAAAATAATCAACACAGCGACCGCAACTGCGCTAAAATAATCAACAGTGTAACGAGATGAGTTTGTTTGTTTGGTAGAATGGAACATTGTATTTAAATTTGAATGGAAAAAGGAAAACAAAAGTAATAAAAAAGAGGGAAGAAGCTTGCCTGGCGTGAGAGCCACAAGCATGTGTAATTAAGAATAATTAATATTATTGTGCTGTGGTTTATTGTGTATACATTGTGAAAGGAATAAAAGTAAACATATTAAAGTGGCTGTTACATTATTAATTGTGTCAATCAGCAGGACAGAGGAAAAACCCTCACAACAGCGACCGCAACTGCGCTAAACAACACAAAGAAATGCTGTAGAGTTAAATGCAATATTCATTAACGGCTTCAAATAAGCGAGATTGTGAGTGAATGGAATCTACAGGATGAGAAACGGAGTCGAGAATGATGAATGATGGTGAGATGAAAGAAGTGTGCATGGAGAGAACAAAGTAAAGACGCATTAGAGGGTATAGATTATTTTCAGACTGAAAGTCTATACTGTAAAATGTGTACAAACATTCGGGCTAATAGTCGGTGTTATGGCCGAGGGGGCCAAGTGGGCTGATCTTTCTAACGTATTTGTAATAGAATAACGTTGGTTCGATCCCCGCCTGGGTCATTTGACCATAACTTTGACCCTGGTTCAACATATGTAATTGGGTAATTATTAATAAATAATTCATTAAAATTAATTAAATCATAAAAATTATTTAAAAAAAACATTAATGAATTATTAATTGATGATATTATTACCTATTTCTGGCCAGGCAGAATAGGTTGGTGAATTGCATTCCACTTCAAAAATCTATTTTTTAAAAAGTCCATACTGTAAAATGTATACAAATTTCAGGCTGAAATACCATACTGTAAGATGCATACAAATTTCAGGCTGAACGACCATACTGTAAGATATGTAAAAATTTCAGGCTGAAAGACCATACTGTAAAATGTGTACAAACTTTCAGTCTTAAAGTCAATACTGTAAAATGTGTACAAGCTTTCGGGCTGAAACTCCGTACTGTAAAATGTGTAAAAACTTTCAGGCTGTAAGTCTGTACTGTAAAATGTGTTAAATTTACACTGAAATTCCGTTACTTTGTCATCTCATTTTCTTGAAAATAAGTGTACAAGTAGTCGCATTACTATGTATTTGTATGAGTGTATACTAATGTCGAGTCGACAAAGATTAATGTCGATTGTCGACAAATCGAAGTCGCAGTTTTTTTCGCAGGCCCGCCATAAAATTCGAATAGACACCACACAGCACAGCGCTTTGTCCTTTTTCTATGAAATCCCCTTACATACACTGTACCTACGTCCTACATCTAAGGGTAAGCCAGCGACTTACAGAAGATACTGGAAATTAATTTCATAAAAAAACCTGATAATGTAAAAAACAACACAATGTATTTCTGCACGAGTTGACTTATTTCCTCGAGCGCTTTCGATGTTATCACACCACTATCAAGCACTCGAGGAAATATGTAAATCAACCCACGACGAAAAATTCTATTTTTTCTTATTAATTTAGTATATTTCTTAAATTTTTATCAGCAATTGTCGCTCAATGTGTCTTTAATATATATATATATATATATATTTTTGAGGAACCCTGTGCGGGAGACTCCCTAGATTCAAGAGACTCTAGGAGTGTATGACACTTCGTAGTGCCGCAGAGGTGTTGGTAAATGGATGTGTGGATAAATACTGTTGGCCGAATTTAGCCATTGTTCAAGTTAGGCACTGGTTTTTGTCGGAATTTACGCAAATAATGATTGCAACTCTTGGTGACGATTGTTATTAATGTTTATTTAATTAATTAATTCACAAATAGAACAATATTCCAGAAATTAGAATGGATGAGAGCAACAGACATGTTGCTGCTGCTGTCAAGTTTCAAGAGAGAAGGAGGAGGAAACAGCTGTCAAACATTGACATGAAGTTTGTAGCACAACACCATAGACAAAAATGCAACTGTGTCATTAGTATGTATGTTAAATTCTTAACAGCTGTAAGAAATCAGAAAGGTTTTTTGTCACTTTTCTCTCTGTCCTCACCATTATCCGAATCGATTATTTGATATCACACTGATACAATTTTCTTCTTATCTCCTATATCTGTAGGTATATCGTTCAGTAGTACCGTTATTCTGTTATGGAGCGTGCACAAAAAATAGGCAAGGAAGTCACAATGGAGCGGCGACGAGCCAAAAAGTTACGCGACATTGAATAGGAGACCAAAAAAAATTGGGTCACCATAACTGACATAGTCGCCAGTAACAATAAAACATGACTTTTTTAAAAGGCAATCGTAGCGTTTTACCAAAAATGTATTGAAATGAAAACGATCGCTAGAGAACTTTTTGTAGTTTTCAAAAATTCTTAGGAAAAACGTATTTGTTGTACTTGGATTAATGTAATCGCCAGTACACGGAAAATAAAATATACGTTTTAACTTTTGTAAGTAAGTACACATGGAGCATGTGTAAGCGCGAACTTACATGTGTCTGCTTGTGGGCGTGTATCAAAATGAGCGTTAAATTGAAATATATATCTTTGCAACTTAGATTATAGATTTGATTTAGAATATATTTCAATATTTAATGCCAGAATTATTTTCTGAGATTTATGTATTTAATCTAGTATTTAATACAAGTTTGAGGGTTTGTGTATTGACATTGTGAAGATTCATTTTAAATTAATATTTTTTTCTTGTTTTATGGTGTGATAACATTGAAAGCGCTCGAGGAAATAGATCAACTCGTGAAGGAAAACTTTGTGTTTTATTTTTACATGATTAATTTAGTATTTTATACATTTTAATCATCAATTGACGCTCAGTGTGTTAAAAAAAGTGAAAAAAAAAAAACATTTATCAGCACTCTTCACTGTCGGCATTTTCATACATAAATAATGGACATAGAAGCCTTTAAATGTAGAGGGGTGCATATTAAAATAGGCAAAGTGTCAACCGATGAATTATTATTGTTGACTCTCACAAACGCGCGACGAGATTAAAATCGGCTAATACGTTTTTCAAATAGGTTAATCCGTTTTATAATTGGTTATGAAAATCGTATTGTTTAAGCTACAAAATGAGTTACGGTCGATGTAAAACCCACGGAAATGAAGTTTGCGGGAAATAATAACATATAGAGATTTGAATTATTTTTAATTGACATAGGTTGGTCAGCCTTAAAGGTTGTATGAGGCTGGCCACACATACCTACTGTAAAAAATATTTTGCCAATGCCACTCCTGTTTCAGGGAAGGTCGGCAAAAGTTGAAGGGTTTATGTTCATTCGAGGTTTGGATTTCAATTTGTAAGTACACATGCGGCATTTGTAAGCGCGAACCAACACATGTCTTTTTTTTTTAGTGTTAATCTGTTAACACAGTGAAAGTCCATTTTTAATTATTTAAAAAATCATAAAACATAGTTTTAATTCACTTATTTATTTCTTTTTTTGTGCTCGAACATTTTCGAACCATTCTGCTCTTGAAGATGCCTCATTAGGTGAAAATGTTCGAGCACAAAAAAATAAATAAATAAGTTTTTGAAAATTGTTTTGAAAATTATTTTATAAAAATATATTTGTAACCATTCTGCTCTTGAAGGAAGATGCCTCATTAGGCGAAAATATTCGAGCATAAACAAATAAAATAAAGTGAATTAAAACAATGTTTTACCATTTATATTTTTAAATATTTATTAAATAAATAAGTGTATTAAAACTATGTTCTATGATTTTTTAAATAATTAACACGTGTCTGTTTGTGGGCATGCATTTAATACGAATTATAAAATGTTAATATATCTTTGCAACTAAGATTATAGATTATAGACATGATCGTTTATTCCCCAGAAAGCTGTGACTGTAACGTTGTCACCTTTTGAGCTAACATAGTTTTTTTTCAAATGATTATAAAAACAATTTATTGTAAAAAGAGAAATGCAAGCTGTGAAAGAATGTGTAAGTATAGTTACAAAAGAATGAGATGGTTTGGACGTGAGGAAAAAAAGAATGATGAAAGACTGAAAAAAGTGTAGGTACATTAAGTACCGATGAAATGTAAGAGACAAAAAAATGAAAAGGAAGACCGAGAAGAGTATGGCATTGATAGATCGATAAAATTGGGAAATAATAAGATATACATAGCTAATGTACAAAACTATAAGAAATTAATGAAAATGAGATTTAAATAAATAAATTTAAGTTGATATGTAAGGGTAGAAAGAAATGAAGTCAACTCTGCAGAGGATCTGGCCACCCCTAGCGGAATAGCAACACAGTTACAGTTACAGCATTAAAAAAAATCCCGGGTACAGTCTATGGGATTAAAAGACAGAAATTAAATCCATCGGCCCCACTTTCAGCATACCAATTTTCAAATCATGTTACCCGAAGGAAACATAAATAATAAAAAAATGAAGGACAGCTTAATTTCATGCATAATTCAGGCAGGCGCGAGACTACCGTCTGAATTGACATAATAATAAAGTAAATCACTCAGCTACGAGCCCCGGTGTTCACTTCACTGAGTGTATTCACTTCTACGGCCTACGGCGTAGGCAAACATGCACGTCTACGGAAACTTGAACGCCTACGGTTGGCGCTGTTTTATTTTCAACACTTTTTAGGTGAAACGCTATTGGTTAAGTTTAAGCATATTGTTACGAATGTGTGATTGTGTGTATGTGTGTTTTTATTTGTGTGAGTGTCTAGATGTAAGTGTTAGGACTATTATGCACAAACACAAGTTTGTTCGACAGTTAAAGCGTTCGCTTGAAACATCTGAATAATAGAATCGTTATTCCAGCCTAGTAACGCGGAGGGTGCAATACGTGACAAGACACATTAAATTTAAAATTTAATACATAGGAAACAAAGGATAACAATATACTAGCACAAATGTTATATTGCTATGTTATGAAGCATAATATAGAAACGTTGCTAGTGGATTATACGTATTGTGGAATCGACTTGGGAAGCCGTAGCAACGACAAAGCGCTGTCACTGTCGATCGTCAGCGCGCACCTACTGAGTGACGTCAATTGAATTTAATGTGAGTGGAGTAAACCAAGGAGCTGTCCTGAAGCGCAGAATACAGCTAAATTCCTTACGCTTTGGATATCAATCCAAGTCGGAGCTTGCGAACGCTTGCGAAAGAACTACATAGATAAAATATCACAGTACACCTTATTTTTGGATACGAATCGCTATCTCGCCGCCTTAAGGTCGTATGGAATTTAGCAAAATAGCGCTTCTGGGTACGAGTTACGGTTACCACGTCATGACAAGATCATGACAATGAAGAAACCAAGAAAATATAGTCCAGATAGAGATTCAGGGCAGGGACGCAGGGTGTATGTTCATTTGAGGACAACTAACCATAGATGCCAGACGACGAATTCTTCGTTCTGCACTGGGTAACACCGTAAATAGGCTTCAACTATCGCTTTGACGGAACAGAACGGGTTTCGGGGACAAGGCTTTTAGTTCGTCTGGTCCATCCTGCTGGAACAGGCTACCTCTGGAGTTAAGAACAGAGACCAGTGCTGATAGTTTCAGGAAGTTGCTTAAGACAAATTTGTTCAACAGAAGCTTCAACACTTAAAAGCGCCCTTGGGATAGCATATACCACTAAACGGCGCTGCATAAAATTGTCCAATCTATAATCTAAGTTGCAAAGATATATTACATTTAAGATTTATATTAAATGTATTCCCACAAGTAGACACGTTTAAGTTCGCGCTTAAACATACCACATGTTAACCTACAATATAAAACCAAATCTCAAATGAACATAAGCCCTGCAACTATTGCCGACCTTCCCTGAAACAGGAGTGACATTGGCAAAGCGAACCATTTTTTACATTATGAGTGGTCAGCCTCATACCAACCTATAAGTCAAGGAATCCAATCATTATTAGTATTGACATGTTTGCCTCATATTATGCTTAAATGCCTGAAGCTAGTGCCGCCTCCACCAATGTTATAACTCAATAGGAATAACATATTAAGCCATTTGTATTGTGTACCTACCTAGGTACTAGAACCAGTAATAGTACCTGCGTAGGTACACTGTAGGTACCGTGTACAGCCGAATTACCACATTCAGCTAAATAATAAATTAAATACCCGAACAAAGGAGACTATTGATCCCAGTACACATGGGTTCAATACAAACTAATTAAACATTCATCGGAATACATAAACAAAGACAATAATAACACTCGATGTTATGAAACAGGTATGCAAGCACCGGAAATAATGGCGGTTGATCTGCAATTCTGGCTAAATCTAAAATGTTGTTTTAATCGTTACACAGCATTTCATACATTTTCCTTTGTTGTTTCTTTTTATAAAGGTAGTTGTTGAAAGGATGGTTGAAAGTGTATTATTATTATTATTGTTCCTTGACTTATAGGTTGGTATGAGGCTGACAGCCCATACTGTAAAAAAATGGTTCACTTGGCCAATGTCACCACTGTTTCAGGGAAGGTCGGCAAGAGTTAATATTCATTTTATATTCATTTGAGATTGGGTTTTTATATTGTAAGTCCATATGCTGCATGTTTAGGCGCGAAATTATACGTGTCTGCTTGTAGAATGCATCCAATATGAATCTCAAATGTAATACATTTTGTTATTTAGATTATAGATAGTTCCCTGATTTACAGGTTGGCAAGCATGTTTAAGCGCAAACCTTCACGTATCTGTTTGTGGGCGTACATTTAACAGTTTCCTAATATTTTTACTCACTTCCTATAGTATGTTTTTATTTTATTTAATTTAATAATAATAATGGTCAGTAAATCTAAAATCTAAGTTTCAAAGCTATATTACATTCGTAATTCATATTAAATGCATTCCCACAAGCAGACACGTATAAGTTCGCGCTTACACACGCCGCAAGGGGACTTAGAATATAAAAACCCTATCTCAAATGGACATAAGCCCTGCGACTCTTGCCGACCTTCCCTGAAACAGGGGTGACATTGGCAAAGTGCAACATTTTTTATACTATGGTTAGTCAGCCTCATACCAACCTATAAGACAAGGAAAAAAAACCACTTAATATAGGTACTTTTTTCATGCATACATTTTGTGCTAAGTAAAGTAGTTTTGTTTCATTTGTATGAAATTTTATACATTGTAAAAGGCTTATGCCATAAAATAAATACATAATTCTAGAATCGATATCGTACCCTTAGTACGAGTTGCAAAACTTATTATAACAAAAATATTAAAGAGTGATTTCTCCCAAAATCTGCCGTTTTTGTTTCTTACACTTTGTGGTCTTAGCAAAAGAGTTACAGTGATGAAGGAAATCAATTTCAAACAAACAAAAACGGCAGATTTTGGGGGAAATCACTCTTTAATAATTGCCGTAAACTTTGCTTTCCTCAAGTTTTGCAACTCGTACTAAGGGTGCTGATATCTGATTCAGTATAAACACGTTTTCATAAAGTTATCGAGAAACTCGGTGGAAGTTTTTCTTTTCTATTTATTGCAAACTTGTGATAATAAAGTACACATTTCAAGGTTCGCACGATGACTTTCATTTATGTTTTTGCAATAGGGGTTGTGTGCTAGAGGGTATCGATTTCGAGTTAATCACCTGAGCGGTAGAAGGTGTGGGGGGGGGGTTTGTACACGTCACACCTGTTGACCACGTGACAACTTAAGGGATGAAGCTGCACCGACTATCAATTTCCTAGGCCGGATCAATGGTAAAACTGAAATCGATGAAGGTAGGCGAGTTATATTCATTGAAAGACGATAACATTTTTTTGGTGTGTCTAAGCCTAAACAATGTAACTGTATTTCACCGCTTTTACACTAAGGGTCGCGTTTGTATATATTTGAAGATTCTCAACATTGCCCAGTGTACGCAGGCACGCTCATAAAATAAACACTTAAATCTCAAATAAACATAGAGCCTGAAATTTTTGCACACCTTCCCTGACACAGGGGTGTAGTTGGCTAAATGAACCAATTTTTACAGTACGGGTGGTACGCCTCATACCAGCCGATGAGTCAAGGCAATAAAATAAAAATATAATAATTGTACAATTTTGTACATAAACACAGACAACAGATAATGATCAAGTCAACAAAAATATACCTTAGTCTAGTGATTACCATCTTCGCTCACTGAAAAGACGGTATTTGGTTCTAAGCCCTAGCATCATCCGGTCCGTAGTCTAGTGTTAACGCTTGGGAATCGTAAATGGAAGGTCATGGGTTCGAATCCCGCCGTAGCACAACAAATATACAATTTATATTATCAAATATGCTCCTTGCTGGGTTGAACAATTCATACACCTTTACCAAAGAACGGCCACCAACCTTACAGCAACTGGGTCTTGCTTGAGAATTGGCGCTTTCTATAGCGACCATTAAGCTCGCAGAGGGCTCTTGAGGTGTGATTCACGCAAAAACAGGGCTAACCAAAAAAACTCATGCTATTATTATCATTCCCATATTACCACCCATGCTGTAGAAAATGGTTCACTTTGCCAATGTCACCCCTGTTTCAGGGAAGGTCGGCAGGAGTTGCAGGGTGTAATAAATGTTCATTTGAGATTCGGGTTTTTATATTGTAGGACTACATGCGGCATATTTAAGCGCGAACTTATACATGTCTGTTTTATGAGAATGCATATAATGTGAATCTCTAATGTCACTTATATTTTGCAACTTAGATTAGATTGGATTAGATATCTACGCCTGTATTGATGGTGGGTGTCTATTAAGAAAGGTTTGGGACAAGAAATAAATCTGTCAGTCGGTTCGCGAGGAAACAAACAGATCCCGATCTGCCCCAGAGAGGAAGAGAAGCATTGGTTTACACATGCCGTGATAGCATTGTGAAGGGAGAAATATATTGCGCCTGTCGTACAGTTACAGTTACTCGCAAACATGAGGGATCGCTTTTTTATGGCATGGATTTGCGAAAATAAATGGTGCAGATGTTTTGGGAGATGTATTTTATCAAAAAACGAGATAAAATATATAAGAATTCTTACACTTTCAAGGACAAATTACATAAAAAAATAAAACAAGTGTAGATTCTTTCGAATGACCCTAAAAGCAATTGAATTCGAGAACGCAATATTGAAACGATTAAAATACCATAATCAAAGCATTTTAAAATGTAAAAGATCATGCAATAAAGCAAAACAATTCACCAACCTATTTTTTCTGACCAGAAACACTACTAATATTTTCAATTAATTATTTTATATTGTAACCGACCGACTGACAAAAAGAGTGTATAAAGGGAATGTAATAGGTAAGCGTGGAAGGGGAAGACCTAGAAAAGAATGGATTGATCAGATAAGTGAGATTGCGAATGAATGGAATTTACAGAGTGGAAACAAGAGAAGAGCATGCATGAAAAGAGTGATGAAATTGGATGAGATGAAAGAAGTATGCAGGGACAGAGTCAAGTGGAGGCACTTGTGTGGAGGTACTGGCCACCCCTAGAGGAATGGCGGCAGGATACAAGACAAGACAAGTAACCCATCCATGCTGTACAAATGGTTCACTTTGCCAATGTCACCCCTGTTTCAGGGAAGGACGGCAAGAGTTGCAGGGTGTATGACCATTTGAGATTTGGTTTTTATGTTGTAGGTTTACATGCGGCATGTGCAAGCGCGAACTTGTACGTGTCTGCTTGTGAAAATGTAATGTGAATCTCCAATGTAACATATCTTTGCAACTTAGATATACTCTTATTCTCGGCCAGACATGGCTGAGGACCTCAGTTGCAGGGTCTCTGGGTGTATCGCGGAGGTCGGTGGGTGGATGAGGAACAATGGCCTAATCTTAAACATGGATAAGACGGAGATACTCTGGGCAGCCACATCGAGGCGTGACCACCTTCTGGTGAATAGAGTACCACTCTCCATAGGAGGTAAGCTAATCCAGCCTTCTGATTCGGTAAGACTTCTAGGAGTCTTACTGGATCGTAACCTGACACTGGATAGGCAAATAGATGCCACAATAGCTTCTTCTTTTTTTTCGCTTCGCCAAATAAAGGCAATAAGAAAATGTCTGCCGTCAGATGCGGTTAAGACCCTGGTGAGTGCGTTTGTGATGTCTCGGATTGACTATTGCTCGACGCTTTATAGTGGTCAGCCGAAGAAACAGTTTAATCGCTTTCAATCTGTGTTGAATTCGGCAGCAAGACTCATATTCGGGATTCCCAAATTCGCTCACATCACCCCGCTGTTAAAAAAACTTCATTGGCTTCGTTTCCCGGAGAGGGTGGTCTTCCGTGTTTGTTTAATGGTATATAAAGCCATCAATGGCTTGGCCCCACCTTATCTGGCTGATATGATTTCACCTGTTGAAATGGGTGTTAGGAGGCAGACACTCAGATCTGCGGGTGATGGAGTAGTCAATTTGGTTCAGCCGCGCCGTCAGATTCGTACAAACTTCGGAGACCGCGCTTTCCGTGTTGCGGGGCCGGTGGAGTGCAACAGACTGCCACCCGGAGTGAAGAACTCCAAATCTGTGGGTGTATTTCGAGGAGCACTCAAGGCACACTTGTTTAGAAAGTCTTATCCATGATCGGAGAGGGCCCTTGAGGTGTGACACACACAAAAACGGCGCTCTCTTATCATGTGTAATTTAAAATAAATCAGCCTGTTATTATTATTATTATTATTATTAGATTAGATTAGTCAAGCATTATTAATTACTAACTATCCAATGGCATCTGTTGAACTTGGGTCAAAGTTATTGTGAATAGGACGTGGCGCAGGTGGTGTTCAAACTTGCGTTTGTTTCAATTATGCAAATTCGAGAGCCAACGCCTTATCCGCTCGACTATACCTACCAGCGACGTTCATGTATTATTGTGTCGTAACCCATCATTTTGTGAGTCGATAGCTCAGTTGGTAGAGTGCTTGCATTCTACCCCGTGAGCTCGGGTTCGAATCCCACCGAGGAGGGTGTCAGAAATGATTTCCAATTTCGGTGTGTATTTCAAACCCCATAATATAAATACCGGCGAGGTTTACTCAGCCTTTACAAGAAATGAGTACCAGCCCCCTCGGGAGCTGGGAAATTCCCACTTCAACTGAAGTGGTTGGCGTAAGGCCGGCCCCCTTACCTGTAAAAATAAATAGGTTCAACTCGCCACATGCGACCCCTTCGGGGATAACGCGGCAAGAAGTTACACTATATGTGTAGCTTAGTTGCGTTTACTTACAAAATAAATAAAAATTCAAACACTTACCTGGACTAAAAAAATAGCAAAATTTACCTTATTTTTAAACAGCTGGTTATGGAAAAAAATTGTACTGGCAAGCCGAACACTTGACCTTCGTCACGGTCAAACAAACAAAGTCGGCGCGATACGACTCCGTTCAAATCAATCTGGCTTATTCAATAATATTACTCGGATAAATATCCAGGTGGAACAATTTATACAATCAAAACAATATAATTATCAGAAACTAAATAAATAAATGGAATGGAATAAAAAAAATGAAAAAATGAATGGAATATCCAGAGTCATAATAAAAGAAGAGCTTGTATGAAGAAGGTTATGACTCTGGAGGAAATGAAAGAAGTATGCAAGGATAGAAAGAAATGGCGGTTGATCTGTGATGTTGGCGGCTAGGGTTTGTTAAAGTGAAATTGGTTTTTATGATTTAGTTTTTTTATGTCCATGTATATATTGTTATTAATTGATTTAAAAAATGTAATTTGTCATGTATGTTCCTTGACTTATAGGTTGTTATGCGGCTGACCACCCATAATATAAAAAATTGGTTCACTTTGCCAATGTCACCCCTGTTTCAGGGAAGGACGGCAAGAGTTGCAGGGCTTATGTTCATTTGAGATTGGGTTTTTATATTGTAGGTCCACATGCGGCATGTGTTAGCGCGAAATTATACATGTCTGCTTGTGGGAATGCATTTAATATAAATCTTAAATGATATATATCTTTGCAGCTTAGATTAGATTAGATTAGATTAGAAATAAAATACAACGCTGTGTTGTTATTTGTGTTTACAATAATTTCGGCAGGCTGCCTTTTGAGACAAACCGGTTTGAATTCTATCAACATGTACTACGGAGTTAATAACGATTTTTGTTACAGAAAAAAAAATAGATAATTGCTTGGTTTTATTGATACATACGAATATGCTGTATTTTTACATTATTAAACGTAAGTTCACATCAAAGCTTGATGATGAGTCTTGCAACAGTGGACGATATGTAGGAGAAAACGTCCATAAGAATCGTCAACATCAAGTCAAGTCAAGTCTTGGACCGGTCCGTAGTCCGTAGTGGCAACACTTCGGACTCGTAAATGGAAGGTTGTGGATTCGGATCCCGGCGGAGCACAAAAATATACCATTTATATTTCGAATGTGCTCTTCGCTGGGTTGAAAAATTCATAAACCTTTACCAATGACCGGTCACCAAAGGTCCATCCAGCCTTACAGCAACTGGGTCTTGCTTGAGTATTGGCGCTTTGTAGCGATGACCAAGCTCGTACACCTCTGCGGCACTACAACAAGTGTCATAGACCCCTAGAGTCTTTAGAATCTAGGGAGTCTCCCGCACAGGATTTCTTAAAAAAAAAAAAAAAAGTCCATAATTTTAGTATGATTAGATGACAATGTAGTTGCAGATCCAAGATACATACAATAGAAGAAAAACAGGTGAGCAAACTGACACAAAATGAGATTGGTTTTATGTTCACATGCGGCATGTGTAAGCGCGAACTTATGCGTGTTTGCTTCTGAGAATGCATATAATTACGAAGCTCGAATCATAAATTAAATATATTTTTGCAACTTAGATTATAGATTGTAGAAATATGCACCGGAAGGGAAAATCATTCCAGACACCCTCGGTGGGATTCGAACCCTAGCTCTCAGCATAGAATACAAATACAAAATTATAATAACTACACGTTAGGTAATGAAACATTTTTTGGTTATTAGACGAACCGTTATGGGAGAACTTGTACAATTATTGACGTTGCGTTAGCGACGTAGTCAACGTCTTTAGGAGGTACCCCCTCTGCATGATGAATGATGATGAACTACATGTACCAATGGAATACAAATACTACCGGGGTGGAAGTCTCGACGGATTTCAGTAGATCTTACCGTACCTATTTGAAGGAATAACGCAATAAAACATGGCGGTGAGTGATCAGTTGATCGCTGTTCCATATAAAATGTATCAGCTGTTGTTACGCCGCCATGTTTTATTATTTTATATCTTCAAATAGATTCGGTAAGATCCGTCGACAGTCCTCGAGACTTCCACCCCGGGTAACAAAGAAACGTGTGATGAGATTGTTTCCGGCCGTCGCTCCATAATGACGAAGTTTGCCGCGTAAATTACGCGACTAATCACTCGGTAATGGAAATAATGAAAGTGATGGGGGGACGCCGGACGAGAGTAGCGCCGGTAATAATCGGCAGGGAATTACGTCCGACACAAGGAGAGTACGTTTACTAAGATTAAAGATCACATGCGCAAGCAATGCGGTAAAACAATACTAAAATAAACAGAAATTTCATCACGTTTGGTGACGGGACAGAACGGCACAGTGACTAAACATCACAATGATGGACACATGACAGAACGACACATGACAAAACGTCACAATGACAAAACATCAAAATGACAAAACATAAAAATGAAAAAAAAAACACATACCTCAATGTGATATTTTTTCATGTGCGGTTTACGCCATGTTCTGTTTTAGGTAGGTATTTTATGTTTTATTATGACATGTTTTGTCATTTTGATGTTTTGTCATTGTGATGTATTTCCTGTAATGTTTTGTCATGAGTTGTTCCGTCATGTGTCGTTCTGTCATCTGTCGTTATGTTATGTGTCATTATGTCATGTGACGTTGTCTCATGCGTCGTTTTGTCGCTGTGTCGTTCTAAATGAGATAATTGAAAAACCTTTAATGGAAATTTAATGACTTCAAATTTTCAGTCATTTTCAGAAAAAAAATGAAAAACAAATAAACTCCACAGAGTGACCTAATTACATACGTAGGTTAATCATAATTTGAAAATGTGAATTCCTTGACTTATACGTTGGTATGAGTCTGACCACCCATACTGTAAGAAACTGGTTCACTTTACTAATGTCTCCCCTGTTTTAGGGAAGGTCGGCAAAGTTGCAGGGTTTATGTGCATTTGAGTTTGAATTTTAATTTGCAATTAATTGAATATTTTTTTAATTAAGTAGCAGGTACCTGATGATCGTGAGTGATCGAAAACATTTGTGTACATATTATTGTGTTTAAGAAGTTACAGGGTTTATGTTGATTTGAGATTTGAGTTTTTATTTTGTAACTACACATCCTACATTCCTTGACTGGTTGGTATGCGACTGACCACCCATACTGTAAAAAATGGTTCACTTTGCCAATGTCACCCCTGTTTCAGGGAAGGTCGGCAAGAATTGCAGGGCTTATGTTCATTTGAGATTGGGTTTTTTATATTGTAGGTTCATATGCGGCATGTGTAAGCGCCAAATTATGCATGTCTGCTTATGGGAATGCATTTAATATGAATCTCAAATGATACATATCTTTGAAGCTTAGATTTAGATTAAGACACATGCAGCATGAGTCTGCCAACATTAAATGCTTCAAGGTACACAATATTGCAGACACATCGTCCCCCTTAGTGCTTGTTTGTCTTATCTCCAACAGAGGTAATTTCAATAAAATGAGCAATGCTTGTATGTGTTCTGGAACAATGTCTTTTATAAAAATTGAAAATTGATTTAAAAAATATTTCAATTCTCACATTACCGGGTATTACGTTTTTTTCTTAGCTCAGATTGTCTAGAATGTGATTCTTAAGACAATTCCCTTGGAAGGTCATCTTTGGTAAATCAAATGGTAAATAAGACAAACAAGCACAAAGCTAGAAGTCTCATCACCATGGTAATTCTTACCTACCGGTCCGGTCCGTAGTCCAGTGGCAACACTTCGGACTCGTAAATGGAAGGTTGTGGATTCGGATCCCGGCGGAGCACAAAAAAAATATACCTTTTATATTTCGAATGTGCTCTTCGCTGAGTTGAAAAATTCATAAACCTTTACCAAAGACCGGTCACTGAAAGGTCCATCCAACCTTACAACAACTGGGTCTTGCTTGAGAATTGGCGCTTTCTACAGCGACGACCAAGCTCGCAGAGGGCTCTTGAGGTGTGATACACACAAAAACAGCGCTCACCAAATAAATCATCCTAATATTATTATTATATTACCGAATATCGGTAATATTTGTATGCATACTAATCAGCTGTTCGCTTGCGGCCATCTTGGATTGACAGGACTTTATACAAATATTACTGATATTCGGTGGGTAAGAATTACCGTGGTGATGAGACTTCCAGTCTTGGAGGGGACGACACAACAGTACTATGACGTGGTTAGCTCCATTGTCTTCTAATTCCTCGCCTTATCTCTACAAGTTTTCAGCAAAAGCACTATTAAAGTTGCAAGACGGAATAATTCGAAAACAACAGAGGCTACATCGTTGGCGGGCATTGGAACCCAGCCAGCTCTATACCCCAAGATACGTTTTAACTAAGCTAAAAAGTTCACCAAAAAATGTATGGAATCTAAAACAGCTTCTCTAGTGATCGATTTAGTTTCTATACACTTTTGTTGAAACGCTATGGTTGAGTTATTAAGTTTAGTTTTACACTTGGGGTACTGTAGTGTTATTGGGAAGAAAACAAGTGTAATGAGGTTTTCAAGGGGCGGAGGGTAGAATAAAACAATATTGTGTATAATGAAGAATAAGTATAGTAAATCGACAATGTCCGATCGATAGTTTCAATTCGTAGAACGCGCGCGTTCAAAGCCAGAGAGCTAGGCTTCGACTCCCACCAAGGCAATCAGAAGGGATTCCCCGTCTAGGTATTTCCTTCAAACCCAAAATAAACAGACACGGGAAGGTTTACTAAGCGTTTGTTAGAAATGAGAACCAGTCCCCTCAGGCGTTGGAAAGCCCACACTTCAAGCGAAGTGGTTGGCGTAAGGCCAGACCACTTACCTATGAAAATAAATAAGTTCCAGTCACCGCAACCTTTTCAGGGATAACGTTGAAGCTGCGTTTAATAGATTATATGTAATTAGATGTTGACTCTTCAGAGCAATTTGAGAATATCATGAAATACATAATTTTACAATGTATTATTTTTTAATTCCTTGACTTAAAGGTTGGTATGAGGCTTACCGCCCATACTGTACAAAAATCGTTCATTTTACTAATGTAGCCCCTGTTTCACGGAAGGTCGGCAAAAGCTGCATGGTTTATGTTCACTTGAGTTCACATGCAGAATTTGTAAGCGCGAACTTACACGTGTCTGTTTGTAGGCATACATTTTAAATGCAATTTAAATGTTTTATATCTACCCTTCCTAGATCGCCGTGCTGGTTCTATAATTATAATTTTTTAAAGGGTAAATTCATAATGTTGTGATCACATACCCCAATATACATATTCACAGTAAGTAATATCAAAGAGGTAGTAACAACCTCTAGAGAAAACGACAACAGGGTAACAGTTGTTTAACCACATGGAGAGAGCACGTGTGTCCCTTCATGGGAAAAAGGTAGCGTCCCTTTTTTCCCGCGTTTTATTAATGCCACCTACGGCAGTGTACATGTGTGACCATACGCAAACGTTATAAAGACATTTTTTTTATTTATTGTCTCATAAATAATACGCGTTTCATCTTTTTCCGCTCAAACCCGCCCAAACACGAGCGCGCGCTATTATTTCTACTTTATCATGAAAACGACATCACAAAAATAATATTAATTCCCGGTATTTTCAACGTTAGCATAAGTGACTTTAAACTAACAAAAAAAAAACTACCCAAACTTTAATCTATCTATTTATAATCTAAGCTGTAAAGATATGTTAATATTTAAGGCTCATATTAAATGCGTGCCCACAGACAGGCACATTTAGGTTCGCGCCTACGCTTTCTGCATGTGTGTATACAAATAAACAAAACCTCACATGAAAATAAAATTTGCAACTCCTTCCGCCTTTCCCTAAAACCGGGGCAAAAGTGGGC
Source organism: Agapetus fuscipes (assembly GCA_951799405.1). Classification (NCBI taxonomy): domain Eukaryota; kingdom Metazoa; phylum Arthropoda; class Insecta; order Trichoptera; family Glossosomatidae; genus Agapetus; species Agapetus fuscipes. Next base: position 11,029,717 of record OX637357.1, on the reverse strand, counting down.
TTTCTGCATGTGTGTATACAAATAAACAAAACCTCACATGAAAATACAACTTGCAACTCCTACCGCCTTTCCCTGAAACCGGGGCAAAAGTGAGCTAATTTTTACAGCACGGGGGGTCAGCCTCATACCAACCTATCAGTCAAGAAGCACGATTGGCATATATGCGTCCTTATCATTCAGTATAAAGTTGCTATGCTAACGTTGAAACTACTGGGCCTTAAAGTGTGTTTTGATACAAAATATCTCATACGTAATTGGCCGATATTATGTAGCGCCGATTAGTGGCACTAGCCACCCCTAGGGCGCGTTTATGTGTTGAAGCCTAAAAGTAAAAATGCGAAACTGACAGATTGGTCTTTGTTCTCAACTCTACAGGCAAACATTTCCAACAGGATGAACGAGAGGATGGGAGCGCAAAAATATAACTGTTTGAGCAGATTGTGAGTACGTATTTTGTCTATGGTTGCATGCCGTTAAATAACTTACTCCAGTAGTCAATTATTAGCCCTGTCTATCCTTACCTCTTACCTTGTGACAATAAAAACTATGTCAGTGCTTCAGTGCTTGTAAATTATCGAGTGTGAAGAGACGTGTAATCGCGCGCGGTCGACAGGGAGAAACAATTAAAAGAATATCATTCGGGAGTGAGTTAAGTCCTTTTTGATTAGTCCAAAACTTGTTCCCTGATGGTCTGCGGATCTGAAAGATTTGCCTGTGATCAGTTTTGCTCAAATGCCTAAATAAATCTAGAACCAACACTCAATCTCCTCGCACATGGTGCAGTCAAATTTGGCTCTACCAATAACCTTGAAAAATTCATATGACTTTATCAAAGTCCAGTCACAAATATGTAGTTCAGGTTTACAGCTACTGATCTTCGCTGACGGAAATGACGTGCAGAAACGACCAAACTGGCTGGAGGCTCTTGAGGTCTGATTTGCACACAAACAGACACCAAATAAATCAGCCTGAAATGTTTTCTTTGGAGGTGAATTTGCGGTAAATTTTATGGATGACATTTTAAAACATGTCTACATCTGATAACGTAATGAAGTAATTCAAATGTCACGAAAAAGGTCAAGTTTGTAAATTATGTAGGTACTTACTTAATGACTAAATAAACGTAGTCGTTTAAGTGATTGGGAGGCATAATAAGTCACATATTAAAGGTAAACTCATATGATAATCGATAAGATCGCACCTTTTTAACCAACATCTATAAAGACATCTTGGAAAGTCAAACAACAGTTCGACCTAAGACTTTATACTTTCAGGATTTGAAGCGGATCGTGGATGTCACATTCTACCCAAAACACAGCAAGATTGTAACCAGAAGAGAAAAAACTGCTAAAACAACACGGCACTGCCTTTACAAGAGGATAATGAGACCAACAGAGAAAAATAGAGAACACCACAAGGCACTGTCTTACAATAGAATGACAACCATTGAAGACAAATGGCTAGAAAAACACGGCACTGCCTTAACAAAAGGATGATGAGACCAGCAGATACAAGTGGCTATAACACCACGGCACTGCTTTTAAGAAGATGGCGACTAGAAGAGACAAATGGAAAGCACAAAAGTCACTGTCTTAAAATACGATGGCGATCAGCAGAGACAAATGGGTAGCACAACAATTCACTGTCTTTTCAAGTGAATGGCGACCAGCAGAGACAAATAGCTAGCATAACAAGGCATTGTCTTACAAGAGGATGGCGATCAGCAAAGACAAATGGCTATCACAACAAGGAACTGTCTTCCAATAGGATGGCGATCAGCAGAGACAAATGGGTAGCCCAACAATTCACTGTCTTTTCACGAGAATGGCGGCCAGCAGAGACAAATGGCTAGCACAACAAGGCACTGTATTACAAGAGGACGGCTACCTGCAAATACAAAGGCAGAAATAACAAGGCACTGTCTTTACAAGAGGATGACGACCAGCAAAGGCAAATGGCTAGCACAAGGCACTGCCTTGACAAGAGGAAGCTGAGACCAGCAGTCTTTCCAAAATGAATATGATTAAGTGATTACAGACTACGAGGTGATATAGAGTTGATAGTTCAGAGGGACGGGCGGAAGTGTGGGTTGATTTTATTATATTTTGTCAGGCAGGGCGTGAGGGTTTACCCCCCACACCGCACCCCCGATGTGCGTCAATTGGAGGAGTAATTTGTGAGTGGCGAGGGCGGGGGGTGGGTGACATTTCGTTTGTCGTGTAAATAAACAGAGAACATGAAAAACACCACAACAAACATGGGAGCGTAACCATGTCATGAAAATAATAAACACGTAGAGGCTCGAGTGAGCTGAATGAAAAAAGTGAACTGATCCATCATCATCATCATTATCTATAATCTAAGTTTATTTATTATTTTTTGTATGCAGGAATGGATAGACCAAATAGGTGAGATTGTGAAAGAATGGAACCTGCAGAGTGAGAATAAGAGAAGAGTGCGTATGAGAAAAGTGATGAATGTTTAAGAGATGAAAGAGGTAAAAGGTAGAGGTGAAAGAGAAAAAAGTAAAGACGCATCTGCGGAGGTACCGGCCACCCCTAGTGGAACGGCGGCAGGATAGTAACAGTAACAGTGTGTATCACACTTTAAGGTCCCGGTGACTGCTTTAAGTTAACGCAAACAAGTTTATGGGAAGGTAAAACGAAGAGCATAATAAGACGATTACAATCGAATCCTCGACCTTCCAGTTATCTACGATTCCGTAGCGTTAACCACTGGACTACGAACGAACCTAGTCATCTAGATCTGAGTCTTGTGTCCTTAGCCTTCTTTGGTTCTGTCACCAGGATTATCTTTTTCAGGATCTGATGGTCCATTCGCTGGATGTGACCGAGCAAATCTGATTATAATTTAAGTTGCAAAGATATACGAGTATTAACATTCGAAATTAATATTAATTGCATGTCCACGAAGAGACACGTGTAAGTTCGCGCTTACAAATTCTGAATGTGCACATACAAAATAAAATCCAAACCTCAAATGAGCATACCTACACCCTGCAACTTTTTCCGACCGAATTGGCAAAGTGAACTATTTTTTATAGTATGGGTGGTCAGCCTTTTACCAACCTATAAGTCAAAATATTAGAAACTATCATCACATGAAATGAAAACCTGCACGACCGGGACCAGTTTTCATCTTCATTTTAAATGAGGTGGTTGATTTGAAGCTTGTTACGTTACCTGTAAAAATAAATAAGTTCTACCTCTAAATTAGTCGAAAAATATGAAAAACTAGCAGAACAATCAAAATGCAATTACTTCGGTTGCAGTTAGTAACTGTCCACGTTGAGGTATACCGATAAAAAAAATCTATAAAAACTAAATCACTCATTAGGGTTGTTGTTGTATATTCCATACATTTTTTATATTTACGCGATTAAGGGGAGTTTATGTTATGTTTTATACTCGCAGTAAAGGTCCCGTCAAATCGCATGCCAGCTAGGAAACAGTACCTCAAGTATGTAACATTATATTTAAACTCAACAGCAGCGTTTTACAAAAAAATGTACGCAAATTAAAACAGCGCTCAGTGAGCGTAATAGTTTTCATATATATTTTTATTTGTACTCGGGGTACTGGGTCACCAGGGGCGGCCGCTACGTAGAGGCGTGCGTGCATTGCCGTCCCTACCAGAGATATCGTCGTAGCGTCGACTAACATGAGCCGAGAATAACAACCGACACGAACGCGAAAATGTTTAACTTTCTGCTAAAACTCAAATAGGAACTGACTATTAAGTTGTGTTGTAAACAATTTCTTAAATTTTAAGTCAATTAAACTTATTGAAACGAATATAAGAAAATAAAATATGCATTTTGAAGATTGCATGAAAAACACTGACCAAACGAAATGAGCGAAGTACTATTCCTTAAGGTACTAAACCTTGTCCTATTCAAAGCCAATATCAATCACTACTTCCTTTCAGTGTCTCAAAACAAAGCCAACGCAACACACAACACAACACTACGCAGCTAAGAGACCAACATCTCTGCGGCACTACAACAAGTGTCATAAACTTCTAGAGTCTCTGAAATTTAGGGAATCTCGCGCACAAGATTCCTTAAAAAAATGTACGCCACGACCAATAAAAGGCGGTCGATCTACAATGTAAGCGGCTAAAGCCTTTCATTTTTGTTTTTTATCTTACATATTATTTCATTAATTATCTGTTTTTTTATGCAATTTAAAGTACATTATAAATTTTGTACCTTAACTTATAGTTTAGTACGAAACATACATCAAGCATAAAAGTAAGTTTTTATATCTTAAAGATTTTATCAACGCCTTCACTCACAATTTATTACTTTCAAAAGTGCATACACAACCTTTAAAGTCACCTCGCTCGTTATACTGAACGTTAGTATTAAAACCATTAGCGTAGCACTTTATAAAGCGGCTAACTGCAGGCTCTACGACTCACGTGGTATTTTATAGCCGAAAAAAATTGCAATAATAATATATTTTTTTCATAAAGGTTGTGCAAAAAAAAAGCACTACCGTCGCGTAAAGCTCGATTTACACGCATGAGTGACGTGAAAGTGCCACGACCGTTACGTGGTTAAATCAATAGGATTCGGAAAACTCTTGTGGAAATTTCCAATTTATCAGGAATGAGATCGTAACATTGAAAAGGGAGGGAAAATAAACGCCAGCATTCGTTCGAAATACTTCTAAATTTGACCGCCCGAGGTGCTAGTCTTTTATCTATACAAAGCTTTTTTATCTGCCAAATCCACCCATGCTGTAGAAAATGTTTCACTTTGCCAATGTCACCCCTGTTTCAGGGAAGGTCGGCAGGAGTTGCAGGGTTTATATTCATTTTTAATTCGGGTTTTTATATTGTAGGTCCACATGCGGCATGTTTAAGCGCGAACTTAGCCGTGTCTGTGAAAATGCATATAATGTGAATCTTTAATGTCACAAATATTTGCAACTTAGATTAGAGTATCATTTCAGACTTACAACTAGGGGAGGCAACGGCATAGTATGCATGTTTATTTCAGTTGCCGTTTATGGTATGCCATGTTCTGTTTTAGGTATGTATTGTTTTGTCATGAGATGTTTTGTCCTTGTGTTGTTTTGTCATTGTGATATTTCTAATGTGATGTACTGTCATTGTGTTGCGTGTTCTGTCATGTGTCGTTCTGTCATGCGACGTTATATCATGCGCCGTTTTGTCACTGTGTCGTCCTGTCACCATCCCTGACACGTGTGAGTCAGCCTCCCACGGCACCACCAGCACGTGATATTCTCCTTACGCCACTTTCCCGCCACATTCTCCATTTTATCGCCGCGTCTGCCGGCAAAAAAAAGCACACTCCCATACAAAATATATTTCTTGCCTCCGTTTTTAGTGGCTCTAGTAAAATATCAAAGGAGATCCGCCGAATAACAACCAGGAATATATTGTGTTTTATTTGCAACAATGAAAAGCGTGCGTATATATATTTTTGTATTGGGACTCTGATTACACGCAAACCTTTTACAAGCAAGATAATACATTAAGGAATAAAGGATGAAAGCTCTTATTTTTTTTTTTTTTTTTTTAAGAAAATCCTGTGCGGGAGACTCCCTAGATTCTGAAGTCTCTAGGGGTCTATGACACTTGTTGTAGTGCCGCAGAGGTGTACGAGCTTGGTCGTCGCTACAAAGCGCCAATACTCAAGCAAGACCCAGTTGCTGTAAGGCTGGATGGACCCTTGGTGACCGGTCATTGGTAAAGGCTTGTGAATTCTTCAACCCATGTGTGCTCCGCCGGGATCCGAATCCACAACCTTCCAAATATTTACGAGTCCGAAGTGTTGCCACAACGGACTACGGACCGGTCCGAGATGCCAACGACACGCGGTGTACCTGAGCGCACACCCATCCAAGTACTGACCACGCCCAATGTTGCTTAACTTCGGTGATCTATGGGAACCGGTGCTTTCAACATGGCTAACGTCGTTGACAATTATTGTTATTTATAATTAATTATTGTTTGTAGTCTGCCTCTTTCTTCCAATTGCTTTCTAGATTCTGATGTATTTAGGCACAATTACAACCCTGGTTAGTTTGAAGTTTTATATACAAACCGACAAACTGCGTAGATTTTTTTTTCTATAAGTTTTAGGGTTTGTGTTCTTCACGGTTTCATTTTATTTCCTCGAGCACTTTCGATGATATCACATCATTATCAAGTTGTCGTTTTCTTCTTATAATCACGATTCAGATCTTCGGGAACATAATATTTATTTTGACAGGTCAGGAGGCCGGCCCAACACCAACCACTTCAGTTTGAGTGGGGAGTTCCCAGCTTGACATTAAAGGCTCATATTTAATTAATGCCCACAAGCAGGCATATGTAAGTTCGCGCTTACACATGGTGTATGCGTACATACAAAATAAATGAAACCTCGCGTGAACGTAAACTTGGCAACTCCTTCCGCTTTTCCTTGAATCCGGGGGGCATTGGCAAAATTGAACCAACTTTTTACAGCGTAGGGCGTCAGCCTCATCCCAATTTATTAATCAAGGCCTACGTCAAAATAATAATGAATACAAGGCATTAGGAAGATATTACACATATAGTGCAACTTATTACCGTATTCTCCTCGAAGAGGCTTTAGTAAAACGTGTAGCCGAAAAGCGAAGCAACAATTGAAAACCTGCAAACTTACTAATTACTGACACATCAATTCAAGGAAATTCCGATACAATCGATACGGAACCGACTGCTACGAGTAATTATTCAAGATCGATATAACGTAGTCTCGGAATGAACTCTTATTAAGTACTTAGATAGTGGCCTACGACGAGAACCCCTACAAATACATTATTCTACTTCTACTTTGCGATGGCGATTTCCCACGAAAAGCAGGGGCGCCAGTTTCAATCTATAATCAAAGTTGCATGGATATGTTGCCATCTAAGATTTATATTAAATGCATGCCCAAAAACACGTATAAGGTCACTATTATAAATGCTGCATGTGTACAATAAAATTAAAATCCAAACTTCAAATGAACATTCGAACCATGACAATGGTTGACATTGGAAATGTGATACATTTTTTTACAGTATGATTGGTTAGCCTCATACCAACTTATAAGTCAAGAAGATCAAGATCGATATAATGTCGACACGAAATATACTACTATTAAATAGATAGTTGCCTACTACGAGAATCCTCAGAAATCGATTATTTTTCTTCGTGATGGCGATTTCCCATGAAAAGTAGGGGCGCCAGTTTCAGGATTGGTTAAGATATAGGAAAAACTAGGATAGTGGTCATCAGACATACATTAATTTTTAAATCCATGTAAGTACTTTTAGAACTTTACTGACGCAACCAAATCATTAGGTTTCAGTTATTTAAAATTTCAAATGGGTAAAACATACATGGTTTTAATTCACTTATTTATTTCTTTTTTGTGCTCGAACATTTTCGCCTAATTAGGCATCTTCAGGAGCAGAATGGTTCAGAAATGTTCGAGCACAAAAAATAAATAAATAAGTGAAATAAAAATATGTTTCACCCATTTGAATTTTTAAAGATTAAAAATGGACTTTCACTGTGTTAATAGATCAACACTAAAAAATACATTAGGTTTTAGTTTCAAAAAGTTAAAGATGAACATTTTCATTGCAAAATGTCGTAAACGTTCTCACGAGTTTGTGCTTGGTTGTAAGTGTCGGTATCAGAATTGTTGGAGAGCAGTGACGGGCCTGACTCCTTCAATTGCTCATGCAAATTACGATCAAATATTCATAAAGACAAATTGTTCCGGCGGTCGTCCGGCCGGAAAGGGGCGATCCTGAAACCAACTCGATCGGCTACATTCAAAACGATATCTACATTTAAATTAAAAAATGAAAATGGCGGTACACAATTGTATATAGATGCCGACCCTGATGTATGAAAGCGAGTCGTGGACGGTGAATGAAAGAGAAGTAGGAAATAAGGTATGCACCGCAGTAATGGCTCATTTGAGAAGTATGATAGGAAAAACATTGAAAGATAGAGTGAGAAACGAATGGGTTCTGAATGAATGCGGAGTAAAAGAAAGCGTGAAAGTGAAAGTTCAAAGAAGTGTGATGCGATAGTTTGGACATATTGAAAGGATGAATGAAGACCGACTGACAAAAAGAGAATGTAATAGGTAAGCGTGGAAGGGGAAGACCTAGGAAAGAATAGATTGATCAGATAAGTAAGATAACGAATGAATGGAATCTACAGAGTGGAAACAAGAGAAGAGCGTGCATGAAAAGAGTGATGAAACTAGATGAGATGAAAGAAGTATGCAAGGACAGAGTCAAGTGGAGGCACTTGTGTGGAGGTACCATCCACCCCTAGAGGAATGGCGGTAGGATACAAAACAAGACAAATCAGATGTAAAAAAAAAAGCTCAATCTGATTACGGAAAGTTCCTTGACTAATAGGTTGGTATGAATCTGAACCCCCATCCTGTAAAAAAATGGTTTACTTTTGGCAATGCCACCCCGGTTTCAGGTAACGGCGGCAGGAGTCGCAAGGTTTATGTTGATGTGAGGCTTGGTTTATTTTGTATGTACACATGTAGCATATGTGAACTGCTAAATAAGATAAGAGCTCGTTCCCACTTGTCGTATATTAATCGGAGGTTCCAGTGGCAGAACATTATGTATGGAGCTATTCACACTTATCGGAAACCGATTTTGTCCGAAATATTTATGTCCTTGTGGAATAGAGTGCATTATGGAAAGTCTGAACGTATTAAACGGAAGTTCAAGAAGTCCGGCGCAGTAAGGCGATGGTTTTGGAGCTAAAGTAACTATAACTGTAACTGTAACTCTGTCGCCATTCCGCTAGGGGTGGCCAGAGCCTCTGCAGAGTTGCCTCCATTTTTTCCTATCCTGACATACCTCTTTCAATTCCTTCATATCCATCACCTTTTTCATGCATTTTCTTCTTTTACGCTCACTTTGTATATCCCATTCTTTCACAATCTCCTCAATCTAATCACTCCATACTTTTCTCGGTAGTCCCTTCCCTCTTTTTCCTTTCACACTTTCTTTATATACATACTTTGTCAGTCTATCATCTTTCATTCTTTCCACATGCCCAAACCATCTCATCACATTATTTTGTACTTTAACTTTCACATCCTCTTTCAAATTACATTCTTTTTTTACCCATTCATTCCTAACTCTCTCCTTCCTCCTAAAGCCTTCATGAATACGGTATTGAAATATACAGGAGACCAGAATACACAAACGCTGCTGAAGGAAAATATAATATTGAATAATAATTATAATCATCACCTTAACGTGCCAGAAGTCTCCCCAGCACGTGAACATGAGCGTCCACGTGCTGGGGAGACTTCTGGACATATTTTTTTCAAGTGGTGGAATACCTTCCCGCAGAGCAGGCATGCCAATTGTGTGAACTATTTACTACAATACATGTTTTTAGGCTTTCACCGCCGGATTCAGATGCTTGATTTTGTCTTTCCGGGCTTTGACCGTTGTCTAAATCTAAATCTAAGCTGCAAAGATATGTATCATTTGAGATTCATATTAAATGCATTCCGACAGGCAGACATGCATAATTTCGCGCTTACAGATGCCGCATGTGGACCTACAATATAAAAAACCCAATCTCAAATGAACATAAGCCCTGCAACTCTTGCCGACCTTCCCTGAGGCAGGGGTGACATTGGCAAAGTGAACCATTTTTTACAGTATGGGTGGTCAGCCTCATACCAACCTATCAGCCAAGGAGTCCATAGTTTTTTTCTTCTTTTTTCTTCTTCTTGAGACTTCTTGAAGTCTTCAGCTTACGTTTCGTCACCATTGCGTGTGACTTCTTCGGAGCTCTGCTCCATTCAATGGACATTTTGTCCACGCGACAAAATGTCCGCCGACAAAATGTCCATCTACAAAATGTCCACGTGACAATATGTTGACGCGACAAAATGTCCACAGACATTTTTTTTAAATACAATATACGATTGATATATTATATGATTTTGTACATTTTTCGGTGGACATTTTGTCGCGTGGAAATTTTGTAAATGGACATTGTGTCGGTAGACATTGTGTTGGTGGACCTTTTGTCGTGACACAGGGGTAGGAGCATGAGGTATAATAGCAGGAGCCGAGATGTTCCAGCACACGCGCAGGATCCGGAATGGATCCCGAGGGAGCCGAGAACGAGAGGTATTCCCAAACTCAAAAATAGAAGTGACGTCATTGAAATTTATGCGTGTAACGGAGAGGAGAACTCCCTTAAATCGTTCACTTCACTGAAAAATTGTAACACTTTGCTTGGAAATCAATTTTTATTTTATCTTTCCTGTACCATTGATAGCACATGAGGTCGGCACATTTCAAAAGGTCATGCTCCTTGACTGATAGGTTGGTATGAGGATAACTACCTAATCTAATCTAATCTAAGCTGCAAAGATATATATAATTTAAGATTCATATTAAACGCATTCCCACAAGCAGACATGTATAAGTTCGCGCACATGCCGCATGCCGCATGTGGATCTACAATATAAAAACCCAATCTCAAATGAACATAAGCCCTGCAACTCTTACCGACCTTCCCTGAAACATGGGTAACCCCCCGTGCTGTAAAAATCGATTCACTTTTACCAATGCCCCCCCGGTTTCAGGCAAAGGCGGCAGGAGTTGCAAGGTTTATGTTCATGCGAGGTTTTGTTTATTTGTATGCACACATGCAGAATGTGTCTGTATATGGGCATGCATTTAATATGAGCCTTAAATGTTAACATATCTTTGCAGCTTAGATTATAGATACGTTGTGACAACTATTGGTTGATGCTGGAGAGAAGTTTTCCGGGATCTGTTGCCGTGGTCTACGGGAGCTGGAGCTTCCGGAAGTTTCGCCCATGTCTACGATGGTCTTATTCAGTGTGAAAGTGAAATTTTGAATATGATCTTGATGAAATTTATTTTTTGTTATGAGTTTCTGAAAACCGTTTCACAGTTTCATATATAACAGTTTCACCTTCACGCTGAAAAAGACCGTCGTAGACATGGGCGAAACTTCCGGAAGCTCCAGCTCCCACAGAACACGGCAACAGATACCGAAAAACATCTCTCCAGCATTATCAGCCGGCAGTCCGGTCGATAGCTCAGTTGGTTAAGTGCTTGCATTCCATGCCGTGAGCTCGGGTTCGAATCCCACCGAGGGTGTCAGAAATGATTTCCCGTTTCGGTGTTTATTTCAAACCCCAAAATAAAATACAAGGTTTACTCAGCCTTCACAAGAAATGAGTAAGTACCAGCCCTCTCGGGAGCTGGGAAACCCCCACTTCAACTGAAGTGGGTGGCGTTAAGCCGATTACCTGTAAAAATAAATAGGTTCAACTCGCCACATGCGACCCCGTCGGACATAACGCGGCAAGAAGTTACACTATATGAGTAGCTTAGTTTACATGGATGTGTGACGTTTCCCCGTGAAAATGAAAAAAAAATCATGTGGTTCGCGCACACTTGACAAGCGTGTAGACAAATCGATTTATTTCTTTCTTGGTTTGTTTGTTTTTCTTTTTGTGGTTGGTAAAGCACAAGTTAACCCACAGGTTTTGTTGGAGCGATCTTAAGCTTAGCATATCTGTGTACTCACTAAGGCCCAGTCTTTTCAACGTTAGCACAGCGACTTAATACTGAGTGATAAGGACGCACTTATGTCAATCGTGTGTGAAGATTATTCATCAGTTTAAAGTCACGCAAGCTAACGTTGAAAATACCGGGACCTTATCTATGAATAGATTTGCCAAGTGGTATCCAACGAATTACCAAAAGCTCAACGCCTAGCTGGAAGACCTTTTAAAATGTGAAAAGATATCTGGACGATGATGATAGATTATTTATTTCCTGTGGCGCCATTTATTGGTCCAGGACCATCTCAGGGGCGCCATGGCTTCTGGAAAAAAAAACAGTGTCTTCAGTCCCTTTCTGAAGGGGGTGGTAGGCTGGTTCGCGCGAACACCGACGGGCAAATTGTTCCAGGCAACCGGCCCGGCCACCTCAAAGCTCCTAAAAATTACTAGGACGTTCTCATATCAGAATCTATGAGCCGGCATGTTGTTTTTTTGTGAATAACACATCTAAATCAAGAAAAAGGAGATCCATTCAAAGTTAAATTATTAAAAACACAGATGATTTTTAATAACAATGTAAATTGTAAGTCTGTGTAATGATAATAAAACACAATAAGAACCAACAAAATTTAACGAAGCAATTTAATTCATCCCTTATCAACGTTTACAAATCTATGGAATGACCTGAATTAAAATTATCATCCTGAAAAGGGAAGGGAAGTTATTAATAAAATAAATATGGGTCCTATAAGGACAAACGCACCTTTTCATCCCAAACATTTTCAAAAGGCTCAAAACCCTTGTTATTTTTGCCCTACGATTTTCGTAACCCAAGTATACGACTTTACGTTTAAACTAAATAAAGTGTTTTAAAAAAATACATGCGATGTAACACGCTCGCAAGAGGCACTCTTTGAGTTTTAATACTTTTTTGGTGATTTCAGTCTGTACAAAAAATTAATCGTAAAACATATGTAGATAAATGTAAATCATATTCGTTTTTTAAGGGTATCTCTATTCACACAGTGAAATTCCATTGCATAACAATATTTGTAACAATTATGCTTCTGAAGATGCCTTATTAGGCGAAAACGTTTGAGCGAAAAATAAATTAATAAAAGTGAATTAAAACTTTGTTTTTCTATTTGAATTATAGAAAAAGATAAAACATATTCGTTTATAAAACGTCAGCTTTGACCGATCCGTAGTCTAGAGGTTGGCACTACGGACTCTGATGGTTCGATTCCACACGGTGCACGAAAAATAATTCAATGATCGCCACCTTTAAGGTAAAACTGGATAAGTGCTCAAAAATAAATAAATAATCAAATAAATTTTAAATCATAAAATGAACCCAGATAAAAGTAATAAAAATACGATATTTTGATAAAATAATGACTTTTATTATGACGGTATATTTTTATGGAAATTTTTGGAATATTCCTAAAAGGCAGACAACAATGAGAGAGCATGCCGCCCCTGGGAGGCATAACGGGGTGTAGGCAAACAAACAAAAACCGGCATAATACTGTTATTCCCGGCATAATGTTGTTATTCCCGGCATAACGGGGGGCGGCGGGTGTTATGCCGCCTTTCAGGGGAAACGCACAATATTTTAAGATGGAAGATCGCCCCAAAACAGGGCGTTTTAAAACACGTCTGCCCAGCGCTTCTTTGGCTTATCTGTCATTTGATTCAAATATGACCTTTCAATGAAATTTTCTTAAGAATCACATGCTACACAATCTGAGCTAATAAAAAAATATTAAACAAATTTAAAAATGAATTTCCAGTTTTCATAAGACACATTGGTTCAGTACCTACACATGCAAACATTGCTCGTGTGAAATTACCTCTGGTGGAGATAAGATAAACAAGAACTAAAGAGACGAACAGTAAGTAATGTTGTTGTTTCGTCATTAGATGATGATAAAGAAGACTTAGAAGTTGACTAAAATTATGCAGGAAACTGGAAGAAAAATGTATTTGAAGGTTATTGAAGAGTGTAGAAATTATTATTGTCATTATCTTTTTCATGGAAGGCAGCCTTATGCCAACACAACTGAAATTAGGGGCTTCCCATTTGTCGTTGGAGCTGTTATTTAAAATAAAATACATTTATAATGATGATACGTGGGTGATTTCTTTATAGCGCCGTTTCGAGATGTAATTTCATTCCAAGGGTGCTTAAACTTCAAGGGCGATCTATCTATTGTCTTGTATCCTGCCGCCTTTCCTCTAGGGGTGGCCAGTACCTCCACACAAGTGCCTCCACTTGACTCTGTCCTTGCATACTTCTTTCATCTCATCTAATTTCATCACTCTTTTCATGCATGCTCTTCTCTTGTTTCCACTCTGTAGATTCCATTCATTCGCAATCTCATTTATCTGATCAATCCATTGTTTCCTAGGTCTTCCCCTTCCACGCTTACCTGTTACATTCCCTTTATACACTCTTTTTGTCAGTCGGTCTTCATTCATCCTTTCAATATGTCCAAACCATCGCATCACACTTCTTTGAACTTTCACTTTCACGCTTTCTTTTACTCCGCATTCATTTAGAACCCATTCGTTTCTCACTCTATCTTTCAGTGTTTTTCCTGTCATACTTCTCAGATGGGCCATTTCTACGGTGCATACCTTATTTACTTCTCTTTCATTCAACGTCCATGACTCGCTTCCATACATCAGGGTCGGCAACAAAATACAATTGTGTACCGCCATTTTCATTTTCTTTGGTATCCTTTTATTCTTCGCTATTCTACCAAACGCTCCTATCACGCATCTTCCTTTGCTGGCACGCTTCTCTAATTCTTTCGTCATCTTACCATTCGCCTCAAACTTACTTCCTAAATAGTCAAACTCATTCACTACTTCAACTTTTATTCCATTCAAATTAATTGTAAGTTCCTCACATACTTCATTCCTGTCAAAAACTAATACTTTTGTCTTATTCGCATTTACTTTCAAGCTATTTTTACAAAATGCATCATTCAGTTTGGTTAACATCGCTTGGAGTTCCTCCGCCGAGTCAGCTAAAACTATAGCATCATCAGCATAAAGAAGTACTCCAACTCTTGTTTCACCCACTTTCACTCCGCTCTCTGATATTCCAGCTTCTTTTATGCAACTGTCCATGATTATATTTCTATAATAATCTATAATCTAAGCTGCAAGGATATGTAAGCATTTAAGGCTCATATGAAATGCATGCCTACAGACAGGCACATGTAGGTTCGCGCCTACACATTCTGCATGTGTGCATACAAATAAAGAAAACCTCACATGGACATAAACCTTGCAACTCCTGCCGCCCGTTCCCTGAACCGGGGTGGCATTGGCAAAAGTGAACCGATTTTTACAGCACGGGTGGTCAGCCTCGTACCAACCTATCAGTCAAGGAGCACAAAAAATTATAAATGTTTTACATAAATTCATAATGAGACACATTACAAATTAAAATTAAAATAAAGTTAAATTAAAATTAAACCTTATATTACACTTAGAATTAATGCTCTAGCCGCCATTGTTGCAAATCAACCGCCATTCCTTTCGGTCCTTACATACTTCTTTCATTTCGAGGAATACAATTCATCAACGTATTTTTGACTGGACAGAAACAGGTGAGTTTGTTATTAAATTGATTTAATGACTTATCACAAAATAAATGGGTTAATTAACTGCCACAATTCATCGATTGAATTTCAAAATGAACTCTGAATATTTTCAGTGTGGATGTTTCCAATTTGTTTTTTTTTCTCAACCAACGGCATCTGTTAACTCAGTATTGAAGGTTTCGTCAAGTGGACTGGAGGGACTCAAACAGGAATTGTTTTTTTTATTTCAAAGAAGCCAGTCAAAGTCACCGACTAGAGTCTAGACCCATTTGTCCATAGCATAGAACATTGTATATTTGTCTTACATTTTTCAGCATGAAAATCTACCGGTAGGCTCCAATTTTTTTTGCAATAAACCTACTAGTTACAGGGTGTGGATTTTTTTTTTTTATTAAAATAAAAAATAAAACTGCAACTGGGGTTCCAATCAGCAAAAACTGCCGTACTGTGAAGTATTAATATACTCGTATATATGGCTAAAGTGGTGTAAGCTTTCGTCTGGCTGGAGACACGAGCTGGATGGAGCAGAGATTGTCAAATTGGGTGCAGCGAGAGAAATAGAAGAATGTTAAATGATGAAATTATTGGGAGAAACAATGTCTACTGAAATTGATAATTTGTACAACTGCAATAATTTAGTCATTTAGTGAGAAATATAGAAAAGCTTACATGAATGACCGGCCCGTAGTTCAGTGGTAACACTTCGGACTCGCGAATGGAAGGTTGCGGGTTCGAACCCCGGCGGAGCCGAAAAAATATACCATTTTGTTTCCAAGCTCGCAGAGGTGTGATTCACACAAAAATAGCGCTCACCAAAATAAATCATCCAAAAATTATATTATTATTATTATGAAGAAACGGAGCCAAAATATCTAATCTAATCTAATCTAATCTAAGCTGCAAAGATATATATCATTTAAGTTTTATATTAAATGCATTCCCACAAGCAGATATGTATAATTTCGCGCTAACACATGCCGCATGTGGACCTACAATATAAAAACCCAATCTCAAATGAACATAAGCCTTGCAACTCTTGCCGTCCTTCCCTGAAACAGAGGTGACATTGGCAAAGTGAACCAATTTTTACATTATGGGTGGTCAGCCGCATAACAACCTATAAGTCAAGGAACATATTTTGATTAAAAAAAAGAAAAAATTTTGAACATAAAATATGGATTGAAGAAACGGTAAGAAGATTAAAAACAATGTTTGTAGAGCGTGCATTTGCAGTTGCTGGTCCTCTACCCTGGAACCACCTGTTTTATCATGTGAGAGAGATAAAGTGCCATAGGAGGTTGCGTAATGCACTGAAGACAAGCAAATTTTTGGCATCACATGCACAAGCGCCCTTGGAGTCGCGAAACGGCGCTATAAAGATGCCATCAACTCAGCATCATCATCAGCATCATTGGAACCGAGTACCACCCGAGGTTCGAGAGATTTTCGACAGCAGTCACTTCAAAATGATAGGATAAGACGGCGCTGTAACAACACGGCACGTGACATAATGACGCATGACAGAACAACACATGACAGAACATCACAATGACAGTATATCACATGACAAAATATCACTATGACAAAACAACACTGAAAATACATCACTATAACAAAACATCACATACCATAAGCGGCTTATGAAACGGTTTTGTCTTGTGATGTTTTGTCATAGTGATGTACTCTTCTGTGTTGTTTTTTCATGTGATGTACTGTCATTGCGATGTTCTGTCATCTGTAGTTCTATCATGGAACCCTTCTAGAGACGTCTGAAGACCAAAACTATAAAATAAAAGGACGTTGCGGGGAAAACAGTTTTAGGATTAATTGCAATAGGGAATGGGTACCACAGACTGATGTGGAGCGTCTACGGAAGAGGGTCTCATTACAGTGTAGGGCTTGGCGCGCAGTCGGCCGTGACGTCATCGTGCACCAGCCGCGTGCACTCGGGGCGAGAGGGGCTCTCGAGGCTCGTCATCAACCACCTGAAGGCCTTGCGACAAACGTACGGAAAATTATAACTACTACACTCGCAGACAGTCTATGTAAGCACCAGGGACGTGCATAGCATTTTAGCTGTGTGTATGCAACGGAAAACGCAAAAAAAAAACACATACAGTGCAACTTTTGATCGCGTTGTTCCCGAAAGAGTCGCACGTGGGGAATGTATTATTTTTTGCAGGGAAGGAGATCAGCCTTCACATCAACATCACATGACATTACATCAAGCAACACAAGGAGAAAATATACTATGAAAAAAACTCACATACCTAAAACAGCATAAAACATACATAACGCATACCGTAAACAGTACGCGATCTAATCTAATCTAAACTGCAAAGATATATATCATTTAAGATTTATATTAAATGCATTCCCACAGGCAGACATGTATAATTTCGCGCTAACACATGCCGCATGTGGACCTACAATATAAAAACCCAATCTCAAATCAACATAAGCCCTGCAACTCTTGCCGTCCTTCCCTGAAACAGGGGTGACATTGGCAAAGTGAACCATTTTTTACAGTATGGGTGGTCAGCCGCATACCAACCTATAAGTCAAGAAACAATACACTACGTGATAAAGCATCTTAAACGACACAAACATTTATTTATTAAGGCATATTTGCCCTTGCCCCTCTAATTGTAGGTAAAGACAGCATAAGTTGTAAAAATTATCCAAAATATATGCATGTGTTCAATTTCTTCATATTTCTTCTGCAGCTTTTGGTATTTCCTGTTTTGCGCTATGTGGTGTTTTGTCATGTGATGTTTTTCCATATGCCGTGTATGATAAGTTCTGTTTTAGATAATTGTTGTATTGTCTTGTGATGTTTTGTCATTGTGATGTACTTTCCTGTTATGTTTCGTCATTGTGTTGTTTTGTCACTGTAACATGGAACCTTATATGTTTATTACTATTTCAGCTTACAGAACAAGGCGTCAGTAATAGTTGAAACTGCTCTACAGTTGTACATAGATTTCCCCACAGGGCAGCTCGTTAGTTGGCTCAAGCCCACACACAAATACACACATACACCTTAGCAAGCAGCTTAGGGGAGGTCTGCAATTACAGTAAGAGACGGGGTGCGTGTGTCGATGATTAAAATGCACCCTACCTGCAGTGCTCACTTGCAATCATTCCACACACGGAAGATTACAAAAAATGCCGTTTGACGCTACCTGAGAGTTTTCAGCGCTGAAGGATTTAGAGAATAAAACAGGTACTGACATTGCACGATGCAATATTGTTACGGACTGTCATGTAAGGAAGTGAGACGTTGACGGCAAATGAAAGCAAATGACTGACTTACTCATAAAATGGATTAATTACTCGTGGTGGCACTCTGAATAGAATGATCCGCAATGATTGGGATATGGATGAGTGCGACATGACTGAGAATATGAAGGTGAAAGTATGCTCAAACACTCCTGATACCCGTCTTGTATGTACATATCAGAAGGCCTTACAGTACACAGACGCTAATGCAAAGCTATATATTTTTTCAAGTGGCGGAAGGCCTTTCCGTGAAGGAAAATCAACGGAACGACAAAACAAGAACCTCTAATTCAAAAGCGTGCACTTGACTCTTAAAGTAAGCGGTTTGATGTTACTGAAGCTAGTAGCATACCTCGGGTGGCACTCCTTGTGGGACTGTTACTAGATAACGGGTAGCGTGAACAATATAATGAAAATAATAATTGGAAGAAGAAAAACTAAGGAAAAGATTACTGTGAATGTATTGTTGACGCAGCTTGGAACATACTCGCTCAAAGGCGGAGAAAAGTACAATAAGTGACAAAACTAAAGAACAAAGGGGATGTCAAAGATAAACGCGGGAGTAAAAGATTGAGGAATGTATGGATTAATCAAATAAGCAAAATTGAAAATGACTGGACTCGACTCAAGTGAGAAAAAGAGAAGATAATGCATGAATTTCGAGATGATGAAAGAAGTGTGCCAGAACTGATAAAAGTGGTACTGCCCTCCCCTAGTGGAATATCGTCTGGATACAGCAACAGTATGCAAAATCTGCATTTGCACGGAACCGTGTACAATTTAGCCACCCGTCTCTCTCCACCCCGTTACGAGTGCATCCTTTGTCTCTATGGGGATGTTTTGGAGATGAGACAGAAATACATATAGCAGAGATAGCAAGTGCGCCTTGAGACTGGCGAGACAGCTTTTGTCTGTTCCGCGAGTACAAAACATCGCGTCAACTCACCTCGACAGCGTAAATCTAAACAATACACGAAAACCAAATCACTCTCTAGTAATGCTTTCGTATATTCCACACGTGTACAATTTACGCAATCGACGTGAGATTAACGCAATGTTTTATACTAGGGGTATTGACTCCCGAATATCGTGCTCCATGCACAGTCATACAAATTGCAAGCTTTATTATTTGCACGCTGAACAGGAAAGTCATTAAAGCAATCAAAATCGCAGAATATCTGCAGTAAAAAAAAAGTATGCATTATGATTCTTTTGGGTTCCCTTCTGACGCAAAAAAAACTCAGCAAAGCTACACATATAGTGTAACTTCTTGCCGCATAATCCCTGAAGAAGGAGTCGCATATGGCGAGTGGAACCTTTTTATTTTTACAGGTAAGGGGACCGGCCTTCAGTTGAAGTGGGGGGGTTTTCCAGCTTCCATGGGGGATGGTACTCATTTCTTGTGAAGGCTGAGTAAAGTTTATTTTAAACCCCATAATAAAATTACCGGCAAGGTTTACTCAGCCTTCACAAGAAATGAGTACCAGCCCTCGGGAGCTGGGAAAACCCCCACTTCAACTGAAGTGGTTGGCGTAAGGCCGGCCCCCTTACCTGTAAAAATAAATAGGTTCAACTCGCCACATGCGACCCCTTCGGGGATAACGCGGCAAGAAGTTACACTATATGTGTAGCTTAGTTGCGTTTTTTTTTTTTTGCGTTCTTCAAGGGTAGGTACTCCAACGGAAAAAAACACCACTCCAAAGAAATGGTGTGATAAAAAAAGAGATGGAGAAATAATAATCACCTGTTTAAGCACAATATTCACAATAAAAACGACATTATTTGATGAGGCATTTACTTTCACAACCTTTATTTTTTTTAAATGAGTGTTCCTTGACTTATAGGTTGGTATGCGGCTGACCACCCATGCTGCAAAAATGGTTCACTTTGCCAATGTCACCCCTGTTTCAGGGAAGGACGGCAAGAGTTGCTGGGTCTATGTTAATTTTATTTTTGGTTTTAGTTGGTAAGTACAAGAACCTACACGTGTCTCTTTGTGGGCGTGCATTTAATATGAGTTTTTAGTGTTAATATATCTTTGCAACTTAGATAATAGATTATAGTCAAAAAGTGACTGAAAAATTACACCTTACAGTTTCAACAATAAATACTTTAATTTAACCTGAAAAGACCACACGTAGAAGTCGTTTTCGTTTCGTTTTTTAAAATCGCAAAACCATCGTCTTCTGAAGTCTTCTGTAAGGTGATTATAAAAAATGTGATTCTGACTACTAGCAAAAGGGTTTCCGATATACAGTCCGGCTTTATGGCCGGTAGAGGCTGTGTTGATCAGATTTTCACTCTACGACAACTTGTTGAAAAACAATTGTCGGTGAGGGGGAAACTATTCACGGCCTTTGTGGATCTGGAAAAGGCTTTTGACTCAGTGGACAGAGGTATGTTGTGGGATGTTTTGAAAGCATACGGAGTGAATGGAGCTCTACTCAATGCGGTGCATGCGAACTATGAGAATAGTATGGCTTGCATTCGTATTGATGGTGAGTATAGTGAATGGTTTGAAGTTTTTAAGGGTGTAAGGCAAGGATGTGTGATGAGCCCATGGCTATTTAACATAGTCATGGACAAGTGTGTTCGAGATGCTAGACT
This sequence comes from Agapetus fuscipes, assembly GCA_951799405.1. NCBI lineage: Eukaryota > Metazoa > Arthropoda > Insecta > Trichoptera > Glossosomatidae > Agapetus > Agapetus fuscipes. The sequence goes on along the minus strand of OX637357.1, from coordinate 11,008,594 downwards.
TGATGATTGTGGATTAATGATAGGAGAGAGCAAAGTAAGCGTTCTACTGTATGCGGATGATGCAGTCCTTGTATCTGATTCAGCAGTGGAATTGCAAATGATGCTCTCTAGATTGAACGAAGCTTTGAAAGGTAATAATTTGAAGTTGAATGCAAGAAAGACGAAAGTTTTGATTTTTGAAAGAGATGATGAAAATATGAATTATGAATTTAAAATTAATGGAATGAATGTTGATGTCGTAAATGAGTTTGTATATTTGGGAAGTAAGTTTGAAAAAGATGGAAGAATGGCCGGTGAATTTGAAAGAAGAATAATGAAAGGCAGGTGTGTACTGGGTGCGACCGCTTGCATCGCCAGGAACCAAAATCTCTCAAAAAATGTTAGATTGGCGGTGCACGGTGGTATACTAGTGCCAACCTTGATGTATGGAAGTGAAGCCTGGACGGTGAGTGAAAGGGAAATTAGTAAAGTCCATACAGTAGAAATGGACTATCTAAGAAGTATGATTGGGAAAAAACGAAGTGACAGGGTGAGAAATGATTTTGTAAGAGAAGAATGTGGTGTAAGGGAAAGTGTGAAAGTGAAGATTAAAAGAAGTATGTTAAGATGGTTCGGGCATTTGGAGAGAATGAGTGATGAAAGATTGACGAAGAAAGTATATGTTGCTAGAATAGATGGATGTCGTGGTAGAGGAAGACCGAGAAAAGTATGGAAGGATCAAATCTCTGAAATAGCGAATGACTGGGATATCCAGAGTCATAATAAAAGGAGGACTTGTATGAAAAAGGTTATGACTCTGGATGAAATGAAAGAAGTATGCAAGGACAGGAAGAAGTGGCGGCTAATCTGCAATGTTGATTTCTAATGTTGGTGTATTCATTTGCTACATTTTTTGCATAGGAAATTTTTGACTTTTTTTGTATAGATTTCTTTGTAAGGTTTTGTTCTTTTTTATATTTAAATGTAATTTATTATTCATATTCCTTGACTTATAGGTTGGTATGAGGCTGACCACCCATACTGTAAAAAATGGTTCACTTTGCCAATGTCACCCCTGTTTCAGGGAAGGTCGGCAAAAGTTGTGGGGCTTATGTTCATTTGAGGTTTGGATTTTATTTGTAAGTACACATTCAGCATTTGTAAGCGCGAACTACACTTGTTGGTTTGTGGGCATACATCTGAGAGCTTTAAATGAATATATCCTTGCAACTTAGATTATAGATTATTATAGATTTATAGATATCGTTAAAACTACCGGTCATAAGTGAATCCTTAATACGTGTTCTCTTATAAGTACTAAAGAATCAAAAGCAGGAGTCTAAGTATTTATAGAAAATTATTTAAGCCTACAGAAACACTGGAAATATTTTTTTCATTATTTCCATATACCCAAAAAAAATATCTTAGATACCTTTGGTTCGCTATTTACGACTGTTATATCAAAAGATACCTCACTCAATAATTCACAAAATATATTAAACAGTTTACGTACAACACTTTTATTAATCACAACACACACACAATTTTTTCAGTGATGAAATTCGTAATAGGAATTGGGAGGTTTGGTTACGCGTTTCGGCACGTGCGATCGGGAAGCCGGCCGCGGCACGTTTGGTGCTTTCCCACGAGGGGGTGGGAGGTGGATTATGAAGGAGGGGGAGGGTTGACTGCACATGCGCCAATTTCCCGCGTTAAAGCCTCCGCCCTGTGGGATTGCCATACCAAAAAAAACAACAACAAAAATATTTGTTTTTTATGTGGCTTCCTTACAAAGGATTTTTTCATTATTACGATTGATCGGTATCAGGCTGACCATCTATAATGTAAACAATGGTCTACTTTGCCAATGTCACCTCTGTTTTTTTGTTTTGGCACTTAATTGATATCAAGAATAAGGATCATTCTCGAATCATTGAGAATTGGTACTTGCGAGACTTTACTAGAATATCCGACTAAACACTCGAGCAATATCGAACAATACAAATCAATATACGTACCTAACATATATTTATTTCTAGAGAGACTTCACAGCCTTTATAACTAACTCACACAGACAATCCACAACACACAATTACATATTCGTCACAGTATGTTTTGTTGCATGCAAATGAATACTCTGATAGATTAAAACCTACATCCTTGACTTAGAGGTTGGTTTGAATCTGACCACCCATAATGTAAAAAATGTTTCACTTTGCCAATGTCACCCCTGTTTCAGGAAAGGTCGGCAAAAGTTGCAGGGCTTATGTTCATTTGAGGTTTGGATTTAAATTTGTAAGCACGAACCTGATGCTCCAAATTCGCGTAGGCTGACACGCCCAAACTGCAAAAATTGGTTTGGTCAATACCACCATTGTTTCAGGAAAAGTCTGCAAGAGTTGCAAGTCCATCTGAGATTCGGTCTCACATTTTGTAAGTTACGCTAACTTACACGTTTTCGTGCAGCTTAGATTATAGATAAAGACGTACAATTATTTAAACACCACCTTTAAGTATACTTAAAGCACTACCTATTATACACAACATCACAATACAACACACAATTTTGCTCCTAGCGAAAATATTTGAATTAGTCTTCAATTTTAATTAAATTCTATCAAAAGTGTTCCAATAGTGCTTTAAGAGAAAAAACATTTTGTTTACAGTGCTTATAATTTGTGCGCAAGCGGTTTTTAGTGCTTTTTAATGGATTATAATATATACGAAATCTGACTTTTAAGTGGGTACATAAATTTAAAAACAAAAATAAACTTTCTCTACTGACCAAATAGCGGCGCTATCTTAAACTAAACCTTTTATTTTTACTTTTTTGAGTTGGTAATACTACTTATTTTAATAAAACTTTCGCCACCAGGCGATAGATATCGCTTTTTACATTTAACTTCAAAATCATAATTATAATCATAAATATGGCTCAAGACCTGCTGGCCAATGCAAATTTCATTTTACAAACACTTAATAAAATTATTATGGACTCTTCTAATAAGTTTACCAGAGACCAAATTAGCAAAATAACACCTTTAACTACCGAGTTATCTGGTGCTGTTGGAGCCATGGCAATCGAAATTGGACGCCTCGAAGGGGAAACAAATGCCATAAAAAGAGTGAAGAATGAACCAGCAAGCTTCATTGAAGCATTAACTGAAGTGAAGGAGCGGGAAGTCCGCTCCAAAAATGTAATAGTCTTCAATGTACCTGAAGCAGAAGACAGAATGGGCGATAAAATGAAGATTAAAGAATTGGTTGATGAGATGGGAATGCCAGATTTGGAAATAATACGCTGCTACAGACTTGGTCAACCTTCCGATGGGAAGGTTCGTCCTCTGAAAGTATACCTCAATGATGCGGAGTCCGCGAGAAAAATACTTTTCTCCCGATCTCACCGGAGGAGATCAATAAAAATTAAGCCAGACCTTACTCCATTCCAACAGAGGTTCCTGGCATCTAAGTGGAAGGAGCTGGAAGAGAGGAGGTCAGCGGGGGAGACCAGTTTAATTATGAAATTCAGGGATGGGGTACCTTTTATATCCAAGACCGCTACAGCTTCAACATCAAAAAACTAATTTTAAAAATGTATTACCAAAATGTAAGGGGCTTAAATTCCAAGCTGAATATGGTCCGATCTAGTTCCGCATTATTGAAGTTTGATATTTTTGCACTAACCGAGACTTGGTTAACGCCTGACGTTAATTCTTCAGAGCTTGGCTTTAATAATTACAATACATATCGGCTTGATCGATCTACTAGCACAAGTACCAAATCGCGTGGAGGGGGTGTGCTACTTGCTGTTTCTAAATCCATTCAATCAAAAGTGATCCCCTGTATCAACAAGACCACTGAACTCATATTTGTACTGCTGCTTACTGATCCTTCATATATAATTGCATGTGTATACTTGCCCCCTAGCTCTTGTGTTGAGCTCTACAGTGGCTTTGCAGCTGAGGTTGAAGCTATGAGGAATAAGTTCCCTCATTCAAAATTCTTGATTGTAGGTGATTTTAACTTGCCTAATATATCATGGAATGAAGCTGATCCCTTGTTACCTAAATGCCATACTTCAAACTTCTCACTGGCGGAAACTACCATATTAAATCTTTGTAACTTTTTAAACTTTTTTCAAATTAATTTCACATTAAATGCTCGTAATCGTATTTTGGATCTAGTTTTTTGCAGTGATAATGCTGCTAAATCTATAGAATCATCTGATATCCTTGTTCCCATCGATACATACCATCCACCTCTTTCCATCTCTCTTCCATCTAATGTCCAACATAAAAACCATAATACCACTTATATCGTAGACTTTTCTAAAGCTGATTTTGTTCATATGAATATATTTTTTCAGAGTGTTGACTTTTCTTTTGTAAATAATGATGATATTGAAGTTGTAGTAAATAATCTGTACTCTATTCTATCCGAAGCGATCACTAAATTTGTACCTACTTTTAAGCTTAGTCCTTATTCTTGGAAATACCCCAAATGGTTTAGTCATGATTTAATTGATCTCATAAAGGATAAGAAAGTGGCTCATCTGAAATATAAAATCTCTAATTCTTCTTCGGATTATCTAGATTTTAAGAAATTACGTAATGATTGCAAAATTCTGTCCAAAAATTGTTATTTAAATTACATTTCCAACACTGAGCGCTCTATTGTCCATAATGTGAAAAAATTCTGGTCATATGCTAACTCTCTGAGAAAGGGCGATCTCGGTATACCACATAATGTTTTTTATGATGATGTGTCATCTGATGATGTTCAAGAAATTCCTAACCTTTTTGCATCTTTCTTTAAAAGCGTTTATGATATTCATCCTGACTGTAATACGTTTGAATTCTCTTCACATATTGATTTACAACTGTCTAATTTGTCATTTAGTGTAGTTGATGTCATCACAGAAATTGAATCAATGAAACCACTTACTAATCCTGGCCCTGATAATGTCCCAGCGGTAATGTTGAAAAACTGTGTACATAGCTTGTCTCAACCTCTGTGTGCGGTATTTAATTTGTCCATCACGTCTGGATGTTTTCCCGCCCTTTGGAAGCAATCGTATCTTTCTCCAATATACAAGTCTGGTGATAGGAGTAACGTCAAAAACTATCGACCAATAAGTAAATTGTCCGCCATTCCGAAGCTACTTGAAAAGCTTGTACTTACTAAAATCCGGTACGTTGCAACCAGATCAATTTCAGTCCATCAACATGGTTTTTTACCAAACCGATCAACTACTTCTAATTTAATGGTGTTTGAAAATTTCCTTTCTAATGCTTTGTCTAGCCGAAAACAAGTTGACGTAATTTACACTGATTTTTCAAAAGCGTTTGATCGGGTATCACACACTATCCTTCTTAGTAAGCTACGCGGTATGGGGGTGTCTGGTAGTTTTCTGTCTTGGCTCCGAAACTACCTTATTGATAGATCTTTGATTGTCAGAATAGATAATAATAGCTCACACTCCTTCTCACCAACTAGTGGTGTCCCCCAGGGTTCCCATCTGGGCCCGCTACTTTTTCTCCTATTTATTGATGATATTACAAAGCAATTTCCTGACACAAATGTTCTCCTGTTTGCTGACGATATAAAAATTTTTAAAGTCATAGATAATGTGGCTGACTGTAATAGTCTCCAATTATCTTTGAATAATCTAGCAACCTGGTGTAATAAAAATGAATTGCCTCTAAATGTCTCGAAGTGTTTAGTAATGAATTTCTTCAGAATAAAAAATCCCATTATATATGACTATACACTTTTTTCAAACAGTCTTCGGGTGGTAACGGAGGTCACCGACTTGGGGGTTGTGTTTGACTGTGGATTATCTTTTAATGTACACATTGCTTCAATTTGTGCCAAGGCCATGAGAATGCTTGGTTTCATAAACCGCATCACCAAGGACTTTCAGGACACTGCCGCAATCAAAATTCTTTATACCACATTGGTTCGCAGTGTCTTGGAATATTGCTCGCCTGTTTGGTCCCCCCTCTACATGGTGCACGTAGACAATATAGAAAAGGTTCACTTAAAATTTTTGAAAATAGTTAATTTTAAACTCAATATTCCCCTGTCACACTTCGACCCGCTCTATTTAAATTCGATTCTAAATCTAAACTTTTTGTCAGACAGACGTAAATTTATTGACTTAATCACCCTCTTCAAAATAAAACATGCTCTAATTGATTGTCCTGCACTACTTAGTGAGTTGAATTTTTTTACTCCACGTTCAGGGACTAGACAATTAGTTTCTTACCGCCCTGTATTTACTAGCACTAACGCACAAAGCAATAGTTGTATGCATCGTTTACAGCGTGTTGGTAATGAGTATGCCTCACTTGACTTGGTTCTGCATAATAATAATTATCATACCTATAACCAAGGTCTGAAAAAAATGTTTTTGGGACATCCATAATATATAATAAATTATATTGTTTTAGATTGTTATTATATGAACGATGTCTGCCTGGTGAATTTCTTTATTAGTGATATTTGAATGGTTTCTGAAGTTTTTATTTTTGATATGCTTTTTTTTTGCTTCTAACCTACTGTTTAGTGTTTATATGGTTTATTTTTTCTTTTCTTTTCTTTTATGTTTTACCGTAATGTTTTATACTTTTTATTCTTGTAATATTTATTGTTATTGTTGTTTTGTATAAACTCCCTTGATATGTACTTATTTCATAAAAGGCTAACGCCGTAAATAAATAAATAAATAAATAAATAAATAAATACGTAGTTTTTCACACCTTAACACCTTTCTCATCCCCCGCTTGGGGGGGTCGCGCTATTGAATCTCCGTTTAAGGTTTTCCTCCCCCCGACATTGTGTTACGACATGACAAATAATGGTGCTTGCCCGCCGACGTGAGCACAGAGCATCGAACAGGGATGATGGGGTGAACGGGTGATGTAAAGAGAGCGGCGATGACGCAGGACCATCGGAAACCTGCTCACTTCCGGGGATTCCAAGAGTTTTTTTATTGTATCTAATCTAATCTAATCTAAGCTGCAAAGATATATATCACAAGGCACACAAGCATTCGCTTTCGCCTGAGGGTTAGATTCTAATAACAATGTAAAAAAAAAATGTAAATATATGTAATCTATTATTAAATTGAATAAATAAAAAAATAAAAATAAATTAAGATTTATATTAAATTCACTCCCACAAGCAGACATGTATAATTTCGCGCTAACACATGCCGCATGTGGACCTACATTATAAAAACCCAATATCAAATGAACATTAGCCCTGTAACTCTTGCCGACCCTTCCTGAAACAGGGGTGACATTGGCAAAGTGAACCATTTTTTACAGTATGGGTGGTCAGCCGCATACCAACCTTTAAGTCAAGGAACTATGTATGATGTCAACCTATAAGTATGATGTGAATAAAATCATATAATTTTTTACTTGAAATTTTAACGCACAAAAATTACTATTTAGTTTCTGCAATCGTAAACTAAATAAGTGCTGATTCACTGATTTGAGAAATCGTGGATAAAGCCTTTTATTGGAACTTTTCGTAGTCAGTGAACTAATTCCAAAGAAGTGCTCATGAAAAAGTTCAAAATTACAGGATTTTCACACTTTTCAGTGTTTTCTCTCGGAAAAAGTAGGAAAAAATGTGCATTTATCTGAGCAACCTATGTTCGCTTCATATGTCACTCATTCAGTTTTACATTTATTAAGGTATCATGATTGTTTTCTGAAATTTTGAATGTACCGCAGTATCGACATCTAGCGCCAGACGGGCGAAACTTTTTGTACCTTTAAATTGAGGTAGGCATATTCGTTGGTTCATTGTATTCTTTACAGTAAACAACCTGTCTTTATTTATGGTAAAAACCTTGCATTTCCTGCAGAGACATTTAAGCCTTGCTTCTTGTTCGAACCTTTGACGAAGAAACACGAAATTCGTTTTAGACTTATGATAATTTCTCATTGTGAAATGAGATAATTAAACCAATTTTTTCATACCAATCTGTTGGGTTTTCAACCTACCTTTTTTATTCATCCATCAATTTAAAAACACGTTTATGTCCGTGGGCTTATACATACTTTAAAATAATTATAGCTTACCTACTTGCTCAACCAGTCTGCAAGTATTTCCCAAGTACTGTGTCTTAATTTTTTCTGAGTGAAAATTAATGCCAGCTTACCTGTAACAAAGAGAAAAACAGTTCATTAGAAAATTTAACAACAAAAAAGTATCTCATTGTATTTGAAAATAGAATTAGATATAAAAAAATATATTTAATTAGTAAATAAAAAGAAATAGTCTTCTTTTTTATTTTGGTGCCATTTCTATCGAACATCGGCGATCAACATGGTTTTTTCACCTTGAATGCTGCGGCTCGAAATAGGGACTTTTTTTAAGGAATAGGTACTGTGCCGGAGACTCCCTGGATTTTAGCGACTCTAGAGGAATATGACACTTGTTATAGGGCCGCAGATGTGTTGGTGATGAAGCAGTTCATGTCCTTATTCTCTGTAGCAGGGCTGTTAGCTGCGTAGTGCGCTTCTGGCGAATGATTGTCGCAGGTTTTTCAGCATTATAGAAGATAGAAAAGGCGGTATTTCTTATTTCCCACAACGTGACCGAAGTACATCAGCTTTCTCTGCTTGTTGGTTGGCAGTCATCCAAAATACGTAAATGCAGGTAAACGAAGAAAGGAACAAAATTGATCCAACCGTGAAGACAATTCACCACCCTTAGGCCCGGTATTTTCAACGTAAGCATAGCGAATTTATACTGAACTGTGGCCGCACTATGTCAATCGTGTGGGTAGTTTTTTTTATTTTTCTATCAGCTTAAAGTTACATAAGCTAATGTTAAAAATACCGGGCCAAAGTGAAATAGCGACCGGGTAACAGTTACACTAGCAACACGTGTTTAAAATTTATTTTCTAAATACCACGTGTAGAATAATAATTCAGGAAACACTGTCAGCGTGTAAGCGTAAGCCCTAATCCATATTTTATTTAAATTTCATTTTGTCTATTTTTAGTGTGTGTACCACATTCGCTCCAACACCACGGTCTAAATATAGTCTAAAGCGGCTAGAAATTACCATATTATGCGCACACAATGTGAGAACATAATAAATATGGAGGTACAGAATGCTAAACGTTATTCATACAGAGACTACCATAGTTCTAAGAAAGGTATTGCGAACCTATGGTACACGAGCTGCATGGGAAGATTTCTTACAGTGTTATTCGCAACGCAACTAAGCTACACATTTAGTGCAAGTTCTTGCCGCGTTATCACCTAAGGGTTTTCCTCCCAATTCCTTGACTTATAGGTTGGTATGAGGATGACCACACATACTGTAAAAAATGGTTCACTTTGCCAATGTCACCCCTGTTTCAGGGAAGGTCGGCAAAAGTTGCAGCGCTTATGTTCATTTGAGGTTTGGATTTTATTTGTAAGTACACATTCAGCATTTGTAAGCGCGAACTTTACGTGCTTGTTTGTGGGCATGCATTCGAGAGCTTTAAATGAATATATCCTTGCAACTTAGATTATAGATTATTCTACCTATTTTTCCGATTCCCGGTACGTTTGTTATTATGGGAAAAAAAACAGAAATAAAATTACGATGTCAGATGGTGAGTTGAAAAAATTCAGACTAAAATAGAGTTTAAATAACGAAGAAAATGCCATTGAAAAGGTGGCGTATCACTGTGTTTTGGGGCAAGTCTTTTAGTATGTAAATGCGAGTGATATGAGTGACGTCACTTGCCTTTACAGTACCACACAAGTTCTACGGTAACAGCTCTAGCATGGGCATGCCTGCTCTTTTATTATTCACTGTTTTATTCATGGCTAGGAATTCATGCGAGACGCTTTATCGATACATTTCTCCTATTCGGGTAGCAGACCTCTCCCATGTACCTTACCGAAACATATCGCGTACCTATTTGTGTCCTTGATCCCCACAATGGACTCGGCACATTCAAAATATCTCTCAGCAATGTGACGTCGCTCGTCTATAAACAATAATTACGATGATGTATTAACAATTCACATTATTCAAATTTTGAAGAGGAAAGCCAAGCTAATGGGCACTCGATTAGACATACTATATTTCTTAACAACATCTTCGAAGGCAAAATCTTGGGAAGACGAACAAGAGGTCACCCAAGAACTCCATACTTCAACGATGTGAATCGGCTCATGGATGTCTCCTCCTTTTTGGCATCTCAAGAGGATGGCAACAGACAGACAGAGGAGACACAACAAGGCGCTGCTTATAGAAGATGATGTGTTATGTTAATAAATGTACCTCCGGAGAGGTTCCAATATACTTGCATACTCCCGGCTAGCTATCATTAACATCACACTCAGGGCGTGGAATCTCATTCTCTGGCATTGCCATGTTCAATCTTGGGAAGGGTTGTAAATTAAAACATGATTTAAAGGAAACAACAATAGGTTTATTTAACACTCAATAAGGGACTGGAAATGGGAAACAATTTCCTATAGAATAACGTTATAATGTATAGAAATAATGGTATCCAAGTTTCTAGAGTGGTGAGTCGATGGCTTCCATTATTAAAGACCATATCCATACAAGTAGGTGAATAGCCGATCCGATTTTGGTGTTGTTCACCTGTTATCTTAACATTTAATTAAGAATTTTTTAACACAACTATTAACATCTTGCATATTCGTAACACTAAATATATCTAAAGCATCTACGGATGTTAGAAAGAATAAGCCGATCATAGATGATAACCTACCAGGAAGTTTCTCTAGTATACAACGTCGCGTGAATTTCCCGTAATAAATGCGTTAAAGAAAATGTATTAGGGATGGACCGAATGTGGTTTGAACCGAATACGAACTTCGGCCGAATATTCGGTTAAAATAAAAAATTCGGCCGAACTTCGGTTCAGTAAAAAAGTTACGTATTATAGTTTCTAGTTACTTTTATTTGTCAGAACAATACTAAGTTTATTGCATTTTTTGTTTCAATGTAATATGTATCTATGTAACGGAGTAGAAGAAGATTTATTTTTTATCAAATTGCAAGTTAATGTTCACTTGTTCCTACTAAAATAAATGACCACGAGTGAGTATATAAAGGGCTAATTTTTATTTTACGGTTATAAAAGATACGATGACATCCAATTATAACAGTCAAAATGATAATAATAATATTAGGATGATTCATTTGGTGAGCGCTGTTTTTGTGTGTATCACACCTCAAAAGCCCTCTATGATGCAACATTAATGATGCAAGTAGGTATTTTGCGCTTTTACTTTTTCTTACGCCGAATGTTCGGCTTTTGAACCGAATTTCGGACGAATGAGGAAGTTCGGTTCAAGCTGCCGAAATTCGGTTGAATCGAATGCGAACCGAACTTCGGCCCATCCCTAAAATGTATGCAAGAAACAACAGCAGTCATGGTGAGTGATCTAAATTTTACAAATTTATTCTATATATAGACCAAAATCACACATGGTTTTGAAGCGATATCTGCGTCAACCACGTTAATTTCTTGCTTCAATCGGTTTACAAGTTTCAACATTTTTTATTTAACCACCATGCGATTCGCCTATCTGTGATGACGTCACGTTTTAAGGTCGGTGAGCCTATTAATTCTATGACGGAGGGTATTGATTTTGAACGCTTTTCTCTCGGGCACAAGCTCTAAATGATGAAACGCTTTTCCCGAACCGAAACATTATTATTACACACAAGGAGGCGCCTTCAAGTTTCCATCAGATCTCGTCACCTAAACTTAACAACTTTACATTTAAAACTTAACCACAGCGTTGACCAAAAAATGTACGCGAACCTAAAAAGCAGCACTAGTAAGCGTTTTGACTTCAGTACATTTTTGTTTGAGTTTCAACTCACATTTCATACTTGAAGACGTAGTTACACATCTATGAAGAATACCTATCCAAGTGAAGTTTGGGGATAGAGTGTAGCACAAACTAAGCGTAGCACAAATTTAAACGATATCGATCATAGTTAGTTGATAATTAAATAAAGAAAGGTTGGTGGTTGTACTTAAATTTACTTAAGTTTGTGCGTTTACAGAGTGAAAATTCATTTTAAATATTAATTGAAGTATTCCCGCACTAAAAAAAATACATAATAACACAAACGCAACTAAGCTACACATATAGTGTAACTTCTTGCCTGCGTTATCCCCGAAGGGGTCGCATGTGGCGCTTCGGGACCTATTTATTTTTACAGGTAAGGGGGCCGGCCTCCCACCAACCACTTTCAGTTGAAGTGGGGGTTTCCCAGCTCCCGGGGGGGCTGGTTTCTCATTTCTTGTGAAGGCTGAGTACACCTTTGAGATCGAACCCTTTCTCTCGGCATGGAATGCAAGCATTCTACCAATTGAGCTATCGACCTTTTTACGAGCTTGATCGTCGTCGCTACAAAGCGCCAATTGTCAAGCAAGACCCAGTTGCTGTAAGGCTGGATGGACCTTTGGTGACCGGTCATTGGTAAAGGTTTTAAGAATTTTTCAACCAAGCGAAGAGCAAATTTGAAAATATAAATGGTATATTTTTTGTGCTCCGCCGGGAATCGAACCCACGACCTTCCCATTCAGAGTCCGCAGTGTTACCACTGAGCTACGGACCGGTCGGAGGAATACAAAAAAAGCTTTTTTATGATTTTCAGAGCGGCTTCGATTCAGGAAACAATTGTCCATCTCAGGCACTCCTGCACTTTCGTATTATATTCTAGAGCGTTCCCACTCGGGTGATTCGCCAGCGTAGAGGTTCTGGAACGTTCTCGGCGGTTGGAGCTCGAGTCCGTATCGCAGACTTGGGGATGATGACTTGTTCCGCCGCAGCGTGTCTGCGGAAGCGGAGCCCTACACCAGCCAATTGTATTGATTCCAATCTCTCACACAATCGCTTTCCAGAGAGTGAACCAATATATACCTACATACTGTGTCGGTATGTGGTAGACTGTATCCCTGGGGTGGAAGTCTCGAAACCGTCAGTAGATCTTACCGAATGTATTTGAAGGTCGGGCGGCGTGACCATGTTATATGGAACAACGATCAGCTGTTCAGGCACCGCCATGTTTTATTCCACCCCATCATCAAATAGGTACGGTAAGATCTACCGACGACCGTCGAGACTTCCACCCCAGGGATAAAGTCTTAGCACAATTTTGTGCTTCGACAACCATAATTACACATGCCATAATACATTTTTTCTTTAACAATTGATAATTTTACCGACCAAAACACATCAAAATATTTATAAAGCGTACGCACAATGTTTGCGCAGGCACGAATTTCAACGCTGCACAACTTTCTGAAAACATTTCGTAGTTTCACCATTTTTTTTTTGTTTACAACGAAAATGCTAACTCTTCTAACTAAGGATTAACTAAGTTGAAATGTACATAGTGTCTATGTTCGTGAAAATAGTTTCCAGTCCACAGATATAAAAAGTCAATAGGTAATCCTAAGCACTCCAGACAACCGAGTATTTTGTGAAACACTTTTGGAGGGGTAGCTTGGTGGGAAGAGGGTATTTTAAATGTCAGTCCACAAGCAGGCGCTGTCAGTGTTGACTGTGTTAAAACCAAAGACAAATTCACGCAACAAGCAGGTGAGCGTATTGATTGAAAGCGAGGTAACTGAAATATGCTGAAAGCGAGGGGAGAAACTTGAACGGTAACTTATCTTTCAAACTAAATTATGGCATGTATAGGAATTCAGAAGCTGCAATATCATGAGCTACGAAATAATGAGCTACGAATTCATTAGCCACAAATTAAAAAAAACAACGAATTAATAAACGACGAATAACTAAGCTACGAATTAATAAGCTACGAATTGATAAGCTACGAATTTATAAGTAACGAATTAATAAGAAACGAATTAATCAGCTACGAATTAATAAGCGACGAATTAATAAGCGACGAATTAATAAGAAACGAATTAATCAGCTACGAATTAATAAGCGGCTAATTAATAAGCGACGAATTAAAAAGCGACGAATTAAAAAGCTACGAATTAATAAGCTACGAATTAAGAAGCTACGAATTAATAAGCTACGAATTAAGAAGCTATGAATTAAAAAGCTAGTAGCTAATTAATAAGCTACGAATTAAAAAGCTACGAATTAATAAGACACAAATGAATAAGCCACTTATTTATTAGCTGCGACGAATAAGCTCCAAATTAATAAGCTACGAATTCATAAAATACGAATTAATAAGCTAAGAATTCATAAGCTATAAATTCATAAGCTACGAATTAATAAGAATTATTTAATAAGCTACGGAAGAAGTCATGTTTTGAGAAATGAGATATACCGTCTTCTCCATCTTATCATACAGGGTAAGATTGAGGGGAGAAGATCTCAGGGACGCCCAAGGACATCGTGGCTAAAAAACCTGCGACAATGGTTCAAACAAAACCATCCCCTGTTACGAGCCGCAGCGTCCAAGGTCAAAATAGCCATGATAATCGCCGATCTTCGACAGAAGTGGCACCAAAAGAAGAAGAAGAAGTTTCAAAATTACCAACAAGAAGTTTTATTCCATTCTTTTTAAATCTCGATACAGTTCCTTGACTATGATGATGTATACACTTGGTTCACTTTTGTCAATGCCACCCCGGTTTCAGGGTACGCACTCAAAGTTGCAGAGTTTATCTTCATGAGGTTTGGTTTATTTTGTATGTACACATGCAGCATGTGTAAGCGCAAACTAGCATGTGTTTGCTTGTGTGCATGCATTAAATATGAGCCCTCATTGCAATATATCTTTACAACTTATTATTAACTTAGGTTGGTATGCGGCTGACCACCCATACTGTAAAAAATGGTTCACTTTGCCAGTGTCAACCCTGCTTCAGGGAAGGTCGGCAAGAGTTGCAGGGCTTATGTTCATTTGAGATTGGGATTTTTATATTGTAGGTCCACATGCGGCATGTGTAAGCGCGAAATTATGCATGTCTGCTTGTGGGAATGCATTTAATATGAATCTCAAATGATACATATCTTTTCAGCTTAGATTTAGATTTAGATTTTTAGACTTAGATTATAGATTACATAAATTACACCTTCATCTAATGTAAATTAATCGACTTTATTATTTTACACAAAAAGGTTTTATTTATTTACATAGTATGCAATTCATTTCCAATCAAAATGTCAATCAGTGAGGTCAAACGTGGGTTTAGCATTAAGTGCACTGTCAACTGGAGTTTTCAAATATATGAGATAGCCAAACCAGCAGTAAAATGTATCAATGATTGGCCCAGTTACTGTAAGCGAGACGAAACAAAAACTATAGCCATGATTTATAATGCTCAGCAAATATGGTAACTGAAAACATATTTACATAAAACTTTAGTGCCAAAACCTACACGTGAACAACTTGATCTCTGACAGATAACGCTTATTGAAAATCAGCACGTAATTATTTGTGTTCAAAATTGATTATTTGCAAGAAAAAAATGTCCTACGTTTATCGTTTGCACGCTCGAGTAATTATACACTGATAATTGAGTTCGTACCGTGAACATTTCCTTGTAAATATTGTAACGTGATGGTCACTTTGTGTGAGTAAATGGCTTAGCAACAAGGCACGGTTGACTTTGTTTTCAGCCAATTACTAAAGCATTACCAGTAAACACAATGCTTACAACCATAAAGCAATTAGTTTTTATCTACTGTAATGAAAGAGTAAAAAAAAATATTGAAAAAAGAAGGGCCAAGCACATACCCCTGTCGCACTCCTTGTAAGAAACGCGTGATCTGTTTCTATGCCAATAATCTGAATGCTTATATGATTAATTCCAACTGTTTTCAAAACTCTGATAAGCTTCTTCTGTTTTCTTCAAATATTTGTTCATAAATTACGCCAGGAAAACTGTGTTCAGCGTACATCTCGATATATAACAAAGCCATTTCAAAACGCAAAACTGAATCACTGTTTTGCGTTATATTTTTATTGCAGTCACAAAAATATATAATTAAGTTATCAATATACTATAGACAGGGAAAATGAGCACTCAAACCGACAGGATGTCAATTAAGTACTCCGTAACTAAACCATTTTAGTGCATTGATAAGAGCTGCATAAGAAGTTGGGTTGTAATTACTATTGGTTGACACACAGATAAGAAATTTATGGTTTAGTAAATTTCCTTTTGACATAAGAAATGAGTAAGCATTTTTTTTAATGTGTCGAAGATTTTCCTGTTTCAAAAAAAAACATTTTAATATATTTTGAAGAATGATCGATATTCATTTAATTATTTAAATAAATTGGCAATATCAAGGCAACAACAATTCACGATATCCAAGATATATTGAATCAACAATGAAAGCCGGGGAAATTTTGTCGGGGTTATAGCCGCGGGGGCCAAGAGGGCTGATCTTTCTATCGTGTTTCGAATGGAACAACGTTGGTTCGATCCCCGCTTGGGTCACTTGACTTTAACTTTGTGACCCTGGTTCAACAGATGTTATTGGGTAATTATTATTTAATAATTCATTAATAATAAACAATAATGAATTAATTAATGATGATATTAATACCTGTTTCTGGCCAGGCAGAATAGGTTGGTGAATTGCATTCCTCTTCACAAATCTATTTTTTTTTAATTTAAGTAAATTTAAGAAAGCCAAATTTAAGACTTCAGAAGACTTCACCAACCTATGGTCCATCCTGCAGGATCAGTATACCTCTGGAGTTGAGAACAGAGACCAGTGTTTGCAGTTTCAGGCAGTTCCTTAAGATACATGTATTAAGTAGAAGCTTCAACACATAAAAGCGCCCTTGGGGTGGCTATAAAATTGGCTAATTATAATTATTGTTATTGACCAACTACTCATACCACCAATATTGCAAGTAGAACGTGGGATAGAGTACGGAGAAAATACTATTCTGGACATTAAGACATCTGCTTGAGTGGTTCAACCCAGCAAGGACTACCGCAGATCAGAATTTGCAAAGCTCCAAAGGGTCTATTCTACAAAAAAAAAAATAAAGAAACTGGAACCCTGCAACATATGGATTACGAGATCGATGAAACAAACAAAGAAATGGTCACGCAGAGTGGATAAAAAAGCCACGCGAGAATTTTGCTACGTCAAGCAATTTTAATACAGACTACATATAATGGTAGCTATATACGGATTACGTATGGCTTAGTGCACATATTTCCCGATGCCATGCTGAATATTAAATAGCATGACTAGGCAGGTTTCGTTTTGTGCCATATGTCAAGGTGGGTGCACCAGCAAGGTCTTGTTTGCGATGCATTGCTCGAACAAAAAAAAACTTTTTGCAGAGTTGGCACCGTTTAGGCATTCGCTGGTCGTGCATTAATCATCCAGCAATAATTGCAAAAATACTGCACATGGCGCAGTAGAGTGTGCTGATCCAAGCATAAAGCATTTGTCGTAAGTCTGGATTAAATATTCCCACGACAGTTTTCGAAATATAAACTAATACTTCTATAAATTTTATTCCTAAACTTTTAAATAACAGCCATATTGGTTTTATTTAGAACACAAGCTATAGGTACGCTATGATACTAAGCTACACATATAGTGTAACCACTTGCCGCGTTCTCTCCGAAGCATGTGGCGAGTGACCTATTGATTTTTACAGATTTTACAGATACAGCCTTACGCCAAAATCTTCAGTTGAAAGGGTGATTTCCCAGCTCCCAAGGCGGCTGGTGCTCATTGCTTGTAAAGGCTGAACAAACCTGCCGGTAATTTGTTTTGGGTTTGAAATAAACACTGAAACGGAAAATCATTTCCAGAGACCCTCGGTGGGATTCGAACCCGAGCTCTCGGCGTGAAATGCCAGCACTCTACCAACTGAGCTATCAACCGGGCTTTGTTTAGTAGGAACAAGATGTTGATGTGTTCCGGTCGATAAAAGTCAGCAAACAGCATTGGCTGAGTCACATCTATCGAATGGACTATCGGAGCCTGGAAAGATGATTGCGATGACGGACCCAAAGGGGCGCAGGACAGTGGGAAGACCCAGATTAAGGTGGCAGACTGCCGTACGGCTGGAGTATGAGACTAAAAGAGAAACGACGTGGACAGGCAACGGTGGCTGCGGTTGATCAAGTAAGTCATTAGACTCGACAACGGTATTCCTGTCAACTTTTATTGGCATACAGGACGTTCATTTTAACGGGCAACATGGAAAACCTTTATATGACCAACTCAACATCAGAAATTTCCACTAAGAGCAATAAAGATCTAAATTATTATAGTTGCAGGAGCTTAAAATTATATTTTAATTTACTTCAAAGCTCGAATCTGAATCTTCGAACCATTAAGCTATCGTATAAACGCGTCTGCACGAATAAAACTACAACCTCAAGCGTAGACTGAATCCTTTCACGAGAGCGGATTTTATTTTATTTTATTGTTTTGCAACAAAAGCACGAGCACTGCGAGCTACTCGTACATGAATTCATAAGGATTGCATTTTATTGCAAGGCGCGCATCAGACGTGGTCGCGCGTGAACCCCACAGCAATAAACGCTCGACCAGCAGCACCCCAAGTATACAACGGTTCCATGGTAGACGACACAGTGACAAAATAACACATGACATAACGACACATGGCATAATAGCACATGACAGAACGACACATGACAGAAAAACACATGACAGAACGACACATGACAGAAAAACACATGACATAATGACACATGACGGAACGACACATGCCATACATAAGATAACGATATATGACATAACGACACATGACATAACGACACATGACAGAACACATGACAGGACGACACATGACAAAACCTCACACGAAATTACATCAAATGACAATAAATCACATAAGAGCCTATTACACGGCCGGCTGATGATGCTGAAGTGATGTTTTCCGGGATCTGTTGCCGTGGTCTGTGGGAGCTGGAGCTTCCGGACGTTTCGCCCATTTCTACGATGGGCTTCTTCAGTGTGACTCACAGTTCTCATCAAGATCATCATCATCATCATACTTCACGCTGAAGAAGCCCATCGTAGAAATGGGCGAAACGTCCGGAAGCTCCAGTTCCCACAGAACACGGCAACAGATCCTGGAAAACATCACTCCAGCAATAAATCACATAATTATCACGTAAAAATATAGATATTTTCTTCGATATTACAAATATCGATATTTTCTCCTCGATATATTTCGATAGTGTTTGAAAATATCGACCCGATATATATGTAGGATTTTGTCCTTTTGCACATCCCTACAGGACAGAGATGGACGCAGTAGTTGCAAATGAAACCCAGCAAAACCAAAGGAACAAAAAACCCTGGTCGATGTAAGAGTATCCACCAAAAACAAATAAAAAATATACACCACGTATCGAGTGTTGGCTGTGATGTGGATATACGAGGAGCACACAGGAAGGGTGCCAGTGCACACAGTGGCTCGTACAAATGGAAACAATATGTGTGGAGCGAATGGTTTGAGGGGATCGAATAGGATGCAGGTGATATATCGCGATGTTTAGCGAAGGTGGGAATGAATCGAGCGGATTTTAGATGACGTAGTTTACCTGGATTTATTTGGAAATAAATAAACGGGATAAAGGAATTTTTCCATCATTCGATACAGGAATAAACGGCTTCTATCAATAATAATAATTGGTCTAAAAATGGTCTAAACTGGTTCGGATGTCGGAATCAGAAAGGATGGTAGGGAAGAGGAATCCTGGGCAAAAGTGGAGAGGACTTCAAATCGCAGAAATCAAACTCGATGTATTTCAACATGCCATTTATTTGGCTCACTGCCGCAAACACATGTTGACAGGTAGACAGTCAGAATACAAGACAATTTTACAACTAAAATGACATAAGACGTCAGACAAGTCTTCTTCCTCTTTTATCTTTTGAGTTGTCAGACAAAATGATATTCGACGTCAGAATCGCCTTCTTCTTCTTTTAACATTAGTTATCATATTAAATTCAGACCAATAGTAATTGGCCAAATAAAAATGTAAAAATGCTTTTCTTCACGAACTCGTGAATTATTAAGTATCATTTTTTAAATTAATCTTCACAATGTCAATACACAAACCCTCAGACTTATAATTGGCAAATCTTATATAACGCCGTTTAGTGGCACTAGCCACCCCAAGGACTCTTTCACGTAGTGAAGCTTCTACTGAACAAATCTGTCTCAAGCAATTTCCTGAAACTGCCAACATTGGTCACTGTTCTCAGCTACAGAGGTAGACTGTTCCAGCAGGATGAATAGCCGGTTGTAGTTTAGTGGTTAATGTTTCAGACTCGAAATCAGTAGGTGGCTGATCCGATTTTCTGCATTATTTCCCCCCCTCAAATGGTTTTCGATAAGGATTCTTTGGTCTTGTTTTATAAGACTTATACTTTCAGCACATGTTCGCGCAATTTTACACTAAGCCTGTAGGCATGAACAAAAAATAGTATTAAAATACATGCCTTTGCAATATCGATTTAAGGTTATGAAGGAACCCACAGACTTATCTTAAACGAAGTCTTTAACGGGATCCTGCCCGGAAGACTCCCTAGATTTCAGAGAATCTGGAGGTCTATGACACTAGTTGGAGCACCGCAGAGGTATGTGAGTTGATGAGGTGGCGGCTGATGTCCTGATATTTTGTAGCAGTGCTGTTAGCTGCGTAATGTTGCGTTGTGTGCTGCGTTGGCTTTATTTTGAGACAATAAAAGGAAGTGGCGATTGATATTTTTTGGTTTGAATAGGAAAAGGTTAAATTGGGGTGGGAACACAGATACCGGTGACTTGTTCAATAAACGAGCAGTTTGGTAAAGAACTGAGTCGTAAAAACACCAAGTTCTCATAGTTTTTTTGCCAACTGTAAAGGGATGAATGTGAGCCGTTCTATCAGTTGCCCTTGTTGTGACGAGAGGAGGACGTATAAGTAATATTTATAAGTGAGCATAGTGTGTTAAGTCACCTTTGTTTCGAGACATTGGAAGGACAGTGATACGGCATGTATATTTTTGTATGCATCTCACCCTATAGGAGTTAATGGAAAATGAAGAAAACGACTTTCAAGGTTTGATCAAAGGAAGTGCCCACATAGTTCGCAATGCAATAAGCATTTTATTGCGACACGCCGCATCAAGCCTGGCCGAGGTCGGCGAGTATGAGGGCAATAACTAAATGGAAAATGACGACAAGTACGAGTAGGTAGTTGGGTACAGGCAGTGCAGAGCCTTGCGGCGGGGAAATATTTACGAGCTTGTTGTTCCTTGACTTATAGGTTGGTATGCGGCTGACCACCCATGCTATAAATGGTTCACTTTTCCAATGTCACTCCTGTTTCAGGGAAGGACGGCAAGAGTTGCATGTATGTCCATTTGAGATTTGGTTTTTAAGTTGTAGGTTCACATGAGGCATGTGCAAGCGCGAACTTGTACGTGTCTGGTTGTGAGAATGCATTTTATGTGAATCTCTAATGTAACATATCTTTGCAACTTAGATTAGATTAGATTGTATTTATGTCTGACCGTTCGATAGCTCACTTGGTAGAGTGTTTGCATTCCATGCCGTGAGCTCAGGTTCGAATCCCATCAAGCGTGTCTAAAACCCAAAATAAAATACCGGCACGGTTTACTCAGCCTTCACAGGAATTGAGTACCAGCCCCTTGGGGAGCTGGGAGAGAGGAGTTTCAATTGAAGTGTTAGGCGTAACCCCTTTACCTGTAAAAATAAATATGACCACTCGCCACATGTGACCTCTTAGGAGATACCGCGGCAAGACGTTAGCTTAATTGCATATTTTGTTAAAGCCGAGTTTACACGTTTTCTCCTTGGAATATACTTTCGATACAGACCGAGAATGCATGACATGTACACCGAAGGACGAAATAAACGAGATTACAAATGACTGGAGTCTGCAGAGTGAGAAAAAGAGAAGAGCATGTAGAGAGTGATGAATGTCGAGGGGATGAAGGAAGTGTGCAAGGATAGAGCAAAGTGGAGACACATTTGCGGAGGTACTGGCTATTCCTAGCGGAACGGCGGCTGGATACAAGCACAAGCGCACAACAGTCTCGCGGTAATAAAGCTCGCAGGGGGAAATGCAGTAAAGTGCTCCGCAACACAAATATGACCGGCAGAGTAAACATGGCCAGCTCGGGAGTGACATTAATGTTTCAAATTACCCATTCACGTAAATAGAACTGGTCTGTGTAATGCCGGCCACTTTAGTTTGGTGTTGACTTCCAGTTTGTCTCTCTCTCTCCCTCATACTGCAAAAATGTCTGCAGTAAATAACATGTTTCAGGGAAGGTCGACAAGAGTTGCAGGGCTAATGCTCATTTGAGATTGGGGTTTTTAGTTGCAAGTCCACATACGGAATGTGTAAGCGCGAACTTATACATGTCTGTTTGCGTGTTTTGTACAAAATAAACTCAAAAAGGGAATTTTAACAATGTCTTTCTTTTATTTATAAAAAAAAATGTCGCAAAAACCTCAAAAATAGTGTATGCACTCGTACATTTGTGCGCTATGATAAAATCTACACTCTCGACAATTGGACTTTTGCTTTGTCTTGTGACAACACGAGTCGTTAGTGCTTGTTTGTCTTATGTCCATCAGAAGTAATTTCACATGAGCAATGCTTGTATGTGTTCTTGACCAACGCCAACGTGTCTAATGTAAACTGAAAATTGATTTTAAAAATTTGAATAGGTCCGGTCGATAGCTAAGGTGGTAGAGTGCTTGCATTCCATGCCGAAAGCTCGGGTTCGAATCCCACCGAGGGTGTCAGAAATGATTTCCCGTTTCGGTGTTTATTTCAAACCCCAAAATAAAATACCGGCAAGGTTTACTCAGCCTTCACAAGAAATGAGTACCAGCACTCTCGGGAGCTGGGAAACCTCCACTTCAACTGAAGTGGTTGGCGTAAGGCCGGCCCCCTTACCTGTAAAAATAAATAGGTTCAACTCGCCATATGCGACCCCTTCGGATAACGCGGCAAGAAGTTACACTATATGTGTAGCTTAGTTGCGTTTTTTGCGTTGACAACTTTCACATTATCAAAAAATAGGGATTGTGGATTGACATTGTGAAGATTCATATTAAAAATAATAATGTAAAAATTAAACAAAGTTTTTCTTCACGAGTTAATTTATTTCTCTCTCTTGAATTCTCTCTAAAACTCTTTCTTGACCACACAAAGGCTTGACCTCTCCCTTCACCCCACCATAGCTCCGCCCCCAAAAACTCTCTGAATCAATGTTGTAATTTTAGATTTTATTTGTTCTCTTGTTAATGGTGTGAAAACATCGAAAGCGCTCGAAAAATAAATCAACTCGTGAAGAAAAGACTTCATTTAATTTTTACATTATTATTTCTCACATAATTGTGGTGTGCGTTTTTTTCTTAGCTCAGCTTGTGTTCTAAGACAATTTCATTGAAAGGCAATCTTTGAATCAAACGGTAGATAAGCCAAACAAGCACTGGGGGGACTAACAGTAAATTTCCGCTCGCCATCGGACCACCGGGAACACACAACACTGCATTTCATATTCAGGATGTTTGCTTTTAAATAATTCCACGCAAATACCGAAATTTATTTTGCACAACTTTGCCTTGTGATTTATAGAGTCTGCTTCCTTCCATTGTTCACTTTGCATCACATTCAACACTCTTGTTTTCTTACCATTGCCGTGTAAAACCGTAATATAACTCTGTGTTGTGGATTCAAATTGACGGAAACAATTTTTCAGTGCCTCGTTTTTTAACGTATGAAATCTAGGTCAGAATGTACGAGATTCAAAACATGATTTTTTTACAGACTATAATCTATCTATAGTCTGAGTTGCAAAGAAATATTAACATTCATAATTCATATTAAATGCATTTCCACAAACAGACACGTGCAAATTCTCGCTTACAAATGCTGCACGTGAACTTCTATCTATAATCTAAGCTGCAAAGATTTGTTAACATTTAAGGATCATATTAAATGCATGCCCACAGACAGGCACATGATTGTATCTAGTTTCGCGCCTACACATCAGTCAAGGAGCTTACTTACAAATTAAAAACCAAACCACAAATGAACACAAGCTGTGTAACTCATGCCGACGTTCCCTGAAACAGGGGTGACATTGGCAAAGTGAACCTTTTTTTTTTACAGTATGGGTGGTCAGCCTCATACCAACGTACAAGTCAATGAAATTGATTTGTTAACTTATTCAGGCCAAAGGAGGAAGAATTTGCGATCTGAATATTGCATTAAGATTGATGAAAGAAGATTCCAAAATATATTTCCCAAATGACATCCTGAGTTACAAATGACCAAATGAGTTCCTTGACTTATAGGTTGGTATGCGGCTGACCACCCATGCTGTAAAAATGGTTCAATTTGCCCTGTTTCAGGGAAAGACGGCCAGAGTTGCAGGGTGCATGCCCATTTGAGATTTGGTTTTTATGTTGTAAGTTCACATGAGGCATGTGCAAGCGCGAACTTGTACGTGTCTGGTTGTGGGAATGCATGTGATGTGAATCTCTAATGTAACACATTTTTGCAACTTAGATAAGATTAGATTAGATTAGACATCGATTCCATAGTCATTGATACGAGTCTAAGAAGAATCCATCAAATGCAGTGTATCTTTCAAGCATCTTTGTCGCTTCAAATTCGTCCTGTGCATTATTTCATGGCAAAGGCAAATAAGCTAGCACACATCGCGAAGCTCCCCGTTTTTCATTTCGTCCCCGTGCAAACATTTGCCAGCTCGGCACAGCTGACGTTCGTCTCTTTGAACTTTGGCTCGGCGATCATAAATCGACCTGAAAATATGATGTCGCCAACTCCGCGTTGCTTCCACCTCGCGGCGCTTCAAAACTTTCAACTCGATAAACAAACGCGGAGAACGGGGTGACGATAAGCATTCGCTGTTCATTCTGTCATCTCGCGTCCTTTATAACATGCTCCGTTCTGGTTGTTTTGACCTCAAATGATTTCACGAGGACAAAAAAGATTCACGGTTGAATCTTAACTGTATGTAACTTTTGACATGCTTACAAATTATAATTAATAACTTAAAAATCAAATTCACTTTTCAGATCTAAATCTAAGCTGCAAAGATATCTATCATTTGAGATTCATATTAAATGCGTTCCCACAAGCAGACACGCATAATTTCGCGCTCACACATGCCGCATGTGGACCTACAGTATACAAAACCCAATCTCAAATGAACATAAGCCCTGCAACTCTTGCCGACCCTCCCTGAATCAGGGGTGACATTGGCAAAGTGAACCATTTTGTACAGTATGGGTGGTCAGCCTCATACCAACCTATAAGTCAAGATGATGCTTTGTAATACCACTGTTACGGGATCATTGCCACTCCAAGAACGTTTGCTGTATTTTCGCGAAGTGGTGTTTGCTGTGGTTTCGCGAAGTTCCCCTGTTTCAGGGAAGGTTGGCAAGAGTTGCAGGGCTTATGTTCATTTGAGATTGGGTTTTTATATTGTAGGTCCACATGCGGCATGTGTGAGCGCGAAATTATGTGTGTGCTTGTGGGAATACATTTAATATGAATCTCAAATTATGCATATCTTTGCAACTTAGATTTAGATTACATTTTTAAGTGGGTCTTTAGTAGCTTTTTTAAGATTTTCCTGAATTGAGCACCCCGGACTTGCGGTGGCATATGGTTCCAAGAAGAGGGACCCACTACGGCAAATGCACGATTGCAGAACAGAGTAGGTAATATTTGATATTTAGGTGAACATGCGAAAATGATAAGATCTTAGCAACTGAAGGAAAGAAATTATCCGCAAAACATAGAGAGATGTAATCCGCTATCGTCACATATGAAAAGCCTGTAAAATAGTGGGCATAATGAGACGGAGCAGATCCAGGGAGCGATTTTGAAGTGATCATGTCTTTAGAATGAGTCATGAAAGACTCACATAGATCATAACTAAAGGCTGAAAGAAATCTTAAAGGTGGAAATATAGCTTGCTTTCCGTGTTGCGGGTCCGGTGGAGTGGAGCAGACTGCCACCCGGAGTGAAGAACTCCAAATCTATGGGTATATTTCGCGGAGCTCTCAAGACGCACCTTTTCAAAAAGTCTTATCCGTGATCGGAGAGGGCCCTTGAGGTGTGACACACACAAAAACGGCGCTCTCTTATCATGTGCAATTTAAAATAAATAAGCCTGACATATATATATATATATAGCTAGACGTTCTCATCTCAGGATCCATGAGCCTATATTTTTTTGTCGATCAAATATCTAAAGATCTTAATCATAAAAAAGCTAATGCAGTTTTGAAATTATCAGAACAAAGACAGTTTACATGATTCAGGTGAAATGAATGAGATAGAGCAAGGGTAGACGCTTATGAATTTATTAGATTGTACCTACCCTCATGAAGTGAGGGGGGCTCCGTACAAGTGGCATTCCAAGGTCCAGGCACGTGCGGCATGGGGGGGGGGGGGGGAGCACAAGGGGTGGTAGGGGACTTCAGACAACCCAGACGTGTCCCAGACGGTCTAATCTGTAGGCCCCTCAAGCTGTGAGACGCAATCCATAAATGACTGATGTCGAAAAAATGCCCAAAATATGAATTATAAGAATCGATGCTATGGCCAAACGGATTTAAGAAGTTGACCTTCATAAAGCATAGCTGGTTCAAGCACTGATCTTTACAGAAACTATGAGAGCCAAACTCCAGTAGGTCAGCCAGATTTAAAATTGAAATTGCAAACTGACGACCAGTTCTTATTTTGAAATATTTTGTAAGTTGGACTTTCATATCCAAGTTTGCAGCTTAGAAAGACCTGTCCGTTCCTAAATAGATTTTTAATATAATTTTGCGATTTAAAAGTGAACTAAACTTTCTACAATTCAAGTCAAACATCATATACAAGTACTTATGTACTTACTGAGATATCTCTTTTTTCCAAATCTTTAAACTAAAATCCAGGATTAGGTCAATTTTCTTAAAATACTCATTTTGCGGATTAAGTCATGGAAAAATGAATGAATTCTCTTTGGAGAAAGTTGGAGAAGGTGCAGTGGTTAAAGATTGAGGACCTCCTACACAGTAATCTGTGAAAAACGTACTACTCGGAGTGAGACGCCAATGTAAGTGGAGGCATTGCCTGTATTTATATAATACCGCACCGAGTCTAGGAAATGTTGCTTGCACGTGCAATTCTGATGGAAAACGAAATGGGGCTTGTCACAAAAGAGAGTCAATAACGAATGAGAGTAATTCTTGTAAGAGATTTTACGTGAAATTTCTTTAAAGCTTTGGATGGCTCTGAATACAATGAACAGATTACGATGGTGACTGAGCCACAAAGGGCGAAGAGCACAAGACTCTGATCAAGATGACTAGGTTCGTTCGTAGTCTAGTGGTTAACGCTACGGATCCGTAGATAAATGGAAGGTGAAGGATTCGATTTTAATCGTCTAATTATGCTCTTCGTTTTACTTTTTTACTTCTGATTACCCTAGTCCGTAGCGTGAACTTGTTAGGAACTCGTAAGCACTTGACAATGGGCCAGTCAACGGTGTTAAAATAAATAATAATAATATTAGGATGATTTATTTGGTCAGCCCTGTTTTCACGTGAATCATAACCTCAAAAACCTTCTGCGAGCTTAGTAGTCGCTAAAGAAAAGGCCAATGCTCAAATACGACCCAGTCGCTGTAAGGCTCTATGGATCTTGGTGACCGGTCTTGGGTAAAGGTAAAGTAATTTTTCAATCCAGCGAAGAGCAAATTTGAAAATATAAATGGTATATTGTTGTGCTAGGCCGGGATTCGAACCCACAACCTTCATTTACAATTACTTAGTGCAAAGCGCTAACCACTAGACCCCAGCAGGACTGTCGTGTTGGAACCGGCTACCTCTGAAGCTGAGGACGGAGACCGGTTAAGATCGTTTCAAGAAGGAGGTCTTATTTTCCAAGGAGCAAGTGAACGATGGGCGCCCTCGGGGTAGTAATCCGTTCACTAAGCTTGTTCTCGAGCCGACGTTTCGAACCAGTCATACGATTCATCGGTCCCTTTGTGTGCGTGGTTAGCCTTCCTACTGCATATAAATACGGACCGGTCTAGGCTCTGTATACAATATTTTGTTGTTATTTTCGTAGGTAAGTATGATGTATGCAACATGAAAAACTTTTCCCTGACGTGGCGGGACATTAAGGAAACGTGCCAGGGGTGCAGACAGGTGTGTGGGGTGGGAGGGTGCACCTACTACCGGGGAGGGGGTGGCGAAGGTTTAATATGCAAATTGCGCGGCGCGACGCCTTCCCGGGCCGCACCTGTCGCTATGGAAAACAGGGAGGGTAACAGCAAAGAGAAAAATGTACTGAGATCTTTCAGGAACAATTTCATGACGGTTTTCATACACGGATACTTGTCAATATTAGACCATCCAATGAGGTCTGTACACAAATTGATACAGATAAAGCTGTGAATTGTGATATCACACAACCGGAATTCTTTGCTAAAGGTTAGGTAATCTTTTTTATTGATATTAATTAAATAACACACAGTTTTAATTCACTTTTATTTTATTTAAATTATGTCTAACGTTTTCGCCTAAAAAGGTATCCTCAGGACAATGACAATCTAACTAAAGTTAACCACCGAACCCTGAAAATTTTTTTTTTTTTATTGATCATCCCTTGACTTATAGGTTAGTATGAGGCTGACTAACCATGCTGTAAAAAATGGTTCACTTTGCCAATGCCATCCCTGTTTCAGGGAATGTCGTTGCATGCCTTAGGTTTAGTTTTTGAATGGTTAGTACACACGCAGCATTTGTAAGCGCGAAATTACACGTGTCTTTCTGTGGGCATGCATTTTATGAATTCTGATGACTGATGAATTGAAATGTTAACATATCTTTTCAAATTCGATTTTAGATAACAGAGGTGGCGAAAGGCCTTCCCGAGAAGTAAAAGCAACGGCACGACAAAAAGAGAACCTCTAGATCAGAGGCGTTTCTATGACTCTAAATGTAAGTGTTCGATGTTACTGAAGCTAGAAGCATACCTTCGGTGGCACTCCTTGTGGGATCGTTCGCAAGATCACAGGTAGCGAACGATATGTGTACATTTTTTTTTTTGAGAACGTAAATTTTGAGAAATTGCTGTGCTTTTGAGCTCGTATGACAGATCCGTCTCTGGTTTTCACTTTAATCAGGGTGAAACACTTTTTACGCGTTTACTTTGTATCGCTTTTAAATTGTTCACCAGAGATGTGTGGTTTTCCAAAACAATAAAAAATGTTTTAATACCTCACAGCAATTACTTAAATGTACTTTTTGGAACTACTTGTTGGGATTCTAGTTTTATGAAAAAAAAAAAAAAAAAACAGATTACTGTCATTTGGTAGAAGAACAGACTCCATATCGACGGCTAAAAGGCAATAAGGCCATCAGCGACGTTTTGGTTGAAAATGAGTTATGAATGCTGTCCTACTTAAACTTTTCCGCTCTTTCTAATGCGCTCACACGATGACTTATTTTGTCGTTTATGCTCAAGTAAAATACTGCGTTTTCGAAGTACGGTATTGGTGTAACCGACATTTTTTTTTTACTTTTTTTGTCCTCAAGGCGATTGTGACATAAAACCTCGTAAAAGCACATTTGTAGAAATGCCAATAAATGCCTTTATTTTTCTGAATTCTAGAATTCTAATTGTTCCTTGACTTATAGGTTGGTATGCGGCTGACCACCCATACTGTAAAAAAAAATGGTTCACTTTGCCAATGTCACCCCTGTTTCAGGGAAGGACGGCAAGAGTTGCAGGGCTTATGTTCATTTGAGATTGGGTTTTTATATTGTAGGCCCACATGCGGCATGTGTTAGCGCGACATTATACATGTCTGCTTGTGGGAATGCATTTAATATACATCTAAAATGATATATATCTTTGCAGCTTAGATTAGATTAGAGCTGTTTTGATTTTAACGAATTGATAAAAAAAAAAAAAAATCCCATTTTTCTGCAATCTCAAACTTCAAACTGCTCTGCTTAACTATTTAGTTTTTGTCGCTTATGCCCAATATCCTTTTAACCATCGCATCGATACTATAATCTAAGATTGAAAAAGGCGCTAAATACCACGCTCGCTGAAACACAGTTTGTACCAAAATGTATGGCGGAGATAATGACGTCGTGTGAGCTGTATGAAATAATTACTTTGTGGATTATTATTAAAAAAAAACTGATAAATATTTCTAAACTTCACAAATGCGTTTTCCTCTTTCTCTCAGTTTGACCACTATGGTACTTAGTGCATTTTTTAGTAAAAGAATTATGTATGGAAAGAGCGTAAGTCGTAGCCAAGAAAAAATGCAGTTTGCTATGCGGTACGTGCTTTTGCAATCCTACCTGATTACTAGAGATCTGAATAAAAATCTCCATAGTAGGAAAAACAATCCACCCTATTGGAGAATGGATGGTACCGAGACTTTAATTGGAAAAGAATGGAGCGTTTTTGGACGTATGCACGAAATTTGAAATTTTCTCAGCGGGTAAACATCACACGTTTTATAACTAGAGTTCGTAGTTACTAAGAGTTTCTCCCTTTGTTTTATACTCAGGGTACTTGTCTCAACCATTTCCAGGCCACTGAAATTTCAATTTGCAATTTCATGATTTTAATTTACTCCCCGTTGTAGCTGCGCGCCCATCTTGAAAATAAGATAAAAGTAATCCGCAATTTTTCACGTCAAATCTAGAACGCTCAATTTTTGTGTGCAAGCAGATTTGAACTTCGCATATTTGATATTGGGAGCTTTCAGATAACTATCATTTGATTTTCCTGTCTTGTGTACATTTTTAGAAATATCTATAATCTAAGCTGCACAGTTATGTTAACATTGTCGGTGTTACGGCCGAGGGGGCCAAGTGGGCTGATCTTTATAGCGTGTTTGGAATAGAACAACGTTGGTTCGATCCCCGCCTGGGTCATTTGACCATTACTTTGACCCTGGTTGAATAGATGTTATTTGGTAATTATTAATTAATAATTCATTAAAATAAACAATAATGAATTATTAATTAATGATATTGTTACCTTCAATAAAATAAAAATTGCTTTGTTTTAATTCACATGAGTTTATTTTTGGACACGACCAGTTTCGGGAGAAGCAGTACCTCCCATCTTCAGGTGTAAATGAAGATGTAAATGAAGATGTAAAAGAAGATGTAAATGAAGATGTAAATGAAGATGGGAGGTACTGCTTCTCCCGAAACTGGTTGTGTCCAAAAATAAACTCATGTGCATTAAAACAAAGCAATTTTTATTTTATTGAATTAAAATGAACTTTCACGAAGTAACTGCTGAAAATCTAGATAATATTAATACCTGTTTCTGGCCAGTCTGAATAGGTTGGGGAATTGCATTCCTCTTCACAAATCTTTTTTTTTTAAATTAAAATAAATAAATTAAATAACATGATCATATTAAATGCATGCCTACAGACAGGCACATGTAGGTTCTCGCCTTTACATTCTGCATGTGTAAAAAATATTAAAAAAAAACTCAAATGAACATAAATCTTGCAACTCCTGCTGCCTTTCCCTGAAACCAGGGCGGCATTGGCAAAAGTGAACCAATTTTTACAGCGCGGGAGATCAGCCTCACACCAACCCATCAGTCAAGGAGCACAAAAATTTATAAATGGTGTACAAAAAATACAATAGAAATAAAAAAGTGTAAGGATTGAACTTTTCAAAACGAAAAAAAGAAACTGAAAAACGTACCGAAACAATTACTAGCTGAAAGTTCGCGGGAAAAATGGGGGCTCGTCGTCATCTCTGTAGAAGAAAAGTTAACAGAGGACAAAGTTTCCCCAAATAATATTATCATGATCAGCGTGGTCGTTATCTGACAACGGAAACTGCCCAACTTGGGGCAAATAAATTCCTGAGAAAATAACGACGCTGCCATGAAAATTCTAGTATAATAAATAATATAACCAACTTGTTTAGGCGCGTTATAAAGCTAAATCTGCCGTTATTATTTCTTACACTTTATGGTCTTAGCAATATAGTTACAGTAATGACAAAAAATATTAAACATGCTTGATTTTTTTCATTACTGTATCTATTTTGCTAAGACCATAAAGTGTAAGAAACAAAAACGGCAGATTTAGCTTTATAACGCGCCTTAACGAAAAAGATGTGTAGAAGCTAGAGCAGACACGAAAAGATGCGAAGCAATACTCAGAACATGCTGTTACAGTAATTGTAACTCTGTCGCCATTCCACAAGGGATGGCCAAATACTCTGCAGATTTGCCTCCATTTTTTCCTATCCTTGCATACCTCTTTCAGTTCATTCATATCCATCCCCTTTTTCAACATTTCCTTCTTTTACATTCGTTTTGTTTATTCCACTCGTTCACAATTTCACCAATCTGATACAATCATACTTTTGTCGGTCTTCTCATTCCTCATTTTCCTTACAAATTTCCTCTGTGTACACAATTTGTAAGTTTTTCATTATCCATACTTTCTACATGCCCAAACCATCTCATGACAATGGAAATCTCATGCAAAATGGCGTAATAATAATAATAATATTAGGATGGTTCATTTGGTGAGCGCTGTTTTTTTGTGAATCACATCTCAAGAGCTCTCAGCAAGCTTGGCCAGCAACTATGTCTTGCTTGAGAATTGGCGATATCTACAGCGACGATTAAGCTCGCAGAGGGCAGTTGAGGTGTGATTCACACAAAAGCAGCGCTCAACAATAACAAAAACATCCTAATATTATTATTATTAACACATCTGCGGATGTACTGGCCACCCCTAGCGAAATGGCAGCTGGATACAAGTACAAGAAAATCTAAACAAATCGAGTTAATATGGACTTTAATTCTTTATTACTTTATCAAGAAAAAAAGCATTTTATTAAAACGCTATCAACAATGAGTGCAGTTGACTTTGTACATATAAAAGTAATTCATGTTGACTTGTAGGTGTGCGCATTTACAATGTGCGCAGCGTTTTTTGCATGAAAAGGTGATAAATGAATGTCTGCCGGCCGTGCACCTCCACACTGGAAATACAAGATAATTTACAGCGAACCAGCCAGCGTACAGTGCTGAAGATAGGCAAGCGCCAATTTGTGTAAAACTGGGCTGGAAGTCTCATCACCACGGTAATTCTTACCTACCGAATATCGGTAATATTTGTATGAAGACTAATCAACTGCACACTTGCGGCCATCTTGGATTGACAGGTCTTTATACAAATATTACCGATATTCGGTACGTAAGAATTATCGTAGTGATGAGACTTTTAGCCCTGAAGCGCTATTCTGCTAAATTCCTTACGAACTTAAGGTAACGACATAGCGATCTGTGTCCAAAAATAAGGTTTACCGTGATTTTTGTTATACTTGGAGTTCTTGCGCAAGCGCTAGCAAGCTCTAACTTGGATTGATAACCAAAGTGTAAGGAATTTAGCAGAACAACGCTCTGGTGTTGTTTATTTTTTATTTTTTTAAAGCCTATGCGGGAGACTCCCTAGATTCGAGAGACTCTAAGGGTCTATGACACTTGTTATAGTGCCGCAGAGGTGTTGGTGATGTGGCAGTTGTCCATGTCCGGTTGCAGGGTCGTTAGCTGCGCAGTGCTGTGGTGTGTGTGGCATTGCTTTGTTTTGAGACACTGAGAGGAAATGGCGATTGATATTGGATTCGAAAAGGGCAAGGTTAAATTGGGATGGAAACACAGATACCGGTAACTCATGATTGGATTTGGTGAAACAAGAGTGGCTCTTCAAAACATGCCATCAAAATTATACACAACAATAATTTTAACACAGATTTTTATGTTTAGCCCCGGTATTTTCAACGTTAGCAAATGTGATCTTAAACTACAACTATGTGATGTTTTTTTCATGTGCCATTTATGATATGTTCTGTTTTAGATATGTGTTGTTTTGTCAAGTGATGTTTTTTCTTGTGATGTTTTGTCATTGTGATGTAGGTACTTTCCTGTTATGTTTCGTCATTGTGGCTGACGACCACCCATGCTGTAAAAAATGGTTCACTTGGCCAATGGTCCCCCCTGTTTCAGCGAAGGTCGGCAAAACTAGCAGGATTTATGTTAGTAAACATGTAGCATTTGTAAGCGCGATCTTATACGTTTCTATTTGCGGACATGTATTAATATGAATTTTAAATATTAATATATCTTTATTTTATTTGCACGAACTCGTGAAGAAAAACGGTGTTTAATTTTTACACTATTATCTTTAAAATGAATCTTCACAATGTCAGTACACAAACCCTTGGACTTATTATTATAGTGCTGTTTTGTCAAGTGATGTTTTGTCATTGGGATATACTTTCCTGTTAAGATTCGTCATTGTGTTGTTTTGTCATCGCGATGTGTTGGTTTATCACTGTCCTCTATCACGGAACCAACGCCACCACTTCAACTGAAATATTTCACGATCGGAATTGTCACTTTTTGCTAGTGTAGCATTTTATTGACCAAGGAGCCGCAGACAAAGGGGTCTAGCTCCACAGATAAGTCGATTGCCGTTCTGGGTTCAACGACACGCAAGCCGCTACGTCAGAGCGCCGGTTCCACATCCACCTTTCATCAATACTATTAACTTATAGGCTAACATCTGTGGACTAGAAACGAAAATAATTAGGACCTTCTTAAATAGACGCTATATCCTTTCCGTAAAGGTTGGTAATTGTTAGGTTTAAGATGGAATCACGGTCGTTTGACATATTTACAGTAATAATAATAGCTATACAGTTAAAAGAGTGCTTGCATTCCATGCCGTGAGCTCGGGTTCGAATCCCACCGAGGGTGTCAGAAATGATTTCCGTTTCGGTGTTTATTTCCAAGTCCAAAATAAAATGCAGGCAAGGTTTACTCAGCCTTCACAAGAACCAGCCCTCTCGGGAGCTGGGTAACCCCCACTTCAACTGAAGCGGTTGGCGTAAGGCTGGCCTCCTTACCTGTAAAAATAAATAGGTTCAACTCGCCACATGCGAGCCCTTCGGGGATAACGCGGCAAGGAGTTACACTATATGTGTAGCTTAGTTGCGTTGTGTAGTTGCCTATACTCAGATATTAGAGAACTCATATGTATGTTCTAAAATCTAAATAAATAATGTAAGTTCTCCTATAACGGTTCGTCTAATATCCGATTAAATTTTTTAACTGTGTTGTTAATATTATGCTAAGTATATGCCTGTTTCGAGCCGCAGCAACCAAGGTCAAAATAGCCATGATGATCGCCAATCTTTGACAGAAGTGACACCAAAAAAATAAGGCATGAAATCCGTTTCTACTTACTTAGTCGCAAATCGTAAAGAGAACAAAGATCCATTTTCATAGTATCATTTCGCTGTAGAAAAAAACTTTTTGTGAAATTATGAAATCTTTCCAGAAAGTTGTTAGCTTTGTAACTCATGTCTACGCAAACGCTGTGCGCACGCGATATAAAAATGTTTTGATAGGTGAAATTGGCATGTTTTTAAAGAAAAAAGACATTATTTCTAAAACAAAATGACCTGTGTAGTTATTGGATTTCGAATCATAAAAAATAAAAAGCAAGAAACGGAGACTAGAGGCTTTCGGGATGTGGTCGTATAGAAGACTACTAGGAATTTCCTGGAGAGACCACACTACAAATGAGGAGGTTCGCCAAAGAATCGAAGGACGAAGGCATCTGCTCAGGACCTTGTCCGAAATGCGTGCAAGATGGATCGGCCATGTAATACGACAAGAAGGTCTCTTGCATGCCATAATGGAGAAGTTGACCGAGGGGACCAACTCTAGGGAACGCCCACGCCAAGAATACCTGGAGGACCTGTTGGTGGACGTGCGCTGCCCATCATATGCAGACCTTAAAAGAGCCGCACAAGACAGGGAAGAATGGAGGGGAAGAGTGAAAGAAATTGTTGCAAGCCAATCCTAGGATTGAAACTGGAGAAGAAGAAGAAGGTAGGAACATGATTTTTAAATTGTTGTGTTTGACAGGAAAGGGAATAACTGCGCCACATTGTATGTATCAATGCCGTAAGCTATTTCTACTCCTCTTTATTATAAGTCAATGATCAATAGTCTATGGGACGGGGCGAGCATAAAGGAACATTCCGGCGCATAAAACTGCAAGTTGCCGCCTAGACATGCTGTTTATGTGTTGTGATGTGACACAACGACAACAAAAACATGCGATGAAGTTTGAGACTAAAAAAGACACTAACTTATAAAAAGCACAGTCGATAGCTATAATCTGCAATCTATATCTAAGTTGCTAGGATATACGAAGATAATTAAGATTAATATTTAATGCACACTTGCAAGCATCCCAAGTAATTTCGCACTTGAACATGCTACATGAGTACTGACAAAAATAAAAACGCAAACATCAAAAGAGCAAGATGCAATTCTTGCAGACCTTCTCTGAAACAGGGATGGCATTGGCCAAAGTTAATCATTTTTTACGATATGCTTGATCAACCTCAGACAAGTCAATCGGGTGATTAATTGATTTTTGACTTATTAGACCTTGAAACTCAGAAAGTGCAAATTGGAGAAAAAAACGTTTAAAGTTTTGGCTCACGATTTCGTACTGTGTGCGAAAAATATGTTTTTCGGAAAACAACATTGACTTATAGGTTGGTATGAGGCTGACCACCCATACTGTAATAAATGGTTCACTTTGACAATGTCTGTTTTCCCTGTTTCAGAGAAGGTCGGCGTAAGCTGCAGGGTGTAAGTTTATTCAAGCTTAGGATTATAATTTGTACACATGCAGCATTTGTACACCCGAACTTCTGTTAGTGGGCATGCATTTAATATGAACTTTACATGTTAATACATCTTTATAACTTTGATTATATTATATACTAAATCAAACAGAACCTATAAGAAGAGTTAACACAATATTTGGAGAGCGTGCATTTGCAGTTGCTGGCCCTCTGGCCTGGAACCACCTGCCACATCATGTGAGAGAGCTAGAGGACCAGTTCCGGAATGCACTGAAGACAAGCAAATTTCTGGCATCATTTGCACCAGCGCCCTTGGAGTGACTACATCACGAAACGGCGCTATAAAGAAATCATCAACTCATCATTATTAGAAGGAAATCCAATTAAAAACTAAAAAGGGTTAAAGCAACATCCAAAAAAACACGTTTTTTTGGGCTTTCTGATTGCATACTCTTTCTTAAGCGATAATATATTTTAAATTGATGAGGCATTCATTTTTTTGCCCTTTCATTTTTTAAATATTTTCTACCTGATGATGGAAACATTGTTTTCGAAACCGGTCGTAAATTATTAAATTTTACTCGCCCCCGTAAAAACACAAACAAATTGTTTTTTTTATTTTTAATATTTTGAGAACATATTTATCTCACAACATTTGTAGACAATTTTATGAAGCGGTAGTTACCTCCGTACCTGTGAGTGTTGCCGCTGAGGGAACAGCGAGCAGGTGCGCGGCAGACAGACGTGAAGGACAAGTCATGAGGCGAGTGCACTTACCTGCGAACAAACAGAAATACAACTGCATTAGTGGCAATCAGTTAATGCTCGCGACGTACATACGTAGAACCTGTTTATGATAAGAAACTTATAAAAATACTACGTAATACAGCTGTTAGTGGATGTTTGGGATTTTAGAATAGAAAAAATAATGTTGGATCAAATATTTAAATATGGAACTAGTAAAATAATTATTTAGTTACAGAATTTGAATTTGTCAATCACAGCATTAATTTTGTATTGTCACATTTTTTTTATGTCGGTTGACTTTTGGATGGTATTTAAGCTAAATTCTAGTTGTAGTTTTGTTATTTTCTTGTCGACTATTAGACCAAGACCATCACTTGTACCTTCCTGAAATAAAAGTGCTGCAACATCAAGAACTGTATTTGTCTGCAACCTCTCTAACCTCAAACTAATAACGAAGATTCCAGAAGACTTGTTAACATAGAGCCAGAATCACCAGCATTTGAGAAACAACAAGACGGATGAATCGATATTGTGACCTGAACCCCGGAATCCTCTACAGTGCATAATAATCATTACTTTTTCTTTTTCGACAGTCTATCCACACATAGTCCGGTCGATAGCTCAGTTGGTAGAGTGCTTGCATTCCATGCCGGGAGCCCGGATTCGAATCTCACCGAGGGTGTCAGAAATGTTTTCCCGTTTCGGTGTTTATATCAAAGCACAAAATAAAATTACGGCAAGTTTTACTCAGACTTCACAAGAAATAAGACCCAGAGCTAGGAAACCCCCACTTCAACTGAAGTGGTTGGTGCAAGGTTTACCCCCTTGCCTGTAAAAAAAAATAAGTTTCACTCGCCACATACGGAACCCTTCGGGGATAACGCAGCAAGAAGTTACACTATATGTTTAGCTTAGTTGCGTTATTATCTCAACCATCAGAATGTATGGCACATGTCAAGTAGGCTTTCTTTTTATTTCTGTCAATTGTGCGTCTCTACTTTGTTATGTTCTTGCACACTTCTTGCATATCCTCGACGTTCATCACCCTCTTCATTCACACTCTCTTCTCTACACATTAAAAATTCTGGATCTTTCCATTCCTTACTAATTAATTATCACTTTTTCGTTTACAAAATAACATAAACATTTGCAAGATTGTTTTAGTTTCCTAGTGAAATGGAGCGTGCATGTATATACTCCTACATGTGTTTTGTTTATTTTTATGCTCCGCTATGATAAGTATAAGTCACTAATGCCCGTATTCTTCAAGCATGTCTTAAGTGGCCGATCAACTAAGGAAGCAGAATAGCTTAAGTTTTCATAGGTATTCTCCAATTGGTTAGAGCCAGGATTAGCTAAATATCGGGATGACAGCATAGAAAAACACAAACAACAATTCGCGTTAGTTTGAAAAAATTCCGCTGGTGGCGCTAATGTACCAGGAAGTAATTATGAAAAACCAGCCATTTACTTTTTTAAATTTACGCATTCAAAACATACATTTAACATTATGAATATAATTTATAATTAATAAAATATTTTATTATAATATTTTCTTTTCATTTTAAGGATGTAATCTAAATACAACCATTTAAACACATCGTTGTCTGACCTTACGTGTACACCATGTTTGTTTACAATCACTCCGGTGTTTATTGACAGTGCGCCTGAGTTCGCCTCGCGTGGTTTTTAGACATTACACTCTGTGACTACGACCAATTACGACCATGACGGCAAGAAGATTACCGAACTTCTCATCTCAAACGTTTAAAAAAGTCGATTTCATTTAAAATTTCGCAAAAATC
This sequence comes from Agapetus fuscipes, assembly GCA_951799405.1. Taxonomy (NCBI): domain Eukaryota; kingdom Metazoa; phylum Arthropoda; class Insecta; order Trichoptera; family Glossosomatidae; genus Agapetus; species Agapetus fuscipes. The sequence goes on along the minus strand of OX637357.1, from coordinate 10,969,306 downwards.
TTCTCTTCGCGGGCACCTCTCAATGGATTCGATTTCATCAATCATTTCAATAGTTGACAACACATCAAGCTGTCGTAACTGATTCATATTCATGCTCAATGTATTCATGTCAATAAACTTCAAAGGTAAACAAAATAAATGATAAAATTAACAACTCAAACACGCTAAACGAAACACCTGATTGTCAAATTTTGACAGCTGGACCACATTTGAGCGAGGATTAAGTTTTATCGGTAATGCCGTTTGAAGAATACCGCTCAGCTTAAGTTAGGTTAATCCTTGGTTAAACAGCTTGGAGAATACGGGCATAAGAGTGGCTACATGTGTCAATAAGTATAAGGTGTGCTCATAAAGACTCAAGACAGACCTGATAATTTAAAGAGTATCATTTTTTTACCAAAAATAAAAATTCTTCAAGATATGACACTTGGGCCGCCAGCATTCACAGACACACCGCTGCCAGCATTTTTCTAATCTAATCTAAGCTGCAAAGATATATATCATTTAAGATTTATATTAAATGCATTCCTACAAGCAGATATGTATAATTTCGCATGCCGCATGTGGAACTACAATATAAAAATCCAATCTCAAATGAACATAAGCCTTGCAACTCTTGCCGTCCTTCCCTGAAACAGGAGTGACATTGGCAAAGTGAACCAATTTTTAACAGTATGGGTGGTCAGCCGCATAACAACCTATAAGTCAAGGAACATACATGACAAATTACATTTTTTTTAAATCAATAAATAACAATATATACATGGACATAAAAAACTAAATCATAAAACCAGTTTCACCTTAACAAACCCTAGCCGCCAACATCACAGATCGACCGCCATTTCTTTCTATCCTTACATACTTCTTTCATTTCCTCCAGAGTCATAACCTTCTTCATACAAGCTCTTCTTTTATTATGACTCTGGATATTCCATTCATTCGCAATTTCGGATATTTGGTCCATCCATACCTTTCTCGGTCTTCCTCTACCACGACATCCATCTATTCTACCAACATATACTTTCTTCGTCAGTCTTTCCTCATTCATTCTCTCCATATGCCCAAACCATCTTAACAATCTTCTTTTAATCTTCACTTTCACACGTTCTCTTGCACCACATTCTTCTCTTACAAAATCATTCCTCACCCTGTCACTCCGTTTTTTCCCAATCATACTTCTTAGAAAGTCCATTTCAACAGTATGGACTTTACTAATTTCACTTTCATTCACCGTCCAGGCCTCGCTTCCATACATCAAGGTGGGTAAAAGTATGCCACTGCGTACCGCCAATCGAGCATTTTTAGATATGTTTTGATTTTTGGCAATACAAGCTGTGGCACCCAGTACACACCTCTCATTATTTATAAACTACCTGTATTGGCACAAAACGCTGTGCAATCCTCTCCGTCGAAGCAGCCTGAACCACTGGAATCGTACCAAATCGTTAAATTTTCTCCCTTACTTTGATTCAACTAACAAAATATGCGGCAGTGTTACTGCCAAAAAATTGTCAAAGATCGTGGGGCCCACGATCACACACCACTTGCTGCTAACAATGTTTTAACTAAATTTAATGTAGACACATTGCATCCAGCTTGACTTATTTGACGCTGGATCAAGAAACTCCAACTACAAGAAGTGATTTGACAGGTTTTCAAAACTTTCGGCAGCTTCGACCCTTACATTACTTAACAAAAACTTTATTGCCTCGGCAGACACGAACAAACTTATCAAATCTTACAATAGCACCATGCTCTCGCTGATCAACAAATACGCTCCTCTCAAAACAACCATCAGGAGACAGAGAAGATCTGAGTGCTGGTTTGATGAGGAATGCAGATGTGGCAAAGCAGAGATGAGACGCCTTGAGAGGAGGTATCGACGGTGTCGCACAGAAACTGCACGTGCAACCTGGATGAATGCCCAGACCATCTATTGGACTTTGATAAGGAGGAAAAGGTCGTCCTACTGGACCAGAAAAATGGAGACCGAAGCCAAGAACCCCAGGGCGCTGTGGAAGTCGATGAGCTTTGTCCTGGGAAAAAGTTCTACTCAGCATCCGGAGCTTCCTGCAAGTGAATTCTCTCGTCACTTTTCAGAGAAGTTACGAAGAATAAGAGAATCCAGTGCAGCGACCATTTTTAATCCCCCAGAGTCAAACAATTGTTGCAATGTTATTTTTTCATTTAAGCCTGTCTTGTTGAATGATGTTGTTAAGCTTGTACTCACATGTCCAAACAAGCAATGTAAACTAGATCCAATTCCAACATGGCTGGTCAAAAGATGCTTAAGTGAGGTGGCACCTATTCTGTCAGCATTGGTCAACAAGTCTCTCACTACAGAGTGTATTTTTCCCACGGAACTTAAAAAATCAATTGTTACACCAATTCTCAAAAAATCAAGCCTTCCAGCTGATTCTGTGGAAAATTATAGACCTGTGTCGTCCGTTCCTTTTATATCGAAAATTATTGAGAAGGCCGTTGTTTGGCAACTCACTCAGCACATGGAGCGAGGCGGATATCTGTCTAAGTTTCAGTCAGCATATAGAAAAGCTCATTCCACTGAGACTGCCTTACTTCGCATTGTGAATGATGTGATAGCTGCGGTTGGGGACGGTGCTCTTGCCATGGTGGCAGTACTTGACATGAGCGCTGCCTTCGACACTGTTGATCACAGTATACTCATCACTAAGCTTGATAGGTTGTACGGAGTCCGAGGAGGAGTATCTAAATTGCTATCTTCATATCTGAAAGGCAGATGTCAGACTGTGGATGTTGATGGTGAGTCATCAGGTATGCCCATGGACTGTGGTGTGCCTCAGGGATCTGTGCTCGGGCCTTTACTTTTTACCCTGTACACAAATGATCTTGAGAGCACTGTACTGATGAACGGCACCAGCTACTATTCTTATGCTGATGATATTCTACTTTGTCGTTTCTGTCAGCCATCTATGACAGATGCCTGTAGTCTTGAGATGGTCCGGTGCATTGAAGTGGTGGCTGAGTGGATGGCAAGGTGTCGCCTTAGAATGAATCCAGACAAGACAGAATTCATCTGGATGTCGTCTCCTGGTAGGAAACACTTGCTTGGCTCTTCACCAATTAAAGTAATGGGCCTGGATGTATATCCATCTAGCTCAATTAAGTTTCTTGGGGTCCATCTTGACAACACTCTCTCCATGAGTACGCAAATAAGCTCGACTGTGAGCTCCTGTTTTTTTCACCTGAGGCAGTTGAGATGGGTCAGAAACTGTTTGACATCCGAAGCTGCTAAGATTCTCATTGCGTCCTTTGTTGTGTCGAGACTGGATTATTGCAATGGTCTGTTCTGGGGTCTTCCAAGGTTTCAGCAGTCTAGACTGCAGTCCGTCTTTAATGCTGCAGCCAAATTACTTTTAGGAGGACGAAAAACTGACCATGTCTCTCCTCTGTTGCGGCGCCTTCATTGGCTGCGAGTCCCAGAGAGGATTGAGTACAAAATATGTGTTTCTGTTTTTAATGCCCTCAGAGGAGTTGCCCCATCGTACTTGTGTGAATTGTGCAGAGTCGACCAGATAGGTGGAAAACGATGCACTCTTCGTTCTGCACAGAGTGACGCCGTAAACAGGCTTCAACTGCCTCTTCGACGGAACAGAACTGGTTTCGGAGACAGGGCTTTTAGTTCGGCTGGTCCATCCTGCTGGAATAGTCTACCTCTGGAGTTGAGAACAGAGACCAGTGTTGGCAGTTTCAGGAAGTTGCTTAAGACACATTTGTTTAACAGAAGCTTCAACACATAAAAGCGCCCTTGGGGTGGCTAGTGCCACTAAACGGCGCTGTATACAAATTGTCCAATTATTATTATTATTATTATTACATCTCTCTGCGCGAAGACTTACATGGAAAACGTAACAGTGAAAAAATACGCATGTGGCGTGTGTAACTTATTTATTTACTTTCATTCTCTGTGTAGTCTGAGATAACTTAGCTTAAACGGGAAATCATTTCTAACACGCTAGGTTTGGTTCGAACCCCACACCTATGGCAAGGAACGCAAGCATTCTATCAACTGAGTTATCAAGTGTCTGAAATGAGTGTCTGAAATTGTCTCAAATGTCTCAAATTATATATTTATTTCACAATATCTGAATATTCAGTTGAGTCTTGAAGCCATGTGAGCACACCTTGTATATTTTTACTTTGTATTAAAGAGGCGTTGATCTCAGTGAAGTGTCTGTGCACGCAGTAAGGTCATTGGGTCGTCAACAGCAATGTAGGTACAGATTGCAATTGTAAACATGTGAACACTGTACTCTCAAATTTTACGTCTTCCAAATGTAAACATAGAGGTTATTCAAACTTCAATAGTGCAAGTACATACGTACAAGATAGCAACGAAACAAAGGAAAACATTTTTCCGTTGCGTTTTTCCCTTTAAATAGAATGTTAGTTTGAGACTGACATTCATACAGCAAAAATTGGTCACAGTTTGAAAAAAAACATCTCCTGGATGGATCGAGTTAGTATGAGATGAAGCAAAAAATGGTCACAGGTCTAAAAATGATCTCCTGGATGGATCAAGTTACAAATGCCAAGGTTGTTTTCCATATGAATACAAGAACTGTTTCAGCGTGATGTCAATGTGATGGCTTCTTTTTCTTGATTCAAAAAAATAAACATGTTATCCACTCATGAATCCTAGGATAAGGATGCCCAGCTATCTTTCTAACTTTTAGGGGGTCTTCCAGCTAGGCAATGGCCACACAATGGTAGCACAGACGGACCACGCACTTTCCGTTTTGCACTGGGTGACGCCATAAATAGGCTTCAACTGCCGCTTCGACGCAACAGAACGGGTTTCTGGGACAGAGATTTTAGATCAGCTGGTCCATCCTGCTGGAACAGTCTACCTCTGGAGTTGAGAACAGAGAAAAGTGTTGGCAGTTTTAGAAAATTGGCACATTTGTTTAATAGAAGCTTCAACACATAAAAGCGCCCTTGGGATGGCTAGTGCCACTAAACGGCGCTGTATACAATTGGAAAATTACTATTATAATTATTAGGCAAAATGTGTGCGAGTCTTTGATGACTCACACTAGAGACATGATCTCCTCAAAATAAAAATCTTCTGGATCTGCTCCATCTCACTATGTCCTATATTTCTCCGTTTCATGCTGAAGCGACTGTGCTCATCAGATGTGTGTAGCACGTATATATATTGAAGTAGGAAGAAAAGACGTGCAAAAGCTGTAATTTCGCCTGCCTACTGTGGACCGTAAATTCAAAGAGCCGGTGTAACATTCAGGGCGTACATACAAAACAGTTTTTAATGTAAGCCCGGGCCATATTTTATTTTTTCAGCTCATTAAAGCTGCCTTAATGCGCGCAATGTAGTATATTATTTATTTGCAGAAGAAAAGGCCGCCAACATTCAGAGAGATTTCAGGGGCAGTATTTCCTCGATGTTGCGACAACCACAGCGCGTCGCTTATGAGTGACACGCATGCGTGTATGCATGACATTCCTGAGTGCTATCATAGCGCTGAAATGCATATGAGTGGCTTACAGGAGAGTTGATGTGCATACAAGAAAAACGATAAAAATGTGAAAAACGTGTTTTTAGTTATGCATCTTTTTAACCTTTAAAATTTAGATAAAAATTAATAAACACTTCTGAATTTTTTCATTATTGTCACTCTTTTACTAAGATCATAAATGTAAGAAACAAAAACGACAGGTTTAGGGTATAGGATTTCCTGCAAAGACTTTCTATCCTGGGGTGGAAGTCTCGACGCCGTCAGTACATCTTACTGTTTCTTTTTGAAGATAGGATGTAATAAAACATAGCGATGCAACAACAGCTGATCCATTTTACATGGAACAACGATCACCTGATCAGGCAGCGCTTTGTTGTATTCCGTCTTCTTTTCCGTATTCAGCTTCAAATAGATACGGTAAGATCTACCGACGCCCATCAAGACTTTCACCCCTGGGCTGGAAGTCTGACCACCACGGTAATTCTTTCCTACCGAATATCGATAATATTTGTATGAAGACCTGTCAATCTAAGATGGCCGCAAGTGAACAGCTGATTAGTCTTCATACACATATTACGGATATTCGGAAGGTAAGAATTACCGCAGTGGTGATGAGACTTCCAGCCCTGAGCAGTCTGCAAATATATAAAGATCGGCCGTGTTTGGTTAATTCAGCTCAAGTGACAGCACAAATACTGCGCGTGCATTCTTCATAATAACATACAAAAGTGTTGAACGTATAGTGAACGTCTGCATGGGGCATACGGGCGGTTTGAAGATATTCATTTCCTCTGCAGGGGGCGTACGGAAGGTTCAGCGGGTCGGACGCCTCCTTGAAGGGGCGCTGGGAGGATAACGCCCACACCTGGCCATACCGTAAATTATCTCTCGCCGCCTTCCCGAAAAAACCTGACGCGGCAAATATACAATCGCGCGCTCGCAGATGGAAGAATGAACGCAAGAAAGTTGGTGTAAGAATTTTATTACGAGTCTGGTCGATGGACCAAAAGTATTGTTACGAACGCATGAGCCCGATTGCGTGGCTTGCTAATGTGTGTGTGCTATATTCTTCACGCTACCCGTGATCTAGCAAGAATTCCACAAGGTGAAACAGCTGAACAAGGTGCCACCCTAGGTATTCTACTAGTTTCAGTTGCATCGAACCACTTACATTTAGAGTCATGGGCACGCCTCTGTTCTAGAGGTTCTTGTTTTGTCGTGTCGTTGCTCTTACTTCACGTGAAAGCCTACCGCCACTTGAGAAAATATATAGCTTTTCATGAGCGTTCATGTGCTGCGGGTCCTTCTGATACATACCTACATACAGGACGGGTATGAGGAGGGTTTTAACGTACTTGGATCAAAAGTTACAGCGTCTGTTTGTTATGTAAAAAACCTCGGGTATTGTTTTTATGAAAATCTGGGCCAATGTCAGAACTGATTTTACCCTTTCAGTTGTTTCTTGCAAACAATGCATGTAGTTTCTTATACAAAAAGTATAAAACTATTTAAAAACTACGCACTGAAAAAATAAGTTCTTTTAAATACCACAAGAAAACAAGAACCTTTTTTTTTAAAAAGTTCTAAATTTTTAAACAACCAGAAATATAAAAAAACTAGGGTCTTAAAATAATCTTACAAGCTATTTCAACATGTGACGAATAATTTATAACAAATTGCGGATTCTACAAACTTTCAGTAAGACCTACGATACAATTTGAATATTTTATATATTGCATCTAAGACAAAAATCAATTCATCATTTTGATTAAATCAATGTCGATATGTGTGTCTACAATATAAGATACACTAAGGGTAGGAACCCCTGGGGGAGGCTTATATGCAGGAGCAGACAGAGAGGGAAGAGATGTGAGAGCAGTTTTTTGAAATATTGAATTCCTGCCGTGTGCTTTCTTCGTGTAATAATACATTGATGGGGAAAATAAGTAATGGTTCTGGCCCCGCAACAGAGATGGTGGTATCATAATATGGATATAGGCGCAGCAGAAGTGGGACATACACGCCACTAACTTTGCTTCCAATCTAGGGTATGTTTGTAAGTGGAGTTGATAAATGCGTCCTCAAATTGAGCGTGCGTAGACAAGGGAGACTTTGAAAGATTCTTCTTATAAAACCTTTTTTCGTGTTACAAACTGGCTAAAACTCTAGGAATTGTATTTTGTACATATTTCCCCCTTCCTCAGCTTTTTTCAGTCCACTCCTAGACGTAGGCCTCCTCAAATCTTCTCCATGTTTGTGTGTCGGTTGTTGTGTTCAGCCATCTTCTACCTACGGATTGCTTGATTCCCACTCCCCGCTTGAACATCCTGGGCCACCACTGGATAATCCTTTTTGGACACGTGTCATGATCCTGCCTTGCGACGTGACATGCCCAGCGTCACTTTAAGCAGACCACTCACTGTATGACATCAGTGACACCAGTGTGTCTACGGATCTCCTGGTTTGGAACCCTGTCTCTGAGGCTGATTCCCAGCATTCTCCTTTAAATGGCTCTTTGGCACGTCCTCAGTCTGCTGGCGATATTCTTAGTGAGCCCTTTGCTTTCCAAGCCATTGGTGGACATTGGAAGCACGTCCTTATATTGAGCCCTCATTCATTCCAAAAAGTGTTGTCTAGCTGCAGAATAAGACAGACGCGAGATATTTTTTCAGTAGGCACACGAGCAATCCTAGATTGTAGATAATTTAGGGAAGTGAGTGGCGACATGCTGGGGAGAAATAATTGATTCTCTGATGGATGGATACGCCGATATTAGAGATGAACAGATCGCTAGCATGCAAATTACACAAATCCCACATTTTCATACATTTCGTTGAATCCAATCGGTTCCAATGCTCCATAAAAGGTTTTTATTTTATACTGATCTATGCTCGAAAACTATGCAATGAAATAAACAAGCATCTTGTCTTAACATTTTCATCAACGTCACATCATTATCATGATAAAGAAGTCTATTGCAAATATGACAGCACTCCAAGTGTTAACCGGCGGCCGTAAAAGCCTAAAACTTACATTAATTGTAATCTATGGTGCCTATTTGAAGCGCGATGCAACATTACGAGTATTTCTTCTTACTTCACTGAAATCCACTTTCATTTTCACACATCATCTGTAAGTGGCACTATTTCGCTAAGGGTGGTACAGCCTCTGATGCGGGCATGCAACAAAGCTCTCACCTAGTTCCATATCTCTTTATTCAGATGAGATAGAATACAAATGAAAAGCATATCACCACATTATTCTGTACCTTAACTTTTATATCCACTTTCAGCTTGCATTTCATACAATGCAATACTCCATTATGATGTTTAGCAGCAGTCTTTGTCCCTTAAATGATAACCTTTACAAGGTCACGGGCATGCAACAAGGTTCTCAACTAGTTCCACGTTTCTTCATTCAGATGAGATAGGATACAAATGAAAAGCATATCACCACATTATTCTGTACCTTTACTTTCACATCCTCTTTCAACTTGCATTTCATACAATGATGGATGTCGTGGAAGAGGAAGACCGAGAAAGATATGGATGGACCAAATTTTCGAAATAGCGAGTGAATGGGATATCCAGAGTCATAATAAAAGGAGAGCTTGTATGAAAAAGGTTATGACTCTGGATGAAACGAAAGAAGTATGCAAGGACAGGAAGACGTGGCGGCTAATCTGCAATGCTGATTTGTAATGTTGGTTTATTAGTTTGCTACATTTTTTGCATAAGAATTTTTTTACTTTTTTTGTATAGATTTCTTTTTAAGGTTTTGTTATTTTTTATATTTAAATGTAATTTATTATTCATATTCCTTGACTTATAGGTTGGTATGAGGCTGACCACCCATACTGTAAAAAATGGTTCACTTTGCCAGTGTCACCCCTGTTTCAGGGAAGGTCGGCAAAAGTTGTGGGGCTTACGTTCATTTGAGGTTTGAATTTTATTTGTAAGTACACAATCAGCATTTGTAAGCGCGAACTATGTACACGTGTTTGTTTGTGGGCATACATCTGAGAGCTTTGAATGAATATATGTCTTTGCAACTTAGATTATAGATTTATAATACTCCATTAAGATGTTTAGCTGCAGTCCTTGTCCTTTTAATGATAATCTTTGGAAGTCCACGGACATGCAACAAGGTTCTCAACTAGTTCCGTGTCTCTTCATTTAGATGAGATAGAATACAAATGAAAAGCATATCACCACATTATTCTGCACCTTAACTTTTACATCCACTTTCAGCTTGCATTTCATACAATGTAATAGTCCCTTCAATGATAACCTTTGGAAGGCCACGGACATGCAACAAGGCTCTCAATTAGACCCATGTCTCTTCATCCAGATGAGATGGAATACAAATGAAAAGCATCACGAACGCAATGATTTAAAATACAATGAGCCGTACCCCAAGTATGAGACATTATTTAAATACTGTTTACCAAACATGTATGCATGCTTAAACAGCGCCTCTAGTGAGCGTGACACTTTTCGTATAACTTTTAGAAATTAACCGTAGAGTTGGTACTCGCGGTACTGTAGGGTAATGCTAGACCGCGATACAAATTGCGAAATCATGTAAAGGGAACGTCTAGTTTTTTGCACGCACGTTGTTTTGCTCAAGCGCTTCTTAAAGTGGGAGACCACTTCCTTCTGTGGGTAATTAAAGCTTTAAAAACGCGTAAGAGCCGGTCCCCACTTGTCGGGTGTCGGATCCGTATATTCATCGGAGGTTCCAGTTGCAGAACATTTCGGACAAAATCGGTTTCCGACAAGTGCGAAAAGCTCCATACATAATGTTCTGCCACTGGAGCCTCCGATTAATATACGGATTCGACACCCGACAAGTGGATAGATGGTAGAATACTAGCATTACATGACGATAGCTAGAGTTCGATCACGTTCTACCAAGGCTGTAAGATATTTTTTTTGCTGAACTGCAGTTAAATGTAATTAATTATTATTTGTGTTCCTTGACCTATTCTTCTTCTTCTTCTTGTGCCACTTCTAACGAAGATCGGCGATCATCATAGCTATTTTGAGTTTTGATGCTGCGGCTCGAAATAGGGACTTGGTGCTTCTGCCGAACCACTGTCGCAGGTTCTTCAGCCACGATGTCCTTCGGCGTCCCAGAGATCTTCTCCCCTCAATCTTACCCTGAATGATAAGATGAAGGAGACGGTACTTCTCATTTCTCATAATGTGACCGAAGAACATTAGCTTTCTCTGCTTAATGGTAGGCAGGAGCTCCTTTGTAGTGCGCATTCGTTGAAGGACTTCTTCATTGGTGACTCGATCACGCCAAGAGATCCGAAGCATTTTTCGGTATAAACACATCTCGAATGTTTCAATACGTCTCTCCAGTGCCTGCGTGAGAGTCCATCCCTCCATACCATACAGAGCGATTGGGAAAACGTAGCACCTCACTATGCGCTTCCGGAGTTCAAGGCTTAAATTTCGGCACAACAGTAATTTGCTCATTTTAGCGAAGACATTTCGGGCTTGCTCTAGTCTGCTTCTGACTTCTTGACACATGTCCCACTTTTCGTTGACCACACATCCCAGGTACCTGTAACTAGTGCATCTTTCAATGCTTTCGCCATCTAGTTCTACATGTACGGAGGCGTTTGTGTTTCTGCTGATAACCATGACCTTGGTCTTCTTAAAGTTAATGTTAATGCCAGCTTCTTTGCTAGCGACATTTATTCTGGTCAACAATGTTTGCAGATCCGCCTGAGTGTCAGCGAGTAGGACTGTGTCATCGGCATACCGCAGGTTGTTTACCAGCTGCCCGTTGACAACAATGCCTTCCCTAGCCTCATGAAGTGCTTGCGCCATGATCCTTTCTGAATATAGGTTAAAAAGTGTTGGTGACAGTACGCATCCCTGTCTAACTCCTCTTCTGATGGGTATTTGTCTGGTCTCTGAACTCTCTACAAGCACTGAAGCAGTTTGCTGCCAATATATATTAGCAATAATGCGAGTGTTTTTATCGTCTATCCCAATGTCTTTCAGTATACTGATCAGCTTGTCGTATTGCCGTATTGTAGTCCTTGACCTATAGGTTGGTATAAGGCTGACCATACATACTGTAAAGAATGGCTCACTTTGCCAATGTCGCCCCTATTTCAGGGAAGGTCGACAAAAGTTACAGAGCTTCTGTTCATTCGAGATAGGTGTTTTATGTTGTAACTCCACATGCGGCATGAGTAAGTTCGAAATTATACGTGTGTGCTTATGTAAATGTATTCAATGTAATGTATCTTAGATTATACATATATAGTGTAACTTCTTGCCCCGGTTTTCCCGAAGGGATCGCATGTGGCGAGTGGAACCTATTTGAGGGGGCTGGCCTTACACCAACCACATCGGTTAAAATGGGGTGTTTCACAGCTTCCGAAGAAGCTGCTACTCATTTCTTGTGAAAGCCGAGTAAACGTCGCCTTTTATTTTGGGTTTAAAATAAACACCGAAACGGGAAATCAATTCAAACACCCTCGATGGGATTCGTACCCGAGCTCTTGGTATGGAATGCAAACACTCTATCAACTGAGCCATCGACCGGACTCGTGATGATTTCTAGTACCCGGTTTCATCAAAATTCGCAATAAATGTTGCACAATAGGTGAAAAAACAATTTTAAAAAGTAAGTACTCAACATTTTCACCAAGTGGTCGGTAAGTGAAACAAGTTTGGGAAGCTGTGTGTTGACTCTAAGTACATAATAACTTTACATTTCACAATAGATATAAGAACAAATATAGATACACAATGTAATTAACATTGATAGTAATTTATATTAGCACTAAATAATAACTATTTATCAGATCAAACGAACATACACTTAACTACTAATGGATGCACTTTCAGAACCTATTCCTTGACTTATAGGCTGGCATGAGGCTGACTACCCATACTGTAAAAAATATTTCACTTTGCAATTTGTCCCCCCCGTTTCAGGAGAGGGCGGCAAAAGTTGCAGGATTTATGTTCATTTGAGGTTTGAGGAACCTATAAGTCAAGGAATGATATTTGCGATGGATATAAATTAATACGCTTTATTTTTTTTTTCTTTAACAAACTACTTACTTCTTAAAAAAAACATAGCTAACTTCACGTCGGATTATCAAAAGTGTCATTTTACAAGATGGCGACTATAGTTTTCATTTTTCACAAAAAAAAAAAAAAAATTAGGCTGATTTATTTGGTGAGCGCTGTTTTTGTGTGTATCACACCTCAAGAGCCCTCTGGCGTGGAACGCAAACATTCCACCAACTGAGCTATCGACCGGACAATCTTCTTTCATCTATAATCTAAGTTGCAAAGATTTAGTCTTATATTTAATGCATAACCACAAGCAGGCCATGTAAGTTCGCACTTACACACGCTGCATGTGTACGTACATAATAAATCAAACCTCACATGAACATAAGCTTTGCAACTCCTGCCCGCCTTTCACTGAAACTGGGGTCGCATTGGCAAGAGTGGTATTTCATAATATGTCTTCAAAAGTAATTAAATTTTTAATCAATACTTTTATCTACGAAATAAATACAAATTTCAATAGTAGGCGGAGTACGTATTTGTGTACATACTAACATTAGGATTCTTGCATCGACGCACATCTCCAATAAACAGGCGAGCGTTTACACAAGTCATTTTTCTGATCGTAAGCGATGAAAAATATTTGTTCAAATGGTGTTAACTCAATTCCTGGAAGGTGTTCAACAATCAACAGTAAAACGATGTTTTATGTGAAGATAGTTCATTGTTAGGTCTGTAGTCTAGTGGTTAACGCTACGGACTCGTATGTAGGTAAAAGCTGACCACCCATTCTGTACCTACAAAATGTTTCACTATCTAAATCTAAATCTATCTAAATCTAAGCTGCAAAGATATGTATCATTTGAGATTCATATTAAATGCATTCCCACAAGCAGACATGCATAATTTCGCGCTTACACATGCCGCATGTGGACCTACAATATAAAAAACCCAATCTCAAATGAACATAAGCCCTGCAACTCTTGCCGACCTTCCCTGAAGCAGGGGTGACATTGGCAAAGTGAACCATTTTTTACAGTATGGGTGGTCAGTCGCATACCAACCTATCAGTCAAGGAAATTGTCACTCTTATTTCAAGGAAAGTCTGAAAAAATTGGAGTGTTTACGTATATTTGAGGTTTGGATTTTAATTTGTTAGTACACATTCAGCATTGGTAAGCGCGAACTTACACGTGTCTGCTTGTGGGCAAGCATTTGATATGAATTTTTTAAGTGTTAATAATAATACTAGGATGATTTACTTGGCAAAAAAAGTCAGTAGGTATATAAATTACATAAAATTTAGGACAATACTTATAATAAGACGATATTGAGATAAAATACAAAAAATAATCCTGACCCCAAATCTTTAATCTTAAGTATGTATTGCAAAATTTACAATCTGACGATAAGCGTACTTAACTGTCAATAAACAGGATAAATGGATTATAAGCCACAGCAGATAAGTAACCTCTTATCATTTCAATTGTACGAAATAAACAGATACCAAGCTTATATAACGTGGGAAAATAAGAATAATAATAAAATACAGATAGGTAATTATTTTTGTACTGAAAAAAAGACAACGATACGAGCATATTTTTTTTATCATGAAGATATTTTTTTAGTATTCAAGTAAATACATTTTTTAAGAGGTTGACTATGTTATCGAAAAAAATACAATGTATGGCAAACAAGTTAAAATTAAATGGATGTTTTTTTTATTTTTATTTTGGTAAAAGTCATTTACTTATGTACCTTCTTTATATTCTTCATCAGTGAATATTGGCAATACGATACGCTAAAAGCGCTACTAAGCTACACATATAGTGTTACTTGACATCAACCGCCACATCACCGAAACCTCTGCGGTACTACAAGTGTCATAAACCCCTAAAGTCTTTGAAATCTAGGGATACTCCCGTACAGGATTCCTTAAAAAAACTTCTTGTCGCGTTTTCCTCGAAGGGGTCGCATGTGGCAAGTGGAACCTTTATATATCTACAGGTAAGGGGGCCGGCCTTACGCCAACCAGGTTTCCCAGCTCCCGAGTAAGGCACTGGAAACTAATTTCTTGTAAGTAGATTTTGCCGGTATTTGATGTTGGGTTTTTGAAATAAACACCAAACCGGGAAATCATTTCTGGCACCCTCGGTGGGATTCGAGCCCGAGCTCTCGACATGGAATGCAAGCACTCTACCAACTGAGCTATCGACCGGACTAGGTAGTAATTTTGTTATATCCAATGGAGCGACGACACAATATAGATCGACCAGGAAATCAGCCGTTCGGAGAGTCAGCGAAAAATATCATTCACCCCACTGGAAGTAGGTCATTCAAATTGCGAAGTAATCATTTGAGAATCGAACCCAAGAGCCTGGAATAATTCAGCGCCAAATTGAGCTCTGCGCAGGCAGTGTTTAGGGGCGGGTTTCCCTTGTGGCGGGGGAAAACTATCGGATCGCGTGTCCGGTCATTGTAAAGAGAAGATACCGCTCCCGAAGGAACGGTACGCCCGCCAAATACTGAATGTGTAACGTTTTGCATTATGTATTGAAGGGTATATATTACACGAATAAATGCTTGTTAAGAAATAAGCGGTTAGTATTAAAGATTCATAACATATGTACGTACAATGTAAGAGTGAAAATTGATACGCAAAAGTATTCGATGATGATTTCTTTATAGCGCCGTTTCGTGATGTAGTCACTCCAAGGGCGCTTGTGCAAATGATGCCAGAAATTTGCTCGTTTTCAGTGCTAGACCTCTAGCTCTTTCACATGATGAGGCAGGTGGTTCCAGGCCAGAGGACCAGCAACTGCAAATGCACGCTCTACAAACACTTTGTTAACTCTTCTTATCGGCTCTAAAGCGTCTTAAGATTTCACAGAAGAATTTCGTGTACCCAGCATCTATGTATCGATAATGTAAGTTACAAAGATACATCAACATTTTAGATTAATAATGTGTGCATGCCCACAAGCAGACACGTATGATGCAAGTACACATGTGTGCAAATGAAATAAAAACGTATATCTCAAATGAAAATAATCTTGCAACCGTAACGCCCTTTTTCAAAACAGGGGTGACATTGACAAAGTGAACCAATTTGTACAGTACAGCTTTTGAACCTCATATTAACCTACAAGCCAAGGAAAAACATAATAATGCACCAACTTATACGTGTCTGCTTGTGAAAATGCGTATAATGTGAAACATTAATGTTACATATTATCTTGGCAACTTAGATTAGATTAAATTACAATAAATAGTTAAAACAAAATCAACAAATAAAGGAAAATTTAATAAATAAATATATGAAGCATTAATCACAGATAGATAAGTCTAACTAAATCAGTTGTCCCAAACATTTTTTTTTTAACTCAAAAAATTTCACTGTTATCGACTTCAGCATTTTATCCCACAAGAAGTCGTCGAAGTCTTATTTTTATTAGGCTTATGGTTAATTGATATTTCTTCTGCATACTCAGGTATATTCTCCTCCATGCAGGAAGGATTATGATGACCTCTTGATACAGGCAGCAATATTTCACGCGGGAAATTGCTAACGATGCGATGTAAAGTCTTTATTGCCTGTGCTAAAAATACCGCCAGACCAAGGCGAGTCTAGTGGAGGTGCAGCCTTCACCAGCAGCTGAAATCTGCATATTATCGGTGCATGTACCCGCACACAGCTCTCCTAGTTGGGAGAAATGATAAAAGTGCATAATTACACCACCCACTAACAAGGTTTATCAGGTGAAAATAAACCTTATTTTAATACAAGCGAATTTTCATTGAACACATTCCTTGACTTGGTTGATATGAGGCTGACCAACATAATATACCCTGTTTCAGGAAAGGTCGGCAAGAGTGCTTGGGTTTATGTTCTTTTGAGATATGTTTTTTATTGTAGGATCACATGCGGCATGTTTAAGCGGGCACTTATACCTGTCTGCTTCCTATTTCGGTGTTTATTTCAAACCTGAAATACAAATACCGGCAAGGTTTACTCAGCCTTCACAAGAAATGAGTACCAGCCCCCTCGAGAGCTGGGAAACCCCCACTTCAAATGAAGTGGTTGGCGTAAGGCCGACCCTCTTATCTGCAAAAATAAATAGGTTCAGTCTGCCTCTGCAGTTGAGAACAGAGACCAATGTAAGTAGTTTTAGCCGGTTGCTTTTAAGACACATTTGTTTAATGGAAGCTTCGACACATGAAACCGCCCTTGGGGTGGCTGGTAGGTACCTACCACTAAACGGTAATGTGTATCTATCACATTGGCCAACATTAAAATAAGTATCACAATCATAGCATCTTCAAAACAAAAATGCCATTCCGAACAGTTAACTCAAATCTTTATTTAAATTCATATTACTCTAAAATATACATATGGAAAACTTGTCTTATCAAGGTACCAGATTTAAAATACTTTTCTTTAATTACCATAGAGGTATAATTTGGAAAATTTTAAAACACGTAATTACAAAGTGCATAATGCTACCGTCCGCTTATTCCAATACTCAACGTTTAAACTTAACAATAGCGTTACACCAAAAAATACGTGTAAACTAAAACGCTCCACACACGCGATGTTTTAGTATCCATATATTTTGCTGTTGTAAATGCTATGGATTAGGTTCAAAGTATTTTTTTATACTTCAGCAACAGATAGAGAGTTCTCTACATGTTTATGATCTTCATAATATATTCCAGTGATCGTAGAGTGAGATACTAGCTGTACGCGTTAACTGTATCGCATACAAACGAAGTGGTTTTTTTTTTAAGAAATCCAGTGCGGGAGACTCCTTAGATTTCAGAGACTCTAGCGGGGCTATTCTTAGACATTTTAGTCGTCGGTTGGGTCCACGCTTTGACAAACTAACGATGCATTTGTATGAAGACCTGTAAATCCAAGATGGCCGCAAGTGAACAGCTGATTTGTTTTCATACAAATATTGGACCGGTCCGTAGTCCAGTGGCAACACTTCGGACTCGTAAATGGAAGGTTGTGGATTCGGATCCCGGCGGAGCACAAAAAATATACCATTTATATTTCGAATGTGCTCTTCGCTTAGTTGAAAAATTTAAAAACCTTTACCAAAGACCGTAACTGAAAGGTCCATCCAACCGTACAGCAACTGGGTCTTGCTTGAGAATTGGCGCTTTCTACAGCGACGACCAAGCTCGCAGAGGGCTCTTGAGGTGTGATACACACAAAAACAGCGCTCACCGAATAAATCATCCTAATATTATTATTATATTATTACAAAATTCGGTAGGTAAGAATGACCGTGGTGATGAAACTTCCAGACCGGCCACCATTTGTTTGTCAAATGTCACTGCTGTTTCAGGGAAGCTCGGCAAGAGTTGCAGGGCTTATGTTCATTTGAGATTGGGTTTTTAAATTGTAGGTCCGCATGCGGCATGTGTTAGCGCGAACGCATAGGTACATGTATGCTTGTGGTAATGCGTTTAATATGAATCTTAAATGATATATATTTTTGCAGCTAAGCTTTAGATACTTATATTCTATTGAATAGTTTTCAATTTATTTTCCAACTTTACACGTACGTAAACGTGGTTAAAGTATTTCATATGTTGAAATATGTACTGTTGGTACTAAACCGCAGCGGCGAACAACGAAAATAATTATCGGCACTAAGTGCATTATAACAGTTCCTGTGAACCGACGTCGGTTGGCGTAATGTGTATTTTCAAAGCGTGCTAGCTAAAACACGGCAGAATTCACAACACAACATAAGTGGGAAATCGCATGAAAATTTTTGACGTACGTTTAAAGTGACCCAACAATATGCGATAAGAAAAAAACAATGGATTTTCAGAAAAAAACAATCTCTAGTTTTATTTTTAAACGTACTTTTAAAGTTGCATATATAATTAAAATATTACGATGATTTATTTAGTGAGCGCTGTTTTGTTTAAATCACACCTCAAGAGCCCCTCTACGAGAAAACGCCAATTATTCAAGAAATACCCAATTGCTGAAGCACAAAAAAAAATCATTAAATAATAAAAATATTCTCTTCGCTGGGTTGTGAATTTCATTTTTCTTTACGAAAAGGTCACCAAAGATAACTGTCACTATAACGCTGTCAACATTCCACTAGAGGTGGCCAGAACCTCTGCAGAGACTCCTCAATTAATTTCATCAAAGATCTATCCAGCTTTATAGCAACTGGATACTTGTGCTTGTGAGGTGTGATTTACACAAAGAAGCCCTCACCAAAGGTAACTATTACTGCAACGTTGTCACCGTTTCACTAGGGGTGCCCAGAACTTCTGCTGGTTTCCTCAACTTATTTCTTCAAAAATCCATACAGCTTTACAGCAACTGGATACTTGTGCTCGTGAGGTGTGATTTACACAAAGAAGCCCTCACCAAAGGTAACTATTACTGCAACGTTGTCACCGTTTCACTAGGGGTGCCCAGAACTTCTGCTGGTTTCCTCAACTTATTTCTTCAAATCCATACAGCTTTACAGCAACTGGATAATTGTGCTCATGAGGTGTGATTCACACAGAAAAGCGCTCAAAAATATGGCATCCTAATTACTTTTTTATTGACATTAACTAACTCTAAGTTGGGAGATCGGGACCGATGGAGGAGTCGAAAATAAACAGCTGAGAGATAAAAAAAAGTAGCGATTCAAATAAAAGAATCGCTCTACAAGCGCAGCTAAAGCCTGAGAGCATCATAAACTACCTGAGAACTGCAGCGAGGGATTTGCAGGAGACTTCCAAACAGAGGCCAATTCAGGAAATCTACCGCCCTGAAGCGCTATTCTGCTAAACTCCTTACGACCTTAAGGCGACGAGATAGCGATTCGTGTCCAAAAATCAGGTGTACTGTGAGAAGCTTTCGCGTAAAGTGAACTTTCATCGTTAAATATTCATACAAGATTATTTCAATAAGGAATTTCTCTTTGGAAGTTGAAGTTCATTTCTTGACTTATAGGTTGGTATGAGGCTGACAATCCAGACTATAAAAAAGGTTTATTTTGCCAACGTCAACCCTGTTTCAGGGAAGGTCGGCAAAAGTTGCCCGGCTTACGTTCATTTCAGGTTTGGATTTCAATTTGTAAGTCGACATGTAGCATTTGTAAGCACAAACTTACACAATATGTCTGTTTGTGGGCATGCATTTGATTTGAGTTTGGAATGTTAATAGATCTTTGCAACTTTTAATAGATGCTTGACTTTATTTCGAAAGGCTAGTATTCCTTAACATCAGAACTGCCGCCCTAGTAGATTCCACAAGTTCAACCACCGAGATCGCGCTATGTTTCTGCCTCTACACCACCAAGCGAGTACCAGCAAGTTTAAGGGTTGTGCACGGAAAGCGTTGCACCCGTATCAAGAAGTCCAATCTTCCACCCCATTCCAGCAAGACGCCCTTGAGATAGCGACTCGCGAGGCCAAGCGAGGAAGTCGAGAACACAGCGATTCCTGCAGTGCTTGTTTGTCTTATCTCCTTCTTCTTTCTCTTGTTGTAGATCTAGGATCTGTGTATTGCGGAATTCCCTCCGGTGATGCAGAAGACCAGCCGTTTTGGATGGGTGACCGCTAGGTACCCCGCGTGTTGTTGGCATTTCTTGGACCGGTCCGTAGTCCAGTTTGCAACACTTCGGGCTCGTAAATGGAAGGTTGGGGATTCGAATCCCGGCGGAGCACAAAAATGTACCGTTTATATTTTCAAAAATGTGCTTCGCTGGGTTGAAAATTCATAGACCTTTACCAAAGACCGGTCACTTAAAGGTCCATCCAACCTTACAACAACTGGGTATTGCTTGAGAACTAGCGCTTTCTACAGCCATGACCAAGCTTGCAGAGGGCTCTTGAGGTGTAATACACACAAAAACAGCGGTCGCCAAATAAATCATCCTAATATATATTCTTCTATCTTTTGGGAGGACGACCAGGGCTGGAAGTCTCATCACCACGGTAATTCTTACCTATATCGGTAATATTTGTATGAAGATCTGTCAATCCAAGATGGCCGCAAGTGAACAGCTGATTAGTCTTAATACAGATATTACCGATATACGGTAGGTAAGAATTGCCGTGATGATGAGACTTCCAGCCCTGTTAGACGCTGGTGGTCTGGTATTTCCTGGGCCACGATTCGGGTTATCCTTCTTTCGATCATGCGGTCTACATGGTCACTCAAAAATCGTGTCCTCTTCCTGCTCCATCAGAGGTAGTTTCACATGAGCAACGTTTGAATTTTAGCTCGACCAATGTGTCTTACGAAAACTGGAAATTTGTTTTAAAAATATTTCAAGCAACTCTCACATTATCGTGTTTTACGTTATTTCCTTAGCTCAGATTGTGTAGAATGTAATTCTTAAGACAATAAATTTTGAATGAAATGGTAGATAAGCCAAACAAGCACTGGGGGGATGACAGACGTGAAAGGCAAACATTTATTAACTGCACTCCAACTATATAACCTAACGTTTAAACTCAATAACAGCATTTTATAGAAAATGCATGTGAGCTAAAACGTACGCTGCAGTTGCTGTTTGAGTTTCCATACAATTTTTGGTTGTCGATGTAAAGCTGCGGGTAATTGCATCCGCTGCACTAGCGATCCCACCTGAAACTGCAATTTCAGAGGTCTTAAAATGCAAGTCTCTATCTCTCTATGCAACGAGTATTCGGATTTCATTTAAAATTGCAAGTGTTACTTTACTTACTTGCGTTACTTTAAGAACGTAAGTTAAAATCGCGAGATAATCAAAATGTAGCGTTCATTAAATTATAGGTTGGTATGATGCTGACCGCCCATTCTGTAAAAAAATGGTTCACTTTGCCAACGTGAAACGAGCGTGCAATTTTTGCGTGTACCTACACGTGTGTAGTCCGGTCCATGGCTCAGTTAGTAGAGTGCTTGCATTCCATGCCGTGAGCTCAGGTTCGAATCCCGCTGACGGTCACAGAAATGATTTCCCGTTTCGATGTCTAAATCTAAAATAAATACCGGCAAGGTGTACTCAAGCATCACAAGAAAAGAGAACCGGGATCTGGGAAACCCCATTTCAATTAAAAGTGGTTGGTGTGAGGCCAGCCCCCTTATCTATAAAAATAAACAGACAAGAAGTTACACTATATGTGTAGCTTAGTTGAGTTTGCGTTTATAGAGTGACTGTAAGAGTGAGACCAGCACCCTTAGAACGAGTTGCAAAACTTGAGTAAAGTAAAGTTTACGGAAAGTATTAGAGTGATTTTCCCCAAAATCTGCCGTTTTTGTTTCTTACACTTTAGGGTCTTAGCAAAGGAGAACAACAGATTTTGGGGGAAACCACTCTTTAATACTTTCCGTAAACTTAACTTTACTCAAGTTTTGCAACTCGTACTCAGGGTACTGTGTGCAATTTCCGTGTGTACACAGTGACCACTTAGTTGTTATCGGTCGGCTGGGTTGAAAAATATAAGAGAGAATCGACGGAAATAGATTGCGGAGGAATCAATCATGGGTCAGGAGTCAGAAGCAGGGACGACATCAAAGCAGAGACCAGATGTTCGGCCGGTATGGACTGATACAATAATATACTCGTATCGATGAGAGTAACGACCCGAGTACATACGAGAATGTACGAATGTATACGGTACGAGCAAGCCGGGAGAGCGCTACGAAAGAGTCCTTGGATCCAAATAAAGAGCAAAAAGTAACGAATAAGTAACTCTTCTCCTTCTTTTCGTGCCATTTGATTTTAATCTTCTGTAAAACATTTTTATGAATAAATTATTATTATTCTTATTATTATTTATATCGAAGTTCGACGGTCTATCTATAATCTATAATCGAAGTTGCAAAGACATATTATTACAATTAAGATTCAAATAAAATAAAAACCCAAATCTTATATCAAAATAAGCCCTGCAACTCTTGTTGACCTTCACTGAAACAGGGATGGCATTGGCAAAGTGAACATTTTCTTTACAGTATGGGTGGTAAGCATAATACCAACCTTTTTGTCAAGGAACGGTTGGTTATTCAATGGTTATTCATTACAATTATAATAGCTACATAGTTTAAAAAAAAAACGGATATTTAACGAACTGTAATAAGAGAATATCGTTAGCGACGTAGCCAAAGTATTCAGGAGACGCCTTATCTGCTCTACGACTGAGGATGAACCAAAAATTCACACAAGCCTGTGGCTGCCAAGCATCCACTCGCCTTCCCCTCTTGAAGCCGGGCGAACCGATTTCCAACCCCTGTCGGTCGTCTTTTGTTTTCACATCAATACATATTAAAAATTTCCCCATATTCATTAATTATTTTCCCTACATACCTATTAATAAATCCTTTCGTTACAATACAACCAAATACTCTAAACAAAAGCTAATGTTCCATAGTTCGTTGGATCACCTTTTACATTACGACAAGTTAGTGCGTATAATTTAGCATAAGGTCCCCCCCCCCACTTCAGCTGAAAATGGTTGAAGTGAGGCCGGCCCCCTTTCCCGTAAAGTAAATAGTTCCTGAATCGCCGATAACGAAAGCAAGAAGTTGCACTATATGTGTAGCTTAATAGTTGCGTTGCTGTTAACGAAGTGCATTTTCGCAAACTCTTCCCTTCTGGGATCAGGCCCGCATAACATGTCAGGAGGTATAAATGAGCCGCGCCAAGTGGGTCATCATCACATCGCTCACTCTAGCAGTCTCTGCATAGGACGGCTATAAATCCCTCCTCACCACGCATGTGCTCCTGGCTGCTGGTTGAAGAACAACGAGGAACATTCACTCCAATGATGTGTTTCTCATAAGTACACTCATTAAATCACAGGCGTAGCGTTCCACTAGGGGTGGTCAGTACCTTCACTATGTTCAGTCCTTGCACACTGCTTTCATCTCTTAGATATTCATCACTCTACTCCAACCCTCCAAAATCCTACTCGCTAGCTCGCAAATTGCGAGTGACTTTTGTTTGGTTGCGAGTGTGCTTTTCTTTATCTGAAAGTATAATTTTTCCAGTTATTAAAAACAGGAACAGTTCACGGGAGTTTTATTTTTAACCCATGCGAATTGTAATTATTACGAGTTGGTCAATGGGTGATTTTTGGAGGGTTGCTCTACTCGTCATCATGCTACCCGTGATCTAGCAACAAACCCACAAGGAATGCCACCCGAGGTATGCTATTAGCTGCAGTACCATCAAACCACTCACTTTAGAGTCAGGAGTCACTTGAGAAAATACGAGTATATAGCTTTGCATGAGCGTCGATGTGTTGTGGGTCCTTCTGACACATACATACATGACGGGTAAGAAGAGGATTTGAGCATACACTCTCCTCATGCATGTCTTTCACTTTTTCTCACTCTGCAAATTCCAGCCATCTGCAATGTCACTTATTTTATTAATCAATACTTTCTACGGTCACTTTTGACATTCACGGAACGGCCTTCCGCCACTTGAAAAAATATATAGCTTTGCATAAGCGTCCATGTGCTGTGGGTCCTTCTGACACATACATACAGGACGGGTATGACAAAGGTTTGAGCATACACGCTCTCATGCATTCCCTTCACTTTTTCTCACACTGCAAATTTCAGCCATCTGCAATCTCGCTTATTTTATCAATCAATACTTTCCACGCTCACTTTTGACATTCTCTTTATACACTCTTGAACTTTAACAGGCATTATACAATGGACGCATTCAAAGTGTATAGAGATGTATGAAAGCATCCACACAGTTTGTTCGGTAATCCATAAGCAATCCGGGCAGAATGCGTTATGCCTGAAAAGACACTAAAGAGGAAATACACTATAATTGTTACTCTGTTGCGGTTCCTTTAGGGGTAGCCAGAACCTCAGCAGAGTTGCCTTCATTTTGTCCTTTCCTTGCATATCTATTTCAATTCGTTCTTCATTTTGCATACCTCATTTAATTCATCTCTAGGTCCCTGGTTACAGTGATATGAAGAATCTCCTCTCCTCATTTGTTTTGGGTTCATGATTTACAAATACCTGATTAGAACCTATTTATTTTCAAAGGTAACGGGAGCGACCCTACGTTTAAGCCTTGCTGGTATTCCGATTTTGAGATTGGCTTCAATGAACATCGAATCGGGAAATCATTTCTGATATCCTTTGTGGGGATCGAATGCAAGCATTCTTTCAATCAAGTGTACGACCGGATATTCAAAAAGCCATATTTTCTGTATTTGAAAAAACGAGACATTCTGTATTTGAAAAACGGGACATTCAAAAGACTATATTTTCTATATTTGAAAAACGGGACATTCAAAAAGCTATATTTTCTGTATTTGAAAAAACGAGACATTCTGTATTTGAAAAACGGGACATTCAAAAGACTATATTTTCTATATTTAAAAAACAGGACATTCAAAAAGCTATATTTTCTGTTATAAAGCTATATTTTCTGAAAAAAACGAGATATTCTGTATTTGAAAAACGGGACATTCAAAAAGCTATATTTTCTGTTATAAAGCTATATTTTCTGAAAAAACGAGATATTCTGTATTTGAAAAACAGAACATTCAAAAAGCTATATTTTCTGTATTCGAAAAACAAGAAGAGGAACATTCACAATCTGAATTTTATTTGCAGCAAAATAAAAACAAAAACAATTCAATTCTGCAGGACCTTTTAAATTGAAAAATTATACAGGCAGTGCGAGCAGAGCAACACACTATGTATATCCACTATACAAGCGGGCGCATTGTTTGCAAATGTGTGACGCGTTTTAATTATACAGCCTGTATAAGGAACTGACTTGTAATACTGGTGGAGAAGAAACTAGCTTACGGTAGAGGTTGTCAAACTTTTTCAAATACTGAACACTTTTGGGAAACGAAATATTTGACGAGCCCTAAAATTAACAAAACATAAGGAACAGCACATCCTTTGTGATTGGCACGAAGTAGGAAGAAGCGCATCTCGATGACATTGCACCGAGTCAGTAAATTCGGATTTTTCTGCTTTCTCTAGTGGACGAACAGGTAAATTTAGAATCACTGCTGAGTCGGGTCACGACCATCGGGAAGGCCTTCCGCTACAAAAAAATATAACATTGCATGAGTGTTTTGTGATACGCTTTTCCGAATGGAAGTGTATAAACGGAACGGGTATTAGGCTGGGCTTTCGCAGCGTCGACCAGATATATAGCATTTAGTAATTATATTTTTTCAGTATTCTCGCGGAGCCCCTAAAGAGGCTTTCTGGAGCCTTAGGGCTCCGCATTGAGTATGGCTGGCTTAAGGCATTGATACATACTATACGGCACACCTGTCAACCGGATCTGTCATCCACAGAGCTGCCAAACGCCATAGAATACTAAATAATCACGTAAATTCCTATGTTTTCTCTTTCTTTTGTTTGAACACTCAATAGTTACACATGCCGTTATGTTTTCATAATACAATTTTTCATTCAAAATTCACTAATTCACCGACCATAATAATGCAACGGATGCGTAGAATTTGCGCGCGGACAAGGTATTGTAGTGATGCCAATAATGCTGAAAAACATTCTAACCGATGCACGTTTTGCTGTTAACAAAGTGTCGACACTCGGAGCATCATTGCTCTCTTTCTAACTAAAGAAAAATTGTGTTGAGGTAGGTTGAAACAGGTAGAATATATACTTGCGTCAAAATTGTTTCGACTCCACTATATTATAGCCTGTATAAACTCTTGTACGAGGCAGTGCAACTGACGCACAAATAATGGAATAATGAATTTTACAAGTGGGCATATTGTTTCAATGATTAGCCAACAAGTATATTTTCAAATGGCAAAAAATACTACCTACAACACACAGCATATATATTAAGTTTCTAAAATGAAAATATGTGTGATTATTTAATATCCTGTTGCGAATCCGAAACCGATTTGAAATTATGTCTAAAAATAAATCACAAACAAGTTTATTGTAGTGAAACATGTCAATACCTCCTTTCAGTACAGGCCTGACTGACCACGAAGCTAAACGTGACGTTGCTACTGATAGGCGAGTAAGCTATGAATAAAATAAAAACAAAAAATAAGTGTCGAAAAAGTTGACATGATTTAGTGTGTCAAAAAGCATTTTGGCAACAAAAAAACTGCAAGGAAGTGGAAGAACTACATAAATAGGTTCTATCAATATTTTATAATCTAAAATGCAAAGATATTTCAGACTTGCAATCTCCTGCCGCCTTCTCTGAAACGGAGGTAGAATCGGCAAGAGTGATTCAAGTTTTTACAGAGACAGGGCCTTGCGACAACCTATTAGTTAAAGAACAAGAACAAAAAGGGACGAAAGTAATCCAACTGATTGTACTGCTTTCTCAGATAGAGCCTTTTGTTCATCGGTGGGTACCTCCATTATTTACCCTGTTAATAATAATACTGTTAGTAATAATAATTGGGCAATTTTATATAGCGCCGTTTAGTGGCCGCTTCTATTATCTGTTGAAGCTTCTATTAAACAAATGTATCATAAGCAACTTACTGAAACTGACAACACTGGTCTCAGCTCCAGCAGGATGGACTAGTCGAACAAAAAGCCATGTCTCCGAGACTCATTCTGTTCCATCAAAGCGGCAGTTGAAGCCTATTTACGACGCAATCCAGTGCAGAACAAAGAGTGCGTCGTCTGCCATATATTTGATCGACTCTGCGCAATTCACACAAGTGGTAAAGGGGAAACTCCTCTGAGGGAATTAAAAACCGAGACACATGTTTTGCACTGAATCCTCTCTGGGACGCGCAGCCAATGAAGGCGCTGCAACAGAGGAGAGACATGGTCAGTTTTCTGTCCCCTCCAAAAGTAATTTGGCTGCAGCATTAAAACCAGACTGCGGTCTAGACTGCTAAAACCAAAGAAGACCCCAGAACATACCGTTGCAATAGTCCAATCCTAATACAACGAAAGATGCAATGAGAACCTTAGCAGCTTCAGATGTCAAACAGTTTCTGACCCATCTCAACTGCCTCAGGTGAAAGAAACAGCAAATAATAACCACCTGTATACATTTAAAAGTAACAAATCAACGCTACCTGTGTTTGCCAACTACGAGTAAATATGCTCTGAGCTGTGGAATTAGTCGATTTCTCAAGGGCCCCGAGCGGACCTACAAGGTAAGTGGGTAGGGGTACATATCGATACCTTACAGGTAAAACTAAATAAGAGACAAATTAATCTAACATGGGTTTCTCAGATAAATCCACGTTTTTTCCTATTTCTACGAAATAAAACACTAAAAAAGTTTTAAAATGCTGTAGTTGAGAAGTTTTTCATGAGTTCATTATAGTTAGATCATTTACTATGAGAAGTTATACCCAATGAAATGTTTTATACAAAATTTCCCAAATCAGTGAAACAGCACTTATTCAGTTTTACATTTAAGGTTGCGATATTATCTAGTACATACAGTTTCTTTGCGACTGCTGAGTCGACCTTGACGGTGTCGGCCAAGCACCGCACTGAGCGGTCTCAGAACTCTCATAGCAAATCTGACTAGAGCAGCGAACAAAACAAATGAACAAAAAACGGCACAAAATATGACGCACGGTAAATGACAGATTGTACAAAAATGTACATGAGCCCATCGTGTGAATTGCATGCAAAAAATTGCTCTTTTGATTTTTGTATAAAAAAAAATAGTATATATTTGCAGGGTTGATAATTGTAAGGAAGTGCTCATGACAACCTTCTAAACTACAGGATTTTCATACTTTTTTTAATGTTTTCTCTCGTAGAAAATAGGAAAAAATGTGCATTTATTTGAGAAGCCCCAGTTAGCTTATCTAATCTAATCTAAGCAGCAAAGATATATATCATTTAAGATTTATATTAAATGCATTCCCACAAGCAGACATGTATAATTTCGCGCTAACACATGCCGCTTGTGGACCTACAAACCCAATCTCAAATGAACATAAGCCCTGCAACTCTTGCCGTCCTTCCCTGAAACAGGAGTGACATTGGCAAAGTGAAACATTTTTTTTTTACAGTATGGGTGGTCAGCCGCATACCAACCTATAAGTCAAGGAACTTATTATGTCACTATTCAGTTTTACCTCGATATATATATTTATATCTAAATCTAAATCTAAATCTAAGCTGCAAAGATATGTATCATTTGAGATTCATATTAAATGCATTCCCACAAGCAGACATGCATAATTTCGCGCTTACACATGCTGCATGTGGACCTACAATATAAAAACCCCAATCTCAAATGAACATAAGCCCTGCAACTCTTGCCGACCTTCCCTGAAGCAGGGGTGACATTGGCAAAGTGAACCATTTTTTACAGTATGGGTGGTCAGCCGCATACCAACCTATCAATCAAGGAGTACATGCAATTGATACAATCAAATATATAAAACAAATAAATTCTAAGCAATTAAACAGTAAAAAATTAAAAAGCTACAACACATATTTTTTAAATTTAAAAGCCTTAGCTTTAACCGCCAGCATTACAGATCAACCGCCATTTCTTTCGATCCTTGCATACTTCTTTCATTTCATCCAGAGCCATAACCTTTTTCATACAAGCTCTCCTTTTATTATGACTCTGGATATCCCATTCATTCGCTATTTCGAAAATTTGGTCCATCCATACCTTTCTCGGTCTTCCTCTTCCACGACATCCATCAATTCTCGCAGCATATACTTTCTTCGTCAGTCTTTCCTCATTCATTCTCTCCAAATGTCCAAACCATCTAAGCATACTTCTTTTAATCTTTACTTTCACACTTTCTCTTACACCACATTCCTCTCTAACAAAATCATTCCTTACCCTATCACTCCGTCTTTTCCCAATCATACTTCTTAAGTAGTCCATTTCTACTGTATGGACTTTACTAATCTCACTTTCACTCACCGTCCAGGCTTCACTTCCATATATCAGAGTGGGCACTAGTATACCACCGTGCACCGCCAGTCGAACATTTTTTGAAAGATTCTGGTTCTTGGCGATGCTAGCGGTAGCACCCAGTACGCACCTGCCTTTCATTATTCTTCTTTCAAATTCACCGATCATTCTTCCATCTTTTTCAAACTTACTTCCCAGGTATACAAACTCATTTACGACATCAACATTCATTCCATTAATTTTAAATTCATAATTCATATTTTCATCATCTCTTTCAAAAATCAATACTTTCGTCTTACTTGCATTCAACTTCAAATGGTTACCTAACAAAGCTTCATTCAATCTAGAGAGCATTGTTTGCAATTCTACTGCAGAATCAGATACAAGAACTGCATCATCTGCATACAGTAGAACACTCACTTTGCTCTCTCCTATCATCAATCCACAATCATTAAGTCTAGCATCTCTGACACACTTGTCCATGACTATGTTAAATAGCCAAGGACTCATCACACATCCTTGCCTCATACCCTTATAAACTTCAAACCATTCACTATACTCACCATCAATACGAACACATGCCTTACTATTTTCATAGTTTGCATGCACCGCACCTAGGAGAGCCCCATTCACTCCGTATGCTTTCAAAACATCCCATAACATACCTCTGTCCACTGAGTCAAAAGCCTTTTCCAGATCTACAAAGGCCGTGAACAGCTTCCGCCTCACCGACAATTGTTTTTCAACAAGTTGTCGTAGAGTAAAAATCTGATCAACACAGCCTCTACCGGCCATAAAGCCGGACTGTACATCGGAAATCCTTTCACTAGTTGTCAGAATGACATTTTTTATAATCACCTTACAGAAGACTTTTCCTGGTATACTGAGTAGACTGATTGGTCTGAAGTTCTGACAGTCTTTTTTGTCCCCTTTACCTTTGTAAATGGGAACAATGACTGCCTTCCTCCAATCCATCGGTACTACTCCTGCATTCACACAAAGCTTACATAATTCGTACATCCAATCTATCAAGCATTCACCTCCTGCTTTTAACATTTCACCATTTATACCATCAAACCCAGCAGACTTCCCATTCTTCAGACGTGAAATAGACACTTTCATTTCTTCTTTCAAAATATTCAATTCATTCTCTTCATCTATCTGTTCATAAATTCTTCTTTCACCCTGACCAAAAATTTCTTGGAAATAGTTCTTCCATCTCTTGCATACTTCTTCATTCTCCCATACCATCTCACCGGCAGCACTTTTGACTCCCGGAGTGGTCAATGCAGAAGATTTATTTCTATCCGCATTGATCCACCTCCAAAATTCCTTCTTACTGTCGGTGTAACTTCTGTTAATCCTTTCATCAATCTTTCTTTGTTCATTCATCTTGCTTTCATTAATTATAGTCTTCGCCATTCTCTTAGCTATCTTATATTCGTCTTCTAGCTTTCTATCATTTCTATCATTCAGCCAATTTTCATAACACTTTTTCTTAACTTTCACAGCTTCTTTCACTCTATCATTCCACCAGGCATCTCCTTTCAATCTTCCACCTTTCGTTACCCCACATACTTTTTTAGCGCATTCAGTCATTCCTTCTTTCAGATCTTTCCACATACTTTCAATATCTTTTCCACACACGTTCTTCTCAAGTTCATTCACACTTAAAATTTTGTGGAGCTCTGATACATACTTCTCTTTCACATTTTCTTCATTCAGCCTTTCTACTTTTATTCTAGGCATTCTTACTTGCTTCTTACGTTTCTTCTTTCTTACTTCACCAATCATTATTTTAGCACATAAGAGATAGTGGTCACTGCCTATTTCAGGCCCGCGGTAGACACGGCTATCTCTTACGGCTCCTCTCAATCTTTCATCCACACAGATGTAGTCAATGATTGTGCGACTTCCCACAATCTGCCTTGTGTACAGATGCACATCCTTATGCCGAAACCAAGTATTTGATGCAAAAAGACTGCTCTGCACACAAAGCAATCAGATGTCGCCCATTATCGTTGACTACACCTCGTCCACTAGGACCAATAATTTTCAAACATTCATCTCTTTGCATACCTATCCATCCATTCATATCACCCAAAATTATAATGTTTTCATTCTTCTTCCTTTCATGTACAATTGCATTCAATTCATTCCAAAAACTCATTCTCACCTCCATACACTCTGAATCCACAGGAGCATAACAAGTCACCAAGAAAAGTCTCAAGTTTTTAATTTTAAATTTTATAGTTAAAATTCTGGGAGAAACTCTTTGGTATCCTGTTATGCATCCTTTCACACACTCACTCACAATTACACCTACACCCTGCCTATCATTCCCATCTTCCACACCTGACCAAATATACAATTCACCATTCGCTAATACTTTCTCACCATTCCCTTTCATTTTTGTTTCAGTCCCACCCATCACTTTTATTCGCTTCTCTTTCATTACATTCATAATTTCTTTCTCGTTGCAATCATTCATCTTCCTTACATTCCATGTCCCAAAAACCCATTCATTCTGTCGATGAAAATTAATGGCGTCCGCTCCATAATGCGGCGATCTAAAAATTCTATCATTTTCGGCAGACATAAACAGAAAAATCAATACTTAAATACATTTTACAAATATATAATAATATGAAAAATATATTAATTAAAAACTATGACTATTTAAGAATACAAATATTTAATATATAAACTATTTTAATTTTATAATTCTTCTCTTATCTTCTCTGCAAATGTCAATTTGTGTATACTTCTTGTGAAAAACTAGCTGAAGAGAAGGAGCGCCAGTGTCAAACTTTCTTCCTCTTCTTGAGATGAATCTGGCTGAAGAGAAGGAGCGCCAGTGTCAAACTCTGCCCGACACAGGAGGCTGGGTGCTGCACGGCAAGGGAGTCCAGCGGAGAGACGCGGGCATGGGCGAGGACCCACGCAGCCTGCCAGGAGCTACTCCGGCAAGGAGCTAGCCGACTCCCCGATATTTGCCCCGATTAGGATTTAAATTTAATTTCAATATAATGATTATTATAAAAAATATTTATTTAAAATTTTTTGACATTTTTTGTATATATTTTTGTTTTGCTTATATTTTTTTATTTGTATTATTGTTATCATTTGATATCCTCCAAGAAAAAAACAAAGTATTTTAAAAGCATCCCAAAAACACAATTTAGAAACTAATCACTGCACAATTTTAACGTTCCCGTCACACGAAATAAAAAATATTAATCAATTTGAAATATTGAAGCCAAATTTGAGGTTATGTTGTAAACGAAACAAAAGCCGAACAAATAACATGGCCTGAAGAAAAATAATGAAAACGAAAAATTATCAAAAACACCAAAATTCAAGTTCTATTGCAGTAAAAAAATAACGCAGGAACACATAAATAACGTTTAGTCAATTTCACAGTAAATAATTTCACAATTAATTAGGCGAATACACAAAAAAATTAAAGAAAATCGTAGGAGCTAATTTTAATGCAACCATCTGTCAAATTTGAAAAGAGAATCTATTATCTATCGATATGGTATAATATATTTTTTCTACTCCCATTTGGTAATTTACTAATTACAAAACGGCTAACGCAATCACAATGCCATACATTTCTACACCCGTTGCATAATGTTACATTATGCAACCGGTAACCGTGTTAAAATGAACATGTGCGCATGCGCATTGTCAGAATTGGAACCATTTTTTAATTTCAAATGTCAACCTTGTATGGGGGTATGAAGACCTGTCAATCCAAGATGGCCGCAAGCGATCAGCTGATTAGGCTTCATACAATATTAGTGATATTCGGTAGGTAGGAATTACCGTGGTGATGAGACTTTCAGCCCTGTTCAGATGAAAATAAATAAGTATATTTTATGTGTAGAGTCAAATAAAAATTGTTAATAGTGCTAAAATTTATCGAATTTATTTATCGGATTGCTCCAAATAAAGCTTTCCTTTTTTCAATGGAAAATAAAAGGCTTGAAAGGAAAACAATACAAAAAATTTCACCGCAAAAAATAAACAAACTCAAAAAGTTACTTGGTTAATAGATGAGTATGAGGTTGATCACCTATGCTGTACAAATTTGGTTCATCTGCCAATACAACTGCAGGGCATATGTTTAAATGAGTTTTGGGTTTGAATGTTTAAGCTTATATGCAGGATGTAAAAGCGCGACCTTATACATATGTGTCGGCTTGTGGGCATGAATTCAATATGAAACCTAAATATAATTTATTTTTACAACTTAGGTTAGATTAGATAATCGAAGGGAATGATAAATCACACGTTTTGACAAAGGTAAGGTTTTAATTACTTCAAATGGACGAGTACATTATAATGACTATTATTCACTATTTTGTTAATTCTCTCATGGTCGTAGAAAAAGTATTGTATGCCACTGCACGTAATTAGTCTTTGTAACACTCGTGCTTTCTATTGTGCCATTCGGCTGCGCCTCATGGCACAAACTAGCACTCGTGTTAAAAAGACTATCATTACTTGGCAGTGGCATAAATAACTATTCCATGTTTACCTGCTTGCTTTACAGTTTTAGCATTCATTATGACTGACTTGTATGTATACAGGTAGCTGCTATCGGTGCGCGTGCACTGACATGAGTAGGTACTAGGTACCTATACATTACCCAATTTATAAAAAAAAAAACTAATTAAAAAAAATATACATATGCAAACACCTACATATTTTTGGTCAGTAAAAATAGGTTAAAATATTTAATTCCGCTTCACAAATTTATTTAATAAAATACCTACTATACACTTTCAGTATATTTTTTAAACCACCGTTTACGTTCAATCTTATTTGGACAGGAAATGAGCAAGGCAGAATGTAAACACGTTCCTCCCACTGCTCTTGCTCATGCTACTCCCGCTACCCATCGATTTGGATTTGTTGGATTTTTAGGAATCTTTAAAGGATCGGTGCAAGAGCGATTGTTCTTGCCATCTATGTGACTCCGCTCATTATTGCCAACAATAGCAATCACTTGACTTGAAGGTTGGTATGAGGCTGACCACACATGCCGTAAAACAAATAGTTCACTTTGCAAATGCCACCGCTGTTTAAGCGAACGTCGGAAAAAACGGGAGGGTTTATTTTTATGTGAGGTTTGGTTTTTAATTTGTAAGTACACTTACTTACACGTGTCTGTTTGTGGGCATGCATTTAATATGAATTTTAATTGTTCATACATCTTTGCAACTTACAATTATAGAAATATAGTGGCAGGAGCATTTGAAAGAGCAAAGGCAGTGGCTGAATATAAACGAAGATATAAGGCTTGTTTGCTTTGCACATATACGTCAAAAATCTTGGATAGAAAAACAATCATAAAACGATGAAAATTAACAGAAAATATTTAGTTTCTCGTGAATTTTAATTAAAATTTCAAAAGCATGAAAGCTAATAAAACAGCAAGTAAATTCCATGTTTCCACTCGCAGAATAAAATTCCTAAGATTCATAATTAATACCGAGAAATCACTCTGTAAGAAAGATAGGCTTCATTTAAAGTATTTACATTAAACTTCTGGAAGGAAAAGATTGAAGAGAAATTCATCATTATCTTTATTTTTAGTTGTATGATAAACGATAATACCATGAATTTAATGAAGATAAGATGTCTGATGATTCATTGATATGCTTTTTATATTTAAAGAGCAGAAGCGTGCACTGGGTAGAGGCAAATATATTTCAAAATAAATATATTTAAAAAAATAAAATAATAAATTGGTTCTACAAGTGTCTCAGATTGAATAGTGAATATCCATTTTAAATTACTATTTAAAGTTTACATGCATTTTTAAAATATACAGTACCTAAATGAGAATGTACGGAATGATCACTCCTAGACTTTGACTGGACCAAGGGTGTCAGAATTGATTTCCTGTTTTGGTGTTTTTTTTTTCTTTTCTAATAATATTACCGGCAAGGTTCACTCATTCACTGTTAAGGTACGCAAAAATTTGTAAAAAATGAATTTGGCCTTGATCGGTCTGTAGTCTAATGATTAACACTTCGGACTTGTACTCGGAATGTATCGAGTTTGATTCCCCGTGTAGACCAAAAAATATATAATTTAATTTTTCAAATGCGCTCCTCACTGGGTTGTAAAATTCATCTGCCTTTATCAAAGGTCCATTCTACCTTACTGGGTGCAGTCTGGTGGCTTTGTAGCGACAACAAATTTCTCCAGAGGGCTCTTGAGGTGTGATTGCACACTAGAACAGCGCTCACCAAATAAATCTTCCAAATAACAATAAAAAATAAGGTTTGAAATAGAAATTCGCGTTTCAATTTGTTTCATTGTTGGTTATAATTAATTTGTGTGTTATTTTAAAGGCGAATTAAAAAAAAAAGAGTGCAATTTATTTGCCTCTACCAGATGCACGCGCCTGGATGATAGGTACCTATACCTCAAGGTGCAATGGCCATACAAGTAATCCTCACTTGAACGAACACTGCATTTTGAAATGAAATACGTCATCGTGGTAGGAAATATCTAAAGATAAAGGAAATACAAAGTGCACTTGAAAAGTATTGAAATTCTAGTGTATCATTAATTACAGTGTAAAATAATTACACCATTCCATCGATAAAATTTCATCATCCCAATAAATAATTAATCAATCATAATCTAAGTTGCAAAGATATATTACATGCATTCTCACAAGCAGACACAATTAATCCAAAATATACCTGACCTAACCTAACATGAGCATAAGCCCCGCAACGGCTACAACTCTTGCCGACCCTCCTCCCTGAAACAGGAGTGACATTAGCAAAGTGAACCATTTTTTACAGCACGGCAACTTTATGAGAACGGATATTTTGTTTCAACAATTAAAAATAAGAAAACAGGTGCATATTGCGATGCAATTTTGTAAGGACAAAATTATTCGAGTGCATTTAATATGAGGGTAGGTAGTTCTAATATATAGGTACCTACCTACTAAAATGAATTTTGAATAATTAAAAAAATAAGCATCAAAAAATAACTCACCGTATTCTTTTCTACAGCGATGATGATGATGGTGATGATTGGAAGATCCAAAAATTTGACCCATTGTTTTAACGTAAGATATCACAATTTTTTTTCTAACTAACACGCGGTCAAGAACCAATTAATTTTCAATAAAACAATCAAAAGCAGAAATAGATTCACAAAAAAAATAACACAATTTTGCCTGTAAAAGCTTTGTCACTTTTTATTATTATTATTAAGGTAATATTAACCAGTCGAGATATTTTTAAAAATTAATAAAATATATATATTTTTAATGAGATTTCACTTTTGATCTTGTCAGTATTACAAATAGATATAAATTGTTCCACAAAAAAAAGAACTGCAGATGGCACTTTAATTCCAACTGCCTATTTAATTTTCAAATACCTAATCACTGCTGTCACAAGAAAGAAATTAAAAATTAAACATCGGTTATTGAGAGACTATTAAAATACCTAAATGACTACATTTCTTTGAATAATTATTGATAAATTAACAATAAAAATGACTACAAATTATGAAATAATTTGAATGGATAAATGAGTCTTAAGTAATTCTAAAACGGAAATCTAGTTTTTATTCAAGAAAATAAATAAAATACAAAAACAAAAGCTTGAAGTTTCCCATATATGTAGGTACCTTTATATAAGTAAAATAAATGTTATGAGATTTAATTAAATTTTGTTGCCAGAAGTAAATGTAATTAATTTTAATCAAATAAACAATTATAATTAATGAAGGCATTATTTGATTAAAAGCAATAATATTTTTGTCATTATATAATAAACATTTTGTGTAACGAAAAAACATTTTTTTACAAAGAAAAAAACAACAACAATGTTGAAGAGCTGTCAAGGTCGGTTTACAAATTACTCGTATACAACCAAAAACGGCAATCTGGGGTTTTTTTTCAAAATTGAGATAAATATATGGAAATATTGAAAAACATTTTCTCACCATTTCTGCATATTTTATTTATTTTTGAAAAAAATCTAGATTGTCGCATTTGAAGCTGATGCTTCAGAAATATTTTTCATTCTAAAAATAATAAAGAATAAGAAACCAATTAAGGAATAAAATAATTATTTTTATAAATATTTTATTACTGCGCAATATTTATTAAAATATCTACTGAGTTTATTATTCTCAGGAGTAGCCATGTTATATTATTATCTATTTACTCAATGCATTTATTTAAAAGCTGTTATCCTTTGTGAGGTAAATAAAACCCGAGTTCAATACACTTGGAATATTGTAATAAATATTGTTTTAAGATTATGAAATAAATTTATTTAAGTAAGCAATTAAATAAAAAGGTTAATGTTTCCTTTATCTCAGAAAATATATTGATAACCTAAGTTGCAAAGATATCTTAGCTTGTACGATTTGCATTTAATGAATTCCCACGAACAAACACATGTAATTTCTTACTTACACATTCCGTATTTGTATTTACAAAATAAAACTCAAACGTCAAATGGACATAAACCATGCAACTCATGCCAAATTTCTCTGAAACAACGGCGCAAAATACACTCATGATTTAGGGGAGTGTGGCAAGAGTTGCTGGCTTTTATATATTCATTCGAGGTACCTTTTTTTAATTTTGTAAGTACAGATAACACATGTGCATCGCCAACTTACACGATGTTATCTTGTGGGCATGCATTAAATATTCAACTCAACTGTTTATATTTATTTGCATCTTAGATTTTCGATTAAAGAATCCTGTCACATTTTTTGCATATTGTATTTGGACAGTCTCCATTGTTGTATGCCACAAAAAGTTTTAATTAAAAAAAAACAACAAGAATTACATGACAACAAAAAAGCATATGAACCCAAAATAATGTATGTTTCTTGCCTATAACTAGGTGAAAAAAAAATCTCAGATATATTTGTCATAAATACGATTCCAATTTTAAGCATCTCTCAAAAACCAACCTCAAAACAAAAACAAGAAAAAAACAAACACTTTATTTTTTGCAAATTCAATTCAAAACACTGGCACTTTATTCACAGTAGGTAATCCAGGGTAGATGTGCTCGGTGCGTGCAATATCATTCGCGAAGTGCAGAAAACGGTTTGTTTTGTGTTTTGGAATATAGAATATGTGCGGAGCTGAGCTGTGGCTCCGTGAGGCGGCCGCGCGGCGTGTCAGACAACTGGCGAATGCAGAGAGGTTAGTCGGCAAGTAGGTAGTGGGTAGGTAGGTACTCGGCGCGCCAGCTGATAAGCCGATACAAACGGGGATAGTGTAATATTCAATCAAGTGAAGGGGTAAGTTGCAATTGGCAAGTGTTTAGTAACTACGTGGTTTGCGGTTAGAAAAGAAGTAAACTGCAAGTTGTAAGCGTGCTTGGTAAAATAGACTGGTTCGCAGTCTATGGGCTAACACTACGGACAGAGTAATAAATAATGGAATTCATATTACGATGATATCTCAATTGAGCACTGTTTTTGGGTGAATCACATCGCAAGAGCCCTCTGCGAGCACGGCCGTCGCTATACAGGGCTGTTGAATTGTGATACACACGAAAACAGTGCTCACCAAATAGAGCATCTCATTATTACTTTTTCTATTCAATGTTATAAGTAGGTAGATTTGACAATAGGCAAGTAACTTCCTTTACACACGTAAAATATATCTTCAATAAATTTCACACACGTGAAAGAGAAAAAAATTAAGATTGTACTCTAGAAATGGTATATCTTTCAAAATATTATGATTTAAAATTGCTGATTTCATAAAATACACCTCATTTCATATTAAAAGCTAACATAGATCGGTATAAATTAATTTATTGTCTCTTGCCATTTATGAAACGATTCTTACTTTTTTTATTCTAATGGCTTAGAACTTGTATGAAAAAGGTTATGACTCTGGATGAAATGAAAGAAGTATGCAAGGACAGGAAGAAGTGGCGGCTAATCTGCAATGCTGATTTGTAATGTTGGTTTATTAGTTTGCTACATTTTTTGCATAATAAATTTTTGACTTTTTATGTATAGATTTATTTTTAAGATTTTGTTGTTTTTTTTATACTTAAATGTTATTTATTACTCGTATTCCTTGACTTATAGGTTGGTATGATATCTCGCTGATTTAATCAAACCAGGCACCCTCGGCAAAAAAAGCCTTACACTGCGCTCGGCTGAGACTGGAGCCAAATCAAGGATTGAAGAACCTATAAGAAGAGTTAACACAATATTTGGAGAGCGTGCATTTGCAGTTGCTGGCCCTCTGGCCTGGAACCACCTGCCACATCATGTGAGAGAGCTAGAGGACCATGGAAAGTTCCGAAATGCACTGAAGACAAGCAAATTTCTGGCATTGTTTGCACCAGCGCCCTTGGAGTGACTACATCACGAAACGGCGCTATAAAGAAATCATCAACTCATCATCATCATCATATGAGGCTGACCACCCATACTGTAAAAAATGGTTCACTTTGCCAATGTCACCCCTGTTTCAGGGAATGTCGGCAAGAGTTGCAGGGCTTATGTTCATTTGAGGTTTGGATTTTATTTGTAAGTACACAATCAGCATTTGTAAGCGCGAACTACACGTGTTTGTTTGTGGGCATACATC
This sequence comes from Agapetus fuscipes, assembly GCA_951799405.1. Lineage (NCBI taxonomy): Eukaryota > Metazoa > Arthropoda > Insecta > Trichoptera > Glossosomatidae > Agapetus > Agapetus fuscipes. Next base: position 10,929,255 of record OX637357.1, on the reverse strand, counting down.
TGAGAGCTTTGAATGAATTTATCCTTGCAACTTAGATTATAGCTGTATCTCACTTGCCTTAAAATTAAGATCAGTAATATTGGATTAAAGTATTTACAGGGCTGCAGAATCACGGCGTGTGTATACTTGGAAGCACGTGCACTAAGCTCCTGCCCATTGTTTACTATCTAGATTTGATTAGTCCAAGTACGCCAGCTGATAGGAACAGATAATAATGTTGATTTCCAGCGTTGGTTGCGAATGCAGGCGAACTATGGAAGAAGAAAAAATACTAGAACTAGTGCTCTTGAGGTGTGATTCACACAAAAGCATGCGCACCTTCCCTGAAACAGAGGTGACATTGGCAGAAAAAGGGTCGTTCTTTTGAAAGCTGAGTAAGCCACGCCGGTGCTATATAATTAATAGGTTGTGAATTGCATTCCTTTTCACGCGATAAAAAAAAATCGGTGGTAATCGTTCCATTGCTCACTGCAACAGAGCGCAAGAATTCTTCAAACTCTGTATCGAGCAAAACGGATAATATCTGGGTGGCCTGATCTCCTGCAGAATTGCTTCCATTTCTTCCGATCCTTGCATCACTCTTTCAATTTATTCCTGCATTCGACCGATCTATAGTCTAGTGGTAGCGCTTCTGACTCGTATATCAAAGGGCATGTGTTTGGAAAAAAATAAAATACGCTCTTCGCTCGGTCAATAAAGCCTTTACCAAAAGACCGGTCACTAAAAGTCTATCCAACATTACAGTAACTGGATCTTCCATTAGAATTGGTGCTTTCTTTATCTACGGCCAACCTTGCAGAGGGCTCTTGCGGTGTGATTCACACAAAAACATCCCTCATCAAATAAGTCATCCTAATTTATTCATACATAAATTAAATGTGCGGGAATTCGATATCTGATTCAAACTATGATCTCCAACTTTGATAATAAAATTTCGCAAGTTTCGCAATTGAGTTTTGGTATCAATTATATCTGTATTGACAATGTGGCGTCGAACAGGAAGCCTCCTATGAATGGCATTTACATAAGTGCCTACTAATTATGTCACTCGGAGACCGTTGACATTGGCGCTGCGTACTCCGCACACCTTGTACATTTAAATCACTCGTGACGTCACGATTGTGCATAGATTACAATTTATTTGCACACTCAGGTAAGACTTCATGCTCTTCACTTTGGTGTTAATCATTGCGTATATATTCCTCTCTAATCTATGATCTAACGTGCAAAGATATTTTTATGTTTTCTGCTGGATTCTCTTTTTGATTAAAATGACAGAATTTATTTTTCACAATTTACATTTCATTTCACAGCTTGACAGTCACTGTTAATAGGTGTTACCTAGCGAATTGCTCTCTTGCGATACCCTGTGCGTACCATTTTGATCTCTTTAATAATGAACCAGAGAGGTCTTTCTCGCACTTACTAGATCATTCGAACACCAGAACTATCGCTAGAACGTCATTCCAATGCACGACTTCTCCTAGATGGATCTATACGTAGTACGTGCATAGGTGTATGCGTGTATAAGCGCACGTATTTCAAGTTCGCAACAATATGTTCACATTTAAGATTCGTATTAATTGCATGCCCACAAACAGATACGTGTAAGTTCGCGCTTGCGTACGCCGCATGTGTACGTACTAACAAATTAAAATCCAAACCTCAAATGAACATAAACCTTACAAGCTTTGCCAACCTTACCTGAAACAGGTGTGACATTGGCAAAGTGAACCATTTTTTACAGTAGGAATTAACAAGGTGCTGTTTTAATTTATACATATTTTCTAACATATTTTTTTTCAGCACCCACTTAATCCTACATAGTACATATGCTAATGATGATTTTTTTTCGTGTAGATTAAATACTTCCACGCAATTCTTCAACGCAACCAAAACAAATAAACATCCCGACTTAGTAAAATATTTCCGCTAACAAAAAATACGTGCTAAGAGATAAGAACACTTTGTCTCTCTGGAATACTTAGCCAAACTACAGCTAAGCACTAAAAAAAATAAGCTACTTGTAACAATAAATAAGCTAATCTACCGATGTGAAACATGGTAGTTGTTTTAGTGATGTGTAAAAACTTTTGGTTTCGGTTTTACGATTGAATATTTTCCATAGAAGTGTACCGATGTTTTCATTCAGTCAAAATTCCATTATTTTTCCCATTGTCGTTGGTATGGTCGAGCGGATAAGGCGCCAACACTTGAATTTCGTTATTGAAACAAGTTCGAACCCCGCCTACGTCGTGCCTTAATAACTTTGATTCTGGTTCCAAAGATATCATTGGGTCATTATTAATTAGTAATGAATTAAATAAATATATTAAATAATGAATAATAAATTGATAGTGCTAAAACCTGTTTCTGGCAAGGCAAAAAAGGTCGGTGAATTGTCTTCCAGAAGAATCTTCCTTTACAAATTTATTTAAAAAAAATCTTCATACTCTACGTTTCATCAATATCAAATTATAATATCACCGTCACTCTGAAGAAGTCCATCATAGACATGAACGAGACGTCCGGTAGCTCCAGCTCCGCTCAACCACAACAACAGTGCCACGAGTAAATCTCACCTTGATTAAGTAAATCTAAAATGTATGAAATAAACGACCCCACTCCTAGAGAGTGATTTAGTTTTAAATACATTCGTTCCATTAACTCAATCGAGGTAAGCGTGGAAGGGGAAGACCTAGGAAAGAATGGATTGATCAGATAAGTGAGATCGCGAATGAATGGAATCTACAGAGTGGAAACAAGAGAAAAGCGTGCATGAAAAGAGAAATGAAATTAGATGAGATGAAAGAAGTATGCAAGAACAGAGTCAAGTGGAGGCACTTTTGTGGAGGTGCCGGCCACCCCTAGAGGAATGGCGGCAGGATACAAGACAAGACAAGAGGTGAGTTAATGCAATGTTCTATAATAAGGGCACCGATCTTGGAATGAAACTCTCCAGTGTCAACCGTCGGCCATGTAAGCCTAAAACTTCTATTGAATAAAGACATATTTTTTATTCAATGTCTATTTCGTATAATGTATTGTGCACAGGTTTCAATTAATCCATGTACCTACTAAATAAGGTTTCGGTTTCGGCTAAGGTCCATACATTTCTCAGCTGGTAAAAAATGATCGCGTTTGCAAAAGTAATAAGACGCAAGTCAGATATTTTATTCAGTACATTTAATTAGATAACAGTACCCTGAGTACGAGTTTTTTTCACAATACTCGAAGTATTGTGTACCTATTCGAGAAAAATGTATGTGAACTTGTAAAGCACCTCTGGCCAAACAAGTTTCGGAAACTTTTTTTGCCAGGGGTGCTTTACAAGTTCACATACATTTTTCTAGAATACACAATACTTCGAGTGAAGTAAAAAAAATCGTACTCAGGGTACAGGATCCCGAGCGAACTAAAACATGTAAGATATCTAGCAAACGAGTCTTACAAATATTGTTCTCCAAAAGGGCGCTATCCCATTTTCATACACAATTCGGAATAACTGATGACTTCTTTATGCCGCAAGTTTCCTCAAGTTTTAACATTTACCAAAAGAATATGGAGCATGAATACAATACACTCATTAGAAGCGTTTTTTGTGTTGAATCGAATGCTCTGGTGAAGTCTAGCAAGATGGTATGTAACGATTCTTCATGTTTCGAGAATAATCTTTATTTTTCGTATAAATTAAAGACCGAAAATTTCTGCAGCTTCAGAAATCAATCAACCGTCGAACTATACCGGCGAAAATGTATCCCTGAGCCGAAAGTGATAAAATAAATAAACCTAAATTTTGCATTAGATAGAACCCGCTTAAAAACATAGTAATACACTTCAGAGCTTCTCTTAAGACCATTTTAAGTATAAAAACGGCAAATTTTCAGCGTAAGTAAAAATGAAATAGCTGAACAGCATGTACTAGTATTTTGGCTGAAACTTGCAGACGGCGCTCTTGGCATGGGAAGTTGTTTTATGGTAAAAAATATAACGCTGAAGTTATCGACTTATTCATATAAGAAAAATAATGGGCCGTTTTCAGGCAGACCCATCACAATGGAAACTCAGAGCAATTCAGAGTAACGAAGGAAATCTCGCTTAGCGATAGTCGCATTCACAAACAATACTCAGCGAAGTTTGAGCCACGATGGCTGTGACGTTATGAAAACAATCAAAGAGAAATTTAAGTTTCACAGAGATATATTAGCATAAGAGATTCATATTTAATGCATGCCTACATGAAGACACGTTGACGCATCATGCTGCATATATTGCTCACAAAATAAAAACATACATATCGAATGAACATAATAAAAGCCTTGCAAATCTTTACTGAAACACTGGCAACAGTGAACCTTTTTTTTTTACTACATGGGGTGTCAGACTCATACCAGCTTAGTAAACAATTTAGAATAAATAAAAACATCTTCCGTTAAACTATATTATTGTTTCAAATATGATAAAAAAAACACTAATGTATTTTTATTTTAATAATAAAAACCGAAATGCAAATTTATATTTATTTTCAAAAAACCAAATGTCCTTGATTTTGGACAAAGATATTTTACAAAGATATTATACCTACAAAAATATTTTTACAAAAAAAGAATGTTTGAGATGGAATAAAATAATCATACATTTTACCAACAAATGAATAATTGTTTTTTTTCTTTTTAACAATAAACTTATCGTGGAATTTCACGGCGTTCGAGAAAAACAATTTGCAATACTTATTTTTTCTTCCTTATTACTTTTATTGCTAGCATCGCATAACAAACAGCTGATATCGCCACCTTAAAGGTTAAAATGAATAAGTGCTGATTCACTGATTTGAGAAATCGCAGATAAAACATTTTATTGGGTGTAATTTCTCATAGTAAGTAAATGCTCATGACAAACTTCTAAACTACAGGATTTTCATACTTTTGTAGTGTTTTCTCTCGTAGAAAATAGGAAAAAATATCTATGAAACTCATGTTAGCTTAATACGTCACTTATTCAGTTTTACCTTTAAAGTATGGATATAATAAAAAAATATATATATTTAAATACATAGGGTGTTATTCACACACAGCTAATCCATGCCAACTAACGTGTATTTAATTTAAAAAACGACGATCTATGGATCAGCTGTCGATCAGATGCTTTGTTAATAATTACCTACGTGACTTTTTTTTAAATACACCACATTAATTTATTGTTGTATTACAAGCAGATTCATAGATGGCACTGCTTCCAAAATAATGCATTAAATAGCGCCATCTACAAAGCGAAGTTCGGCCAATTGTGGAATACAAAATCTAGGGAACTAAGTTCAAGGCAGACGGTCTCATTCTGATATTTAAAGGGACAACATGATTTACGTCATTCTTCATCATCATCATTGGCACGACAACCCGGGGTGGGTCTTGGCCTCCCTCAGCAACCGCTGCCAGCGCTGCCTATCCAACGTCTTCCTCCTCCAGTCCCACATTCCCACTGCACGGCAATCCGCCACCACTCCATCCAACCATCTTGAACGTGGTGTTACGTCATTCATACTACTAATTATTTCATAATATCACATCGGATCGCAAGTCCTGAGAGCAAGGAGACCATGGAGGGAAGCGGCACAAGACAGGGAGTCCTGGAGGATTGTGATGCGGGAGGCCTTGAGCCTTCAATGCTTCTAAAAGACGTAAGAGGTAAGTCATTGAGTTGTATTTTACAATTTCATTTCCTTGGCTAATAGGATGGTACGAGGCTGACCTGCCATGACATAAAAACGTGCTTACTTTTGTCGATACCATCCCCGTTTCCAGGAAAGCCGACAAAAGTTGCAGAGTTTTGTTCATTTGATGTTAAGCTTTTCTTTAGTACGTACGCATGCAGCAACGCGTTTGTTTGTAGCGTGCATTTAATGTGAATAATTTGCAAGTTAAACTATACATTACATCGATACCTTAAAGGTAAAACTGAATTAGTGATATATGAAGCTAACATGGGGTTCTCTGATAAATGCACCCTTTTTCCTATTTTCTAGGAGACAAAACATTAAAGAAGTGTGAAAATCCTGTAGTTTAGACGATTTTCATGAGTGGGTACTTCCAAAAAATTTGTTCAAATAGTATGAGAAGCTACGCACAATAAAATGTTTTATCCACGATTTCTCAAATCAACGAATCAGCACTTATTGATTTTTCCTTTAAGGTGCTGATATAGTCTATGGTTAACATCAGTATTGTCAGTGCCCAGGATGTATTAAAGCATTAAAATTATACATTTGCCTGTTTATATCTTAACAAGCAGACGATATGAATACAAAACAGCTTTATGGACAGAGTTTGTTCTAAGCAAAAATCCCAAAGGCCCACAATTCGGGATCGAGATTAAAAAAGGTTACAAATGTGTGTACCAGAAGTTTCTTTCTTCTTAAAAAAAAAAACGAGAAGAAATAAGAAAAACAGGGGAAAGCCTGTTTGAAAAGCAGAGAAAGTAATAATGATGAGCCACAAAATTGAGGAGGATTTTTGTGAAAATACATGAAAGGACGGCGTCCATTGGAAGAGTATAGGAGAAAAACAAATATTGAAAGATGGAGTGAGGAATGGGCTTGTAGTCATATAACAAAAAACAATTATTAGAACGGTCCGTAGTCTAGTGGTAACGCTTCGGACTCGTAAATGGAAGATCGTGGGTTCGAATCCTGGCGGAGCCCAAAAAAAACCATTCTAATTTAATCTTATCCAAGTTGCAAAGATATGTAACATTTGGTATTCACATTATATGCATTTTTACAAGCGGATACGTATAAAGTAGGCTTGCACATGCCGCATGTGAACCTGCAACATAAAAACCCAAATCTCAAATGAACATACACTCTGCAGCTCTTGCAGATCTTCCCTGAAACAGGGGTGACATTGGCAAAGTGAACCATTTTCTACAGCATGGGTGGTCAGCTGCATACTAGCAATTCAAGGAACCATTTATATTTTCAAAAACTCTCTTCGCAGGGTTGGAAGATTCACTGCCTTTACCAAAGAACCGTCACAAAAGGTCCATCCAGCCTTACAGCAACTGGGTCTCGCCTGAGCATTGGTGCTTTCTATAGCGACGACAAAGCTTGCAGATGGCTCTGGATGTGTGATTCACACAAAAACAGCGCTCAACAAATAAATCAACCTAATATTATTATATTATTAAAGTGGCCATATGATAACTGCAGCACTATGAGTTCTCACAGCATTGCCTTAAGGGTTAGTGTTTGCTGTGGTCAGCGGCAAGCTTTTGCATTAAGGCGCGTCCTGACCAGCACAGCACATCAGCTTGCAGCTGCCCTCCCCACTGGCCTGGCTAATCAGCCGGCTCTCCTAATATAAGCGACACGCTCCGTAGCTCAGCATGGCACTCTACGTAGACCAGGTGCTCTCAAACATTTGCTTCTATCAAACCCTTAAGAGATTTCTGTATTGCTTAGGATGGTTTTGCTGTGAATGTGTAATTACGTGTCTGTGAAGTCTCTAGATGTAGGTACTAAAATAATTACAAGCATTTGTATTTGCTCGAGATTGTGTGAGTGTTTACTCGAATGTTCTAAGTAGAACGATTTATCGAAATCTCGCACGTGCCAGTTCGCTCCCCCAGTTCTTGTTTGCCGTATAGACCATTCGATTTAAAGATGACTATTTAATGCAGTTGTCTTAAGAATCAAATTCTACACAATCTGAGCTAAGAAAAAACGTAAAACTCGATAATGTGAGAGTTGTTTTAAATATTTTTAAAATAAATTTCCTGTTTTAATAAGACACATTGGTCCAGTACACATGCAAACATTTCTCATGTAAAATTAGCTTAATGATCTATACGGCAAACAAGAACTAAGGCAGCGAGTTAAGTTATTGAATATTTCGAGAACAACCTTTGCTCTCGCCTATAAATAGAGACCGAGATGCTCTATAGCGAGACTAGTATCTAAGCCGTCGAGCTATATAGTTCAAAAACAACTCTGTGTACGAACCGTATGCGAACCGTATCTTAAAATGAATTGTGCAAAATAAATAACCGCAATTTTTATTAAAGTGAACCCGGTAAAATCATAACATGAGAAATGTTTTCTTGGGCATCACTCCTCAAGAGTCATCTGTAAGCTTGTTTTGAATTGTTTTACTTGTGTTGAATGCGGCAATTACACAAGCAAGACCAATTTCCTGTAAGGCTGATTCCTTGACTTAAAGGTTGGTATGATGCTGACTAAACATACTGTAAAAAAATCGTTCACTTGCCAATGTCACCGTAGTTTCAGGGAAGGTCAGCTAAAGATGCAGAGCTTATATTCTCCGGTGGACTGGACCACAAGACCATAAAATCTTTGAGAATCACTGAAAATCAAGTACGACGGTAACCAGTGGTGCCTAACTAGCCCCACGACAAGCAAACAACTCCAGTACGCCAAGTATAAAACACCGCGTAAATAAACTCCCCTCCATCGAGTAAACTGAAAATGTATAGACAAAACAACAGCGACCCTACCGAGTTATTTAGTCTTCATACATTTTCTCGATTTACGCGGTGATGCTTTGTACTTGGGGTACGAAACAACAGCTGGCCATTGGTCATTGGACTTGATCGAGTTGTGGCGGCTTGCATCCATTAACATGGTAAACAAAGCCAACACAACACATCTCCGCAGTGCTCGTTTGGCTTATCTACCATTTGAGTCAAAGATGACCTTTCAAAAGACAGACAAATGTAGGTTACACATTCTGCATGTGTGCATACAAATAAAAAAATGGCATTGGCAAAAGTGAACCAAATTTTACAGCACGGGGGGTCAGCCTCATACCAACCTATCAATCAAGGAGCCTTTCCTTGATGTAATCGGGAAAATTCCACATAATTTTGTCTTTATTTCATGTTGTTACTACGTTTTAAAAAATGCACCTGCGTTTTTAAAAAAAAAAAAACTGGCTTTGTTTTTAAAATATAGCTGTTTAAAATTCACGCATTTTGATATCCGGTAAAACAGGTCATTTTTTTTATGTAGGGTAGGTGGATGTGACGTCAATGGATCTTCGTGTATTATGTATTTCATACAAATGCAAGGAGGGCCTCAGGTAGCCTGGCGGATCCATCTACGTCACGACTTAGCTAGGCGGCCAGGCTGTGTTTTGGCGGGACTAAAATTCTGGGCAATTTATTTTAGAAAATCATCAATGAAATCTTTCTTTTTACAATTTAAATATACAAATAAACAGTGATCCTTGAAATGTACACTACACGACCATTGTATTTTCACCACTGTATTCCCCACCACTGCAATTACCCTATTGTCTAAATAATCACATTCTACACAATCTGAGAGAAGAAAAAAACGTAAAACACGACAGTGTGAGAGTTGTTATAAATATATTTTTAATCAATTTCCAGTTTTCATGAGACACATTGGTCCAGTACACACACAAACATAGCTCAGGTGAAATTACCTCTGCTGGACAGCAGGCAAACAAGCACTAAGGGGACGAACAGTCAACACACCAAACAAAAACTAAGCTGGAAGACTTTTACCACACTGAGTAGACGGTCGATAGCTCAGTTCGTAGATGACTTACATTCCATGCCGAGAGCTCGGGTTCAGATCCCAACGAGGGTGTCAGAAATGATTTCCCGTTTCGGTGTTTATTTAAAACCCAAAATAAATACCGGTTTTATCGGTTTTTTACCAGTTAGCAAAATGTTTTATCCACTGTAACTGTAACTCTGTCACCATTCCGCTAGGGGTGGCCAGAGCCTCTGCAGATCTGCCTCTATTTTTTCCTATCGTGACATACTTCTTTCAATTCATTCATATCCATCACCTTTTTCATGCATTTTCTTATTTTACGCTCACTTTGTATATCCCATTCTTTCACAATCTCCTCAATCTAATCCACGATTTCTCAAATCAGAAGCACTTTTCTGTTAAATTTTCTACGCTTTGGATATTAATGCAAGTCGTAGCTTGCTATCGCTCTCGAAAGAACTCCATAGATAAAAAAAAGGAACACAGAACACCTTATTTTAGGACAAGAATCTCTATCTCGTCGCTTTATGGTCGTAAGGAATTAAGCAGAATAGCGCTTCAGTGACTCGGCACTTATTCAGTTTAACCTAAATAAATCATCAAAATATTATTTATTCTTCCAGTGAAGGTTGATGATAAAAAAGTAAGTATACAATAGTCAATAATCAATAACTCATCAACGGAAAATAAAAACGAGAGAAATCATTTTACTTAGAAAGTTCTGAAAGGACAAAGAAAGCCGCTGGTTTCATTAAACTCTCCCGCCACAATAAGTTTCACATTAATTTTCTTTGCAAAGCCAATTACTTAATCGTACCGGATACCTTTACAATATCATAATCACTTGCGATTTCTTTAAATGGATACCATACAATGAAATCTGTTTCCCCAGGTCATTTAGTTCATGACATAATTGGAAGGGACCCATTATTTGGCACACAAGTTTTTTTGTTCCTTGACTACAAATAAGTTGGTATGAAGCTAACCTCAATGCTATGAAAAACTTGGTTTACTTTTGCCATTGTCACACCAGTTTCAGGGAAAAGCGGCGGTAATTGCTACTGTTGCAAGACTTATTATGTTCGTATTGGAAGGAACTCATTATTTGACAAACATGTATTTTTGTTCCTTGACTAATAAGTAGGCATGAGGCTGGCCACCATGCTGTAAAAACTTGACTCACTTTTCCGACGTCACAGCAGTTTCAAAGAAAGGTAGCAGGTGTTTGCAAGACTTATTATGATCATGTGAGGTTTGCTTTATGTTGTAAGTACACATGCAGAGTATGTACGCGTCGCGTCAAGCTATACTATAATCTATAATCTATATTATAGATAATAGATTATAGTATAGATTCTATAATATAAGTTGCAAGGATTTAAAGCTCTCAAATGAATGCCCACAAACAAACACGTGTAGTTCGCGCTTACAAAAGCTGAATGTGTACTTACAAATAAAATCCAAACCTCAAATGAAAATATGCCCTACAACTTTTGCCGACCTTCCCTGACACAGGGGTGACATTGGCAAAGTGAACCATTTTTTACAGTATGGGTGATCACTGGTCAGCCTCATACTAACCTATGTATAAGTCAAGAAATAAAAAGAGTCTACTCATATAGAAATGAATGTAATATGAATCTAAAATTTAATATCTTTGCAACATAGATTATAAGCATATAGACTAGCGACGTAGATGAGCAATAATTTTCATGAATGTTGTATACCTATGCATAAAACCCAACTAGGATGACAATTTAGTGGAACTCCCTGCCGCTTTCTGGCACCGAAGGGGTCGAAAATGGAACCTATTTATTTTCCCAGGGGCTACTTTTATGCCAAAGGGATTTTTCAGCTCCCGAGAGAGTTACACAGATACATACTGTACTTGCAACTCTGTCGTCATTCCGCTAGGGTTGGCTAGAGCCTCAACAGATTTGTAACCATTTTTTGCTATACTTGCATACCTCTTTCAATTATATTTTGTATTGTTTGTGTATTAACACTGTGAAAATTCATATTGTTTTATTTTATAATTTTTGGATGAATTAAAACAAAACACTGTTTATTTTCACTATAAAATTTATTTAAAAAGTTTAAATTCTTTAAACAAATTACAAACGTTTTCAACCTAGTAGGTCATCATCAGGTATGATTACAGTAAAATATTTTTAATAAATTTAGTCAAAAGGTATACATTTATGTCCATTCTCTTATATCTAAGGTCTTCAACCCGCGGCCCGCGGGCCTCATGTGGCCCGCCAGCTAATTTCTTGCGGCCCGCGGCCACCAAAGGCTAAAAAAATAAAATATCGCGCCCCGTGATATGCGATATATATAATATATCTACGAGTGATATACGACTCGCCATTTGCAATGCCACTCTTTCACACATATGAGTGCGTCTCGCTCGCTCGCCGCAGGAGTGAGTCCGCCCACGACGGCGCCACTTCCGATACATGCCTCTCGCCCTTTCCAGACCTCTCACGTGCTTTCTCGAAACATCGAGAAAGCGCGCGTATAAATATTTAAGGCGGAACGCGTCGTCTCACGAGTCAGTACCTTGCAGCTATACTCTGTGTCTTGCAGTCAGTTGCAGCCGATACAAAGTTGGTGTGTTTTGACGTGTTTAAGGCGGAAAACCTGTGGTGTGCAGTTATGCAAGTTTAGTTATATCGTGGACATTTTTGACATTAAAAATGGCTTCTACGTTGGGTAAAAAACGAAAAGTTAGTGAAGAAAACCGCATGTTTCAAGAAAAGTGGACTGAGTTGTACTTGTTCGTCAGTGTTAATCAAAAACCTGTCTGTTTGGTATGTCATGAATCACTCACAGCCATGAAAGAATACAACTTAAAAAGACATTACGATACAAAACATGCAACAAAGTTTGAGACAGTCAAAGGACAGTTACGGCAAGATAAAATGAGAGCTCTGAAGAGTCAGCTTCAACGACAGCAAGATAGTTTTCAAAAGCAGAACATTGAAAATGAAGCAAACATGAAGGTGAGCTACATTATTTCCGAAAAAATAGCTTTGAAATCAAAACCGTTTACTGATGGCGAATTTATCAAAGAATGTATGGAGGCCGCCGCTGAAGTATTGTGCCCTTCTCAAAAACAACTTTTTTCTAAAGTTAGTTTATCCGGTGTTACTGTTGCCAGAAGAATTGAAGAGTTAGCGATAGACATAGAAAATTCATTAAACGAACGAGCGTCGAAGTTCGTATACTATTCTGTTGCGCTCGACGAAAGCACAGATATAACCGATACTGCTCAATTAGCTATATTTATTCGGGGCATTGATAATAACTTTGTCATCACCGAAGAGATGGCTGCTCTTTTTCCGATGAAAGGAACTACAAAAGGATGTGATATTTATGAGTGCTTGATGACAGTACTAAGACAATATAATTTAGAATTGACAAACCTTTCTGCAGTTGTAACAGACGGTGCACCATCCATGGTAGGAAAAAATGAAGGGCTCGTGGGTTTGATTAAAAAACAGAACAAAGATCTTTCTTTGATGCATTACCATTGTATCATTCATCAACAAAATCTTTGTGCTAAATCCACAAAATATATTGATGAGGTGATGAAAGTGGTCGTAAAGACAGTGAACTTCATTAAATCCCGTGGCCTCAACCACAGAGAATTCCAAAATTGTTTACGCGAAAATAATGCGGAATATGGTGATGTCACATATTTTTCCGATGTTCGTTGGCTGAGCAGAGGCAAAATGCTGAAACGCGTTTTTGAACTCAAGACAGAAATCGCCTCATTCATGGAAACCAAAGGAAAACCAGTTCCACAATTTAGTGACCCCGACTGGCTATGCGACTTTGCATTTCTCACAGACATCACGCAGCACCTCAATGACTTGAACACCAAACTACAAGGAAAAGAAAATCTCATCAACAACCTGCTGGACACTGTGAAGGCATTTGAGTTTAAACTGGATTTATGGAAAAACCAGTTGTTGAAAAAAGAGTATACGCACTTTCCTAAACTGAAGAGCTGCGAATGTACAGATGTGGATAAATACGTTGAAGCAGTAGATTTACTCAAAAAAGAGTTTCAATCAAGGTTTTCTGACTTCAGAGAGAGTGAAAAATACATCAGTCTCTTTGCCCGACCATTCGGTGTATCCGTTGAAGACATGCCGGAAAATTTTCAGATGGAGCTTATAGATTTGCAGTGTAATTCGGAATTGAAAGACAAGTTCGACGTGGGTGTTTTTGATTTCTATGCAAAATATGTCGATCACAACTCGTTTCCTGAAATCCGAAAAAATGCCATGAAAATGATTTCATTGTTTGGGAGCACATATGTGTGTGTGAGCAGCTGTTTTCTCGTATGAAGTATGTGAAATCGACAACAAGGTCGAGAATTACAGATGCACATCTGGAAGGTAGTCTGCGGGTTGCAACCACAAAAATGAAAACAAATATTGACAAACTTGTAAAAAATAAACAATGTCAAAAATCACATTGATTGACTTTAATTAACTAATAAAGATTGACTTTATTCAACCAATAAAGATTATTAAAATTTGAAATTATGTACATATGTCTTTTATTTTATTGATAAGGTGGTAAAGTGTCGTGAAAAGTTGTGGCCCTTCGGACGATGTGTTATCGATGTTTGGCCCTTGCACTAAAAAAGGTTGAAGACCCCTGTCTTATATCCTCTTTCAATTAGTTTATATCCATCACCTTTTTCATACATTTCCTTCTTTGCATTTACATTAGCTTTGTATATCCCATTAATTTACAATTTCACCAATCTGTGTGTTATGATTTATTTAGGGTTCGCTTTTAATAAAATAGCAACTTTGAATTGATGTCACAGTATTTATTTTGAACAAGTTGATTACACAAGATGGTTCACTCTTCACACTTCTGTTTTGTCGATTTCACGGCTTGGGCATTAATGGATCACTGCAGCTCCACAGCACCGCAGCCTATATTTATGTGAGCAAGGCATATTCTCGCGTGCTCCTGACCAGACGAGACGCCTCTAGAATGGATATTTTTCATAGAGCCCTAGATATACAGTTCAAAGTGTCAAACACACATGTCACAAGACGGTTCACTCCCCACACTTCTGTTTTGTCGGTTTCACGGCTTGGGCATTAATTGATCACTACAGCTCCACAAGACCGCATTCTATATTTATATGTGAGCAAGGCATATTCTCGCGTGCTCATGACCAGACGAGACGCCTCTAGAATGGATATTTTTCATAGAGCCCTAGATATACAGTTCAAAGTGTCAAACACACATGTCACAAGACGGTTCACTCCCCACACTTCTGTTTTGTCGGTTTCACGGCTTGGGCATTAATTGATCACTACAGCTCCACAAGACCGCATTCTATATTTATATGTGAGCAAGGCATATTCTCGCGTGCTCATGACCAGACGAGACGCCTTTAGAATGGATATTTTTCATAGAGCCCTAGATATACAGTTCAAAGTGTCAAACACACATGTCACAAGACGGTTCACTCCCCACACTTCTGTTTTGTCGGTTTCACGGCTTGGGCATTAATGGATCACTGCAGCTCCACAGCACCGCAGCCTATATTTATATGTGACCACGGCCTATTCTCGCGTTCTCCTGACCAGACGAGACGCCTCTAGAATGGATATTTCCAGAGAGTCCTAGAAGTACCAACAGTTCAAAGTGTCGAACATTCGTGTATACGCACACACATACACAGCAAGTTAACACGCGTATGCACACAATAACATGAACCTATATATTTTTAACAATACTTTTCTCGGTCTTCCCTTTCACATTTCCTCTGTAACATGAGAATAAAAATATCCGTAGAAATGATATTGATTTCCAATGTATTGGCCCGTCTTTGTATCCACCATGTCGGAAAGGTCTTCATAAGGGCGTAGGTTGTACCTAGACGTACCTGAGGTCACACAGATCAAACAAGCGAATGCTGTAGGTGTTGCCTAAGTGAGACATCAGGCAAACCCATTCTGACCACTTCCGTCTTCGTGGACAGTAGTACTGAGTACTTGCAGTGCTATTCACAAAGCATTTGATCCATATCTAATCCATGGATCATTGATTCGATGTATGGAAAATTGTGCTTAGGTGGAGGATGAGCCATAGCAGATCTGCGTGTGAATATCACTGACTGCTTCATACATGTATAACCGGTCGATAGCTCAATTGATTCGAATTCCACCGAGGGCATCAAAAAGGATTATCCATATCATTGTTTATTTCAAAATCAAAATAAAATTTACTCAGCCTTTACAGGAAAAGCGTACCAGCCCCTCGGGAGCTGGGAAACGTCCACTTCAACTGCAGTAATTGGTTTGAGGCCGGTCCCCAAACTTGTGAAAGTAAATAGGTTCCAATCGCCACATGCGACCCCTTCGATAGACCTTTTGTGGCTGATTTTTCAACCCAGCGAAGACCATTTTTGAAAACATAAAAAAATGAAGCCAACGCCGAAGTTCTGGAAGTGAGGGGACCATGGAGGGAAGCAGCACAAGAGAGTCCTAGAAGATTGTGGTACGGGAGGCCCGGAGCCTTCAAGGCTTCAGAGTCGAAGAAAGAAGAAATAAAAGTAAGTAAAATTAAAAAAATGTACTCCGCCGGGAATCGAACTCACGACCTTTTTACCACTAAACAACGGACTTGTTCTTTGGTTTCGCTTTAACATTTTACTTTTATAAGCATGCACGACAGAAATGGAAAATCCAGCGAACCGCATTAATACATAATTTGCAATGTAAATTTGAAATGATATCGGAAAGTTCGGCGCGGGGCGGCTCGCCTTTGTTCGATATTGGAATACTCCCGATATTTCAACCAACCTTTGACTGTCTTATTTAACATTAAAATCTGGGGAAGCAGACATCATTTCTTATTCAAAATTTTTGCTGAAACAATTTCATTTTAAGCACACAAAAACTCACAAATCTTTAATTGAATGGTTGAAGAAAATAAGGCACTAAGTTCCAAAAACCTCACGTAGACCTCGGAACCGAGACACTAACCAAACATGACCAATAATAACAATATAAGGATGGTTTATTTGGTGAGCTCTGTTTTTGTGTGAATTACACATGAAGAGCTCCATTCCGAGTTTGGTCGTAAGTATAGAAAGCGCCAATTCTCAAGCAAGAACCCCGTTCTTTGATTAAGGTAGGTATATAAGTTTTTCAAGCCAGCGAAAATCATATTTGCAAATATACCTAAATGATATATCGATAACTTAAAGGTAAAACGGAAAATTCGACATACTAAGCTAACATGGAGTTCTCGGATAAATGCAACTTTTTTCATTTTTTCTACGAGAGAAAACACTACAAAAGTGTGACAATCCTGTAGTTTATAAGTTTGCCATGAGCACTTCTTTATAATTAGTTCACACTTACTATGCGAAGTTTCACCCAATAAAATGTTTAATCCACGGTTTCTCAAATCAGTGCACCAGCACTTATTCACTTTTACCTTCAGGGTGGCGGCGATATGTTTTGTGCTCCGCCGGGAATCGAACTCACAACCTTCCATTTACGATTACGAAGCGTTACCTCTAGACTAAGGTGTTGGTATGGTCCGGTCAATAAGTCAGTGGACAGCATTGACTGGATCACATCCAGCGAGTGGACCATCGGAGCCTGGATAAGACGTTTGTGATAACGGACCCACAGGGGCGCAGGACAGTGGGAAGACCCAGATTAAGGTGGTAGACTACCGTGTGGTAGGAGTATGGGACTGGAGAAGAAAGGCATTGAATAGCAGCGCTGGTTGTGGTTAGGATTTTGGAAATTTAAAAATTGTCCTTAATACATCATACGGTAAAAACAGTTTTTACTGAAATTTATCGCCAGACTACACGTGTTTGTTTGTGGACATGCATCTGAGAGCTTTAAATGAATATATCCTTGCAACTTAGATTATAGATTATAGATATAGATATCGCGGAGATACGGTGTTAATTTTTGTACAAAAATGTGAAAAATATTTATTACCTTCGCATATATGTTTTCCTCTCTTTCTCGGTTTGACAAAAATGGTACGAGTACTTAGTGCCTTTCTTTTAATCAACCATTCAATTCATATATTTTTTACTGACTTAGTGACTTTCCCTCCCCAACCGAAATTATAAGTCGTTTATCTATTTTTTTACACTTTGACCAGATTATATTTAATGAGGATATTCATCGTACTTTTTATACAAAGTTTCAGCAATTTTGAGGGTATTATTTTTTTAATTTTCCACAGAAATAATCCTATTGACGTCATAGTACTTTTCTGAATTGATCAGATTTTTCAACACCACTGGAGACTTCTTCCCAATTGAGACCTAGACGCAACAGCACCCCTAGTGAGTGATTCAGTTTCCATACATTTTCAATATTATGTACTCAATAGAGAAAAGTTTTTATAAATGCTTTATTCTCGGGGTAATTATTCATACAGCGAAGTATTGTTTCTCCCTTGAGCCTTTCTAAAACAATAGGCTATGTTACTTCTGAACGAATGTGGAACTATAAGGGTGTGTGCTAACTCAAAGCAAAGTTGGACTTCATACAACGTTTGCAAACAGAACAATAGACCTACTGACTAAATGCCACAGGTCTATGTGACTTGGGTTCATAGCAAGCAATAACTATGCCATTTCCCTAACCTGGCCGCGTGTCGTCACAATTAAATAATCTATGGAATTAAAAAAAAAGATCCTTTTTGCGAATCCGGCCGAAATGAATTATTAAATTCATTACTCTTTTCAAATGGACTCAGCATATTAATTGACATAAGATGAAACTTTGACGTCACACGGCCAGGTTGCTAGTGAAAAGGCCAACAAATATTTTGTTCGAGGGGAGAAGAGCTCATGGACGCCGAAAGGCATTGTAGCTGAAAAATTCTGCGACAATGGTTCGGCAGAAGCGCCAACGCACTATTTCGAGCCACAGCAACTAATGTGAAAATAGCCATGATAATCGATTTCTTTTTTTAAGGAATCCTGTGCGGGAGGCTCCTCAATTCATGAAAGACTTGGGGGTCACCCTGGAAGGGTGCCGCAGAGGTGTTGCTTGTGTTGTTGCATTTGTCGTGAGGCGATGCAAGGAAGTGGTGATTGATGTTGGTTTTGAATAAAATTGGGTTAAATTGGGAAGGGAACACTGATACTGGTAGATCATTCCATAAACGGGCAGTTTGGCAAAGGAATGAGTCATGAAAACGCCAAGTCCTCATAGTATTGAGATCGACTGCAAAGGGATGAATGAAAGTCGTACTTTTTATTTTCAATCTTCGATAGAAGTAGCAGCAAAAAAAGAAGAAGAAACATATTTTGTTATTGCTTGCTCAGGACCGAAGTCTCAAACAAGTGTGACGATGGGTCGCCAAAGAAAAAATATTGTGCTGAATCTTTTGAAAAAAACCTCTCTCGTACGAAGTAAAACAACATTTTGGTAATTTTAAACATACTATAAAATCTTTCAACACATAGTTTCTCCCACACCTACGTTACATGTGTGCAATATAAAATAATCAATAATTCAATTTTGATAAACAAATATTAAGTCACTTGGGCGTGATAAGCATAAAAAAATGATAGATAAAAAATATAAAATAGGTATACTTAGGTCCAAAACATGCATACGACCTTGATCGGATGCATTATCAAAAAAAATAAAAATACAGCCCGTCAATTTTCATAAATTTTCCAAAACAAATTAACACATTTGACCTCATTTGATAACGCGATGACAACGTTGAAAAAAATAACGTCATTTTGCAAAAAAAAAAAACCCATGATGGCTTCCGATAATGTTCCACGAGACATTTTGTTCGACATTAAAAATACGTAAAGGTCGATAAGGACCTCGCCGATGGGCTATAATAAAGATATATATCATGCTTTTATTGATAAACAGTCGAGTCGATTGTTGAGCGAAGTAATTTATTGAAAACGACGCTGTTTTAGATAAAGAACGTTGCCAAAAAAAAAAAAGAGCAAAAAATGTCCCAAAAAATGAAATCTTCATAATAATTTAGTGCCTTCTCGCACGGCACGGTTTCGGTCCCGTTTGTCTATGGTTGCGGTGGCGAAATGTATGGAAGCGCCGTACAAACTGTGTCAAAGTTCATTTACATCTTCTTTCAGTGATCTCTGAGCCTCCTTTGCTTTGTGTAAACACTTGGGAAAGTGTAGCTTCACGGGAGGGCCTTCTGCACACGTAACTTTTGCATGCGAGTCCTGTGACACATCCCCGGATGGGATTGATATACAGGGCGTGGGCCAGTACAAGGGAGACTGACCCTGCGAGAAGATGTAGCAGGGGCGTATACATCCCATACAGGCACATGCGCCTAATAGGTAGACAGTATATGAAGAAAAAAACGCATTTAAGCTTGATATTCAGATTTAATATCCATATATAAGTTCGATTGGAGCCATCGTTAGCATAGAAGAAAATATTTATTCTGAAATGTATTTGCCTATTTCCAATGCACGCGTCTGACCACTAGACTTCTTATCCGGCACCGGACTGTGCCATGTGAAAAGGCGTTAAGATACTTTGAAAGCTTAATGAAAAGCAAAGACAAACCGGGTAGAATTTGTTCCGTTTGAAAAGGCACCAAGAAGTCCTTTCTTTCAAAATGGCCGAGCCCACATGTGCCTGCTTGTGGGATTCATTCTAAATCTAATTTAAATCTAAATCTAAGCTGCAAAGATATTTATCATTTAAAATTCATATTAAACGCATTCCCACAAGCAGAGTCCAGAGGCGGCTCGTCATTAGAAATGTTGGCAGTTCATAATTTCTGCATTTACATTTTTTCTTTTATTTTCCATTTTGCTTGGAATGAAAGTTGCAAGAAATACATACATATTATAAATATTTTAAAATTTTGGTTTCGAATGCGTTTTCAATGATTTACGCACGAACATGGTTTAATTTAAAATCTTGGATCCCTGTGTGAGGCATATTTACTGAATAGTCCAAGGGTTTTTTTTTTTAATTCTTTGGGTTGAGAGATGAAGCATGACTCCAAGTGGGCCCGTGATTGGGGATGGAAACGAAGGGACACATGTGTTACACACATGCGTTATGCGACACCTTATCGGGATTGAGCGCGTATAATTTGAAAAAAAAAATGGGTTTGGGGAGAGGAAGAGAATATATATGTCGACTTGAACCTGTTGGTTGAACAGTGGACGAGAACCTTGAGAAAAATTTCTCAAAATAACAAGATTGCCATTTTTCTAAATTTTTGGGGGAAATTGTAGAGTTCTCTCTTTTTCAACCAATAATTATATCGCTATGACTTGCGGCAGATCTTGGGGTGGAGGAAGGGAGATCTCAAGGGGAGGAGAGGGAAGAGATGCACCCCTGACGTTGCAAGGGATGGGGGAGTTGGATTTTGACTGGCGATCGATACAGATGTGTTTTTCTTTTCTTACTCTTCAAAAATCTAAAAATAAATACTTCGGTTCTTTAATATTAAATTAAATTCGGGAGTTCGTTTTCAGCTTGCGGTCGTCGGGTGTCTTTGTTCAAAGCTTAATAATATATTAATTTCGATTTTCTAAATAATAAAAATAATTTTATAAATAAAGGAACATTACCAATTGTAATGTTCCTTTATTTATAAAATTATTTTTATTATTTAGAAAATCGAAATTAATATATTATTAAGCTTTGAACAAAGACACCCGACGACCGCAAGCTGAAAACGAACTCCCGAATTTAATTTAATATTAAAGAACCGAAGTATTTATTTTTAGAGCCATCGTTAGCATAGAAGAAAATATTTATTCTGAAATGTATTTGCCTATTTCCAATGCACGCGTCTGACTACTAGACTTCTTATCCGGCACCGGACTGTGCCATGTGAAAAGGCGTTAAGATACTTTGAAAGCTTAATGAAAAGCAAAGACAAACCGGGTAGAATTTGTTCCGTTTGAAAAGGCACCAAGAAGTCCTTTCTTTCAAAATGGCCGAGCCCACATGTGCCTGCTTGTGGGATTCATTCTAAATCTAATTTAAATCTAAATCTAAGCTGCAAAGATATTTATCATTTAAAATTCATATTAAACGCATTCCCACAAGCAGAGTCCAGAGGCGGCTCGTCATTAGAAATGTTGGCAGTTCATAATTTCTGCATTTACATTTTTTCTTTTATTTTCCATTTTGCTTGGAATGAAAGTTGCAAGAAATACATACATATTATAAATATTTTATTTAGGTATACACGAGAACGTACCTACACCCGTTTTGTTGCATATAACAAACAATTACAACAATTAAATGTATTTGAAGCAAGTTTTTTTTACTAAGCCACATATATAGTGTAACTTCTTGCCGCATTTTTCCCGTGACGAGTGTAACTTATTTATTTTTACAGGTAAGGGGGCAGTCCTTACGCCAACCACTTCGGTTGACGTGGAGGTTTCCCAGCTCCCGTGGGGGCTGACAGTGACGGCCGATGGGTCAGAATATTGGGTGGCAGAAATTTTCAATATAATTATGGCCTACACCTCTTCCCCCACTCCCCCCAATGTACCATACACTTCACGCTGACCGGCCTTGAAAATGTTCGCTGAAATGTTAGCACGAATATTATAATCGATGACTTACATTGTGTAAAAGAGCTTCCTTTAACGGGGATGATCGCCGTCGGTAAATCCAAATTAATTCACTTCATAACAACACAGCAAAACATAGCACTTAAAAACACTTCACATAAAACCTTTTCCTTCACACCAACACCATTTAATAATTAATCTACCTCACAGCTTTTACATGAATATTTGTTTATTTTATCTACCTCACAAATGAGTGTTAATTATAAATTTACATAAGAAATTCAATATCGTCACTTAAAATACGAAAATATATTAAAGGGACTAAGGTCTGCCTCCGGAGAAAAATCCAACTTAACTGAATTTAAATTAAATTAAGATTATGGAGCAGGAGGAGGAAAGATCTGTGACATCATCTTGTACTTACATTCTTAAAAATAACAAGAATGTATTGTTCTGCAAGATTAGCAAGTTCAGAGATTTGCAACCTTTGACAAAACTAATCATCCATACTTTAAAGTATGGATGATTAGTTTAAAGAGATATTTTAAAGTACGTTATAGTGGAGAATATGAGTGATGGTACAAAAGAGTACAATTGGGCGTATAGCTGGGCAAAGAGTTTAGTTGAGCATCTACAAATAATGGACGATTCACGACTGATAAAAATAGTGCACAAAGATGATCCCCAAGGAAAGCGTGGAAGAGCAAGACTGACAAATTAATAAATTGATTAAATAAGCAACATTTCAAATTATTGAAATCTGCAGACTGAAAAAAATAAGAGAACTCACGAAGAAAGTAGGGAATGCTGAGAATATAAAAATAAATATGCAATCACAGAACAGAGTAAAGACGCTGACTGATGCTGACCGCCACTAGCGTAGAGATGGTTGGTTTCATATCAGTTAAAACACAGTTTATCCATTTGTATTATTTTGCTTAAAATGCTCGAAAAAACACTTGTTGACCACGACTGAATATTTTTCACTAGGAATGGAATCCTCAAGCAAATAATAAAAACGTCGATAAATTAAAAAGTAATGAGTTTTTGTCGGGCTTAACTTGATCTTAAAATAAACAATTTGTATCCTGGATAACAATAAAGCATTGTATTTGAATTATATTTTAAGTATAGAGCTTTATGGTAAAACACAAACATACTTTATGCGAAGATTTTTATTGATACTAAAGCAGCATCTGTTGTGAGCGTTTCAGTTTTCATTATTTTTTTTGTAAACGCAATAGTTAAGTGTCAGGAAATACTTTATAGTTTTGTTTTAAATGACGAATATTGAAGTCTTTTAAACAAAGAGTTGGATATGCTCTGAACATAAGAGTTCCTTTGGTAGAATAAAAAAAAAAGTTTTGTCACAATTCTTCTCCGTTCATGTCATGTCACTTACCTAGGAAAAGCGTGCAGTGCCGGAGCTGCTATCTAAAAATGTACAGGCACCTCAGTATTCACCGTTTGAGCTGTTTTTTCAATAAATGTATGGACTTCATAGAAGGAAGTATGGGGCATTGCCACATATGCACGCGATAATATTATACATTTAAATACCTAGCAACACTCGTAGTCTTTACATGTTCGTAGAGCTGTATAATATGTAAAATAATGATAAATGTAAAATAGGACTTGACACAGAGGATATTTTATGGGGAACAAAATTGTAAGTGATGGGTCGTGGCATTCTTACAGGAGGTGCAATGCACCGATGCACCTTAGCTGGAGCCGCCACTGAAGCAGACATGTATAATTAACACATGCCGCATGTGGACCTACAATATAAAAACCCAATCTCAAATGAGCAAAAGCCCTGCAACTCTTGCCGACCTTCCCTGAAACGGGGGTGCCATTTGCACAGTGAACCATTTTTTACAGTATGGGTGGTCAGCCTCATACCAACCCATAAGTCAAGGAATTTAAAAAATAGCTCAATTTCTTCAATGTCCCCCCTGTTTCAGGATAAGTCGTAAAGACTTACAGATTTTAGCATGATCAGTAATTACCTAACTTATAAGTTTGCATGAGGCTGAACCCCCAAACTGTAAAAAATGGTTCACTTGGCCAATGTCACCCCTGTTTCAGAGAAGGTCAGCAAAAGTTGCAGGGTTTATGTTCATTTGAAGTTTGTATTTTAATTTGTAAGTTCACATGCAGAACTTACACGTGCCTTTTTGTGGGCATTCATTTAAAATGTGAACATATCTCTGCAACTTAGATTATAGATTAAAATATGACATCATTTTCTTGGCCCACATCTTCAGATTTATTTCGTTTTCCATAGAGAGATATAACAACACAAAACAGAAATGGTACGAAAAGACAGAAAAGAAAGGTTGCAATCTGTGATTTACATAAATAGATGAAAAGTTTGCATGGGACTCTCGGGGCTCGAATACCCCATCATGATATTTCATACATCGATGTGTGGAAACAAACCTAGGAAGTTATTACTTCTTCTTCTTCTTCTTGTGCCACTTCTAACGAAGATCGGCGATCATCATAATTCATAGCTATTTTGATTTTTGATGCTGCGGCTCGAAACAGGGACTTGGTGCTTCTGCCGAACCACTGTCGCAGGTTCTTCAGCCATGATGTCCTTCGGCGTCCCTGAGATCTTCTCCCCTCAATCTTACCCTGAATGATAAGATGAAGGAGACGGTACTTCTCATTTCTCATCATGTGACCGAAGTATTAGCTTTCTCTGCTTAATGGTAGGCAGGAGCTCCTTTGTAGTGCGCAAGTTATTACTATAACACGTTAATATGGGTAAGAAGCACATAGAGATAACGAAACGTTGTATTTGAATGTATCAATGAGGTCCGCGCATAAATAGGCACAAGCCAAAATTGTGAGTCACACGGCCGGAATGTCAAGAAAAGGGGAAAAAATGTTATTGGTTCCCTTGACTTATACGTTGGTATGAGGCTGACTACCCATGGCGTAAAAAATGGTTCACTTCACCAATGTCACCCCTGTTTCAGGGAAGGTCGGCAAAGGTTGCAGGGTTTATGTTAATTTGAGGTTTTTATTTTATTTGTACAGATGCATCATTTGTAAGCGTGAACTTACATACTCGTATAAGGCTAATGTAGGCATGCACTTAATATGGATTTTAAATGTTAACGTATCTTTGAAACTTTGATTAAAGATAGATACAGAATCCGCTAGCCGATATGAATTTTTTTTTGTGAATCCCAGATCGAAATATCTAAATCAAGAAAAATAACAAAAAATAATTTATGCATTGGAGATAACACAGATTTTTTTACTTCGCTATCATTCACTGTCTATACTTCCCATCCATACACCAAAGTCGGTAACAATATGCCATTGTGTACCGCCATTCTCAGATCCATCGTCAATCGCTTGTTCTTTGGGGCCGTCCATAAATTACGTCATCGATTTTGGCCGATTTTCGACCCCCCCCCCTTACAATCATCCTATAGTATAGTCATTATCTAATGAAACCCCCCCCCCCCTCTTGCTGTAATAATGGATGAGCTTAATAATTAATAATGTTATATTACTTACATAATATTTTGTATATTTTGTTGAAATTGGTATTTACAAGAACGACGTCACTTTTGGCACTCGTACATCATTTGCCATCATCCGCAGACCAGACCCCCCCCCCCTTAATGCGAATGACTTAATATATGGACAGCCCCTTTGCTATTTTTCCTCAATCGCCGAAATAAATGACAACTAAATCACTCACAAGGAGGGCCGTTGTATATTCGATACATTTTCATGTTACGCGATCGGGGTGAGTTTATGTAAATTACTTCTTCTCGGGGTAGGTAGGTAACTGTATTTGTCGTGGACAAGTATCGGATCCCGCCCTCGAGGCTTTGGAGTCTTCCCGCTCACACACGCGAACAAGGCTTTCCCCCGGACCCACGGGAACAGAAATCGCCGATGAATAATGAATGATAAGAACAACAACGCAGAAGCCGCGCTGAAATGTAAACTTTCACATGGCTTTTCATGTTCAAAACAACAAAACTACATCTATTTTAGTTGTCTCTATCACAGAATCTTCTTCTTACGGTGTTATTCACGGTGACAGGGTAAAACCGCATAGTGACAAAACAGCACATGACATAACGACACATGACAAAACAACATAATGACAGTACATAACATGAAAAAACATCAACACGACAAAACATCTTAAGAAGGTCGTTATGTCATGTGATGTTTTTTCGTGTGCCGTTAATAGTATGTTCTGTTTTCGGTAAATTATGTTTTGTCATGTGATGTTTTGTCCTTGTGTTGTTTTGTCACAAAGATGTTTTATCATGTGTCTTTTTTTTGCCTTGTCTCAAGCAAGACCCAGTTGCTGTAAAGTTAGATGGACCTTTGGAGACCGATCTTTTGTAAAGTCATATGAATTTTTCAACACAGCGAAGAGTATATTTGAAAATAAAAAAAGATATGTTTTTTTGTGCTCCGCCGGGATTCGAACCCACGACCTTCCATTTATGAGTGCGAAGTGGTTACCACTAGACTACGAACCGGTCTAAGCATACACATATATAACGTTAAAATAATAGTAGTACGAGTTATATCTTAATGAAGAACTACCTTATCATCAAGCTAAGGACTTATTTAATTTAAAGAGGAACAGACCAACTAAATCCTTTCCGCCAATTATCAACTGAATCCGATTGGTAATCCCTTTGAATGGGCGCTCCTCGCAGCGTTAAACTCCGGTCGCTCACGAGAGGCCTACATCCAGGAGGGAAGAGTACCGACATGCCTCCAATTAGAGAGAGACGGCACTACCCTCTCAGCAAATGCCCGACCTAGGAGAGGCAATTTAAATTTCCAGCCCGATGACAACGAGCAGAATCACCCTTGTGGTTTGCAATGAAATTTTACTGAAATTTCAGTCGAATCTAACGGACAGTTTTGTGTATAAGTACTTAAAATTATATACGCTTGAAACTCGTTCACTTCGGTACCAAAAATAACCTCTAGTTACATGCTTTTTTTTTTAAGAAATCCTGTGCGGGAGACTCCCTAGATTCTAGAGACTCTAGGGGACTATGACACTTGTTGTAGTGCCGCAGAGGTGTACGAGCTTGGTCGTCGCTACACAGCTCCAATACTCAAGCAAGACCCAGGTGCTGTAAGGCTGGATGTACCTTTTAGTGACCGGTCATTGTTAAAGGTTTATGATTTTTTTCAACCCAGCGAAGAGCATAATTGGAAATATAAATTGTACATTTTTGTGCTCCGCCGGGATCCGAATCCACAACCTTCCATTTACGAATCCGAAGTGTTGCCACTGGTCTACGGACCGGTCCAAGAAATACCAACGACACGCGGTGTACCTGAGCGGTCACCCATCCAAGTAGCATCCGCGCCCAATGTTGCTTTACTTCGGTGATCTGATGAGAACCGGTGCTGGCAACATGGTATCGTCGTTGAGTGTTCAGTACCACAACTAGACAAGGCAAAAAAACGCAGCTATGCTACAGATATAGTGTAACTTCTTGCCTGCGTAATCCCAGAAGGGGTCGCATGCGGCGATTCGGGACCTATTTATTTTAACGGGCAAGGGTGCCGGCCTCACGCCAACCACAACAACACATTGTTATATATAAAAGCAGTTCACCACACCGCATATAATACGTCGGAGGACTTCTTCGTTTGTGATCCAATCACACCAAGACATCCTAAGCATTTTTTGGTGGACAAACATATCTAACGCTTCAACCTCGTACTTGCTTACTTCCAATACATTCGTCCCTTTTCATCGCGATTTCGAAATATAGCATTTACTTAAATTGGACCCCAGGTATAGTAACAGATAAGGTACATACATTTTCAGTGCAGCGATTGAATCCGTAGTCGTGAATGAGGTCTTTTAGTAGTTTTTCCTTGCGGGAACTTACCTGAAAAAAATAAGAAAAAACATTGAATCATAATTCTTTTTTTTTTTTTTGATAAAAGAAAAAAAACATGAGTTTCTGATAACAGAAACGGTTGAATAGGCAAGCAACTTAGATTATAGTACTAATGTACCTAATAGAGGTACGGAAAGAAAATTAAAAGATTTTCAAAACAGAAATGACACGTTATTCTACGATGCAGTTTTTAATTATTTTGAGTGCATAAAAAATATGCTCGCTGCTTTGATACTGGGATTATAAAAGCACTATTCAGTAAACTCGGTTATCTTGAATGGGTTTCTTTCAAACGCGACATGAAAAACTAAATGTAATGAAATCAGACATCTGCGAATATAAAACATTACGTATTAATTAAAATAAAAAATAGACATTCGTTTTTCACTCTCCGATAGCGGTGCAATATTATGTAACAAATAAAAACAAACAAAATTTCGTCCGCGACAAATTGAAACCAAATTATATTGATTTTTAATTTCAGGTCACCAAAAGTTGCAGGATTTATGTTCATTAAATTTTTGGATTTAAATTCCTTAGTAGTACAAATGCAGCATTGGTAAGCGCAAATTTACAACTGTCTGTTTGTGGACACTTAATATAAATTTTAAATGACAATATATATTCGCAACTTAAAATGTAGACTATAGATTATAGTTAGTTAAATGAAGGTACTCGGCGTTAATGTTGCTAAACTGCGAACACAATAATCATGTGATTTATGCGCGTGTTTCTTGTTGTTGTTTGGAGTACAAAATGAAAATGGAATAATAACGAGTGTGGTATACCTCCCGAATGCTATACCTCCCTAATTCTAGCTTTGTTCCTGCCATACTATACTAAAACATCTCTTCTTCAACGACTTCAACTATATACTGAGGAGGAGTTTAGTATTGTAACGCTTTCTGTTGGATTCTATTTTTTATTAAAATGACAATTTAAAATAATTTATTTTTCACAATTTACAATTTATTTCACAATTAGACAGTCACTGGTTATATCGCATGCTTAATAATAAAGAGTAATAACTCAGAAAATAAGAATGTTGGGAAATCACGTTTGAAGTTCAGACAATCAGTACAACTTGTGTGGGATGAAAAAGGCGATCGATGTTTTATCTCGGTCGTATTCGTAAAAAATTGAACGGTTGTCGCATTCTACCTATTCTTCTCGCATTGTTCTTGCGTTTTATTACAAAATCTCAAAATCTGTTATTGCTCTTTATTTTTGAACGTGCGATATGTATGTGTTACTTAGCGAATCGTTCTCTTGCGACTTCTCTTGTCCTACCATTTTGACCTTTCATATAGTAAACCGGTGAGGTTTTCTCACAATTTCTGGATTATTCAACCACACTACCACATTTACTAGATCATTCTACACACACAACCAGGGACTGCTAGATGATTCCATACTACTTACCTATTCTTCTCGCATTGTTCTTGCGTTTTATTACAAAATCTCAAAATCTGTTATTGCTCTTTATTTTTGAACGTGCGATATGTATGTGTTACTTAGCGAATCGTTCTCTTGCGACTTCTCTTGTCCTACCATTTTGACCTTTCATATAGTAAACCGGTGAGGCTTTCTCACAATTTCTGGATTATTCAACCACACTACCACATTTACTAGATCATTCTACACACACAACCAGGGACTGCTAGATGATTCCATACTACTTGCATTGGTGTGTGTAGTTATTAGAACATTTACGCACACACAATCACTAGAATGTCATTCCAAGACACGAATACTCCTAGATATTTCTGTATTACATATGTGCTTCAGTGTGTGTAATAATTTTGATGTAGGTGTGTATAAGCGCACGTACATATTTCAAGTTCGCAACAGTATACTGTTATATTTTCCAGGTTCATTTAAAGTAAAAAAAAAACAGTTCTGAAATAAATATTTATTTGACAACTAACTTGTAAGCCCAATGGGTCAGTCAGTAATTTCTAGGTACTTTTAAACATATTTTTTTATACAAAACCTGTGGTACATTTTAAACAGGTATCGTTCATTTATTATAATTTGGATTGAACAGTTTATGCTCTGGAAATGTACTAGTTCTTGACCTACTTGCTGCTGTACTTCAATGGCGGCTACTTGTGATCAAATATCATACTTAATTGATTCACGTATGCGTATATCACTGCATGTTTACTTAAAACCACATCGTAAAATAACCGTAAAAAGTATATTGCTTGAAAAAATGATTATCATAAAATCGAAGGGTATGTACATTCTATTCAATATGCCATAACAAGAAAATAAAAATAATAAAAATGGTTGTTAATTTGCAATGCTATCTTCTGATGATGCTGGAGATTTGCTTTCCGGGATCTGTTGCCGTGGTCTGTGAGAGCTGGAGCTTCCGGACGTTTTATCCATGTCTTCGATGGGCTTCTTCATCGTGGAAGTGAAATGATTAAGATGAAACATTTTTTTTAGTGAGTTTCTGAAAACTGAGTTTCTACAAGATCATCTTCATCATTTCACTTTCACGCTGAAGAAGCCCATCGTAGATATGAGCGAAACGTCCGGAAGCTCTAGCTCTCACGAACCACGGCAACAGATTCCGGAAAACATCTCTCCAGCATAGCCGATTAAAATACAACAACAATACTTAGCATTACATGATCTCACAGCAGTGGAGATTTGCTTTCCGGGATCTGTTGCCGTGGTCTGTGGGAGCTGGAGCTTCCGGAAGCTTTCAAAGAGATCCTGAAGATCCCGAAAAGCAACTCTCCAGCATCATCAGCCCGCTGTGTAAGCCTAAAACTCCTATTCTAATAGCTATGTTTGTACACACAGGAGAAAGTAAGCATTATTTGTGTGTACGCGAACACTGAGATGGACAATCGATTTGTTGTCTGTCTCCCTGAGCCCAGTAATCAATCACGCTCCTTGCTTCATCCCGAGGCTAATTCATTTGCTTCGTTTGTGTTAACTATTGTTTTATTTGCTCACTTTATTTAACGAAAAATGTATCAGCTTTTCTAAAAAAAAAAACAGCAAAACGTTGCAGAATATTCAACGCAAATTTTAAAAAGCCACTTCATCAAATGATTAAAAAATACACACACAAAAATATCCCGTTTCGGTATTTATTTCAAACCCAAAATAAAAACACCGTCAACTACGAATTACTTCGAATCACACCGACACCATGGGTGGGATTCGAACCCAAGTTCTCGGCATGGAATACAAGCACCCTACCAAGTGAGCTATCGACCGAGAAGATAGTCATCATTTTAGTAAATGACCTTAATGCTTTTACGGCAGTGTTATACATTTCACAGCAGTAATAAACGGAATTTCAGAAGGAATGAAACAAAAAAAGTTAAGTATGCGGTAAGACACAAATACAATAAAAACAAAGTGATTACTAGCTTCGTAAAGATTGATTAGAAATTAAGTCACATAAGAAAGCAATTAAGAAGTAGTTAATCAGAGAGAAAGCAAATGGACCCAGAGGTAAAAACTTGATGGGTAAGAGATATCAAGTGAGATAGGGAATGCCTAGTAAGACAGTCAGGAATATCCCATTTTCCAGGGGTTTGTCCGGTCGATATCTCAGTTGTTAGAGTGCTTACACTCCATACTGTGACCTCGGGTTCGAATCCCATCGATGGTGTCAGAAATGATTTCCCGTTACGATGTTTATTTTAAACCCCAAAACAAAATACCAGAAACAAATTCTAAGCCTTCACAAGAAATGAGTACCAGCTGGGAGCTGGGAAACCCTCACTTCAACTTAATAAGTTCCACTCGCCACATGCGAAGCCCTTCAGGTATAACACGGCAAGAAGTTACACTACATGTGTAGCTTAGTTGCGTTACGTCCAACGGCCTCTTACATACGGTCCGCGGGACGTATTCAATCCACCAGCTTGTTACGTAAGTTAACTCAACAAGTCATCAACTGAGAAACTTAGAGAGAAGATTGGAAGAGGACTATATCCAGGAGTGCATGGGAATCCAGAAAGAGATAGAAGGAAGAACCAGAGGCAGTGCTTTTGGAAATGAATAAATACTCAGCTGTGTCGTTTGGTGAGCATGTCAATCATATGTGAATTTGGTAACCAAGTTTGCCAATCATACAATGAAGACCCATCTGTCGTAAAGCTGGATGCCGTTTTGATGACTGGTCTTTGAAAAAGGCAAGGGAATTTTTCAACCCAGCGTAGTAGAGTACCTATATTGTAAAATAAGCTAATAATTTAATTTGTAGTCCATCAGGAAGCGAGCCCAAGACCTTCCGATAAAACATCATATTGGGTGTAACTTCTCATAGTAAGTGATCTAATCATGAGGAAATACTCATGATAAACTTATATAATACAGGATTTTCACACTTTTTTAGTTGCTTCTCTAGTAAAAAATAGGAAAAAGGTGCATTTATCTGAGAAACCCATGCTATATAATATGTCACGTATTCAGCTTTACCTTTGAGGTAATCGAATTTTTCATTGAAATCACACACCAATATAAATAAGACGAAAATTTGTTAACAAATCATTACTTTGTTATAGAGTTTTCACGAGCTGTCAACACCGTAACGACGCGACGTTATATAATATATAAACCAACTGTTACATAAACTTCTCCGGCATGAGGCTGACGTCCCCACACGTAATTAAACTTTGATTTGCCATAAGTTGCCTCAAGACCCCATAACTCGTAAGTCCTCTAAAGTCTAAACCACCTATAAATTACACAGATATCCTGGTCGGTAAACGTCAGTTAAAGGTCAAATCTTACGCTCGGTATTTTCAACGCTAGCCTATGTGACTTTAAACTGATAAAAAAAAACTATCCACACGATTGACATAACTTCCCCACAGTGCTTGTTAGACTTATCTGCCATTTGATTAAAAGATGACCTCTTAATGAAATTTTGAATGTTACTATATCTTTGAAACTTATATTATAGATGTTGGCAGTTTGAAAAGACGCGTAAGTGCACCGAACTGCATTTAGTATTACCTCCAAATGCATCATACTCGTAGTTCACATTGTTGTAAAATATAAAAAAATCACTGATTATTTTATTGGGAATTAATTTTTATTTACCTACTATGGATGACGTCACATAGCCAAGGACTAATAATAATTTCCATTAGCCTCATAAACTTTAAAAAAATTGTTAACTTCGTGTCTAGAGTCCATTTATTTTTCACACGCACTTTTTGTGAATCTAAAAAAAGTGCCATCTCTGAAAAATAACGCGAAGTGTAATAATTTTCTTTGTATGGCTTGTACGAGCTAGAGAGAAAACATTACATTGGTGATAAACACAGTTTTATAATATGAGATAATTTATCTTAGGAGATAAAAACAAAAAATTGAATTAAACCAAAGTATTTATTTACAACTAAAAATATTTTTTTTCGTATGCATAGAGAAATCAAAGTTAGTCTTACAAAAATCTTGTCTGACACCCTAAGTGGGAATCTACCATAGCTCTCGGCATGAAATGCAAGCATTCTACTAACTGAGCCGTCGACCGGACTTCATACATTATTTTGAATTACATAATTATTTTGTATCAGATAAACAAATAGAAACACAAATAATATATTTGTCTCTTTTTTTTTTAAGTTCGTGCTTCAGCAAAGGCGAGCAAACGTCAGTCTTGCATAGGACTGCCGCTCTTAGCAAAAAATAACAAAAAAATTGTACGCCTTTTCCCTAGCAACCCGGACGAGTGACGTCACAATATTATCTATGCCCGTTCACGCGCGGACCTCATAATAAAGTGCAAAGGTTTCATTATGGCAATTTTTCTTACGTAAAAACATAAAGAAGATACAAATTTAGCAGAGATCCTCAAACGTCAGATAAAATAAATTAATGCTTTTGATTTAATTACGCTGTCGAGCGCATAATTATGCCCCCCCCCCCCCTCCGCTCTATCCTCGTACCCCTCACCCGCCGGGAAAAGATACCAGAGAGAGAAAATACAAATTTGTGTAATATTTTTAAACGCTGTTCTCATTTCCACAGATTGGTTTACTGGACAGAGACACTTCTACGCGCGGATTCTCAAAATATGTTCATTCGAGATTTGTATTTTATTTGTAAGTACAAATACAGCGTTTTTAAGAGCAAAGTTATACGTGTCTCATTGTGGGCATGCATTAATTATGAATTGAAATGTTCATATATCCTAGGAACTTAGATTAGATTTCTAAATTTGATGGTCGATGATTCAGTAGGTGGAATACTTGCGTTTAAAACGAGAGAGCTGGGTTCGATACCCACCGAGGATGCTCATATTGAATGCATGCCCACAAGCAGGTACACGTCAGTTCGTGTTTAAACATGCTGCATGTGTGTAAACAAAATAAAACAAACCTCACATGAACATAAACTCCTGCCACCTTTCCCTGAAACCGGTGCGGCATAAGCAAAACTTTTTAGAGCATGGATGATCAACCTATTAGTCTGAGGACACAAAAATTTCGGAATGTGGCTTAACCTTTGAGCCCAAAATCCAAATACCGGCAAGGTTTACTAAGGCTTCACAAAAAATGAGAACCAGCCTCCTGGGGAGCTTGGAAACTCCCAAATTAAATGAATAATAAGTGTTTGGCTTAAGATCAGATCACACTCCGTACTTGTGAAAATAAATAGGTTCCACATGCCACATTTTTTTTTTGTCTTATTGTAGATCTGTTAATTAGAGACTCCCCACATGTCTCAATTATTTACATCTAGTAAATTTAATCAATAAAAAATATGGTCAAGTTTGAGGGGCACTGCATGAGACACCTAATAAAATAAGCGATCGCCCATCAAATTATCGTGTTTTCTTAAGAAAATATATAAAAAACAAACATTAAAATACAGAGTATGTTTGGACAGACGTCTCACTTCACCTAATTATTCCGTGCCTCTATTGAGGTTGACAATTTTATCTTGATTTTGGTTCTTGAGTTGGTAGAATAGATGGATGTCGTGGTAGAGGAAGACCGAGAAAGGTATGGATGGACCAAATATCCGAAATTGCGAATGAATGGAATATCCAGAGTCATAATAAAAGAAGAGCCTGTATGAAGAAAATTATGACTCTGGAGGAAATGAAAGAAGTATGTAAGGAAAGAAAGAAATGGCGGTTGATCTGTAATGTTGGCGGCTAGGGTTTATTAAATTGGAATTTGTTTTTATTTGTAAATGGATATTTTGAATTGGATATTATTATTTAGTGATGTATAAAATGTAATTTGTCGTGTGTGTGTGTTCCTTGACTTATAGGTTGGTATGCGGCTGACCACCCATGCTGTAAAAATGGTTCACTTTGCCAATGTCACCCCTGTCTCAGGGAAGGACGGCAAGAGTTGCAGGGTGTATGTCCATTTGAGATTTGGTTTTTATGTTGTAGGTTCACATGAGGCATGTGCAAGCGCGAACTTGTACGTGTCTGGTTGTGAGAATGCATGTAATGTGAATCTCCAATGTAACATATCTTTGCAACTTAGATTAGATTAGATTAGATTAGATTTCCCAAATTATGGAATATTGTATGAAAAAGGTTATGGCTCTGGATGAAATGAAAGAAGTATGCAAGGAT
Organism: Agapetus fuscipes; assembly: GCA_951799405.1. NCBI lineage: Eukaryota > Metazoa > Arthropoda > Insecta > Trichoptera > Glossosomatidae > Agapetus > Agapetus fuscipes. The sequence continues at coordinate 10,893,640 of OX637357.1, read as the reverse complement.
CGAAAGAAATGGCGGTTGATCTGTAATGCTGGCGGTTAAAGCTAAGCCTTTTAAATTTAAAAAATATGTGTTGTAGTTTTTTTAATTTTTTACTGTTAAATTGCTTAGAATTTATTTGTTTTATATATTTGATTGTATTAATTGCTTGTACTCCTTGACTGATAGGTTGGTATGCGGCTGACCCCCCATACTGTTAAAAATGGTTCACTTTGCCAATGTCACCCCTGCTTCAGGGAAGGTCGGCAAGAGTTGCAGGGCTTATGTTCATTTGAGATTGGGGTTTTTATATTGTAGGTCCACATGCAGCATGTGTAAGCGCGAAATTATGCATGTCTGCTTGTGGGAATGCATTTAATATGAATCTCAAATGATACATTTCTTTGCAGCTTAGATTTAGATTAGATTTAGATGGAAAAAAATTTATAAAAGGTTTGTTTAAAAAAAAAGTCGACTTTTATTTATTCATTTATTTATATTTCGTCCCTTTCTAAATGCTTCTCAGATATAATACTGTAACGAATGTGTGTATGTGTGTTTTTACTTGTGTGAGTGTGTGTGTATCTCTAGACGTAAGTGTTTAAATAATTACACTTGTATTTGTTCGATTGTGTGAGCATTAGCTCGAATCTTCTAAAAAGATTCTGGCAAAGTCACGAATGTTCCAGTTCTCGATGTTTCGATAACCGTCCTTATGTCATACTAGATAAACGTCTAAAGCCGTCTGTAGCGGAGACTTGTATCGGAGCTGGCGAGCAACACAGTAAAAAAGTTAACTGTCTTCGAACCAAATAAGAACAGTATCTCAAAATAAATTGTGTGAAATATGTAAATTAACCGAAGTTTTTATTAAATTGCACCCGTATTTCGTAACAATACACTCGAGCCAGCGCTTTTTCCTATTCTCAGAGAACTTCTAATACACGTTTTTTGGACTGACCTTGAACTTGACGACAACTCTGTCTTCATCTCCTAAATCGTGGAAAATCCCTTTTTATTATTTTGGGAACAGAAAATAAGTCCTAGGAGCCTAAATTAGTGAACACGGTGGCTCAGGCATGATAACGGTGTTGTTTTTGGTCAGAAAATTACGAACAAGAAATGACGTGTGCACTGGCGCATTATCGAGGTTTTATATCCACACTATTCCGAGAGTTTTTTTTTGTCGTACTGTTTGACGCAAACGGCGCATAACTTTAAGGTTATATTCCTTATTGCAAAAAAAAAAAAACGAAACTGTGTAGTTAGAGAAAATCGTAAAATAGTTTTTTTTCACACACGTCGTATTTCACACGAGCGACTCTAAAATTTCTCGCCTCTGTACATCACTATAAAAAAAAATTACAAGAAAAAAAATTGGGTCAACCATTTCGAACACAAGTTTTTTCTAGCATTTCAGACTCGAGTATTTGGGGAACGTGTTATTATTATTATTATGAAAAACATAAAAAGTAAGCCCTGAAAAAGAAAGAGAGCTGCGAAATAAACATACCATAACAAGTGATGTGAAAAAATGTGAGAACGCTTCTTGTTTTTATTTTATACCTTCTTTATCACTCCTTGGCTTTATAATCCTTGACTTAACGGTTGGTATGAGGCTGACCAACCATGCTGTACAACATGGTTCACTTTGCCAATGTCAACCCTGATTCAGAGAAGGTCGGTAAAAGTTGCAGGTTTTATGTTCATTGAAATTTTAATTTTAATAAGTAGACATTCAGGATTCGTAAGCGCTGAACTTTCAAGTGCCTGTTTGTGGGCATGCATTTAATATTAATTTGAAATGTCAATATATATATCTCTTTGCAACTGCACTGATAACCTTGGCGTTCATTTATCGAGACTCATAGACCACTCATACTGTAAGCAATGGTTCACTTTGCCAATGTCACCCCTGTTTCAGGGAAGATCGGCCAAAGTTTCAGGATTTATGTTCATTTGAGATTTTAATTTGCAAGTACTCCTGGACCATTTGTAAGCGCGAACTTACACGTGCCTGTCTGTGGGCACGCATTAATTATGAATTTTAAATGTCAATATTTATCTTATTGCAACTCACATTATAAAGTGATTATACTATAAACATTTGTAAACGCGAACTCGCACGTGCCTGTTTGAAATTAATTTTAAATATTAATATATATCGTGTTGCAAACATAGATGATAGTACCTATATTTCGTAGAGTTGGATTACTGAGGATCCGCCGCGGATGCAGCGCGCGGTGCATTGCCCCCCTGCACAAAGCCCGACGGGGGCGGCGACCCGACGGAAATAGCTGCGCGGCCGTTGGGGACTTCGGCTTTGTCCGCCGCCCATACAAAAACGAAGCCCTATCTAACATATACTCGTATTAGCAACTGATACATGCATACACCATAAACAGTTGGCGGGAACAAAGGACGCACGCAAAATAATCAGATTTCTGGAATTAGAAAGTGCATAAAACTGAGAAAAGTGTAGATTGATCGGATTGAGAAGATTGTGAAAGAATGGGATATACAGGATATACTAAGCGAATGTAAAGGAAGAAAATATACGAAAAAGGTTATGGATATGAATGGGTTATGAAAGATTAGGAAGAAATGGAGGCAGCTCTGCAGATGCTCTGGCCAACCCTAGCGGAATGGCGACAGAGATACAGTAATAGTATATCCTGAGAACTTTCAGTATAACCTCAAACGTGTAAGTTCACGCTTACACATGCTGCATAAGAAACAAACTTCAAATGAACATAAACCTTGCAACTCCTGCCGCCATTCCCCGAAACAATGGTGGCATTGGCAAAGTGAACCAATTTTTACAGAATGCCTGGTCATGTTTGAGAACGACTATATTATAAAAGCTATTGCAAAGAACATACATATCGCAAACAAGAGAAATTCCATTGTTTGCAGATTAAATAGTAATAAAACAAGGGCACAATGGGATTATTGGTCGCAGTTGCTGCATAGGGTCTTTGTTACCATTTATGAGTCAATTGCAACACAACAAGCAAGTCTGCAGCAAGACCTAACATGAACAGTTGATTTAAACAAGGCACTAAGCCTTCCTTAAGGATTCCTTGACTTATAGGTTGGTATGAGGCTGACCACCCATACTGTAAAAAATAGTTCACTTTGCCAATGTCACCCCTGTTTCAGGGAATGTCGGCAAGAGTTGCAGGGCTTGTGTTCATTTGAGGTTTGGATTTTATTTGTAAGTACACAATCAGCATTTGTAAGCGCGAATTACACGTGTTTGTTTGTGGGCATACATCTGAGAGCTTTGAATGAATATATCCTTGCAACTTAGATTATAGATTATAGACTAAGTACCAAAATATTCAATTTTATATTAATAACGCTTACACAGTTTGGTTCTCCATAGCTACAAAAACAATAAGCGTTGAAAACGTGTTTAAAGCACTACAAGCTGGCTCTTAATACCACGCACGGTTAATCAAAGTTTACAATACAATGTATAAAGAAGATGAGAGCGCCGTGTGAGCTGCATAAACAAGTAACTACGTTGACTTGTAAGCAAAAAAAACTGCAAGCCGAGAGCAAGGGTTCGATCCCCACCGAGGGTGTAAGAAATGATTTCCCGTTTCGGTATTTATTTTCAACACAAAATAAATGCCGGTAAGATTTGTATTCCCTGACTTATAGGTTGGTATGAGGCTGACCAACCATACTGTAAAACTATGTTTCACTTTGTCAATGTCACCCCTGTTTCAGGGAAGGTCGGCAAGAATTACAGGGCGTATGTACATTTGACATTGGGTTTTTATATTGTAGGTCCACATGTGGTGCTAGCGCGAACTTATATGTGTCTGCTTGTGGGAATGCATTTAATATGAATCTCAAATGATATATATCTTTGCAACTTAGATTGAGATTACCACAATGTAAAAGGAAATGAGAGCGCCGTGTGAGAAGGGTTCGATCCCACCGAGGGTGTAAGAAATGATTTCCCGTTTCGGTGTTAATTTCAAACACAAAATAAATACCGGCAAGGTTTACAAACCTACACAAGAAATGAGAATCAAATCCTTTGGGAGAATGGGAACCCACACATCAACTGAAGTGGTTGGCGTGAAGCTGGCCCCGTCACCTGTAAAAATATATAGGTACCGAATCGCCACATGCGAGCTCTTCGGGGGTAACGCAGACAAGAAGTTACACTACATGTTTAGCTTAGTTGCATTGTGTTACGAACTAAGAACATGACGATATAAATAAACGAGGTAGTAATAACCATTACACTCAATTTCTTACACATACTTTTGCAAAGTGCATTGAATATACATATTATGTTAAAATCGCGATTTCTCAAAGAGTTTCCTGCGATAAATACATTAAAATAACGTATTGCATTCGTGTGCCACATGGGTGGGACAAGATCTTAATTTTCTGAAGTTTTGCCAGAATTTATAAAATCGCGGAAGCAGAAATAAAACGGGATTGGCGACATAAATAAATCATATAATGCTCGTATATACTTTAACATGCAATATTTCTTAAATATTTATTGTCTTCACTAGGCTGGTACAATAAATCCTAAGTAATCGTTATTCCATTTTGCTTCTTCTGTCTTAATCCTAAGATCTACATATTATCGACCGGTCCAGAGTCCAGTGGTAACACTTTGGACTCGTAAATGGAAGGTTGTGGGTTCGAATCCCGGCGGAGCACAAAAAATATACCATTTTTATTTTCAAATTCGCTCTTCGCTGGGTTGAAAAATCCATAAACCTTTACCAAAGACCGGTCATCAAAAGGCCCATCCAGCCTTACAGCAACTGGGTCTTGCTTTAGAATTGGCGCTTTCTACAGCGACGACCAAACTCGTAGAGGGCTCTTGAGGTGTGAGACACACAAAAACAGCGCTCACCAAAAAAATCAGCCTAATTTAATTTTTAATTGGTTTGCAGTAATGTTCATCCATAATTTTCACCATTTCGCCCTATCAAAGATTCCTCCTTAAGGCTTCTTTTGAGCTCCTCATAAGGGGAACTGCACATGTCAAGATTGGTTGTTCTTCTCAATATTGTTCCTGATTGCTGAGGGTTGTGACTCGTGTAGAAGCAAACACTCTTCTCCAAATCTCTCTTGACTGCGCTGCTCGCAGCACTACAACCACCGAGGTGTCTGCTGCTGCCTTCAGAAGATTGATTCACTGTGCTTCAATTTCGCTTTCAAAAGTTGCACTATATATGCAGTTTGGTTGCAAAAGAAAACAAAAAGAAAGAAGAAAACAAAATATTTTTTTATGCATTTTCAGCCATAGTGTACTTTTTACATGACTTGTTCCTTTACTAATAGTCTGGTATGGAGGCCGACCCTCCATGCTGTAAAAACTCGGTTCACTTTTGCCAATACCACCCCGGTTTCAGGAAAAGGCGCTAGGAGTTTCAAAGTTTGTGCTCATGTAACGTTTAGTTTAGTTTGCATCTACACATGCAGCATGTGTAAGCGCGAACTTATACGTGTGCCTGTTTGTGAGCATGCATTAAATTTTAGTCTTAAATGACAATATATCTGAACTATCAATATATCAATATGGCATGCAGTTGCATCGAGTCAGTAACTTCGGATTTTGCCTTTTTTCTCTAGTGAACGAACAGGAAGATCTAGAATCACTCCTGGGTCGGGTCACGACCATCGGGAAGGCCTTCCGCCACTAAATAAAGTTATAGCTTTGCATGAGCGTTCTGTGATACGCTTCCCCGGATGGAAGTGTGCATACGGAACGTGTATTAGGATGGATTTGCGCAACAGTTGATTAATGGCAACTTAGATTATATAGACCACCAGAAAACGAGCAGGATTAAGACTTTAGCACCTGCAAGACAAAAGGAAGCAGCACGAGCTGGCCTGAGATTCTCGCATAAAACTGTCCGCTATATTTTTTTGTTTTTTGTCAGTTCTCATGGATCTTAATAAAAACCAGAGTAGAGGAAAAGTGTGCTGGCGAAGCATGACTTAAAACTAGAATGCCGTGATCGTGCGTAGCACGAGTAGGCAGCCTAGTAGTTTATAAAAAAAAACATTGTGACAGAATGACAAAAATATAAACACCAGACAAAGACTCTGGACGAATCATCGTTTTTGCCCATGACTGTGAAAATGATTCGTCCGAGCATCATCCCGGCTATTTGTGTCCCATACTCCAAGTATAAAACTTAACATTTAAACACAATCTAACTTTCCACCCAAAAATATACGGAAATTAAAACAGCGCCCTGTAGTGAACGATTAAGATTCTATATATTATGTCAAAACGATAATATGATGGAGTTAATACGAGACGTGATGCTTTTAGATGGAAAGTGGAAAAGGGGGGTGTGTAAAGAAAATCGCCTCTGGCATTGACATGGGAATAAAAGATACGCGGATGTTTGATGTAGGGATATCCCATCGATAGGACATTATTTGCACCACCCTTTTCATGGTGACAGGATAAAACGGCACAGTGACAAAACGACACATGACAAAACAACACATTACATGACATCACAATGACAGTACCTTCATAACATGACAAAACATTAGTCGGTGTTATGGCCGAGTGGGCCAAGAAGCTGATCTTTCTAGCGTATTTGGAATGGAATAACGTTGGTTCGATCCCCGCATGGGTCACTTGACTTTAACTTTGACTCTGGTTCAACAGATGTTATTGGGTAATTATTAATTAATAATTCATTAATACAAACAATAATTATTAATTGATGATATTAATAAATGTTTCTGGCCAGATAGAATAGGTTGGTGAATTGCATTCCTCTTCACAAATCTATTTTTAAAAAATCACATACCTAAAACATAACATGTGATGTTTTTTGTCGTGCTCTGTTTTAGGTATGTGATGTTTTGTCTTGTGATATTTTGTCATTGCGATAAACTTTCCTTTGATCGTGTCATTCTGTCATGTGTTGTTCTGTCATGTTTTGTTCTGTCATGTGTCGTTATGTCTTGTGTCGTTTTGTGATCGTGTATTCAGAAAAAGAGTTCGTTACACAAAACGTGTCGAATTTTTCACCCAACTCAATAAAAAAGGGTATACAGCAGTTTTTTTTGCAAAAAATAGTCACGTATTTTTCCGTAAAATCGAAGTGCAACATTTTTATGCAAAGAGGCGTAGATAAGATTAAAAATGCGTACCTATGTACTAATCTTAATGGACTTTTATTTTGTAACCAAGATAAAGCTAGATTGGATAAAAGATTAATTTAACTAAGTATATGTAAAAATATGTTAATAATGCTAACAGTTATCAATTTATATTATTGCCTGTAGACCAAGATTTTTCTTGTCCTTGAAAATGTGTTTTTCTTTACGTTTATAAAAACGGTTATTTTCTACAAGATATTAACATACAATGATATATTGAACTCTTGAAAGCACATAAAAAAAACTTTTTTTGTTTTATGATTTGTAAAACGATTGTAACCTATTAAAGGTAAGACAATAATCGAGAAGTCTCTAAGATAAGCCAGTTATTGGTTAAAATCAATTATTTAAAAAAAAGTAAAATTATTCTAAAGTTCAGGTTGCACAAAATAAAAATAAAAAAAACAATGCTGTCAATAGCGAAACAGGAATTATTTCAAGTGTACAACTTGGTACGCAGGAAACTGTCTGAATGAAAAATGCAAAATTCAAGATTTATCGTCTCGCATAATGGAAAGACGTCAGTAAAAATAACGTTCGCGGCCTTGAAGGGAAAACAAAATACTTTAAAACAAATAAAATATTATACGCAGGCTCAAGGTCGGTGATCTACATCCAACAGAAACTTGAAATATTACGAGCTGTGCTGTGACGGCATCGGGAAATGATTGACAGACTGGCAGAGAGAAATGGACTGTTCCGACTTCCGGCACAGTTTCAGAATTCTTCAGGGCAGTTTTTAAGTAAAAAGTCCAGTCCCAGCAGTCTCGGCATATTTACCGTCAAGTTATAAAACGTGGCGGCGCGCGAACAGCTGATCGGGCTGCCAAAGGTTCTTCTCACAAATTGCATGGAGAACATTTGAGCAATCAGAGCGAGGAGGTAAATCAAACATTTTTTTTTTAAATTGAATGTATGCTTTGTACATATGTTTTAAAGAAACATGTTAAATATTCCCGCAATGGTTCCTATGAAGTTTGATGTCGATCGGATTACAAATACTTTTTTCGCAAGTTTCATATCTATCTAAAGAAAATAAAATAAATGGAAAAGTTGCTGCCCACGCCTGGTCACAGGTTTTAACCTGATTTTCAGGAAACGTGTAGATTGATTGAATTTCAATAACAAAAATCCTGTTTTTGCGTATATGGCTGCCTTCCTTACCTGTGGGAAAAAGTGATTCCACATACCCAACATAGCGGGTACTGCTAGTAACCAGTATGGACTCTGAAATGTGTAGAATAAATGTAATGCCACCTGGCCGGGCTAAAGACAGTACAGGGCATCACAATTTCAATGCAATATTTTGTAGGTGGTTTGAAAAGACACTGGAGTAAAAGCTTTATTCCAGCCCGGTCACGCGGAGGGTGCATTACTTGACCAGCCATATAAAAAGAAATACATTGATCGAAAAATATATACAGGAAAATAGAAACAGAGAAAGAAAATATAAACAGAGAGAGAAAATTACATAGAAAGAAAATAAATATTGATCGAAAGAAACATATAAGAAAATGTAAAATATAAACAGAACAGATACATTGACATTTAAAATTCATATTAAATGCAAGCCCACACAATGTACTTACAAAATAAACCAAACCTCACATGAACCTAAATCTTGCAAATCCTATCGCCTTCCTTTGAAACCGGGGTGACATTGGCAAAATGAACCATGTTTACAGTATGGGTGGTCAGTCTCATACCAACCTATTAGTCAAAGTGAACTAGAGAATATCCCTTATTATTAGGACTCCATTTTTTATTCACTATGTGTGACGTCACATATCTAATCTAATCTAATCTAAGTTGCAAAGAAATGTAACATTGGGGATTCACATTACATGCATTCTCACAAGCAGACACGTACAAGTTCGCGCATGTAAAGTGTAAACCTACAATATAAAAACCAAATCTTAAATGGGCATACACCCTGCAACTCTTGCCGACCTTCCCTGAAACAGGGGTGACATTGGCAAAGTGTATAACCGAGGGATATTTTGAATGTTGGGAGTCCATTGGATAGTAAACAGAACGAAGAGTAACAGGGCGACATAAACCAAAAAGAGGTAAATAATCCACGGCCGGGGACAGTTCCGGCGCATTATGGAGCCTCAGGGAAATCTACAGCGCGGGAGTGGTTTGTTTTAACGGGTTTGCATGCACCGGGAACAGAGTTGTGAGGTAACTTGGCGGGATAGTAACGAATGCTAACTTTAAGAGCGCGCTATACCCCAAGCCTGTCGTTTTATAAAAAAACATGTTTCGTAAACTCTATGGTCTTAGTAAAAGAGTGACATTAAAGAAAAAAATCAGACGTGTTTATTGATTTCTTATATAAATTTTAAAGGAAAAATTCTTTATAGAACTTAAATAATGACGCCACAAAAAAAATATTCAAGAAAACACGTTTATTTTTACATTTTTTCGTTTTATTTTGTTGCTTTATACTTTGGAAATATTTTTTTCTTTGATGATAACAGTTTGATATACAGTGTCTAGAAAACGTATGAAAAATAGTTAAGATAATGCGAACAGTTTTCCAGATAATGTAAAAAAACTGTTTTCAAGAATTAAATAAATTGATTAGTTTCAGTTTCTTAAGAATATTTTTCACTTAATTACATTTCGTGAAGTCCAATGACTTCTTCTGCGAGAAAATTCTATTAGCAACCAAGAAAAGAGGCAGAACAGAAGATCACGCGTTTGCTAAGTTTCCCATTCCCTCAGACTATTAATGAAGGAAATTCTCTTAAATAGATGGGGTGGGAGAGACAATGTAATAAATAAATAATGGATTCCAACCGACAGTATCAAGAGATGAATGCCCTACGTGATGGACTTATTTTATTTCAATAAATAACCCGAACAAGCACCCCAAGTATACGAAATTGCGTTTATTCTTCTTTGATGGAGTGAATACAAAAAAAAAATGTGAGAAAAGTTAATCACTCACTAGGGGTGATGTCGCATTTTCCATATGTTTTTGCGTGATCCGAGGGGAGTTTACGCAATGTTTTATCCGGTCCATACTCTAGTGGTTAGCGCGTCGAAATTTTTATTTTAAGTAAAATTTACCAAAACAAAAAATTAATAAAGTTATTTTTTCTGGCATAATCGAACAACAAAAAAATGCACTGCAGGAAAAAAATCATACGCAAAAAACAATTCACTACAGTTTAGATTGAGTTTCAGTTACCGTCAATGTTCAATTTACTTTTAAAATCCATTTTCGCTGAAAACAGATTTTCCTCGCGTTAAACTGTTCCACTATACGAGTATATTTTGAATGGAAATGCTTCTACTGCCGGCAGACAGACAACGTTTTGCTCTCTGCCATCATTGAGTTGCTGGGAAAACGATATGTCTAACTAAATAAATAGGTTTCTTTGCAGCACGAATGCCTCAAATAAAGTACTTCGTGTATTGGATTTTACCCAAGAATCTAGAAACTAGAGTCTAGACTATCGCACATGGTACGCAACGCAACGCAACGCAAAAACGCAACTAAGCTACACATATAGTGTAACTTCTTGCCGCTAGTTGAACCTATTTATTTTCACAGGTTAGGGGGCCGGCCTTACGCCAACCACTTCAGTTGAAGTGGGGGTTCCCAGCTCCCGAGAGGGCTGGTACTAATTTCTTGTGAAGGCTGAGTAAGCCTTGCCGGTATTTTATTTTGGGTTTGAAATAAACACCGACACGGGAAATAATTTCTGACACCCTCGGTGGGATTCCAACTCGGCCGAGCTCACGGCATGGAATGCAAGCACTCTACCAACTGAGCTATCGACCGGACGATAATTTTTGGTAGAGATAATCTTTCAATTGTTGGTTCATGTCCTTGTTTTATGACACTAGGCTGAATGTTGCTCAACTTCCCTTGCTATCGAGCACTCGATGCATCATCATGAGCACTCCATGGAAAGGTAAACTTTTAGCATGTAAAGATTATAAATGATCGAAAGACCAGTAACCCTAGTAAGTATAGGTACGGTTTTTTACTTTTTGAACTAAAATCTAAATCTAAGTTGCAAAAGATGCGTATCATTTGAGGTTCATATTAAATGCATTCCCACAAGCAGAAACGCATAATTTCGCGCTCACACATGCCGCATGTGGACCTACAATATAAAATCTCAAATGAACATAAGACCTGCAACTCTTGCCGACCTTCCCTGAAACAGGGGTGACATTGACAAAGTGAACCATTTTTTACAGTATGGGTGGTCAGCCTCATACCAACCTATATGTCAAGGAATAAGATATGAAAAAGCTTTTCATACAAATCGCCAACTGAAAGGTATAACTAAATAAGTGACGATTCTTTGATTTGAGCAATCGTGGATAAAACATTTTATTGCGTGTAACTTCTCATAGTTAGTGAACTAATTACAAGGAAATGCTCATGACAAACTTCTAAACAATGGTATATTCACAGTTATACAGTGTTTTCTCTCGTTAAAAATAGACAAAAATGTGCATTTATCTGAGAAACCCATGCCAGCTTAATATGGCACTTAATAATAATAATAAAAATATTAGGATGATTTATTTGGTGAGCGCAGTTTTTGTGTGTATCACACCTCACTTACTTAGTCATACCTTTTTAAGGTGTCGGATAGGTTCAATTGTTGAATCTGCTATCGGGTGGAATATTCATTTAAGTGTTTCCCGCCCAATTTAACAGTGCCAATTTCCAAAGCAATATCAATCGCCCTCTTACTTTCAGTGTCTCAAAACAAATCCAACGCAACGCAACACACACCACAGCACTACGCAGCTAACAGCCCTGCAATACAGGATCAGGACATCAACTGCCACATCACCAACACCTCTGCGTCACTACAAAAAGTGTCATCGACCCCTAGAGTCTCTTAAATCTAGGAAGTCTCCCGCACAGGATTTCTTAAAAATAACAATAAGGGCAAATTCATGACAATAATTTTATTTTTAAGGTATCCATTTGTTTATTTCTAAAATGTTATTTGTTGTATATATTCCTTGACGTATAGGTTGGTATGCGGCTGACCACCCATTCTGTAGAAAATGGTTCACTTTGCCAATGTCACCCCTGTTTCAGGAAAGGTCGGCAAGAGTTGCAGGGTGTATGTCCATTTGAGATTTGTTTATTTTATTGTAGGTTCACATGCGGCATGCGCAAGCGCGAACGTGTCTGCTTGTGAGAATGCATGTAATGTGAATCCCCAATGTTACATATCTTTGCAACTTAGATTAGATTAGATTATCGATATGTCCATGGTTAGATAGATTAAGTAAAGTTGCGATATAGCCCAAGTAGAGTAGGTACCTACTTAAGTCTGTAAATAGCTCCCACACCGATAACATGCGTAATTTTTACAGCAAAATTGTTGATATTGCTCTTTCAGGTTCTGGCCATGATCCATAGAAACCATGACATGACTACGGTGAAAACCAAAAAAGAAATATTCTTCAAGATTTACCCACTGTCATCATCCAAGGTTAGGATTTTACCTTTTTCCGTCGGCCTTCCAAGCGTGGCTGCCAACGCCGCGGCTGCACTTCGCGGAAGAATCGCAGAACTGGATGCGGAGCTCCTCAGAGGTATCAGGGTCGCAGCGGTGGACCGGCGGTACACTGACGAAGGTACCAAAGACGAGGAGGACGACGACGTCGTTATCCTCGACGAGGAGTAGTAGGAAGAGTAGCGTCTATACATGGTGACGTGGCTATCAAGGCAAAAACACGAGACGATAAAATACCTCTTGCGTTTTCATGAATCCCTTGCAGCAAACACATGCAGGGTTATATTTAGTATTGATGCAGGAAACTCATGCTCAAGTTTATTTTTAAAATAATGTAAATATAGATTGGTGCACAAAATCGTCTTGCAATAAATTCGGATTATGGTTCCTTGACTTATAGTTTGATATTAGGCTGACCACCCATACTGTAAAAATTGTTAATTTGCCTGTTTCAGGGAAGGTTGGCAAAAGTGGCAGGGCTTATGTTCATTTGAGGTTTAGATTTTAATTTTCAAGCACAACTTTCACGTGTCTGTGGGCATGCATTAAATATGAACATAAAATATTCATATACCTTTGTAACTAAGATTATAGATAAATCTACGGTCGTCAGACATTTTTTTACATTAATTAAAAATATACTTTAAGATCCGAGGTGTAGAGAAGGTTGAATTTTTCAACGTTTCGTCGGAGTGGTATCCGACGTCATAGAAAGCCGTTTCTCTTCTACACCAAACAGGTGCGTATTGAACTGCTGAAAATAAGTTGTCGAGAATCTGTCTTTCGTTCCTTTTCCAGTTTAATTCGTTCTTTGTGGTAGAAAAGAGACATCTCCTGATGACGCCACATACGACTCTGACGAAACGTTGAGAAATCCATCCTTCTCTACATCAAGGTCTTGCCAATGCTTCATGGAAAGGCAGTAAAATATGCGGAATTAGTAACAATGCCTCACAGCAAACACATGCAGTTTAACTGTTACTGAAACTCGTCATTCCGCTAGGGTTGGCCAGAGCCTCTTCATAGTTATTTGTACTATGAAAACAGGAAGCGTATTTTGACTATTTTAATGTTGATTAGTCTATGAAACAGTCCTGCTAATGTAATAGGAAAATTTGCTCTAAAAAAGACATCCTGACTCTCAGTATAAATCATTGCGCAAATACTCCACTTTTGCGTTAACGCTGTGAACAAAAAAAAATGCACAGAAAATTAAACAGAGCCTCTCGTGAATGTTTATGGTTTCCATACCTTTTTTTCGTTTAACGCGATTTTTGGGTATTTACGCAAGTGTTTTATACTCGAAGTATTTCATCTTTATTTAATCAAGCAGCTGTCTTCAGTTTTTTTAGCTAAATAGGAATTTAAAATAGTTGATTACTTTTTCTTAATGATAAAAGCGTATCTTTGAGTATTAAAGAAAGCAACCATGACCTAGCTAGTCGTAAAAAAAATACGAAACGCCAATGTGGACGTAAGGAGAAATTATTATTCGTGTCAACGTCTCAAGGTTGACGACACTACAAAAAAAAAACTGAAAGCAAAAAAAATGTATTCTTCGCTTGTGTGACAGCAAAGCACACTTCAAGTTTCAGTAAGAAGAAACGAAAATAAAAATATCTATAAAACGAATGAAATAAAGTGAACGATGTTTAGGACAAACAACGGTATTGTACATAGAAAAGGCTTGAGTAACATGCTACGAGTGTAATAGTACCCAGGTCGTTTTTATGTATCGAAAAACCATGAAATACCAAGTTGATTTGCGTGCAAAAATATATTGTACACAAAAATGTGAATAAACAAAAATAAATAAAAATGTTACTTAAAAATTTAATGACACTGTCAGAGTTCCAGAAGATTTGATTTAAAAACTTTTAATATGTATTTTAATAAATAAAATATACTTGATAAAACAAGGATTATAATTTAACATTCGTATGTTTCAAAAAGTTTTGAATCTGTCACAATATATGGAAGTTGAACAAAGAAAACAAAGAGTCCACACACAAAAAAAATGTAGTCGGAAAATTCCGAATTATTTTAGACGTGGTGATGTCACAGAATTAGGTTACTAGAGTTTTAATGGTTAGCAAAGATGGTGACACATTTTCCTCTGGATTATTTGGTTCCGACTCCGTTAGCAGGATATAAGTTGCAGGAGGTCGACATACCTAATATGGGACTGTAAAAAGAAGGCAGTAGATTAAAAGAAAAGTATTAAACAATCAAATTGTTACTTAGTTTTATGATTGGAAAAGTTTAAATGTCACAATGAAAGGAGAACAAAGAGTCACACAAAAACAAAAACAGAAAAAAAACACAATTAGAGAGTCATAAAATGCAGGAGGTAAACATATCGAGTGCTATAATAATATTAACATGGGAATGGGTAAGTAAGTAGTAGGTTTTGTTTGTAGACGAAAGGAAAAACCATTACGAGAACGCGAGATAAATAGAAAAAGTTCCACTGCGGGTGAGAGAGAATTACCAGGAGATCAGGCGCGCGTGGAGGATAGCGGACTGAGATGCTCGGCAGCGAGGAGGTAGAGCGAGCCGCCGCGGCGGGAGGGGGCGGGGCGATCGATGGCGGGGGCGGAGCCAGGAGGGGGGGGGGGAGGCGCCGCTTTCCCAGTACGCGCCGCGCCGTACACCGAGAGACGTCTTTTCAGTCACCCGCTGAACGTTCATGCGAGCCTGATACATTTTTCAGGTTTTCCCGACTTTTCAGGAAAACTTGCTCGCCCCCCCGTTTTCAATAAATGAAAAGTGAATAATTTTTTTATGAATTATAAATAACAAATTAATTTAATATGAATCATGAAGAACCAATCATTTTCTTTATTTACAGCAGCCCGAAGACAAATCTGATTTTTGATGGTAGCATAATTAGAAACTCCTTCGGGGAAATTATTTAATGTTTTCTCAACCTATCAATTATTTTTTGTTTAATATTGAGCATTTGAAAATTACTCAGTAATATTTTCAGGTGCCTTTTCGAAATCTTAATTAACTTTATGTTAATCAAATTAACAAAGTTCCAATTCACTTTTTACAATATTTTATTTCTGTCTAGCACTTTCGCCTACAAGGTTTGATTAATATACAATGGACTTTTACTGTGTAAACCACCAAACCCTTAAAAATATTAATTACTTAACTTTTTTTAAAGATAACATGAAATAATGGATTTTCAGAATAATATATGACATTATAACTTAAGTTAAGCAAGGAGACAAACACCTTAACTATTGACTACTGAGCTAGCAAACGGTATTATTATATTAAGGGTGCCCAGATGATCTACACTTTGACTTACATTTCCTCTTATTCTTTTTCAGTAAAATTTCGAAGAAATATGAAAATATTTTTCAGTTTGAAAAAAAAATTGTAACATAGAAAAAATATGCCTTCATTGCTAGTACATAAATGCCCTTTTGTGTACGAGTAACAACATTTTAAGAATAGACATTTCCAACTCATAATTGGATTCAAGCATTGGCTTCATAATATTAGCATCCGATTTAATATAATACGTAACGTAAACAAACAAACAAGCGTATAATTTCAATTTTCAACATTTTCCAAGCATAGGGAATGGAGTTATATAAATTCCTGCATTTTTTTTTTGAGAAATCCTTTGCGGGAGACTCCCTAGATTCTAGAGACTCTAGGGGTCTATGATACTTGTAGTGCCTCAGAGGTGTACGAGCTTGGTCGTCGCTACAAAGCGCCTATACTCAAGCAAGACCCAGTTGCTGTAAGGCTGGATGGATCTTTGGTGACCGGTCATTAGTAAAGGTTTATGAATTTTTCAACCCAGCGAAGAGCAAATTTGAAAATATAAATGGTATATTTTTTGTGCTCCGCCGGGATTTGAACCCACAACCTTCCCATTCAGAGTCCGCAGTGTTACCACTGAGCTACGGACCGGTCATTATTATACTTTCAACAGGCTATTTGATCAACAGTCAAAATAACATGGCATTGGTTTGTATGCAAATTACATTAGCTAACTACATTATTTATCCCTTAGCCCCGGTATTTTCAACGTTAGCTTCCTTGACTGATTAACTTCCTAATCTCAGGGACGCCCAAGGACATCGTGGCTGAAAAATCTGTGACAATTGTTCAACAAAAGCACGAAGCCCCTATTACGAGCCGCAGCATCCAAGGTCAAAATAGCCATGATGATCGCCGATCTTCGATAGAAATGGCACCAAAAGAAGAAGTTTCAAAATTATAAACAAAAAAAATATATTCCATCTTTTTAAATCTCAATACAGTTCCTTGTCTAAAAGGTTGGTACGCGGCTAACCCCCCGTGCTGTAAAAATTGGTTCACTTTTGCCAATGCCACTCCGGTTTCAAGGAAAGGCGGCAGGAGTTGCGAGGTTTATGTTCATGTGAGGTTTTGTTTATTTGTATGCGCACATGCAGAATGTGCAGGCGCGAACCTACATGTGCCTATCTATGGGCGTGCATTTAATATTAGCCTTATATGTTAACATGTCTTTGCAGATTAGATTATGGATAAATGTAATTATTATAGAATTTGCGTTATTGAAAAAATCGAGAGTTTCAACCCCGCCTGCGTCGTGTTCTACCGACAATAACTTTGAACCTGGGTCAACATATGTCATTGGGTAATTGTTAATTAATTATTCATCAAAAATATTACATAATGAATTATCCATTGATCACGTTGATACCTGTTTCTAGCCAGGCTGAACAGGTTAGTGAATGGCATTCCTCTTCCCTAATCTATTTAATGAAAGAAACAAGATGGAATTTTTTATCCCTATGTATATTTAGTATGATAAATCTAAATTTTATCATTCTTTCACCCGATATTTCATAACCTGCTGATAATATTTCACATCCACTGTTTTTGTGATGAGTTTCCGTCAAGCCTTCAGCTTTTCAATTTCCCTTGCACTCCCGTCAGCCACAAAAACAGATACCGGCCCATTGAGTAACAACATAGAGGAGCAGAAACTAACTTACTGCATTGATACATACTCACATTAGTCTCCAGTCCAGTCAAACGTCCTATGTTTTCCTTCTTTCAAATCCTATGTCTCCTTGCTTCCTCCTTCCTCCTTCATTTTGTGTTTCGACACCCAATTATAACACATGCTATAATGTTTTGACAATTATATATATATATTTTTTTTAAAACTGAACAATTTTAAAACGTAATTTAAATCGGATATTTAACGAACCGTTTGGTGAGAACTTACATTATTCTCTACGTTTCGTCAGCGACGTAGCCGACGTCTTCAGGAGAACATCCTTAACGTAGACAATAATGTAAGTTCTCACCAAACGGTTCGTTAAATAATCGATTTAAATTAAGTTTTAAAATTGTTCAGTTTTAAAAAAATATATATATAATTGTCAAAATGTCAAACGACCGTAATTCTAACTTAAACCTACATAACATGCTATAATGTCTTAAAATAATGTCCTTTTCCTTTCAAATTCGTCAATTTTAGCGATCACAAGATTTATAACGCGTATGTAATTCCTTGACTTTAGGTCGGTATGAGGCTGACCACCCATAGTGTAAAAAATGGTTCACTTTGCCAATGTCACCCCTGTGTCAGGGAAGGTCGGCAAAAGTTGTAGGGCTTATGTTCATTTGAGGTTTGGATTTTATTTGTAAGTACATATTCAGCATGTGTAAGCGCGAACTACACGTGTTCATTTGTGGGCATGCATTTGAGAACTTTAAATGAATGTATCCTTATAACTTAGATTATAGATGTACTACGAGTATGTTCGGACTGGTTCGGGCAGTCATTAATTCGCAATGTTGCCAACTTTCTAGAAACATTTTTACATTCGCCCGAGTTTTTTTGTACACATGGAAATGCAATTGTGAAGTTCCTTATTCTGTCTTATTAAGGACCATTTTCGTAAGTAAGTTGAAGCAGAAATATAATGTATGTTTTCGTTAAAATAATTCCACAGTCCACAGATATCATAAGTCATTGCACAGACCGCACTCGCTTTGTCTTCGCAATAAATTGTAGTCGAGTAGGAACAAGGCGGATACAGAATAAAAACATTTAATTGCAATATAAATGCTGGAGAATTGCTTTCCGGTATCTGTTGTGGTTTGTGGGAACTGGAGCTCCGGGACGCCCATCTGTGCGATGGGCTTCTTCAGCGTGAAGAAAAGCTCCAGCTCCCGCAGACCACGGCAACAGATCCCGAAAAGTAACTCTGTAGTCATCAGCAGGCCGTGTAAGCGTAAACCTCCTATGCGATAGAAACATTCAAAATTTAGCACGAGTAAACGTGTGCATTTAAATTCTTGTTTTGCAAGTTATTCTAATAGGCAGTACTTACACATTTTCAAGTTGAAATTAGACGAATCGGTCATTTCTACAAATTCTATATTTACATTTCATTAAATTTACGTAAATTTCCAAAGAGGATCGCCGCTCCAACGCTACTACACTGCATACATACTGCAACTTGTCATCACCTTGTCCTCGAAGGAAGGAGCCGCATGTGGCGAGTGGAGCCTATTTATTTTCACAGAAAACGGGGTCAGTCTTACGCCAACAACTTCACTTGAAGTGGAGGTTTCCCAGCTCGCGACGGGGCTGAATAAACCTTGTCAATTCAAATACTTTTGGTTTCGAAATAAACACCGAAACGGGAATTCATTTCCCACCCTCTTGGTAGCCTGGGCTGGAAGTCCTATCACCGCGGTAATTCTTACCTACCGACTATCGGTAATATTCCTATGAAGACTAATCAGTTGTTCACTTGCAGCCATCTTGGATTGACAGGTCTTCATACAAATATTACCGATATTCGGTAGGCAATAATTACCATGGTGATGAGACTTCCAGCCCTGGCCTTCTGGCATGAAACGCAAGCATTCGATCAATTGAGCTTTTGACCGGACTCAAACTCTACTTTAAAAAAAACGGTTTCATTGTCCACGTTGTTTCGGGTGAACAACTTTTCGATTGCCCGTATTTCCTCGAAGCACACACGCACATGTGCCAGCAAGTCTCTCGGAGCGAGTTGGTGTAGTGGTGTGCCGGTAGCGTCCCTGGCATTGACGCAGATCTCTGGATGTGTGTTTCTCGCTAAAATAACGCACTTCTATTTGCGTTCTCGCTACTCTGTCTTCCCGGACCGTTCCATTACGATGCAGGGCGTTAGTCACCGGCCACCAGGAGCTTGGAAGCGACCAAGACATTGATGGGAAAATGGACCATCGCGAAAATTGTTACAAAGAGTTCTAGTTGCAGAATGTGCAAGAACTCAAAAAATGACAAGAAGTTTCACTCCGATGCAAGGCGTTAGCCACCGGCCACCAGGAGCTTGGAATCGACCAAGACATTGCTGGGAAATGGACCATCGCGAACATTGTTACGGAGAGCCCTAGTTGCAAGAATATTAAGTGTGAAAGGACTCAAGAAATGAAATGAAGTTTCTCTCCAATGCAAGGCCTCAGTCACCGGCCACCAGGAGCGTGGAAGCGACCAAGACATTGATGGGAAAATGGTCCATCGCGAACATTGTTACGAAGAGCCCTAGTTGCAAGAATATTAAATGTGCCAGGACTCAAGAAATGACAAGAGGTTACACTCCGATGCAAGACGTTAATCACTGACCACATGAGATTGGAAGCGAGCAAGACATTGCTGGGAAATGGACCATCGCGAACATTGTTACGGAGAGCCCTAGTTGCAAGAATATTAAATGTGCCAGGACTCAAGAAATGACAAGAGGTTACACTCCGATGCAAGACGTTAATCACTGACCACAGGAGATTGGAAGCGAGCAAGACATTGATGGGAAAATGGACCATCGCGAAAATTTTTAGAACGAACCCTAGTTGCAAGAAATGTGCAAGGACTCTAGAAATGAGATATGAAATGAGGTCTCACTGCGGCTTTCTTATGAAATAAGTAATGTCCTTGCCCACCTTTCTCAGAAAACAGGGATGACATCGGTAGAAGTAAACTGATTTTTAAAGCATGGATGGTCGGCCTCATAGCAACGTAACAAAGTCAAGAAAAAAATTATCACGTTCATAAAAAAACAGACAATCATACAAGTAAATAAGTGAGTAGAGCACGTCAAGTCTAGTCTTAGTCCATATAAGCCAGGAACACAACCTCAAGTACAAAACTTTACGTCCAAACTCAACCATAGTACCTATATGTACATTTAAAAAATATTCCTAAAAATGTATATAAACTAAGCAGAGCCTCACGTGTGCGTTTTAGTTTCCATATTTTTTTGGGAAAACGCTACAGTTGCGTTGAAACGTTCAGTGGTGGCGCCAAGAAGCATGGAAATCAACAAACGTCAAATCAATATATGAATCGTGTACTTAGGTCAAAAGGCGGCAATCTAGGACGTTTTTCTAAAATACATGAAAGTGATAAGATTCCTTGACTTATACAGGTTGATATGACGCTCACCACCCATACTAAAAAAAATGGTTCGCTTTTCCAACGTCACCCCTGTTTCAGTGAATGTCAGTTACAACTTGCAGGTTTTATGTTCATTTGATGTTTGGATTTTAATGTGTAAGTACACATGCAGCATTTGCAAACGCGAACTTACACAACTTATAACTCACCAGACGCTTTTCCCTGAAACTGGGGTGGCATTGGCCAAATAAAAACAAGTTTACATAGCATGAGGGTCAGCCTCACATCAACCTGATAAGTCAAAAGAAAATTCTAAAAATCTCAACTCGCCGAGTATTGAGATGAGATTTTTCCGCCGACTTGTCAGTGAAAATAAATGGGTTCACCCACCACATGCGATCCCTTTCGGGGACAAGAAGTTACACTATATGTGCAGCTTACTTGCGTTGCGTAACAAAATATGTAAAAAAAGAGAAGAACGACACAGGTACGAGGTTTAGTAGGAATACGTGATTACAATATAACTAGTTTGTTATTCAAATCCAAGACTTCAGAAACGAAATGTGAACAGATTACCATAAGCTTGGCGTCAATGCGCTCGCAACGTGTAAGTATATGATGATGATGATGATCTAATCCTGGACTAATATGTCGGTATGAGGCTGACCCCCCATGCTGCAAAAACTTCGTTCACTTTTGCCAACGTTACCCCGGTTTCAGGGAAATGCGTTGTAAAGTTTATGTTCACGTGACGTGAGGTTTGGTATATTTTGTATGTACACGTACAGCATGTGTAAGCGCGAACTTACGCGTGCGAGATTCTTGTTGCTTTTGCTTCCGTTGCTTTTACATCACGGGAAAGCCTTCCGCCACTTGGGAAAATATATAGCTTTGTATGAGCGTCCATGTGCTGTGGGTCCTTTTGACACATACATACAGGACGGGTATGAGGAGGGTTTGAGCCCGTTTGATTCCGTTATCTATGGTTTTATTAGAACTTTTATAAAATTCTATAAAGTTTAGTAGAAATGAAATAAATCAATTGGTTTTGTATGGGCGTTATCATCTATAATCTATAATCTATCTATAAAAGGATGTATAACGGGTTATCGAAGAGTTTCTCCTAGGATTTTGGTTGTTAAATTCAAAATTAACAGTTTGAGACTTTTCTTGGTTGCCTGTTATGCTCCTGTTGATTCAGAGTGTATGGAGGTGAGAATGAGTTTTTGGAATGAATTGAATGCGGTTGTGCATGAAAGGAAAAATAATGAAAACATTGTAATTTTAGGTGATATGAATGGATGGATAGGTGCACAGAGGGATGAATGTTTGAAAATAATTGGTCCTGGTGGGAGAGGTGTAGTCAATGATAATGGGCGACATCTGATTGCTTTGTGTGCGGAGCACAGTCTTTTTGCATCGAATACTTGGTTTCGGCATAAGGATGTGCATCTGTACACGAGGCAGATTGTGGGAAGTCGCACAATCATTGACTACATCTGTGTGGATGAAAGATTGAGAGGAGCCGTAAGAGATAGCCGTGTCTACCGGGGGCCTGAAATAGGCAGTGACCACTATCTCTTATGTGCCAAAATAATGATTGGTGAAGTAAGAAAGAAGAAACGCAAGAGGAAAGTAAGATTGCCTAGAATAAAAGTAGAAAGGCTGAATGAAGAAAATGTGCCAGAGAAGTACGTATCAGAGCTCCACAAAATTTTAAGTGTGAGTGAACTTGAGAAGAGTGTGTGTGGAAAAGATATTGAAAGTATGTGGAAAGATCTGAAAGAAGGAATGACTGAATGCGCTAAAAAAGCATGTGGGGTAACGAAAGGTGGAAGATTGAAAGGAGATGCCTGGTGGAATGATAGAGTGAAGGAAGCTGTGAAAGTTAAGAAAAAGTGTTACGAAAATTGGTTGAATGATAGAAATGATAGAAAGCTAGAAGAGGAATATAAGATAGCTAAGAGAATGGCGAAGAATATAATTTATGAAAGCAAGATGAATGAACAAAGAATGATTGATGAAAGGATTAACAAAAGTTTCACCGACAGTAAGAAGGAATTTTGGAGGTGGATCAATGCGGATAGAAATAAATCTTCTGCATTGACCACTCCGGGAGTCAAAAGTGCTGCCGGTGAGATGGTATGGGAGAATGAAGAAGTATGCAAGAGATGGAAGAACTATTTTCAAGAAATTTTTGGTCAGGGTGAAAGAAGAATTTATGAACAGATAGATGAAGCGAATGAATTGAATATTATGAAAGAAGAAATGAAAGTGTCTATTTCACGTCTGAAGAATGGGAAGTCTGCTGGGTTTGATGGTATAAATGGTGAAATGTTGAAAGCAGGAGGTGAATGTGTGATAGATTGGATGTACGAATTATGTAAGCTCTGTGTGAATGCAGGAGTAGTACCGATGGATTGGAGGAAGGCAGTCATTGTTCCCATTTACAAAGGTAAAGGGGACAAAAAAGACTGTCAGAACTTCAGACCAATCAGTCTACTCAGTATACCAGGAAAAGTCTTCTGTAAGGTGATTATAAAAAATGTGATTCTGACTACTAGTGAAAGGATTTCCGATGTACAGTCCGGCTTTATGGCCGGTAGAGGCTGTGTTGATCAGATTTTTACTCTACGACAACTTGTTGAAAAACAATTGTCGGTGAGGCGGAAGCTGTTCACGGCCTTTGTAGATCTGGAAAAGGCTTTTGACTCAGTAGACAGAG
This sequence comes from Agapetus fuscipes, assembly GCA_951799405.1. Classification (NCBI taxonomy): domain Eukaryota; kingdom Metazoa; phylum Arthropoda; class Insecta; order Trichoptera; family Glossosomatidae; genus Agapetus; species Agapetus fuscipes. The sequence continues at coordinate 10,869,849 of OX637357.1, read as the reverse complement.
GTATGTTATGGGATGTTTTGAAAGCATACGGAGTGAATGGGGCTCTCCTAGGTGCGGTGCATGCAAACTATGAAAATAGTAAGGCATGTGTCCGTATTGATGGTGAGTATAGTGAGTGGTTTGAAGTTTATAAGGGTGTGAGGCAAGGATGTGTGATGAGTCCATGGCTATTTAACATAGTCATGGACAAGTGTGTCAGAGATGCTCGACTTAATGATTGTGGATTGATGATAGGAGAGAGCAAAGTGAGTGTTCTACTGTATGCAGATGATGCAGTTCTTGTATCTGATTCAGCAGTAGAATTGCAAACAATGCTCTCTAGATTGAATGAAGCTTTGAAAGGTAACCATTTGAAGTTGAATGCAAGTAAGACGAAAGTATTGATTTTTGAAAGAGATGATGAAAGTATGAATTATGAATTTAAAATTAATGGAATGAATGTTGATGTCGTAAATGAGTTTGTATACCTGGGAAGTAAGTTTGAAAAAGATGGAAGAATGACCGGGGAATTTGAAAGAAGAATAATGAAAGGCAGGTGCGTACTGGGTGCTACCGCTAGCATCGCCAGGAACCAGAATCTCTCAAAAAATGTTAGATTGGCGGTGCACGGTGGTATACTAGTGCCAACCTTGATGTATGGAAGTGAAGCCTGGACGGTGAGTGAAAGGGAAATTAGTAAAGTCCATACAGTAGAAATGGACTATCTAAGAAGTATGATTGGGAAAAAACGAAGTGACAGAGTGAGGAATGATTTTGTAAGAGAAGAATGTGGTGTAAGGGAAAGTGTGAAAGTGAAGATTAAAAGAAGTATGTTAAGATGGTTCGGGCATATGGAGAGAATGAGTGATGAAAGATTGACGAAGAAAGTATATGTTGCTAAAATAGATGGATGTCGTGGTAGAGGAAGACCGAGAAAAGTATGGATGGATCAAATTTCTGAAATAGCGAATGAATGGGATATCCAGAGTCATAATAAAAGGAGGACTTGCATGAAAAAGGTTATGACTCTGGATGAAATGAAAGAAGTGTGCAAGGACAGGAAGAAGTGGCGGCTAATCTGCAATGGTGATTTTTAGTGTTGGTGTATTCATTTGCTACATTTTTTGCATAGGAAATTTCTGACTTTTTTTGTATAGATTTCTTTGTAAGGTTTTGTTCTTTTATATATTTAAATGTAATTTTTTATTCATATTCCTTGACTTATAGGTTGGTATGAGGCTGACCACCCATACTGTAAAAAATGGTTCACTTTGCCAATGTCACCCCTGTTTCAGGGAAGGTCGGTAAGAGTTGCAGGGTGTATGTCCATTTCAGATTTGGTTTTTATATTGTAGGTTCACATGCGGCATGCGCAAGCGCGAACTTGAACCTGTCTGCTTTTGAGAATGCATGTAAAGTGAATCTCCAATGTTACATATCTTTGCAACTTAGATTAGATTAGATTTAAAATAAATACCGAAATAGGAAATCATTTCTGACACCCTTGGTGGGGATCGAAACCTAGTCCTCTGACATGGAACGCAAGCATTGTACCAACTATACTGTTGAAATGATACAAAATAGTCGATAGATATGTCAGGAGTTTCTATATGTGGGTAGGTATAAGCCTAGTAATAGTAAATATTGAATAATATTATTATGAACTGGCAACACACAAACACACACAGCTATTACACAGCTTACACGGCTACTAAATGTGTGACGTCCATTATTTACAATTGAATATGATTTGATAAGGAAGTTGATAACGCTATGTTGTTGATTGAAGATTTCTGCTAAATAATACACCAGATTTTGAGACACACGCAATAAGACACTTTCTCGTATATTCCTGTAACTACGTATTTACATGTATTCCTGTTACTTTTTACTTACATGTATTCCTGATACTTTTGATTCAAATTTACAATGTAATACGACAACGTCGGTAACTTAATGTTGTTGATTGAATATTTCTCCTAAGTAATACACAGGATATTGAGATGTACGTAATAAGACAATTTACCGTATGTTCCTGATACTTTTTACATGTATTTCCGATACTTTTAATTCAAATTACAATATAAAACGCAACTAAAAAACGCAACTAAGCTACACTTATAGTGTAATTTCTTGCCGCGTTATCCCCGAAGGGGTCGCATGTGGCGAGTTGAACCTATTTATTTTTACAGGTAAGGGGGCCGGCCTTACGCCAACCACTTCAGTTGAAGTGGAGGGTTCCCAGCTCCCGAGAGTGCTGGTACTCATTTCTTGTGAAGGCTGAGTAAACCTTGCCGGTATTTTATTTTGAGGTTTGAAATAAACACCGAAACGGGAAATCATTTCTGACACCCTCGGTGGGATTCGAACCCGAGCTTTCGGCATGGAATGCAAGCACTCTACCACCTGAGCTATCGACCGGTCTTATCTAAACGATTTGATAAAAAAAAAATTAACAATGTCATGTTGTCGCTTAATGACATAATAAGGAAAACAATACAAGTCATTGCAATTACAAGAGACATACGCAATTAGGCATTTTCCTGAATATTATTTGATACAATTATACTTTTTATATGCCCCTGAAATATTTAGTTTTTAACTTCAAAAGCTAGAACGAATTTCTGTAAGGAACAAACTTTACAGACAACAAAGAGTCATATGAATGAAAACGTCAACATTTCAGGCATAACTCGTCAAGACAATAAAATATCAGGCTTATTAAAGATTCAATAGATCTGATGGGACCAAAACATTGACAGATGAGCCAGTAAGAAAAATCAGCAGTGTGTTTGAAGACCATGCCTTTGTAATTTCTGCTCTTCAAGCTTGGAATTCGTTATCCTACAAGCAGAGATTTTCAAGGTTATGTATCATCATGATCACTGGCAGGACAACCTGGAATAAGTCGTTGGCTTCCTCAGTCTACCGCTGCCACTGTTACCAATCCAACGCCTTCTTCCTCCAGTCCCATACTCCTATCACATGACACTCCACCCAGTCATCTTGATCTGGGTTTTCCAACTGTCCTACTCCGCTCTGGGACCGTTACTATTTCTTGTTTTCCAGGCTCTGATGGTCCATTTGTTCGATGTGACCCAGGCAATGCAGTCTGATGATGATGAGACATTATCTTTACCTAACTAAATCTGCCTGTAGGGTTACTTATCCCAGGCCTGTGGACCAGATGATAACGATGAGTTGAAAAAGTGTGCCTTCATTTTGTTCTTGAGCTCCTAGACTATTATTTATCCTGGAACGTGTGGTGGCAGCTGATTCCAGATACTAAGGCCAGCCACTACAACCACATGATCTGCAGATACTGTGTTGAATTTCTTTTTGGATCTTTGGACCTTTGTTATGGTCTATGCACACGACATATACAACGCCTATGGAATGGTGTTTTGGGTGTAATAGTGGACATGGTAAGGAAGTCGACTTACCGTTTAGTGACCAGATGTGAGAGGGCAAGGAGTGTGCAGCGTAAACTCTTCCTAATCCAAGCCCCATTCCTAAACCAAGCGCCAGGGGTCCTCCGGAGCTGGCTCCCGCGCTGGAAGCAGCCGCAGCCTCTTCGGCAGAGCTGGAGTCCGTCTCTGGACTAGCGCCAGCAGACACATCATAGCTCTGAGAGTTAGCAGGGATCGCAATGGCCTCGTGAGAAGCGTGCAAGTCTGGCACGGAAGACAGCGAGCGGGCACGTTGCCTGTCGCTGCTGAGCTGGACCCCCACCCCTGGGATAGCCCTCAGCAGACTGAACCCTCCGCTTCCACCTGTGCCCCCGACAACTTCCGAGCTGGAGCTGGTAGAAAAGGTCCTGGTGCGCGGACCTTGCCCGTCGTTAGCGGTGCTCGCCTTCGCGCCCATCGATTCACTTTGCAACTGTCACTTATTGTAAACCTAGATGCACTGTGGCAATCATGAAATTCGCATCAAAACACCGCCCGCGACGACAGGCGACATTTCGCACAGAAACAAATGGCAACGCGACGGATCGAGAAAAATGACGGCTGATCGACGGTGTGAAGTTCTCGCGGACCAAATGTAAATACGCCATACCGAGACAGCCAGCCGCGCACAGAGCGAACATCAAAAATACAAACGTCCACTTTAGAACAAAATAGAGATTTTCACATTTTATCTTCATTCCCGTTAAACACAAGACCACTCCTTCAACGCGCATTAATATTCTCCGGTTCAAAAAAACATTTCTTCATCTCTGTTTTATCGCAATCATTACTTATTTAAATATAAACATTTAAATTTGTTTAAATTCTTAAAAAGCTCGCTCTGTCTCTATATTTCACCAGGTACATATTTTCATTTTGACAGATGTCAGACGAGACGTCCGTCGTAGCTTAATTAATAATATCGTCTGAATGTGAAGTATGGCCTCTGCCACGGTAAGTAATTCAAAATATACCCAATATAACCTTTTGAATTAACTGAGATATAATTTAGAATGAAATTTAACCATATAATCAATCAAATAATGTTTTGATTTGACTTTGTTTTTTGCAACTTACCTAGAAATAACCATATTAGTTTCACACTGACGTGACAGTGCCACCGAGTTAGTGCAAACGCATAGGTCATGTTATTGTTTAGTTGGCATTTAGTTGCAAATTGTAGGTAGTGTTTTTTAGAGTTTGCGTATTTTATTTGACAGTTTTGTAGTTGTTTTGTTAACATTGCTTGGCTTTTGTTTTGCTGAAATGTGGTATGTTTTTGTCGCCACTGATAGCAGGGTGTACCGCAGGTGCCGCTCCTGGATGACGACACTGTGGCATTCGGGGATGAAGATGGAAACGCCGGAAAGCAGTTCACGTATGTGCACATTCCTTTAACCCTTTACAACAACAATGGACTCGACACATATTCCATAGACAACAAAATCGTGATGTCACAGTCAAATTACTACGAAACAAATATATTTTTATTTTGTTGCAGAGAAAAAATAATATTCTCAAATTTGTGCTAAGCTCATTGTACTAGTAGATTTGTTTTTGAATTAAAAGTCTCCTAAACATCTGTTGAACCTACATGCTCTAAGGCCCAGTATTTTCAACGTTAGCTTATGTGACTTTTAACTGATTACAAATAAACCTTCCCACACCATTGACATAAGCGCTTCCTTTTCATTCAGTATAAAGTCGCTATGCTAATGTTGAAATACTAGGCCTAATATTGGATTCTAAGTAGAATAAATTCCTTTAATGATTTATATATAACGCGCTGTCTATTGCGTGTTAAGAACAAGCATTTCTTTACACCATAATTCCTTGACTTATAGGTTGGTATGAGGCTGACCACCCATTCTGTAAAAATTGGTTCACTTTGCCAATGTCACCCCTATTTCAGGGAAGGTCGGCAAGAGTTGCAGGGCTTATGTTCATTTGAGATTGGGTTTTTTATATTGTAGGTCCACATGTGGCATGTGTGAGCGCGAAATTATGTGTGTCTGCTTGTGAGAATGCATTTAATATGAATCTCAAATGATACATATCTTTGCAACTTAGATTTAGATAGTTGTAATGCCCTCTTAATAATGATGTGTTAACATCGAAAGCGCTCGAGGAAATAAGTCAACTCGTGAAGAAAAACTTTTTTATTTTAAATTATTAATTATTAATTACTTAAATCTTAGTGAATAAAGTTCATATTTTACATAGCTCCTTATTAATACAGAAGTTTAATTTTTCTACAGTCATCTCATCAAAGAATTCCACGTAAACTCTTGCAGAATATAGCAACTTGTCCTTTCTAAAGCTCTTACGGGGCTATTCTTAGACATTTAAGTCGTCGGTTGAGCCCACGCTTTGACAAACTAATGATGCATTTGTATGAAGACCTGTCAATCCAAGATGGCCGCAAGTGAACAGCTGATTTGTCTTCATATAAATATTACAAAATTCGGTAGGTAAGAATGACCGTGCTGATGAAACTTCCAGCCCAGGTACCATTAGTTTGTCAAAGCGTAGGCTCAACCGAACGACTAAAATGTCTAAAAATAGCCCCGTTTAGGTTCTGGATATGCATTTATTGAACCAAAATCAGTGAGTGATTTAAGTGAAAAAAAAAGCATTTCAAATCATAGCCTGTTTTCTGTTTCCTGAACCTAAATTGATGTTTTATTGTGCTCTGTCCCAATTTTTCAGCCATCCCTACGTGCTATTCTTCCACCTGGCCTTCCGCTGCTCAGCTATAGTAGTTTACGTCCTCTGTGGCTGGTTCTCTGACTCCTTCATCGCCAGCTTTGTCTGTGTCATCCTCCTGCTCTCCGCCGACTTCTGGACAGTCAAGAACATCACCGGCCGACTCCTGGTTGGTCTCCGGTGGTGGAATTATGTGGACGATGATGGTAAATCACACTGGGTATTTGAGGCGAGAAAGGTAAGGATTCGTTAGAATTGTGACATCATTTCAAGGTTCCTTGCGCTAACTATTGAACACTATAACAATTAAATAAAGTTTTAAACTTTCACTTTCACTTTCATGGTCGGTGTTCAATGATATAGTTTTTCTCGGGTTAGACCATGTTCTACTTGCAGTAATTTTGTCTGCAGACGTTTCATTCCCTCGAGCAGAGCACATTTTCAAGGCTCGAAGCGACAGGGCACCTTTATACTCCGTTTACTTTTGGCAGTTAACGTCGGCAGACAAAATTACTGCAAGTAGAACATGGTCTAACCTGAGAAAAACTATATCACCATAACAATTGTTTGTAAGCAATTAGTAGTAGTTAATGAATTGGGCCGGTATTTTCAATGTTAGCATATGTGACTTAAAATTGATAAAAAAAACTACTCGCACTATTGGCATGGATGCATCTTTTTCACAAAGTCGCTATGCTAACGTTGAAAATACATATAATAGGGCCTTAGTATTAGTTCATTAATTAGTAAATTTAGTTAAGCAATTCAAATTATTTAGTTCAGGGTATATTTATATGGCGAAGAAACAGAAGGTTGTTTTCAAGAGGTGATGTTGGATGATCAAATAATAATCAATGTATTGAAAAAATAAACAAGAGTGCAAACAACTGGAATCTTCAAATTACAAAAGAAGAGCATGCGTTACGAGAGTGATCGAATGTCTAGGAGATGAAAAAAGAGTGCAGCGATAGAAGAAAGTGGAAACTAGCCATATGAAGGTACAGGCCACTAGTAGCGGGACGACAGCTAGATACAGTATGTCCGACCGTATGCAACTTGTAAATAAAGCTTGGTTTTTCTACCACACAGCTCACCATCTCAAACTATCTTGAGTAAGAAGAAAAAGAAGTAATAAAAACGTTCAAAGTAATCCTCTGTCTGTTTTGAAAGAAGTTCTGGATTTCAGTCATGACTATTTAATCCTCTAACAAACCTTTCTTAATATCAGTTATAAGGTCATACCATATACTCGTAACCTTCCTTAATGATTTATTTGTGTTTTATATCCTCGTTTGACTATTTTTCATCATATCATAACTTAATTGTATAAGTAAGTGACTTTTAAATAAAATCATATTTCTCTCTCCAATGGTGAAATTAAATCTTAGCCTCCCACAGCATGTGCATCCCATTCCTCTTGTCTTCAGCCACTGTCAGCACTTGTGTTGCTTCATTTGCATCGCATCCATGGAAAAGTTATGAGTAATTGCAAAATGCTCATGGGAAATATGAACAAAGAAATATTTAATTTAGTGGTTTGACATGTGCACTTTTTTTCATCCTGAATGAAATGAAATAAGTATGCTAGCTTGTTAGCAGAATGGCGACTAGAGTTAGGACTTTTTCAGACACTGTCCATTTTGCTCAGTTTGTCTATGGATTACCGGACAAACTGTGAATGCTTTCATACATCTCCATACACTATTAGGCTCCCAACCCGGCACAAGTTAGGAAAAAAAACATAGACAAACCGGGAAGAATGGGTTTTGTGTGTAAAATGGGCCTTAGAGTTAACGTTGTTAAGTTTTGAAGTTATTGATGTGTTGCTCACGCTAGGGTTCCCCGCAGGGTCGAGTGAACCCCCACGAGAGCCGCCTCTTTTGGCTGGCGCTGATCCTCTGCCCCGCCGTGTGGGGGCTCTTCTTCATCGTCGCCTTCTTCGGCTTCAAGTTCAAATGGCTCGTGAGTACAGCTCTCCATCAGAGGCGGTTTCTATTAACGTGCATCCGTGCAGTGAGCTGCCTAGATTTTGTAATAATTTTAGCAAAAAAATGTATACACTTTTAATAAAAATATATCGTGTGGAAGATGTGTTAAAAGATCGCTGAAGTAAAAAATCACTAATAATTATACGAAGCGCCTGATAAGCGCAAAGGACCGCTGTCATACATAATATTATAGTATAATTATTATACTTCTCGGGGCATATCGCTCAATGCACAGAGATCTTGAAAAACTTCCATACATATTATGAAAAACTGTCGAATCCGTGGCTGTGAGAGAGATAGCAGATCAATCATAGCTTCTGTAACGCGGTAGACAAAGATGGCAAACGCCTTGCTACGTGCAACACCCAAATATTATGAAATAGTCGACGTGTGTTGACATTATATGAACAATGAACAATGAAACCATCATAAGTTAGACCCTCCGCACACTAGACGACAGGCGACAGCGACTTGTCGGCGCGAATCGGCGATCGGCGCGACTCGGCGACAAGTGTGCGGAGCTTTGAACAAAATATATTAAAACTGTCGGCCGCAGCCTGTCGTCTAGTGTGCGGAGGGTCTTACTCTCCTTAGCATTTTAAAGAAAACATTGGTTATTACAATGTTGATTATAAATAATAATTGCCAAACTGGACTCTGGATGATTCACATCCGTTCAGTTGTTAGTTGACGTAGAGATATACAGTCATCGGTTGGCCTTTGATTTTGCGGGAATATTTTTTACATTCTTTTAAAAATCATCGTAAATTCATTACAAGATTGTTGTTAATTAATTTTCTGACTATGAATTTCAATAATAAAGCAGACGTGGACTTAATAAAAAAAATTGTTGTTCTTTCAAACAAAAATTGTTTAACAATGTAAAGCTAAATCTAAAACAGTGAATAGGGTATTAAAGCATCATGGCTGTGTGGTTGTGAATGGTTTTTTTCTTTCCGTGTCGTATAATTTGTGGTGAAAAATCGTGGAGCGAAGATGTGTCATGGATCTCGCTCACCTTACTGTGGAAGTTAAACATCATGCACTTTCGTAAACTCACATTGAGCATGTAATGCCTTTAAATTGATTAGGCCAAACAGATCTTCCACAATGGCTTGATGTTGGTTATAGAGAATCAATCAAAAATTTCAATGATAAAGTGCATGAGAACAGATTAATTATACCTATCTGGAACAATTTATTTTGTTAAATTTTGTGCTGTTGTGCGGATGGATTTCCATTTTAAATAACTGTAAGTACGCGCTTAAATACATATATTCGTTATGCAAAATAACGGGTGTAGGTATGTACTCATGTATAGCTTAATAAAACATTATATATGTACGTATTTCTTACAATTTCCATTCAAATCAAATTGGAAAATAAAAGAAAAACTATAATTGCAGAAATTATGAACTGCCAAAAGTTTTATTGACGAGCCGCCTCTGCTCTCCATCCATCATGTGTTTAGTCAAGTTCAGAGGAAAGCAGTAATGAATTTAATTTGCCAAAAGTGCCTGTTTTATCATTGACATCACATCATGTACATGACCGGCTGTAGTCTCAATAGGGTAATTGCAGTGGTGGAGAATACGGTTGAAAATACTATGGTTGTGTAGCGTACATTTCAAGGATCACAATCATATATTTTTTAAGTAGTAAAAATAAAGATTTCATTGATGATTTTCTTTGATATAATGCCAAGAATTTGAGTCCCACCAAAACAAAGCGAGCCAAGCCGTGACGTCGATGGATCCGCCAGGCTACCTGGGGCCCTCGGTGCATTTGTATGAAATACGTAATACCCGAAGATCCATAGACGTCACATCCGCCTAAATAAAAAATGACCTGTTGTACCGGAAATCCAAAATGCACAAATTTTAAAGGGCTATAATTTAAAAACTTCGCCAGATATTATTTTTTTTAAAACACAGGTGCATTTTTAAAAATGCAGTTTCATCATTTTATGAACTAAAAAAATATTCAAAATTACCCTATTCAACAACGTAGTCTAGTTTTAATTCCAACCTAAATGCACCTGCGCTCTCTACAGCTCTTTTAATGTGCACATGTCTTTTGTACTTCCAGCTTCTAGTCATGATCGCCCTCACCCTGAACGGAGCCAACCTCTACGGTTACACCAAATGCAAGTTTGGCACCAAGGAGAACCTCTCATCCGTGACGACGGACTTTGTGAAGCAGCAGATCTTCCAGAACGCGTCGTCCTTCATGACGAGACCCCCACAGCCGGCCACCGCTCAGCCAACGGGCATCGTCTAATGACCAAACTATCCACACTATGCTGTTTGTAAATAATTAGTGTAACATTATAGGCTTGTATTATAAACAATCTGATTCTGATGTTTGATTTGAGCTTTTAGGATGAGAATTCCAACCCAGTGGTTCTTAACCGATATTCTGCGGACCAGTATTGACTAGAGGGAGCCTTGAAAGTGTTCTGAGTACAGCTTACATAAAAGAGTTGCCAAGGAATAGGAAAAATAATGTATACTTTTCCATTAAGAAAATATTGATGGATGTTTTAAATGTTTTGATGGCAGTTTCTGTTCAGACTAAAATAGATTAATATTCTCAATCCTTGAATCCTTGGTGTCTCTCATAAAAAAAACCATCAAAGTGGTCCCTTGTCAAAACAAAACCAAAGTGGTCCGTGATGATAAGTGTTGCCCGTTAAAAAAAGGTTAAGATCCACTGTTCTGACTGAATATAAGTCTTAAGATTGTTTAAAATACCAGCACTGTGAATTTTTGTATTCCATTTTTCTTTGACTGCAGTAGGTACTCGGTATTTCAGTTTTCATAAAATTCTGCAATTCATTATTTTATACCAAACCTGACATACAACACAAAAGGATAGTTTAAAATGGTGGTCCATTTGGCATTATGGAATACCGAGTGTCGACTGTATTTAGACATTTTTATTTGTAAATGATATCCACGGGGACTTTCCTTCTAATTATTATTGGGTTTTCAGTCACTTAAAGCACAATTAAAATAACTTAAAACAAGTAGTAATATAAGAAATAAAGAGTCTGTTTTATAACATTCCTTTTTCAAATAAAAAATGGAACACTTTAAAATTTGGAATGTTCATAATACAATCTCTTGTAAAACAATCTGTGTAAAATAAATGTATTTTATTTAATGATTTATTCCTGTAGTTAGGTAGCTATATTTCATGCAGCATTTTTTCACAATAAGTATTTCCATAATAAATTCCATTTAGCTTTTGATGTGACAACACAAAGTAGGTATATCCATACATTTTAAAAAGTAACTAAATTTTAAAACATTAAAAATTATGACACAAGTTGTTTATGTTTTATTGTAGAATAATGATTTTACTTGCCTTCAATAATTTATTGAAATTAGTATGTCTTGTATTAAAAGTCTTTTTTTGTACTAGTTTATATATTTCAAAGGCTAAATTCTATCCATGTACATGTTTATAGCATTTTAAATTATTATTTTGATATTGATTAGTGTAATAAATGTAAAATTTGATATGCTTGTACAATCAAACTATAAAAAATTGTACTCGCTCTAGCCATATTATTTAAAATTGATTTTTTTTTGTGTTTAGTACATAAAATAAAATTATTATTGTTTGGAGTGACAAGATTGAATTCTGTATATTTTTATGATAAAATAAAAACATTACATTTTGTTTGACATCATGTCTTATTTTACTCAATATTCTTTGATCATATCCGTCCCTTTAGCCCATTACATACTAGATGCATTCTGTCTGGTTTGTCTGTGGATAACCGGGTTAGAAGTCTAGTATAGTGCATGGAGATGTATGAAAGCTTTCACACAATTTGTCCAATAATTATCTATAGGCAAACCGGGCACCTGAGCCCCCCAAAAAGTGAAATAACAAGAAAGTAAAAATTAAAAGAGACACTGCAGTAAGACTGCTGAAAACTTGGAAGACCTTAGAACTGCCCGTTGCAATAGTTCAGCCTCGACACAAAGAAAGACTCAATGAAAACCCTAGCAGCTTCAGATGTCAAACAGTTCTGACCCATCTCAACTGCATCAGGTGAAAGAAACAGGAGCTCACAGTCAAATTTATTTGAGCACTCATAGAGAGTGTTGTGGTGATGGACTCCGAGAAACTTAATTGAAGTAGATGAATAATATTATGCACAGGCCCATTATTTTGATGGATGAAGAGTAGATCAAAAGCTCCTACAAGGACAGGACATCCAAATGAATTCTATTTTGTATGCATTCATTTTTAGACGACTCCCAGCCATCCACTCAGCCACCACTTTGATGCGTTAAACTATTTCAAGACTACAGGCATCCATTATACAAGTTTCACAGAATTGACAAAGAAAAATGTCATCAGCAGCCTACTCCGTTTTGCATAATTTTACAGGAGAACAATATAAGTACCTAAAGTTTCTCAATACCAAATTTGAAATTATTTCATTGGTTGACTTCCAAATTTTCAATAAATCACTATTTGTAACTAAAAACATTTAAGTATATTTAAAGAATAATTACTAATGTAACTTTTTTTGTATCTCCGGCATATAATCCTAAATGGAGTTGACTGGTTTGCCATCAATAGCCATCAATATGTTATATGAGTAATAGTTATTGCCATTCTGCATTCATAAGCATACTGTTCTCAAGATTGTTTGTGTACAGCGTAAAAAGTAATGGCCGGAGCACAGAACCTTGAGGCACACCACAGTCCATGGGCATACCTGATATCTGTTTTTTATCTGTCTTTCAAATAAGAAGATAGCAATTTAGATGCTCCTCCTGGGACTCCATACAATCTATCGAGCTTAGTGATGAGTATATTGTGGTCAACTGTGTAGCAGCGCACATGTCAAGTACTGCCACCATGGCAAGAGCGCCATTCTTGACCGCAGCTATTACATTATTCAAGATACGAAGTAAGACAGTCTTAGTGGAATGAACTTTTCTATCCACCTTTTCTAGCCAGACATCCACCACGCTCCATGTGCTGAGTGAGTTGCCAAACACGGACCTTTTTAATAATCTTTGACACAAAAGGAACAGACGATCCAGGTCTATGATTGACCAATACTAATAGAATAGGTGCTACATACTTCCTTCATACATCTTTTAACCAGCCATGTTGAGGTTGAATCACATTAATATTGTTTGTTAGGAAATGTGAGTACAAGATTATCTAATAATACAGGCAGAATAATTTCACAACACTCAATTCTCTCTGGAGGATTCTAGATCGTCACTGCACTGGAATCTGTTATTATTTAAATTCTCTGAAGAGAAGTGAGAGAATTCACTAACAGGAAGCTCCGGATTTTGAGTAGATTTTTTCTCGAGGGAAAAACTCATTGACTTCCATAGTGCCCTGGGGTTTATAGCTTCTGTCTTTATTTTACCGGTCGAGTAGGATAATCTTTTCTTCCATATCATATCATATTCCAATAAGTGAAGACTGAGCAATCATCTAGGTCACTCGTGTAGTTTCTATGCGGCACCAACCGCTTCAGTTGAAGCGGAGGTTTCTTAGCTTCTAAAGGCAATGGTTTTCATTTTTGTAAAGGCTTAGAACACTTTGCTGATATTTTAATTTGGGTTTGAAATAAACTCCGAAATGGGAAATAAACGCGACTTAAAAAGGGGCACAAAAGAAACCAATTAAAACTGCCAAGGGTCCTCACCTCTTGTTGTACTTTGATAAATAAATATAGATAGACCTGCAGTCTGCACATGCCCGGTCCTTGAAAATAGATTCTGTAGAGGTTTTAAAATGCAGTCATTTTTTTAACATTCATAAATTTGGTTTTATTAAATAAAAAGTCAAATTCTTGAGAATCCTACGTGTTTGTTTCTGTGCTAGAGGAATTGTAAACTTGTAAAAATTAAACAAAATAAATCTACATGACTCTGACATTGCTGTAAAGCCGGCACCAGTTTGAATTGAGAACTTTGTTCACAGCGGACAAACATCACACTTGTGTGGGATTATGGTCCTTGGAAAGCAATAAAACAATATAAGTTAATTTTTTCCCTAGCAACCTAGCTGTGTGACGTTACACTTTTGTCTATGTCAACTCATATAAAAAATAGGTCTAGCCACATGTAGAGAAAACTTTTCATTGTGAAAATACAACATTCAGTATATTTTCCATTGTATTTGTATGGTTTTTATTTCCATATAATTATTTTTGAATGAATATTTGAGGAAAACTGTTCGTTATTTTTTTTTTTTTTCTAGAAGTTTTCGTGTCTATGGTCTTCTTCCCGCAGTTTTTTGAATTATACTGCCAAGGTCAAATATTCAACAAGCTTGCAACTGTTCAGAAGTAAATTCAATTCCGGTACAAACCATCCGAGTCAAGCTTCTGTCAATGTTTTCGTCTGATGTGTTGTCAATATAAATGTCAACACAAGTTTATTTTATTTCCATAAAAATACTCCAACTTTCAAACATTCTAACCCTCAGGTACATTCATAAAAATATGTTTCTATTAACCACTACATATTGAAATTGTTACGCGTCCATAAAAGCGTTTTTTTATGTGTGTCACAAGTGAAACCATTTGTCATTATTTCGTCTCGTCGAGAAAAATACTTTCTACATAATTTTTTATTACTGTTTAAATTGTGCAATTTTAATTGTTTTCAGAATATTTCAAATGACACCTCTTTACCATGAGCTGGTTTGACACTTCCGGACTTACGAGCCTGGCAAAGTCTGCCCTGAAAGAGGCGCAGAAGACCATAGACAAGGCTCTGGACATCCAAGCGGACGGCAGCAGTCATGGAGGCGCAGGGACAGTGGCAGCAGTCCAGGAGAAAACTCCTGAAGAGCCTGCTCCAGGAGAAAACAAAGAAAACAGCGACTTCTTTTCTTCTTGGGGTTTAACTGCATCAGACAGCATGACCGCTAGCAACAGCACAAGTAGCTCAGAAACCGTCGTGACTCAGAGTCCATTAAAAGCTACGTCACAGAGCCTCTGGGGATCATTCACCGGATCTTTCTTCGAGAATGCATCGTCGGAAAAGAATGACGCAAACAAAGAAAGTAAAACACAACTGGAAATGATTGTAGACGACTCTAATGAGCCTGACAGCTGCGATGAACCTTTTAGTAAAAGTAAACTAGTAATGCACGGCATGTCGGACGACGGGGAAGGGAATCCAAAGCACAATCTTGATGAGAAGCAAGTAATTACGGAAAAAAGAAAACTATCACTTGAGCGGAGTTCGGTCGGCCATATTGATGACCTTGGGAAGAGCAGCAATGGAGACGGATATCCTATCACAATGCGAAGAGCTTCTGATAGACAGAGTACATCATATATCAACAGGCTTTCAATTGCTTCACTAGAAAGTGGAAAGAACAGTTCAGAGTCTATCGAAGTCCTGGGATCTCAAAGCTTGAAAACAACACCTGATTCTGAAAGCACTTCTTTGAATCATTCGGCTTCAGGAAGTGGCAGCATGGGACTCAAACTGGCTTCTAGTTCTGTCGAAGTCCTGCCAGACAGCTTGATGAGTCCCAGCTCGATAGAACTTTTAGGATTCAGCAGTAATTCAGAAGAAGTGTCTCGTGCTTCGGACGAAGAATTCCGCTCTCCTTTAACCTCCCCAATAGACAATGAAAGTTCTTTGAACACCAAAATAGGAAAAAAATCATCTACGGACGAAGATATTAAAGTTCTAGCTGACGTTAATGATGCCATTAATGATGATGAAGACGTTTCTGCAGCCGATGATACAATTTCTTACAATTCAATATCGGAGTTCACAGCTCCCACCATACTAGACTCTAACCTACCAAATAAAAGTGTAGATAACGTGCCAAGGAAATTAGGAACTCAATTTTCTAATGAACTGAAAGAAGGTCCAAGTCCTGATTATATTGGAAATGTGGTTCGCAGCAGTGATGACTTGCCAATCACCAAAGCACCAAGTAGAAACTCTGCCATGTTTTCCACTAGTCAATCTTCATCTAATCAGAATGTACAGAAAGCAGCTTCATTTAGTGAAAGCATGATGATCATACAACCTGGAAGTAGCCAGAATACGCCTTTACCGACTGATACATCATCTAACGATGGTTCCTGGTCTGACCGCACATTAAATGCTGAAAGTGACGCCGTAACAATGGAGTCCAGCTTAGAGGAATCATTTGTGAAATCATCGCTAGACAAGAGCACAACAAGTCTATTAGGAAAGAGCATGTTAGATGACGGAAATAATGATAAACTAAGTGACAAAGCCAGTGACTCTTCATCGTATTGTAAAATGGGTGAAAGTGTTGATGCTATTCATCCAATTTGGAAAGAGCACGCTTTCTCCAGTTCCAGCCAGAGCTATGAAGAAATTGAAAAGGCATCCATAGATCAATTGGAGCACGTCGCTTTATCTCAAATTGAATTTGCTTCTAGAGAACCAAACTCTCCCGGGAGCTCAGAAAGCCGAAGTGGCGACATTGTTAAAGTCGGATCTGAGCAAACTTCTGGGCACACGTCTGGTGATGACCTAGAAACAACTACGTCGTCTGATATCGAGATAATCCCAAGTCCAAACGGGGATTACGGCAGTATATACAGCTTGAGTCGACATAGTCCTGCCAAATTACCGGGTAAATTTTGTAAACAGTCGGGGAACAATGTTGTAGACCTTGTCCTAGGGAAATCTCTTGCATCAAAAATAAGAGGTCATAACCGAGAACTGTCGGAAGCCTCAAACCAAAGCAACACGAGTGACGACAGCCACTGCTCTGAAAATGAGCGGCTCATGAGGAGACTTGCAGAGATGACGGATATCCTAGAAAGCAGAGAAGCGAAGTTGATTGAAGTCAGCAGAAAGAACATTGAGCTGACTGAGAGCAATACGGAATTGAAAGCAAACTTGGAAAGTATGCAAGGAAAACAAGATGGAGGCGATGTGACTTTGATTACAGAAGAGTATACGCAACGCCTTTCTGCTTTGGAGAAAAAGTTTCAGCAGGCCATTAGGGATAAAGATATTCTTCGCAAACAGATGGAGACTTTCAAACATGAAGCCGCCACTCGTCTCACTTCTGGAGAGCTTGAGAATGCTGTGAGTGAAAGGGATGAGACTATTAAAGAGTTGCGGGAGGAAGGAGAAAAGCTGTCTAAACAACAGCTCCACCATTCTACAATCATTAAAAGGTTGCGCACCAAAGAGAAGGAAAACGAGCAAGTCATCAAAACCTTGAGGTAAAGCTAAAAATACTCTCTACTTTCCTTTTATTACATGTAAAACACATGCATTATTTTAATTACAGAGAAGGTGTACCTGTAGGTCTATAATCTAAATTGCAAAGATATAAAAACATTTAATATTCATATTAAATGCAGGACCGCAAGCAGACACATGTTATTTTACATTTACGCATGCTGCATGTGTTCAAACAAAAACCCAAATCTCAAATGAACACAAAGCCTGCAATCTGAAAACTTCTTCTCAATCTTGTTCTTCATTGCTGAGGGTTGTGACTTGTGTGGAAGCAACCACTCTTCTCCAGTTCTCTCTTGACTGCGCTGCCCGCAGCGCTCCAACCATCAAGATGCCTGCTGCTGTCTTCACATGATCGGTCCATCGTGTGCGGGATCTTCCTCTCTTCCCCTCCAAGCCACCGATCAGTCATTCCAGGCTATCCTCATTGCCACGGACATCATATCCAAAGAACTGGAGAATACGGCTTGTGCATATATTGGCCAGAGTCAAGATTGAAAATTGAATGAGGGCAATCTAGGATATTTAAAAACTCAGATAAATATACAGAAACACAGAAAATTACATTCGCTTTGTTTCCACATATACATCTCATTTTGTAAGAAATATTAAATTGCCACCTTTGGTTCTATAATATGCATGAAAAATTCTTAGTTGATTGCCCTCATATAAAAGTAGATAATTGTTTATATATGGGCTGTTTTATTGTACATTCTTTACGCATAACATGTACATAATGAGATGTTTTTATTACAGACCCTTTACAGCATTGTACAAATGTGCATAACAAGATGTGTTTTTCTATAATTAATTTACATTGCAGAGATAAAGTGGCAGATCAAGCGCAAGAGCTAGACAGATTAAAGCGGTCTATATCGGCCAAGGAGGCAGTGGAGTGTACGCAAATAGAGACTGTGTACAAGCTCACCGCTGCAAACAAAAAACTGGAGACTGAACTGTGCGATGTGAGTAGTGCACATATTGCATGTCCGTCATAAATCATAGCAATTATATATTGCTTACTTTCTGTGAATGTACAGTGGAGATGAAAAACATGAGAAGAATGGCAGGGAAAACAATAAAAGATAGAGTACGAAATGAATGGGTTACAAACTAATGAAATCTGAAAGAGGATGTGAGGATGCAACGCAACGCAACTAAGCTACACATCTTTATAACTTCTTGCCGCATTTTCTTCAAAAGTTTTCACATGTGGTGAGTAAAATCATTTCTCACGCCCTCGGTGGGGTTGGAACCCGAGCTCTCAGCGTGGAATGCAGGCACTCTACCAACTGCGAATCGACTGGAGCGATCGGACAAAGGTGCAAAAGAATATTATGAGATGGCTTGGGCATTTGGAAAGAATTGATGATGAAAGCTTGACAAAGAGTATCTACAGGGGAAAGGAAGAGGCAAAAAGAGGAACGGGAATCATGGCTATTTTTTTCTGAATTTCTAACTTTTTTTTTAGACAAAAGGATCTCTGGACGACACAAACAAGAGATTGGAAACTGTGAAGACATCTCTGGATGCGGCAAAGAAGGAACTGATTGAACTGCAGAGGAACAGCGGAGACCTGGCCAAGAGACAAGAAACCCTGGCACATATTGAACAGGAGAAGGTCACCATGGAGTCAGAGAATGAGCAGCTGGCTTATCAGCTCGATGAGCTGAGGAATAAAATGAGACAAGGTTACTATAGTGCAACAACTTTATTTTTGTTACAAAGAAAACAAATTTTTGTACAGCTCATCGCAGAGAGGGAATTAAGTCCGGAAGCTCCAGCTCTTGCAGACCACGGCAACAGATTCTGGAAAGTAACTCTCCAGTATCACGTACAGCTTATGCTTATGTGGAGCTAATCCATGTTCTACAGAAGAAGAGTCATGTACTTGCATTTTTTGTCTTCTCGAACACAGCCATTCAGAGTTCTGTATTTAAAAAAAAAATATTTGTGAAGAAGAATGCAACCCACAAACCTATTTTGACTGGCCAGTTGTCTGCATGAGAAAGCAGAAGCTTGTCGAAGTTATGGTCAAAGGGCCAGGTGTGATTCGAACCAACGTTATTCTGTTCCAAATACGCTTGTCAAGAATAGCAACCTGATAGGTTGGTATGCGTGCTGCAAAAATTGGTTCACTTTTGCCAATGCCACCCCAGTTTCAGGGAAAGGTGGCAGGGATTGTTATGTTCATGTGAGGATTTGTTTATTTTTATGCACACATGCAGAATTCATAGGCGGGAACCTACATGTGCCTGTCTATGGGTATGCACTTAATATGAGACTTAAATGATAACATATCTTTGCAGCTTAGATGATAGATTAATATAGATTCCCTCGGCCGTAACGCCGACTATTGTACTTTATATTTATTGTCATTTCCAGATGAGCAACGCTGGATGAACCGCGAAGCTTCCCTGCGCGCTGAAGTGTCCCGCCTGCTGGCCCGCGCGGAAGAGGCAGAGTCTTCCCTGCAGCTGGGAGGAGGGATGGAAGGGGGCGCCGGGGGCGGGGAGGGAGGCCCTGCTCTCCTAGCGCAGTTGGCCGCCCTGCAGGAGACCTCGCTGGAGAGGGATCTGAGAGCGCAGGCCAGGGAGAGACAGCTGCAGCAGGCCACGGGTATATTTTAAACCTATGCTTTTCGGGAGACTCTCCAGATTTCAGGAAATCTAGAGATCACATAGTGCCGCAGAGTTGACGACGTTGGTGAGCAGGCGGTTGATGTCCTGATCCTTTATTGGAGGGGTGCTAGCTGCTTAGTGTTGAACTGTGTGTTGCATTGCCTCGGTTTTGAGACTCTGAAAGGAAGTGGCGATTGATATTGGTTTTGAATAGGACAAGGTTAAATGAGGTGGGAATACAGATGCCAGTAGCTCGCTCCATCAAGTTCTCATAGTCATGAAAAAGTCCTATATTTTTAATTAAGTCGTATAGAACCAAAGTCGTCTATTTGGGATCTTTTCAAACATAAGATAAATATGGAAACATAGATTGGTGTGAGAACACAGATGCCGGTAACTCATTCCATTAGCAGGCAGTTTTGCAAAGGAATGATTCGTGCAAACACCAATTTCTCATAGTTTTGATATTGACTGCAAAGGGATGAACATTGACTCACATTGTAGTTGTTGAAAAGTAGACAATAATCTAAGACTGAGGTCCGATTACTGTGTTGCATCGTCACAGCGTCAGCACTGCATTATTTTACAGATATTTTTTTGTGACTTGCCACATTATGCGATGCGTCCTCACACACAATGGTTCAGCAGATCGACGGACGAGAGACAAAGCTGGGGGAAGTTTATGCGCTGAAATGAAGAACAGTCATCATTTTGTTTTGATTGCATTAATTTTTATGTCCAAAGTCTTCCTCTGTAAGTCTCTCGTAAAGATTCTAATGAAATAATCCACTTTTAATTAAGAATTCCTTTGAAACATGTACTTATATCCAGCCACCATTCCATCAGGAGTGGCCAGGAATTCCGCAGATGTATTTCCACTTTCTTTCTGTCTTTACACACTTCTTTCATCTCCTCGACACTCATCACTCTCTTCTCTTGACAAGCAAATTGCGTAAAACAGCTTTGTAAAATATGCTTACAGCCGACGCACAAGCCAAATGTTCAAAACTGGTGGAGACCAATCAGCTGTTGAGGGAAGAGTGCCAGTCCCTCCGTTTGAAGCTTTCCACCACCGAGGCGAGCCTGGCATACAATGCCAGCAGCCTCGAGAATATCAGGAGCACATGTGAACAGCAAATGGCACAACTGAATAGTCTGACGGAGACAAATGAGAGGTAAGAACAAATACATCAAACTTACAAGGAAAACTTAGTAAAGCAATACTATACCAGCAATCTAGAGAGAATTAGAGGCACATAGAAACATTATGTCACTGGTATGGTCGAGGAGAAAAGGCGTCAGAACTTAAATTTGTGTTATTGAAACAATCGCAAGCTCGAACCCCGCCTGCGCCGTGTCCTATCCCAGCCCAGTTTCAACAGATGTCATTGGGTAATTATTAATTCATAATTCATTAAAATATTAAATAATGAATTATTAATTGATAATGTTAATACCTGTTTCTTGCCAGGCAAAATAGGTAGGTGAATGGCATTCCTCTTCACAAATCTATTTAAAAAAAAGGTAGCATGAAGATGTTAATTATTGGTTGTAAATTTCATTTCAGTGAAACCTATCCGTTATAAGTTTATAAGTAATCTGATTATTGAATATGGCAATACAATTTTGAGTCAAATTGACAATACTATTTTTCCTGACCAATCAAAATTAAAATAAGTACCACTTCCTGTTTCAGCACTATTTTCATAATCTGTGTTGCTCCATTGTGTTTTATTTTCCTTTACAAATCACTTTAAATAAAATACCTACCTATTGAGGAAATTTAATTTATGATGTGGCAATACAATTTTCATGGTCAAAATAGCAACCATATTCTTTTAACCAATCAAAATTCAGAGTGACTACTTCCTGTTCCAGAACTACTTTAATATTTGAAGCCATTTTTCTTTTCAATTTCATTATTGTCACCTTTTGAAAAGTAAAATTATAGTAATTGCTCAATAAATCAATATTTGGATAAAGCTAACTGTTTTTAATTTATTTTTTAGGCTAAAAGAAGAGCTTGATAAGCAAAAGCAACAGATGGTGCAATCAAATAAAGAAATCAGTGAAAGACTGCAGAATGTGGAGCATCATTTAATTTTGGAAAAAGCAACCTGTGAAGCTGAAAAGAAGCGAAGTGCAGCCTTGCAGGTAAATGATTGAACACTGCAAGTAGTTTCGAGGTTAAAATACCATGTCCGTTGGTGGATTACCAAGCTGTCTGGATTATCGTAAGCAATTTTGTTTAACGATTATTGTCATGTCTGTGTTCCATAAAAAAACTTGGTATCGCCTCGTAGATTTTGAGATGAAGATGTCTTGTTATCTATCTACCCTTTCGAAGGTCTTCCAGCTAGGCGTTGATCTATTTTCATATCAATAGCTATGATTTGTGCGTGTCTTAATAAGTGGTTCATGTCCTGTTAAAATTAATGGGTTCCACAAGCCACATCTTCAGGGGCAACACGGTTAGAAGTTGAGATTGAGTGCTAAGATCTTGGTTTTTAAAAGAAATTGCTCTATATGTGCAGCTTACTCACAAAAACAAGAGGTTCATGTACAATGTTTAAAGCCACCTCCTTGCACATTTCAGGAGCAGCTGCACGAGGCGGTTGTGGCCCAGGGAGAGAGCAGCTCGTCACTGCTGCTGGCCCGCCTGGTGGGGGGAGCGGCGGCGCCCCCTCCCCCCGCCCCCCCAGAGCGCCCCGACTCCCCCGAGCCCCACGGCAGCACTGCAGGAGACTCACTGGCCTCCGACTCGCTGGGCAGCGGGGTGTGGCCCTTTGTAACTGCACCGCTTTTTTATTTTTATTTTACGTTTTGTTTTTTTGCACCTCTTTAGTTTTTATAAGGCAATTTTTATTATGGTACCCCGAGTATAAAGCATTGCCTAAATGCACATCGATTGCAGAACTAGAAAAAATGTAGTAAAACTAAATCACTCTTTTGGAGTGCCCTGTTTCAGAAAATCTAATCTAATCTAAGTTGCAAAGATATGTAAAATTGGGAATTCACATTATATGCATTCTCACAAGCAGACATGTAAAAGTTTGTGCTTGCACATGCCGCATGTGATGGTCAGCTTTAGTTTTCATAAGTGTTTATTAGTTAGTTGACTTATAGGTTGGTATGCGGCTGACCACCCATGCTGTAAAAATGGTTCACTTTGCCAATGTCACTTCTGTTTCAGGGAAGGACGGCAAGAGTTGCAGGGTGTATGTCCATTTGAGATTTGTTTTTTATGTTGTAGGTTCACATGAGGCATGTGCAAGCGCGAACTTGACGTGTTTGTTTGTGGGCATGCATTTGAGAGCCTTAATATATCTCTATGTTAATATATCTCTGCAACTTAGATTATATATTATAGATTATTGCATAAACGCACATTGATTGCATAAATCGAAAAAATGTAGGAATACTCAATTAGTCTCTCAGAGTGCCGTTGTGTATCCCATGTATTGTAAATTTCCACAATCGAGGTGAGATTACGCAATGTTTTATACTTGTGCTGTTTAGTTTCCCTAAAGCCTGGAAACATTTATTGAAAAGAAGGTTTTTTACATTTAAAAGTTTTGTTGCTTGCATGTATTCCAAACTTTATTTGCATTTCCTAAGACTGAAACTAGCTAAGATATAGAAGCTGTAGAATCCTTGAGCCTACTGAAAATGTTGTTGAAAGAAATATATTGGCTTTGTTTTCCTGAGAGGGTGGTGTACCATTTGTTTGGTGGTATTTACGCAAAAACGCAACTAAGCTACAAATATAGTGTAATTTCTTGTTGCATTGTTGTGGCGAGTTGAACCTTTTTTATTTTTTTATATTTATTTGACCTTATGCCAACCCCTTCAGTTGAAGTGCGGGTTTTCTAGCTACCGAGAGGGCTGGTACTCAATGTATTTAAAGACGTAAATGGTATGGCTTTGTCATATCTGACAGACATGTTTTCCCCTCTTGAGGTGAGTGTGAAGGGACCATACCAGTGACACTGAGGTCAGCGGGGAGTGGTGCTGTCAGGTTCATGCAGCCTCGCTGAAAAATACACACAAATTTTGGGGATCGCTGGGGATGGATGTAGTGGAATAAACTGCCACCTGGAGTGAGGAATTCAGGATCAGTTGGCATTTTTAAGAGAGCACTGAATGTGCTTTATAAAATGTCTCATTTGTGAAAGGCCGTTGAGACATGACACACACAAAAACAGCGCTCTTTTATTATGTGTACTCGAAGTAATAACAAAGTTGTTTTTACTTTTTAACTTTTAAGATGAACAATTACAAAGTTAATGCCTCTACAATCAATAAGTTATCTTCATTTAACCTGTGTTTTCAAGCAAAAAAACTTAACAATCCATAGTTTACAACCAAAAGGGAGATGTATTTATCATTGATTGTATATTTGCTGGGTGTAGAAGGGGATTAAAGACCCACCTCTTCGCACTCTCTTTCGAACAAGCGCCTTTGGAATGATTTAAAATCATGAAAAGGCGCTATATAAATTTAGAATTGTATTGTATTGTTAGTAAATAGTGTCACAGTGTGCATTTCCCTTTCCCAGGAGGAGGCAGAGTCGGTGCTGGGCAGCATGAGCCTGCTGGGTGCGGGTGTGGGGGATGGGGGCGTGTGCACGCTGGAGCACCTGCAGGCCGCGCTGCAGCAGCGGGAGGGGGAGCTGCGCGCGGCCAGGAGGGCGGGCAAGCACGCACACGCGCAGCGCACCGCCCTCACGCACCAGCTGGCCCTGCACGCCTCGCAGCTGGACACCATGCAGGTAGCATGAACACACTCAGTCACTTCTTTCTATATCACATCTAAAATCTGTCTATTGCGAAACAAAACTCCCTCCTGTGATGCAGAAGATCAGCTGCTCTTCCATACCTTGGGTGGTCAGCCTGGTAGACACTGGCTGTCTGGTATTTCATGTGCAACAACTCAGGTTCACCTTTTTACACTCATGTGGTCAACGTGGTCCCTCCTGAATCATCTCCTCTTCCCCTACTTCATCTGACGATGTCTCAGTGTTGCACATGCTTCTGAGTTCCTTGATTGGTCTCTTTATGTTTTTCCAGCAATGGCATGGAGC
Organism: Agapetus fuscipes; assembly: GCA_951799405.1. NCBI lineage: Eukaryota > Metazoa > Arthropoda > Insecta > Trichoptera > Glossosomatidae > Agapetus > Agapetus fuscipes. Next base: position 10,844,775 of record OX637357.1, on the reverse strand, counting down.
GTTTTTATCTCAGATGTCCTGAGTAGGATCTAGGTTCGTGTAGTGTCTGCTCATGTCTCAACCTCATATGTCATAATATCCCAGTAACATAGATAATAATGTGATAATTCACTTATTAAACTTGTATTCCCCAGAGCGTCCAGCACCAGTACGACGCCCTGCTGCAGATGTACGGGGAGAAGGAGGAGCAGCTGGCGGAACTGAGGCTGGACCTGCAGGACGTCAAGGACATGTACAAGATGCAGCTGGACGAGATCCTGCTGCTGAAGAGACAGGCGGCGGAGAGGGAGGCCCAGAGAAAGCAGGAGACTATGTAGACGCTGACTGGTGTGTGCCTATGATATGAAGACGTGGAGGAGTATTTTAATGCTGAGGACTCATTGGTGCGTAGCATTCTTTGCATTAAAATTATAATTCGGAATTTGTGTAGCGCCTTTTCACGATTCTAGATCATCCCAAAGGCACTTGTTCATACGAATGTGTGAAGAGGTGAGTTTTAAGTGCTTTCCTAAACACATTTTCCGAATCAATCTCGCGCAGGTCATCTGGAAAGCCGTTCCATGCAGTTGCAGCAGCCACCTTGAAGGCTCACTCTCCAAAAGCGGTCTTCTTTTCTCTTGTATGAAACTCCAGACGACTGCTGCACGATGTGGCTGGCCGTAGTGTTGCCATTAGACATGCCACACCTGCGTTGGGACGATGCACAATGTTACAAGGTAAGAGGGTGATGGCTGCTGTTGTAGCGCGGCATCTCAGCGTGAATATCTTGACTTTGCCCTTTAACAGTAGAATACTATCCATCATCACTCAAGAGCTCCGACAGCGCAATGCATCACTCTTCCTCTGCTTTGTCTCTCGTACAACTATTTGTTGAAACGTTATGTGCGAATACGCGACTCATAATGTGGCATGTCACAAAAAATATCTGTAAAACAATGACACAATGCAACGCAGTAATGAGGCCTAAACCTAAATGGTCTTTGCTTACAGAGCTATACAATGGAGTGCTTTCACTATACTACATAGATTGTAGAGAATTTTTTCAATGTATAATTAAGGTACCAATATGATATAATGGAGTTGACAGATTTTATAAATTAGAATTACAGTCATTAGACATGTTTTAATGGATGTATGTATTTTAATAGATGAAAACAAACCAACGTTTTTATTTTGTTGAACATACTTAATTAAATATCTACAACCAGTGTCGCATCTTCATTTGTATTGAATGGTATCATTAGACCACCTGAAGATGCAAACGGTATGTTTGCAAAACCAGTTGTCGATATGTAATTATACTCAACACAGACAGAAAACACAGTTTGTTTCATTTCCATCTATTAACAATTATTCCATGCTTGAGTTATCCTGTCTGCACAATTTAATTGTAAATATTTTTCCTTACATGGGAATGTCAACCAAGTGTTGTTTTTCCCTCAATAAAGTTTCTGCATAGACTTGCCGCGCCTTGAACATGAAATGTTTTCCAAGTCTGTAACTTTGCATGTCTGTATCCAGCTTCATATAATGTGTAAAACTACAAGCGGTGCTATTCAGTCAGCCGTAGACTAATCAGTCTCTCGGCATTTGTCATGAAATTTTAATTTTACTAACTACTTAAATAATAATAACTCTGGTTGACTTATTTTATGAGAACTCTCATTGTGTGAATCACACCTCAGCAGTTCTCCGCAAACGTGGACGTAACTAGTCAGTACTTTCTGATCAAAAAATAACCAGGTGCTGTGTTAGCAGTTGATGAATTTTTATACCACAGCAAAGAGCAATATTGAAAATTAAATGATAATTTTTTGTTTATGCTATGTTGGGAATCAAACTCAATATACTCGTATTCCGATTTTGAGTCTGAAGCGTTCAACTAGTCTGGCAATACTCAACAAAATTAAAATTGAATAATTACAAGTGAAAAATCAGACTACGACTGACTGAATAATACCGTAAATGGATTCGGCACAAATTTTAAAAACAAAAATGTTGTTACGTAACATGGCCAGGTTGCTTGGTAAAATTTGTGTCGAGTCCCATTGTCAAAAATATAATAATCCACTATTTATCTGTATCATATGAATATTTTGTATATAAAAAGGGCATTTTATTCTTTTGTTATTTGTAACATTGAAAATCTTGAATGAATTGTATGAGAAAATGATTGTTTTAAATCTTTAAAAAATGTGTAATATTGAATTGTTTTGTAAAAAGTATTAAAATACGGTATTTGTGTGTTAAATTGAATGATTGAAGAGGTGCGTACCCAGCTGAGGATATCCTAGGTGCTTTTCTAAATGAGATTTTACGTTTTGGGGATCTGTGCTTTCAAAAATTTCTTATACGCACGCTGGAGGTCGGTGTGTGAGCGTTTAAATGCATGAAAAATGTTGCTGTGATATGATCAATATTTGTACAATTATTGTTTTGCCCTAGTCGTAATGTTTTAAAGTTTATATCCTAAACAAGTATCATTAATCAAATCACAAAATGTATGTAATTACTATTGGGTAAAGATTGTTTGTTTATGTGTGTTACTTGTATTATTTTAACCATGAAATAATTGATGGTAACAAATGAGAATCTGTTTGTGAATAACGGAAGATATTTTATAGAATATTATTTATTTGTTACTACCTTTCCTTGTTCTTACCAATCGTATAAATCTTCTTAGGCCTGGTATTTTCAACTTAAGCATAGCGACTTTATACTGAATGAACAGAGTACACTTATGTCAATCCTGTGGGTAGTTTATTTATCAGTTTTAAGTTACATAAACTAACGTTGAATATACCGGGCCTTAGTCCCATTTCTCATTGAGATTGTGACTCATATAGGCTTTAAAATTCTTCTCTTCTCTTTCAAAGCTACTGCTGACATCTAGAATAACAAGGCCTTGATTTCTCGAAATCCAGCTGTCGGAAGTCAACAGTTTTAATGATGAGAATGCGCAATATTGCAACACTCGTCTGTCAAAATCAATTAAATTTTCTAGCACACTTGTCGCTTGCCTTTTGACTTCCAAAATTAGCAACTTTCAATGTAAGCTAACGTTTTGACATTGTCTTTCATTACAACACTCATTTGGTCCTGTATATCCAATAAATAGCTGTCAAAATTATTACTTCTTAGTACCTACTGTTGTTCTGGCATTAGAAAATAGGTGACAGACAGCAGAATTCCTCAGAGTTTTACGATGCCATCATGCAGATAAAATTACTTATTGTTGAGGAGTTCCTTGTTGAAGTTGTTGTGTCATCTACAGCATTTGAATTGTATAGAATTAAAGAAGAATAATAGAATTTATTCCAAAAATGAGAAATGTATTGAAATGCAGAGAATGTGCTTCTGTTTCTATATGTTTAACTCATTTTTAGCCAAAAATCTAGATTACCATCTTTGATGCTGTAAAACTCGTTTTAATTTTAACAGACTCTCACCATTCTACCACAAAAAAACCTATGACTTATAATCACTTAATTTTAATCTCACAATACTTTGAAACTTCCTTTGAGAAATATAATTTGCCACAAAATATTCCTAATATATGTTTGAATGAATAAATGTAATTACCATAAGCTCTGGGGATAAATATATAAATATATTCAAAGATAAAATGCCATTGTCTACTTGTCTTGTCCATACTAATAATCAAATAGTGTTATGCCCGCTTTCCACTGCGAGCGAAGCGGACTCCGTACGGACTCCGCTCGACTAGCAACAGTAAATTTCATAGAAGTGCTTCCACCGACAGCGAGTCAGCGCAGCGGACTGAGCGAGTACAAAGAGTTACAAAAGTGGTCGCAGAGTTGAGCGAGTTTCCAGCGGACTCCGTACGGACTCCGCTCGACTAGCAACAGTAAATTTCATAGAAGTGCTTCCACCGACAGCGGAGTGAGCGGAGCGGACTGAGCGAGTAAAAATGGGTCCGCTGTGTTATGGTCTCGGCCGCTAGTTTTCAACTGACTCAGCTCCCCCGTGCCCCCCGCGCCAACCCGCGCAGTTGCGTGACAGCGATAAAACACATCATACATGATTTACAAAAACACATCATACATTATTTTATAAATTTGAAAATATTAAAATGTATGTTTTATTTCAAACATCGACTTTTTATGTTTAAAGCAAAAGAATACATTACTTTTTATGTTTCGAAACAAAAAAAAACTCTTTTATTAATAATTAAAACGTTTGATCTGGGCGTAGGCTGCAACGAGCTGTCACACACTGCACATCATACATTATTTTATAAATTTGAAAATATTAAAATGTATGTTTTATTTCAAACATCTACTTTTTATGTATTAAAGCAAAAGAATACATTAATACATTTTATTTTTCGAAACAAAAAAAAAACTTTTTTATTAATAATTAAAACGTTTGATCTGGGCGTAGGCTGTAACGAGCTGTCACACACTAGTTGGCTCCGCTAAGCCAGCTGTAGATGGAAGGCAAACAACTCTTTCATCTGACTCATCTCATTTCCCGCCTAGCTCACTCCGCCGAGCTCGTTGGCTGTGGAAGGCAAATACCATTATTTTTAAAACTCTTTCGCAATGGAAGCCCAAAACTATTTCACTACGCTCCGCTCAGCTATTTCCCGCTCCCGCTTAGCTATTTCCCGCTCGCAGTGGAAAGCGGGCATTAATATCATAGCCCGTCACTTTTAAAACAAGTAGAGGGAATTCCTCCTTGATTTGAAAGTGACGGACATCAACCTAGCATATTTTGATATTCTCAATAATTTGTGTTATTTTGTAATCGCCTTTCTTTATTTCTTCAAAGTCTGTAAAATTACATGAGATTCACTGAACATTAATTACACAGAGAATATGGAACTGAATATAAGAAATATTCTGTCACAGAAAACATATTACCATTTGCTTTTAAAGCGATTTTCACACAAAGTCGATTTAGTGTAATTATGAAGTATCAAAAATCTGTACTGCGAGTATAAAACATTTACATAAACTCCACTCGATGGCAGAAATAAAAAATGTATGAAATATACAATGGCACTCGTAGTGAGTGATTTGGGTTTCATACATTTTTTTCAATTTACTCAATCGAAAGGAGTTAATGCAGTACCTTATACTTTGGTTACTGTTCTTTTTTACTTCATTGATTTAGGACTGCTTGATAGAAATTCACGCCATTTTGTTACGGAACTTATATGATAGTGAACAAACCTTTAGAGACGAGTGAGCCATTATCAAAAACAGGCAACAATAATCTAGAACATAAGTAATTTAGTAAAATTATTGCTCTGGCTGAGTTGTAACAATAATGTATGTGATCTCCAGTGATGCGACAATTAAAATTTAGCCAAACGCAAAATCAATCGCAAAAAGAAAGAATGACATTTGAGATGATATTTTTATTTTGTCCATTGACAGCGGCCATTATTTTTACTTCTAAATTCTATCATATTTTGCCCAAAACCAGCCTAACCTTCACCCACTATCATTTGTTAAATATAAAAAAATGGAGTTATTTGTTTCCCTTTTTTGTATAATAAAATAAATACAAAAATTAAACAGCATTTTTATTCTTAAATTTATTTATTAGGTATTGGTTATATGTGTCAAATACATTTAGAGCGAGTGAAATGGCATATTTTTTTATCATTTCCCTTGTGATTTTGTTGTGGGAGATGGAAGTAGAAAAAAATTCACCGCGCGTGTACAACACAAGAGGTTTCATCATTATAGAATCGGAGAAATGAAGCAAAAGGTAGTATTTTTTAGATACTCAGAAACAGAAAAATGTTTGACTTGACGGCAGAGTAAGGTAGAAAATTATTGTCACATTAATTTTTAAATTAAAGAAGACAAGTCGTGTTTTTACTTTGCTGTTCTGAAGAGAATAAAAAAAGGTTGTATTTGATGATAATAACCAATTTTACGTTAAAAACTGTTTTGTAATAAAATATTCATCAAATTGACCTTAAGTAAAAAAAACATTTAAGTAAAAGGTTTTTATGAACATGCATGAATTTTAAATTTGTATTGGCTGAACCTTCATTTTCTTTTTTTTTCGTGCTTAAAATATGCATAATATTTAAAAAAAAAGTTGGGGCATCCCATTATGATTTACCTTTGTGTGTGAAACAGATGTTTTAGACTTAAACATACTTAGTAATAAATAGAAAGAGTTAAAATAAAATGAAAATGGTTGCAAGATACATAGAAAAGTATTTAAAATTAATGTACACATTATGTAGGTAGTCTACTAAATTTCAGACTAAAAAGACTGTCTAATTGGATTCCCAAATGGTCTAACAGCGGTGAATTTAAAGCAACTGTCTGGAAGTAAAATAGAAATTCAGAATTGAATTAGGTAAGCTGTGTCAAATTTTAGTGCATTAAGATTTTTAAAACTGCATTTTTTAAGTGACTTGCTTATCCGAACACTCTTAACTTAGTACAATAGATTTAAAGTATTGAAAAAAAATTAAAAGAAGAAATAAAATGAAATTAATATTAAACTAAAAGAAAAATTCTTCAATCCCAGGTAAAATTGGTTATGTCCAATAAGGCAGAATAATTATTTCTGTAAAGTTTTGTCCTCTCACTTTTTTTTTGAGTTCAATTCATGAACATTTTCATATTGTCTGTTTATGCCTCTTGTCTATAGAACGTATTTTCTGTCAAAATTAATGTGGTAGGTACAATATAACATTTTCCCTAATTTTAGGGATTTTTTATTGCTGATTGATATCAGAAAGTGAAATGCCATAGGTAAGAAAAAAAATATTTCCAAGAAATGACTCAATTACATGTGAAGAAAACAAAAATGAGTTAAGTTTGACCGGAAGATAGAAATTTCTTCAAGGATTGAACAAGAACAAAAATATAAAATACGTGCTAATTAATTGTAAGATCTTATTTCTAATTTACATTTATCAAGGATTGCACAAGTAAAGGACACACAAAACGTCTATGGGAGTTGATAACAGCTATATTGGCACATTTATTTAATAAAATGTTTGGATTAGCAATTCAAACAAAAGTTACATTTAATATTGTGCTATTTTACGAATGTGCTATATTTAATTACGAAAGTTGTGAAGTGAACAGATGATTTTTAGATTATAACTGTTTATTTGGCAATCCTTAAATCTTAATTTTTATCTTATACTTTTGACATTACATCGTCAATGTGGCTTGTGGGTACACATAAGAGAAAATAAAATAATTAAAATCCACCAAATGCAGATATTGACAAATTGAAAATAAAATTGATTTTGATTGTTAAGGAGGTACACAACAGTTGATTTTTTTTTCCAAAATTGAAACGAATATAGTCAAGAAGTTCTCAAAACATCACTATTGCAGGAAGGAAAAATTTAATTAATTAAAAACAAGGAATTTTGTACGAGAATGACTCTAGTGATCACTAATGACATCTAACAATGAGTATTATTTTTAATTCCAATATTGATAATGTAAATTATCACGACGCTGTGTTCTTCCCTGACAGTTATTTCCTGTAATCCTTCACGTTCTCCCGTGCAGTTTCCGTCCCACCTAATTCATCTTCCTTAGATACTCCTCTCCCTAATGTTATACTTATTAAGAACGCCATTCAACATCTAACACTACAAGGACTGACGTCAGGCGCGCGCACTATTACATGCAAATACATTCTGTGCCTTATAAAACACATCAGCTTTACAACCATGTCTCAAATTGAAACATTACTTTCAATTTCAGATCTTAACGGCCCTTTGCATACTGATGTATGTGATACGCACACTTTCATAGCAACACTTTGCAGTACTCCATACCATGTACGGGCTTGGGAATAAATAATATGTACTTAACTATGGACCATCTGGAAGCTGCAAGGTTCTGTATGCATTTCAATGACAAACAAAGTGTCATTATGGTTTTGTTATGTTTTGCTATTTTAATACACAACATTGTATTCATAATATTGACAAAAAGATGTGATTATTTTCCCATTACTCTGTAAGTTAGGCTTGTTTTGCTTGTATGGAATGCCCGCACCTGACCACGTGGCATGTTGTAGTCAGCTTGTTGCGGGTCCCTACAGACCTCTGTTAGAGTGTAACTTATATGAGAGCCCCTTGCTGCTTGTCCCGGCTGCAGGGAGCCGGGTGTTGCCTCGAGCTCTTTGTGTGTTGAGCCGCGGCCTGTGCGAGGGCGAGATGGTGACTCCTCAGGCTGTGGTCAGCGCCCGACTGTTGTGCGCCAGTGGTGGTTGGTTGCGCACGTCGCCGCGCTGCTGGTCTGCCTGTCTCTGCCCGGGTGTCCCGGGGGGCGGGGGGTCTCTGGGGGCGCGCCCTGTCCCCTCACACCCACGGGGTCCATCCCTCGTACAGCAGGCACAAGTTCTCCAGAGACATCGCCTCGTTGATGATGTACTCAATCTATAAAACAAAAATAACAGATTTTGGGCTCAGATTGTGGTCATTTAACTAGAATAATTATTCTGGATGGTACCTTGGAATTCAAGTCTAAAAGTATATTTATTTAATGACATCAGACATGGCTCCAGTCAAACATACAGAAATCTGCTGCCTCTACTAACAACACCTTAAAAGTAAACATGTAATATATTATTCTTTTAAGCAATCAAACAATTTGTTTTTGTAACAATACAATGAGAATGTTGGTTGGTCAGAGAGAATAGAGAATAAACTGACACAATGTATTTGCAGATGAATAGTCAGACCACAAAGATAAAGAATGAATTGTTCAAATTAGTAAAATTGTGAGATATGTGTAGTAAGTAGTTAGGTTAAAGAAGGAGATGTGTGAGTCATATAGTTTCAAAGATAGAAATATAGAATAAGAAAGTATATCAGTCAAACTAACACCCATAGCATACATTTTTTTTAAATAGATTTGTGAAGTGGAATGCAATTCACCAATCTATTCTGCCTGGCCAGAAACAGGTGTTAATATCATCAATTAATGATTCATTATTGTTCATTTTAATGAATCATTAATAATTACCCAATGACATCTGTTGAACCAGGGTCAAAGTTACGGTCAAATGACCCAGGCGGGGATCGAACCGACGTTATTCTATTCTAGCGATCAGCCCACTTGGCCCCCTCGGTCATAACACCAACAATAACATGATTGTTGGTGCGAAAATTCGGGAACTGGAAATTCCAAGAAAATAACCAATTTTTTTAATTGGATATCTTGCAGCGCCCTTATTTAGGAATCACTAGCTAAGACTATAAAAGTTGTAAATATAGAATGTGCTACATAATACAATAATATAGAATGTAATACTAGAATGAAGTTGCCAAAAAGGACAAGTTCAGGGCTGTCTCCTCAGACATTTAATACCAATGATGATCACCTACCCTCTAGGACAGGGGTCTTCAACCTTTTTTAGTGCAAGGGCCAAACATCGATTTCACATTTTCCGAAGAGCCACAACTTTTCATGACACTTTACCACCTAATCAATAAAATAAAAGACATACATACCTACTCGTAATTTCAAATTTCAATAATCTTTATTGGTTAATTAAAGTCAATCTTTATTGGTTAATTAAAGTCAATTAATGTGATTTTTGACATTGTTTATTTTTTACAAGTTTGTCAATATTATAAATGTTTTTAGGCTTTTACGGCCGGATCTTTGTCAATTTGTCAATGTTTTTTTTCATTTTTGTGGTTGCAACCCGCAGACTACCTTCCAGATGTGCATCTGTAATTCTCGACCTTGTTGTCGATTTCACAGACTTCATACGAGAAAACAGCTGCTCACACACATAATATGTGCTCCCAAGCAATGAAATCATTTTCATGCCATTTTTTCGGATTTCAGGAAACGAGTTGTGATCGACATATTTTGCATAGAAATCAAAAACACCCACGTCGAACTTGTCTTTCAATTCCGAATTACACTGCACATCTATAACCTCCATCTGAAAATTTTCCAGCATGTCTTCAACGGATACACCGAATGGTCGGGCAAAGAGACTGATGTATTTTTCACTATCTCTGAAGTCAGAAAACCTCGATTGAAACTCTTTTTTGAGTAAATCTACTGGGGGGGAATGTGCCGAACCTTCCTGTGGTCCCCCCTGTGAGTAGTGCCATGAAAATAATCAAAATGACACAAAAAACACCGAGAACTCAGAAAAAAAAGTACTCGTATTCGTATATATCGCATATCACTAGGCGCGATATTTTATTTTTTTAGCTTCTGGTGGCCGCGGGCCGCGGGTTGAAGACCTTAGCTCTAGGATCTCAATAGAGGTATAAACCAGGCCTGGATTAAGGGCGGTTCGAGCGGTGCCGCCGAACCAAGGCCCCCACGTCCTACTATCCTGACTCATAAATGGAAAGTTGTAGGTTTGAATCCCGGCGGAGCACAAAAATATACCATTTATATTTTAAAATATGCTCTTCGCTGGGTGAAAAATTCATATACCTTTACCAAAGACTGGTCCCTAAAGGTCCGTCCAGCCTTACAGCAACTGGGTCTTGCTTGAGAATCGGCAGTTTCTACAGCGACGATCAAACTCGCAGAGGGCTCTTGAGGTATGATACACACAAAACAACGCTCACCAAATAAATCATCCTAATATTATTATTATTATTACTATTTTAGTTAGTAATAAGTAGATATATGTTTTTTATGGTAGGCAAAGATGAAGGGGGTGAGGATGGGAGAAGGGAAATGGGGCTCCCAAGTGGTCTTAATCCGGCCCTAGCATCAACATAAACAGAACAATGAGATTGACTATGTATTCTGCCGTTACCTGTTCTTGATTGTTGTGTTTTCTGGCGGGATCCGGGTCTCTCCCCTCCAGCTTGAGCCGCACTCGCTTCCACACCGACGCAGCGTACGCATTCTGCTGCTGGCCACCCTTGCCTGAGGACAACCACAAATATACAATAACCTTATAATTTACGCAAAATGTAACTTGCAATAAAACCAGTTGATCTGTGTTGAAATCCAAGCGTTCAGGCAAATGACTATCTATAATCTACGTTGCAAAGATATATTGACATTTAAGAGGGAGTTATAGATACACGGAATTCGTAAAAAATCGTAAAATTCGTAATCTGTTGATAAATGTCGTAACTAAATAAGGTTAGCACTTTTTTTTAATGTTTAACTTTGACTGTGTGCCGGCAGATGTGCTAGCTAAAATAATAATATTTTTTTCTACAATTCCACACTAAGACGGCCAGACCCTACCAATACATTGATATTATTCACTTTGTCTGCTATCCGGTCATTATAATACATTGGCATACTGTCAAACGTAGGGATCTCCAAATCGAGGTTATTTAAAAAAATAAAAAATAGGCTGATTTAATTGGTGAGCGCTGTTTTTATGTGTTACAAAGCGCCAATTGTCAAGCAAGACCCAGTTGCTGGATAAAGTAAAGCTGGATGGACCTTTGGTGACCGGTCATTGGGAAAGGTTTTTTCGTTCACACGAAATTTCGTTCAAACGACTTTCGGTCACATATAGATGTGCTCCACAGAATATCTTAGAAAACCTGTTCGTTAACAAACTATTTATTTTCACGATTCGTTATTTCGACAATTAAAAAAAAAAAATGATTTATTTGGTGAGCGTTGTTTTTGTGTGTATCACACCTCAAGAGCCCTCTGCGAGCTTGGTCGTCGCTCTAGAAAGCGCCAATTCTCAAGCAAGACCCAGTGGCTGTAAGGCTGGATAGACCTTTTGATGACCGGTCTTTGGTCAAGGTTTATGAATTTTCAACCCAGCGACGAGAAAATTTGAAAATATAAATGTTTTTTTTTTTGCTCCACCGGGAATCGTACCCACAACCTTCCATTCAGAGTTCGAAGTGTTACTACTGAACTACAAACCGGTCACAATTAACTGTCAATTTTATTTTGAAATATCATTAATTGAAATCTTTGAATTGTTTTGAAAATAATACAAAATGTATATATTAAGTTTTGGAGCTATCCCATCAATGTACAAAAAAAAAAACAGTGTGTTAGTTTTTCTCACACCACTACACAAACTGACACATGCATATATTTTTTATCACTCACAAGGGTTGACGCAAATGCAGTCTGTCAATATAAATTAATATTTAAAGAGATATCAAAGGTGAGTAATTTTAAAAGAAATAATGCCTATAATTATTAACCTTAACTAGTTGTTTGGTATGAGGCTGACAACCATACAGAAAAAAACTTGGTTCACTTTTGCAATTGCCACCCCGATTTCAAAACAGGGCGATAAGAGTTGCTAAGTTCATGTTCATGTGAGATTTGGTTTATTTTGTAGATAAAGACACATAAAAAGGCAGACCGGCCCGCAGTCTAGTGGTTAAAACTTTGAATCCGGATCGGAAGGAAGTGGGTTCGAATTCCGGCGGAGCTCAAAAAAAAGATTTCATTTTTAATATTTGCTCTTCGTTGGGTTGCAAAATTAATCTGTCTTTGTCAAAGGTCGGTCACCATAGGTCGATCCGGCTTTACACCAACTGGGTCTTGCATGAGAATTGGAGCTTTCTACAGCGACGACCAAGCTCGCAGAGGGCTCGAAGGAGGAGGGTGTGATTCACACAAAAACAGCGCTCACCGAATAAATCATCCTGATATTATATTTTTTACTGTTATTGTACAACATGTGTAAACACGAACTTAAATGTGCCTGCTTGTGGTTATGCATTAAATATGAGCCGTAAATGGCAATAGCGATTTATAGATTATAGATTTTGAGCTAAACCAAAGTAATGAAAAAAAAAATTTAAAATTAATTTCACGCATGAAGACAATATATTTTTGACAGCCCTACATAAGAAAACACCTGCATCTCAAATAACAATAATAGCACAACATGGCCAGCAGAATATCGTCAGCGAGGAAAAAGTTATACCAACAAAAGGTACCTACCTACTTGTTGTATAATAAATAATAATATTTCTTAGAATTCGACATTTTTTTTCCAAATGCGTGCAAAAAGATCGGTCCTTAGTCTATTGACTACGCTTCCAACTCTTAATCGGAAGGTTGTAAGTTCAATTCCCGGCGGAGCACAGAACGCAACTAAGCTACACATTATGTGTAGTTACACTATAAAGTTAGTAGTTACATAGTTATTTTTTATAGTTAGAAGTTACAGTATTTAGTGTCACTTCGGGATTCGGGACCTATTTATTTTTAGAGGTAAAGTGGCCGGCTTTACACCAACCACTTCATTTGAAGTGGGGGTTTCCCAGCTCCCGAGGGGGCTGGTTCTCATTTCTTGTGAAGGCTGAGTAAGCCTTGAGATCGAACCCTTGCTCTCGGCATGGAATGCAAGCATTCTACCAATTGAGCTATCGACATTTTTACGAGCTTGGTCATCGTCGCTACAAAGCGCCAATTGTCAAGCAAGACCCAGTTGCTGGATAAAGTAAAGCTGGATGGACCTTTGGTGACCGGTCATTGGGAAAGGTTTTTTCGTTCACACGAAATTTCGTTCAAACGACTTTCGGTCACATATAGATGTGCTCCACAGAATATCTTAGAAAACCTGTTCGTTAACAAACTATTTATTTTCACGATTCGTTATTTCGACAATTAAAAAAAAATAATGATTTATTTGGTGAGCGTTGTTTTTGTGTGTATCACACCTCAAAAGCCCTCTGCGAGCTTGGTCGTCGCTGTAGAAATTACCAATTCTTAAGCAAGACCCAGTTGCTCTAATGCTGGATGGACCTTTAGTGACCGGGCTTTGGGAAAGGTATATGATTTTTTGTCACCAAGCAAAGGGCATATTTGAAAATATAAATGGTACTTATATTTTTTTGTGCTCCGCTGGAATTCGAACCCACAATAATAATAATAAAATTAGGATGATTTATTTGGTGAGCGCTGTTTTTTTGTGTATCACACCTCAAGAGCCCTCTAAACACAATCTTCCATTTACGAGTCAGAAGTGTAAATCATAAGACTACGGACCGGTTGAATACCATATATTGTATATGACCGAAATGTCATTGACCGAAATGTCGTTGACCGAAAAGTCGTTGGCCGAAAAGTCGTGTGGACGAAGTGTCGTGTGACCGATTTGTCTATGGCCGAGTTGTCTTTGGACGGGTTGTCGTTGACCGATTTGTCTTTGACCGAAATGTCGTTAGCCGAAAAGTCGTGTGGACGGAGTGTCGTGTGACCGACTTGTCTATGGCCGGGTCTTTGGACGGGTTGTCGTTGACCGATTTGTCTTGGACCGAAATGTCGTTGGCCGAAAAGTCGTGTGGACGGAGTGTCGTGTGACCGACTTGTCTATGGCCGGGTCTTTGGACGGGCTGTCGTTGACCGATTTGTCTTTGACCGAAATGTCGTTGGCCGAAAAGTCGTGTGGACGGAGTGTCGTGTGACCGACTTGTCTATGGCCGAGTTGTCTTTGGACAGGTTGTCGTTGACCGATTTGTCTTTGACCGAAATGTCGTTGGCCGAAAAGTCGTGTGGACGGAGTGTCGTGTGACCGACTTGTCTTTGGACGGGTTGTCGTTGACCGACTTGTCTTTGGACGGGTTGTCGTTGACCGATTTGTCTTTGACCGAAATGTCATTGGCCGAAAAGTCGTGTGGACGGAGTGTCGTGTGACCGACTTGTCTTTGGACGGGTTGTCGTTGACCGATTTGTCTTTGACCGAAATGTCATTGGCCGAAAAGTCGTGTGGACGGAGTGTCATGTGACCGACTTGTCTTTGGACGGGTTGTCGTTGACCGATTTGTCTTTGACCGAAATGTCATTGGCCGAAAAGTCGTGTGGACGGAGTGTCATGTGACCGACTTGTCTTTGGACGGGTTGTCGTTGACCGATTTGTCTTTGACCGAAATGTTGTTGGCCGAAAAGTCGTGTGGACGGAGTGTCGTGTGACCGACTTGTCTATGGCCGAGTTGTCTTTGGACAGGTTGTCGTTGACCGATTTGTCTTTGACCGAAATGTCGTTGGCTGAAAAGTCGTGTGGACGGAGTGTCGTGTGACCGACTTGTCTTTGGACGGGTTGTCGTTGACCGATTTGTCTTTGACCGAAATGTTGTTGGCCGAAAAGTCGTGTGGACGGAGTGTCGTGTGACCGACTTGTCTATGGCCGAGTTGTCTTTGGACAGGTTGTCGTTGACCGATTTGTCTTTGACCGAAATGTCGTTGGCTGAAAAGTCGTGTGGACGGAGTGTCGTGTGACCGACTTGTCTTTGGACGGGTTGTCGTTGACCGATTTGTCTTTGACCGAAATGTCATTGGCCGAAAAGTCGTGTGGACGGAGTGTCATGTGACCGACTTGTCTTTGGACGGGTTGTCGTTGACCGATTTGTCTTTGACCGAAATGTTGTTGGCCGAAAAGTCGTGTGGACGGAGTGTCGTGTGACCGACTTGTCTATGGCCGAGTTGTCTTTGGACAGGTTGTCGTTGACCGATTTGTCTTTGACCGAAATGTCGTTGGCTGAAAAGTCGTGTGGACGGAGTGTCGTGTGACCGACTTGTCTTTGGACGGGTTGTCGTTGACCGATTTGTCTTTGACCGAAATGTTGTTGGCCGAAAAGTCGTGTGGACGGAGTGTCGTGTGACCGACTTGTCTATGGCCGAGTTGTCTTTGGACAGGTTGTCGTTGACCGATTTGTCTTTGACCGAAATGTCGTTGGCCGAAAAGTCGTGTGGACGGAGTGTCGTGTGACCGACTTGTCTTTGGACGGGTTGTCGTTGACCGATTTGTCTTTGACCGAAATGTTGTTGGCCGAAAAGTCGTGTGGACGGAGTGTCGTGTGACCGACTTGTCTATGGCCGAGTTGTCTTTGGACAGGTTGTCGTTGACCGATTTGTCTTTGACCGAAATGTCGTTGGCCGAAAAGTCGTGTGGACGGAGTGTCGTGTGACCGACTTGTCTTTGGACGGGTTGTCGTTGACCGATTTGTCTTTGACCGAAATGTCATTGGCCGAAAAGTCGTGTGGACGGAGTGTCATGTGACCGACTTGTCTTTGGACGGGTTGTCGTTGACCGATTTGTCTTTGACCGAAATGTCATTGGCCGAAAAGTCGTGTGGACGGAGTGTCGTGTGACCGACTTGTCTTTGGACGGGTTGTCGTTGACCGATTTGTCTTTGACCGAAATGTTGTTGGCCGAAAAGTCGTGTGGACGGAGTGTCGTGTGACCGACTTGTCTATGGCCGGGTCTTTGGACGGGCTGTCGTTGACCGATTTGTCTTTGACCGAAATGTCGTTGACCGAAAAGTCGTTGGTCGAAAAGTCGTGTGGACGAAGTGTCGTGTGACCGATTTGTCTATGGCCGAGTTGTCTTTGGACGGGTTGTCGTTGACCGATTTGTCTTTGACCGAAATGTCGTTGGCCGAAAAGTCGTGTAGACGAAGTGTCGTGTGACCGATTTGTCTATGGCCGAGTTGTTGTTGGACGAGTTGTCGTTGACCGATTTGTCTTTGACCGAAATTTCGTTTGCCGAAAAGTCGTGAGGACGAAGTGTCGTGTGACCGATTTGTCTATGGCCGAGTAATCGTTGGACGAATTGTCTTTTATCGATATGTCGTGGAATCCTGAAAATGAATACAAAATTATATTATTATCGACTCTATCGACTCGACAGGTGTTCATGTCTCTTTTCCGTCGTACCGTCAACATATATCGGAATTTTTACGCGTATTCTGTATATTTTATTTACACATATACCTATTGCATATTTTATACGTATATAATATGTGAACATAATGTATACATGTGTCCCGATCGGTCTTCAAGAAAACTGTTTTTTCACCTCTGTCGGCCTAACCATCAAATTGGATAGGCCAACGCCATCTATGTAAAAAATAGAAAATTAACAAAAATCGAAAATTACAAGAGGCCTTTACATGTTACCTCTTTTTGTTAGACAAATGAAATATATACGAAAACAATTAAAAACATTTGTTTCACTTAACCACGATGTGATATTTGCGGAAAATGATCAGGAGGAACTAAAAACGCGTACAAAAAAATATTACGTAAACACATTTTGAAACAAAATTTATAACTCAGTAAATAAGTAAAAAATGAATTTTCGAAAATCGTCTCAATTTAACTGAATAAATACTTTATCGAAAAATGAAATATTTGGCATTGAAATATTTATGAATAACAAGTGAGTCGCGCTGGAAAGTCAGCCTTTTTTAAATGGTTTTTGGCATATTACCAGCTGATTTGAAGGAAAAAAAAATAAAAAAAATTATTTTCAATTCTTTTAAATATATAGAAAGCTAACCCTATAAATATTTTTTTGAATAGCCAAAGTTGTTTTTGGTCTCAAATACACCTTAAACTTTTCGCTTCTGAATATTCTGGCTATATGAATACCTCCAAGACGGAATACTTTTTCAAGCAAATTTTTTACAACATTTATTGATTTTCTACTAGACGACACTTCAAACTTTGTGAAAAGTCACATGTATTAGTTATTCAGGAACAAAAATCACAAAGGCTTAGCACATATTATTTCCACTGGCAGTCTTTTAAATTCTTCAACACAGATGTCAGGGATAAGTTCAAAGTTGGATGACGTCTATGATTGACAGCCGCACTGTAAGCAAGTTTACACTTGACGCCTATGCGTGTCACCTGCAGTTGAAGGGTTAAGGCTGATTTCCTTGATTTATAGGTTGGTATAAAGCTGATCACCCATACTGTAAAAACATACTTACTTTGATAATGTCATTCCTGTTTCAGGGAAGGTCGGCAAAAGTTGCAGGGTATATGTTAATTTAATGTTTGGATTTTTATTTCTAAGTACACATGCAGCATTTTGTAAGTGCGAAATTACATGTGTCTATTTGCAGACATGCATTTAATATGAATTTTAAATCGTGATAACTTAGATTATAGATTATAAGAACAATCATAATTTTGCTGGGTGGGTGACATCACAGATCTAGGTGACAAGGTTCCTTCGCAAATAAAAACAAAATTTAGGTAGATATACGGTAAAAACCCCAATCGGGTATCTCACAATTTTTTCTCAGCTTTTTGTTACAGCTCCACAATTTGTTGAGGTTATTTTAAGTTCATTATTAGTTATGACAGCCAGATATGGTAAGGCCATTTGTTTCCCTTGTAAGAATAATAGCAATAATGTATCTTACCTTTGTTCTGTGCAGTAATCTGCCTGGCGGGACTTGCCCACACTCCTGCAGACTGACGCACTAGGGTGCCCCGACGGGATTTTGTCACACCTTCTTCTGTCTTCCAAGCTCCTTCAAAACTATAATCAAATGTGTCTTTTTAAATTCATCTAAAATATTTTTGTCTGTAAACAACACAGATTTTTTTTAATTTCACAGTAGGCTAAAATGTTACATTGTATCTAGCCATGTACTAGAAGCCACTAGCTCATAAACGAGTCATTTAGAATCAAACGCAGCAATCTAGGGTTTTTAAAATGAAATTTATAAATGGAAACACATTAAAAATAACATTCTTTGGGTTTCCATATAAATATCACATTAATGAATAAAATCCTCGATTGCTGCATTTGGTTCTATTTGCCTCAAATTAATATCTAGAAATAAAAATACCTACCTGCCAAATGGAATAATATTTTTTGCATCTGGTATTAAATTTCACAAAATTCTCTATGGTATTGCAACCAATCAGAGCTGTCATAATCTCACTTCCTGTTTGAGTTCTTTTTTCAAATTCAAATTTCAAAACAAAGTTACATTATTGTTACAAAGTTAGCTGTCAAGATTTATAACCTAATTTAACAAGAAAAAACATAATTTTTGATTTGTAAAATGAACATCATTCGATAGTGATAATTAATAATTGTCTTTTAAGGCAATAGTGTTAAACGTTACCTTATAAATTCTTCATAGATTGCCTGTGTTTCAGTTTCCAACTTGGCAATGGTGTCAATACAAGCTACCACACTTTCTTCAGTCATTTTTTCTCCGTTCAGGCAATTTGTCACATTAGTCAACTCTTCGATAAAGCTTCCGTGCTGTGCCAGGTACTCCTGTGCTCTGGTTGACACAGTGTCTTGTGATTTAGCAATAGATTTAAGCAGAGTTTTCCCGTCGCTTATAATCTTGTCATGCGCCATTTTGACGTTGCTCAGCTTGTTGACTTCCAGCTTGAGGATGTCTTCAGCGACCAGCACATTCTTCTTCAGTTCACCGATGTGCTTCTGCAAGTCTTGCATCATGTCTGTTATCAAGGCAAGGATGTTGTTCACCTAAAAAATAAATGAAATAAAACACATTTCCTAAAAATCCTGAGAAATAAAAAAATTAAGGTTGATTTATTACTTAGGTAAAAACACAACGTAATTAAGCTACACGTATAGTGTAACTTCTTGGTGCGTTATCCCCGAAGGCTTTCGCATGTGGCGAGAGGAAACTTTTTTTTTTACAATTAAGGGGGCCGGCCTTACACTTCAGTTGAAGTGGGGGTTTCCCAGCGTTCCCAGTTTCTTGGAAGAGGGGGATGGTGCTCATTTCTTTTTAATGCTGAGTAAACCTTATTGGTATTTAACTTTGGGTTTGAAGTAAACACCGAAACGTGAAATCATTTCTGTCACTCTCGGTGGGATTCAAACCTGAGCTCACGGCATGGAATGCAAGCACTCTACCAACTGAGGTATCGACCGGACGTCCTGTTGGTTGGGTGTCCTGTTAATGTTATGAATCACACCCCAAGGGCCTGCTTGGTCATCGCTAGAGAAAGCATGACTCATTTGCTGCAAGGCTAGATGGACCTTCAGTGACTGGCCTTTAGTAAAGGCGTATGTATGAAAGGAAAAAACATTTGGAAATATTTCTTTTGAAAATTTCTATGTAATTAGGGTCTTTCACAATCAATAACAGAATATTTGTTTGTTTTCTTTAAGGTGAACAAGGTCTGACAAGGTGAAGTGTATCACACATACCCATAGTTGGTCGATGTTCCCCTCAGGCCGCAGCATCTGCAGCAGCTGGTGGTGCAGGGGGGCGGGAGCTGGGGGAGCCCTGGCCGCCAGAGCCAGGGCACTGCGCCTCCTTCCTGCGAGGGCGGGCAGGCTGGCCCCGCCCCCGCGCAGCTCCGCCCCCAGGGCCGCGCAGGCCCCGCCCACCCCCGCAGCGAGCAGCCGCTCCACCTCCATGCGGTCCTCGCGGATGCTCACCGCGCACTCAAACGCGGCCATCACCTCGTTCAGCGCGGGGTTTGCGCCTGACGCCCACTTTAATCTGAAAAATAAATGCAATTATTTGATTGATTAATCGTCGTCGCTTTCATCAACTTTAGTTGCTCTCATAGCCTGCTCATGGAAGGTGGACATCAATCAATATATAGTATATATATGTATAAATATATATTTTTTAAATAGATTTGTCAAGAGTAACGCAATTTACCAACCTATTTTGCCTGGCCAGTTGTCTTCATGCGAAAGCAGAAGCTTGTATGCATGCAATGGCATCTGTTGAACCAGGGTCGAAGTTATGGTCAAAGGGTCAGGCGTGATTCGAAGCAGCGTTATTCTGTTCCAAATACGCTAGTCAAGAATAGCGACTTGAACTCTCCGCCATAACACCGACTATAGATGGTGTATGCCAGTTTCTTCACATGGTAAAGCACGTGTCATGGAAGTTAATAGGTATAAAGTTAAAGAGACAAGATATCAGCATCATATGTCAAAAACCAAGACATTAGATAACAGCAATTTTTGTTTGACAGTTTTCGTTGCCTGGAAACTGATTACAACAACACCTCACCTTACTAAGACTATGCCTTGAGATGTAATCTTTTGACATACCAAATGGCTTTGATTCTCTGTCTATTCTTTTTATGTTGATTGATGGAGGTGGATATCAGAGGCGTCTGCAACCTGTTGCAACTTCTTCTGTTGCTGTTCTCACCATTTCATTGGAATTAACTTGTTGATCCCATAGTAACTACGTAATGGGTCATTTTGTAAATGATCCAGAATGACAATAAGGTTGTGTAGAGTAACATTTCTTAGGTTCAAATAAAAACAGACTGTTGGTGGAAGGACTAATGAAAACTTATGATTTCTTGTGAAGGCAACCTTGCATAATGTCTGACACTTACAAAGTCGTCTGGCTCTGAACAAAAACATTTTGCAATTGAGTAAACAATTTAATAATGCTCTTACTTTAATATTTCATCATCATCTCTTGGTTTGCAGATGCAGTTGAAGACTACAGGGGAGAAACAAGGAATGTCAGCAAAAAAAAGAAAAGAATCTACTGATGCTATCTAGTGGCATCTGTGTGTATCTAAAGCTCTGCAAAATTTGTGATGCAACAACAGTCGCTATCACAGTTTATGGCGATATTTCCGGTTCTTTATTTAAACAGACTTTCAAATTTATAATCTTGATTTACCCAAAATGTTCTTCAACTGACATTCCTTGTTCTTCCCCTGTAGTCTTCAGTTGTATGTGATTAGAAATCAGAATAAAGAGAAGTGGAATGCCAGCACTGACCTTTGTTCTGCGCTGGCCACCAGAGCCCTGTGCTTCTCCAGCGCCTGAGCCAGGCGGGGCTGCAGCGCGGCCAGCTGGGTAGCGGCGCGCCTCAGCTCCCCTGCAGGAGGACCCGCAGATAGAGCAGCAGCGCCCGGAGCAGAGGCTGAGGAGGGAGAAGGGGGCGCGCCCTCCCCGCGCAGCCAGCCGTGCGCCGTGGCCTGCAGGCGCAGGCGACCCACAGAGGTGCTCTGCAGGCGGGCGCAGCGCTCCAGCATTATGATGGTCTCCCTGGAAATGTGACTTTATTAACAAGAGTTCAAATCTTTGACCTGAATCATCTCATTGTAACTTTTGACTGCTAATCAGTATTCTAAGTATAAAAAAAAAATTACAAGTTCACCATAGACCATCTCAATACATTCTATGTACGTTTATACAAACTATTGTTGAACTATGTTAAATAAAAATGTAGGGAAATTTATTCTATGCTGGGACTAGTTAAAAGGATTCATTTACTCAAAAAAAAATGGCTAAAATCAAGGGCCAATGCAATTTAAGCCCCAATAATTCTTCAGCAACTGGGTTTTGCTTGAAATGCTGATGACCCATAACTGAAATCCAAAAGGATATTTGGAATTTGATTTGCATGAAAGTGTTAAACATAATGCCAAATTATTTTTTCCATTCAGAGCACCATCAAATCACTGGCACAACAAAGCAGGACAGGGCCTGGCCTCCGTGATCAACCATAGACAGCATTGCTGGTTCAATGTCTTTTTCCTCTGGTCCCATAATATAATAATAATAATATCAGGCTAATTTATTTTAAATTACAAATGATAAGAGAGCGCCGTTTTTGTGTGTGTCACACCTCAAGGGCCCTCCGATCATGGATAAGACTTTCTAAAAAGGTATGTCTTGAGTGCTCCGCGAAATACATCCATAGATTCGGAGTTCTTCACTCCGGGTGGCAGTCTGTTCCACTCCACCGGACCCGGACGAAATTTGTACGAATCTGACGGCGTGGCTGAACCAAATTGACTACTTCATCGCCCGCGGATCTGAGTGTCTGCCTCCTTATACCCATCTCAACAGGCAACATCATGTCAGTCAAATAAGGTGGAGCATACTCCTACCGCACGACCACCCCTCCGCCAAACCATCTTGATCTGGATCTTACCTCCGTCTGGTGAACACTTTATCTCACATTGAGGTTATGTTTGTACTTGTTACCTTCGTCTGTAAGCAGCTTCCAGATTGGCGCACAGAGCATTGGCCTGCTGGAGAGAGGACGACGTGAAGATCCCACTCTTGAGTGCGCTGCTGTTGCACACCTCACACAACTCTTCCAAGGAAACCTTACACGAGGCACCTGCAATCAAAATATAAAACTAAAACTAATTTCTTAATATCTTTTCATAGAATAGTCCATATATAAGGTCTTCAAAGCGTTTTTCAGATAGGTACGGATGAGATATGGCTTGTTGTGTTCCGGCGATAATATGGCAAACATATTGCATACATTTATATGTGTAGAGTGGTTGATGATATTTAATTAGTTGCAGATAAAAAATCTTTCATTTTGAAACAACGCAGACCTATTTTACCGATTGCCCTAAAAGGTGCATTAGCAATTCTTACCAATGTCTCTCTGCTCAATTTCTTTGTTGATATTGAGGCCCAGGCGCTGCATCAGCAGGCACACGGTGATGCCCACACACTGGGACTGCACTCCAAGGTATTGTCTCCTGATGAAGTCTGCCATGAACCTGGAAGTGATAATCTCAAAGTGACAACCATTTAGAATGAAAGCACAACTCGCCATGGTAAAGAAGATTTAAGGCCAAGATTTGGAATAATGTGAATGGGCTAAAGTTAGACAAGGCATTGTCTATGCAATTGTAATAAAAAATATTGGATCAGCAACTATCATAAAATGTTGCTAGTATGGTGGAGCGGATAAGGCGTTGGCATTCGAATTACAGTTGTCATTTCCTATCGATGATAACTTTGATGCTGGTTCCACAGATGTCATTGGGTAGTTACCAACCAACATTTTATGTAAATATACAAATAATGAATTCATTATTAATCGATGATGTTCAAACCTGTTGGTGGTGAATTGCATTCCTCGTCAGTCGTCACAAACGCATTAAAAAAAAGAAATTGATATTTCATTAGTACTTCGTTTAAAACTCTCAATCACATTTAGTATATGCGAGGATAATCTGAAATGCCTTGGATGGTGCCCCCTCTGGTATCAGAACACTCGGACGCCCCAGGATACGATGAGCAGACAATGTCAAGCCCTGGGAGTAAAGGGAACGTAAGGGAAGAAGCACAAGACAAAGAGTCCTCAAGGATGGTGATGAGAGAGGCCGTGAGCCTTTAAAGCTTGTGAGCCAGATTAAATACGTAAGTAAACATGTGTTCCAACTTCACAAGCAGTATTGCAAGGTCTCATAACACGTTGAATGTATTGCACATGGCAGTTAGAGAACCTCTGATAACTCACCTCTTGATGGGCTTGTAGAGTCTCTGGTCATTGTGCACAGTAGCTGCTCCCACTCCCTTGAACGCACACGACATCTGCACACTAAGACTGAAGAATTCCGTCAAAGCCTGGATGCGCTTGATGAAGAATATGTCGTCTAGGATTGAACGGAGATGCTTGTTATGTAGCTGGGCCTAAAAGTGAAAGAAAAAAACGTAAATTGTTGAATAAAAGTATTAATTCGGTCTTACTTTGATAGCTCAATGGAGTCTAAACGTTTTTAGCATGGATAAATAAAAATATAAATTAATAATATGAAAATAAAAATAAAACACAAAGTTTTCCTTCACGAGATGATTCTTTTCCACGAGCGCTTTTGGTGTTATCACACCATTATCAAGAGAACTAACAAATCTAAAATTACAAAAGTGAATTACCAAGAAAGTTTTAAGGGGCGGAGCTATGGTGGAGTGAGTGAAGGGGTAAACATAATATTTAAAAACTACAAGAGGCCTTCAGGAGAAAGTTGTACATAAGGGGCGGGGCTATGAGGGGATGAGGAAAGGGGTAATTAGTAGGGGTGAAGCTGCAGGGAGCTGCATATTTATAATATGGCCATTTTATTTATGTTAACAGATATCTATTGTTTCTAGGGCATTACGTTGTCTGTAAAATATTAGTATGATTTAGGAAGTACTGTTGGCATTAGATAGCGCAATGCAAAATAAGATTATTCTAATAAGACTCACCGCAAGCTCTTTTGCTTCTCTGATTTGATTGATTTTTTTCCATGCGGTCGGCACATGCAGAGTTGACAGGGCATTCAGCAGGTCAGTTCCTCTGGCTGCGAGCGGCACAAACAGACCATCCGATCCCATCAGCAGCTTCCTGCCGGGACTGGAAGGTCCTCCACCAATGGGATCCACAACTCCGCTGACGAGAGCTTCGTATCTCATGCGGAGATCAGCTGTGATGACTTGGGCATTACCGGATGGAGACTGAAACGCATAAGATACAGCATGAAATAAAAGATGGAACGCTTGCAAATGAAAATAAACCAAGGCGTGTCCTGTCTGCAGGTTGGTTGGTAAAGTGCTTGCTTTCAAAACCTTCCAGGGTTCAAATCTCCCAATGGTGTCAAATGTGATTTATCTTTGGGCCTATATCATGGTACCAAGAAAGTGAGAACCTGCTCTTTTGAAAGCCGGGAAACCCTCACTTCAAGACACATATAAACATGTAAAAATGTGTAAATTCTACTTGTTAAATGCTTAGAACACAATGTGACCACTATTTTGAGTTTTTTTTGTGCCATACAGCATGCAAAACTAATTACTGGGTGTTAAGACAAGAGAAAATAATTAGAATTTAAGAATGATTTTAATTATACTTACTTCCATTTCCATGATGATGTATCGCAAGTGCATTTCTAACTGCGTGAGAAGATCATTCAATGGACAACTCGTGTTCAGGACGACTGAATTCAATTCATTTATCATTCTGAGGACAGACGGTTCCTCTGCTTGAATCTTCATTATCGCTTCAGGAAGAATTATCATCTGGAAGTTGCAGCTTAGCTCTTGGAGGATCAAGAATATGGATTTGGAAGACCTGAGAGAATCAAGCGCGGTGAGGATGCACTCGTCATTTGGGTTTGGGGTTTTGTGTTGTGGGGGGATGTACGCAATCAGTTCCACAATCAGGGAAGATATGATGCTCATGTCATCTAAGAACCATTCTCCATCTCTAGAAGTCAAATCAACGATGCAGTCTCCAGCGCTGTGAGCTCCTGACTCCAACATCAGATATCTCTTATTCAAGTTACAGAGGGTTGTGATGATGACACACTCCATGGCTCTTTCAGCTCCATCTTTCCCAACAAAACTTGCTATGGCAGACTTTGCATCCAAGAAATTCTTTTCACACCTCGGCAATGCTTCTGTTCCCCCTTCAGATTGTAATCTATCGATGAGTTTGGTCAGTTTTGAATTTGCTTCTTTGTGCGCGCCTTGCAGTTGGTAAGAGAACGCCGCAGCTTGTTGGACTGCTGGGTTGTTCACATTATCAGGAGCTAAGAAACCTTGAACCTGCAACATCACTTCACGACAAACATCCGGCGAGTCCGTTTCCAAGAGGATCTCACTCCACTTGCGGTACAACACAATGCGATGCTTTTCCATGAAGCTTTGCGGGTAGTATTGCACCACGGCAGCGTACTGAGACAACAGTTCCAAACAGTTCTTGATGAGGAGTGTTTGTTGCCGGGCGTACTGGCCAAGCTCTGCTTCTGATTGTTCGCATTGAGTGATCATTGAGTTCTGTCCTGCGTTAAGAAGGAATTCCTTAATCAACCCAAACACCAAATGCCCATCGTGGTCTATTGGGAAGTTTAGCTCTTGTATCCATTGGTTTAGTTGAGGGCTCTTGATGGTTTCCATTGCTAAGGTGAAGTTTTCTATTTTGTTGCCGCAGTCTTCGTACAGCTCCAGCAGGCTTTTGGCGGAGTCATCCAGAGCATCTCTCATTTGCCGGTAGGCCGTGTATCTCTGAGCTGCCGCGTATAGAGGATGGTCAGCCAGCTTGGGTCCCAGCGCCTCCAGCTCCCTCACCAGCGCCATCTGCCGGTGCTCCTGCTGGAGACGACCTTCGGACACGCTCAAGGCGCGAAGTTGCTCCAACCAGCTAGCGGCATAGCGGCATGCGGCTGACAGCTGCTTGCAGATCTCTTCCCTAAAACGAAACGTAAAAGGAATTCAGTAATTACTTCAAACACACCTCTTACGTATTCACCATGAATGAAGCAAAATGAGTTTTAGAATTTCAAAATAGTCCAATAGTGGCAGGTCAAAGACACTCCTCCCTGAATCAGAGGTCCCATCTAAATTTAAGTTGCAAAGATATTTATCATTTGAGATTCATATTAAATGCATTTCCACAAGCAGACACGTATAAGTTCGCGCTAGCACATGCCGCATGTGAACCTACAACATAAAAACCCAAATCTCAAATGAACATACACCCTGCAACTCTTGGCGAACTTCCCTGAAACAGGGGTGACATTGGGAAAGTGAACTAGAAGTGAGAAGATGTTAGGTAGGTACCTGCTTATAATTTGTATTTAATCGAGATTAATTAAGTGTTTAATCGAATATTCTAGTTAAGTCTAGTAAAGTCTAGCAAGGTGGCATATAATGATTCTGTGTTTCGAGAATGGTCTTTATTTTTTAGTATAAATTAAGAACCGAAATTCCATGTAGCTTCAGAAGTGAATAAGCCGTTTTACTATACTCTGTGCAATTGTAACTCGGAACTGAAAGTGAATAAATAAATTGTGTAAAATAAATAAACCGCAGTTTTTATGAAATAGAAACCGCTTGAAAACATAACAGTTATCTAATATTTTTGACATTTTGTGGAGCAAAGAAACAGCCAAGTATTTCCTCCATCTTATGCAGATATTCTCATTCCCTTCATCCATAGAGTTATTAATCTATTCCCTTTACTGAGACGACGATCTCGGTACAGAGATCTGGACTCCCTAACCACTGAATATTATATGTTCGCACAGAAATAAGGAATTTACAAAGTTAAGTGTAAGTATGACGCTCCTTAGCGAGATGGAGCAGATGCCCTTAAAATTCATGCCCTCGAATATTTATAAAATACGGGCATCGTCCAGGAGAAGAGCTCAAGCAATAATAAAGGCCAACATTACTTCACCATTTTAAAAATCGTGATCCACTATTCATCCACAACCACTTTTTTCTTCAGGGGACACAATCCCATTTACAAATTAGTAAGCAATAGATCATTTGGAATGCAATATCATATGAGAATTGGCATGATAATTGCCAATAATTATAAAAAAAAAAAAAAAAAATATCGACAGAAAATATTCTATGAATTTTTATGAAGAAAGATATACTAGGATGATTTGTGTGAATCACACCTCAAGAACTCTCTACGAGCTTGGTCGCCGCTATAGATAGCGACCATTCTCAAGAGAGAGCCAGTTGCTGTAACGCTGGATGGATCTTTGGTGTCCGGTCTTTGGTAAAAGTGTATGAATTCTTCAACCCAGGGAAGAGCATATTAATTGAAAATCTAAATGGTATATTTTTTGTGCTTCTATGGGATTGGAACCCATGACCTTCCACTTAAGAGTCTGAAGTGTTACCCACTAGGCTACAGACCGGTGTAAGGTGCATTGTTACACCTTGAGTGATAACTATGAAGTATTCGGTATAAATCTCCATTAGGAAAACGAAAAAAAATCAAGTTTCGTAAAATATCAACCATAACCTTTACCAAAAAATATATAGAAACTAACGCAACGCCTCCAATGAGCGTTTTAGTGTCTATGCATATATGGTAAATCGCCAGCCATGGTTAAGTTTTCACTTAATGTTTCCAAATACTCGGGAGTAAAAGCCAGTGAACTCGTGCAGTGTTTTCATATGGAGTAAATCATTTATTTAAATATAAAACCCTGAGAGTGAAACATCCAAGAAAGCTTTTTATTCCATCATCAGCTGATAGTAAACATGATGCGCAGTAAATGTGAGTTGTATCCAACCAAAGGCGGACATCTAGCATTTCTTTCGAAAATGAAATAAATATATGGAAATGATGAGAAAATGATTCTCTGTGTTTTCATGTATTTATCTAATTTTCCAAAATATATGCTTGATTGCCGACTTTGGTTGATTTTTTCTGTATAAGCCCTGAGGGAGACATACAAAATCAGAAAATGCAACTTTTATTATGACTTATTGACGTTATTGATGGAGATATATTTTTAAAATATATATTTTTAAAGGGTTAAGGGATTTTTGTATTGTCACTGTGAGCTTTCATTTTAAATTAATAATGTACAAATAAAAACTATTTCATTTCTACATTATTAATATATCTAATCTAATCTAAGCTGCAAGGATATATACCATTTAAGATTCATATCAAACGCATTCCCACAAGCAGACATGTATAATTTCGCGCTAACACATGTCGCATGTGGACCTACATTATAAGAACTCATCTCAAATGAACATAAGCCCTGCAACTCCTGCCGTCCCTCCCCGAGACAGGGGTGACATTGGCAAAGTGAACCATTCTTTCACAGTATGGGTGGTCAGCCGCACACCAACCTATAAGTCAAGGAACATACATGACAAATTACATTTTTAAAATCACTAAATTATAATACATATGTATGGACATCAAAAACTAACAGAAAACAAATTTTAATTTAAAAAACCCTAGCCGCCAACATCACAGATTAACCGCCATTTCTTTCTGTCCTTACACACTTCTTTCATTTCCTCCAGAGTCATAACCTTCTTCATACAGGCTCTCCTTTTATTATGACTCTGGATATTCCATTCGTTCGCAATTTCGGATATTTGGTCCATCCATACCTTTCTCGGTCTTCCTCTACCATGACATCCATCTATTCTACCAACATATACTATAATATAAATAGTTCCAAATCAATACATTATTAGTTTTAACTAAACCTCTTCACAGATTATTTTTGGAAGTTTGGCGACTCAATACGAGTATACTGAGGCCCGGGTGTTCCAGATATTAGCTTTGTGACTTTATACTGAATCTAAAAACAAAAGGTTTATTTGGAAAAAAAACCAAATATCTCGCTGATTTAATTAAACCAGTCACCCTCGGCAAATAAAGCCTAAAACTGCGCCCGGCTGAAACTGGAGCCAAATCAAAGATTGAAAAACCGATAAGAAGAGTTAACACAATGATTGGAGAGCGTGCATTTGCAGTTGCTGATCCTCTGGCCTGGAACCACCTGCCACTAGCTAGAGTACCATAGAAAGTTTCGGAATGCACTGAAGACAAGCAAATTTCTTGCATCATTTGCACAAGCGCCCTTGGAGTGACTACATCACGAAACGGCGCTATAAAGAAATCATCAACTCATCATCATCATCTAAAGCAGTGGTTCCCAAACTTTTCATTTCGCGTACCACTAATAAAATTATAAATCAGTGGCATACCACTGAAGTGCAACAGTTAAAAAAATAATTCAAATGGTAAAGTAATAAAAACTGCAACTGTTAATGAAAACATTATGCTTATTTATTTATTATAGAAAAAAATACAATACTCTTAGTGCAGGGGTGTCCAACATTAGTATTTTTGTAATCGTGGCGGGACAGGCCTGTCTTAGTCTGAAAAATGTTCGGGACAAAAGAGGATTTTTTTTTTTTTTTTTTTTAAATATTTGAGCAAAAAAGAAATAAATAAGTGAATTAAAACTTTGTTTCCATTTAAATTTTTTAAATAATTAGGAAATATTTAGCTCAGTTGTACTTCACTTCAAGCGCGAAATTGAAAAACGTTTCATCTTATTATTTACTATGTATTTCCTATGGCCATGGCTGCTTGCGTACCACCTTAAGAAGCGTCGCGTACCACTGGTGATACGCGTACCATAGTTTGGGAACCACTGATCTAAAGGAAAAAATATGCCTGATGCTTGTTACTTTTGACAGATAAAAATAAATACACATGAAAATGCTTTATCGGGTGAGCGCTATTTTTGTGTGAACCACACCTCAAGAGCCCTCTGCGAGCTAAGTCGTCGCTGTAGAAAGCACCAATTCTTAAGCAAAACCCAATTGCAATTGGACTGGATGAACAAATTTTAGTGACCGGTCTTTGGTAAGGGCAGATTAATTTCTAAGCCTTTTGAAGACAATAACTTGGATTTTTTTTGTGTTCCGTCAGGAATCGAACTCACAACCTTCTGATTAGAAGTCTGTAGCGTTAACCACTGCACTAAGGATCGGTCACGAAATATGAAATTTCCACAAGTTTCTGAGAGATTTTCCTCATAGTCAAGTTTTTTTTTCTCAGAGTAAATTCTCCGTTTAACAGCGTTTAAATAATTACTTGATATTAACTTCAGGAATGCATTATCAACATTGATGGAACTGACGTCACGCGGGACAAATAGCTGTTCAACCTCTGCGGTGTGGTCTGTGGAAGCACGGGCCACCCTTCAGCTGACAAGCGTGAAATAAATGAATGGTTGATAAAAAAGACACTAAATACCATAGTAGTACCTACAACTACGAAAAATAGGAAAACGTATATAATAATGTTACAAATATTTTGATTATGATTTTGTACTAAAATCAACAAAGTAACCTTATTATGCAGTTTACACGACAGACTATCCAAATAACACATCACGCACGGCAAACTGTCGTTTACCGAGTGTGATATGCACCTTTCTAAAATTTTCTATCTCCAATTCGCAGTGTTTGAACCAGTTTTTACCGAGTTAAACGATTTTTAGTTTCATGTCCAATAGGTTGGTATGAGGCTGATCCACCATGCTGTAACAACTTGGTTCACTTTAACCAATGTCACTCCTGTTTCAGGGAAGGCCAGCAAAAGTTGCAGGGTTTTTGTATATTCGAGGTTAGGATTTTAATTAGTAAGTGCACATGCAGCACTTGTGAGCGCGAAATTACACGTGTCTGTTTGTGGGCATGCATTTAATATGAATTTTAAATGTTAATATATCTATGCAACTTAGATTATATGTTAAAGGTTACTAAGGACGGCATTCCCATACAAGACTGACGTTTGCTCGCCGAGAAAAAAGATCCAAATTCAAAAATGTTCCGACCTTATTTCAGATATCTATCCATGTTATTTTTTTAAGGTATTACACCTTTATTGTTCACAACAAAGAATATTATTTTTACGATAAAAATAAATTGTCACATTATGGCAGTCAATGTTTCCAATAATTGTAATGAGTAACAGTGAACCTAATTTATACAGGGTCCATAATAAAAAATAAACGGCATCGTTACGTTTACACAATAAAATCCGGTATTAAATATCATTTGTAAAAATAGGAGCAATTTATTGAAAATATGTACACAAAAAGTTTTTTTTATTTTTATAAATTGTTATGATTTTATCTCGAGTTCACTTTTAATAAAATTGCGGTTATATTTATTTCACAGTATTATTTTTTTAAACTTTGATTACATAATATGGTTCACTCTGCAACTTCTGTATTTGTCGGTTTCACGGCTAGAATGCCGTTAATCGATCACTGCCTGCTTTACAGAACTGCGGCCTATTTATATGTGACCAAGACCTATTCTTGCCTGTTCCTGAATTGACTAGGCGCCTCTAGAATAGACATTTCCAGAGAGTACCAGAAGTATCAACAGTTCAAAGTGTCAAACACTCACGTCTACACACACATACACAGCAAGTAAGCACGCCTAGGCATGAACCTATACATTCGTAACAATATAATGTAGCTATGTGTCTAAATTTCACTAAAACAAGTTCTTTGTTGAATGTAAGCTACTCAATCCGTTTATTATTCCGTTTCATAACTACGTTTACGTACATATTTGCAACTTAGATTATTACGTCCAAGGAAGACTTGTTGAATTTTGTCGGATCATTGGTTGATCAAAGGGACAAAATTCAAATAGACACCCTTCAATCCAGAGGAGAATATGCCTCTTTCAAATTGACACTTAACCAAGACGCATTTGAAAAAGTGTTCAAGCCTGAAGTCTGGCCAACAGGAGTACTAATTAACAGGTACTTTATAGAAAAAAAAGCTAAAAAATGAACTTAAAAATTTTGTATCAAAATGTGCGTGGACTTAACACAAAAACAGGCATTTTTCTGCATAATGTTCTCGCACAAAATAATGATATTATAGCCCTGACCGAAACATGGTTAAACGCCTCTGTACTGTCGCCTGAGCTGTTTGACGGTAGGTACACTGTGTTCAGGCGGGACAGAGGAGCGCGCGGAGGGGGGGTGTGCATAGCAGTGCGGTACCCGCTCGTGGCGCAGAGACAACCACAACTGGAGAGCGACGGCGAAAACTTATGGATCAAGATTACCAGCAACCACGTCTCCTTTTACTGTTGTGTGGTGTATTTCGACTGCAGAGAGGCC
This sequence comes from Agapetus fuscipes, assembly GCA_951799405.1. Classification (NCBI taxonomy): domain Eukaryota; kingdom Metazoa; phylum Arthropoda; class Insecta; order Trichoptera; family Glossosomatidae; genus Agapetus; species Agapetus fuscipes. The sequence continues at coordinate 10,811,876 of OX637357.1, read as the reverse complement.
CATCAGGCCCGAAGTGACTTTTATGATTGCCTTGATAGGAGTGGTCAAGCTCTACAGAGTAAACGTATACTTATCTTGGGAGATTTTAATCTTAATAATGAGAGCGATTCTGTCCTGCTTGACTACTCTTATTTCTTAAGTGCTAATAATTTAGAACAGTGTAATACAATCAAAAATGGCTACAACAACATGCTTGATTTAGTAATTAGTAATAAAAATATATTATGTAAAGTGGTGCGCTGCCTGGAGCCCCTAGTGAGTGAAGATCGCCATCACCCCACGCTTGCAGTCACCGCGAGGCTGAATACTACGCCTCTGGCCTGTGGACGACTGCAAGCACATCCCAGATCCACTCCTAGCGACGATAGGCATATAAATAATATTCACAATGTGGATAATAATAATTTTAATATTAATGATACCGACTTTGACTATATATTTAGGTGGAACAAAATAATTAATTTTAAGTACTTAAACACTGATAGATGTAAGAATATACTTAGTTTTTATGATTGGTCTGACCTATATAATTGTAAACATATTGATACCGCTGTAAAATACTTTTATAATGTTTTATTGAAAATATGTAATTTGTGTGCTCCATGTAAAAAATACGCTGCCAAATGTAACTCCACTTACCCAGTATGGTTTAATAGTAGCATCATTGCTAATATCAAGTGTAAGGAACGCTTGCACAAAAATTACTTAAAAAATAAAAGTGTAAGCAATTATAAGGCTTTCTCTACAAAGAGAGCGCAAGTTAAACATAATATAAAGGAAGCACACAAATTGTATATGAGTAAGATTCAGACTGGGATAGGATGTGATTCCAAGGAATTCTGGTCTTATATCAGATCCAGCAGGACCGGTGGTAATACAACTTTTCAGCTTTCTGATGGAGATCAGATTATATCTGATCCCAGAATAATATCGGAAACTTTTGCTAAGTATTTCCAATCGGTCTACAGCACCCAGACCCCTCACGTAGATTTATCTGAGTCCCCCCATGGTAAGAACGAGCAATCTTCCATATCACTCAGTCCTTTTTCTTTGACTGAGGTGGAGACTTATCTGCTTGGATTAAAATCCAATAAAGCAACTGGCCCTGACAACATTCCCCCGAGAATTGTATCTTCTATGGCTAAGCCCCTTGCTCAACCCTTATGTTTCATCTTCAACTTATCCCTGAAGACATGTACATATCCATCAGCCTGGAAGATAACAAGAGTCATGCCAGTACATAAGTCAAATGATAAAAGTGATGTTAGAAATTATAGGCCGATTTCTATTTTATCAAGTTTCGCCAAAGTGTTTGAGTGCTTGATACACAAAAACCTTATGTGGCAAATCAAGCCCCGAATCAACATACACCAACACGGATTTCTGCCCAAGAGATCCACAGTATCAAATCTACTCACCCTCAGTAGAAATATTGCCCTCAACTTGGATTCTCGCAGGCAAACTGATGTAATATATACAGATTTCTCCAAGGCGTTTGATCGTGTGAATCATGATGTTCTTTTGAAGAAGATGGACGATTTTGGTTTCACAAAACCTCTCTTAATCTTTTTCTCTTCATTTCTTAAAAACAGAAGCCAATTTGTGCAAATAAATGACCAACATTCGGCTAATTTTTTTCCAACTTCAGGAGTTCCTCAAGGCTCTAATTTAGGCCCTCTAGCCTTCATTGTGTTCATTAACGACATTGCGGACAAGATCAAAAATAGTTCTTGTCTTCTTTACGCTGATGACATGAAAATTTATACAGAAATCAAGGATTTTCAAGACTGTATTAATTTACAGATGGATTTGAACTCTCTGCTGATGTGGTCCAATAATAATGGATTGAACTTCAACATTAGCAAGTGTTCTGTCATGTCATTCACAAGATCCGCTTGTCCCATAATCCATGAGTACAGTATTGGTGGGTCGATACTGGCTCGTGTCTTTTCATTTAGGGACCTGGGCGTAGTTTTTGATCCTGGTCTGAAGTTTACAGAACATATAACGCAGTTGACGACCAAATGCTACCAGTTATTGGGCTTTGTGATCAGAATTAGCAATAATTTTGAGTCACCGAGAGCTATGGTGGATGTCTTCAACTGTATTGTACGTTCTAAATTAGAGTACGCTGTCGAGGTTTGGGCCCCGTATCAGCGGAAGTATGTAGATCTTTTGGAGCAAATTCAAAAAAAGTTTTTGAGGTACCTCCTCATGAGAATACATGGGAATTATCCCAAGTTTATGCACCATGAGGAATTACTTGAGAAAACCAGCTCCAGGAGTCTGGAATCTCGGCGCAACGGTTCTCTTATGGTGCTTTGTTACAAGATCATTAACGGCTTAATTGACAGCCCCACCCTGTTAGAGAGTTTTGAGCTTTATGTGCCAGATGGCTACGGCCGGGGTAGACGGCATGAACTTTTTCATGTACCGCTGTCCCGTACCGACGTCATGGCACAACATGCCTTAACTCGGAGTGTTACTCTGATTAATTCCGCTGACATAGACATTTTTTACATTAACTTAGAATCATTCAAAGATCTAGTTAAAGAGCTCCTCCCAGCTTGTTAATGACTGTGTGAGGGTGCACTGTAATAAGGGAAACCTGTTGTGCACAAAAAAAAAAAAAAAAAAAAAAAAAAAAAAAAAAAAAATTATCGATACATTTGCTTCTACCCGATGCACGCGTCTGCCATTTAGAAAGTGAGCATGGAATGAGAAAGCCAGGCAAGCTCATATTATGGTTTTAATTATTTAAAACCCGTAAATTATTATCTGAAACCGAAGCCCAGGCATTGTAGCTCGCGCGCTTTTGTATGGCGAGAACGTGTCCGACATTTTAAAAGTGGAAAACTTTAATCTGGAAAAGTTTTATCGAATGCAAGCGGGAATCTATTCACGACCAGGAGTGGAAGTCTCGATGGCCGTCGGTATATCTCACCGTACCTATTTGAAGATAGAACGAAATAAATCATTGTGGTCTGTGAACAGCTGATTGCTGTTCCATATAAAATGGATCAGCTGTCGATACGCCGCCATATTTAATTCCGTCCTATCTTCAAATAGATACTATAAGATCTATCAACAATACGAAAATGCCTGTTCAGGGTCTTTGAGTCATGCGTGCTTTCAGTATCCACCTATGGCTTAGAAACAAAAGAGCTCACTCAGTACAGCGCCAACAAACTGAAGACGTGCCAAAGAGCCATTGAAAGGAGGATGCTGGGAATCAGCCTCAGAGACAGAGTTCCAAACCAGGAGATCCGTAGATGCACTGCTGTCACTGATGTCAGCGAGTGGTCTGCTTAAAGTGGCGCTGGGCTGGTCACGTCGCAAGGCAGGACCATGACAGGTGACCGAAAAGGATCGTCCAGAGGCAGCCCAGAATGTCCAAGCGGGGAGTGGGGAAAACTCAACTGAGGTGGCTGGACGACATCAAAGGGACTGCAGGCAGAGGATGGCTGAACACACCAGCTGATTAAGAAACTTGGAGAGGATTGGAGGGGGCCTAAGCCAGGAGTGGAATGGTAAAGGCTGAGAAGAAAAAGATCTATCGACGGTCATCGAGGCTGCTACCCCAAGAAAGCAGTTGGCGGGAAGAATCGACACCTTATTCATCGGCGCGTTGACAATCCAGAGTTTTATGAAACTTGACGGAAGAGGGGGGGACGGGAAACAAATAAACGATATCGTTTCACGGGTAACTAAATCAAATGAAAGTTGCGAGGACATAATAACTTTTAAGGCAAAAAACTACCTCGTGCATATATTGTCAGCGCTACGGATAAGCGAGCCAGCTTTGACCAGTGTGTTTGACATAAAACAACGCGGTATCGATTCTTTCAAGCAACCCAACCGGAAGATCTGACCCCCAGGAAGACCTCCGAAGAAATGGTGTAATAGTTGGCCGACTGGATCACAGGAGGAAGTAGCATCACAAACAGAACCTTTGAACTGATGAGAGGAAGAAGAAGGTTTCGATTCCCATCGGTCTCTCGACGGTATCTCCAGTAACGGTTCGTTGAATATCCGAATTGGTACAATATATATTTATTCTACGTCGAAAGCCAGCCACGCACACTAAAGGACCACCTTGATGATGAATCGTGTAACCGATTGGAAACGTCGGCTCGAGATAAAACATAGTCAACGGATTATCGGAAAACCCATAAACATGAATAATATATGTGAAAACTTAAAACTGAACATATATATATTTTTTTCAGTTAGTACATTATGTCATAATTTCTTCAGCTATACTTTAGACACTTTAGAACTTTAGAACACAAAAAGCATTTAAAAGGTCCGCGGGCAATTTACTCAAATCAGTCGTACTCCAAGCTTCGAAGGCGTCGCACGCAATAAACTACAAAACGCCAGTACAATGGACAAATTATGGACCAAAGCCAAAAAAATCTTGAAAAATAATCTCCACTATTTTTAAGAATTAGAAATTTTATATTTCAAATCAATAATGGCAAAAAAGATTGATGATCATTACTGCAAGTCAATCTAACAGCCTATTCGCTCGAGTTTGCATTATTTCCGGATTGTTGATGGTTTGTCTATGGATAACCGGGTCTTAAGTCTAGTAGAGTATTGAGATGTATAAAAGCTTTCAAACGATCTGTCCTATAAGTATCCATAGACAATCTGGGCAGAATGGTTTCCGTGCGAAAAGGGGGTAAGGATTTAGACAGCAGAATAATAGATTTCAAAATGTAAAGAATGAAATGAATTCAATTCTAGAAGGAATGTAAATTGTAGGAGCTAGTTCAAATAGCAATACGCAGTGGAATTTCGATTGCCTGTTACGAGAAAATGTAGTAATAGTTTCCACGAAATAACAAAAGGTAGCAATTTTTAGGGAAATTTATTTTATACACTTTGAAAAACGTGTTCCAATCAGGGTTAAGGTTTAACCCGAATAAATTGTCTCTATTTAATAGGGGTAGCTAGGAATTCTAAGAAACGCATTAACCCTCCGAAGACCACCTAGCGTCAATTGAATACTCGAACCTTCAGTTAAAGTCAATAGAATATTCATTGCTTTAAGAGAAAAAACTTTTAACTTTTTTATTGAACTTTTTATAATTACACAGTTTCGGTCAAGAAAAAAGATGCACAGTTTCTTTTTTTTTTTTTTTTTTTTTTTTTTTTTTATAAATTTTATTTCAAAACAGTTTTGATACATTAAGTTATAAGATTATAAATACGAATGTGATAACAGAAAAAAACCAAAATATGAAATATTCGAAATTAATATTAATAAGTAATTACAAACATATTACAAATACAAAAAATACTTAAGAAAAAAACAATGTAAAACAACAATTAATATAAGTAAAAAGATGTATAATACAAGTAGGTACAAATTCGAGAAATATTTAATAAAAAAATAAAACAAATAATGCAAATCAATAGTTAATATAAGTATAAAGAATTTTAAGTAGCAGGACTGATGGACTTTAAACTTTGAGCATCGAGCGAAGTGACAGTAGCCATAGGCGGAACAGAGAAAAACATTTTTTTAAAGATAATGACAGATAACGGAAAAAGTCATCAAGATGGTGACTGTATTTCCATTACTCTTTATTAATTATTGCTTAAGCAATATGTACAAACCCTTTGACCAAAATTAAGATGGACTAGATCCATAAACCAAAGTTGAAGTACACGTTAACAATGAAAAGACTTAATCATGTTTAAATAAACCTATGTTAAACATTATCAGCTCCAGTTTTGATTACTAAATCAATTGTTGAGAAAAGGCGCTTCCTTATTTTTCCCCCTTTTTCTTTTGTTAGGTACTTGTTGAACAAATCCTTAGAAAATAAGATAAATCACGTTTTTTTTTAAACAAACGCCAAATAATAAAAATTAAATTGTCCAAAAAAACAAGAAATAACTATTTTTTATTAAATTCAAGTTATCGCTACGATTTTTGGCGTAGCACATTTTTTTTCAAAAAGCTTAAAAACAGCTCATCGCTAGGTTGAAAAAATTATGCGGCAAAACATATAAAGCATAAAGACCGGTCAACAAAGGTCAATCCAGCCTTACAGTAGCTGGGTCATGCTTAAGTAATTGGTGCTTTCTGTAGCGATAATCAAGCTCGCATCCATGATTCACACAGTAAAAGCGCTCACCAAATACCCAATTTAAGTGCACATGGAGTGATTACATCGCGAAACGGCGCAATAAAGAAACCACTAACTCATCATCATCATCAAATCAGGCGAAAATTAATGATATTTTTCCTAGCTTGATCTTCATTGGGTTAAGTAAGCGTAGGGCACTATCCTTGGGGGTTGCTTCCTAAATAACTATTATTATTATTACTACATCTTCTTTCACTATTCTTACAAACTTTCCATGGCTCTGCAACCTTGCAGCGTTATTGAAAGCCACGTTTGCATACTAACTCATTTGATATGATTACGACTGGCGATACGGCATTGGAAAATAATACACTTTTTCTACTTTTTGAAAAGTATTGGAAAATATCTCGAACAACGGTTATTTAATGTTTAAATATTCACATACAGTACGCGAAACTTACTGGATTAATCAGTCGGTATAATTTATAATCTAAGTTGCTAAGATATATAAACATTAAAAAAAAAAATATATATATATATTCAAAATATATATATATATATATATATTAAAAAATCATATTTAATGCATGCACACAAACAGAAAGTTCGCACTTACAAATGCTGCATGTGTACTTGCGAACTAAAATTAAAATCTCAAATTAACATAACCCCAGCACATTTTGCTGACATTCCTGAAACAGGGGTGACATTAGCAAAGTGAACCATTTTTTACAGTATGGGTAGTCAGCTTCTTACAAACCTATAAGTCAAGGAATATAGATAATAAATAACATTTATGTATACAAAAACAACAAAGACTCCATTAATTACAAATATGTTTTTTTTTCAGTTGAACTTGAAAATTTCGCTGGTGAGGGGGATGTGAAATAAATAATGCAAATTGAATTGTTCAGGAACACTCCGCCCCGCAGAAATCTCCGCGAGCGGCAGTGTGAGCGCGCAGAGTTGGACCGTGAGAGAGAAATGAGTTTTAGTTTTCGGAATAAAATTGTTGCCGCTTCAGGGGCATCACACGAAGTATGAAGCTCTACGCTCAGACTCGATCGTAGCGTTAACAAATACTCGTAGATGTACGGAAACTAAGACAGCGCTTCAGGCTCAATTATCTTCCTCTTCTTTCTCAGCTTTCTCAGTCCACTCCTGGACGTAGCCCCTCCCCTAATACTCTCCATGTTTTTCAATCAGCTGTGTTCATTGCGAAAACCCAGCCTCATACCGGTTCCGTTTATACTTTTCCATCCGGGAAGGCGTATCACAGAACGTTCATGCAATATTGTCATTTTTTTATGGCGGAAGACCTTCTCGATGGTCGTGACCCGACCCAGCAGTGATTCTAGACTTACCTGTTCGTCCCCTAGAGAAAACAGCAACACCCGAAGTTACTGACTCGGTGCAATGCCATCGAGATGCACTTCTTACTACTTCGTGCCAATCACAGAGGATGTCTCAATCGACTGGGAGGAGATCTAGTCCGGGGTCCACGCAGGAGGCGCAAAAGCGCCTGAAGGCTTGATAGTTATCCCTTGTGGACACGAAGTTGGCGTAACCTATCGGGCCTTTGCCCGAACTCACCTCTGTAAAAAGCGCATTCCGATCAGAATTTCGTAGCGGGCAGTCCCACAGTATGTGATGCACATTCTGCGTGATATCCTCTGTCTGCCTCTTGATGTCATACAGCCACCTCAGCTGGGGTCTCTCAATTCTCCGCTTGGACATCCTGGGCCGCCACTGGACGATCCTTTTCGGCCGTGGTCCTGTCATGATCCTGCCTTGCGACGTAACTAGCCCAGCGCCACTTTAAGCTGGCCTCTCGGTGTATGACATCAGTGACACCAGTGCGTCTACAGATCTCATTGGTATATAATGAACACAAAACTAGCTTACGACACTGAAGAATAGTAGGCGAGGCGGCTTGAATATTTGGTGTAAAAGTACTTCACGTCATACCCTTTATCGACTGCAACCATGTTTTATTCACTTATAAACCCTCTTCTTTCGCGTTGAAAGTTTTTGTTTTCAATATTTAAACTACTCTCTGTATAGTGAGAAATTTCTATTTTGTTGTATTTCAATAATAAATATCTAAAATGTCTTCTTTGGGCGAAAATTGAGCGCACGCGTTTTCCGGTGCTTTTGTCAATTTAGATCATGGCATGTATAATTATTAAGCGTCAAAACACAACACGGCGAAAGCAAGAAAACACAGGATTTCACATGATTATTAAGTATTTTACTGTCTTTGAAGGTTTGTCTCACAGTGTGCTTCAATGTCTGAAACTAGTTTCAGCTCCACTTATATTATACCTCAATGGTTTCGATACATCTTTTTAACGCTCTGGATGAGTTTAAACGTAAAGTTTACCGGCGCGGCGGGGAGAGCTCCCAATGAAATATACAGAGTCTCATTGCACGCACTCGTCCCCGGCAACATGTGAATGGGAAATCAGGACGCTCCAGCAGATCTTATAGCTGAGTGTGTTAGTACATGCTGAATAAACAGTAGGCATGTTCAAGGGAGCCGGCAACGGTGGATGGAGGGCTATCAAATATTCAAACAAATGAAAAGAAAAACGATGTTAAGAAAATTCCCGAATACACAAGACCGGCTTCAAAAATTTAGAATGTTTTATTCAATTTGGCTGTGTACACATAGTGCAACTTCTCATTTTGTTGTCCCTGAAGGTGTCGCGTGAGGCGGGTGGAACCTATTTATTTTCACAGATATTTAACTTTTGACGTGGTTGGTATCTTCTCATTTTTGGCGAAGACTGAGTTAACGCTAAACGCTACTAAGTTACACATTTAGTGAAATTTCTTGACGCATTCTCCCCGAAGGGGAAGCATGCGGCGAGTTGAACATACATATTTTTTAACAGGTGAGGCGGCCTACGCCAGTTCAAATGGGATTTTTCTAGCTCCCGAGAGGGCTGGTACTCATTTTTGGTTGAGGCTGAGTAAATATTGCTGGTATTTCGATTTTGGTTTGAAATGAACACCGAAATGGTAAATCATTTCTCGCACCCTCAGTGGGGATTGAGCCCTAGCTCTCGGTATAGAATACAAGTATTGTACAAACTGAGCTATCGACCGGACTCAGATGGCATATTTCTATACTTTAATATTTTTCGGTACGCTTCAAATTCGTAAATAAGGCTAAAACTTACACAAATTCCAGCTCTTAAATAAATTACAACACAAAGGTAGCAAGAACATTAAAACAAACAAGAATAAACATTTTATTTACAACCTATAATGTTGAGAATGTGTAATTGTGTGTCTGTGTGAGTTGGTGTAAGTTATGTCTGTGTGAGTCTGTGAAGTCTCTAGATGTATATTTGTTCGAGATCGTGTGAGTTTTTACTCGAATATTCTAAGTGGAATGTTCTGTCGAAATCTCGCATGTGCCCGTTCCCAATGTTTAACTATTATTAATAACTATTATTCTCACCTATAAAAAGAGACCGAGATGCTCTGCAGCCAGACTTGTAATTAAGCCGTCTATCTAAACAGTTCAAAATCAACCCTGCGTTCAAAACTTAAAATAAATTATGCAAAATAAATAACTACAATATTTATTAAATTGAACCCGGTAAAATCAATAACAAAGAGATGTAAACACGCTTTTGATGCATGAAATATAGCTTTGAATGAGCGTCATTAGTCAAAGATTGGCTCGCAGTATTGGCAGGGAGGCTAGCTCTTGGAAATGAACAACTTGCGCCATAAATGATATCTTAGATTGATTATATGTTTGCCTTGACCTTAAGATTGGGAGAGACTAGACTGTACGAATAGTACAGCGAATATAGTAGTTTAGTCCTATAGCTGATAACCTCAAAATACAAATTTATCAAATAATAATTCCTTGGCTTGTACGTTGGTATGAGACTGACCACGTATACTGTACAAACTCAGTTCACTTTTTGCCAATGACACCCTGATTTCAGGGAAAGGTGGAAGGAGCAGCAAAATTTATATTCATGTGAGGTTTGGATTTTTATTTGTAAGCACACATGCAGAACTCCGATACCTTAAATGTAAAACTGAATAAATGACGTATTAAGCTAACATGGGTTTCTCAGATAAATGCACTTCTTCCTATTTTTTACGAGAGAATACACTACAAAAGTGTGAAAATTCTGTATATTAGAAGTTTGTCATGAGCCCTGCCTCATGATTAGATCACTTATCAATTAAATGTTTTGTAAACGATTTCTCCAATCAGTGAATCAGCACTTCTTTCAGCGGCGATTCGTAAGTGCTCACTTCTACTTGTGGGCATGCATTTAATATGAATTTTAAATGTTTATACAGTCTCTGATAAGCTTTCGAAATAGTTTTTCAAAAATTGTATTTTTTTCTGTGTTGAGTATAGAAGAAAATATTTTACTACGCATTTTGTTCATAATTTTTATGAAATTTATAATAAACTTTCCATTCAGAAAGCCACTAGAAAAGCGACCATATTTAGAAAAAAAAATGCATACTGCCACACATGGTGATATGATAATAAATATACAATCAAAAATATTACAAATTAAAGTCATGCATGGTAACTGTATTCCCATTACAACAATTATGCTCCTAAAGATGCCTTATTAGGCGAAAAGGTTTGAGCAAAAAAATGAAATAAAAAGTGAATTAAAACTCTGTTTTATCCTATTGAATTTTTAAATAATACAATAAACTTTCAATGTGTGAATAGATTAACACATACAAATATAGTATTCGCATAGCATTGTTTATGAATACGATTGTAAACTAAGTCTAAGTGGCACCCTTATTCAAAAGGTGGAAATATCCTCTAAAAATTTCCAACGTTCGATAGAACTTCTATTCGTATCAAATGAATAAATCATAATATCATTTAGCGCTCCCCACAATGCATTACAATGGTTTTCGTTGCTTTATTTTCACACCGGCAAGGTTGCCCGCGCGCTCGCTGGAAACTTGCATAACCCTTAAAACATTACGTTCAAACTAAACATAAAATGTACAGAGGCGGAAACGATCACTAGATCTGCTATTTTAATTTCTATGGATTTTTAGGTGAACGCTATGATGGAGTTTACAGTTGAACCGTTGTGTTTTGTGCTTGGGATACGTAACGAATGCACTTTTGTGCGGAAAGAAATTGCAGAATGGGAATTGCAATAGTTCTCGGCTGAGAAATGCAAAACTTGCGCATAATGAGCGAACATTCAAACCAGCGCTCGATATTATGGCAAGTTCTATAGAGATTTATAGTGTGGTGTGTCGAGACCAGAGGCGGCGCTTCCACAGAGATTCAAAGGTCAAGCCGACTTCAATAAAATATTGTAAACAAATATTGCATTTACTATCACTGAGCGCTACACGTAGAGTCATGCAATATCCTCTGAACTGGGGGACTTTTTTTTTTTTCTACGAATAGAGTTACACTAGCTGATTTACTTCATCGGGAAGGCCTTCAGCCATTTGAAAAAAATATTGTAATGTTGTTCACCGAGTGAAGCAACTCCGTATGAGTTGTATGAACTGTGTGGGGGGAGGTGGTGGGAGAGTGCCTATGGTTCCCTGTTACATAAGAAGAGATATGGCGTTTACCATATGTAGGGTCGAGAATCGCTAGTCCTTATTTTTTGTTGTTTATATTTACTTGACTTACATGTTAGTATGAGGCTGACTACCCATACTGGACAAACTTGGTTCACTTTTATGAATGCCACCCCGGGTTCATTGAAAGGCGGCAGAAGCTGCAAAGCTTATGTTCATAAAAGGTTTAAGTTCTTTTGTTTGTGCACATGCAGCATGTGCCTGCTTGTGGGCATAGGATAGTTAGTCAAGAAATACAAAATTTTCGAAAAGTGAAATAATTAAATATTTAAACCAAATTAAAATTAAATTGAATGAAATTATATTTAAATTTCAACTTACTTATAAAAAATACAAAACAGAAATTATTGTAAATTTCATTTTATCCATAATAATTTCATAGCTATTCTCTGTAAACACAATTTAAAAAAATTATTCGAATGTCGTGCAATGAGCACGCAGCCTATGTTCGCTCCTGGTTTAGAGAGGAACGAGCAACCTTGTGCGGAGAAAGAATCTTTTGACAGATTACGCGAGACGATTTTTCCAAAACCAAAATGAGAAAAAGATAGAGGAGAGATGGCCTCGCTGTGCGAATCTAGATAATTACCTCCGTTCTGGGAAACACTGCCTTCATAAAGAAAAATAATTAAACACGGAGAGGGGGCGCTGAATTTGAAAGGAGAGCGAAAATGCTCGGTAATTTAAAACCTTGAAATTAACCAACAAAACTACGCGTTATATTCGCGCTGTACAAACATATTTTGAAATGAAGCCAATATTTTATTTACTTCAGACGAAACTTGCAAAAAACAATCACCTACTTTTGGGGAAAGAAAATTAAGCAATTTTAAATGAACAGTTACTCAGTAAATAGACGGCTTGAGTAAGGGTTGGATCTTTACCAAGGGTATAAGAAAAGATTTCCCGTCTACTATTAATTTTAAATCTGAAGTCATACTACCCAGCAAGGCTTTCTTACTCGTCCCAATAAATCGCAAGCTGTCCCATTGGGAGAAGGAAAACTACCACTTTCAGTGAAGTGGTTGGCGTAAGACTGGCAAAAGCTAGTGCGAAAATATGCTTACAAAACACAGTTGTTCTATGCACACTTAAAACAAGTCCATAATAATAATCTAAGTTGCAAAGACATTTTAATATTTAGGATTCATATAAAATGTATGTCAACAAGCAGACGCGTGTCAGTTTGCGCTTACAAATGCTGATTTCCAATTAAAATACAAGCCGCAACTGAACATAAACCCTACAACTTTTGCTGACCTTCCTTGAAACAGAGGTGTAATTGGCAAAATGAACTATTAATCATAGTATGGGTCAGCTTCATACCAACCTATAAGTCAAGGAATTCTATCAAGCTTTCTGAAACATCGGACTTCTACATGTTAATGACTATTTCATGCACTAAGGAATATATTCTGTAGAAACTACATAAAAGTAATCGAAATTAAGAGAAGGTCCAAAAAAACAGAAAAAAACCCCGTCGTAGAACGATCAAAATTAAACGCCTTCGTTTAAAGCCCGTTGACCGGACCGTGGTCAAATGGCAACATTGCGGACTCGTGAATGGAAGGTTGTGAGTTCGAATCCCGGCGGAGCACAAAAAAATACCATTTACATTTTAAAATATGCTCTTCGCTGGGTTGAAAATTTTTAAAACCTTTACCAAAGACCGGTCACCAAAGGTCCATCCAGCCTTACAGCAACTGGGTCTTGCTAGAGTATTGGCGCTTTGTAGCGACGACTAAGCACGTAAAAAACACCTCTGCGGCACTACAAAAAGTGTCATAGATTCCTAGTGTCTTTGAAATGTAGGGAGTCTACCGCACAGGATTGCTTTTTAAAAAAGCCAGAGATCTGGGGTTCTACGTGTATGGTTCCATGCACTTGGAGCCGCCACTGCAAAAGCACGCTCACCAACGCTGACTAGTGATGCGCATGTTTACCTGTTGTCGCTCCAGTCTTGCCTCGCCTCCGCCACCCTCACCAGCAGCATGTCCCTGTCGCAGCGCCCCTCCAGGCGCGCCCTCCTCCCTCCCCCGGGCAGTCCCCCACCACCTCCTCCTCCCCCCTCCCCCCCGCCTCCAGTGCCACCCCCCCACTCCACCAGGGGGTCGTACACGAAGGCCTCGAGCAGGGTGAGCAGCGTCTCCCTGCCGCGCTTAGCGGTCTTCAGCGCGTGCTCGCAGCCCAGGCGGAAGATGCCCTGCAACAACGAACAAAATAAATTGTAAAATAAGAGTCATCAGACATAACAGTTTTATCAACGCCCCATCAAATCATCATCACCCTGAGTGAGACCCTGGTGAGTGCGTTTGTGATGTCTCGGATTGATTTTATTGCTCAACGCTTTATAGTGGTCAGCCGAAGAAGCAGTTCAACCGTTTTCAATCTGTGTTGAATTCAGCAGCAAAGCCCGTATTCGGGATCATCACTCCGCTGTTGAAAAAACTACATTGGCTTGGTGGTCTACCGTGTTTGTCTCGTCTATCGTGTAGCTCTGTCGCCATTCCGCTAGGGCTGGCCAGAGCCTCTGCAGCTGCCTCCATTTCATCCTATCCTGACATACCTCTTTCAATTCCTTCATATCCATCACCTTTTTCATGCATTTTCTTCTTTTACGCTCGCTTTGTATATCCCATTCTTTTACAGTCTCCTCAATCTGATCACTCCATACTTTTCCCGGTAGTCCCTTACCTCTTTTTCCTTTCACACTACCTCTGTATATATACTTTGTCAGTCTATCATCATTCATTCTTTCCACATGCCCAAACCATCTCATCACATTCTTTTGTACATTAACTTTCACATCCTCTTTCAACTTACATTCTTTCCTAACTCTATCCTTCAGTGTTTTTCCTGTCATGCTTCTCAAATGCTTCATTTCCACCGTACATACATTTTTTCACATATAAAGCCATCAATGGCTTTATCGAAAGAACCTGAAGTTTGAAGGTTTGGCATAAGCAGAATATCACTCGTGTGGCAGTATTGAAGCTACAAATTGCCATGATGACTTTAATACTTTTTGAAGGAACACAAGAAGGAGACCTGGGCTGGCAGTCTCATCAGGACGGTAGATAGCCTGTTACCGTCGACGGTACGTTAGAGATACCTATTTGAAAGTTTGCAATAGCGCCGCTAGGTGTCAATGCGTGCATATGATTGGTCGAATAGTTTAATACCTTTCATCGGTACAATGTTAACGAGCTTTGGTAGACTCAACTGACGGTAACGTTCGTGGTAACTACCATATTGATGGTAGCGTATCAAGCAAATTGAACTGCCTGATACGCAAACGATTGGAGTAAACTAGTATCTGCAGTTATTTGAAATATTCTTATCTATGTTTTTTTTTTAAATACGAAATTACATTTAAGATTTATACGAGTATTAAATGTATTACCAAAGCAGACACGTATATGTTCTCGCTTACACATGCTGCATGTGGAACTAGAATATAAAAACCTAAATTTCAGATGAACATAAGCACTGCAACTTTTGCCGACTTTTCCTGAAACAGGGGTGACTTTTGCAAAGTGAAACATTTTTGTACAATGTGAGGGTTCAGCCTCATATCAACCTACAAGACAAGGAATAAATTTTAAACTGAATAAAATTCATAAAACAATATTTAAAAAAAACAGTAAAGAAAAATAAAACTTAAAAAAATAAATTTAAAAAATTAAAATGGTAAGGGTAAGGGTTCCTTGACTTATAGGTTGGTATGCGGCTGACCACCCATGCTGTAAAAATGGTTCACTTTGCCAATGTCACCCCTGTCTCAGGGAAGGACGGCAAGAGTTGCTGGGTGTATGTCCATTTGAGATGGTTTTTATGTTGTAGGTTCACATGCGGCATGTGCAAGCGCGATCTTGTACGTGTCTGGTAGTGAAAATGCATGTAATGTGAATCTCCATTGTAACATATCTTTGCAACTTAGATTAGATTAGAAAATAGTTAATTTCTTGACGTATAGGTTGGTATGAGGCTGAACCAGAATGGTTTCAAAAATGGTTCACTTGGCAAATGCCTTCTCTGTTTCAGAGGAGGTCGGAAAAAATGCAGGGTTTATTTTAACTTGTGGTTTCGTTTATTTTATACGTACACATGCAGCATGTGAAAGAGCAAACTTACACGTGTCTGCTTGTGAGCGTGCATTAAACATGATCCCCTTGAATATCAATACAACTTTGATCTTTGATTATAGATTTATGATATTTATAATAGTTGTGAATAACTTAGGATTTCATTTTTGGATTTATTTAATTTAATTTTAATTTCATTTTGTTTTTTATTTTTTTTTATTAAATTTATTTTGTTTATTTTTTATTTATTTTATTTATTTCGTAAATTTGAAACACGAGCAAATACGCGGAAGTTCGTGTTTACTCATGCTACACGTGAACTTTCTAAATAAGCGTCATAAACCCTGCAACTTAGGTTATATACTTCGAAGGCTGCTGGCATATCATAGCGGCAGATTTGGTCAACAATAATGAATGGTAGACCTAGTAGAGAAGAAACGTTGACCGTGTCCATACAATAAAGCCATACAAAATGGCGTCAAGGGAACAGCTGATCAATAATTCTACGTATTTCTTACAAAATACCTAAACGTCACTCGGTACATTTGGCGACCTATCATTCCGGTAGCTGACAATGTCGAGACTCGCATTGATACCGCTTACCGTCGTTACCTGTCCCCATACAAAAAAAATAAACAAAATGGCCGCAGGTGAACAGCTGATTAGAGATTGACAGGTGTTCATACTAATCTGAACGACAATCGGTAGGTAGGATCTACCGTTTGTGTTGAGACTGCCAGCCCAGGTGGGAGAAAACTAGTTGATAGGTCCAAGCTGTGGTAGATGAAGTGAAGGAAGGTGCCACATAGTTTTTTAGTGAATTGGATAGTAGCTGCAGGGGACAAAAGGAGTGAACTAGTAGGTCATGCTTCAAAACAGATAAAGTGTGTCCACTAACTAATTTACAGAAGGGATCACACATTTGTGAATATTCTCAGATAGACCCGTGTGCCAATTGTTACAAAGTGAGGATAAAGTTACAATTTCTGTAGGATTATTCATAATTTTTAACCATTTTTCATCCCTAAAAAACGTGGAACTTTTATAGACTACCTCACTTAGTTTGAAGTAAAGGCTTTTTCTCAATTCACCTTGAAAACTTTTCGTGAACCTGTCAAACACAAATGAGTGTGGAAAAGAAACGAACTCTCGCTAATTGGTGTCACTCACTTAGTCACGTCAGCGACTCCACTTTAGTACAGAGTCAGCAAACTCGGACACAAATGATGGCTGAAAAAAACTTCGTGGAAGTTAAATGAGGAGAGCCATTAATATTGCCGTAACTCTAAAGAAAAATATTAATTCTGAGAAATGTTTCTACTTTTCTTCAGAGAAAAAGTATTAAAGATTTTTAAATTCTTAACGGTGTCTGTCAAAATTAAACAGACATTACAAAGCAGTTTATGTAAATCCAAAAAACCGTAATAATAATCTAATCTATACATAATCGAAGTTGCAGATATATGAACGTTTAAAATGCATATTAGATGCATGCCCACAAACAGACACGTAAAAGTTAGCGCTTACAAATGCTGCTTACAAATTACAAATTAAAGTCTCATACCAATATAAGCCAAGGAATTCTGTCAAGCTTTCTGAAAAATCCAACTTTTACATGTTAATGACTTTTTTATGCTATGTAGAAACTACATAAAAAATAATCAAAACATGTCAAAGTAAAAAAGTCAAAGTCAAGTAAATACAAGTCATGTTAAAGTATTGCTGAATGCAACTTTTTTGACGACAATCATGTGTGCAGCTTAGTTGCGATTTTGTTTTGTGTTTATTCACGAACCCCGAAAAAAGGAAAACAGAACACCATTCGATGGAATGCAGTGCGGCTAAATGTTGTACATGGATTGCATGAAGTTCCCTCTCGCCGAGTTATTTGGTTCCGATAGCAGAACGCGGCCTCGCTAATGCAGCCGGCATTATTCTCCAGCGATTCCCGTAATGGTGAGTGCATTGCCGATGCCTCCGTCATTGATTTTCCGCATCAAGACCGGCTGCACCTTCCCTGAGCACAAAAGATTGAGCTAAAATTTAGTGGAGTCGGAGCTATTTTGACTCCAGTAACAAACGGCGCTATTCTTAGACATTTTAGTCGTCCGTTGAGCCCACGCTTTGACAAACTAATGATGCCTACGCTGGAAGTCTCATCATCACGGTCATTCTTACATACCTAATTTTGGTAATACTTGTATGAAGACTAATCAGCTTTTCACTTGCGGCCATCTTGGATTGACAGATCTTCATACAGATGCGTCATTAGTTTGTCAAAGCGCGGGCTCAACGGACAACTAAAATGTTTTAGAATAGAATGGAAAGACTTTAACGTTTAATTGACACCCAACTATCTCACTGATTTAATCAAGCCCGTCGCCTTCGGCAAAAAAGCCTCCCGCTACGCTCAGCAAAAACCGCCAAGTCACGTATTAAAAAGAACCGATCAGAAGAGTAAACACAGTGTTTGGAAAGCGTGCATTTGCAGTTGCTGGTCCTCTGGCCTAGAACCGCCTACCTCATCATGTGAGAGATCTAGAGGACTATGTAAAGTTGCGAAGTGCACTGAAGACAAGCAAATTTCTGGCATCATATTATGCACAAGCGCCCTTGGAGTGACTACATCACGAAACGACGCTATAAATAAATCACCAACTCATCATCATCATCATCATCATCATCATCGTATATACAGAGGAAATGTGGAAGGAAAAAGAGGAAGGGGAAGACCGACAAAAGTATGGCTGGATCGGAGATCGGATTGGTAAAAAAGTGAAAGAATGGGATAAACAAAGCGAATGTATGAAAAAGGTAATGGATAAAAATAATTTGAAAGAGGTATGCAAGGATAGGAAAAAATGGAGGCAAATCTGTAGAGGCTCTGGCCATCCCTAGCGAATGGCGACAGAGTTACAGTTACAGTAGACTTACCTAAATCTTCGTAACTAAGAAAGAGAAAAATGATACCCAGAGTGTCGACACTTTGTTAACACGCAAAAAGTACAGTCGTTAGAATTATTTAGCCTCTCAAATCACGGATAAAGTTCTTTGTAAAGATGCGTCTTTAGTGCTCCTTAAAAGATACAACACAGTTTTTGCCTTCCTCACATTAGGTGATAGTCTGTTCCACTTCATTGGGCCCGCAAAGCGGAAAGCACGGTCCCCAAAATTAGTGCGTGTCGTTAGCTAGTTTCTTCTCCACGAATATTATTACTCAATTGTACAAAACATCAGATTCAAACTCAGCCATGGAGTTTTTCCAAACTAAAACAGCACCTCTAGCGAGCGTATCAGTTTCCAATAGTTTTTTGAGAAACACTACGGTTACGTTTAAACGTAGAGTTTTACAGTTGGGGTGCAAATGCTCGCTGCTTGCTTAAGAGCGCTCTCAAAAATTTTTGATTTCAAAATTCGTGTTCGTTTAGTTAGTATATCTGGCACCGTTGCGCGCTCCGCGCTCTGTTCTCGGGTTCGTTTGTAGTAAATTCCAAGGTACGTATATTAACTTATAATATCTGTGGACTAGAAATTATTTTAACCAAAAAAATCATATATATATATGTCTCAACTTACTTACGAAAATGGTCATTAGTAATAAAAATAACAAAGAACTTCACAGTTGCATTTCCATGTGTACAAAAAACTCGGCAGAACGAAAAAAAAATCTTGAATGTTGGTACCATTTCAAATAACGGCTGCGACTAGACCGGAAATAGCTAGAGTTGACAGATAACACACGTTATAAATATTGTGATCGCCAAAATTCGTGCCAAAAAACTTTATCACTCATTTCATTAAAACCACTGCAACGTGTGACAGGAGAGAAACGCAAGTGGTAGCATGTCGATGCTTTAGTTCTTGTTTGCCGTATAGACCATTAAGCTAATTTTGCATGAGCAATGTTTGCATGTGTACTGGACCAATGTGTCTTGAAAACAGGAAATTGATTTCAAAAATATTTCAAACAACTCTCACATTATCGAATTTTACGTTTTTTCTTAGCTCAGATTGTGTAGAATTTGATTCTTAAGAGATTAAAAAGTCATATTTGACAGAATTGGTGTATAGGGCAAACAAGAACTGGGGGAGTGAAGATGTATCCCATCAGCAAGTAAGTTTCCGCTCCTCTATGTAATAACTCATGGGTAGGTATGTCCCACATTTTTTCTACGCCATTTTTAATGCAATGCAGATAGGCTCAACCTTTTCAATTGTTGTATAAATTACATCACAAATATTTCATATTTCAAAAGAGGAAAGAGCGGTACTAAAAATGTATTTGATTGTATGGGTAGACTGAGATGTGAATAAAAGATGAAATATTTATTAACTTCCTTAGTTTTATTTTATCAAAGAAATAATAGTTTCAAAATTTATATTTTTAGTAATAATAATATCAGGATGATTTATTTTGCGAGCGCAGTTTTGTGTAAATTACACCTCAAGAGCCCTCAGCGAGCTTGGTCGTCGCTAAAGAAAGCGTCGATTCTCAATCAAGACCAAGTTGCTGTAGAGCTGGATGAACTTTGGTGACGGGTCTTTGTAATGGTTTGTGTATTTCCAGTATATTAATTCATTAGAACTTTGAAAAACATGTAAATAAAAAAAAAACAAGTTTTTAGTTTCTCGTAAGCGTAATTACAGATGTTATGGATATGTGAAGGTTCCAAGGAATTTTATGAAAAAAGTGGTCAATATAGTGCATACACGCAGAATTTCTTAGTAAATATTTAGTTTTCGCATACTGTAAAATTGCGTTTCCTTTCTCGCAATTTCGCTTTCTTGATGACTAAAATTATTTTTTAGCGTAAAATCCGTTGGAAGTAGAATGTCGACCGATTATTTCTAAAATAGTAATAGTAAATTTCTAAGTTAGGTATCAAAGTCTTAATCTAAATTAAAGTTGCAAAGATATATATCATTTCAGATTCATATTAAATGCATTCCCACAAGCACACACATAGAAGTTGAACATAAGCCCTGCAACTTTTGCCGACCTTCCCAGAAACAGGGGTGACATTAGCAAAGTGAACCATCTTTGTACAGTATGGGTGGTCAGCTTTATATATATATATATGTCAGGCTTATTTGTTTTAAATTACACATGATAAGAGAGCGCCGTTTTTGTGTGTGTCACACCTCAAGGGCCCTCTCCGATCACGGATAAGACTTTTTGAAAAGGTGCGTCTTGAGAGCTCCGCAAAATATACCCATAGATTCGGAGTTCTTCACTCCGGGTGGCAGTCTGTTCCACTCCACCGGACCCGCAACACGGAAAGCACGGTCTCCAAAATTTGTACGGATCTGACGGTGCGGCTGAACCAAATTGATTGCACCATCGCCCGCGGATCTGAGTGTCTGCCTCCTCACACACATCTCAACAGGCGAAATCATGTCAGTCAGATAAGGTGGAGCCAAGCCATTGATGGCTTTATATACCATCAGACAAACACGGTAGACCACCCTCTCCGGGAAACGAAGCCAATGTAGTTTTTTTAACAGCGGAGTGATGTGAGCGAATTTGGATATCCCGAATATAAGCCTTGCTGCTGAATTCAACACAGATTGAAAGCGGTTGAAATGCTTCTTTGGCTGACCACTATAAAGCGTTGAGCAATAATCAATCCTAGACATCACAAACGCACTCACCAGGGTCTTAACCGCATCTGACGGAAGACACTTTCTAATTGCCTTTATTTGGCGCAGTGAAAAAAAGGAGGAAGCTATTGTGGCATCTATTTGCCTTTCCAATGTCAGGTTCCGATCCAGTAAGATTCCTAGAAGTCTCACCGAATCGGAAGGCTGGATCAGCTTACCTCCTATGGAGAGTGCTACCCCATTAACCAATAGATGGTCGCGCCTAGATGTGGCTGCCCAGAGTATCTCCGTCTTATCCATGTTCAGGATTAGGCCATTGTTCACCATCCACTCACCGACCTCCGAGATACACCCAGAGACCCTACAACTGAGGTCCTCAGTCATGTCTGGCCGACATTGAGAGTATATTTGCCAGTCATCTGCATATGAATGTGAGATGAGGCCCCATTTTTCAACAATACTCTCAATGTCAGCAGTATACAATATAAAAAGAATCGGACCCAGCACAGAGCCCTGTGGAACCCCAGAGGACAGCGAGTAGGTAGGTGAGACACTATCACAAACACGCACCGCCTGCCTGCGTTCCACCAGATAGGAGGAGAACCATGCTAAAGCCCCGCCGGTCAATCCGTACGACACCTCCAACCTCTCAATAAGAATCAGGTGACTTACTGTGTCAAAAGCCGCACTCATGTCAAGAAGCGCCAGTAAGGCCAGATCGCCACACTCTACAGCCGATATCATATCCGATACAAGCTTAAGCATACCGGTTTCTGTTGAATGATATTTCCGGTATGCCGACTGCCTCTTAGGCATTAATCTATTTGCATCTAGATACGACACCAACCGCCGGGAGACAATCCGCTCCAGCACCTTCGACAAGAATGGCAGATTTGACACAGGTCTAAAATTTGAAGGGTCACCAGGATCCAACTGGGGCTTTTTTTAAATTGGTGTAATGTGAGCTACCTTCAAAGAAGGGGGAACAGTGGCATCCATCAGGCATCCATTGATAGCCTTAACAATAAATGGAGCCAGCTGTGTGATGCATTCTTTGAGTACCCAGACTGGTACAGGGTCAAGGTCACACTGCTTGTTTGGCGACCCTACCACGATCTGACACACCTCATCTATGTCAGTAAGATCAAGTACCTCAAGTCGAGAAGCACTCCCAACCCTTGAGGCAGGAGTACCCTCGACCCGAGCAGAGCGCATATGAGGTATTTTATTTTCAAAGTACGTGGCAAAATCACAAGCAGCCGACGTCGAACCCACACCAACCCGAGCACTCCCAGACAAGTTCTCCAGAACTTTCCACACCTGCTGAGGAGATTTAGCCTCAGAAATTTTTGTACAATAATAAGTGGATTTTTTCTGGAGTATGGCTGACCTGTACACACCCTGAGCGTCCATCCACGCTGCTCTAGTGCTACCTGGCTTGCTGCTTCTATAATTTCGCTCCAGCCTGCGCATATTGCGCTTAAGCGTGCGGCATTCGCTGTCAAACCAAATAGCACTGTTGCGTTCTTTCACTATTTTCGTCTTAATAGGAGCATGCAAAGCTATCAAATCGCTCAAGGTTTTGTTGTACACATCAACCAACTCATCCGGATGCATTGAGACATAGGCTTCCGGACAGCAGATCGGCGAGAGCGAAAGATCTCTCCTAAAAATATCTATATCAAACCCATTCCAGCACCTAGAAGTAATTTTTCGATACACCGGAACAGGGCGACTCACATCAATATTCGCTATCACCAACCTGTGGTCCGACAAACCCACGTCTCGAACCTCCGTCTTTGAAGGAGCATCCTCCTCTCTGGTAATGACTACATCCAGTAGGCCGCCCGCATCATGAGTCGGCGCGCTAACCCACTGTCTGCAGCCATAGTCCGCTAGTAAGGCGGTGAGAGCCACACTATTTGTGTCGTCTCTACGCTCAAGTCTGACGTTGACATCCCCGACCAACAGAAACGTCTCATTGCGAATTACTAATGATTCAAATAGTTCCCGAAGCTCCCTGAAAAACTCAGCCGTTACAGGCTTAGAGCCGGGGCGATAAACTACAGCAATGGTGAGCGCTGCACTGGAGGACACACGACACACTAGGCATTCAAAAGACTTCGTGGGGAAAATTTTTACCTTCTCCACACGAAATCCTGATCGCACCAACAAGGCAACACCGCCGTGGTTGGTCCAAGAGATACTCTCTGTACCATTTCCACTACGCGGCCTTGCCCGTGCTTCCTCGAGCGTCGCATATCCCAGTGCGCGTAATCTTCTTAGGGGAACTGAATTATGACTC
Source organism: Agapetus fuscipes (assembly GCA_951799405.1). NCBI lineage: Eukaryota > Metazoa > Arthropoda > Insecta > Trichoptera > Glossosomatidae > Agapetus > Agapetus fuscipes. The sequence goes on along the minus strand of OX637357.1, from coordinate 10,788,165 downwards.
TCATGCCACGTCTCAGTCAGCGCGAGGATGTCAAGGCCATGACTTTTACAAATGTTGTCTATATCATCTACTTTGCTAGAAATCGACCGCGCGTTCCAATATCCTAATGTCACCCCCCTCTCCACAATTCTATGATGTCTTCCTCTGCAGCCATCTGGCAGCGAGGTTGAAGGTGGAGGCGCCACTGAGGGTTGAATGCTGGGACTGCGGTCATCACCGCAACTCAGTTCTGCCGACAAAAGCGATGCCGTTGGCTGCGCCGTGTAGCACAGCCTTCGTCCCCCTCTCTTGCCGGGTCTCCTCCCGCGTCGCCGTTTTTACCAACCTATAAGTCAAGGAATGTTAACAAATTGTTGATTGCAAAAAATAATATTTATTTAAAACGTAACATGGAAAATATTCACTGTGAAAATGTTGCGTATCACTTGCTGACGTAATTCAAAGTAGTAGAGAGTGTTTTTTGTAGCTAAAAGCCAGCGCGGTATAGGTCCGCTTTCGGCGAGCTCCTGAGAGCGAATGGAAGATAATAGGAAAAACATGAAATATAAAGCCATTTGTAAAATTATAAAATAAATAGATCTTATGAAAAATAAAATTTGAAAAAAATTACAAGTAAACTTAAGATTCTATTTTTTAATATTTGAAAATTATTGGTCACAAAAAACGATTTTTTGAGATTTTATTTGGAGATACAATACACACTTTTTTTAAAGTTTTTGCTTCTAGATTTTTTGTTTTATTCCAGTTTTCTTAATCTGAATCACATTTTAAATCACACCACGAACTAAAACAGGATATAAAGTATATTTGTAATTTTTTTTTAGATTTCAAAATACCACCAATTTACAGAAAAACTGGTTCAAAAATTGTATGTTTTCCACTTACCGCAAGAAGGTGTTGGTAATTTTTATTTTTTCAAGTAATAAAAGCGTTTATAGACATATATTATTTGATGCATATTGCAAATGAAATGTTTAACTAACACTTAAAGTTATCAAAATTTTATATTTGTCCATATTTATTGAAAAAAAACACGTCAAAAACTGTGTTTTCGAGAAATTTCCTAGCACCCTCTTAATTGGTGGATAATTTAGTGAGCGGGTTCGGGGTTTATTGGAATTTTGAACCGCGCGCTTCGAGGCGGCCATCTTGTTTTACTACAAAACAAAAAACAGCCATCTTGGAAAGGCGTTTACGCATAAGACGAATACTATATTAGGTAGTCTAAAATCTCAGTTGCGAAGATATGTTAACATTTAAGATTCATATTAAGTGCATGCCCACAAGCAGACACTTGTTAGTTCGCGCTAACAAATGCTAAATGTGGACTTACAAATTAAAATCCAAACCTTAAATGAACATTGATCTTGCAACTTTTGTCGACCTTCCCTGAAACCATGTGGCATTGGAAAAGTGAACTTTTTTTTACAGTAGGTATGACTGGTCAGCCTAAAGTTTGAAAGCTTGGTCTAGTTTTATTTTGCAACAACTAAATCTACATTAATTCACTATACGAACGTTTTTCCTTCGCCACGTTTTTCTAGAAGCCGCTGGTACGTCAGTGTATACGTGGTGCCTTTGTTATCCGAGAGTGGAGATCCGGAATGCAATTACTGAAGCAATTATCGCCGGACTGTGGGATGAGCCGGAGTAGGACAGCTGCAAATGTCCGGAGGGCCTCGGGATCCGGACTAGCGAGGGTGAGCCCTGCACCTGGTGGTTCCATGGTAGAACGACACAGAGACATAACGGCGACAGAACGATACAGTGAACAACACATGACATAACGACACATGACAGAACGACACAGTGACATAACGACACATGACAGAATGACACATAACAAAACATCACAAGAAGGTCGTTCTGTCATTAGAAGTTTTTTCATGTGCCGTTTCGGTATGTTCTATTTATGGTATGTTATGTTTTGTCATGTATCGTTATGTCATGTGTCGTTATAACATGTGTTGTTCTGTCATGTGCTGTTCTGTCATGTGCTGTTCTGTCATGTGTCGTTCTGCCATGTGTCGTTATGTCATGTGTCGTTCTGTCATGTGTCGTTATGTCATGTGTCTTTCCGTCATGTGTCGTTCTGTCATGTGTCGTTTGTCACTGTGTTGTTCTAAGGCTAAGGTCTTCAACCCGCGGCCCGCGGGCCTCATGTGGCCCGCCAGCTAATTTCTTGCGGCCCGCGGCCACCAAAGGCTAAAAAAATAAAATATCGCGCCCCGTGATATGCGATATATATAATATATCTACGAGTGATATACGACTCGCCATTTGCAATGCCACTCTTTCACACATATGAGTGCGTCTCGCTCGCTCGCCGCAGGAGTGAGTCCGCCCACGACGGCGCCACTTCCGATACATGCCTCTCGCCCTTTCCAGACCTCTCACGTGCTTTCTCGAAACATCGAGAAAGCGCGCGTATAAATATTTAAGGCGGAACGCGTCGTCTCACGAGTCAGTACCTTGCAGCTATACTCTGTGTCTTGCAGTCAGTTGCAGCCGATACAAAGTTGGTGTGTTTTGACGTGTTTAAGGCGGAAAACCTGTGGTGTGCAGTTATGCAAGTTTAGTTATATCGTGGACATTTTTGACATTAAAAATGGCTTCTACGTTGGGTAAAAAACGAAAAGTTAGTGAAGAAAACCGCATGTTTCAAGAAAAGTGGACTGAGTTGTACTTGTTCGTCAGTGTTAATCAAAAACCTGTCTGTTTGGTATGTCATGAATCACTCACAGCCATGAAAGAATACAACTTAAAAAGACATTACGATACAAAACATGCAACAAAGTTTGAGACAGTCAAAGGACAGTTACGGCAAGATAAAATGAGAGCTCTGAAGAGTCAGCTTCAACGACAGCAAGATAGTTTTCAAAAGCAGAACATTGAAAATGAAGCAAACATGAAGGTGAGCTACATTATTTCCGAAAAAATAGCTTTGAAATCAAAACCGTTTACTGATGGCGAATTTATCAAAGAATGTATGGAGGCCGCCGCTGAAGTATTGTGCCCTTCTCAAAAACAACTTTTTTCTAAAGTTAGTTTATCCGGTGTTACTGTTGCCAGAAGAATTGAAGAGTTAGCGATAGACATAGAAAATTCATTAAACGAACGAGCGTCGAAGTTCGTATACTATTCTGTTGCGCTCGACGAAAGCACAGATATAACCGATACTGCTCAATTAGCTATATTTATTCGGGGCATTGATAATAACTTTGTCATCACCGAAGAGATGGCTGCTCTTTTTCCGATGAAAGGAACTACAAAAGGATGTGATATTTATGAGTGCTTGATGACAGTACTAAGACAATATAATTTAGAATTGACAAACCTTTCTGCAGTTGTAACAGACGGTGCACCATCCATGGTAGGAAAAAATGAAGGGCTCGTGGGTTTGATTAAAAAACAGAACAAAGATCTTTCTTTGATGCATTACCATTGTATCATTCATCAACAAAATCTTTGTGCTAAATCCACAAAATATATTGATGAGGTGATGAAAGTGGTCGTAAAGACAGTGAACTTCATTAAATCCCGTGGCCTCAACCACAGAGAATTCCAAAATTGTTTACGCGAAAATAATGCGGAATATGGTGATGTCACATATTTTTCCGATGTTCGTTGGCTGAGCAGAGGCAAAATGCTGAAACGCGTTTTTGAACTCAAGACAGAAATCGCCTCATTCATGGAAACCAAAGGAAAACCAGTTCCACAATTTAGTGACCCCGACTGGCTATGCGACTTTGCATTTCTCACAGACATCACGCAGCACCTCAATGACTTGAACACCAAACTACAAGGAAAAGAAAATCTCATCAACAACCTGCTGGACACTGTGAAGGCATTTGAGTTTAAACTGGATTTATGGAAAAACCAGTTGTTGAAAAAAGAGTATACGCACTTTCCTAAACTGAAGAGCTGCGAATGTACAGATGTGGATAAATACGTTGAAGCAGTAGATTTACTCAAAAAAGAGTTTCAATCAAGGTTTTCTGACTTCAGAGAGAGTGAAAAATACATCAGTCTCTTTGCCCGACCATTCGGTGTATCCGTTGAAGACATGCCGGAAAATTTTCATATGGAGCTTATAGATTTGCAGTGTAATTCGGAATTGAAAGACAAGTTCGACGTGGGTGTTTTTGATTTCTATGCAAAATATGTCGATCACAACTCGTTTCCTGAAATCCGAAAAAATGCCATGAAAATGATTTCATTGTTTGGGAGCACATATGTGTGTGTGAGCAGCTGTTTTCTCGTATGAAGTATGTGAAATCGACAACAAGGTCGAGAATTACAGATGCACATCTGGAAGGTAGTCTGCGGGTTGCAACCACAAAAATGAAAACAAATATTGACAAACTTGTAAAAAATAAACAATGTCAAAAATCACATTGATTGACTTTAATTAACTAATAAAGATTGACTTTATTCAACCAATAAAGATTATTAAAATTTGAAATTATGTACATATGTCTTTTATTTTATTGATAAGGTGGTAAAGTGTCGTGAAAAGTTGTGGCCCTTCGGACGATGTGTTATCGATGTTTGGCCCTTGCACTAAAAAAGGTTGAAGACCCCTGTTCTAAGGTACGTGGAAAGCCGGACCTTACAGCTGCGCCCAAGCGAACGTGTGCACTCTCAAATAAACCAATCATGTTTTTTATTTGTAGGGCACAAAACCTGTGGTATACAAGATGTAAAGAGAATTCTATATCGAAGTGAATAAGTTTTTGTTTTTGTTTTGAAGAATCGGGAGATTTCATATTAAAGTGAAATTTACCGGTATCTGTGTTCCCAACCAATTTAATATTTTCCTATTCAAAACCAATATCAATCGCCACGTCCTTTCAGTGTCTCAAAACAAAGCCAACGCAACACACAACACAACACTACGCAGCTAAAAGTCCTGCTACAGAGGATCAGGACATCAACTGCCACATCACCAACACTTCTGGCCCTGCTGGTCTGGCACATTTTACCATGACTTCGACCCTAGTTCAACAGTTTTTTTTTTTTTTTTTTTTTTAATTGTGCACAACAGGTTTCCCTAATTATAGTGCACCCTCTCAGCCATCAACACGCTGAGAGAATGCAATTGCCAGCAGATGCCATTGCATGCACACAAGCTTCTGCTTTCGCATGAAAATTTCGCATGCAACTGGCCAGGCCAAACAGGTTGGTGAATTGCATTCGTTTTCACTTTTTTTCAGAAGTTCATGTTCGGAATCTCTCGCTGCCCGCATGTCCTTTGAGCGTTGGACCAGATTAACCTGCACATAATGCGAGCAGTATAGCAGATAATGGAGGCAGGCAGGACGCGTCACACAAGTAATTGTGGATCACAGAGGAGATAATTCTATTTGCTTCACAGCCACTGTCATTACGTACAAAGCTATGCATCACATCGCATGCTAATACTCCCTGGATTATACAGGCTACTAATGGCGTAGAGTAGCTACTTACCTTAGGTATCAAGAAGCTACGACGTACAATTAATCTACTTAAAACGCAACTAAGCTACACATAAAGTGTAACTTCTTGCCGCGTTATCCCCGCAGGGTTTCACATGTTGCAAGTTGAACATTTTTATTTTTACAGATAAGGGGGCCGGCCCTAGAAGTGGGGGTTTCCCAGCTTCCAAGAGGGCTGGTACTCATTTCTTGTGAAAGTTAAGTAAACATTCCCGATTTTTATTTTAAATAAACACCGAACTGTAAAATAATTTCTGACACTCTCGGTGGGATTCGAACCCGAGCTCTCGGCATAGAATGCAAGCACTCTACTAACTGAGCTATCGACCGGATTTACTAATCCCTCAATAAGCAAAAAATCAAAGAAAACAATTGATATGTATTGTTATAATTATTTATTACATAAAAAATAGTTATGACATATAATAATTAGTATTTTGTAAGTAGAAATAATAATGCACTAATGCTGGGATTATCTTGAGCTTTTTACCAAGCCAAATGAACCTTTCTGGTAGAACAAAAAGACTTATGGCGAACGAATCTTGCGTGGAAGAAGAGAAGTCAGTACACAACGTCAGTCGCTGTGTGTGAGAGTGGAATTACCAAAATGTAAATTTGATCGTGTAAAATAAATTCTATTGAACTAATCTTATCTAATCTAAGTTGCAAAGATATGTTAAATTGGAGATTCACATTACATGCATTCCCACAACCAAGACACGTACAAGTTCGCGCTTGCACGTGCCTCATGTGAGCCTACAACATAAAAACCAATCTCAAATGGACATACACCCTCCAACTCTTGCCGTCCTTCCCTGTAACAGGGGTGACATTGGCAAAGTGAACCATTTTTACAGCATGGGTGGTCAGCCGCATACCAACCTATAAGTCAAGGAACAAACAAACGAACGAACAAACCTCTTTTTCTCAGTATGACCGCTGTGGTATTTTTTTTTTAACACCCATCCTATGTATTTTGAAAATTAAACTTATTGACATTGTGTTATAAACCCTACGCCACTGCGAGTTCCAACTAACTAAGTAACATAGGTACTATTCGTAGACAATAATTATGCTCTATTCCTAGTCATCTATCTTTAGATTATGCAATTACACTAACTACTCTAGTTGCTCTGATGATTGATGGTAGGATTGCGATGCTACGGAGTCCGCACAAATGATATATGCAAAATTTTGTTACGTAACACGGTCGGGTTGCTAAGAAAAGTGTGACTAATACTGAGTCCTAGATTTTTTGTGATTTGGTACGAGTCTATTATGCGTGTGACAGTTATTATTAATTTTTAAGAGTTTTATTGTCACCACATTCATTATATCATAAAATAACAAACGTTTCTTTCAGTTTTAATAAACACAATGATGGTCGAATTACAGAAAAAAGTTTAATATTTTCGGTAAGTATCCTTTATCTAGGGTCAAAAATCGTTCCTATATATCGGCATAGACGTGCGACGTATCCCTGCCGAAAGCATTCTTAGTTCATTAGAAATTTTATGTTGTTATCAATTGTGCTACGACTATTATTGTATGCTGCCGCCTTTCCATTAGGGGTGACCGGTACCTCTGCAGATGCGTCTCCACTTTTTTCTGTCCTTGCATATCTCTTCCATCTCTCCAATATTCATCTCGTTCCTCAAACATACTCTTCTCTTATTTCCATTCGGACTATTTTATTTTTTTCACAATTCATTAAAATAATGATTCATTATTTGTTTATGATAATAGCCTGTGTATGGCCTGGCCAAAACAGCTTTGTAAATTACATTCCTCTTCAAAAATATTATAAAAAAGCAAATATAAACCTGTGCACCCATCCCATATGGAACACGATTATTTTATAAACCTGTATATTGTTCGCAAAGAAAATCTCTTTCCACGTTTTTAATGACAAAGAAAAACGGAGCGGCGGCAAAACGAAAATAACAAGAAAATCTGTTCTATTTTTTCCAACTTCATAATAATTTAAACGGAAAACTTCTGCAGATTGCTTCCACCTCAGGGTCTACAGTTTCTTCCAGTACTTCAAAGTATAAAACAATACGTATGTAAACGCTACCGTAACGTTTTCCAAAAAATATATGGAATCTCTCAAACAGCACGTCTATTTATTTTTATTTATTTTGTATACAATTTTGATATATTTCCTTGCTTAATTCTTACACATAGTAGATTAATGATTTTTTTCTACTCCCGTTTGGTAATTTACTAAATACAAAACGGCTAACGCAATCACAATGCCGTACATTTCTACAGCTCGTTGCGTAATGGTCAATAAGCAACGGGTAACCGTGTTGAAATGAAAATGGGCGCATGCGCATTGTCAGAAATCGAACCATTTTTTAATTTCAAATATCAACCTTGTGTATGAATACCTGTCAATCCAAGATGGCCGCAAGTGAACAGCTGATTAGTCTTCATACAAATGATAATTACGCTATACCTCACAACAAAGAGACTAACCTCTTGTGTGTGGTGAAGGGCTTACAGTCAATTTAGAAGTGATAAGATTTGAAAAGTAGTATAATGAAGATATAATTAATAATTCATTGAAATAAACAAAAATGAATTATTAATTGATGATATTAATACCTGTTTCTGGCCAGGCAGAATAGGTTGGTGAATTGAATTCCTCTTCACAAATCTTTTTAAAAAAAAAAACATAAGTTTCAAATTTTTGTTGCCGGTAAAACCCTACGGTTACGTTTACACGTGACGTTTTATACTCGGCGTAGAGGCTGCCGGCGAAATGAAACACGGTCGGTTACTGAGATTGTTTCTGATTGAAAACAGCTGTAGACAGACGCAGACTACAATTACAATTCAAAAGTATTCTCGACGGAATGGTAGGTACATTTTGCGTGACTAAGCTACACATACAGTGTGACTTCTTGCCGAAGGGATCGCATGTGGTGAATGAAACCTATTTTGAAAGTTAGAAGAATTGAAAATTTCCTATTGAATGACCAACAAGGTCGAAAACGTTCGTAATTATAAATTTAAAAAAAAATGATATTTGTGAAAAGAAACAGTGTTTAATTAGAATTTTGTTTCTAACATATAAAAATCTATTTTATTTTTGGGTTTGAAATTAGCACCGAAACGGGAAATCATTTCTGACACCGAGCTCTCGGCATGGACTGGAACTATACCAACAGACCTACAGATGTATTAACATTTAAAATTCAAATTAAATGCATGGCCACATACACTTGTAAGTTCGCGCTTACAAATGCTGCACGTGTACTTATACACTAATATCGAAACCTCAAATGAAAACTCTGCAACTTTTGCCGACCTTACCTGACAGAGAGGTGACATTGGCAAAGTGAAATATTTTGTTTTACAGTATGGGTTGTCAGCTTCATAGTCAACGAATGGACTGTCTCAATAAAAACGGAAAAGATAAAAACTGCTATTGTACGAAATTGAATAAAATGACGGCGGTAAAGCTAAATAATACATCAGAGTTGTCCTTGTTTTATTATGAAACTCGGCGCGCGCACATTTACAATTCATCACAGTGCTCGGAGGAAATATGTGTACGTCATGCGGCCGATGCGAACAGCAGTATGATAATTCCGGCTCCAGATTACGAAGTACACGCGCCCATCTAATATTTACTCCCTTTCCTGGCTCCAATGACCTTGGAACAAGGTGTAGCCTCTGACAAAGCACTACTAAAATATCTATAAGGTGAAATGAAAGAAGTATAGATGGAATAATTCCTTGACTAATAGGTTGGTATGAGGCTGACCACCCATGTAAAAATGTGTCACATCATCCCTGTTTGGGGGAAGGTCGGCAAGAGTTACAGGGCTTATCTTCATTTGAGGTTTGGATTTTAATTTATAATGTTACGAATGTATAAGTTTATGTCCGTGCATGTTTACCTACGATTGTGTGTCTATGTGTTTTATTTACTAGTATATGTGTGTCTAGAAGTAGGTATTTGGATAGGTACATCTAATCGTGTTTACTCGAAACGTCTGTCCGAGATCATTCCAGCATAGGCTGGTACATGCAAGGTTAGCCTTTAGTCACTCTAAATATGGATTGCAGTGCTTTAGATGGATAAGTAGCCCATTAGTAGGTACTACCCTAGCCGTGCAAAGCAAAAAATAGAAATATCTGAAATGTGAGCTCATGTATGTAAATTGTAAAAAAGAAATTGCGTACAATAAATTCACTTGAAATTTTATTGAAGTGAACGCTGATTGAAGTTACGCGCGAACTGTCACGTGTCTGTTAGAGGCATTGAATAAGACTTTAATTTCTTTTCCGCAACTATTCGCAACTAAGATACACATATAGTGTAACTTTCAGTTGAAGTGAGGGTTTCCCAGCTCCCGGGGGGGCTGGTTCTCATTTCTTGTGAAGGCTGAGTAAGCCTTTGAGATCGAACCCTTGCTCTCGGCATGGAACGCAAGCATTCTACCAATTGAGCTATCGACCTTTTTACGAGCTTGATCGTCGTCGCTACAAAGCGCCAATTCTTAAGCAAGACCCAATTGCTGTAAGGCTGGATGGACCTTTGGTGACCGGTCATTAGTAAAGGTTTTATGAATTTTTCAACCCAGCGAAGAGCAAATTTCAAAATATAAATGGTTTATTTCTTGTGCTCCGCCGGGAATCGAACCCACAACCTTCCCATTCAGAGTCTGAAGTGTTATCACTGAACTACCGACCGGTCATAACTTTAAAATGTTAATATATCTTTGCAAATTACATTATACATAGATATAGATCGTAGTAAGGTGATGCACAATTCTTTTTAAGATAATTCACCTTTTTTTTTTTTTTTTTTATAATTTAATAATTTATTCATTCAAAATATACAACAAATAATTTTACAAAAATTACTACAAAAATGTATACCAAAGCACATCTTAACATTACATTACATTACATTTGTACACATAAGGAATTTAACTTAACAAGAAAATAATATGTACATGTGCCTGAACTAGGAAACTCCTGTGTCTCAGGCGTGGAGAACTTCTACACAATATTATGTACCTAAACAATTATTTCTACATGTATTCATATTTTTATACTATTTTCTTAAGTCCTGGTTCTAATACGAATATACTTACCCCCGTATTCACGATCAAAACTGGCACTTACTTAAGGGCAAACTAGCGCTTAGATTGGGGAAATTCATTTCAAGAACAATACTTAAGGTAAAATTAGCGCTCAAGCGCTCCAAAAACTAGCACTTAGGTAAGTAAGGTCGACACGTATATTAACCAACGCTTAAGCGCTGTCAAAATATTCCATCATATTTCATTGTTATCACATTTTTTGTTTCATTGTGAATTTACATGAAAAAATGAATTCTTACTATAAACATGATTTTAACGAGTGTATTAACATTGTTTTGACGAGTTTATTTACATTGCTTGACCATCAGAATTGGGTTTGTTCTCCGGTATGGTCTAGGACCATACTGCAATGACAGATGAACTGTCAAAATATTCCGCCGCATTTCATCAGCACATTTTTTGTTTGGTTGTGAATTATTTACATAAAATAATGAATTCTTACGATACAGTTGACTTCAACGAGAATAATAACATTGTTTTGTTCAAAAATAGTGTCCCAAGAAAATATATCAGAGACTGTAAAGACCCATTTACGTATTACGAAGAGGAAGAATTTAGAAGACGTTTTTGATTGAAAAAATGCGTCGTTCTGTATACAGTTTTGCCGTTGCTCATTGAGGGTTGCAAAGCCAACAATTTCTTCGATCTGTTATTTTATCTTCTATTACAGGTTTTTCTTTAATCAGAGCCACCAGCAGCTCCTTTTCTGCTGGAGAAAACAACATTTTTTTGGCGCTGAAATCGATCAAAACACTTTACATTGGATATTACATAAATGTATTTTTAAAAACTAATAGAAATTGTAAACAAACAAATTCGTACTTACGGTTTACTTAAATTAGTAATTGCATTATACGTACTTATTTGTTGTAAAAGTTTTATGCACAGCTGATATGACATTGAAATTTGAAAGAAGCGGCAATGATAAGAGTGAAGTACCCCGAATATCGGTCGGAAGGTACTGACCAATTACAGAGCTGGGTTTTTTCGAGAGCCAATGACAAACCCGTACGTCTCCTGGGGGTTGGGCACTAGGCTGATTACTGCTTGAGTGTTCTTTGTGAAACAAAACGCTCCAGAATGTCGACCCTTGAGTAAGTGTAGCGCTTGAGTTAGGCACTTAAATCAGTTTTGATCGTGAATACGGGGGTTAGTAACTCAAAAAAAAAAAAAAAAAATTAAAGCCAAATAAACAAAAGTAAAATAGAAATATAAATTTACTCTACTTTGACACGAGTATAAGAACAAAAGTATGTACACTCAAGCACCATCAAGTAACCACACAGCAGGAGTTGGAGTGGAATCTGATACATTCCTGGAAGCCGCCAACGAGAGCGGGAAGCGGTCAAACAAACACACGCAGTTAGTGGGAAGTCCTTGCATAATGAAGAGTCTGGCACATCGACTTGTGATATCTGTGGACTAGAAATTAGCTTAACGAAAAGACATTATATATTTGTTTCAACTAACTTACGAAAATGGTCCTTAGTAAGAAAGAGAACACAGGACTTCACAGTTGCATTTCCGTGTGTACAAAAAAAACTGAGGAAATGTAAAAATGTTTCTAGAAAGTTGGCTAGATTGCGAATTCATGGCTGCCCGAACCAGTCCAAACATATCACACACGCGTTATAAATCAAATTAAAATAGTAAAAAAAAAGATGGGTAATTTTGTCAATTTTACAATGTAAGAGGCATAGATCTCGCCCTGCATGCACTCAAACACCTGCTTTTACGTGAGGGTAAAAAAGCGGGAAAATCATTGTAATTGTTTTACATGAAATGTTTTTCTGTATAAATTTAAAAAAAAGGATTGTAAGACATGGCATGTGTACATATTGAGTGTTACATAATGGAAAAACAAGAAAATACAGGATTTCACTTGTAAGAACATCACTTTTAAATATTTTTTAGTGTTGATCTGTTAACACAGTGAAAGTCCATTTTTATAAATATTTAAAAATATAAATGGTAAAACATTGTTTTAATTCACTTTATTTTATTTGTTTATGCTCGAATATTTTCGCCTAATGAGGCATCTTCAAGAGCAGAATGGTTACAAATATATTTTTATAAAATAATTTTCAAAACAATTTTCAAAACAACTTTTTTTCCAAAACAAAAGCAAAATTCATAGACAAAAATTTTTTTTTTAAACACAAATGTAAGATTCAAAAATGCATTATTGTTAGGTATAATGAAATTAAAAATTTTATTACAATAAAAATAAAATATGTTAGTTAAATAAAAATAATAATAGTAATAACAAATAAAAAACAAATTATTGCAATATTGGTGAAACATAGTATGAATCAAACTGCTTATCAACTTTCAAATTATTATTACTATTCACCAACTACTCACTTCACTTTTAAATTGTTGTTTTTGACAAGACTGGGGACAACTCTGCCCCAAAGTATGTACCAATGCCGTAAGCTAGTTCCTACTCCTCTATATTATAACCCGATGAGCAGCCTCATCCTAAATGCGCGGCAGCTTCCTGCGAACTTGCCGGCTCGGAGCGCGCGCTCAATATTTATGCGCGCCAAGTGCAAACACTTGAAGTTGGTGAGGAATTATATCAGGAGCTGAGGGGGATGTGGAGGGCGAGGTAATCATTCCCGCGTAGGTGCTCTCTAGTACCAAGTATGTGTGCTCAAACCCTCCTCATACCCGTCCTGTGTGTATGTGTCAGAAGGACCCACAGCACATGGAAGCCCATGCAAAGCTTTATATTTTCTCAAGTGACAGAAGGCCTTCCCGTTGCGTAAAAGCAATGGCACGACAAAACAAGAACCTCTAGGTCAGAGGCGTGCCCATGACTCTTAAAGTAAGTGGCTCGATGTTAATGAAGCTAGTAGTACGCACTGTATGTACGGTAAGAAATCTTTGTTTCGGTAAGGTTTAATACATATATAAAATAAACCTTGGAACTCTCGTCGCCTTTGCCGGAAACCAGGGAGGCATCGGCAAAACTAATCTGAACATCTTTGACACATCCAATTTTCAAGTAAGCCTCTACACTTTAAATTCACAACTGAAACAAAAATAGATTTTTCCTCGTATGAATACCAGCACCGAACTAGTGATTTTACGGCCTTCTAATTGCGAGCCCGTAACGTTAACCATTAGAGCCATTACTCCGGTAGTGCCGGGTCGAAAGTCAGCAGTGTATGAATACTTTCACACAGTTTGTCCAGTATTCAATACACAATCCGGGAAGAATGAGTTGTGTCTCACAAGGTCATTAGACTACTGACCGGTCGTAGTAATTACATCCGATGAAACACCAACACTGATTTATTTATATTAACATGAGTAAATTTTGGCTGCTGCATCTCATCATACAGGAAGAGGAACGATGGGCTCCAGGTTGATGAAGAACATCCTGATTGAGAAACCCGATGCAATAGTTTGTCAAAGACACAAGATAACAATAATAATTTTCGGATTTATAAAGCTTTTTTTGTGAGTAGTCACTTCAAAGGCGCTTTTTATTTGTCTTTCAAATTCATGGCGTATTCATCACTCAAACCGGACCCTCCACACAAAAACAAAAACAATTACAATCCATGGATCAAATGTTCTGCGAATATCACTGCTTAAACAAATAGGTCTTCGGTCCTCTGCGAAATACTGTCTCAGTCTTCAGCTCCCTGAGGGTCACGGGTAGCGATTTTCCGGCCATCGGAGCAGCGACGCGAAAGGCTCGATTGCCATACACCGTCTTACAAACAAATATCCTTTTCGTGTGTCGTTCCCAAGTAATGTTATTAGTGTAATCACTATGGTGATTGTTAATCTTCACTGAGGAGGCACAAGAAGGAGACAACTGAGATAGGATGTATATGATTTACTATTTACTGCTTTAAAGTAACTCTCCTGCAGAGTTAATATTAATACAACTAGTGCAGATGTATGCGCATAACTCAGCCGCACACCACGTCGTAAAATCTTTCTCGCTTTCAGTTTAATTCAAGAAGTGCATGCGTCCTCTGGCACTTCACAGAATTCCGCATCCAGCACACAAGAAAGGTACACTCTCTCGCACAAGTATAAAATGTTGCTGAACAGAAAAAAAACATGGAAAACGAAATAGCGTCTCTACTGAGCGTTTCAGTTTTGATGCATTTTTGGGTAAAACGCTATGGCCTGGCATTGCACATCTCACATAAAAGTAAAGAAGACTCTTACACTCAAGTATAAAACTTTGGGTGTGAAGCGTTTACGGAAAATTCATGAGAACTGAAACAGCGTCAGCACACAGCGTTTCAGTTTTGATGCATTTTCTGGTAAAACGCTTTGGTTGAGTCTGCCAGTGCAGATTATTCTACATCTCACATATGTAGGTCTCTTTCTCCCAAGTATAGAATTTTACGTGTAAAGCGTTTACAAAAATATATATAGAAACATAATACAGCGTTTCTATTGAGCGTTTCAGTTTCCATGCATTTTCTGGTAAAAAGCAATATATGAATCTAGAATTGCACATTATTCCACATCTCACATACAAGTAAGAAGCACAATTACACTGGAGTATAAAACTTTTCGTGTAAAGTGTTCCAAAAAATGTATACAAACTAAAACAGCGTTTAACGCAACGCAAACGCAACTAAGCTACACATATAGTGTAACTTCTTGCCGCGTTATCCCCGAAGGGGTCGCATGTGACGATTTGAATCTATTTATTTTTACAGGTAAGGGGGCCGGCCGTACGCCAACCACTTCAGTTGAAGTAGGGGTTTCCCAGCTCCCGAAAGAGCTGGTACTCATTTATTGTGAAGGCTAAATATAACCTTGCCGGTATTTTTATTTTGGGGTTTGAAATAAACACCGAAACGGGTAATCATTTCTGACACCCTCGGTGGGATTCGAATTCGAGCTCACGGCATGGTATGCAAGCACTAAACCAACTGAGCTATCGACCGGACTATTTTTCTATTGAACTATTGAACTATTCAGTTTTGATGTATTTTCTCGTAAAGCGCTACGTTTGAGTCTGGCATTGCACATTATTCTACATCTCACATACAAGCAAGGAGCAATCTTATATCCCAAAGAATAAAACATTCCGTGTAAACTTAGCAACAGTGCTTGTCAAAAATGCTTGGAAACTAAAACAGCTTCTCTGGCGAGCGTTACTGTCTCGATACACTTTTTGGTTAAACGCCGTGGTTGTGTTGAATAGGTGGGTTACCGAATTGCAGGCAGCCTTTCGGATCGTTTAAATCGCATTCCCCACGTGACCCAGATCCTAGGAGCTCTGCTGTGGGAGATAGGAGACCTTGGGAGGGTATGCGAATCACTGGTGCAAGAATAATTGTCGAGATTAGGCTATTGTAGTATGACACCTGTATTCACCTGTATTGCATGCTATGGGAACTCGAGAAGTAAAACTGATGCGATAAATCAGTGAACCCTTCAAGATGGTGTGTATTGTTATGTTTTTAGCGGGTTCTATTATTTTCTCACTTTCGGTACCGACAATTTTACGACAACAGTACGACGGTTCATTTATATCTGTGTCCCCAAGGTATTCTGGTCCTAATTTATACAGATTAATAAGACCATTCTCGAAACATGGAGTGTCTTTACACACCACCTTGCTGGATTTCGACAGATTATTCGATTCAACACTTAATTTCGCCGGGATTCGAAACCACGACTTTCCATTTACGAGTGCAAAGCGTTACCACAAGACTACGGACCGGTTCGTGTTGTGTTGCAGCGCAGCGCTGCCAAATCTAACTAAACATAGACTATATTCATTTCGCCGCAAGAAGTTACACTGTATGCGTAACTTAGTAGCGTAACATTACAGGTCATTGAAGATGATGACGCTGCTGATAAATTCGTTAACTGATCTTAAGATTACCCCGGTCTGATTCTAAAAAGTAGGTAAAAGGAGCATCGAGTGACCCCTAGGGTGATAAGCCATTTGCCCCTAGTTCCATAGTGAGGCAATATCACAGAGCGCTGCGACAGCTTATTGCGCTTTTGCTTGTGCAATGTACATACTCGGAGGGTGCACTACCTCAATGCGTCGTATCTCATCCCTGCAATATATCCTAACATACATTTGAGCATGTATATAAAGGAAATGGTATAAGTGTGTTAAATATTGCATCCAGAAACATGCCGAAGAATGGTTCAACGAGATTTTTTGTATGTATTGTAATGTGTATGTAATTCCTTGACTTATAGGTTGGTATAAGGCTGACCACCCATACAGTAGAAAAGATGGTTAACTTTGCCAATGTCAACCCTTTTTCAGGGAAGGTCGGCACGAGTTGCACGACTTATGTTTTGCTTACAACTACAGATTTATTTTCACATCACTTGAACACAAAAAAAAACAGGTAGTCCTTTAAGATATCTCCTACAATTCAGAAGAAAGCTTTGGATTTCTAACTTGACAGCCAGCTGTCAAAAAGCTGTTGCAAAGATGTATTACATTTAAGATTCATATTGCATGCATTTCCACAAGTAGACATGTATAGATTCCCGCATGTGAACGTACTACATAAAATTCCAATCTCAAATGAATATAATGCAACTCTTTATGATCTTTTCTGAAACAGTGACGTTGGCAAAGTCAACCAGTTTTTACAATATTTAGTTATTCAAATACTTTTTACAATGTTTAAAATCATGATTACGATGAAAAATTTTGCCCAGGAAAATCTAGTTTATTCTGAAATGTAGTAACACCGGTAGCGCATTACTGTGTATTGAATAGAAATCCCGATTCTTATCCTAAATGTCGTGTTGGTTGGAAATTCCAATAAGTCTCCTACAAACACTTGAACATATGAACATATTATGTACCGCTATACTGTACTTGTTTCATGCGTGCAATAATTGTTCAACAGCTGACAGTCTTGTGTGAAGTATTGGAAACTGTTATTCACATAAAATAACGGATGTTTTTCGTTTTATAACAAATACATTCTTCTACTTCCAATCCGTATTATACAATGATTTACGGTTCTGACTTTAATTGGAAGGCCATGGGTTCTATTCCCGACGGAGGTTATTTACATTATCAACCTTACTCTTAACTGGGTTGAAAATTCACATGCCTACCTTTACCCAAGACCGGTCACTAAAGGTTCATCAAGCCATTCGGCAAATGGGTCATGCTTGATAATTGGCGTTTTCCGTAGCGATGACCAAGCTCGCAGAGGGCTCTTTTGTTGTGTGATTCCCACAAAAACAGCGCTCACCAAATTAATCATCTTAATAATAGTATTATTGGTCCTGGTCACAACTCGCCCAGGGACTCCCGGACCTCCCGCATCACAATCCTCCAGGATTCTCTCTTGTGCATCTTCCCTCCATGATCCCCAGATTTCTGTGTCGACCTTACATTGGCTGTTCACGGCATCCTGGGACGTCCGAGTGGTTTAATACCAGAGCGGGCAACGTTCAAGATATTTTTGATTATCCTGGAGTCTTCTGCAAGGGATGTAACGGATGAGCCATCTGTCACCTCGAGTTTTTTTTGAGTCAGACTCTAGGTTTCACATCCGTACAATACAACTGACCAAACAAAAGATGTATATATCTTGAATTTTGTTGAGCGGGAGAGAAATTCAGTTAAAATATTGAGATTTAAATTTAAAGTTGAACGCAAAACGACGTCGTATATTATAAGAAAAATTCTAATCTATGTACGCTATGCAGTTCTGAAACACCATATTTTTTATAAACTGTTTTATTGTTGTGAGAAGGTCGCAGCCTCAGCAGGCAAAACTCTTTCCCTGCACGTGACAGCTGGCTGATAAGTAAAAATCCAAAGCGCTCTTCTGAAATGAAGATGTCTTAAAGGACTACTCGGTTTTTGTTCACCAAGTATTGTGTTTAAGTTACATATATATATATATATATATCCTACAATAACTCTGAAGTTTTGGTTAAGAAGAACAATTGAAGAAAGAAATCTGCCGTTGTAAACGTATGCACTGTCGTAAAAATAAAGAATTAAAGAAAAGCCGTACACAAAAACATAATCGTAGATGTCTTTGAATGTTAACTAAGACTAATATAAGTAAACAGATACTTGGAGTCATGATGCCACACGCATGATACGAGTCGTAATCGTAGACGTAAAATAAGAGTAGTAGTCGTAGACGTTAGATAAGATTAGTAGTCGTAGACGTAACATAAAATCCATAGCGTAGACGTAGAATGAGAGTCGTAATAGACGACGCGACGTAAGATAAGAGTATTACTCGTAAACGTAATATAAATGCCAAAGTCGCAGACGTACAATACGAATCGTATCGTAGACGTAGAGTAAGAGTCGTAATAGACGACGTAAGACAAGAGTAATAGTTGAAGACGTATTATAAGAGTATAAGTCGTAGACGTAACATAAAAGCCATAGCGTAGACGTAAAAAAGAGTCGTGATAGACGATATTCGACAAGAGTAGTAGTCGTAGATGGAATAAAAAAGCCAAAGTAATAGAAGTAAGATAAGAGGCGTAATCGTAAACGCACTATACGAGTAGTAGTTGTAGACATAAAATAAAAGCCATAGTCGTAGAGGTACGATAAGAGCTATATTCGTAGAAGTAACTTAAAAGCTATAGTCGTAGACGTAACTTAAGAGCCTAAGTCGTAGACGTAAGATAAGAGCTATAGTCGTAGACTTAAATTTAAAAGTAATAGTCGAAGACGTAAGATAAGTGAAACAGTCGTACACGTAACTTACAAGCCATTGTCGTAGACGTAAAATAAGATTTGTAGTTGCAGACGTAACATAAAATCCAAAGCGTAGACGTAGAATAAAATTCGTAGAATACGAGTCGTAATCGTAGACGTGGGATAAGAGCAGTTGTCCTAGACGTAACATAAAAGCCATAGTCGTAGACCTAACTTAAAAGCCGTAGACGTAGACGTTAGATAAGAGACATAATCGTAGATGTACGATCATGGTAGTTATCGTGGACATAAGATAAAAGTTATAGAAGTTCATGAAAAGTCGTAGACACAGAAACGTAGCTATTCAAGTTGATATAAGAAATTGACAACCAATCCAACAGGTCAATTGATAAAAAAATATTTATCAAGTGTTTTGCTTACAAATGATTATATTTATATTTTTCCCAAATCAACTGCCTTCTATTCGTCTTTGATATTAAAGACTAGAACATTGTTTTAATAAAATAAAAACGGATCGCAAAGTTTGTTACATATTTAAATCGAGAACCGGCAATTTTATGATAAGGCACTTCGTTTTTTTTTTTTCCACCCTGTAAGATGATAAATAAGCCCATGAAATTTTCCGAGAAGGTCAAATGTATAATATTAAAAAGTGAGAGTGCGCGACTTTTAGGGTATTTTGGGTGATTGATTTTTTACGAGGGTTTTTTTCGTAATACAGAACTTCGTGTTTTTCCGGCGATACACTTTTATGAAAAATTGATCCACCAGTAAACAGAAACATCTGCCACTCCAGTCGTGTTGTACTTTGATAGAATTTTTATACTATAACGAATAGAATAAAAATAGCAAGAAACAAGACGTGAGGATTTATGAAGAGAGTGATGGAGATGAATGAATTCAAGGAAATCTTGAAGTATGAAATGAAAAGAAAGAAAAAAATGTAAGAGGCTTTGGTTAATAATAATAATATAAGGATGGTCCCTTTGGTGAGCGCTGTTTTTTGTGTGAATCCCGCCTCAAGAGACCTCTGAAAGCTTGGAAGTCGCTATAGAAAGCGCCAATGCTCAAGCAAGACACAGTTGCTGTAAAGCTTAGTCTGGTATATTAGTTTTTTTATTCGGATTATTTATTTGATGCTGATGATGAGACCGGCCCGCAGTCTAGCGGTATCACTTCGGAATCATAAATAGAACGTCGTGGGTTCAAATCCCGACGAAACATAAAGACTAAACCATTTATCTTTACAAATATGCTCTTCGCTGGGTTGAAAATTCATAGAAAATTTACGAAAGACCGGTCACGAAAGGTCCATCCAGCCTTACTGGGTCTTGGATGAGAATAAACTTTAAAAAATGATCACAGATCATAAACCCTGCAGTACCAACTGCTGGCCGTCAAAGCTTAAAACTTCTTTAGTTTATGAGTATCTCTGAATAGAACTGAAAATGTACACCGCCTCAAAGCCTGACGACTTTGCGATAACCCGACTGCCGGGCGCTTCCTAATTGTAAAACTCTGTCCACAAGCCAAAGTATCTAGGACAGACAAACAATCACGTCCAGGCCAGAGATGCAAAGCCTCCTTTGTCAGCAGAGCTTTAGATCTGCCGCTGCCGGCTGAAGAGATAGGCTGCAGTCGGCACGCAGTTTCATTAAGTTGATTAATTTCCTGTTAATTGTAAACGCAGTAAAGTTGAAAATTGATAATCAAAACATATGATACCTGGATCATTATTGTTTTGTAATGAACAATTCTAAGAAAAATCGCAACTAAGCTGCACATATAGTGCAACTTCTTACTGCATTGTCCCAGAGGGTGTCGGATGTGGCATGTGGAATCTATTTTTTTTTCGGTTAGGGTCCACATCGTTTCTTTTAATAGATTTGTGAAGAGGTATGCAATTCACCATCCTATTTTGCTTGGCCAGAAACAGGTATTAACATTAACAATTTATAATCCATTATTTATTGTTTTAATGAATTTTTAATAACTTAATGATATCTGTTGAACCAGGGTCAAAGTTGTTGACGATAGAACACGGCGCAGACGGGGTTCGAACTTGCGATTGTTTCGATAACACAGATTCGAGTGCCGACGCCTTATCCCCTCGACCATAATTCTCGAGGATTATTTTTTAAAATATATTGTCCTTTTCCCAAGCACGCGTCTGCCTACACGCGTATAGATATATATTTAAGATACAATTTGTTTTAGAAGTAATAATGATTCAACGAGTATACATGCGGCATGTATAAGCGTGAACTTATACGTGTATGCTCGAGGGCATAAAATTTACATGCATCCTAAATGTTAAAATATCTTTGCAGCTTAGATTATGGATTCAAAAAAGTCAAAAATAGAAAATTCGGCAATTTATTTTCAGCACCTACGAGTGTACACAAATACACATTTATAAAAATATCGTAGAACTGTCAACCTAATTTCGTTTCAATATATTTTTTAGATCTTTTTCATAACCAATGAAGGATCTGTTATCTGACGATATCTATGAAATTCTTAGAATAAGCCTTGTATACGAAGAAAAGCTCCTTTCGAATAATTGAAAACTGATACAAATTGTGAAATCGAATATCCGACAATAAGTGACAGGTGTCATATCTCTTGAATATCGTCCTGTCATGCCTCTGCACACGTCATCGTTCTTGCGTGACATATCTCTTGAATATCGTCCTGTCATGCCTCTGCACACGTCATCGTTCTTGCGTGACATTCTTGGAAAAGGGATGGCGTTTTGTGGATGCCTGATATGTGTGTTGCTTGTCCTTTAAGCGCCCTTGGAGTGACAACATCACGAAACGGCGCACGGACAGGTAAAATACACTAAAAGACGGTCATAAGAGCAAAATACAAAGATAACAATAAGTTTTTTTTGTATGGTTTGTGTACGCCTGTCCTTACATATGCCTCTGAAACCTGGATGATGACAAAACGCACTGAAGGATCCATCGCAGCATTTAAAAGAAGGATCCTTAGATCAATCTATGGCCCAGTGAAAGATCCTCCTGGTTGGCGTCGTCGATATAACCGAGAGTTGTACGATATCTGTAAAGAGCCAGATGTGATCAGCTCCATCAAAGTGGGGCGCTTGACATGGGCTGGTCACATAATCAGAATGGACGACAACAGCCCTACAAAACGCCTCACACTCTCAGTACCACAGGGACGTAGAAGACCAGGAAGACCCAAAATGCGATGGATGGACAACGTCAACACGGATACGTCTGTGATGCAAGTGAGAGATTGGAGAACAAGGGCAACAAACCGACAAGAATGAGACTCCTGGATTCAGCCAAGGCCTCCCGGCCTCCCAGGGCTATCGAGTTTAGGATGATGATGATGATGATGGTTTGTGTACGAGTATTAACATTGAAAATTCATATTAATTGATTTCTTCTACATTTTATAGAACCAAAACCTCTAATGAAACACTGTTTGATTTTCACTCGATTTATTAATTTTATTTTGTTTACTGGTAGTTTCTTGTATCATTTCACGTCCTATGCCACTGATAAAAAGTTTCTTAAAAGCAATTCACTCTCGTTTACACGGCACTCATTCATTCGAATTCAGTTGAATGTTGAATAATCGTTTGTAGAGGGAATTAGGTAAATGGAAATAAAAATCAACTAAGAAAAGTAGGCGAGGTATCGGAGCTGTGTCTTGTATCCATTGCTTCTCATTCCTTGTCTATTTTTACTCTGACAATGGAGCACGTACGGCTCGCACCATGATGTGATGGTGTCATGGCGGACTACGCCTTTGATCCACTTATACTCGTAGTCATGCAAGGTTCAAACGAGATCTGTCCCTCCGACGTAGACTTACTTGTGGTCTTTTAATTTTTAAGGAATCCTGTGCGGAAGGCTCCCAATTCTTGAAAGTCTTGGGGGTCTATGTCCCCCTGAAAGGGTGTCGCAGAGGTTTTGCTAAAGTTGTTGCTTCTGTCGTGTGGCGCTGCAAGGAAGTGGCGATTGATGTTGGTTTTGAATAAAACCGGATTTAATTGGGAAGGGAACACAGATACTGGTAGATCATTCCATAAACGGGCAGTTTGGCAAAGGAATGAGTCATGAAAACGCCATGTTCTCATAGTTTTAAGATCGACTGCAAAAGGATGAATGAGAGTCGTACTACGAGTTTCCCTTTCTGATCTAACTTACGTACTTACTTAATCAGTCTAACAAGCCTTGAAGAACAGGTCTTTCCGCACCATTATCTAACAGAATTCTCTTCTTTTTTTTGCTTCCCTCGCAACGCAAAGCCATACATAGAGTAACTTTTTGGTACGTTTTCCCTGAAAGGCTCGTTTATGGCGCTTCGGGACATATTTATTTTTTACAGGTAAGGGAGCCAGCCTTGCGCCAACTACTTCAGTTGAAGTGAGTGTTTTCCAGCACACGAAGGGGTTGGTACTCATTTCTTGTGAAGGCTAAATAACGGTATTATATTTTGGGGTTTGAAATAAACACCGAAACGGGAAATCATTTCTGACACCCTAGAATTCGAACCCGAGCTCGCGGCATGGAATGCAAGCACTCTACCAGCTGAACTATCGACCTGTATAAAGTGTATAAGGAGCACATTTTTTTCTTTTCATTTTTTAAATTTCCTCTTCGTCGGGTTAATTAGAAAAATTAATCTGCCTTTAACAAAGACCTGTCACCGTAGGTCCATCTAGCCTTATACGAACTGTTCCCGCAGAAGGCTCTAGAGGTGTGATACAAACAAAAACAGAGCTCATCAAATAAATCATCCTAATACTACTATTATATGAAATAGGCACAAGGTACTAAGCGCGTGTAAAGCAAGTATCACTTAGTAGTTAAGCAGTCAGGGCAGGTTTAGTAGCACCTGAATAAGTGATATTACTCGAAGCTTCTTGTTCATTGTGATCGCTACCCAAAACTTTCCGTTAGCGTTCCATAATTTTTTTTTACAAAAACTGAAACGCTTTCTTCGATCGCTTTTTCATTTTCTATACATCTTCTAGTTGAACGCTGTGGTTGAGTATGTTTAATAGAAAAGGTGGTGTTTTTCTACCTTGAGGGTGAACGGAAATAACTTCTTTGTTGTCTTATTGCAGCAAGAAATAACTTGTGGTCTAGTCGCGCTTTCAATTCGATTACATTCCTTGTCCGGCCATAAACGCTCAAGTGTCGTAGCACTTGTGCTGAGTTATTGGATGCCTGGTGTACTTCTTCATAGTATCTGCTACTAAGCACGCGGTATGGGCCCCATAATCTATAATCTATGTATGTTGCAAAGATATATTAAAATTTAAAGCTCATATTAAACGCATTCCCATAAGCAGACATGTATAAGTTCGCGCTAACACATGCCGCATGTGGACCTAAATCTAAAAATCTAATCTAAATCTAAGCTGCAAAGATATGTATCATTTGAGATTTATATGAAATGCATTCCCACAAGCAGACATGCATAATTTCGCGCTTACACATGCCGCATGTGGACCTACAATATAAAAACAATCTCATATGAATATAAGCCCTGCAACTCTTGCCGACCTTCCCTGAAACAGGGGTGACATTGGCTAATAATATTATTAATAAAACAATATTTATAGTGCCGTTTTGTGATAAATCCCTGCAAGGGCACTAATACAATCTAAAATAATAAAATATTTGACAATTATGCTCCAGAAGATGCATTGTTAGCCAAAAACGTTTTGAGCGAAAAATAAATAAAAGTGAATGAAAACTTTCAAATCAAATACAATCAATTTGTTTTCGTTTGAGAAAATAAGCTTCACGAATATTTATTCCAATGGTGGATAATTCAAGTCGAGAATGAATACCTCCTCTGCAGCATTATATGGATTTGCGGATCTTGGATTGAGCCGTCGGAAAATGATCCGTATGTCTGGTGGGGTGGAAGGCGGTGGCAGGGTAGAGCTCGGGGGGTGTGAGGGGGTGGTAAAGAGTTCAATGACACCTCATGGCCGGTGTTCGCTGAAAACCCAAATGCAAGTTAAATTTCATTTTATTACGCACTTAAGCCCTAAGCGGCACGCAGGACACAGAGCGAGGTACACAAGCACACGAATTCTTGCTTTGTCCGACTGCCATGCCAGGAGCGTGCAATCGAGACAGGCAAATACATCACAGAATCAAGCATCGGTGCATCGCCTTTAAAATGCACATTAAAAATTGATGCTAGTTCAACAATCATACTTATTGAACAATGAATTTCAATTTTAGATCTTAATTAAAGGTTAACATGCACTTCGTACTTTTGATAGAAAGAGCAATGTCCGGTTGATGGCTCAGTTGGTAGAGTGGTTGCATTCCATGCCGAGAGCTCGTGTTCGAATCCCACCGAGGGTGTCAGAAATGATTTCCTGTTTCGATGTTTATTTCAAAACTAAAATAAAATGCCAGCAAGGTTTACTAAGCCTTCGTAATAAATGAGTAGCAGCCCCCTCGGGAGCTGGGAAACCCCCATTTAAAGTGGTGGAGTGGTTGGCGTAAGGCCGGCCCCCTTACCTGTAAAAATAAATAGTTTCCGCTTACCACATACGATCCTTTCGGAGAGAGCGCGGCAACAAGTTACATTATATGTGTAGCTTAGTCACGTTCTTTTAGCAACATCTATGAAGGGAAAATCTGGGCAAGATGAACAAATGGTCAACCAAGAACTTCATTCTTCCAGGATTCGAAGCGAATTTGCAGCTCAAGAAGATAGCAACCAATAAAGAAAGATGGCTAGCATAACAAGGTGCTACCTCTGGAAGATGACGATAATACATAAAAACCACTTAACAATTTTCACTGATAACTCAATTTGAGTAAGATTGGAAGTTAGTTCTGACCTCATATGACGAAATGCTAATATGTCATAGCAATTTGGATTATAGAGCACTATAGACGTATATCGAGAACCCTGACAGGTGGCCGAAAAGGATCGTTCAGTAGCAGCCTAGGATCTACAAGCGGGGATGAAGAGACTCCGACTGAGGTGGCTGGACGACATCAAGGGAACTGCAGGCAGAGAATGGCTGAACACACCAGTCGATAGAGAAGCATGGAGAAGATTTGAAAAGGCCTACGTCTAGGAGTGGACTAGAAAAGGCTGAGAAAGGAGAACGATACCATGGAAGATGGAATAGAATAATATATTTTGTAAATTTTTGTCTACGACACACCGCAGCTCCATAGAAAAAGCAAAGATACATTCAGTCGTCTGGGTTTACTGCTTATTCGGGAATCATCCTGTAAGACCGTGAAATGAATCGCTCCAACTATACGAAGGGGGTGGGTGGAATGGAGAAAGCGTATAACCTGAACCTTCAGTACAAAGCTATACGTTGAATCTCAATCCTTTGCAAACTACAAGAGCAACTCTAGTGCGGGTTTTAGTTCACATATATTTTTGATAAACCACTACGGGTGAGTTTAAATGAGTTTTATACTGAAAAGATGCGTCAAGAGGAGAAATCGTGTAACCTGAACTTGAAGTACAAAGCTTAACGTTTAATCTCCATTATATACATATGGAAAACTAGAACAGCGTCTTTAGTGAGCGTTTTAGATCCAATATTATTTTGGTACTACGCCATGGTTAAGTTTATACGTGATATTTTATGCTTGGAGTACTGAAGGGATGAGTCACAGGGAGCAGAGTAGTATAACCAGAAGGGATGAAGACGCTCAGTTATATTTTAGATCTCCTCTGGGACGTGGGGAGGTGAGGCATTGCCCTTACAAACAGAAGCAGAGAGCTGCATCTCAGGATACAAATTGGCAGAGAAGGCAACGCACAATCCTGGATAACTTCCAATCTAGGGTATGGCCAGTATAAGTTTTGCTGTATATTTAAGGTAAAATATAGTTTAATAGTAGACATGTAATTACGAGTAAAGTTAATATTAAGACGAGGGTGACTGACAAATAATTCTCGAAATTATCATCGTGTATAGCCAAGATTTGAGATCCCGAACTTCAAAAAATAAACTTAAGAGGTACGCCGTGTACGGGGTTTTGCAGAATGCTAATCACTAGGAATTGTACCTGGAGAAGAAATCAAATACAACAGTGTGGAGGCAAACCTAGCAATCTGAAGAAGTGTCTCAAGCTTTTCAACAGCAATTATTACTAAAATCGTACAAACTGTTCCTCTCTAATAAAAGTAAAAGTATAATTATGAAAGGATAGTTAGAACTAGATTCATAACACAAAAATAAACAATGTTCTTCTATTCTCAAAAACAAGACGCTAAAATAACAAGAGCAAGCTAAAAACGGTTAAACGACAAGATGTGCATAGACAAAATGTCCAGCAAAACAATGTACACAGACATAATGTCCACCGACAAAATATCTACCGAAAAAATTGACCATTAATCCACAAATAACGTTATGTCGCGTGGACATTTTGATAATGGACATTGTGTCGATGACATTCTGTCAATGGACATTTTGTCATGAAACGGCTAAAGACAAGCTTAATTTATTCATATGGCATGCAAGAAGCTACAAGTATTCCTTGATACAAGTCTGTTTTTTTCTGAAGAGCTTTTTTTCTTAGATTCTCGTTAATTTAGGGTCGTGAGTGTTTAGCTATAGCAACCGTTTGATTACGCTGGTTTGCTGTCACTGATCCTGTAATTCAGGAGAAGTGGGAACGCCGGGAGAGATCGTGAAAACCAACTGAGGCGATGAATCAATTAGAAGCACATACCATTGCAGAATTGAATCTAAAGGAAGGCGATCATTGTGTACGGGGCGAAATAGAAAACATTACATTTTTACTACTACACACTACTAAGCTAAACATATAGTGTAACTTCTTTAAAGATATGCTGGAGAGATGTTTTCCGGGATCTGTTGTCGTGGTCTTGGCTTCCAGACATTACGCCTGTGTCTACGATGGGCTTCTTCAGCGTGAAAGTAAATTAATGAAGATGTTCTTGATGAAAGTGTGATGATCAAATGCAACAGATCGCGGAAAACATCTCTTCGGCATCATCAGCCGGTCGTAAGCCAAAGAAGTCGCATGTGGCGAGTCATCATCTTCTAAAGGCAGTGCCTTGTTGTTTCAGCCATATGTCTCTGTCTGCTGCCATCCTCTTGAGTTGTGAATAGGAGGAGACATGCATGAGCCGCTTCAAATCCTTGAAGTACGAAGTTCTTGGGCGACCTCTTTTTTTTTTTTTTTTAAGAAATCCTGTGCGGGAGACTCCCTAGATTCTAAAGACTCTAGGGGTCTCTTGTGCGTTGTCCTAAGATTTTGCCTTCAAAGATGTTGCTAAGAAAGGTGCTATGTCTGATTGAGTGCCCTATTAGCTTGGCTTTCCTCTTTAAAATATGATTTATCAGCTCTCTTCTTTCTTCTACGTCCCGCAACACCTTTTCGTTGGACTTCTTTTCGACCCATGATGTGGCGAGTGTAACCTATTTTTTTTAAAGGGCGCCGGCCTTACACCAACCGCTTTAGTTGAAGGGGGGGATTCCCAGCTCTTGCTGGCTGGTTCTCATTTCCTGTGAAGGCTGAGTAAGCCTTTCCGGAATTTTCTTTTAGGTTTGAAATAAACACCAATACTATTTCTGACACCCTCGCCTCGGTGGGATTCGAATACGAGCTCTCGTCATGGAATGTAAGCACTCTACCAACTGAGCTATCGACATCATCAAAGCCGTAAACTTTAGAATTTCTTATCACGTGCCACAATTTCAAAATCTTAAAACAGGTGTTTCATATACTTCCAGTATAAATCATTGCGTAAACTCACCTCGATTGCGTTAATAAAAAAAAAATGTATGAAAACTAATCAACTCTCTAGTTGTGCCGTCGGATATTTCATACATTTTTTATTTACGCAATCGAGGTGAAATTTACGCAATGTCTTATACTCGGAGTACGGGACCCATGAACTTAGATGTCTCTACAACATTATATTACAGTCTTGGCCCACTTCCAAAGGTCCCTGTGCCTCAAGTATACTGCTCTACGTTTAAATCTACCTAACG
Organism: Agapetus fuscipes; assembly: GCA_951799405.1. NCBI lineage: Eukaryota > Metazoa > Arthropoda > Insecta > Trichoptera > Glossosomatidae > Agapetus > Agapetus fuscipes. The sequence continues at coordinate 10,758,888 of OX637357.1, read as the reverse complement.
ATTTACCAAAAACTTATTGAAACTAAAGCAGAGCTTCTAGTGATCGTTTAAGTTTGCATACAATTTTTAGGTGAACGCCATGGTGTGGTTAAGACGTAAAGGTTTTGCTCTTGGGGTACTGGAGTGACAGCTTGACTATATAAGATAGAATGTGGATGTGAGGAATGACGATAGGGTTACCATATTTAGCTGGAACATAATTGGGACGCATTGAGCTTCTAAATCTAAATCTAAATCTAAGCTGCAAAGATATGTATCATTTGAGATTCATATTAAATGCATTCCCACAAGCAGACATGCATAATTTCGCGCTTACACATGCTGCATGTGGACCTACAATATAAAAACCCCAATCTCAAATGAGCATAAGCCCTGCAACTCTTGCCGACCTTCCCTGAAGCAGGGGTGATATTGGCAAAGTGAACCATTTTTTACAGTATGGGTGGTCAGCCGCATACCAACCTATCAGTCAAGGAGTACAAGCAATTAATACAATCAAATATATAAAACAAATAAATTCTAAGCAATTAAACAGTAAAAAATAAAAAATAAACTACAACACATATTTTTTTAATTTAAAAGCCTTAGCTTTAACCACCAGCATTACAGATCAACCGCCATTTCTTTCGATCCTTGCATACTTCTTTCATTTCATCCAGAGCCATAACCTTTTTCATACAAGCTCTCCTTTTATTATGACTCTGGATATCCCCTTCATTCGCTAGCTTGAAGATTCATATTTAATGCACGCTCACAGGGATCCCATATAAGTTGCGCTCCGACACGTTGCATGAGTACTAACAACATAAAAACCCAAAACTGTTGTTCCTTGACTTATAGGCTGGTATGCGGCTGACCACCCATACTGTAAAAAATGGTTCACTTTGCCAATGTCACCCCTGTTTCAGGGAAGGACGGCAAGAGTTGCAGGGCTAATGTTCATTTGAGATTGGGTTTTTATATTGTAGGTCCACATGCGGCATGTGTTAGCGCGAAATTATACATGTCTGCTTGTGGGAATGCATTTAATGTAAATCTTAAATGATATATATCTTTGCAGCTTAGATTAGATTAGTACCTCTCTCGCCATTCCGCTAGGGGTGGATAGAACCCCTAAAGAGTGGCCGACATTTTTTTTCATATCCTCACATTCCTCTTTCAATTAATTCATATCCATCACCCATTTCATACGTTTCTTTCTTTTGTAAATCCCATTACATATCCCATTCACAATTTCACCTATCTGATCCAGCCATACTCTTCTCGGTCTTCACAAGAATGGAGAAACATCCTTCTCGGAAGCTGAGAAACTCTCACTTCAATTGAAGTGGTCGGCGTGAGAGTGGCCACTGACCACCTTACCCGTAAAAATAAATAGGTCCCGAATCGTGGGACAAAATTGGGTCCCGTCAGAATGCTGAGACAAGAAGCTCCACAACGCTGATGGCCCGGTGGTATTGTAACAGGTGGGCCCCCTAGATGGAGATCCCCTCAGGTGATTTAGTGGCCTTCCATGTCTCAGTAATTGCTGCAGCAGGGACGCTACTGTGATGGGGAACCCTGAGAAATTCTGGGATATTATTTAGATACAAGGACCTGTGTTAGGGAAGACTCGATCCAACATAAATAAAGCGAGATGACACGCAACTGAGTTACACATGTAGTGTAACTTTTCGCCGCGTTATCCCCGAAGGGTTTAGCATGTGGCGAGTGGATCTTATTTATTTTTACAGGTAAGGGGACCGGCCTTACGCCAGCAAATTTAATTGAAATGGGGGTTTCCCAACTCCCTAGGAGGCGGGCACTCAATTCTTGCAAAGGCTGATAAACCTTGCCGGTGTTTTATTTTGGGGTTTGAAATAAGCACAGAAACAATAAATCATTTCTGATACTCTCGGTTTGATTCGAACCCGAGCTCACGGCATGGAATGCAAGCGCTCTACCAACTGAGCTATCGACCGGACTATCGGACACTCTATCGGGTATGATAATCGTTCCAGGGAATATCGGCAAAAGTTGCAAGGTTTATGTTTACTTGAGGTGTAAGTACACATTGCAGCATTGGTATGTGCGAACTTACACGTGCCTGTCTGTGAGCATGCATTTAATACGAATTTTAAATGTTAAATGTCTTTCTTGTTCAGAAGCAGAGCGACGTATATCGACTGACTCTCTGCAAGCTACTTGCCGCCTTTTTATACTCCCGTGAAGAAGTCACCAGAAGTCGATTTGGTGGAACCTTCTCGAACGCCCCAAAAGCTTCGAGTACATAATTTAAATACATCTTTACCTAGGCACCTATAATAATTACTCCAACTATACTACACGGCTATTATACTCGGCGATACTACACCTACCTACATACCTACCTAACATTTCTAGCACTTGTCATTTACATAACAATATGTCTTGGCAACTTAGATTATAGATTTTTTTTTTTTTTTTTTTTTTTTTTTTTTTTTTTTTTTTTTTAAATAATTGGCGTCGTAGAGTCAAGAAAAAACAATTGGAGGTTAAACAATAAAAATAAAGCATATCGTGTCAGTCACCAGCTGATACGTCCTTATATTTTTTAATGTCCTCTTATTTTTTAATTTAATTGTTTTTTGTTTATTGTCTAATTTAAAATCAGAAAATAAATTGGAATCAAAGGCAGAGGTGTCCAAACATTTCAACCTTAGGGCCACACTGTATCTGTAATCTTAATTGCAAAGATAGATTAATAGTCTATTGGTTAGCGCTTTGGACTCGTTATTATTTTTTTTTTTTTTTATTAACAAAATATAAATACATTTTTTTTTTTTAAAACAAGTAATATTTCTAAATAATAATAAAAACTTAATTGTTATTTCCTCACCAATTGAAGAGCCAAGCTCTTGTGCTTGGTGAGGGAATCGCAGCTATCTTAAATAAATTATGTTCTTAAATTATATTCTATATAATATAATGAGATAAAAACTTAATATAATACTTAAAGGAAAAAAATATAGGTAATACACAAGAATAAATCAAAAAATAAATTAACAATATAAAAAATGAAAAAAACCAAAAATTAGAAACAACCAATCAATAAGTAGAACTATGAATATATATTTTTTTTTATTTTAAACTTAATTTTTTTAACATCCTTAATTATTTTGATTTCATTTGGCAATATGTTATAGTATTTTATTCCCCTACAGATAAAATTATTCTCGAATTGTTTTGTTTTAAATTTAGGAATTGTTATAAAATTTTGTCTTCTCCTTGATATAGCTCTTTCAAATTGTTTTGCTTTGTCAATTTTTATTATTTCCAGAATAGAGTACAGTTTGAAAATTTGTTCTATAGTTGGTACCTTAAAAATTTTGAATAAAGATTCTGTTGAAAATGTTGGTGGCTTTTTTAGAATTACTTTAATTATTAATCTCTGAGCTATTTTAACTGAATTTAAAATATTATCATATGATCCCCCCCATCCAATTATGCCATATTGTAACATTGATTGTACAATTGAGTAGTATACCATTTTTAATTGTTCGATTTTAAGAATGTTTCTGAGTTTTATGAATATGTATTTACATTTTCGTATTCGTTTGACCAGTTCCAATATGTGATTTTTCCACTTCATATTTTGATCTATAATAATGCCTAGGTATTTTATATTTTTAGTTGAAGTTACTGTTGAACATGTGTTTTCACAGTTTTTAGTTTCATTGCAATTCTGACTGTGTATGATGATTTTAATTGGTGGCTCTGAATTAAATTTATTTATTGCGAAAGAAATGAATTGAGTTTTTTTAATATTTAGTGATAATATATTACTATCGAACCACCCCTTCAGTATATTCATGTCAAGATTTGCTCGTTCATTAATAGAGCGCCAATCTTGTCCCTCCAATATAATGGCAGTATCATCTGCATAAGATATTATTTTTCCATTGAGTTTTAGAGTGAAAATATCATTTGTGTATAAGATGAATAGTAATGGACCCAGTACAGTACCTTGTGGGATACCAAATTCACCGGTTGATGGTTGACTATAAGAACTATTAATTTTAACTATTTGAGATCTCTGATATAAGTAACTTTTTATCCATTGTAACGCTTTTAATTTTATCCCAATTGAATTCAGTTTTACAATTAGTTTTTCGTGAGAGATGCTATCAAATGCTTTTTTTAAATCAATGAAAATTCCGATACATTTAAAAGATTGGTCAAGTGAGCTATGAATTAAGTTCGTTATTTTCGCGATGGCATCTTGAGTACTTCTATTTTCCATGAATCCGAATTGGTTATCGTGTATTATATTGTTGGCTTTTATAAATTTAATTAACCTAATTTTTGCTAATTTTTCAAAAATTTTTGCTATGTTAGATATAACAGAAATAGGTCGGTAATTGTTTACTTTTTCCCGATTTCCTGTCTTAAATATGGGTGTTATTATTGTTTTTTTGTAATTTGAAGGAAACGTTCCACTTTCAAAACTCAAATTAATTATATGTTGTAGTGGTTTCGATATTTGTTCTTTAATATGTTTTAAAGTTTCAGCAGAAAGAGCATCATATCCAGGCGCCGTACCGTTTTTCAGATTGCTAATTACTGTCTCTATTTCTTCCCTTGTTGTGGGTTGAAATATATATATCATGTGTTTCTCTTCTATATTCCACTTTAATTCGGGAGAAGTACTTTTACCAGGTATTTGCTGAGCTAAATTTTTTCCAACACTTGAAAAGAAATTGTTGAAAATATTAGCAGCTTTTGAGGGATTTTCTCTACAGCACGTGGTTTCGTTTTCATGATTAATGGCTATTATTTCATTTTTCATGTTTTTGTTTTTTTCAAGAAAATCGTTTATAACAGACCATACATTTTTAGGGTTATTTTTGGTTTGTTCTAATTTATGTTTGTAATAATTTTCTTTTGTGGATTTTATTAAATATGTAAGCTTTTTTTTAAATTTTTCAAAATATTTGAGCAATTTTAGATTGTTCGGTTGTTGACGGGTTTGTTTATACAGAGTTTTTTTATGTCGGATTGATACTACTAGCCCATGTGTGATCCATGGTTTAATCGGCTTATATTTGTGTTTTATGTTATGTTGCACACTTGTTGATTCTTCAACAAGTTTTTTCATTGTATTTTCAAACATTATACAACATTCATTTACATTATTCATTAGATAAAAATCGGACCAGTTCACAACATTTAATTTATCTTTTAAACTATCTAGGTTTATTTTATTATATTTTGATACTTTATTTGTTTTTTTTGTCTCTATCTGTGGAGTATTATATTTATAGTTAAATATACATGAGAAGTGATCTGTTATAGATGTGTGAATGACTGCGGAAGTAATATTATGAAAGTCGGGGATGTTTGTAAATATATGATCCAAACATGATGGCTGTTGTCCTCTAATATTTCTTGTAAATGAATTAATGCAGGAGAAATAATTCAATTCTGCCAGCATATTTAGGTAGATATCTTTATCGTTTGTGTAATTATTATCAGCAATATTTAAATTCATGTCACCAACCAAAATGTTTTTTTTACTTGTGCAAGTTACGAGTATATTTTTTAATCCTTCTATAAATTGTGATATAATTGATGTATGAGTACGATAGATTGCAAATATATTATAATTTTTATTGTTATTATTAATTTCAAGATTTAATATATTTACGTAAGGTACAGTGTTAATTTCATTTACGTTTATCATAATATTACGATCCGAAATAAATATAGCTACACCGCTATTCTTGTTAATTTTGGTACTTGCAGCTAAATAAGTGAACCCAGGAATATTATACTCTATTTGTCCGGCAGAGTGGGTTTCACTTAACACAATAATGTCCGGTAAATAATTTAATAATTTTATTGAAATAACAAATTCATCAAAAAATTTTTGTATACTCCGTATGTTATTATGTAGGATTGTTAAACTGTTTTCACACTTCACTAATATTTTATTTGCTTCATAGAATGAGTCGAATATTAGTTCATTTATATTTAGTTTAGAATCTATGTAGCTTATGTTTATGTCAGTCATAAATATGTAAATTTAGTCGTAGTCAATTCGATCTATGGCAATTTTATACATTTTTTGTCTGTAAATACATTGAGGGCTAGTTGTCTTGTGGGTAGTGTCGTTTTTTGTTTTGTATTTAATATTTAAAAAGTGACAGTTACTGCAAATCGCATCTTTTTCTAAGTTGTTACATTTCGCGTAGGTATGTTCTTGAGCGCAGTGTGGACAATTTGGTGGTTGTGTTCTTCCTAGGCATCTTTGTGCTGTATGTCCATATTTTAAGCAGTGATTGGCTGAATGATAGAAATGACAGAAAGCTAGAAGACGAATATAAGATAGCTAAGAGAATGGCGAAGACTATAATTTATGAAAGCAAGATGAATGAACAAAGAAAGATTGATGAAAGGATTAACAAAAGTTTCACCGACAATAGGAAGGAATTTTGGAGGTGGATCAATGCGGATAGAAATAAATCTTCTGCATTGACCACTCCGGGAGTCAAAAGTGCTGCCGGTGAGATGGTATGGGAGAATGAAGAAGTATGCAAGAGATGGAAAAACTATTTTCAAGAAATTTTTGGCCAGGGTGAAAGAAGAATTTATGAACAGACAGATGAAGAGAATGAATTGAAGATTTTGAAAGAAGAAATGAAAGTGTCTATTTCACGTCTGAAGAATGGGAAGTCTGCTGGGTTTGATGGTATAAATGGTGAAATGTTGAAAGCAGGAGGTGAATGTGTGATAGATTGGATGCACGAATTATGTAAGCTTTGTGTGAATGCAGGAGTAGTACCGATGGATTGGAGGAAGGCAGTCATTGTTCCCATTTACAAAGGTAAAGGGGACAAAAAAGACTGTCAGAACTTCAGACCAATCAGTCTACTCAGTATACCAGGAAAAGTCTTCTGTAAGGTGATTATAAAAAATGTGATTCTGACTACTAGCAAAAGGGTTTCCGATATACAGTCCGGCTTTATGGCCAGTAGAGGCTGTGTTGATCAGATTTTCACTCTACGACAACTTGTTGAAAAACAATTGTCGGTGAGGGGGAAACTGTTCACGGCCTTTGTGGATCTGGAAAAGGCTTTTGACTCAGTGGACAGAGGTATGTTGTGGGATGTTTTGAAAGCATACGGAGTGAATGGAGCTCTACTCAATGCGGTGCATGCGAACTATGAGAATAGTATGGCCTGCATTCGTATTGATGGTGAGTATAGTGAATGGTTTGAAGTTTTTAAGGGTGTAAGGCAAGGATGTGTGATGAGCCCATGGCTATTTAACATAGTCATGGACAAGTGTGTTCGAGATGCTAGACTTGATGATTGTGGATTAATGATAGGAGAGAGCAAAGTAAGCGTTCTACTGTATGCGGATGATGCAGACCTTGTATCTGATTCAGCAGTGGAATTGCAAATGATGCTCTCTAGATTGAACGAAGCTTTGAAAGGTAATAATTTGAAGTTGAATGCTAGAAAGACGAAAGTTTTGATTTTTGAAAAAGATGATGAAAATATGAATTATGAATTTAAAATTAATGGAATGAATGTTGATGTTGCAAATGAGTTTGTATATTTGGGAAGTAAGTTTGAAAAAGATGGAAGAATGGCCGGTGAATTTGAAAGAAGAATAATGAAAGGCAGGTGTGTACTGGGTGCGACCGCTTGCATCACCAGGAACCAAAATCTCTCAAAAAATGTTAGATTGGCGGTGCACGGTGGTATACTAGTGCCAACCTTGATGTATGGAAGTGAAGCCTGGACGGTGAGTGAAAGGGAAATTAGTAAAGTCCATACAGTAGAAATGGACTATCTAAGAAGTATGATTGGGAAAAAACGAAGTGACAGGGTGAGGAATGATTTTGTAAGAGAAGAATGTGGTGTAAGGGAAAGTGTGAAAGTGAAGATTAAAAGAAGTATGTTAAGATGGTTCGGGCACTTGGAGAGAATGAGTGATGAAAGATTGACGAAGAAAGTATATGTTGCTAGAATAGATGGATGTCGTGGTAGAGGAAGACCGAGAAAAGTATGGAAGGATCAAATCTCTGAAATAGCGAATGAATGGGATATCCAGAGTCATAATAAAAGGACTTGTATGAAAAAGGTTATGACTCTGGATGAAATGAAAGAAGTATGCAAGGACAGGAAGAAGTGGCGGCTAATCTGCAATGTTGAAAAAATTGATTATTTTTCAATAAAAAATAAAAAAATAAAAGAAATTAAAAACTTTGTTTTATTCCACTTTTATTGTTTTTGAGTATGTTACAAACGTTTTCGGAATACATTCCATCATCGGGTAACAACAATTACTAAAATCAAACTTAAAAATTAAGACATGGGTGTGGGATCTATTGGTGGTAAGGGAGGGGGTAGCAAGGTAGGTATGTGGGAGGGAGATGGTGAGTTTTGGGGCGGAGCTAATATTGTTAGGAGAGGAGACGTAATGGCGGGAAGTTGAATATTTAGCATATTACTTTTATTTCTATGTTTATTTATCTCTAATATTTCTAATATGTCCAACTTTCTCCCTTTTTGGCAGCTATTTATTAATTCTAAATTATCTATATTAAAACTGTGTCCTTTTTCTCTCGCGTGTTCTCCTATTTCAGAGTGAATCAAAACGTTTTTGATTGCTTTTTTATGCTCCATAAACCTTTCAGATATTTTTCTACCTGATTGGCCAATGTAGAACATATCGCAATCATTACATTTTATTTTGTAAACTCCACTGTAGTCTTTTTGCGGCAGTTTTGATTTGTTATTAAGGATGTACTTTTTAATATTAGAGCTAGTGTAAAATGCTGCTTTAAAATTGTCTTTTTTACATATCTTTACAAGGCTGTGCTCAAAAACAATAAAAGTGGAATAAAACAAAGTTTTTAATTTCTTTTATTTTTTAATTTTTTATTGAAAAATAATCAATTTTTTAAAATGAATTTCCACAGTGTTTCACAAAAATCTTTTCAAAATTTATTATCTGCAATGTTGATTTCTAATGTTGGTGTATTCATTTGCTACATTTTTTGCATAGGAAATTTTTGACTTTTTTTGTATAGATTTCTTTGTAAGGTTTTGTTCTTTTTTATATTTAAATGTAATTTATTATTCATATTCCTTGACTTATAGGTTGGTATGAGGCTGACCACCCATACTGTAAAAAATGGTTCACTTTGCCAATGTCACCCCTGTTTCAGGGAAGGTCGGCAAAAGTTGTGGGGCTTATGTTCATTTGAGGTTTGGATTTTATTTGTAAGTACACATTCAGCATTTGTAAGCGCGAACTACACTTGTTGGTTTGTGGGCATACATCTGAGAGCTTTAAATGAATATATCCTTGCAACTTAGATTATAGATTATAGATTATAGATTATAGATAGCACTGTACTAATGGGTTGCAGTCTTCTACGTATGCTCTATTATATTTTATATTAATTTTGCCTTTTTCTAAAAGAATTTTTCGAAGTCTCCCTGTTGTTTGTATGATATAGTTGGTAGTTTCTCTTGGGTTAATACTTTTCAGTTCTTTTATAAGTTTTATGTTCTCTTTTTCTTTTTCTTCAATACCCTCATTTTGGTTTACGATGCCCATGATGATTTCTTTTTCTGTGAGGTTTTTTTCTAGTCCCTTTAGTATGATGTAAGGTTTTTTCTTTTTCATTTCTTCTGTCGTCAGTTCCTTTCCAAGTGTATTGGAAATTTCTTTTTTCAATTTTTCTGCGCTTGTTTTCTCAGTACATGTAATGGTTATCTTTTTTTCACCAGTCTTTTTTATACCCGATATACCAATTTTTAGTTCAGTAGGGTTGATTTCTTTTTGGATCTTTTTTTTTATTTCTTCGGCACTTAATGTGTTTTTTGATTCTACCATGATTGCGTAATTTGTCACTGCGTTTTTGTTCTTTTTAACATTTTTATCTTCCCCAGCCACCGCCGCGTAGGTTTTGTGGCCAGATTCGATAAACTCTTCCAACTTTTTAGTGTAATGCTTGCTGTTTGTTATTACCGTTTCTTGGAGTTCTATGATCTTTTTCTGAAGGGAGTCCCTTTCAGCATGCATCTCTTCTTCTAGTAGCATGATCTTCTGCTCCAGTTGAAGCTTTATTTTAGTCTCCTTCACTGATCCCGTCATTTTACTAATACACTCCTTTATATCACTTAGTATTGTGAAGATTAAAAGAAGTATGTTAAGATGGTTCGGGCATATGGAGAGAATGAGTGATGAAAGATTGACGAAGAAAGTATATGTTGCTAAAATAGATGGATGTCGTGGTAGAGGAAGACCGAGAAAAGTATGGATGGATCAAATTTCTGAAATAGCGAATGAATGGGATATCCAGAGTCATAATAAAAGGAGGACTTGCATGAAAAAGGTTATGACTCTGGATGAAATGAAAGAAGTGTGCAAGGACAGGAAGAAGTGGCGGCTAATCTGCAATGGTGATTTCTAATGTTGGTGTATTCATTTGCTACATTTTTTGCATAGGAAATTTCTGACTTTTTTTGTATAGATTTCTTTGTAAGGTTTTGTTCTTTTATATATTTAAATGTAATTTTTTATTCATATTCCTTGACTTATAGGTTGGTATGAGGCTGACCACCCATACTGTAAAAAATGGTTCACTTTGCCAATGTTACCCCTGTTTCAGGGAAGGTCGGCAAAAGTTGTGGGGCTTATGTTCATTTGAGGTTTGGATTTTATTTGTAAGTACACATTCAGCATTTGTAAGCGCGAACTACACTTGTTGGTTTGTGGGCTTACATCTGAGAGCTTTAAATGAATATATCCTTGCAACTTAGATTATAGATTATTATAGATTGAATCCATTTTTTTTCAAAAATATCTCGCCCTGCTGGGCGCGACTCTTTTTAGTTTCACAATACAAACAAACACAAATGTGCACTTCGTCCGCGTGAACACGTCCGCCTTGTGCAACGTTCGGCTAGCGAATGAATGAAGATAAAAGTCAATGCAATATTTTGAACCCGCTATGACACGAAAGAAAAAAGTGTAAATCTTCTTTTTTATGGCGCTATTCAGAGACATCCTAGTCGCACGTTTAGCTCGTAAAAAGCCAAGACTATGCCGACATTGCAGATGATCATAAATAGTGAATAGGGGGCAATGTACCCGCAGAGCTGATAAGGCCGACACAAACTTAGTATGGACAGGACACGCTTGGGCCATCGACTTAACAAGTGTCGTGACACAAAACTTTGCTTACTTCTACCACGTTTTTTTACGAATATATTTTTCACAATACTATTTTTCATAAGATAAGATGTGACCAACTGGATTCTGTGCAAAGAAGAGCGGTGAAGCTGATAGACGATTCTACTCTCACAGCCAACCTACATTCTCTCGAGCACTGAAGGAAAGTTGGATTGATCAGCCTCTTCTATAGGTACTATAATGGTGTCTGTTCTGATGAAATATCCTCACTTATACCTCCTCCTCTCGTCACAACAAGGGCAACTCGTAGAACGGCTCACATGCATCCCTTTGCAGTCGGTATCAAAACTATGAGAGCTTGGTGTTTTCACGACTCATTCCTTTGCCAAACTGCCCGTTTATGGAACAAGTTACCGGTGTCTGTATAGCCATGCCCTATTCAAAACCAATATCAATCGTCACTTCATTAGGTACAGTACGTGTCTCAAAACAAAGCCAACACATAACACTACGCAGCTAACAGCCCTGCTACCAAGAATCAGGATCATTAACCGCCACATCACCAACACCTATATGACACTGCAACCAGTATCAACGCCCCCTAGTCTTTGAAATCTAGGGATTCTCCCGCACAGGAGTCCTTAAAAAATATCAACCCACGTTTCGCATCCACGAGAGGAAAGCATTCTCCAGGCTGGTTATCAAAGCGACGCGGTGGTCTTCGCGTCTGTTTATTTAAGTACCACGGTAAATGAAGGTTTTGTAACAAAATGTGTTGCGGAAATGAGGGTGTCTAATCAAATGTAAGCTGCAAGGATATATATCATTTAAGATTTATATTTAGTGCATTCCCACAAGTAGACATGTATAATTTCGCGCTAACACATGCCGCATGTGGACCTACATTATAAAAACCCAATCTCAAATGAACATAAGCCCTGCAACTCTTGCCGTCCTTCCCTGAAACAGGGGTGACATTGGCAAAGTGAACCATTTTTTTACAGTATGGGTGGTCAGCCGCATACCAACCTATTAGTCAAGGAACATACATGACAAATTACATTTTTAAATCAATAAATAAATAAGTGAATTAAAACTTTGTTTCCATTTGAATTTTTTAAACAATAAATAATAATATATACATGCACATCAAAAAAAAAAACAAAAACTAAGACATAAAACCAATTTCACTTTAATAAACCCTAGCCGCCAACATTACAGATCAACCGCCATTTCTTTCTATCCTTACATACTTCTTTCATTGTGTGAGTGTCCTGTGAGCTAATCTTTTCATATCGCCAACTTCGAGGTAAAACTAAATAAATACGGATTCATTGATCTGACAAATCACGGATAAAACATCTTATTGGGAGTAACTTCTCATAGTATGAAAATATACAAAGTTACATTTATCTGAGAAACCCATGTTACCTAAACATGCCACTAATTCAGTTTTACCTTTAAGGCATCAATGTTTGGCTAATTTTTCCTCTTGCAAGGTTTTCTTCTCGTCAAAGTCCTTCAACAAGTTGACACTTTTTACGCTGTGCCGTACTTTAGGGTTATATAAAGCAGGGGCGTGCGTGAAATGATAATTCCCCGCGGGTAACGCCTAAACGGAGGCGGCGGATGACTTTTTACAGAGGCAAGATTGATTGGACGAGAATTAAGGTTGAAATATGCGGGGACGTCGGAAAAGTTTGGCGGACGTTTTGTCGCGCGGAGAAAAAAAAAGCTCTAAAAACCATTTGTAATCTTTTAGACTAATTTTAAATTATTCATCATTATTTCAATATTAGTGTAGCGACTTTATCTATAATCTAAGAGCAAAGATATATATTATTACATTTAAGATTCATATAACATGCATTCGAATTCGAAGTTCCTTGACTTATAGGTTGGTATGCGGCTGACCACCCATACTGTAAAAAATGGTTCACTTTGCCAATGTCACCCCTGTTTCAGGGAAGGACGGCAAGAGTTGCAGGGCTTATGTTCATTTGAGATTGGGTTTTTATATTGTAGGTCCACATGAGGCATGTGTTAGCGCGAAATTATACATGTCTGCTTGTGGGAATGCATTTAATATAAATCTTATATATATCTTTGCAGCTTAGATTAGATTAGATTTGATTAGAATAAGCAGACACGTATAAGTTCGCGCTTACGAATGGCGCATGTGGCCCTATGGGAAGGCGTTGGACAGGCAGCGGTGACTGCGGTTGATCAAGGAAGCCAAGATTCAACCCGTGTTATCTTGCAATTGAAGATGATGATGCAAAATACGAGTATTAGCTTTGAATGAAAGAGTTTTTTCCTGTTTTAAATAGAACACTAGGTATACATACTACAAAAGGGATTTTATTTTTAGCTTTTGTTACATAAAACTTACAAAACGCGGCCGTCTTTTTGGTGAGTTACACCATGGAGCGCGAAAAGTGAAAATTATGAAGTCATCGGGCCGTGAAGTACGGGGAAGTTTTCGCCTTTTGTTGGGAATTATGAATTCAGGGAAATCAAATAACAGTACCCCAAGAGTACAACTTGACGTTCCTAAAAATTTTCGGTTGGAGAACCTGTTTTGTAAAATTAATGTGAAACTTGAAACCATGCAATTGAAAAAGGTATTTATCGTAAAACAGAGCAACCTCTGCGGCACTACAACAAGTGTCATAGACCCCTAGAGTCTCTAGAATTTAGGGAGTCTCTCGCACAGGATTTCTTAAAAAAAATCACGATTATATTTTCGTACCAGTTTTTCTTCTAATCTTACAATCCTAAAGATTGAGAGAACTTGACGTCCAGGAGTGGACTGAGAAAGGCTGAGGAGGGTACGGAGGTAGGAAGGATGAACATATCTATTTTTTTTTTAATTCTATTTTGCTTATTTAAATTTTATATAATGTAAAAACGATATGGTTTATAATGTAAAAACAATAAAAAAAATACAAAGTTTTTCTTCGCGAGTTGATTGATTTCCTCGAGCGCTTTCAGTGTTTTCACATTATTATTAGATTTGTTAGTTGTTCTCTTAATAATGGTTTGACAACACCGAAAGAAATAAATCAACTCGTGAATAAAATCTTTTTTAATTTTTATTGTACATTATGATTTCATAATGAATCTTTACAATGTCACTACACAGCTAATCTAATCTAAGTTTTTTTTTTTTTAAGAAAGCCTATGCGGGAGACTCCCTAGATTCGAGAGACTCTAAGGGTCTATGACACTTGTTATAGTGCCGCAGAGGTGTTGGTGATGTGGCAGTTGTCCATGTCCGGTTGCAGGGCCGTTAGCTGCGCAGTGCTGTGGTGTGTGTGGCGTTGCTTTGCATTGCAAAGATATGAAACATTAAGGATTCACATTACATGCATTCTCACAAACAGACCCGTACAAGTTCGCGCTTGCGCATGCCGCATGTGAACCTACAATATAAAAACTAAATCGCAAATGCACATACACCCTGCAACTCTTGCCGACCTTCCCTGAAACAGGGGTGACATTGGCAAAGTGAACCATTTTCTACATAATGGCTGGTCAGCCGCATATCAACCTATAAGTCAAGTAATATATACAACAAATAACATTTAGACATCCCCTTAAACTTTCACGATATGGTTGAGTCTGAACGTAAAGTTTGAGACTTGGGGTACTGCTTGTTCGCATCACTGCGAGGATATTGTATCGCTGGGTTTGTATGAAATAATTTAATATTTAAGGCGGCAATAAAACAGTTTCTAGTTGAGCTTGTTCCCGGTTTATAGGCCCACTCGCTACGCGGGCTAAATATAAATTCATGCAGACTCTCGACGGGTCTAATTTTTGGGTTTTGGGTGAAAGAATGTGGGGGGAAAAGGATGGCACTCGATTATCTAATCTAATCTAAGCTGCAAAGATGTATATCATTTAAGATTTATATTAAATGCATTCCCACAAGCAGACATGTATAATTTCGCGCTAAAACATGCCGCATGTGGACCTACAATATAAAAACCCAATCTTAAATGAACATAAGCCCTACAACTCTTGCCGTCCTTTCCTGAAACAGGGGTGACATTGGCAAAGTGAACCATTTTTTACAGTATGGGTGGTCAGCCGCATACCAACCTATGAGTCAAGGAACAATGCATGGTGGAATATAAAAAAAAAAAATTTAGGTGAGGAAGTAAAAAACATATGCTGGTGATTCCATTTATCATATATATTAAATATTTATTAGATAATATGCTAATGACTAAATTAAAAAATGACGATGCCATCTATTGGAGAGTAAAGAAAGCTTAATTTTCATACAAATTTTGAAAACTTTTTTGTTCTTAAAAATTATGAAATTTATGTCTAGGGTAACAACAAATAATTTAGTATATTAATTAAATAACACACAGTTTTAATTCACTTTTATTTTATTTAAATTATGTCTAACGTTTTCGCCTAAAAAGGCATCCTCAGGAACAAGGCGAAAACGTTTTTAGGCGAAAACGTTAGACATAATTTAAATAAAATAAAAGTGAATTAAAACTGTGTGTTATTTAATTAATATACAATGGACTTTCACTGTGTTAACCACCGAACCCTGAAAAATATTAAATAATTTAGTGTTTATTAATTATAACATAGTTGTAAATATTGTATTTAAATTATTTATTTTAAAAATATAAAACTAAAGCATAGAAATTTTCAGGAGGCGTCTTGTCATTTTCTATGTTGCCATAAACTTGTTTGATTTGAAAAAAAAAACTTGAATTGCTACTTTTGGTTCCATTCAATTTATTGTTCACTCTCTAATAGATGGTAATAAGCATCATTGACAAAAATAAAAATTCCATATTAAATTACTTATGATCATAATGCCAGGATTTGTGGCTTCAGATTTAGTCTATTAATGGTTTGCTGTGGCATGCAGTACGTTGGATTGATGGCAAGAACTTGTTTGTTGCCGAGAAGCGAAAGACCCGCCAGTCCAAATAGAGTGTGGAATGGACCAGCCACGTCTCCGGGTCTATCACTGAAGCCACCGCTTTCAGAATCCTGGCAGGCGAGGATAAAGTCTTCTAGGGCATTCTTCTCGACCCAGTGGATGCGGCTTAGCATGGAGAGCGAAGCCAATACCCACCACGAGTAGCAGAGATCCGGCAGCTTCTCAGGTCTCCCGTTGAGTCCCCCGCTGGGCAGCTGCCTCTCCCACCAGGCCAGCTCGTCAGCCTTGAGCGCGTCCAAACGGTTACAAACTGACAGGAACCCAACACAGCAATAGATGAGACCAGCATGACTTTCCGAACCAGGTCTTGAACCGAACCCTCCATCAAAGTTCATACAACTGAGAACAAATTCCACAGCCTTGTCTACGTTTATTACATACTAAAAAATCTATAATCTAAGTTGCAAAGAGATATTTAAAATTCATATGAAATGCATGCCCAAAAACAGGCACGTGTAAGTTGAGGCTTATAAATGCTGCATGAGTACTTACAAATTACAATCCAAGCCTCAAATGAAAATAAAACTCTGCGATCTGCCGACAGTGCTCTTACATCTGTCGGCACTCAACACAGAAAAAGATGTACAGTGTTCGGAGACCGCGCTTTCGCCGTTGCGGGACCGTCCACTTGGAACCAGCTGCCTCCTGAAGTGCGTGCCAAGGAAGGGATCGAGAGCTTCAAGAAGGGAATGAAGACCCATTTCTTCACCGCCGCGTCAAGCCTGAAAGCGCCTAAATCATAAAATACCTAAACCTTAAAATCATACAATTCCTAAGTTTGAAGACGATTATCTCAGAACAAACATTTTGCAGATACTGCCTTTTTGGTAAGCAGGGCAGTATAGGCATGCATCAAATGAGTCTTATATAAATAAATAAATAAAATCGTTTATTCAGACAAATTTACAGTTTTGCAAGACCAATACATTTGTCAGACAATAAACATACATAAACATAACATCTAACTATAACTATATGAATAAATTTGTATGCATACAACATTGTGAACTAAAAGTTATAAGCTGTGAGTTTGTCGTATGTCGTATATCTTTGCAACACAGACTTTAAATGCCAAAAGCATTCTTATTATAGTACATTCCAACCCTAAATAAAAATTGTAATGCCAAAAACGAAGCAACCGTAAAGAAAAATATGAAAATGAATCTGTGGGGCAAGGTTACGTAGGGTTAAGGACAATCTGCCAGCATGTAAGGCTGTCCACACACGGCAAGCAGTTTAGGAGAGTAGGTGAGTGGCGTGCGTGTCCGCGGTGTGAACATGCGCATTGAAAAGCGAATGTAACACGTCAACGAATAATACATAAGCAATGAGAAAAACAAACTGTTTAATGCTAAATTGAAAATATACCGGTATAGGTTTTGCTTGGCTACAGAAATAAACTTGGCATGTTTTACCTATAAATGCAACAGTATAGGAAAATATGCAAGCCCGTGTTCAACAAGAAAGAGGCAATTTTCACTGTAGACGCAAAACAAAACGCAATTGACTCATTGCCGTGTTCTCGCCGAAGGGATCGCAGGTGGCGAGTGAACCTTTTTTTTATTTTCCAGGTAAGGGGGCAGGCCTTACGCCAACGACTTCAGTTAATCAAACAGGTGACTTCCCAGCAACTTTTGCCGACCTTCCCTGAAACAAGAGTGACATTGACAATAATAAGGTATTTGTTTGATTTGAAGTAGATTATCTATAACCTGTAATCTAGGAAGCAAAAATATTAACATTTAAAATTATATTTTTTAGGGTTTGTATATTCACAGTGAAAATTCATTTTTAATATGATTGTTACCTCTCTTGAGGCAAATAAAATTAATTATTGTGAAAATGAAACTGCGTTTTTGAAACAATATTTTTATTTTAAATTTCAAATTCATATTTAATGCATGTCCACGCATGCATGTAAGTTCGCGCTTAGAAATACTGTATGTGCACCTACAAATTAAAATCCAAACCTTAAATTAACACATAAGCCCTGCAACTTTTTCCGACCTTTCCTGAAACAGGGGTGACATTGGCAAAGTGAATAATTTTTACAAGTTATGAAATACAATTATAATACATAGCATTTAGGTATACGAAAACAACAGCAACTTAAAAAGAAACGTATACAAAAAAAATCATTAGGTTTATTAATAATCTAAAATTAAAATTTATGAAAGAGTTAGCTGCCAACATTTTTTTACTAGCCATCATTTTTCTCTGTCCTTACATACTTCTTTCATTTCACTGTCCTTATATTTCCATTGACCCATCTGAACATTCCACATGAGCATAACGTTCTCGTGAGATGTGTTCGCAGAAAGAATCTCTCTCTATAGTTTGTACGCGGCACTAAAAGTCCGAATGCAATTTAATCAGAAGATATAAATTCCAAGCCTGGAACTGCTAATCTGATTAACTACCCATAGCGAACAAAGTAAGCAACTTGTCTTGTAACCCTCACAGACTTCAGCCAAACATTCAACAAACTTGCGTGACATTTTTTCATGTCGTTTTTGAATGCAGATTCTCAACAATACTTAGAATAAGTTTTATTTTGGACTTGCCATTTTGGGGTGGAAGTCTCGGCGGCCGTCGATATATCTTACCATTACTGTTTAAAGATAAGACGAAATAAAACATGGCAGCGTATAAACCGCACATCTATTTTGTATGGAACAACGATCAGATGTTCAGGCACCGCCATGTTTTATTCCGTCCTATGTTAAAATCGGTATGGTAAAATCTACCATTGGGACATAGGGAAACCGTTTTTATACGTAGAAACGTGTTCCATGACTATTCCTTGACTTATAGGTTGGTATAAGGCTGACCACCCGTACTGTAAAACATGGTTTTTTATGCCAATGTCACCCCTGTTTCAGGGAAGGTCAGCAAAAGTAGAAGGGCTTATGTTCATTTGCGGTTTGGATTTTAATTTTTGTAAGTATACATTCAGCAATTGTAAGCGCGAATTCATACGTTTCTATTTGTAGGCATGCATTTAATCAGAATTTAAAATTTTAATATTTCTTTGCAACTTAGATTAGAGATTATATTATATAGAATGTGTACCAAAACGGCAAGCAAAAGCTACGATGTGCAGAACATATTGTTAACTAGCTAAGCACGTGAGAACACAGAAGAGTTAAGAGTTTTGTTTCCACTCTCTGTTCGCTCAGGTGGGTTTAATTGAAATTTTTACGGCGCGTTCTCAAGCTGCAATTAATTAAGTGAATCAACATTTAGTTTGAATTTCGCGTCGCAGTGATGCGAGATGGGGAACATTAACGGAGATTATTTCAATGCGAGAGTAGAAGCGACGCCTACTTTTTTCATTACAGGCTCGATGAATCCATGACTTATCGTCCGTTCCCTTAGGCTCGGTATTTTCAACGTGAGCATATTTAAACTGTTAAAAAAACTACGCACACGGTTGGCGTAAGTATGTTCTTTTCATTCAGTACAATTCAGTTGAAAATACCGGGATTAAGTGTTTATTTGACGTGAGCAATGTTAGCATGTATACTGGACCAATGTGTCTTATGAATCCTGGAAGGTTTAAAATTTTGAAAACAACTCTCACATTATCGTGTTTGACGTTTTTTTCTTAGCCCCCAGATTGTGTAGAATGCGGTTTTAAGACAATTAAATTTAAAGGTCATCTTTGAATCAAATGGTAGATAAGCCAAAAAAGCACTGAGGGAGCGTTATAGGTTGTTATGACGCTTAACAGCCATATTGTAAAAAATAGTCGCTTGGCCAATGTCATCCCTGCTTCAGAGAGGTCCTCAAGAGTTGAAGGGATTACGTTCATTTGAGATTGTTTTTTTTTATGTTGTAAGTGAGAATGGCATGTAATATAAATCTAAAATGAAATATTATATCTTTGCAACTTAGATTATACATAAGTTATATATAGACTAAGTAAGGTGAGTAAATCGTGAAATACCCGAAGCATGATTTGAAACAGCTAAAAAGTTTCAGCATGTTACCCATTGGAAGGACATATTAATTTTGTAAAGGAAATTCGCCTTTCTATCATGACGTCACGTAGTTATATCAGCGCCTAGATCTTTAACATTGATAGCAGGTTACGAAACAGCAAACGCTCTCGCAGGAGCTCATAAAATAGTAATTATTAGAAAGCTCGTAAAAATACAGTGTGGGATGTAGGGGCGCACACACATATGCGAGGAGACGGAAGTTTTTTACTGCTGTCGGTGTGGATTATGCAAATCCCAGAGCGCTTACCGTCCCCGTGGCGGCCCTGGAACGTGATGCTTTTTTAATCCACCGCACGGGGTCATGTTTATTCAAAAAAATTAATACACACACACACACATTGAATATGAGCGACATAATTTCAAGTTTAAATCACAAATAAACCAAAGTCGCTGTGATGGTCGAGGGTCAAGGCGTTGGCGCTCGAATTTGCGTTATTGACCATAGTGCCGGTTCGAACCTCGCCTGTACCGTGTCCTATTGACACTCACTCCAACCCTGTTTCAACAGATAACTGTGAATAGCCCTGTAAGAATTTATTCGGGATAAAACAATGAGAAATAAGGCGCTTTACATCTGAGTTGCAGGAAAGAGCAGGGTTATGCATTAACTACTGTAACTGTAACTCTGTCGCCATTCCATAAGATGAGATAAGGTGTTAGCTCTCAAATTTGCGTTATTGATGCAGGAGTCGGTTCGAGCCTCACCTACGCCGAGTCCTATCGACACCAACTTTGAACCTGTTTCAACACATAACTGTACCTCTGTCGCCATTTTGCTAGGGATGGCCAGAGCCTCTGCAGAGCTGCCTGCATTTCTTTCAATCTTTACATACCTCTTTCAAGTTAGTCGTATCCATCACCTTTTTCATGCATTTTCTTCTTTTACGCTCACTTTGTAAATCCCATTCTTTCACAGTCTCCTCAATCTGGTCACTCCATGTCCATACTTTTCTCGGTCGTCCCTTACCTCTTTTTCCTTTCACACTGTACGTTTTCCAGATGTCATTGAGTAATTATTAATTAATGATTCAGTAAAAAAAATTAAACGAACTTATACGTTTTAAAGAATGAAAAAAACGGATTTTACTGACCGTGCAAAAGAGAAGAACGATTTCCTCTACGTTTCGTCGGTGTCATATCCGTCGTCCTCACGAGACGTGTGTCCTCTATAAGGAGGAACCACGAACTGTTGAATTGTTGTTGTAAGATCGAGGCCGAAGGTTGTAGGTATTTTTTGTAACCTTCGGAGATACATCCATAGATGTCGCTATAGCTCCAGTTGTACAGAAGGACGATATTATGTCTTCTTGTGAAATCGTCCGATTAATGAAAGGGTGGATCATTGAAGTTAGTACTGGCCTCCATATACTGGAAAGCTTGTAGCTATCATCTCTGTTAAAGTTGGGGTGCCTGTGTATTTCGATTGCTTCCTTCAAACCTAAGAACTTAAATCTAATTAAAATCTAAGAACTTATACGTGTCTTATTGCGGGCATGATTATAGATAACATAATATAAATGACCGCCATCGGGAATACTCTAAAACTGTTGTAATTTTGATACATTTTTTTCTGTCACCGACCGCTACGATTGAGTATTCACGCAACGTTGCACGAGTACCCCGTTGTAACGTAGTACCACGTATACTCGAGGTACTACTTTAATTTAGCGCCTAAAACGAAACAACCGTAAAATATATTTCTAAAAACGTTTTACAACAAACAAATAAACGCCAACGTTGTTTTGAATTTTAGTTGAAACAATATTTACGTTTTCCAGCAAATGATTTTGTAAGTTGAATACTAGGTAAAAACTAATTGAAACTGACAGTGCGTTAGCATAGGTTCATCATGTAAGGTTATTTACCTGATTACTGAGGTCTGTGACCCCCCTGAAGGTTTACAACTTGGAAAAACCTTCACAATCGATGCATGAACAGTAGTGCGATTTTATAAATATGAATATATTTTGAAATAAATTTGTAAAGAGGTATGCAATCCATCAACCTGTTTCTTTCTCAGAAACAGGTATTACCACTTTCACTGAATAATAACTGTATTTTTATTTTAATGAACTATTAATAAATAAGCCACTGACATAATACATTGAACTAGGATCAAAGTTAAATTACATACCAATAACTTGACAGAGCCTTGTGGTGTCTGCAAGCCTCAAGCAACTTTACACTTACCTGAAACAAGGAAAAACAAATATGAATAGATTGCTAGATTTAAAGTTGTGCCTGTTTGTGTACATATATGTAGGGATAGACTGAATAAGTGTAATAAATTTACGAATCGTTCGTTAACGTTCGCTCTTCATCGTCGCAGCAGAGACACGACACATAATGATGTTCAATAAGTCTACAATTAAAGTAGAGAAATTTGACCATCTCCAACATCACGGTTCGTAAAATCCATTTACCTTTATTTGAAACGTCGTTACATGGCTGTTGTGTATCGCTCCCAGCGCGTCTGGCTCGGCCTTGACTTGCCCCCTACACACTGCTGGTGCAACAAGCGTGGGTTGTTGGACAGGGAGTGTGGAGGTGGATAACTGGGATGGGACGGTGACAGGATGGAACGGCAGTAACAAAACGACGCATGACATAACGACACATGACAGAACGATACATAAACGCAACGCAACTAAGTAACTACTTGCCGCGTTATCCCCAAAAGGTTTCGCATGTGGCGTGTGGAACCTATTTATTTTTACAGGTAAGGGGGCCGGCCTTATGCCAGCCACTTCAGTTGAAGTGGGGGTTACCCAGCTCCCGAGGTGGCTGGTACTCATTTCTTGTGAAGGCCGAGTAAACCTTGCCGGTATATATATATATATATATATATTTTTTTTTTAATAAACACCGAAACGGGAACAATCATTTCTGACACCCTCGGTGGGATTCGAACCCGAGCTCACGGCATTGAATGCAAGCACTCTACCAGCTGAGCTATTGACTTAACGAACTTATAAACACGAGCCTGTGGCTGTGGATGACTTTTAAGAACGACTTTCATAGTGATGTTTTGTCATGTGATGTAGGTACTGTCATTGTGATGTTCTGTCACGTGTTGTCCTGTCATGTGACCTTCTGCCATGTGTCGTTCTCTACCAAAACATCACAAACGTCATATGATGTTTTGTCATGTGCCGTTTATGGTATGTTCTGTTTTAGGTATGAGATGTTCTGTCATGTGTCGTTCTGTCACTGTGTCGTTCTGTCATGTGTCGTTTTTTCCCTGTGTCGTTCTGTCATTTGCCGTTCTGTCATGTGGAGTTCTGTCATGTGTTTTTTTGTCACTGTGTCATTCTGTCTTGTGTCGTTCTACCATGGAGCTAGGATGGGACACACATTGAGGAATTGGGAGAGTTGCCAGTGCGGCGTGAAGCAACCAGCCGAGCGTTATGCCCGGTCCCGGATCTGGAGCTTTCAGTGCGTCGGTGATTTCAACGGTCACGGCCAATATATAATCTTAGTTGCAAAAATTTTAAACTTTAAAAATTCATATTAAATGCATTTCCATAAGTAGACACGTATAAGTTCGCGCTTACACATGCCATAAAACACTATCTAAAATGAACACAAGCCTTGCAACTCTGCTGACCTTTTCTGAAACAGGGGTTGTATTGACAAAGTGAACCATTTTTTTACAGTATGGGTGGTCAGCCTCATACCAACCTATAAGTCAAGGAACTCGCCCGCAAATTAAGAAACGCAAATAAGATACACGTATAGTATAGTTTCCCCGCTTGAAAGCAGTCGTAGATTAATAAATTTTACACATTTCGTCTCTCCGGTGCTTGTTTGGCATATCCACAATTCAAAGATGACCTTTCAATAAAATTGTCTTAAGAATTACAGTCTACACAATCTGAGCTAAGAAAAAAATGTAAAACACGATAAATTGAGAGTTGTTTTAAATATTTTAAAATCAACTTCCAGTTTTCGTAAGACACATTGGCCCAGTACACATACAAACATTGCTCATTCAAAATTGTCCTAATGGACTTAAGACAAACAAGCGCTAAGGGGACGATTTTGTAGCCATATACATAGTTTTTTTTTACATCGGAGCTGGAGCTTCCAGATATTTCACCCATGTTTGCGTTGAGCCTCTTCAGCGTAAAGTTTTACGAAAATTAAGAGTTTACTCGGGATAAAATCTGTAACTGTAACTGTAACTCTGTCGCCATTCCCCTAGGGGTGGCCAGAGCCTTTGCAGAGTTGCCTCCATTTTTTCCTATCCTGACATACCTCTTTCAATTCCTTCATATCCATCACCTTTTTCATGCATTGTCTTCTTTTACGCTCACTTTGTATATCCCATTCTTTCACAATCTCCACAATCTGATCACTCCATACTTTTCTCGGTCGTCCCTTCCCTCCTTTCCCTTTCACACTTTCTTTGTATACATACTTTGTCAGTCTATCATCATTCATTCTTTCCACATGCCCAAACCATCTCATCACATTCTTTTGTACTTTAATTTTCACATCCTCTTTCAAATTACATTCTTTTTTTACCCATTCATTCCTAACTCTATCCCTCAAAGTTTTTCCTGTCATACTTCTCAAATGCTTTATTTCCACCGTACATACATCAGTTTAAGGAAAATCCAATTTGTAAGGAAGAGAAGGGATATGCATTAACTACTGTAACTGTTAATGTATCGCCATTCCGCAAGGGGTGGTCAGAGCCTCTGCAGCTTTGCTTCCATTTTTTCCTATCCTTGCATACCTCTATCAATTTATTCATATCCATCACCTTTTTCATACATTTCCTTCTGAAATGTTCATTTGAAAAGGTTCGACCACCCATCTCCTTCAAAACGCCGTAAGTTTTTTTTTAATTCTCGAGTCATAAGTGAAATCTACCCGAACACTGTCTCGCTCTTATCGGTGGTAAGTGGCAACTTGTTAGGCGACAGTGTGTCGCTGCCATTAAGGATTACTTCCACTTTTATAAATTCAAATATGACGCTAGATTTTTAAAAGAAAGCCCCAGCTGAGAGTGCTGGGAGGTGGCCGTCCCATTTTTGGCGGCAAAAACCTTTCATTTCGCATCGTCGGACAGAGATATATTTAGGGTTTCCTTGAAAATACTCCCAAACAGTCGTAAGAATTTCGCTCAAACTAATCC
This sequence comes from Agapetus fuscipes, assembly GCA_951799405.1. NCBI lineage: Eukaryota > Metazoa > Arthropoda > Insecta > Trichoptera > Glossosomatidae > Agapetus > Agapetus fuscipes. Next base: position 10,733,588 of record OX637357.1, on the reverse strand, counting down.
CTCTCTGCTTTTCAGGTGTAAAAATATTTCACGAAATACTCGAGTTTTACAGAAAATATATTGTCCATCTAAATCTTTAATCTAAGCTGCAAAGATGTGTTAGCATTATAGATTCATATTAAGTGCATGACCACAAACAGACACAAATGCTGCATGTGTAAAAAATGTAATTTGTTGTGTAAGTTCCTTGACTTATAGGTTGGTATGCGGCTGACCCCTATGCTGTAAAAATGGTTCACTTTGTTTATGTCACTTTGTTCCAATGTCACCCCTGTTTCAGGGAAGGACGGCAAGAGTTGCAGGGTTTATGTCCATTTGAGATTTGGTTTTTATGTTGTAGGTTCGCATGCGGCATGTGCAAGCGCGAACTTGTACGTGTCTGCTTGTGAGAATGCATATAATGTGAATCTCCAATGTAACATATCTTTGCAACTTAGATTAGATGTACCTACTTACAAATTAAAATCCAAACCTCAAAAAACATAAGCCCTGCAACTTTTTCCGACCTTTCCTGACACAGTGGTGACATTAGAAAAGTAAACCATTTTTTACAGTTTGGGTGGTTAGCCTCCTTGAGGGTTGGTAACATTTCTTTAATTTGTTTAAAAAAAACAAATTAAAGAAATGTAAGTTTTAATACAAAAATTTAATCGAAGTTAAACTAAATTGGACCCAATCAAATCGTAACAATACCTTGCAACTTGGATTATAAATAGATAAAGATAGACGTAGATAACACTATGTTTATAATATCAATTTAGTGTTTGATTAGCTGTATTTAACAGTATAAGCCACAACTAAAAGGCCAAATATTGAAGCACGGTCGTCGCTAAAAAGCACCAACCTAACCAGTAACCATGTCACAGGACACCTAACCTAACCTAACCTAACCAGTAACCATGTCACAGGACACCTAACCTAACCTAACCTAACCAGTAACCATGTCACAGGACACCTAACCTAACCCAACCTAACCAGTAACCATGTCACAGGACACCTAACCTAACCTAACCTAACCAGTAACCATGTCACAGGACACCTAACCTAACCTAACCTAACCAGTAACCATGTCACAGGACACCTAACCTAACCCAACCTAACCAGTAACCATGTCACAGGACACCTAAAAGCAAATGTGCCGAAGCGACTCCACCCACATGCAGTTTGGGAATTTTGTGGTAAATTGTAAAATAGAACTAATAATTTAATTACATAAATAAATGTACGCAAATAGAATCAGAACGTTTTCGGCATACTTACTTGTTTCAAATTGGAATTTACTCGGCGGGAAAACGTCACACCACTTTAAAACTATAAAACCTTAACAACCAAAAAAAATATTAGTAACATTTACAATTCATATTCAATGCATGCTCACAAACAGGCACGTGTTAGTTTGTGATTACAAATGCTGCATGTGTACTTACAAATCAAAAACCAAACCTCAAATGAACATGTTAGCCCAACAACTTTTGCCGACCTTCTCTGAAACAGGGGTGGCATTGGTAAAGTGAACCATTTTTTACAGTATAGGTGGTCCGCCTCGTATCAGCGTACAAGTCAAGGACGAACTGATAATATGACCATATCACTGTTTTGAATGAGTCTGATTAAACGAATGGAATTTTCCATTCTAACGACCGTAAAAACTGAAAAACTTGAGAGATGTAATTTAAATTGTTAAAAAAATATTTTATGTTTTGGAAAATTTGCGCGAGGTTAATATGCAATTTTCCACGTTGCATCATTTTCAGATATCAGCTAGTCGCTTTCCCGCCAAAACCTCAGAAGCGTTTTAGCTTATCTGGTTTGGATGCAGGAGCTAAACGAGCAGCTAAGAACGAGTCAACAACGCATTATACGGTGCACCCAGCGCTCATGCAAAACTCAACATGCTACGACGAAATATCTGTAGTTTCATTTTTCTACACCTCACACGACACTCTCATCTCCTTCGTACATTTTTGTACAAACTATCGTTTACCGTTCGTGTTTTTTGGTGCCGTTTTTAAATTCCCAAAATCCGACTCGCAGAGCTGTTTTTAACACGAAGACAGATTTCTTAGGCCTGGGCTGGAAGTCTCATCACCACGGTAATTCTTACCAACCGAATATCGGTAATATTTGTATCAAGACGTATCAGCTGTTCACTTGCGGCCATCTTGGATTGACAGGGTCTTCATACAAATATTACCGATATTCGGTAGGTAAGAATTACCGTGGTGATGAGACTTCCAGTTCTAGTATTTTCAACGTTAACATAGCGTCGTTATACTGAATGAATCGTGCGGGTAGATTTTTCAGTTTAAAGTCACATGAGCTAACGTTGAAAATACTGAACCTAACGGACTTTAGGCCGTATTTAAATAATTTGCCTTGGCGTATAGAACCAAACGACTGGTATTTTTTTATTTTATTTATTTATTTTAGAGACACCAAACAGAACACTGGTAAGTACATCTTTCTTCTATTCTTCTATCTTCTATATCTATAAAGAAGGATGTGTGTATGTATGTATGTATGTATGTATGTATGTATGTATGTATGTATGTATGTATGTATGTATGTCCCCTATAGACTCATAAACCGCTCATCCGATTTTGACGAAATTTTCAGGAAACATGTAACATATTCTTAGAACGAATCCTGTGAAGTTTGATGGTGATCAAATAAACAGTGGTTCTCAATTCTCGATATTTCAGCAACGAGGTCGGTAAATTTTGAAACCACCCAATAGAAGAAGACCATTATATTCAACTACAATACATAATCTTAGTTGCAAATATACATTTACATTAAAGATTCATATAAAATGCATGCTCACAAGTAGACACATGTAAGTTCACGCTTACAAATGCTGCATGTGTACCCACTCATAATTTAAAATCCAAATCTAAAATGAACAACCCAGTAACTTTTACTTTACGCCTAAAAATGGGAAAAAAAAAAAAAAGTTGGGAAATTTCCCCAAAAGTGGGGAATTTTTTTTTTCCCCAAAAGTCGGGAAAAACCTAACCTAACCTAACCTAACCTAAAAATGGGAAAAAAAAAAAAGTTGGGAAATTTCCCCCTGCGCATTGTTCCCACTTATCCCCCTGCGCATGGTTCCCACTTTCAAATCTGGGAAAAAAAAAAAAGTTGGGAAATTTTTTTTTCCCCAAAAGTCGGGAAAAACCTAACCTAACCTAACCTAAAAATGGGAAAAAAAAAAAAAGTTGGGAAATTTTCCCAAAAGTGGGGAAATTTTTTTTCCCCCAAAAGTCGGGAAAAACCTAACCTAACCTAAAAATGGGAAAAAAAAAAAAAGTTGGGAAATTTCCCCAAAAGTGGGGAAATTATTTTTTCCCCAAAAGTCGGGAAAAACCTAACCTAACCTAACCTAAAAATGGGAAAAAAAAAAAGTTGGGAAATTTCCCCAAAAGTGGGGAAATTTTTTTTTCCCCAAAAGTCGGGAAAAACCTAACCTAACCTAACCTAACCTAAAAATGGGAAAAAAAAAAAAAAAGTTGGGAAATTTCCCCCTGCGCATTGTTCCCACTTATCCCCCTGCGCATGGTTCCCACTTTCAAATCTGGGAAAAAAAAAAAAAAGTTGGGAAAATTTTTTTTCCCCAAAAGTCGGGAAAAACCTAACCTAACCTAAAAATGGGGAGAAAAAAAAAAGTTGGGAAAATTTCCCCAAAAGTGGGGAAATTTTTTTTTCCCCAAAAGTCGGGAAAAACCTAACCTAACCTAAAAATGGGGAAAAAAAAAAAGTTGGGAAAATTTTACTTAACTTTACCCACTTTACTTAACTTGAAATGGATGTTATTCAGCTCCTGAGTGGCTTGACACTCATTTCTTATGAAGGCTGAGTAAGCCTTGCCGGTATTTTATTTTGGGTTTAAAATAAACACTGAAACGGGAAATAATTTCTGACAACTTCGGTGGGATTCTAACTCGAGATCTCGGCATGGAATGCAATCTATAAAGAAGGATGTGTGTATGTATGTATGTATGTATGTATGTATGTATGTATGTATGTATGTATGTATGTATGTATGTATGTATGTATGTATGTATGTATGTATGTATGTATGTATGTATGTATGTATGTATGTATGTATGTATGTATGTATGTATGTATGTATGTATGTATGTATGTATGTATGTATGTATGTATGTATGTATGTATGTATGTATGTATGTATGTATGTATGTATGTATGTATGTATGTATGTATGTATGTATGTTCCCTATACTCATAAACCGCTCATCCGATTTTGACGAAATTTTCAGGAAACATGTAACATATTTTTAGAATGAATCGTGTGAAGTTTGATGGTGATCAAATAAACAATGGTTCTCAATTCTCAATATTTCAGCAACGAGGTCGGTAAATTTTGAAACCACCCAATAGAAGAAGACCATTATATTCAACTACAATACATAATCTTAGTTGCAAATATACATTTACATTAAAGATTCATATAAAAAGCATGCTCACAAGTAGACACATGTAAGTTCACGCTTACAAATGCTGCATGTGTACCTACTCATAATTTAAAATCCAAATCTAAAATGAACAACCCAGTAACTTTTACTTTACGCCAACTTGAAATGGATGTTATTCAGCTCCTGAGTGGCTTGACACTCATTTCTTATGAAGGCTGAGTAAGCCTTGCCGGTATTTTATTTTGGGTTAGAAATAAACACTGAAAAGAGAAATAATTTCTGACAACTTCAGTGGGATTCTAACTCGAGATCTCGGCATGGAATGCTAACTGCATATAAAAACCCAATCTTCAATGAACATAAGCCCTGCAACTCTTGCCGACCTTCCCTGAAACAGGGGTGACATTGGCAAAGTGAACCATTTTTTACAGTATGGGTGGTCAGCCTCATACCAACCTTTAAGTCAAGGAAAAACTTTGAAATTTGTAAATTGTAATTTTTGGCTCTTCCGACTCAAAAGGTTGCCGACCCCTGGCCTAGACAAAAGTTCCAAATTAAAAAATGTTATTCAAGTATTCCAAGTTGAATTTTAGAAATGTAAGAAAGCTTTTATATCCCGCACTTATAAAAAATACGATAAACAAAAGTTCGTAGGTCACAACTAGAAGACCATATTGAAATATATTATTATTATGAAAACCTTTTATTGAAACATACTTTTAATTAAAATATACATAATATAGTTGTTTTTTCAAAAAACGCATTTCTGTAAAATTATATACTCACCACAAATTTAAAGATCGTTTTTTTCTCGGCGGTTAAACGTCTTTCTTCTATGTGACAATGGTCCAAAGCAACCAAGATAAACAAAATGTTTGCCTTTTACCTAACCCGGCCGTGCGACTTACAATTTTGTTGTCAATAGAAAATGTTCCGTGTGCACTACCTAAAACTTTCACTTATTGAAATAATGGATAGAGCACATTTTAAATGTGGGGAAAAAATGTGAATTCACTTGGCCGGGATAAAGACAGGACAGGGAGTCAAAAATTCAACATAAATTAAACACTTTCATGGAGATAGTTGAAAAAACACTTAAGTGCATCATATTGTATGAAGCATTTTCCCCAACTGCATACGTTTCACAGTGCGGTTACATTGAAAAATATTCCTGATTGTTTGGAATACATTTATTTCTTCACTTTGCTCAAAGAGTATAGTGAATTTTATAGATTAGTTCTTTAATTGTATGATTATAAAATTTAATGTATTGTTTATATTCTTTTCTTTATATTCTTTTCTCGTTCCTTGACTTATAGGTTGTTATGCGGCTGACCACCCATAATATAAAAATTGGTTCACTTTGCCAATGTCACCCCTGTTTCAGGGAAGGACGGCAAGAGTTGCAAGGCTTATGTTCATTTGAGATTGGGTTTTTATATTGTAGGTCCACATGCGGCATGTGTTAGCGCGAAATTATACATATCTGCTTGTGGGAATGCATTTAGTATAAATCTTAAATGATATATATCTTTGCAGCTTAGATTAGATTAGATTAGATTAGTATAGGTCAATATGCATCTGACCAACTATAAATAGAAAATGGTTCACTCTGCCAATGTCACCCCTGTTTCAGGGAAGGTCAGCAAAGAGTTGCAGGGTGTATGTTCATTTGAGATTTGGGTTTTTATGTTGTAGGTTCACACGCAGAATGTGCAAGTGTGAACTTATACGTGTCTGCTTGTGGGCATGCACTTAATGTGAATTCCAAATGTAACAATTATATCCATGCAACTTAGAATAGATTAGATGAGTGACGTTACATAGCCGATTTTTTTATCTTAAATATAAATGGAGCACCGCAATCGATTTTCCCTATGCTTGGCTCTGCTGCTTAACAGTTGTACCTAGACCTTTTTTTTTAGAAAACGTGAAGATTAACCTAGAGATAAATTGTGTGAAGCTTGATTCCGATTAGCACACTTTTTTTTTTGATCCTGTTGTTTCCTCTTTTATCTGTAGAAAAAAATTGATACCACATGCCCAAATGGCGTAGTGAAACACGCCGGGTACTGCTAGTAGCATATAATACAGAAATATAAATGACATATTATTCTACATTTTACAAAAACATATTATGAGCAATATCATACATATACACCAGCGTTCCAGTGATAGGTATCTACAACATACATAATATTATGTTACTAAATTATTGATAAAGTACCTACGAAGCGCCACAGAGAGAAGTAGCCAAGGACTGTACCTACACATACTCTGTGGTACCTACTATGCCGTGCGCGTGTTACGGGCAATGTATAAAATCCCGACATCTTTATTATTTAAGTAATTTGGTGGTTTTGCAAAGCAAAGTATGTATATAAAATAAAGTAAGTTGTATTGAAGTGAAGCAGTATTGGGTCAAAAAAGATAACAATAAAAACTAAAAAAAGAAATCAAATCATAAAACCACACAGACGTAAGGTAAGTATTATGTGAAACAAGTAGTGGATATATTAAGCCTGAGTTAGTAGTCCTTCAGACTGTGATACCATCACTGGAACACTGGAAAGAACAAGATCAAGAATTCGAGAAAGCACATTTTTTATACCATTACATTGATTTAGGCCTGTTAACAATAACATATCCATTAACATGTTAGCTTTGGTTCCCTGAGTATTTGTTGCTTGAAAAGTGTGATTACTTGTGATGTCCCAAGATATTTGCGATAGGTTGAAGTCTCCCAATATTAAAAAATTTGCGGAATGAAATGATCTCATTACAATTTCTTGACATCTTTCTAAGAATATATTTAACTGGCTGGATGTGGTGTCTGGAGGCAAGTAAGTTACACATATGTTGATGAATGATGCCCAATTGTTCCCGGTTTCAATACTTATCCAAATATCCTCCATAACAGTGTTCCATTCAGGCTTTATTTTAACTTTCAACGTTTTCTTGACAGCAATCAATACACCTCCACCATCTGATCTATCAGAAAAAACTGATGTACATCGGTCTCTCCTAAAGACTGTGTATCTTTCATCAAAAATTTCTTCACTATTTACTGAGGGGTTCAACCATGTTTCGGTCAGGCATACTCGTATAATGTCATAGTCATGGCTTAGAATGACCAAATATGCATTGTTTGTTTATGGTATGTAGTCTAGTGGTTAATGCTTCGGACTCGTAAAGTGAAGGTCGTGGGTTCGAATCCCAAAATATTAATAAATTTTACTCGCCCCGTAACCATCTACAAATTGTTATTCATTTTAATATTTAAAAAATGAAAGGTTACAAAGTGAATGCCTCATCAATTAATGATATTAAAAATATACAATTTATGTTTTCAACTATGCTCTCCGCTGGGTTAAAAAAATCATATACCTTTACCAAAGACCGGCTATTAGGAGGGCTCTTGAGGTGTGACACACAAAAAAACGGCGCTCTTTGGTCATGTAAAAAATTAAATAAATAAATTATCCTCAATAATTAAAAATTAAATTAGGCTGATTTATTTGGTGAGCGCTGTTTTTGTGTGTATCACACCTCAAGAGCCCTCTGCGAGCTTGGTCGTCGCTGTAGAAAGCGCCAATTCTCAAGCAAGACCCAGTTGTTGTAAGGCTGGATGGACTTTTTGATGACCGGTCTTTTGGTAAAGGTTTATGAATTTTTCAACCCAGCGAAGAGCAAAATTGAAAATATAAATGGTATATTTTTTGTGCTCCGCCGGGATTCGAACCCACGACCTTCCAGTTACGAGTCCGAAGTGTTACCACCTGGACTACGGACCGGTCCATATATATATACATCAAATTTCTATCCAGCCTTACAGCAAATAGGTTTTCTATGATAATTGGTGCTTTTTATATCGATGACCAAGATCACAGAGGGCTCTTGAGGTGCGATTGAAACAAAAACAGCGCTCACCAAATAAATAATCTTAATTTATTTATAGTTTTTTTAAAATTGAATTATTTAGTTTTACAAATGCATTTTTCTTAAGCTAACAACAATAAATAACACAAGTGGCGTTGCTACATAAACAGAATGAATGAACGCAATTTATTTTTTGCCCTTTTTACAGCTACTTTTCTGTCGTCGACCTTCAGAGTCATTTTTTTGTCTTTCTTTTCCACAGATCTTCATTCCATCTTGAGTCGTTGACCTTCCCGGTCTGTTTTTTTCCAAACCAAGAGCAGAAATTGAATTCAAACGAGTCGCTTCAGGTTTGCTTGCTCATTAATTTCACAACCGCAGCGAAATTTCCCGAAGGTATTCCTGCAACTACGCAACATAAAAGATAATTTGTACGATGTTGCATGAGTATTTTCCTCGTATAAGTTTAAAACCTTATAGGTTGGTATGCGGCTTACCACCCATGCTGTAGAAAATGGTTCACATTGCCAATGTCACCCTTGTTTCAAGGAAGGTCGGCAAGAGTTACAGGGTATACTTTCATTTGAAATATGGGATTTTATATTGTGGGTTCACATGCGGCATGCGCAAGTGCGAACTTGTACGTGTCTGCTTGTGAGAATGCATGTAATGTGAACCCTCAATGTTACATATCTTTGCAACTTAGATTAGATTAGATTTGTTTAGGTTAGTAGCAGTTCATGCCTTTTATGAAAATAAAAAGTTATGCAAATTTTCAATAACTTTGAAAAATATCTTCTGCCCGCGCACTGGCCTCAAAGTTTAAGATTTCATCATTGATTTCATTGAATATTTTTGATAAGCTTGTGGTCCAAGTGAGAACCCACTTTTTTATGATGAAGGGAAAAAATGAAGTATTGTGAACATACAATTATTTTTAGGAAGTTTATGATTTTCTTAAAAAAAGACTACAAGGAATCGAATTCGATAAAGTATTTTAATCCGAAATAGAGAAAAAAAAACAAATCTTCATAATTATCACCTAAAAGCGGCACGTGGAGATGAAGTATACCTTGTAAGAAACAATTAACTTTGCTTTTGAATTTTGGATGGCTCAAATTATAACAAAGAATCTGTCACAGTTGTCTTGCTAATCGGATTATCCATCAGAATACGCCCACCTGTTGCCGTTCCGCACAAGGCAGCGAGATTGACGCGTACAAATTTGAAGCTTCGCTGTTATTAGAGAGAGGGGAAATGCCATCTCCTGCCATGCGCTGCAGGAGTATGCCGGCGCCAATACACAAGCATTTATCAATTAAAACTTTAGATTCGTATCGGAAGCCAGAGTAGGCGGTCGTTAGAAGTTGTCCTCGCTGCTGGAGTTGGGAGTGAGAATGCGCCCATCTGCGGCAGAGTGCAATCCATAAAAACCATCACACATTTTCTAACACTAAAGAATTCTAAATAAAGCAAATGTTTTCACTTACGCAACGCAACTAAGCTACACATAAAGTGTAATTTTTTGTCGCGTTATTCTCAAATGCTTTCGCATGTGGCGATTGAAACTTATTTATTTTTACAGGTAAGGGGGCCGGTTCCCTCCCACTTCAGTTGAAGTGGGAGGTTTCCCGTCTCCCGAGGGGGCTGGTACTGATTTATTGTGAACCCTGAGTAAACCTTGCCGGTATTTCATTTTTTGGTTTGAAATGAATACCGAAACGGAAAGTCATGTCTAACACCCTCGGTGGGATTCAAACTCGGGCTTTCGGTATAGAATGCAAGCACTTTACCAACTGAGCTATAGACTGGACTACAGAATTCAATAAAAAGCATTTTTTTCCACTAAAACCTTGCAAAATTGTTAAAATAGAAATGCAACTCGTGTCAGTAAAAAGATAAACGAAGTATAGTAACAATTATGTACATGGAATGATCTCGAAAGTTAGGTTGAAGTTGGAATTACGGTCATTTGACACATTTACAATTATCAAAATTACTTCAGTAATGAATCTTTTTGGATATAAGACGAATAGTTATAGCACAAATAATATAATTCTCAACGTTTCGTTGTTGAAATAGCTAACGTCTTCAGGAGGCACACTCTCTGCAGTCATCCTCTATCAGTCGTCGAGCAGAGAGGGTGCCTACTAAAGACATTGGCCACATCACAAACTAAACGTCGAGAATTAAGCAAGTTCAACTTAAACGGTTCGTCTACTATCCAAAAAGTTTTATTACTGAAGTAATTATAATTTTAAATATGATCGCGAAAGGTATCTAGGCTAGAGGAAAAGGCTTGATAGATTCGGAAAAGATAATGTCGCAATAAATATACTTATAAGTAGACATCTGCATTTTTTTATTTACACAAGCTTAACGTAGAGATGTGATTGATTTGAATATTTATTCAGCACCAAGCTGTTAATTATAAACATATATTGTAACTAAAACAAGTGAATTTGGAAATTTACGTATATTTTTGCAACTTAGATTACAGATTAATAAAGTGATGTAAGTGCTTGTTTGATGTTTTCAGCTGCATGCATAATACAAATCTCGTTTGGGGGTTTTGGAAGCTGTGGGGACTGCTAGCAATTTCCGTTCTCGTGGATCGCAAATCCTCTCCCAGCGCCCGAAGACGAGTCTCGGCGCTTGTCGTCCTCAAACTTTAAGTTTCGTTTCGTCATCACTGTGGCGTTCTACCCTGTCACCGTCACTTTATATTCAGTGGCGCGGGCTCGTAAAAAATGTCGCTGAAAGATTATGCAGGACAAAGTTGGTTTTATGTTTTCTTGATCGACATTAAAGTGCGGTTGTAAAACTTGCTCCCTTAATGAGGTGGGAGCCTCGCCACCAATAAACTGGGCAGATTTTTTACAACTTTCTTACAGTCTAGTTACGAAACGTTGCCAAGATATTATTGTCATTAATAGTGACCTGAAAAATCTGTTTGATTTTCTTTTGTGAGTCAATTGTTTGACAATCATTTTAATGACATAAAAATCACTTTTTTCGGGCTATGTAGCCGTGGTCTGGTTGATTCTTTCCGGACAGTTTCGCCCATTGCTCCCATGGGCATTATCAGCGGTTGGTCAGTCCCTGTGATCTTCTTACGTGTGATCGATGTAGTAGTTATGTAATATCGAAAAACAAATAGAAAGAAGTAACAAAAAAAATGATTTTTTTGAGATACGAGGTTGAGAAATAAGGCGACGATATATTTTATTTAAATATGACCCAACTTATTGTTATTTCAGACAAAAAACAGGTCGTCTTTCAAATTCAGTTTCTTAAAATCATCTTTATGTAACATTTAGTTAGACAGGTAGATAGCAGATTAGTGTAGCTGTTAAACATTACGCGATAAGGGTCAGCGTAAGCTGTCTTGCAGGCTGTGACCCTCTTCATCAGGTCGCTAGTAATACTGGACCTGACAGCTGGAGTCTCAGCCAGGTCGGGCGATTGTCTAACAGGATAACAAGACAAGGAGGACAAGGGTAGCTCGTGTAAGGCGCGGCGCGAAGCCACCTTAATATACGAATCACATAAATAAGGGACAGTATAACGTAGTTTCAATGAGAGATCCGTAAATTAATGTCAAAAACTTTGTGTTTCATGGTCCTCACGTCGAGGAAACATCTATCTACCTATAATCTAAGTTGCAAGGATATATTAACATTCAAAGCTTATATATTCGAATGCATGCCCACAAACAAACACGTGTAAGTTTGTGCTTGCTGAATGTGTACTTACAGATTAAAATCCAAACCTCAAATGAACATAAACCCTGAAACTTTTGCCGACCTTCCCTGGAACAGGGGTGACATTGGCAAAGTGAACATTTTTTTTACAGTATGAGGTGAGCCTCATACCAACCTATAAGTCAAGGAAACATGACAAAACAAATGAAGACGAGAAGAAAAAGTTAAATATAATGGGGAATTCATAATGAAGTATGTTGAAGCTCCGAACTTAAGAAGGTTTCGGAACTACTGCAGAATTTATGCGATGAAAGTGTACAGAGGAAATGTCAGAGGAAAGCGTGAAAGGGGAGGAACGAGGAAAGGGTGGATAGACCAAATAGGTGAGATTGCGAAAGAATGGAACATGCAGAGTGAGAATAAGAGAAGAGTGTGTATGAGGAAAGTGATGTACGTTGAAGAGATAAAATAGGTATGCAAGGACAGAAAAAATTGGAGACGCATCTGCGGAGGAACCGGCCACTCTTAGTGGAACGGCGGCAGGATACAGATCTAAACATATTATTCATCAAGTGATCGGTGGTTTCAATTTCTAGTGTAAAGAAGAGCCACTGCAGTTTTATCCAGAGAAAAATAGGCTAGGCCATACAGACCGTCTTCCACCTAACTCAAATTGTCGTCAACGTTGGGGAGACGTTATTAACAAGGACTTCCAGAAAAATGGAGGCTCGAGGTTTAGAAAATGAATTTCAGATGTACACGTATGAAGAAAAGATATAGTGTTGGAGGTATCTCGGATCGTCTTCCAAATGTGGGTTAATAAAATCATAGATAAAAGAAATAAGGTCAAAAAAGGTCAATGTAAATGGTTTTTGACGTTGTGAAACCCTCTTTCTCAGTACTTGTTTGGGCGAACTGTTAGGTAGGTTTGTTATGGGTAGCTGGCCATAAAATCCTTGTCCTTGTGCCTATAATCTGACCTATCCGATTTGCCCAATCACCTGTCTCCAGCCAGTACTTCTTCATACGCTGCCTTGGATAGACGTGTCCATCTCAGTGTACACCGCGCGCGAACGAAGGAGAAACCACACACAAAAACGCGACCAGTGCTCCGCGAAAGAGGCATCCATTGGAGATAAGGTGAGTCCAGACCATTTGATTCCGTGATTCCTTCCCCCTTGCTCCATTGGTTGGCTGCCTAGACAGATTTGTTGGGCAGTTCGTCCGATCGCGATAATCGAGAACCAGTTTGCGATCTCAAATCCTCCCCCACGCACCCCCTTATGATAACGTCAAACTTGGCGTTGTCATAATTTTGGTCCTTACAGAACCGGATCGTAAATTAAAAATTAGATTCACGTAATATTAATTCAGATTCTTATAGTTTGAAATCGGATTCAAAAAAAAATATTCGCCATTTTTATTGCTACAATTCGTGACGCGTTCATACATTATTATCATAAATATCGCTTTGGAATCGAAGTGCGGGTTAATTATTTAATTGCCTTGTAGGTATACCTATCTCTTGCATTTTAGGTACATTCGAATTAAGCCCGCGGTATAAGTAACTACCTAGGTACTAGCATTGTTTACTTTCTTTGTTTACATTATTTGTTTACATTTTGATAAAATTATTATAACCTTCTTCTTTCTTTGCTACTTCAATTTATAAGGACTTGTACGTACGGGATTAGTAAAAATTATTATTAATTTTATCAAATTTAATTTATTAAAGCCAAATTTAAAACATGACGTCAGAACGCGAGAAACGGGCATTTCAACGACGTAAGGAGCGCCTCCAAAATGAGATAGAGACGTACTTGGAACGGGCACAATGCATTTTCGATACCATTAATTCAATTCATTTGGGAGAAATTTATTTGCGGAAATTTAAAGTGCACGCGGCAGGCATTGACAACTGGCGTAAAGAATTTTTATTACTGGTAAAAGAAAAAAATGATTTAATTGCAGAAAGTGAGGAAGATGAAGCAACAGATAATAATATTATTCTGTCATTTGAAGACTTATACGCTGAAATTAAATATACTTACGAGAATTTAAAAGACACAACAAAATCCTCAAGTGCAAATGATATTCCTTTAAAAAGGAGCATCCAACTACCACGATTAGAGCTGTGTGCCTTCAACGGAGATGTAAACAATTGGCCGGTGTTTTATGAAAATTTTAAATCTATGGTCCATGAGAATGACAGTCTAACGGAAGGTGAAAAGATTCAATATTTAGTTGGAAAACTGGTAGGAAAAGCTCAAAGCATTTGCCAAGGTTTATTGCCAACTGCTCAAAATTATACAATTTTATGGAATTCGTTGGTCAAGAAATACAACGATAAGCGCGTTCTGGCAACAACTTATCTAGAGAAATTGTTAAATATTCCTGCAGTAAAGGAACCATCTGCCTCAAACTTGGAGGACTTTATTGATCTATTTTCAGGTTTAACTGCTGCAATCAAACAGTTGAACATGGAGAATCTAGAAGACTTTATATTCATACACATTGCGTGTAAGAAACTTGACATGGATACGATTAAGGCTTTTGAAGTTTCTATACAAGATTCTTCAGACTCAGTAGATTCAATAAAATTTGTGGAATTCATTAGAAATTACTCGCGAATACTACAGCGCGCAAACGGAAGTAGAAGCAGTAAAATTAACAATCAAATTAACGCGATGCCGCGCAAGCCCTCAGCTTCCCAGAAAAACGTTAGGGCATTTGTGACAGTTAATACTGACAAATGTTTGTTGTGCGGAGATAACAACCACTCAAAGTTGTACCAGTGTCCGAAATACACTATCCTGGACGCTCGGGAAAGGTACAATTTTATAAAATCAAAGAAATTATGTGTCAATTGTCTAAGTACGATGCATAATCTCAAGAATTGTAAATCAAAGGGAAGATGCAGCGTTTGTAATCGATCCCACCATACTAGCCTGCATTTCAACTTGAATTTGCAAGCCGCGGCCGAAGAAAAGGCGGAGCCCCTAGCGCTTTGTGCCATGGGCCCTAATTCTAGTGAGGTAGAATCTACGGTTTTACTAGGAACTGTTTGTTGTGTAATCTTAGACAAGCGGGGTCAAAGACACACTATTCGCGCTTTATTAGACAGTGCTTCACAGAGAGACATAATAACGGCCTCCTGTTGTCGAGAACTTCATCTTGATGTAAAGACGACGCGAGACAAAGTTGTTTCAGGAATAGGGGATATTGTCAATCCTATCAAGGGAGTGACAACAATTACCCTTCTTTCGAGAGTTGAGAAATCGGTCAATTTTAAACTATCGCCTTTGGTGGTTAATCAAATAACTGATAAAATACCCGTCGCCAACATTAATATTGAAAATTTAGAATATTTAAAATCATTACGTTTGGCTGATGAAAAATATTTTATTCCCGGAAAAATTGACATGATTCTGGGTGCAGATGTATTCTCCCGTGTGATAAAACACAACACTATCTCACGAAATTTAGGCGAGCCAGTTGCACTGGATACCCTATTTGGGTATGTGGTACTAGGGGAAGTTCCAGTGCTACCGTTAATCAAAACAGATTATAGTTTCTTTTCAGCAATTGAAATTGAAATGAAAAAATTCTTGGAGTTGGAAGACGTACCGGACGTCTCCACTCCGCAAATCGAGGAGCTGGTATGTGAAGAGAAATATACCAACACCACCACGAGAGACAAGACTGGTAGATTTTCCGTAATGCTGCCTTTCAAGACCGATCCGGGGCAGCTTGGTGATTCTCAGAGAGCGGCAGAGCGGAGATTTTACGCGTTGGAAAGGAAACTGCTTTCAAACTCTTCTGTAAAATTGGAATACGACCTTATTTTCAAAAATTATATACAAGAAGGGTATTTAAATCCTGTAAATATAAATTCGGATCAATGCTTGAGCTTGCAATACATAGCCCCGCATCATGCAGTGATACGTGAAAATAAATCCACAACTAAGGTTCGCGCAGTAATAGATGCTAGTATGAAAACTACATCAGGATTATCGCTGAATGATGTTCTACATACGGGTAGAAATCTTCAAAATGATCTATTTAAAATAATATTACACTTTCGCTTGTTTCCAGTTGCTCTAAGCGCTGACATACGTAAAATGTATATGCAAATTCTGGTAAATAAAGAGCATAGATGCTATCAGAGAGTTTTATATCGGTTTGATAAAAATGATCCACTTCAGCTTTTTGAATTTACACGCGTACCATTTGGCTTAAAGTGCAGCCCATACCTTGCAATGCGTACCGTTCGTCGTTTAATTGATGATGAGCGAACACGTTTTCCATTAGCGGCACTTGTAGCAGAGAGAGATATTTACATGGATGATTTGGTTTCTAGCTGTTTAAATGATGAAGAGGCTATCGCACTTTCAAACCAATTGATTGAATTATTTCTTGCGGGCGGTTTTGAATTGGTGAAGTTCTCGAGTAATTCACCATCAGTCATGGGAGGCATTCCCTCAGCTTGTCGCATTTCTGAAGCTGTGGAGTTCAGTTCAGAAGATCAATGTACCATCCTTGGTTTGCATTGGTTGCCTGGAAAGGATGTTTTTACCTTTAGTGTCACTAACAAATTTCGTAAATGTACAAAACGAAATATTCTGTCGACAATTGCGCGCTTCTGGGATTTGATGGGGTTTGTCGCACCCGTGATTGTGACAGCTAAATTAATGATTAAATTTCTCTGGGAACATAAAATCGATTGGGACGATTGTCCTCCTCAGAGTATAATTTCAACTTGGGAAAATTATGAATCGGAACTCCCACTCCTTCAAAGTATTCAGCTGCCACGGCATACAGGTGTAACGCAGGAGTCGATTATATCCCTATTGGGATTCGCGGACGCAAGTGAGAGAGCATATGGAGCGGTGATATATATTCATGTATATAATCCTCCAAGTAAACGCGGAGAAATAAGTTTAGCTTGTGCAAAGTCGCGAGTAGCTCCAAGTCGTACAATATCTTTAGCAAGACTTGAATTATCGGGAATATTGATATTGTCAAAATTAATGCGTGTAGTCATTGATACATATTCAACTCGCTGCCAAATTAATAATGTATACGCCTTTTCTGATAGTACAGTGGCACTCGCTTGGGTTCATTCACACCCATCCCGCTGGCAGACTTTCATCGCGAATAGAGTAACTATAATTCAGGATAATATACCTCCAAGTCAGTTTTATCATATTGCCGGGAAAGACAATCCCGCGGATTGTCTCTCACGCGGCCTAACTCCCGCACAATTAATTGACCACCCGCTCTGGTTTAAAGGCCCTGCCTTCGCGCGCTCACCGATTGAAGAATGGAATTTTTGTAAATTTGATCCAAATACTATTGAAAACCCGCCGGAACAAAAAATAAAAGTTATGACTGTAATGGATAACTTACCCAAGCAACCAACTTTATTAGGTTCACTCGCTGAACGAATCTCTTCCTGGAGTAAATTGTTAAGAGTTGTTATTTACATACTTCGTTTTATAAAAAGATTGTCATCAAAATTTGAAGTCTCTCACCTACGGTTTGCAGAAATCGTAGTTATAAAAGACTTACAAAATCATCATTTTTCGAACGAAATTAAAAACGCGAAAGCCGGTAAAGTCTTATCTCCTGCATTTCGTAAGCTTAATGCCTTTATCGACGCCGATGGGTTGTTACGAGTAGGAGGGAGACTTGTAAACGCTGACTTAGCTTATGACAGTAAACATCCAATACTTTTACCAGGTCGCGGTCATATTTTGAATTTAATCATTGATTACTATCATAGAAAATTCTTGCATTCCGGACCTCAGTTACTGATGTCCCTTTTGCGACAAAATTTCTGGATTTTGTCGGCTAGAAATATTGTGCGTAAACGCGTCCAATTATGTAATACTTGTTATAAGGTTAATCCAAAATCACGCTTCCCCCTCATGGGGGATTTACCTGCCTGTCGGGTAAATGAAGGTAAGGCATTTTTCCACTGTGGCATAGACTACGCGGGCCCCTTAAGTGTGATTCCTTATAGAAAAAGAGGTGTGCACAAAATTAAAGCATACATTTGTGTGTTTGTGTGCTTAATCACGAAAGCGGTTCATATCGAACTCGCATCAGATCTAAGCACGGAAACATTTATTAACGCTCTTAAGCGATTTTTGTCGCGACGCGGGCCGGTAAAAATAATGTACTCAGACTGTGGGACAAACTTCATTGGTGCAAAATCTCACCTCGATGCTCTCTATGGTCTCCTGGAGTCTGAAGATTTTCAAAATAAGTTCGACAGGGAACTAAGAGACCATCGGATAGATTGGAAGTTCAATCCCCCATCCGCCCCGCATTTCGGTGGAATTTGGGAGAGTAACGTGCGGAGTATCAAACTCCATCTGAATCGAGTAATTGGTAAACAATTATTGACATTCGAGGAAATGTCTACAGTACTTGCGCAAATTGAAGCAATTTTAAACTCCAGACCGCTTTCATGTTTGAGTGCCGATCCATCCGAACCTATTGCTCTAACCCCCGCACATTTTCTCACATTGACTCCTCTAAAGTCACTTCCGGCGACAGATACCTCCTCTAGAGACATTAGTTTACTGTCTCGTAAACAGTATGTGGACCATTTAGTTCAGTCTTTCTGGAAACGGTGGAAGGTGGAGTACCTTCACACTCTCCAAACGCGTCAGAAATGGAACACGGAAACAGAGCCAATCAAGATTGGATCTGTTGTCTTGTTAAAAACTGAAGGTAGTGCACCTCTTAATTGGCCACTAGGAGTTATTGAGGATGTCTTTCCGGGAGCGGACGGTATAGCTAGAGTAGTTAATGTCCGGACGAAAACTGGAACTTATAGGCGTCCAGTTGTCAAGGTTTGTCCGTTGCCAAATCAATAACATTACAAAATAATATACAGTCCACTCGCTAAATTAAGTAGATTTAAGTTATAATAATAAACAAATAAATAAATAAATCATTGTTTTGAAAGGACTACGTCCTCTCAAGCTGGGGGGCATGTTTGGGCGAACTGTTAGGTAGGTTTGTTATGGGTAGCTGGCCATAAAATCCTTGTCCTTGTGCCTATAATCTGACCTATCCGATTTGCCCAATCACCTGTCTCCAGCCAGTACTTCTTCATACGCTGCCTTGGATAGACGTGTCCATCTCAGTGTACACCGCGCGCGAACGAAGGAGAAACCACACACAAAAACGCGACCAGTGCTCCGCGAAAGAGGCATCCATTGGAGATAAGGTGAGTCCAGACCATTTGATTCCGTGATTCCTTCCCCCTTGCTCCATTGGTTGGCTGCCTAGACAGATTTGTTGGGCAGTTCGTCCGATCGCGATAATCGAGAACCAGTTTGCGATCTCAAATCCTCCCCCTCGCATTACCACATGATAGCGCCAAACTTGGCGTTATCAGTACTCCAAGAATAAAAAAAACTACGACTAAACTCAACCCAACAAAAACTCAACCTTTGAATAGAGGCGCTGTTTTATATACCATATGTTTTCTGATAAACGCTAGGATTGAAATTAAACGTGAAGCTTTATATTTGGTATACAGATCGCGGGTGATAGAGGACATGACAGTTTGAGACATAACCAGGTCTTGGACTTGTAAGGGGAATTGTCCGACAAGATACCAAGCGGTGGAGGACAAGGGCGGCTCGTGTAAGACGCGGTGCCTCCCGGGGAAGCTGACGCCCGCAAATGTCAGAGTCCCATAAATAATTAAGGCTGCTTAAGGCCTCACATAAACTCAGAAATTTTTCGCATTTCGCGTGTTTAGGCCCCGCCCACTAGGAAGATTCGGCGGAGGAATACACTGCTCACACACTGCTATCTGCTAATTCCAAAGCATCGAGGTATATAACTCGGAAGATGGATAAGAATTTAGCTCGCACAAATAAGTTAACGCACGCATTTTGAAAAACTCAAATATTTTTTTACTCGGTAACTTTCCTACAGTCAAAATATCCGTTAATTCAACAAAACTCCATAGAAAGTGCCAAGCTAGTCATTTTCGCTAACAGAAAAAAAATATGCGTCTGTAATCTGTAAGCAATGTTGAAAAATGACATTTATGATTCATATTAAATGGATGCCCACAAGCAGACGGGTGTGCGCGTACAAATGCTGCATGCGTACTTACAAATTATAATCCAAACCTCTAATGAACAAAATCCTTGCAGCTTTTGCCAATCTTCTTTAAAAAAGGGATGACATTGGCGTATTATTATACCCTCGACAACACTTAAGTTGTGTATTATAATCATGGAGATAGTAACAAAATGAAAACTGCAATAATATGTCGTTTGGAACTAAATCAAATTTATATCCTCTCCATGGAATTTAAACTCCATAATTTAGGGCCGTTCTTATAAACATCCGTTTGTTAAATGTCAAATCTAATAAACCGAAACTTGGTACAAATTTCGTTTTTCTGTATTATAACAATTCGTTCGTAAATTTTCGGTTTAATTTTACCGGCGGATCTAACCGACAGCCGACCCCCGGTTTCCAGGTAGATACCGGTCGGTTTGTTAAGGTTTGAGGTTAGGTCAGCTGTCAAAGCATTCTTTTTTTGCGGTGAGTTTAGCGTGCCATTGGACTTCTACGCTCTATCCTGTTGAAGATAATTTCTTCCGACAGTAATAGAGAATTCATTAAAATAGGGCTGTATCAGTCGTTTTCGTGTTTGTCATACGCAACTTTAGGTTATGTTTCTTCTCTGATAGCAAACGGATGACATATGTTCATGAATGCACGCAAAAAATCATCAAAAATACGAGTGCATTATTGAGAACTAACGGACGGTTAAAAAAGCTTTATAAGGGCCGGTCTTATAAACGAGAGACCAAATATCCGTAAGTATCTCGGCAAGTTACTAACGGATGGACGTTTACCGACTGATCTTACCGATGGTCGTCCTATAAAGCTTTTTTAACCGTCCGTTAGTTCTCAATAATGCACTCGTATTTTCAATGATTTTTTGCGTGCATTCATGAACATACGTCATCCGTTTGCTGTCAAAGACGAAACATAACCTAAAGTTGCTTTTGACAAATACGAAAACGACTCAGACAGCGCAATTTTAATGCATTATCTATCACTTTCGGAAGAAATTATCTTCAACAGGATAGAGCGTAGTAGTCCAATGACACGCAAAACTCACCGCAAAGAAACAATTCTTTGACAGCTGACCTAACCTCAAACCTTAACTAACCGGCCGGTATCTGCCATTAATCGATGGGTCGGCCGTCGGTTAGATCTGTCGGCATTGAGGTATATATACTAGAGAAGTAACTCTTCTCGAAACACTAGGTACCCTGTAGTATGGTAGAAAGTCATACTCGAGAAAAACGGCCCGTCAGTCTCACGCAGACTTACTCAGCGAGCGGACGTGACAGGTGCTAATACATACTGCTATAAATGGCTAAATATTGTGATTGGAGTTTTCAAACACCTTTGTTTGTGAACTTGATCAATTATAAAACATGCACAAGCTAAAACACATGGGATCCTAGCACAAATTAATTATTAAAACAATTGTTTAACTTTAAATATTTCGTCGCTGTGAAGTCAAACCGACATATCGAACGCATAAGTAGAGCTACATATTTTTTCCCCTAAAAGTAGGGAAAAAAATATTAATAAAAATACGAAAGAACGTAAGAGCTTTTGTATACCAATAATGTTTATTAGCGCAATTTTAAAAATATTACGTGTGATATAATTTATTTTTGTAAAAAAAAAGTTTTTCTTAAATCTCTTTTCATTAATTTCACGAAGAAGAAAATTATGACCCTGGAGGAAATGAAAGAAGTATGTAAGGACAGAAAGAAATGGCGGTTGATCTGTAATGTTGGCGGCTAGGGTTTATTAAATTGGAATTTGACACAATCTTAAAATTTTTCTCGGGTTGTGTAGCCATGTTCTATCGGAAGTTTGTTACACTTTTTTGTTACACTTTTTTCCGGACGTTTCGCCCATTATCTGCGATGGGCCTCCTCAGCGTATTTTTTCTTCCGAGAAAAATTTTAAGATTGTGTCAAGTGCCGGCCGTGAAAGCCTTAATGTAAAATTGGAATTTGTTTTTATTTGTAAATGGATATTATGTATTTGGATATTATTATTTAGTGATGTATAAAATGTAATTTGTCGTGTGTGTTCCTTGACTTATAGGTTGGTATGCGGCTGACCACCCATGCTGTAAAAATGGTTCACTTTGCCAATGTCACCCCTGTCTCAGGGAAGGACGGCAAGAGTTGCAGGGTGTATGTCCATTTGAGATTTGGTTTTTATGTTGTAGGTTCACATGAGGCATGTGCAAGCGCGAACTTGTACGTGTCTGGTTGTGAAAATGCATGTAATGTGAATCTCCAATGTAACATATCTTTGCAACTTAGATTAGATTAGATTAGATTTTATGAAACCTTTGTTAAATGTAAAATGTTATTCTGGAAATTTCATTTTATTCTGACATGCATATTTTAATATAATAACTGTAGGGGAATTCTGTATCATAGAATAATGAGATCTCAACCCTTTTTGTCGTGTTTGAAGTGTGCCACGTGTTTCGTAAAATTATTGCTATCTCGTTTTAACCTGAGAGTACAGTGCGCGTTATTCGATGCAGAAGCGGGATAAAAACTGATTGTCTCCTTGCATCTGCATTAAAACGTTTCCAACGGACTTCGGCTTGACATTTTTTTCCTGATTGTATGATTGTTGCGACTCTATATATATACCTCAATGTCTGTCGGTAACTTTTACGGAAATAAAACAAACGGATTCTTATAAGACGAAAATTGTGACGTTTGTATTATATTTCGGTAAATTTGGTACGACATTGAACTAACGGATGTTTATAAGACCGGCCCTAAGACGACCATCGGTAAGATCAGTCCGTTAAGGTTATACGAGAGTTTAAGAAGATTATTAATATCGGGACTAAAGAACCTCTTTAATTGTTTTATGAACTAAAATCGTAATTTTATGTCAAATAACTTTGACTCATCATGATTAGATGGCGTTACTCCCCAGCGTTTTAGTTTTTATAAACTTTTGGATAAACGCTATGGCTGTGTAAACGCTTTTAGAATTCACCGGTAGGGCTTAGAAACTTTTCTTAGCCATTTTGTGTTTCTTTTTTATAATACATCAAAAAAATCCTGACTTTAATTAAAAGCAATAAGTTGTACATTTTTTAAATAAAAGTATTTACTTTATTTCGAAATAAATTAATTTATTATTTGTTACACATTTCATTTTTCACAAAATTGTATAGAAAGTAACACAACGCTCCTTGAGAGCGTTTTACTTTTTATATAATTAATTGTGAATCTTCAGATAAAAGATTCAGCACACATAATAGTGTTGTATGAGTGTTGTACACAAACTTTAACAATTTATTGCATCTTGAATACAAACACGGATTTGTGTGCAGAGCATTATTTTTATTTACCAGTGCGACGTTCTGCTGTTCTGCCCTGCTTACCAAAAAGGAAGTATCTGCAAAATATTTGTTTTGAGATAATCTACTTCAAACTTGAGTTTGTTGGGCTAACTTATTTAAATTTAAAGATTTCAGTTTCAATTTTTTACCATGGTTTTTGTGAGTGACCTTTTACGTATAACTATTAAAAAATATGAAAATAAATTAACAATTCATAAAATTATAACACTTACTGCTTTTTGGTTATAAGAAAAACTAAGCATAAAAGCAGTAAGTGACAGATACTACCTACTTTTTTTCTTAGCAAATGTATACAATTAAAGAGGCAGTAAGTGCTTTATTTCTGCTTAAAGTGATTTTTATAGCAATGAAACAAAGCAGGTTAACTTAAATAATTTACTTATCTAATCTAAGCTGCAGAGATTTATATCAATTCTAATCTAATCTAATGTAAGTTGCAAAGATATGTTACATTGGAGATTCACATTACATGCATTCTCACAACCAGACACGTACAAGTTTGCGCTTGCACATGCCTCATGTGAACCTACAACATAAAAACCAAATCTCAAATGGACATACACCCTGCAACTCTTGCCGTCCTTCCCTGAGACAGGGGTGATATTGGCAAATTGAACCATTTTTACAGCATGGGTGGTCAGCCGCATACCAACCTATAAGTCAAGGAACATACACGACAATTTAAATCAATAAATAATCATTTCTATGGACATCAAAACTAAAACAAATTCCAATTTTATAAACCCAAGCCGCCAACATTACAGATCAACCGCCATTTCTATCTTTCCTTACATACTTCTTTCATTTTCTCCAGTCTTTGGTAAAGGTTTATGAATTTTTCATCTCAGCGAAGAGCAAATTTGAAAATATAAATGGTATATTTTTTGTGCTCCGCCGGGATTCGAACCCACGCCCTTCCATTCTTGCCACATATACTTTCTTCGTCAGTCTTTCCTCATTCATTCTCTCCATATGCTCAAACCATCGAGTATGTAGTAGTTATGTAATATTATATAGAAAGAAGTACTTAAGCAAAATATTATTTTTTTTGAGATACGAGGTTTTGAAAGTAAGGCGACGATATTCTGACACCGCGAAATAATTTATGTTTTGCCAATGAATCTTTCTAGTGGAATACCTGTATATACGTATTTTACTAAACCACAGCCACTCGTGCATTTCCGTCGATATACGAAGATATACGAGTATACCCGAAGTGTAAAATTCTCGTAACTATAGGAAATAGACCGCATGCGAAAAATGTATCGAATCTTAAACAGCATCTCGAGCTGGCGTTTTGGTTTTCATGCATTTTTGTACCTGTTTGGTCCAGTTTTAACGTAAACGCTTGAACTCCGTTACACTTAAATTTCGGACTCATAATTTTTTGGTCAAAAACGGAGGAGATATTATATTTAAAGCCAGTTCACGAATCCGCCACAGTTTATCCGTGGCGCCAAAGACTGGATCATTTTTTGTATGAAAATCTTTCTTTTTCCATTATTAATTATAAATTAGAGGAGAAAAAATAAAACAAGTAATGCATTGAAAACATAAAAAATATCACTTCAAATCCTAAAAGGAAAATAAACCATTAAAAGACGAATTTAGCTACAATATCGTATGCAAAATTTGGGTACTTTTTAAATAATCATAAAAAATCAATGAAAAGTAAAAAAAAACAACTAACAAGTAGAAAAAATAAAACTAATCAAAATGAATGTTTTGAAATAAAAAAAAGTTAGGATTTATTCATAAGAACAGTGGAAATCTCCATTTAAGGTATCTCCGTAAATAAAACTATTTTGAATTGGTATTTTATGGAAAAAAATACCTTATTTTATGTGTTAATTTAAACTGGAGAAAAAATACTACCTTACCATTCAAAATATGGGTTATTTCGGTCATCAAAGTTGGGCGCGCTGACCTCTCAATCACCCTTAACGTCCATCCGTTAGTTAAATTAGTATTTATTTACGGATACTTAGTCCAACGTTTATAAGAACGGCCCTTAATGTATCTTTTTCAATGAATTCAATCAAAGTCTTTAATAACATTTATTTTACATTTTGATTTTGTTTTTCTTGTTTCTCATGATGGCAAACGATTACATAAAGCAATTCCATACTGCAAAATATCTGAAAACCAGAAAAATATACCATATTTTCTATTAAAATTGTCACTACCAAGCGACGCGTGCTCACGCGTTGACAGACGGCTCTCGAATGGCGGGACTACCGCAGTCCAATGAGAATGGCCGCCTCGGTGCGGTTTCACTTAGAAATATTTGTCATAAGCGCCATTTACAAAAAAATATATTTCAGACGAAATAGCTCGAATATCGAAAATGTATTGAGTATTATATGTTGAGTTTTTTGTGTTTTAATAAATAGCGGAATTTTAAAATCGTTAGATTGAAGGAGAAAAAGATAAAACCAAAAAAGTGAAAAAGTAGAGGGTTTTTCGTAATTTTTTTTTATCGGGCAAACTTTTAAGAATCATGTTTTCAAGGAGTACTAATTATGCATTATTATGTCAATAATACTTTGTCATGTTTTGAAATTTATAAGCTTAGTAGAAATATTTTTTTTTCTTTTTCAAACATTTTTAAGTTGACTTTGTGAATCGCCTTAATGTAGGCACGGAATCTAATGAGGGACTCCATAAATTACAACGGAACAGGTGGTCTCAGTGAAAGGAAAGTTCGGTCGATAGCTCAGTTGGTAGAAAGTTTGCAATCCATACCGAGAGCTCGGCTTCGAATCCCACCGAGGGTGTCAAGAAACGATTTCTCGTTTTACACAAGCACACATCGAAGATAATATATAATCTAAGTTGCAAAGATATATAACATTAAACATTTATATTAAATGCATTCCCATAAGCAGACACGTATCAGTTCGCGCTTACACATGCCGCATGTGGACTTACAAACCTAAAAACACAATCTCAAATGAACATAAGCCTGCAACTCTTGCCGAGCTTCCCTCAAACAGGTGCGACAATGACCATTTTATTACAGTATGGGGGGTCAGCTTCGTACGAACCAAGGGACTTAGATGAGATGCCAAAAGGTCAAAACCCAGCAGGAAGAACTCTTAAGAGATGAGAAGATATCTTGGCATCTTCATCTTACGATCCATGAGTTGCTTTTTTGTGAATCATAGCTCGAAAGATCTAAATCAAGAAGAAAAAAAGAAGAATTTATTCATCCGTCTGTTTTCAGTATAACCGACAAGATTTTCTGCCGACTTCTGGTATATTCCCATACAGAAGCTGCCATTTTTTTGATTAGCACAATTTCTTTCGCGAATTTTTAATGACTCAATATTTGAGTAAGGGTTGTCCCGTTCAAGAAGCAACACATGCTGGCCCTATTTTTAATTTAATGGACGCCATTAATATGACTAACCGGCGGATAAAAAGGTCAGGATGTCCGGAGCGGTGTACTTTAATGTGTTGAGCTCTTTATTGTGGATTAAAAAGCGCTTTAATGCCGAGCAAGCCCTTTGAGAACTTGCTTTATGGTTTCAGGATTTATTCCCGCGCTGGTTTACCGCTCCCCCTTGATTTTAATTATTTCATGTGCTTTTAATTGTGTTAATTGCCTACCGACATTCCGCGGTTTTGATAATACTGCATAGTGGATTCCATCGAGAGGAATATAAACTAGCTTATGGTATTGATACATACTTTGGAACACAGTTGTCCCCAGTCCTGTCAAAAACATCAAACTTAAAACTCATGTTTCCTGCATATGAAATACAGTATTTTCTTGCTTTTTCCATGATGTTTTACGACACCCAATAAGCCTTGGCAGTGTACAAGGCAGCCGATCTTAAAACAATGCCTTTTAGGTTTAAAATTGACAAAATTACCGATCAAAATATTAATAACGCGTGCGCACAATGCTCGCGCAGGAATAAATATCAATGCTGTCAACATTTCTTAGTTTCATTCAAGTTTTTTTGTATACAACTAAATGACACAGTAAAGATATTTTTCTTACTAAGAATCATTTTCATGAGTAAGTTGAAACAGATATACAATGCCTATTTTTGTGAACAAAAATTCTAGTCCACAGATATCATTAGACAATGGTGAATTTATTCAAGGTAGATACGTAGACAAGATATGTACGTAGCTGGAGAGCAACGCGATGGACGAGAAAGAGTAGACGAGAATCCTGGATTCAGCCAAGGCCCTCCCAGGGTTGTCGAGCTTATGATGATGATGATGATGGCGGCATAGCGGATTCCCAGTAATGTAATTCCAACAACTACAGAATACAGGTATTTTCAATAAATACGACATAAAAAATATTGCAGATTCAGAAACTCCACGGTAAGGTTATTTGGTCGATTAGAGCACGTTATAAAAATATGTTTTTGTAGAAGTCTCACGTTGTATGAATAGGTAACTTCTTTCTGAACCTCTCCACCCCTCATCTCCACCATAAATTTTGGTACAATACGAAATACATTTTTTTACAAATACATGCATGTAAATTTTTCGTGCGCTGCCAAGACGATCCGTCAACCCATTGTTCTACAGCTCTACAAACTCTGTACGCAAGCAATCAATAAACCTTTCGTCAAAGTTTATCATTTTGTTATCTATCTGCCTCGCACTAGCTTACTTTCAATGCATCTATCCCCATTCCTTTGCTCAAATTGCTAAGTGAAAGCCAAGAAGATCCTAATCCTGGAGCGTAATGAAGATAGCACCCGCAGTGGCAGTGTTACTTTCAATGCATCTATCCCCATTCCTCACTTGTTTATTTTCAATACCTCTATCCCTTTTTCTCGAGAAAATCACTTACTACCACTTGAGCCCGTTCCCAATTGTCGGGTCTCGGGTCTGTTTATTAATCGGAGGTTCCAGTGGCATAACATTATGTATGGAGCTATTCACACTTGTCGGAAACCGATTTTGTCTGAAATGTTATACAACTGGAACCTCCGATGAATATACGGATCCGACACCCGACAAGTGGGAACGAGCTCTAAGGTCGCTATCAAAATTGTGGTCCTGCATGTTAGTCTAACCGTTGTATTCACTAATCTTACCAACACTTCCCTAAGGCCTCACCAGTGCTTTAACTTGTTTTTATTCAAGCGTATGGTATAAAATAAAAACCATTCTAAGCACTAATGAGCCCTAAGTTTGATGTGTTAGTGAGATTTATGTGTGCTAGTCCAAGTTAGGTCAGGTCTGTTATTCTATCATACAAAACTTACCTGTCTGCTTAATTAGAAAACTAAAAGTGTTGATTCACGTTCTCGCTTAGTTCAACTCGGTGTAAATTACCTGCGAGGTTATTTATCTTCAGCAGTACAATGCGCGAACCTACACGTAAGGCTCTCTTAGACGCCCTTCATCATCCTCTGAACAAAACAATATCGACACTACAAGTATCAAACATCACACAAACGTTCTACCAAAAAAACTATGAAAAATAAGGCAGAGCCTTTCGTTTGCGTTTTAGTTTCTATAAACTTTTGGTGAACGCGATGGTTGAGTTTAAACGCCCGATTTTCTACATGGCGTTCAGCAAATTTCCAGCAGCTTTCACTAATTTAATTGTTTGGTGTACCTGCTGGATCTCTTCTCTCTCACTCGCACCTCAAGGTTATTCACCTTGGAGCGTTTACTAATGGACGAAAGGTGTGTGATTTGTCTTATAGACAAAGCAAACCAAGAGATTCTTACTCAATATTTTTGGAAAACTGGACTCGACGCCATTATTACATCGGCTACGTGACTTCACCTATAACGTTACTAAGCTACACATACAGTGTCACTTCTTGCCGCATTATACCCAAAGGGTTTCGCATGTGGCGAGTGGAACTTATTTATTTTATAGGTAAGGGAGCCGGCCCTACGCTACGTCAGTTGAAGTGGGGGTTTTCCAGCTCCCAAGGGAGCTGGGACTAATTTCTTATGATGGCTGAGTACACCTTGCCGGTATTTTTATCTTGGGTTTGAAGTAAACACCGAAACGGGAATTCATATCTGACACCCTCGGTAGGATTCGAACCCGAGCTCTCGGCATGGAATGTAAGCATTCTACCAACCGAACTATTGACCGAACTGACGGTCGGTATCGTTTAACTACGAGTATAGTTGTAAAAACAAAAATTAGGCTGACTTATTTGGTGAGCGCTGTTTTTGTGTGTATTACACCTCCAGAACCCTTTGTGAGCTTGGTCGTCGCTGTAGAAAGCACCAATTTTCAAGCAAGACCCAGTTGCTGTAAGGCTGGATGGACCTTTGGATGACCGGTCTTTGGTAAAGGTTTATGAATTTTTCAACCCAGCGATGAGCAAGTTTGAAAATATAAATGGTATTTTTTTGTGCTCCGCCGGGATTCGAACCCACAACCTTCTATTTACGAGTCCGAAGTGTTACCACTGGACTACAGACCTCTAGCGTTAAGCTAATAAAAGTGCTATAGCTTATTAGCGTGAGCCCCACCTCCACCTTACAACCTACGACACCGTAGACTAGGGTGCTCAGTGTTACAACTAAATACTGTTGACGCGGCTGTTGCGGGTCGTCTCGCATGGATAGTTGGTCCCACGTGGGGGACTTTGGGGCTTTTTTTAGACATATTAATCGTCGGTGGAGCCCACGCTTTGACAAACAAAAAAAATATAATTTATATTTTCAAATTTGCTCTTCGCTGGGTTGAAAATTTTATAAACCTTTACCAATGACCGGTCACCAAAGGTCCATTCAGCCTTACAGCAACTGGGTCTTGCTTAAATATCGGCGCTTTGTAGCGATGCCCAAGCTCGTACACCTCTGCGGCACTACAACAAGTGTCATAGACCCCTAGAGTCTCTAAAATCTAGGGAGTCTCCCGCGCAGGATTTAAAAAAAAAAAAAAGTATTTTTCACTGGGATATTTTTGCAAGTGTACCGTTTCAATTTTTAAATATTTCATTCCTTCGCATAAACTTCCCCAAACACTCCCATGTGCTTGCACTTGTACATTCTCCCGCCGAAATGCTTCATACTTTGTTAAATCTTAAATCCCCTGCTCTCTCCTAGGACAGAGATATCTGCTGATATGGACAAGGCTAAATCCGGCTTGTACTACATGTTCTCATCCAGTAGTATCAAATATACCGTTTACCAAAAATACACGTAAACCAAAGCAGCGCCTCGAGTGAAGGTTTTAATTTCCATACACTTTTGGTATTCACTGTAGAGCATATTTATACTTTGGGGATGCAGGCTAAGCTAAGCTTGTACCACATGATATTATCCCGGAAACAAAGTTTGTTACTCAAGCATTTCGTTTTGCCAAAATTTTAGGGAAGCTGGGACGTTCACTAGAGACGCTGTTTTAGTTTATATACATATTTTGGTATACGCTATGGTAGAGTAATGGTTTGAGACACTCTGTGTGGTGGGAAAGACCAGTCCCAGAGAATATTTCCGTCTGTCGTGAAACATTAATGCTCTGCTGTTCACAGGGATGTCTGAACTCCGACATATATCATGAAATATTGCGATACAATGTGTTACCATTTTTCGTGCATTTGTTGTAAAAATTACTAATTGTTTGTTGTTAAAATTACTGCAAAAATTACTGGGTATTTGTTGTAAAAATTACTAGGTGTTTGTTGTTAAAATTACTGCAAAAATTACTGGGTATTTTTTGTAAAAATTACTAGGTGCTTGTTGTTAAAATTACTGCAAAAATTACTGGATATTTGATGTAAAAATTACTAGGTGTCTGTTGTTAAATTACTGCAAAAATTACTGGATATTAGTTGTACAAATTACTAGGTGTTTGTTGTTAAAATTACTGCAAAAATTACTGGGTATTTGTTGTAAAAATTACTGTAACTGCAACTCTGTCGCCATTCCGCTAGGGGCCAGAGTCTCTGCAAAGTTGCCTCCATTTCTTCCTATCCTTACATAACTCAATTCATTCATATCCATCACCTTTTTCATGCATTTTCTTCTTTAACGCTCGCTTTGTACTCGTATATCACATTCTTTCACAATCTTTTCAATCTGATCACTCCATACTTTTCTCGGTCGTCTCTTACCTCTTTTTTCATTCACACAACCTCTGTATGATTAACATATCTTAAATCTATAATCAAACTTACAAAGATATAGTAACATTTAAAATTCGCCACAATTTCCTCTTTCATACTATTTAACGTTAACGTGTACCCATCAGTATCATCGTTTCTGCCAAAAATCATCACTTTCGTCTTACTTGCATTAATTTTCAACTTGTACCTACGCACAAAGAGCATGGCCCAGACTAGAGCATTGCCTGTACTTACAAAATAAACCAAACATCACATGAACATAAACTTTGCAACTCCTGCCGGGTCTACCCCATAACAACCTTTTGGTCAATGAAACCTACAAAAACATATTCTATAAAAAAGCGAAAAATATTTTTTAAAAGCCTCAGCCTTAAACGCCAGCATTACAGATCAACCGCCATTTCTTTCGGTCCTTGCATACTACTTTCATTTCATCCAGAGTCATAACCTTTTTCATACAAGCTCTTCTTTTATTATGACTCTGGATTCATTTTCTATATTTTATTCTTTGCATTTTGGGCAAGCGGAAGCAAAACTATTTTCCTTTAGTTCTCTGATCGCTACGAATGGATATCTTCACACCCAGGTTGTAAAACTCCATGATGTATTCTGGGGGTGTCTGCAAAAAGTTTATAATCGAATGCCACCTTGAGAAAAAGGCTTACAGCATTATGGCTGCCTTTCCCAAGCTAATGAGGTCGGGTCGCCTTCAGATATCGGTGTAAAATTTCATGTTTTGTATACTCAACCTTAGCGTTTTGAAAAAAAAAAGAAAACTGAAACAGCGCTGCTACAGAGCGTTTTAATTTCCATACATTTTAAAGGTGTATGCTTGGGGTGGTGTAGGGTAGAGTGGGTGTACATGCTACCTACCTTAATGCAAGGCAGCTTGGTGAGGAATTTAAAAGTGGCCACCTCGTCCCAACTCTCCTCACATATTTCGCCATGCCGTCTGAATCCTAAATCTGCTGTGATGGTAGAGCAAAAGCTCCAAATGCGTTTCGGAATCCAAGATCAGTTTTGGTGACTAAAAATAGACCACCGATATTTGAACTTTGGGAGTTCGATTGATCGGTCAAATTGTAGAGCTTTTGTTATCTGAGCAACAAACTATAATTTGAGAATTCAGTAGTGATTTTCCGTTTCGAAGCTGTTAACCGTTCATGTATTGTTATGTTGTGATCAGGGCCCGGTATTTTGAATTGTAGTTAATTAAAGCTTTCAATGTACTGCCGATTCGGCAGTTTGATCTTCATTTTAACTAAAAGACCTAATCCACCTGTAGAGACAAGCCCCGCCTCTAATCTTAGAAATAATTTCAATGCCATTGAAAAGCTTTAAAACAACTGGTCATTAAAGGTCATTAAATAAAATTTGTATTGGCGGCAATTTTGATGTATCCTTACATTAAAAATCAGCTGTTACTATAATAACAATACTAATAATTTTTATTTCTATAGATAAATACAATACAATTTTGTAATAAGTGAAATACATTTTGAACTATATATTGAACAAACTTTATTTTGGAGGGCTGGAGCCTAAACTAGGTCTTGCCTGTTCTTATAGGTCTCCAGTCACTCTGTGTGCGTGTGTGTGTGTGAGTGTATGTGTGTATTTGTGTGTGTGTGTGTGAGTGTGTGCACTCATTTTCAACCCACAACCTCCAAGAGGGATTCTGTAGCGGCATAATCAAGGTCTTGTAACCAGGATGCCACCTTCCTTTTGCATTACAACTTTGTCAAAGAGTATACATCCACCTTACTATCAATCCTGTTGTATAAAAATGGACCCCGAAAGTGAAAGAATCTTTGTGCAAACGATGTTGAGACCGTGTTTCTAGGACACATGCCACTTCGCCTCGACAGATTACTATACTGTTTATCTTTACTTTCAATAAAGTTAATTATTTTAATCACCTTTTTGTTAAAAATAATTTCACAGTAGTTTTATAAAAAATATACACAATAGTCTTCATTTCCGGGGAACGTGAATCCATAAGCCGATCCCATCCTGAGGGAATGTAGCGTTAAAAATTTGCATAGTAAAACGTACAAATCATGTTAGATAAGAGAAAAGTAGGGGCTACTTCGTGTACACGTATTCATTAATGATGCACTCTTTTCACGTTAAAACCCTGCTAAGCTCGTTCGTTAAGGGGATTAAAAGTTAACGCATGCGGAAACACTGCCCGGACCTCGTTAGCCCAGACCTTCCGACTGAAAAAAAAAAAACAATACAATCATGTAAAAAAACTTGACATTATAACTCTATACTAACCATGATGTTGACGCAGTCCGGTCAATAAATTTCAGCCAACTGTATTGGATGGGACCAGCGAATAGAATGCGATATTATCAAGTAAGGGCGTGAAGGCTCAACGGGCGTCGGTAGATCTTTTCGAATTTATCTGTAGATATTCCTTGATTTATAGGTTGGTATGAGGCTGACCACCCATACTGTAAAAAAATGGTTCACTTTGCCAATGTCACCCCTGTTTCAGGGAAGGTCGGCAAGAGTTGCAGAGTTATGTTCATTTAAGATTGGGTTATGAGCGCGAAATAATGCGTGTCTACTTGTGGGAATGCATTTAATATGAATCTCAAAGGATACATATCTTTGCAACTTAGATTTAGATTTAGATAGAAGACATGGCGGTGTGTAAACAGTTGTATTAAAGGGTTTCCCAGCTATCGAAGGCGTTTGTTCTAATTTCTTGTCAAGGCTCAGTTAACCTTGCTAGTATTTTTATTTTGGGTTTGAAATAAACATAATTTCTGATGGAGATTGAACCCTAGCCCTCTGGCATGGAATGCAGCGTTCTACCAACTGATCGGACACTGATGATGTTGGTGCGTTTAGCACCTTTAGTGAGCGTATCAGTTACTTTACACTTTTCATAAGAGAACATGGCTGTATTTAATGCGAAATATTGGGTAATATATAAGATATCAGCTTTCTGCTTGGCATTAATATATTAATTCATTACATACAGTTTCCGCTTTTCCTTACGTAAGTCAATACGGGGAATTTGCTGATTCAAAATTTACGTAATTAAGGTAAGGTTTACTTGGAAATGTGAACCTGCTCCTTCGGGAAATGGGCTTACACAAAAGCACCATTCACTTGGATGCGATGAACATGCATTTGAGGTGAATATTAATTTTATTAAATAAATATTTAAAAATTGAAATGGTAAAAAATGGTTTTAATTCACTTTATTCTTTTTGTTTTTGCTTGAACATTTTCGCCTAATGAGGCATCTTCAGGAGCAGAATGGTTACAAATATATTTTTATAAAATAATTTTCAAAACCTTTTTATTAATTAATTAATTAATTGACAAAACCTTTAAATTAATTTTATTGATTGTAGAGGCAGTAACTTTGTAATCGTTCATCATTATACTCGTACATCATGTATAAATCAAACTACCTGACGATGCAAACGGATGTTTGCGAAACCGGTTGTGGTAAAATATATATACTCAAGTAATCGTAAAACAAAGTTGTTTTTCTTTTATCCTAAATAATAATTCTGTACACGTCTTTGCGTCTTCGATTAAAGTAGATTATAATTCTTCCCTCCAAATTGTTCGGCTTTGAAGCACAACAAGAAAAAATACATCATTATTTAAATACCAAGTGCCATAAGATTACCTGATAATTTGACTTAGCAACACGGCATTGTAGCACCAAGCTTAGTTAATCTTATCTGCTACAATGTGCTCCGATAAGCTGGAATCCGATCGGCGCAATAACAAGTCCCCCGCGTACATATCTGGGAGCATCCGAGTGAGAGGTTTATTATTCATGGTTATGGGAACAGCCGGCAGCGATTATTGCGTCATTAACCCTCCCGTTATAAGCTGTGCGTTGTCTAACAAAGCACAGGATTCTCATAACTAATTTGGTGTCAGTAATCAAGGCGATATCTCTGTTTTGACATAAAAATATCAAACCTGTTTTTATCGCGAAAATGCTGTAGAAATGAAAATATAATGTGTGAATCATCAATATTATCTTGAATGAACTTCATTAGTGCTAAAATGTTGGGAAAGGTTCAGGTTGTCCTAAAGTGCTATTCTGCTAAATTCCGACCTTAACTGTAACTCTGTCACCATTCCGCTGAGGGTGGTGGCCAGAGCCTCTGCAGAGCTGCCTCCATTTCTTCCTATCCTTACATACCTCTTTCAATTCATTCATATCAATCACCTTTTTCGATAGCGATTCGTGTCCAAAATTTAGGTGGGTGATATTTTATGCATGGAGTTCTTTCGCAAGCTCCGACTTGGATTGATATCCAAAGTGTAAGGAATTTAGCAAAACAGCTCTTCTGGTTGTGTCTGGTCTTATAATCTTGCATCCATCCGCCATTCAGCAAGGGGTAGCCATTACTTCCGCAGATGTGTGTTCACTTTATTTCGCCCTTGCACACTTGTCACCTATCATGATCATTCCAGTCATTTGCTATCTTGCTTAACCAACGTAACCAACGACCTAAGATGACACTCTTTTTTGCGTTGAGAAAGGATGAATGCTGTCATTCAAATATGTCTAAAGTAGATACTGTGTTGATTTTTGCAATTAAATCTGACGGATGTTTGTAACCTTTTTTCTCTTCTCTCTCAGTTTGATAATCTATAATCTACAATCTAAGTTGCAAGGATAGATTCATTTAAAGCTCTCAGATGTATGCCCACAAACCAAAACGTGTAGTTCGCGCTTACAAATGCTGAATGTGTACTTACAAATAAAATCCAAACCTCAAATGAACATAAGCCCACAACTTTTGCCGACCTTCCCTGACACAGGAGTGACATTGGCAAAATGAACCATTCTTTACAGTATGGGTGGTCGCCGCATACCAACCTAACTTATTGCATTTTTATAGCAACCCTTGAATTATCTACTCATAATAAAATACATGGATTGAAGTTTGTAAAATAATGAAAAACTAGCAGTACCCGGCGTGTTTCACTACGCCATTTGGGCATGTGGTATCAATTTTTTTCTACAGATAAAAGAGGAAACAACAGGATCAAAAAAAAAAGTGTGCTAATCGGAATCAAGCTTCACACAATTTATCTCTAGGTTAATCTTCACGTTTTCTAAAAAAAAAGGTCTAGGTACAACTGTTAAGCAGCAGAGCCAAGCATAGGGAAAATCGATTGCGGTGCTCCATTTATATTTAAGATAAAAAAATCGGCTATGTAACGTCACTCATCTAATCTATTCTAAGTTGCATGGATATAATTGTTACATTTGGAATTCACATTAAGTGCATGCCCACAAGCAGACACGTATAAGTTCACACTTGCACATTCTGCGTGTGAACCTACAACATAAAAACCCAAATCTCAAATGAACATACACCCTGCAACTCTTTGCTGACCTTCCCTGAAACAGGGGTGACATTGGCAGAGTGAACCATTTTCTATTTATAGTTGGTCAGATGCATATTGACCTATACTAATCTAATCTAATCTAATCTAAGCTGCAAAGATATATATAATTTAAGATTCATACTAAATGCATTCCCACAAGCAGATATGTATAATTTCGCGCTAACACATGCCGCATGTGGACCTACAATATAAAAACCCAATCTCAAATGAACATAAGCCTTGCAACTCTTGCCGTCCTTCCCTGAAACAGGGGTGACATTGGCAAAGTGAACCAATTTTTATATTATGGGTGGTCAGCCGCATAACAACCTATAAGTCAAGGAACGAGAAAAGAATATAAAGAAAAGAATATAAACAATACATTAAATTTTATAATCATACAATTAAAGAACTAATCTATAAAATTCACTATACTCTTTGAGCAAAGTGAAGAAATAAATGTATTCCAAACAATCAGGAATATTTTTCAATGTAACCGCACTGTGAAACGTATGCAGTTGGGGAAAATGCTTCATACAATATGATGCACTTAAGTGTTTTTTCAACTATCTCCATGAAAGTGTTTAATTTATGTTGAATTTTTGACTCCCTGTCCTGTCTTTATCCCGGCCAAGTGAATTCACATTTTTTCCCCACATTTAAAATGTGCTCTATCCATTATTTCAATAAGTGAAAGTTTTAGGTAGTGCACACGGAACATTTTCTATTGACAACAAAATTGTAAGTCGCACGGCCGGGTTAGGTAAAAGGCAAACATTTTGTTTATCTTGGTTGCTTTGGACCATTGTCACATAGAAGAAAGACGTTTAACCGCCGAGAAAAACACGATCTTTAAATTTGTGGTGAGTATATAATTTTACAGAAATGCGTTTTTTGAAAAAACAACTATATTATGTATATTTTAATTAAAAGTATGTTTCAATAAAAGGTTTTCATAATAATAATATATTTCAATATGGTCTTCTAGTTGTGACCTACGAACTTTTGTTTATCGTATTTTTTATAAGTGCGGGATATAAAAGCTTTCTTACATTTCTAAAATTCAACTTGGAATACTTGAATAACATTTTTTAATTTGGAACTTTTGTCTAGGCCAGGGGTCGGCAACCTTTTGAGTCGGAAGAGCCAAAAATTACAATTTACAAATTTCAAATTTTTTCCTTGACTTATAGTTTGGTATGAGGCTAACCACCCATACTGTAAAAAATGGTTCACTTTGCCAATGTCACCCCTGTTTCAGGGAAGGTCGGCAAGAGTTGCAGGGCTTATGTTCATTGAAGATTGGGTTTTTATATTGTAGTTGGGGGGAGGGTGGGGGGTGAAAAGCGAGTACAAGTAGCGGAGAGATCGTTAATCGATTCAGAACGATTTAGTTTTTTTCGATCAGAAGTATAATTCTGTGTTTTTTTTATATTTGCGTATGAAGCTAAAGAGCCGTAACTTCACACCCAAAGAGCCGCATGTGGCTGGTGAGCCGCAGGTTGCTTACCCCTAACCAAACCGATATCGATCCACCATATTTGTAAAAAGTCCGGTCTATAGCTTAGTTGGTAGAGTAACTGCATTCCATGCCGAGATCTCGAGTTAGAATCCCACTGAAGTTGTCAGAAATTATTTCTCGTTTCAGTGTTTATTTCTAACCCAAAATAAAATACCGGCAAGGCTTACTCAGCCTTCATAAGAAATGAGTGTCAAGCCACTCAGGAGCTGAATAACATCCATTTCAAGTTAAGTAAAGTGGGTAAAGTTAAGTAAAATTTTCCCAACTTTTTTTTTTTCCCCATTTTTAGGTTAGGTTAGGTTTTTCCCGACTTTTGGGGAAAAAAAAATTTCCCCACTTTTGGGGAAATTTTCCCAACTTTTTTTTTTTCCCCATTTTTAGGTTAGGTTAGGTTTTTCCCGACTTTTGGGGAAAAAATAATTTCCCCACTTTTGGGGAAATTTCCCAACTTTTTTTTTTTTTTCCCATTTTTAGGTTAGGTTAGGTTAGGTTAGGTTTTTCGCGACTTTTGGGGAAAAAAAAATTCCCCACTTTTGGGGAAATTTCCCAACTTTTTTTTTTTTTCCCATTTTTAGGTTAGGTTAGGTTAGGTTTTTCCCGACTTTTGGGGAAAAAATAATTTCCCCACTTTTGGGGAAATTTCCCAACATTTTTTTTTTTTTCCCATTTTTAGGTTAGGTTAGGTTTTTCCCGACTTTTGGGAAAAAAAAATTTTCCCCACTTTTGGGGAAATTTTCCCAACTTTTTTTTTTTCCCCATTTTTAGGTTAGGTTAGGTTTTTCCCGACTTTTGGGGAAAAAAAATTTTCCCAACTTTTTTTTTTTTTTCCCAGATTTGAAAGTGGGAACCATGCGCAGGGGGATAAGTGGGAACAATGCGCAGGGGGAAATTTCCCAACTTTTTTTTTTTTTCCCATTTTTAGGTTAGGTTAGGTTAGGTTAGGTTTTTCCCGACTTTTGGGGAAAAAAAAAATTCCCCACTTTTGGGGAAATTTCCCAACTTTTTTTTTTTTTTCCCATTTTTAGGCGTAAAGTAAAAGTTACTGGGTTGTTCATTTTAGATTTGGATTTTAAATTATGAGTGGGTACACATGCAGCATTTGTAAGCGTGAACTTACATGTGTCTACTTGTGAGCATGCATTTTATATGAATCTTTAATGTAAATGTATATTTGCAACTAAGATTATGTATTGTAGTTGAATATAATGGTCTTCTTCTATTGGGTGGTTTCAAAATTTACCGACCTCGTTGCTGAAATA
This sequence comes from Agapetus fuscipes, assembly GCA_951799405.1. NCBI lineage: Eukaryota > Metazoa > Arthropoda > Insecta > Trichoptera > Glossosomatidae > Agapetus > Agapetus fuscipes. The sequence continues at coordinate 10,693,855 of OX637357.1, read as the reverse complement.
TCGAGAATTGAGAACCACTGTTTATTTGATCACCATCAAACTTCACAGGATTCGTTCTAAGAATATGTTACATGTTTCCTGAAAATTTCGTCAAAATCGGATGAGCGGTTTATGAGTCTATAGGGGACATACATACATACATACATACATACATACATACATACATACATACATACATACATACATACATACATACATACATACACACATCCTTCTTTATAGATATAGATAATGAAAAAAAGAATGCGCAAAAAGTTGTGCATGGCAAAAAAATATATTTTTGAATACGAGCGAATGAACTTTGGTTGTAATTATTTTTTTTAAATATATGAAACAAAGTTCGTCAGGCTTAAGCGATAAAATGGTATTTTTAAAATAAGCCAGGCTGACATGACGTCTGAAAAATTCAACACACATTTTCGCTACAAAAAAGTATCACCGCACAAAAATGTGTTTTTTGGACAACGTAAAAAGTTGAATCGAATCTAAATCTAATCTAATCTAATCTAAGCTGCAAAGATATATATCATTTAAGATTTATACTAAATGCATTCCCACAAGCAGATATGTATAATTTCGCGCTAACACATGCCGCATGTGGACCTACAATATAAAAACCCAATCTCAAATGAACATAAGCCTTGCAACTCTTGCCGTCCTTCCCTGAAACAGGGGTGACATTGGCAAAGTGAACCAATTTTTATATTATGGGTGGTCAGCCGCATAACAACCTATAAGTCAAGGAACATACATGACAAATTACATTTTTTAAAATCAAAGAATAAAAATAACAATATATACATGGACATAAAAAACTAAATCATAAAACCAAATTCACTTTAACAAACCCTAGCCGCCAACATCACAGATCAACCGCCATTTCTTTCTATCCTTGCATACTTCTTTCATTTCCTCCAGAGTCATAACCTTCTTCATACAAGCTCTTCTTTTATTATGACTCTGGATATTCCATTCATTCGCAATTTCGGATATTTGGTCCATCCATACCTTTCTCGGTCTTCCTCTACCACGAAATCCATCTATTCTACCAACATATACTTTCTTCGTCAGTCTTTCCTCATTCATTCTCTCCATATGCCCAAACCATCTTAACAAACTTCTTTTAATCTTCACTTTCACACTTTCTTTTGCACCACATTCTTTTCTTACAAAATCATTCCTCACCCTGTCACTCCGTTTTTTCCCAATCATACTTCTTAGAAAGTCCATTTCAACAGTATGGACTTTACTAATTTCACTTTCATTCACCGTCCAGGCCTCGCTTCCATACATCAAGGTGGGTAAAAGTATGCCACTGCGTACCGCCAATCGAGCATTTTTAGAAATGTTTTGATTTTTGGCGATACAAGCTGTGGCACCCAGTACACACCTGCCCTTCATTACTCTTCTTTCAAGTTCACCTGTCATTCTTCCATCTTTCTCAAACTTACTTCCCAAGTATACAAACTCATTTACCACATCAACATTCATTCCGTTTATTCTAAATTCGTAGTTCGTATTTTCTTCATTTCTTTCAAAAATCAAAACTTTCGTCTTACTTGCATTCAATTTCAAATAGTTACCTAGCAGAGCTTCGTTCAATCTAGAGAGCATCGTTTGCAATTCTACTGCTGAGTCCGATACAAGAACAGCATCATCCGCATACAGTAGAACACTCACTTTGCTCTCTCCTATCATTAATCCACAATCATCAAGTCTAGCATCTCGAACACACTTGTCCATGACTATGTTAAATAGCCATGGGCTCATCACACATCCTTGCCTTACACCCTTAAAAACTTCAAACCATTCACTATACTCATCATCAATACGAACACATGCTGTACTATTTTCATAGTTTGCATGCACCGCACCTAGGAGAGCCCCATTCACTCCGTATGCTTTCAAAACATCCCATAACATACCTCTGTCTACTGAGTCAAAAGCCTTTTCCAGATCTACAAAGGCCGTGAACAGCTTCCGCCTCACCGACAATTGTTTTTCAACAAGTTGTCGTAGAGTAAAAATCTGATCAACACAGCCTCTACCGGCCATAAAGCCGGACTGTATATCGGAAATCCTTTCACTAGTAGTCAGAATCACATTTTTTATAATCACCTTACAGAAGACTTTTCCTGGTATACTGAGTAGACTGATTGGTCTGAAGTTCTGACAGTCTTTTTTGTCCCCTTTACCTTTGTAAATGGGAACAATGACTGCCTTCCTCCAATCCATCGGTACTACTCCTGCATTCACACAAAGCTTACATAATTCGTACATCCAATCTATCACGCATTCACCTCCTGCTTTCAACATTTCACCATTTATTCCATCAAACCCAGCAGACTTTCCATTCTTCAAACATTCAATAGATACTTTTATTTCTTCTTTCAAAATCCTAAATTCATTCTCTTCTGTCATTTTTCTAAACAAAATTCTTTCGCCCCGACCAAAAATCCCTTCAAAATATTCTTTCCATCTCTTACATACTTCATCCTTCTCCCATACCATCTCACCAACAGCACTTTTGATTCCTGGGGTGGTCAATGCAGAATCTTTATTCCTATTGGCACCGACCCATCTCCAGAATTCCTTCCTACTGTCGGTGAAACTCCTGTTCATTTTTTCATCAATCTTTCTCTGTTCATTCGCTTTGCTTTCATAAACTACATTCTTCGCCATTTGCTTGGCTATCTTATATTCATCTTCTAGCTTTCTATCATTCCTGTCGTTCAGCCACTTTTTGTAACATTCCTTCTTCACTTTCACAGCCTCTTTTACTTTAGCATTCCACCAGGCATCCCCTTTCAATCTTCCACCTTTCGTTTCTCCACATACTTTTCGAGCACATTCAATCATTCCTTCTTTCATAAACTTCCACATGCTTTCAATATCTTTTTCATTAACATTCTTTTCAAGTTCATTCACACTTAACTTTTTTTGTATTTCTGATTTATACTTCACTTTCACATTTTCATCACTCAGACTTTCTACTTTTATTCTTGGCTTTCTTACTTTCTTCTTACGTTTCTTCTTTCTTACTTCTCCAATCATTATTTTAGCGCATAAGAGATAGTGGTCACTGCCTATTTCAGGCCCACGATAGACACGGCTATCTCTTACGGCTCCTCTCAGTCTTTCATCCACACAGATGTAGTCAATGATTGTGCGACTTCCCACAATCTGCCTTGTGTACAGATGCACATCCTTATGTCGAAACCATGTGTTTGATGCAAAAAGGCTGTGCTCTGCACACAAAGCTATCAGGTGTCGCCCATTATCATTGACTACACCTCGTCCACTAGGACCAACAATTTTCACACACTCATCTCTTTGCGTACCTACCCATCCATTCATATCTCCCAAAATTATTTATTTATTTATTTATTTATTTACAATAGCAATACATTTAACTTAACAGTACAAGGACCATAGCGCTAAACATCATATTATACTATATTTAACTTAACATAAAACATAATAGATTTAACTTATCTTAAAAATTACTCAAGCACACGTCTTTCTAACAAAACCTTCCACTCACGCATCAACTCATTTATTCCGGAATAAAATATATCCATATTCGGCGATGACGACATCAGATCATTGATCATCGCGTGCGCACGAGAAACAAATGAGTTACGGAGGAGATTAGTCCGGCTCGAGGTAACGCTAAAGAGCCTATGCGACCTGGCTCTGGTAAAGGAGTCGGGCACATAGAGCGTCAAAACACGCCCGCTCAATTCCATGCTGTCAACCTCGTTTCTGAGGAGTTTGATAATGAATTTGGCAAGAGAAAGTTGCCTTCTAAGGAATAAGGAGTCGAAACCAAGATGTCCCTGCAGGAAAGCGGTGGGATACATAAAGGGATAGTATCCATACAACACTTTGTAATGATGCCTCAGAAATACTTTTTGCACCTGTTCTAGCATTAAGATGTATTTATTTTCATGTGGAGCCCAGATCGGTGCATTGGATTCGAGAATACTACGCACTAGTGCAGTGTATAATATCTGAGTTGCAGTGTCAGATAACATCTGCGTATTACGGATGACGAAACCCAAGCGCTGGTAAGCCTTGTCCCTTACGTTACTGATCTGCGTATGGAAGTTGAGCTGGGTGTCGAAGACCACGCCCAAGTCCCTAACTGAGCTCACTCTAGTAACAAGCTCGTTGGAAATAAAGTAGTCATGTGTGAAAGGACTTGAAACTCGCGTAAAAGACATTATCTGACATTTTTTAAGGTTTAACAGTAATTGTTCTGCCTGCTCCAGTCGTTGACCGAAGTCAGATCATTTTGCAGATCAACTACATCCGCATGACTTCTGACCGTCTTGATAAGTTTTACATCGTCAGCGAAAATTATTATATCTGACCTAGAGACTGCATCAGGTAAGTCATTAATGAAAAGAACAAAAAAAAACGGTCCCAGATTCGACCCTTGACTAATGCCTGACCGGGTGAAGTAGTTGCAAGAAGTGTATGGGCCGTATTTCACGAATTGTGTACGGTTAGATAAGTATGATGCAAAAAGTTTTAACAGTTTGGGGACGAAACCCATGTTAGCAAGTTTTACCAGTAGAACATCATTGTCTACTCTATCAAAGGCCTTTTGGAAATCAAGGTACACAACATCCACTTGTTCCCTTCCATCCAGATGTCGTGTCAGCAAATCAACATGAACGCCGAGATTAGTGGTAACTGATCTACGAGGTAAAAATGCATGTTGTGCGCTGGATACATAAGGTAAACATTGGGGTAGTAATTTGTCGTGGATGATGGTTTCAAAGATCTTCGCCAGTGCGGACAAAATAGCTATGGGTCGATAATTTTCGACTTTGGATTTCGAGCCCGTTTTGTGAATAGGTATAACTCTAGAACACTTCCAAATATTCGGATAAACACCAGTTGAAATAATAATTTTGAAAATGTGAAGAATTGGTGGAAGCAACAAATCAAGACAGCCCTTGACATAAATTGCAGGTATGGCATCAGGTCCTGGTGATGTACTAGGCTTAAGTTTTTTCACGGCGCCTCTGACATCAGACTCATTGATATTTAGTATGTTAACAAGGCGGTTATCAGCAGATGAAGCTATGGTAGCCATTTTATAATTAAGAATTGGCTGATGAGGTAAGAAGACAGACTCAAAGTGTCTAGCAAACGCGGATGCAGCTTCAGCTCCCTCATATTCGACATCATCGAGCGTAATCTTAGATTCGATCCCTCCCCGATTGCGTAAACGGTCAAAGTGTTGCCAAAAGTTTCTTGGGTGTTTTGCTAGATCACCCGATAGATTATACATATAATTTTTGTACGCATCACGGATGTCATGTTTTACCTTTGATCGCAATGCCTGAAAATTGCTGCGAGAGCTAGTATCACCATCACGCTTCCAATTGCGGTGATATCTTGCTTTGAGAGCAATATTATTGATAATCGTTCTTGTATAGTACGTAGGATATGATCGGTTGTTATATATCCTGCGTACTTTTTTCGGAATACATTCGTTAAAAGCAAGATAGTTAAGATTATAGAATATTTCTACAGCTGTATTTACTTCAGTAGTGTGGAATAAGGTATTCCATTCAATTTCCCTGACGTAATAATAAAGTTTAAGAAAATCGGCTTTGGCAAAGTTCCAATCCAATGAATTGTCAATATTGGAGGGTGACATGGTGTTAGCCTTGTCTGTGAAGCTATACTTGACAGAGATATGTAAGGGTGGGTGGTGGCCATCGATTCTCACTAGTTCCTCCCCCAACTCAGCCGCATGCACGCGCAACGCATCGCTCAGATCTGGACTCGTCATCACCACATCTAATATACGATCATTTTTGTTATAAACAGCATTAAATTGTTTTAAATCACACAAGGTTTTGAAGCAATTAAAATGATTATTGGTGTTTTCACTGGCACTATATAAGTTTAAGTCACCGAGAATGAGGGTTCTACTACTCCCATGCTTCGAGCATACTCTTTCGACTGAATCGAACCAGGCCTCGTATGCATCTTCGGTACTTCTGGGTGGCAGGTACACTACACATATGACAATGCTATGACCATCAATGCAGCATTTGGCCCACAAATCTTCCACATCCTTAGTTTCGTATTCTGGAAGTCTTTCAATGCGAAGTGAAGTCTTAGCGCAGAGAATCACGCCTCCTCCTCTTTTCCCCGATTCACGATCACGCCTAAGTATGGACCATGTATTATGACCCAGCTCAGCATCAAGAACCGAGTCATCGAGAAAGGTTTCCGTTGCCGCTACTAGAGAAGTATCTTCAACAATAGTCAAATTAGTTCTCCATTCCTCTAGTTTTGTTTTTAGTCCTCTTACATTTTGGTAATAAATATTTAAACATTTTGTCTTAGGCAATGCTTTGCAACTCTTCTTTTTATTTAATCTAGGCACGTGCGGTAAGAAAAAACCACCTTTCAACCAAAAGTCCTTTGGGCCAAAAAGCAGCGCTCATGCACTCTTCATACGCCTCTACCGGAATGCCAATTTTGAAAGAAGCGTAGTTAACAGTTCTTTTTTGAATTATTTTTTCGATAGTAATAGTATCAATATTTTTCAATTTTAATTTGATAAATTTATCCATATCCTCCTCTGTGGTGTCCTTGCGAGCCCTCCAGACATGTAGGTACCGCTGGACGATTTATTATAATGTATTCATTCTTCTTGCTTTCGCGCACAACTGCATTCAACTCATTCCAGAATCTCATTTTCACGTCCATACACTCTGAATCTACAGGTGCATAACAGGCCACCAAGAAAATTTTCATCCTGTTTGTTTTGAGTTTAACAGTCAAAACTCTTGGAGAGATTCTTTGGTAGCCCGTTATGCATCCTTTTACATTCTCACTTATAACCACACCCACACCCTGTCTTTCATTCCCATCTTCCACACCTGACCAGATATACAGTTCACCATTCATTAATACTTTTTCACCATTCCCTTTCATTTTTGTCTCTGTCACACCCATCACTTGTATTCTTTTTTCATTCATCACATTCACGATTTCCTTCTCCTTACACTCATTCATTCTTCTGACATTCCAAGTTCCAAACACCCATTCATTCTCTCTGAGCAAGTTTATGGCGGTTTTTCTGCAGAGTGGAACTGCGTTTATATTGAAAATCGAAAGCGATTATAATTTCGTTTTAAGGGTGGGAAGCTTTTCCCTTCGCACAACGTAATACGCAACTCGCAACTAAGCTACACACATAATGTAACTGTTTGAATCGTTTTCCTCGAAGTGGTCGCATGTGGCGAGTGAACTTATTTATTTTTATAGTAAAGGGGGCCTAACGCAAACCATTTCAGTTCAAGTAGGAATTTTTCAGCTCCCGAGGGGGCTCTTTGATCTGAGTAAACCATTCCAGTTTTTTTATGTATTTGGGCCTTAAATAAACACCAAAACGGGAAACCATTTTTGACTCCATCGGTGGGATTCGAACTCAAGCTCTCAGCATGGAATGCAAGCAATCTAACAAATGAACTATCGACCGGATTTTCCCTGAAAGCCCGGTGAAATAATTAAATACGCCAATGTCAAGTAATGAAGGTCATAACACGAGTGCTTGTTGTGCTTAAGTTTGCATATACAGTGAAATTTCTTACCACATTGTTCTTGAAGGGGTCGAATGTGGCTTCTGAAACCTATTTTTTTTTACAGGTAAGGGTACCACACTTTTGCCAAACACTTCCCTTGGACGGGCTGGTTGTCATTTCTTGTGAAGGCTGAGTGACATAGTCGATATTTGCAATGTGGATTTGAAATAATTTCTGACACCTTTGGTGGAGATTAAGCCTTACCCGTCTGGTATGGAATGTGATTTATCCGAACGTGAATATACTTTTTAAGTAGATAAATATAAAAGAGTCGTAGTCCTTTTTCTAGAAATACATACAACAAAAGATGCTGATTTTTTCATGCAAAACATTTTCATGGTTTACATAAACAAGTAGAGTAGAAATTTTGCACATTGAAAACAAGTTGAAATGACCCAGGGTTGTTTTGTTTTTACGCTTTACAGGAACTGCCCTATGCAGGGCTGACAGGCGTTTGTTAGACAACCTTTCAGGCTTTTGTAACAAGGGTGAAATCATACTTTTGGTCAGAGTGAGTTTTTTTTATCGATATACACTAAAGTTTTTTTTTAATGAAAAACCTGTCAAAACACCAACACATTTAGGAAGTATAAGCGCCAACAGATTGAGGACGTGCCAAAGAGCCATTGAAAGGAGAATGCTGGGAATCAGCTTCAGAGACAGGGTTCCAAACCAGGAGATACGTAGACGCACTGGTGTCACTGATGTCATGCAGCGAGTGCAGGTGGCGCTGGGCTGGTCACGTCGCAAGGCAGGACCATGACAGGTGGCCTAAAAGGATCGTCCAATGTTGACCAAGGATGTCCAAGCGGGGAGCGGGGAGACCCCAACTGAGGTGGCTGGATCAAGGGAACTGCAGGCAGAGTATGGCTGAACACAGCAGTGAATAGACAAAAGTGAAGAGGATTTGAGGAGTTCTACGCCCAGGAGTGGACTGAGAAAGTCTGAGAAAGATCAAGGAGTCTGATATTTAAAATTGTATGTATGTATGAATCTAAACCGCTCATTCTATTTCAATTGAATTTTCAGGAAACATGTCATTGTCCGGTCAATAGCTCAGTTGGTAGAGTGCTTGCATTCCATGCCGTGAGCTCGGGTTCGAATCCCACCGAGCGCGAGGGTGTCAGAAATGATTTCCCGTTTCGGTGTTTAATTCAAACCCCAAAATAAAAATACCGACAAGGTTTACTCAGCCTTCACAAGAAATGAGTACCAGCTCTCTCGAGAGCTGGAAAACCCCCACTTCAACTGAAGTGGTTGGCATAAGGCCGGCCCCCTTACCTGTAAAAATAAATAGGTTCAACTCGCCACATGCGACCCCTTCGGGGATAACGCGGCAAGAAGTTACACTATATGTGTAGCTTAGTTGCGTTTTTTTTTTGCGTATGTTAAACGCACTCGCAATGGTTCCTGTGAAATATAAGCTGACCCACTCATTCTGTTATAATTGGTTCACTTTGCCAATGTCATCTTTGGCACAGGCTTCATTTGAGATTTAGGCTTTAAAAGTTGCAAGTACACATGCAGCATGTGTGAGTGTGAACTTACACGCCTTTGTGGGGATGTATTAAATATTAATATATTCTGGCAACTTAGATTACAGATTGGCATGACCATAAAGTAAGCGAATAACCGAAACAGGTTGAAGTGCTGCATAAACTGAAATGGCCGCACATTAAAGTGAAAGCCATCAACATGACACATTTCACAACAACAAGGGACAGTGTGGCCCAAGTGTTAAACTCAACGTCCAGACTCAACCATGGCGCGGCGTTTAGAAAAAATGAAAAGCAGTCCATTCCCCTCACATAATGCAGAACAGATTCGGCACATTTTTCTCGGCGAGCAAACGTGAGTCTTGTATCGAAGTGCAGTCTTTGGCAAACAAAAACAAAATATTGTTGGAAATATGTGATTGTGTGCTTGCTTGTTTTTTTTTACTTGTGCGAGTGTATCTCTAAATGTAGGTGTTAGGGTAATTGAACTAGTGTTTGCTCGAATATTCTGGCAAAATCTCACATGTTCCAGTTTGAAATGTTTCGAAAACCTGGCTTCTGTCACACTATACAAAGGGCTAAAGCCGTCTGTAGCGCAGACTAGTATCAGAGCCTTCGAGCGAAACAATTAAAAAGTCCGTAAATCTTTTTTTTTTTAAAGACAGTTTTATTTCCAAAAATTGAGCATTCATTTCAACTCAAGTACTTTCAACTCACTTACGTCATTTTCAAGAGGACACTGTTACAAAATTAAGACAAAACCATAGAGAAATGAGATGGTGGGATGAGTTATGATGAAGAGGTATAAAGTCACTTATTATACTAAAATTGACTCTCTTTCTTCTATAGATTAAATACTAAATATAACAGTTTTTGCCCTAAACTAAATAGGGAGACTTAAACACTCAATAGCGCGCTTTTAGTAAACGCTATTATTAAGTTTAAACGTCAAGTATTATACTAGGGGGTAGTGAATGAATTTTCAGTAGAAAAAAACCGTGACTAATTAAAATGCAAATGGGAGTGTCGGGCGGTCGGTCTGGAATTGTGATGGGGTCACATAATATGTGTGCTGTAGCGGTTTTGTTTTAGAACTCGGTACATATTGTATGGGTATGCGACGTTGTGCACATAGCAGGAGTTCCGCTGGGAAATTACGCTAAATTACCGAAGAGGAATATTCAATTTTGTGGCTTTATTGATGCAAAACAGCAAAGAATATCAGTATGGTAATTCCTCGACACAATTATGTTACTTTTAAATGTTTTATTTGAATTATATTTGCATTTTGTTGAAATTTGATCTAAATGCTATGTAGAATTATTTACTGGTTGATAGAAACAATTCTTGGTTGTTTTTTTTACTTTCTTGCTATAGCTGAAGGCTATAAAGAAAGTATTGATTTGGTGTGAAAAAAAAATTTCGAGGTTTTCACGGAAATGAGTTGTCCTGGTGCAGGACATGCCAAAAAACACTATCTTTCCAAAACGTCCGTCTGTATGTGTGTGTGTGTGTATGTATGTGTGTCACTTTCCAAAATATAAGACCTAGAGATACCAAATTTTGGCTACTTCAACTTTTTTGGACATGTATTAAGTATGAATAATACGGCATTACACCAACTTGAAAATTCAAGATGGCTGCCATACAAAAAAAACATAAAATTGCACTTTTCTCAAAAACGGCTCCAAGAATTTTTCTTAAATTTTCAGAGCTGCCACAAATTAATTTTCAACTTAATAAATTAGTCATGGCAACACTCTTGCTAATCTGTGTCTATGGGTTGCCATATGAAAAAAACAAACAATTATGATTTTCTCGAAAGTCAAGGAGTAAACCAAAATATAATGTTTTACAATATTATAGACAACATAAATTTCTACAAAGTTAAAAAAAAAGTTTTTTGAAAAAAATATTGTAAAGCACCGTTTACACGACCTGAAATTTTAAATCGAAAATATTACAAAAACCCATTAAAATGTAAGATATTTAAATTTGTTTTCGATTTGATAGAAAGAATTAGTGTATTACGTTTATTCGTAATATTTTTTTTTTTACTTTTTTGAAAATTCAAGATGGCTTCCGAAGAGCTGAAAATTTTATAGGCGATTTTCTCAAAAACGGCTCCAACGATTTTTCTTAAATTTTCTGTGAATCCGTTTATAAAATAGTGCTATCTAACGGTTATAATTGTTGCTTAATCATAATCTCGGTTTAGGGAGTTGCCATACAAAAGAAAAAAAAAATGAAAAATTCTCGGTAGTTAGAGGGTTAATAAAAAAATAATCTTTCACAAATGTAAGTACATAATAAAAACATAAATATTGCCATCATTATTTTTTCCAAAAAGTGAGTTAGAAGTATAGCCGCCATACAAAGTGAAAAATTTCCATACAAAATGTATTAGCAATTTTCTTGGTAGTCAAAGTGTTAAAATTAGATAAAAGGCTACGATTCTTAAAATTTTATAAATACGAATAATAATCAATCGTTACTTTTTCAAAATATAACTAAAAAGTTTTCCCACCATACAAAGTCCTAGTTTGCATACAAAAGGGTTCAATGACCATCTATAATAATCTAGATTCTAGATTCTAAAATCTTAGTTTCAAAGATATATTGAAATTAAAAACTCATATCAAATGCATGCCCACAAACAGACACGTGTAAATTCGCGCTTAAAAACGCTGAATGTGTACTTACAAATTAAAACCAAACCTCAAATGAACATAAAACCTGCAACTCTTGCCGACTTTCCTTGAAACAGGGGTGACATTGACAAAGTGAATTATTTTTTACACTATGGGTGGTCAGCTTTATACCAACCTATAAGTCAAGGATCTTCTTGTGTGATTGGCGCTTTTCCCAGAGAAGACCAACCTCGCAGAGGGCTCTTGAGGTGTGATTCAGACAAAACGGCGCTCAACAAATAAATAAACCAAATATTTATATTTATTTAAGTATTTATATGACTATATCCATATTGTACGAGTGTGCAGGTACACACCGCGGTGGAATAAAATTGATTTATTATTGATATATTATATTTTTATTGAAACGACATAAGCTGGTAGATGATTCTAGCTTTACATACGTCATACAGTGGGTTAATTTTTGCAAGAAAGTCGAGTACAGATTCTGTGCAATTTATTTAATTATACTTATATTCTTCCTTGTAGTTAAGGGAAATGAAAGTACCTAGTGCAAACAAAACACTCGTATTTAAAAACACTTTAGGCCTAACGTGATAAATAAATTTAATAATACGAAAAACCATTGCCTACCTACCTCTGTGTGACCTCCGTGTGTGACCAAAATTTATCCTAACATACGTCAGAGCGGTGTAAACATTCAAATGATAGGTTTTGAACATAAATATAAATCAATAAATTAAAAATCAAGTTGAATTAAAAATACATACTGAATGTCTAAAATCGATTAATTTACTAGGACAAAAACAGAGGCAGACAGGTGAATAAATGTTTTATAATTTTTACCTTGCTTCAGGTGTAGAGTCCGCAACCCAAGTGTTCCCAAGAAATAGTCAAATGCTTACCTGGAAAAAAGAGTAAAATACAAACATTAGTATAGAAAAAAATCCAGAAAAGTTATTTGACCAGCCGGCAACCCATGTCTCAGAAAAAATGGTCAACAGTTGCAAGGTTTAGGCTTTAGTGAATACAATGCTGGGCGAAATTGCCAGTTTACTCAACTGCCTATTACAATAAAATAAGCCTCACACTGGTATAAGCTTCTTGTAAATCAGAAAAACGTTGCTGTGAATTTCTTCTTCTTCTGTACAATGATGTGTTTAAAAAAAAGTATAACGAAAACGTAATATGAAAGTACATGACGACAAATATTAAACCATCTATGCAAGTATTAATTTTACAGTCGCCTCTTTGTAGTGACGTCATCAATCGTTTATCAGGCCTGTTTGACAGTCGGTGTTGGTTTAGAGAGCTCTGGACTTCGAGAGTCATTACGAGTTGTGATCCTCCGATACCCACTACACACTGAGGCTTCATCTTCATTACACGAAGGCGCCGGGAAGGCTTAGTGTGGACGTGAGAGACTATCAAGGGTTCCGGAGGGCTGATTGCAATGTTGGCGAGTGTGCTGCAATGAACGTGGTTGCAGTATAATGCAATTACTCCTTATAAAGAGTGACAGTTGAACACACAACATGATTGTGTAACCAATCGTGTAGGTACTAGGATTTTCTTAATATAAATCTATATTGAGGAATGAATGGGATCCTAAAGGGTTTCTCAATAAGAGTGGAATTTTCAATTTGGCGTCATTTAGTTTTCGTTCAGGTGACGACTTTGAAATTTGACAGCTGTCACCTATATGATTGTCCAAATATGGAATTTTTAACGAGTGCGTCCCCTTCAGAAATCTGTACAAAAGCTCAAAGTGGTAAGAAAACGCACTATAAATGCAGCTAAGTAGTGTTACGAGCGCTACGCAAAATATCAATACTTTATTATTGGGAAAACCTACTTACAAAAAAATCACCCCTTCAACTGAAGTGACTGGCGTGAGGTCGGCCCCCTTACCCGTAAAAATAAATAGGTCCCGAATTGCAGCATGCGACTCCAAGAGGGATAATGCAGGCAAAAAGTAAAACTTTATTGTTTTGAATCTTATATTTCTGTTAAATTAATTTAAGTCTATAATTTTTTGTTTTTGTTTTGAAAATTATTTTATAAAAATATTTGTAACCAGTCTGCTCCTGAAGATGCCTTATTAGGCGAAAATGTTTGAGTAAAAAAAAAAAGTGAATTAAAACTCTGCTTTTATCCATTTGAATTTTTAAAATAATTAAATAATTGCAGTTTCATTAAAAGAGAACCCCAGTAATCGTTACAATATATAGCGAAGTTTTGTGAAAAGGTCATCAAAATTTGATAAAAAAAAATAGCGTATAATAAACCTTAGTATAATAAAGTACAGAGTTCACGGACCCTGCTTCCAGTCCCCAAGTCTTACCCACATTGCTTCTAGAAAGATTTCCCAGCTGAGTGCAGCGGAGTCGTCTGTACGATACTTTATTCGTCTCCCTAAAGGCTTGTTCGCACAAGGCCACTGTTTTAGTCCAGTACCGAGTAATTTAGTGGTGGGCGGGGCCACAGAGTATGTAGGTTTATAGAGAGCGGTCTTAGAACAAAAAAAATGTGACCAAGAAGTATTTTTTTTATATGAAACGATGGATAGCGCCAGTTATGATAGTTTAGTATTGTCTAGACTCGTAGGGTGGTTACTGGCGCTATCCATCGTTTCATATAAAAATAATACTTCTTGGTTACATTTTTTTTGTTCTAAGACCGCTCTCTATAAACCTACATACTCTGTGGCCCCGCCCACCACTAAATTACTCGGTACTGGACTAAAACAGTGGCCTTGTGCGAGCAAGCCTTAACTGTCAATACTTCTCCTTCTGGCTCTCTCGTTCCTTTTATACAACGACAATAACTGCACAACAATATTACCTTTATAACAGTCTAAATCTAAGTTGCAAAGATATATCTCATTTGAGATTCATATTAAATGCATTCCCACAAGCAGACAGACATACATATGCTCAAACCCTCCTCGTACCCGTCCTGTATGTATGTGTCAGAAGAACCCACAGCACATGGACGCTCATGCAAAGCTATATATTTTCTCAAGTGGCGAAAGGCCTTCCCGTGAAGTAAAAGCAACGGCACGACAAAACAAGAACCTCTAGGTCAGAGGCGTGTCCATGACACGCATAATTTTGCGCTAAACAGATGCCATGTGGCCAATATAAAAACATAATCTTAAATGAATATAAGCCCTGCAACTCTTGCCGACCTTCCCTGAAACAGGGGTGACATTGGCAAAGTGAAACGTTTTCTACAGCATGGGTGATCCAGCCGCATACCAACCTATAAGTCAAGGAACGTTTGGATTTTAATTTGCAGTAATTTATACGTATTTACTAGTGGGCATGCATTTAATAAGATTCTGAAATGTTAAAATACCTTCTTAACTTATATACCTACTACGACGTAACTTACATATGTATACATTTGTAATTCTTGAAAAACGAAGATTAATTCTCAAAAGTACTTTAATTAATGCATCATGTTTGGCTTCATGCTGCGCCAAGTCTAGCCACATAACTCGTTATTATCGCATGCAAGAAGAAAGACGATGCAAGAAGAAAGAAGCTGCAAGAAAAAGAAAGACGAGCAGAACAAAAAGACGCGGCGTTCGTTAGTGGGAGAGTTCGCAACGGGAAGAGTGCGAGCTAAAGTACGGGAAACATGTTATACTGGTGCAATAGTAGAGCGACACGGTGACAAAACAACACATGATATGGCTACACATGACAGAACGACACATGACAGAACGACACAGTGACAAAACAACACATAACACAACTACACATCACATAGCTACTCATGACAGTACGACACAGTGGCAAAACAACACATGACACAACTACACATGACATAGCTGCACATGACAAAACGACACATGACAGAACTACATATGACAGAACGACACAGTGTCAAAACAACACATGACACAACTACACATGCCATAGTTACACATGACAAAACGACACATGACAGAACGACACAGTGGCAAAACAACACATGTCACAACTACACATGACATAGATACACATGACTGAACGACACATAACAGAACGACACAGGACAAAATATCACATGACATGACATTAAATGACAAAAAAATCACACGACAAAACATCACAATACAAAACATCACACTAAAACAGAACATACCATAAACAGCACATAAAAAACCTTGTACCAATTGTTACTGTAACTCTATCACCATTCCGCTACGAATGGCCAGAGTCTCTGAAAAGCTGCCTCCATTTCTTCCTATCTTACATGCCTCCTACCATTCACATCGATCACCTTTCATTTTTCATACATTTTCCTCTACACTCCCTTGCATATCCCATTATTTCACAATCTCCTCAATCTGATCACTCCACACTTTGCTCGGTTGTAAAAAAGCATCACATGACGTTTGTGATGTAATGTTTTTTCATGTGCCGTTTATGGTATGTTCTGTTTTAAGTATGTGATGTTTTGTCGTTGTGTTGTTTTATTATACTGATGTATTTCTGTGTTGTTTTGTCTTGGTTTTGTTTTGTCATGTGACGTTTTGTCATGTGTCGTTCTGTCATGTCTCGTGCTGTCATGTGTCGTTATGTCATGTATCGTTTGTTCACTGTGCCATTCTAACCTGTCACCATTAAACTCCTACTATGCTATGGGAGAATAAGGCAGGTTACGCCATTGTGTGCGGTAAACATGCACGGCCCTATTCATGAAATAAGTTATAATTTTGTAATCCGGTTTATAGAAAGTTTTTCCATACGAAAGAGCCGGTTTAAGCCTGATTTTCGGTTTAGAAAATCTAATGAATCAAGCCGAAAGAGAATCATGTTAACAAGTTACTGGCATTAGGGGTGTTTAAGTTATACAGAAAAAAAACGATAGTGGTTATCGATAATTGATAATCTATTTATTGTCTTGTCGATAGCTCAGCTGGCAGAGGTAGCATTACATGCCAAGAGCTCAGGTTAGAATCCCACCGAGGGTGTCTATTTTACATTTTAAATAATTTCCCGTTTCGGTGTTTATTTCAAACTCAAAATAAAATACCGGCAAGGTTTCCTCAGCCTTCACAAGAATTGGGTACCCCATACTTGTAAAAATAAATAGGTTCCACTCGAAACATACGACCCCTTAATATGTGCAGCCCGTTAAAGTCACGTCACGTTTTTATTTGAAAAACTTTTTTATTCAAATTTTATATGCAGAAGAACTAGATTCTTCTATGTATGTTATTCGAAAGGCGAATAATTTTGTTAAAATAAACACAAGCAGTACCAATATGATAGCATGCTCTTGCCAAGAATAATAACATTTTTGTATATTAAAAAACCGTTATCTAATCTGGCAAGATAGCTAAACGGTAAGCTGTTCCTAAAATAGTCTGACATGGGTACACCCCTTAATCCGGGGAGGAGGACAGGGCAACGGAGGCGGGAAGGGGGACCAGATAGCTTAATACGTTTGAAGGACGGACAACACATGGATCTTATTGAAACGTTCGCCGAACTCATTGCGTTAAGTTTCGACTATAATATGGATATGTACCCGTAGTACGAGTTTTTTTCACAATACTCGAAGTATTGAGTATTCGAGAAAAATGTATGTGAACTTGAAAAACACCTCTGGCAAAATAAGTTTAAGTTCACATACATTTTTCTCGAATACTCAATACTTCGAGTATTATGAAAAAACTCGTACTCAGGGTACAGGCAGTCCGCCAAGACATATTAGGTTGTGGCTAGCTGAGACATTTTTTTAAGTTTTCGGTTGATAACTATAATCTATAATTATAATCTATAATATAAGTTGCAAAGATATATTAACATTCAAAACTCATATCAAATACATGCCCACAGACACGTGCAAGTTCGCGCTTACAATTAATGATGCCTGTGTATTTAAAAATAGCCCCTGCAACTTTTTCACAAACCCTGCAACTTTTTCCGACCTTCCCTGAAACAGGAGTGATTTTTCTACACTATGAGTGGTCGGCCTCATACCAACCTATAACTCAAGGAATCTTACAACTGTAACTCTGTCGCCATTCCGATAGGGGGTGGCCAGAGCCTCTGCAGAGCTGCCTCAATTTTTTCCTATCCTTACATACCTCTTTTAATTCATTCATATCCATCACCTTTTTCATGCATTTTCTTCTTTTACGCTTACTTTGTATATCCCATTCTACAATCCACTTACAAATTAAAATCCAAACCTCAAATGCACATAAAAACCTGCAACTTTTTCCGACATTTTCTGAAACAGGGGTGACATTGGCAAAGTGAACTGTAGGTCTTAAATATGGTATGTAGCACACCGTTTACCTTTTTCTTCTTTACCTTTTTTATGCTAGGTTGAACGTTTAAACATCAACAGAAATACGAAGAATAGGAGTATTAGGAACAACAAAAATTCGTAGCTCCAAATCTCCATGCTTTCATATAATAACGTGGACATACGTAATGCCTATTTTTTGAAGCATGCTAGCTTAGTTCGCCAAGTCGTATCCTTAGTGCTTGTCTGTCTTATGTCCATCAGAGTAATTTCACATGAGCAATGTTTGTACGTGTACTGGACCTAATGTGTCTTACGAAAACTGGAAACTGATTTTAAAAATATTTAAACAGCTCTTACACTATCGTGTTTTACGTTTATTCCTTAGCTCAGATTATGTAGCATGTGATTCTAAACACAATATCATTGAAAGGTCATCTTTAAATCAAATAGTAGATAAGCCAAACAAGCACTGGGGGGAAGAAATACCCTCGGAGACATTTTCTCAAAAAAAAATTCGCCAAAAATGAGAAACGTCCCGCATGCCGGCTCAAGAAATATTTATGAGCTTTTCCCAATGTATAAAAGTAGCGTTTCGCCCACAATATGTAAGGAGACTTAAACGCTCACTAGATGCGCTATTCTAGTTTCTATCCATTTTTTGATTAACATTATGTTTGGAGTTTGAATGTGAATTATTACACATGGGTTACCGTTGTCCTTACACACGAACATCTGCGACTGAATATAAGCCGTGGACCGAATGTGCGAATACATTTTTGATGATCTCGAATAGTTGCTACATCTACATACTTTTATAGCTAGAATTACTTCATTGTGCATTGTAAGAACCGGAAGAAATGGCAGTTAATTTGCAATGTTGGCGGCTAGGAAATTCAGCTCAGTTGGTAAAATGCTTACATTCCATGCCGAGAGCCCACCCGGAATCGTACCCCACGAAGTTTCCGGTTTCGGTGTTTATTTCCAAACCCATTTTTTTTTCCGGAAACGTGACTCAGTCTACACAAAAAATAAGTACCAGCTCCCTCGGGAGCTGGGAAACCCCCATTCCAACTGAAGTGGTTGACGTAAGGCCAGCCACCTTCCCTGTAAAAATAAATAGATTCATTCGCTACATGCGACCCCTTCGGAGCTAGGAGATACGCGGTATGTGTAGCTAACTTGCTTTTGTTTTTGTATTTCATTGTACATTGCAAAGACTGGAAGAAATGGAGGTTGATTTGTAATGCTGGCGGCTAGATTAATTTAAATCTCAAATATAATTTAGTGCAATTTTAATTTGATTGTCAGTTTTTTACATATTTTTTTTTTTGTGAAACACTAGGTAGTTTATTTACACATTTTTTTTTTCTTAGATTTTTTTTCACAACTTAGATGTGTATTTAAAAAAAACAATCCTTATATTGCAAACAAAAATAAATGATCATGTAGTCAAAACAAAGTTTTTCAATAGTGAGACGAAAATAATATGGGGCATACAAAATATCATTATTTCATTAAAAAAATGTGAATTACGTTCTCTAATTTATATTTTGTGCAAATCAACAAGCCTGCTTGTTAGCGAATTTAAATTATGTTTAGGGTCAACAATTCATGACCCTGAATAAGTGGAATATTAAGCTAACATGGGTTTCTCAGATAAATGCACCTTTTTCCCTATTTACGAGAGCAAACTATACGAATGTGTGAAAATCCTGTAGCTAAGAATTTTTTCTTGAGCACTTCCTAACAATTAGTTTACTTGTTACGAGAAGTTACAACCAGTAACATGTTTTAGCCACGATTTCTCAAATCAGTGATTCAGCACTTATTCAGTTTTACCTTTAAGGTGGCGATACATTTTTTTTCACATTCACGAAAAAAGACGGCCATATTTGGAAAGCTGTATCTCAGTGAATATAAAATTCACATAGCTGATTTTTGTTTAAATTTACAGAAATTATAGTCAACCTTTACATTGTGGAGAAAACATTTTTCAAAATTCGTATAGTTTAGAACTTATGTGGAAAAATCCAAAGAAAAACGTGCGAAAATTTTGAGATTTTTTGACCAACCTTTAGTTGGGACAGGTCCTTCGAAGTTACAAACATGGATATACACTACTGACAGTGGTCCTACCAAGGTATCAAATAATCAGAACTAGCCTTGAGCTTGCGTTTTGAATGTTAAATGTGGCGTACCTATTAAGGTTAGGTTATTTTCTTTCACTTTATTTATTGTTGTTTACGTAATCAAAATGTATTGACAATGAAATTTAATATTTAAATTTGAGAGACTCGGGGGGAGCTCGAGGTGAAAATTCAATTAAGTCCGTGCCGAAGATATCGGGTAACGAACGATAAAAAAAATACAATAGCCAGGACTTGGAAAATAATCAATATTGTATTGGCAGGGAAAATTGAATTGAAGATTTAACAATTGAAAAATGCTTACGAATTTTTTGGTTGTCAAATACTACAAAACAGAAAGACCTGCTGGAACACCAACTCATCATCAACCTCATAATTCCTCCCCCTTGCATTTCAGAAAGGGAGACTCGTAGTACGACTCTCATTCATCCCTTTGCAGTCGATCTCAAAACTATGAGAACTTGGCGTTTTCATGACTCATTCCTTTGCCAAACTGCCCGTTTATGGAATGATCTCCCAGTATCTGTGTTCCCTTCCCAATTGAATCCGGTTTTATTCAAAACCAACATCAATCGCCACATCCTTGCAGCGGGACCCTTCCAAGGTGACATAAAGATGTTGCCTCCCGCACAGGATTCCTTAAAAAAAAAAACGCGGGACAAAGGAACAAGATCAATAAGCTCAAGATGGCGCTCTCGTATTAGCCGCTTTAAAGAGTTCTTGCAGCAATTAATCCTAAAAAATGTTATTTCTGAGCAAACAAAAAATTCTGAGACAACGCAGGACCGCGAGTTCATGCCACAGTGATCGCCAACGTCAGGAGTAGGTACCCGACACTTACCGAAGAGCGGTATTGGAATGAAAGGAAAAAGTCATCTTTTAGTTGTTCAAGAAATAAAATAAATCAATGAAAAATGAAATTTACCGTCACAAGAAACTTTATAGTTCTCTATCATTTCTTTCATTCCTCGCACACTTCTTTCATTCCGCTCGGACTCAAATTCTTTTCCGATAAGTTTCCCGAAAATATTTGTTTGAAATATAAAAGCGCCGCGGGACAGGGAAAGTACATCAAGGAATCTCGCAAAAGTGAAAACTTAAATTCAGTGTAACTACGAGTTTGACCTCTCCGTGATTTCTCCGGGAAACTTGGGTAATAGCATTGAAAGTTTCAGTGCTTTCCGTTTACACTCAACTAAAAACTATTTGAAAACTGAAAAACTCCTAAGATGCGCTTTTATAGTTTCTGTACATTTTAGGTAAAACGCTATAGTTAAGTTTAAAGTTTGATGGAAGTTTTCTTGCCCGGTACACGGAGAATATCTGAGAGGAACGATTAACTATTCATGTACCTCAATTTACGATAGGGCGAAGTTTTACGACGGTGTACACTGACGATATTTAAGTGTTATGTATCGACCGTTAAAAGGCAGTGTAATATTATATGCGACAATTTGGTCAAAAATAAGTTATGAATGCTATCCTACTTGAAATTTTCTGCTCTTTCTAATGCGCTAACTCCCATAGCTCTACGATGATTTTTGTGTTGTTTATGCCCAAGCAAATAACTGCGTCTTTGCTTGGGCATAAACAGCTGCTGCTTTTATTGTCCTAAAAGCGCTTGTGACATAAATTAATCGTAAAACCACATTAATAGGAATGCCAATAAATGCATTTTTTTTTAATTTCATAGCTGTTTTGATTTTAACGATATGATAAAAAATAAAAAAGTTATGCCATTTTTCTGCAATCTCGAACTTTTAACTGCTCTCCCAAACAATTTAGTTTATGTCGCTTATGCTCTACTGCCTTTTAACCGTCGATATGTACGAGTAGTTGAGTGTCGCTCTGGTCTAGTAAAATATGAAGAATTTTCACAAACGATACTTAGAAAAATCAGCTATCTGAAAAGAAAAGGAGAGCTCTGGGGATACCCGAATAAAGCGGATACTTTATGAACGATGTCAGCAGTCGGCTCATAGGGGCGACTATAAATAGGACAACGATTTCTGTATGTAGTCCAGTCACCGGCGACGTAAAAATAGTATCGGTTCGCAAATAATTGCACAGACCTGATAAATGCCAGGAGTGTAAAAAACAAATTCGAAGCTTCAAAAAATTTGCACCAGCTAAAGGGTGAAGAAATTTCGATTTTTTCATAATTTTTAGTTTTTGGCTCACAACTTTCAACAAGTACATTATTTGGAAATTCTGTTCTATGCACTTTTTAAATGGATAAAAATCCCTACAATTTTAAGTCAACCACAAGTCTAATAATCTAAAGTATAATACTGAGATACATAGCATACTACACGTGTTGGTTTGTGGGCATACATCTGAGAGCTTTAAATGAATATATCCTTGCAACTTAGATTACCTATAGATTAAAGCTTCAATAAAATGACTACTTTTTTATCAAATGTTTCAGCGGAAACTTTGTAGAACTCTATTTAAAAAAAAAAAAAAACATAAACACTATTTGATTCTAGTATACTGCTACTTTGTCCCTAATATTACGAAATTGGACATCCAATTGTACGAAATTGTACTTCCAATAGTACGAAATTGTACTTCCAATAGTACGAAATTGTAGTTTCAATAGCACGAAATTGTACTTCCAATAGTACGAAATTGTACTTTCAATAGTAGACACGACATTGTACTTCAAATAGAATGAAATTGCACTTCTAATAGTACGAAATTTAGGTACTTCCAATAGTATAAAATTTGCCATCTTCCAAAAAATGCTTATATAGTCATCTACGAAGACTAAGTGAAACACAATACTCGAAGTATCGAGCATTCGAGAAAAATGTATGTGAACTTGAAAAAAAAAGTTTCGAAACTCTTTTCGCCAGAGGTGTTTACTCGTACTACGGGTACTGTTGTTTAACTTTACTAAAATAGACTTAGGGCCGTTCTTATAAACGTTGGACTAAATATCCGTAAGTAAATCGTCATTTTACTAACGGATGGACGTTAACGGACTGATCTTACCGATGGTCGTCCTATAAAGCTTTTTTAACCGTCCGTTAGTTCTCAATAATGCACTCGTATTTTGGATGATTTTTTGCGTGCATTCATGAACATATGTCATCCGTTTGCTGTCAGAGAAGACACATAACCTAAAGTTGCGTATGACAAACACGAAAACGACTGATACAGCCCTATTTTAATGAATTCTCTATCACTGTCGGAAGAAATTATCTTCAACAGGGTAGAGCGTATAAGTCCAATGACACGCAAAACTCACCGCAAAAAAGAATGCTTTGACAGCTGACCTAACCTCAAACCTTAATAAACCGATCGGTATCTACCTGGAAACCGGGGGTCGGCTGTCGGTTAGATCCGCCGGTAAAATTAAACCAAAAATTTACGAACGAATTATTATAATACACAAAAACGAAATCTGTACCAAACTTCGGTTTATTAGATTTGACATTTAACAAACGGATGTTTATAAGATTGGCCCTTAAAGTTCTTCTGGTGCCTGGTCTAATGCACGTTACCGAGGAACAGAAAGGTTCGTCGGTCGGTCGTGACCTGCCAGGCAGAGAGGCTCGGGGCAATATAGAAGTTCACAGCAATAAAATATATCAAACAAGTACATGCCCTAAAGCGAGGAAAGGGCGTACATTCGTTTGATTCAGAGTTATGGAAAAATTCATAGATACGTGCACTTCGTAGGCGCTTTGTTGTATGTAGGTTGAAAGTCCTGGAGGATGAACATATTTTAGAATAAGTTTCCTTTCAAATGGAAATCACCATCATCATCATCATCAAATAAAAACAAGCTAAGGCATCTCATAAAGCAGGGTAATACCGAAGGATGATGCCCTATAGTTCATGGTTAAGTATTGCCGAAAAGATGCAGTCGTAAAATCAAGAGGATTCTAATATGGCAATGAATCTTTTTATTTATTTTCTCCGAGCTTGGTCGTCGCTACGCCAATTCTCAAGCAATACCCAGTTGCTGTAAGGCTGAATGGACCTTTGGTGAAACGTCTTTGGTAAAGGTATATTAATTTTCCAACCCAGCGAAGGGCATATTTGAAAAAAAGGTAATTTTTTTGTGCTCCGCCGGGACACGAACCCACAACCTTCCATTTACGAGTTCGAAGCGCTAACCACTAGGTTTACTACGATCCGGTAAATATTCGATTAATCTGTTTGCTACCCTGTGCCTTTTTGAATCTGTGATCACAACTATCCTCTCCAGACTCTATGAGCCTGTTGCACCAACCTCCAATCAATATTTGATTGACACACAAAATTTGGTTCCTTAATTGTGGTAAGCAGCTCGGTTAAATATTTCTCGGATGTGGGTAATAATATGATGGAATTTCAAAATGAAATATGATGTAAATCTTACGTATATGCAACCAAATGTTTCATTTGAAAGAAAGAAATCACACTTAATTTTTATTTTTGTCTGATTGGAGTTTGGTGCAACAGGCCCCTTAGAGCCCGTTCCCACTTGTCAGGTGTCGGACCGTACATTAATCGGAGGTTCCAGTGGCAGAACATTTTGGACAAAATCGGTTTCCGACAAGTGTGAATAGCTCCATTCATAATGTTCTGCCACTGGAACCTCCGATTAATATAGGGATCCGACACCCGACAAGTGGGAACGGGCTCTTACAGTGTCATTCACAGAACATTTGATCCATGGTTGACCTACGGTATTTCTCATTTCTCAAAATGTTATAGCCGCATCATCCATCGTATACTTGTCTCAACAGAATTGTAAAGCAATGTCCCAACATTGTTTGAACGCATTTTAAGGGTGTTTAATATTCCGTCCATGTTGAGGGTGCAGTATCGGGTACAAGTGGCATTGCGCACCGCAGCCTTCGGTCGGTGCGGGCACGTACATACGTTATTTGCTATAAGTGAATCGGAAATATATATTAATAATGATATTAGCCGGTACAGTGTGCGAATTTGCAATGTGCAGATGTGAGGCGAATTGCAATATGGAGTGTCGCAATTTGTTGGTTTGATCCACAAGCGGAATACGCAATGCGCGCTGAATAAAATAGCCAATTTGATATTTGTAATATTTGGCAAGTCTAGTAACAATTGCACACAAACGCAACTTATTAGCGTAATATTTCGGAGAACTCAATTTTAATTTTTTGTAGATTTGGTCACGAACGAACAAACGCAACGCAACTAACGCAACTAAGCTACACATATACACACATAAAGTGTAACTTCTTGCCGCGTTATCCCCGAAGGGATCGCATGTGGCGAGTTGAACCTATTTATTTTTACAGGTAAGGGGGCCGGCCTTACGCCAACCACTTCAGTTGAAGTGGGAGTTTCCCAGCTCCCGAGGGGGCTGGTACTCATTTCTTGTGAAGGCTGAGTAAACCTTGCCGGTATTTTTATTATGGGGTTTGAAATAAAAACCGAAATAGGAAATCATTTCTGACACCCTCCTCGGTGGGATTTGAACCCGAGCTCACGGGGTAGAATGCGAGCACTCTACCAACTGAGCTATCGACCGGACTAACAGCTATATAAAATATTTGAGGCTCCTTGAATTATAGGTAGGTATGAGGCTGACCACCTATACTGTAATAAATGGTTCACTTTGCAAATGTCACACCTGTTTCAGGGAAGGCCGGCAAGAATTGCAGGGCTCATGTGCATTTGAGATTGGGTTTTTATGTTGCAAGTCCACATGCGGCATGTCGCACGTTTAATAAGAAAGAGCAATAAATAAAAAAATAAGAATATTGGGAAATCACGTTTGAAGTTCAGACAACCAGTACAACTTGTATGGGATGAAAAAGGCGACCGATGTTTTATCTCGGTCATATTCGTCCAAATTGAACGGCTGTCGCATTCTACCTATTCTTCTCGCATTGTTCTTGCGTTTTATTACAAAATCTCGATTTTATCAATTTTTGAGTTATTTATCTTTATTATTAAACGTGCGATGTGTAAGCGCGAACTTATACAAGGCTGGATGGACCTTGGTGACCAGTCTTTGGTGAAGGTATAATTTTTTCAAACTAGCAAAGAGCATTTTTGAAATATAAATGGTATATTTTTTTGTGCTCCACCGGGTATCGAAGCCCCGACTTTGCATTTACTAGTCCACAGCATTACCACTAGACCAAATCAAAACAAGACTTTGCCATAAAATGGCAAGAGCGGCTTTCAGAACTTGGCCACTGATTTGATGACAAACCAGCTCATTTAAAATGTAGCATGTTGAAGATTAGTCCAGTACACACGATTACAATTTCATTTTGCATCAAAAATATATTAAATTTTTCGTACCCTCCCATTGCTTGCACCGAAAATCCACCAGGGTATACGTCTCTAAAACCTGGGTAATGAAAAAAACACTGAGACCTCGATTGAAGCATTCGAAAGGAGGATTCTTAGAACCATTTACGGTCCGGTGCGAGATAAAACTGGTTGGTGACGGCTGTTCAACAAAGAGCACTCCGACATCTACAGGGAGCCCGATGAGATGAGCTCAATCAAACTAGGGTGCTCGCAGTGAGCTGGTTACATGATAAGAAAATACCAAACCCATCAAGAGTTGGCAGACCTAGGCTGAGATGGAATGATGAGGAGAGGAAGGACGCAATCCAACTACTGCAGGTGACAGAATGGAAAGGCGCAGCGGTAGACAGGAGGAGTTAGAGGCGTAGGCTGATGGATGGGCACTCTCTAGCAAGAACAAAAATGCGATGGATGGACAGATGCAGCCAAGGCAGGCAAAGAGTATGGAAAGGCGAATGGATTCAGCCAAGGTCCAACCCAGGGCTGTCGTGCTCATGATGATGATGATGAAAATAATAATAAATAATAATAATCAATGTTTCTTCCAGCTAAGTCGTGTGGAGGGTGCAATACATGACCAGCCTTAAAAATAAAAAAAATACAGCAATAGAAAAGTACGTGGAAGAAAAATACAAAAATGCAGAAAAAACAAAAATCCAGAAATACACAAAAGCAGAAATATATGAAAAAAAACAATATATTTAATTAAACAGATAGAATCGAAAGGAAAGAGAATACATGAACATTAAAATAACCGCTTTATACAAATCTTTTTATACAATACGCCTTGACAAACAATTGAGTAGCCATAAAAAGGCAATTTTATTATTTTACCCTTCAGTTCATTTTCCCTTCATTGGTATTCACCGTAGTATGGGGAGCGCAATAAAAACGCAAACTTCGGATAACTCAGCCCAAGGATACGAGAAGTTCACGTCAAAATTGACATTTAAGTTTATGGCACTTTGTGGTATTGACCCAGAAGCGATAACCATTACCCCAAGTGTAAGAAATATTATTAAAAAGTACACGGAAACTGCAACGCTCGATCCATTTGCCTGTTTTAGTTTCCGTACTGTTACATTTTTAGGGTTCATTTCTAGTAATTTATTACAGTGCGTTTATTTTATATTCAGTTTAATATTTATTTTTAATTTATTTTACAAACTTTTGGTCAATCAGTTTATTCTTGAATGTCTAGCTGACTTATGCGAACTCTCTACACTCAAGCAAAATGCTTCCTCGTAAAGGCGCATTTATATTGCCAGAAAGGTCTAATTCGCGTGCTTCCAAATATTGGTAGAAAAAATACTTATACTCGTATTCTAGTATATTCTATAATAATATTTATAATCTAAGCTGCAAATGTATATCACATTTAAGATTCGTATTAAATGCATGCCCACAAGCAGACACGTATAAGTTTGCGCTTCGACATGCTACATGTGTACTTACAACATAAAAACCTTACATGAACATGCAACTTCTGCCGTCTTTCCCTGAGACGGCAAAAGTGAACCAAGTTCATGCAGCATGAGGGTCAGCATCATACCAATCTATAAGTCTAAGAACCAGTAGGTACCCCAAGTAAAAAAAAAACTTCAATGTGTGTATGTACGTCTGTATGTATGTGTGTTTATCAGTTGCCTCTGAACTCTTAAACTGCTAATCCGAAATTAATGATATTTCTAGGAAACACATAAAGTACCCTCGGAATGATTCTTGTGAAGTTTGGTGCCGATTTAATAAAAAAAACAATTCATAATTACCAATTTTACAGCTAACTCTGCTAAACTCTGAAACTATCTAAGTACTAAGTAAGCATATCGACGGTTAAAAGGCAGACGCGACATTTTGGTCAAAAATGAGTTCTTCTTCTTCTTCTTCTTTAGCCCATTTCCGTCCACTCCTGGACGAAGGCCTCCTCCATCTGTTTCCATATCGACCTGTCTTGTGCAATCTGCGTCCAGGTCGCGCCAGCATGCCGGTCCAGGTCATCCTTCCATCTTAACTGTGGTCACCCTACACTTCTCTTCGTCGTTCGAGGTCTCCAAGTCAGCATTCTTTTTGTCCATTTGTCATCCGGACTTCTGGCTACATGTCCCGCCCACTGCCATTTCTGAGTCATTACACGGTGGATTATGTCAGTGACCTTTGTATTTTCTCTAACCGTTTCATTTCTGACTCTATCTCTAAGGGAGAGTCCTAACATGGCTCTTTCCATGGCTCTTTGGGTCGTTCTTAACTTCTCCGCACTTTGTTTTGTGAGAGTTACTGTTTCTAGGCCATATGTAGCTACTGGCAACACACATAGTTCATACACCTTCTTTTTCAGGTTTATGGGTATTTTCCGGTTTTTTAAAATATATCCCATTTTTCCGAATGCAGCCCAGCTTAATCCAACCCTTCTTCTAAGCTCAGCAGTCTGGTTTTTCTTATCTATTCGGATACTGTGACCTAGGTATATGTATTCTTGGACATCCTCGATATTGCTGCCCTCAATGCTAATTTGAAAGTTTTGTGTGCCCATTACTTTGGTTTTTGCCAGGTTCACACTCTGTCCTACATCTTTAGAGGCCTCGTTCAGTTCCTGTAGCATTTCGGCTAACTCTTCTTGATTTTTACTCATAACAATGATATCGTCAGCAAATCGTAAATGGCTTAGGTATTTTCCATCTATGAGTACTCCTTTGTTTTCCCAACTAAGCTTTTTGAAAATGTATTCCAACGCCAGTGTAAACAGTTTCGGGGATATTGTGTCCCCTTGTCGGATTCCTCTTTTAACTTGTATTTTATCCGTCGACCAGTCCTCATTGAATTTTACCTGTAAGGTTGCATTTTGGTATAGGTTTTTTTAAAAAATGAGTTAACTAACGCTAACTCCCATAGCTCCACGATGATTTTTGTGTTGTTTATTCCCAAGCAAACAACTTCATTTTCGAAGTATGGGTTTGGTGTAACCGACAAGATTTTAGCCTTTTTTGTCCTAAAGGCTCTTGTGACATAAAAAAAAATCGTGAAGCATCGTACAACAACATTAATAGGAATGCCAATAAATGCCTTTATTTTATTTATTTTACAAGTGTTTTGATTTTAACGATATGATAAATAATAAATAAATAAAGTCATTTTTCTGCAATCTCAAACTTTAAACTGCTCTCCTGAACAATTTAGTTTATGTCGCTTAATTAACTTAACTTAACTAACTTTACTGCCTTTTAACCGTCGATATTTACAATCCGGTTTTATTCAAAACCAACATCAATCACCACTTCCTTGCAACGCCTCACGACAGAACTAACAACACAAGCAACACCTCTGCGGCACCCTTCCAGGGTGACGTAGACCCCCAAGACTCTCAGGAATTGGGCAGCCTCCCGCACAGGATAAAAAAAAAAGAGATTACTATTGAAATCTTCAAGATGGTTTGCTGGCAGGTAATAAGTGGATCTTATCCAAGATTAAGCTCGTCTTGAAACAAATAGTCTTGGTAGTGTTTTATAGTTGCGACAGGACATAACAAAAAATCAGTCTTGTCTTGTCTTGTCTTGTATCCTGCCGCCATTCCTCTAGGGGTGGCCAGTACCTCCACATAAGTGCCTCCACTTGACTCTGTCCCTGCATACTTCTTTCATCTCATCTAATTTCATCACTCTTTTCATGCATGCTCTTCTCTTGTTTCCACTCTGTAAATTCCATTCATTCGCAATCTCACTTATCTGATCAATCCATTCTTTTCTAGGTCTTCCCCTTTCACGCTTACCTATTACATTCCCTTTATACACTCTTTTTGTCAGTCGGTCTTCATTCATCCTTTCAATATGTCCAAACCATCGCATCACACTTCTTTGAACTTTCACTTTCACGCTTTCTTTTACTCCGCATTCATTCATAACCCATTCGTTTCTCACTCTATCTTTCAGTGTTTTTCCTGTCATACTTCTCAAATGAGCCATTTCTACGGTGCATACCTTATTTACTTCTCTTTCATTCACCGTCCATGACTCGCTTCCGTACATCAGGGTCGGCAACAATATACAATTGTGTACCGCCATTTTCATTTTCATTTTCATTTACTTAATTTGACAACTTAATTTCACAATTATTTTTCTTCTTCTAATAGATACTTCTTCTAATACATAGTCTTTTTATCGATATAACCACGGAGCTTGTTCTAATGAGCTCCATTCATTAATCCCTCCCCCTCGCATTTCAGAAAGGGAAACTCGTAGTACGACTCTCATTCATCCCTTTGCAGTCGATCTCAAAACTATGAGAACTTGGCGTTTTCATGGCTCATTCCTTTGCCAAACTGCCCGTTTATGAAATGATCTACCAGTATCTTTGTTCCCTTCCCAATTTAATCCAGTTTTATTCAAAACCAACATCAATCACCACTTCCTTGCAGCACCTCACGATAGAAGCAAGAAGTCAAGCAACACCTCTGCAGCACCCTTCCAGGGTGACATAGACCCCCAAGACTTTCAAGAATTGGAGAGCCTCCCGCACAGGATTAAAAAAAAAAATACGGCCACTGACTTTAGGTAGGGTCAATGTGGCATCAGTGGATCATGTGGGTACAGTGGATCAGGGCAGTTTCTTCCAGATGAGTAGTTATACAGGGCTATGGCTTACACCCTGGCATGGTGCTCATGTCTGAACATGTCTGGACTAATCAGAGTCCTACTTCAATGCAGCTTGGTTGTGCTGAGTAACAAAATGTGTTTCTGACAGTCAAAAGTAAAAAATTAAGCTTCGCTTTGTTGTCTTCTTGTATTTAAAGTACTGAAGTTAGGCTAGAAGTGATTAATTTATCCTCATTAACTATAATCCTGCTTCCATTTTAACATTACCTCATTACTTTTTTCAAAATGAAATACATAAATTGCTGTCCCAAAAGAAATTTGTCGAAAGGGTACACAGTGGATCAACATCATAGGATACATAGTGGATCATCTTACCTGTAAAAATAAATAGATTCTACTCGCCACATGAGACCCTTTGGGAAGAACGCAGAAAGAAGTTACACCATACGTGTAGCATAGTTGCGTTTACCTCGGAAGGCGCAGCAATGACCGTCAATATTCTTGTAACTTCTTCAATGTGGATTTTTCCTGTATTATCATCCACTTATTTAGTGTTATTTTGTTCTATTTGATTAAAATTGGTGTATAAACAGAAAAAATATTATTGTCTTATAAATACGTTTTTTTGAAATACAAATAATTTGGTTTTTATTGTTTGATCCACTGTGTACACCATAGGGTACACAGTGGATCATTTTCCATTTTTCACTAAATGCAAAATATCTCTGTATTTATTGGATAAAAAAGATGGAGCTCTTAGAACAAGTGGTAGGTACTTAATTTATTAACCGTTTGATAAAAGTTGTGCATTGATTGCATTTATACAACAATAATTCTGTGCGTTTGAAAAAAAATGATCCACTGTTGCCACACTGACCCTACATATCCCTAACAGTCCATTATTTTATTTTCATTTAATTTTCCATTTGACCGGACTAAGCCACAGTAACGCGGGGCAGGGTACAGCTGGTGTTTTAGGCTTGAGCTCGCTGGGTAATTGATTTTTGTAGTTAGCCTTCCGGGCGTGCAGTCGATACATTTGTACCGCTGAAAGACTGGAATGGTGGACGCGCTGAAACAATCACGATTTCGTGGCTTATTTTTGTTGTGAAAACCTCCACGCTGGAAATGAAAAATAGACTCGAACAAAGGCTACAAAACATTGATTATAGTGAAGGTACTCACTTTGTGGAAATCCACATTTGTTATTTTTCAATAAATTGATATCCGGATGGAATTTTTTTTATGATAAAAAATAAATAAAAACAAAATGTTTTTTTGAAATGTTTTATTCGGCAGGTCACGTATTGCACCCTCCGCGTGACTACCCTGAAATAAAACTTTAAAATAAAAACCCAAATATCAAATGAACGTACCTAAGCCCTGCATCTATTGGCGCCCTTATTAAAAACAGAAGTAACATTGGCAAATATAAACAATTTTTAACAAGCGTCCTCCGCGAGCTTGGTCGTCGCCGCAGAAAGCGCCAATTCTCAAACAAGACCCAGTTAGTGTTTTGTAAAGGCAGATTAATTTCTTAACCCAGCAAAGAGCATATACATACATATGTAAGAAAAGTGAAATATTTTTTATGCTCCGCCGGAATTCGAGCCCACTGCCTTCCAATCACGAGTCCGAAGTTTTAACCACTAGACTACGGACCGGTCGATGAACGCAAAGAGCATGTGACATAAAAATTGATCCCACTTGTGATTTCTCGTAGACAGCGGCCGGCCGGCTGAGCTATCGACCTGGCTTACGCAACTTCCAGCCTGCTTGTCTGCTGGTTGTGTGTACGGGTATTCTGTAATATGGAGTTCGTTCTGAGGTGAAGGCCAGCCCAGCCGTCCCGCACTACGCTATTAAATATTCATACTGCCGTGTATCCATTAGATTCCGGCATTAGATCATATACAGCCAGTCTATATACTTCAGTATAACATGTCTAACACACACATCTAAACTCACACACACATATAAACACACACATATAAACATACACATTATTTTGATACAACAGGAGTAAAGGTTCTGCACTCAGAGTGCAAAGGCGGACATCTTATTGCCATTGAAACCCTTAAAATCCGAAACAATATAAAGACCATATTATTAATAAGCAAATACCTAGTCCTTCTCACTTACTAGCAGTACCTGCCAAAAAAACCCCACCCACTTTCTCTTTCCTACCTTGAATTTTGATCCTTTTGTTTTTACCACAGTTAGCCTCTGAAGATGGACGGTTAAATTCCGATAGCGCTTAGGCAATTTAACTCAAAAAATGTGAATATTAAACTGTGTTGTACATAAAAAAAAGTTATAATTAATTAAAACTACAGTTATGTTCTGATAGTATAGTCAATGGCATGGAAGGGTGGACACTTACATAATGCCTCGAGAACAGAATCCCAGCATCCCATTTGGATAGACCCAGAATTTCTTGGGTTTGTCCAAATTTGAACATCTTTACTTGAATAAATAAAATCATTTATGTACTTAGTTACTTCAATTATCGATACTCGATAGACACGCGAAGTAGGTTTCAGCACTGAGATTTGGATTTAGGAAGATTAAAAAAGGCACTTAGTCACATGAATCTATAATCTAAGTTGCGCCCAAAAACAAACACGTGTAGTTCGCGCTTACAAATGCTGAATGTGTACTTAATAAATAATAATAATAATAAATTGACAATATTTTTAGTGCCGTTTTGTGAATTCACTGCAAGGGCACTGCAGAGCCCTAGCCCCTCCTGAACAAGCATGTCTTCAATCCTGACTTAAATGCACTTGTACTCTCCACAGCTCTCAGCTCGTGTGGTAAGGCATTCCACAGCAGAGGGCCAGCAATGCAAAAGGCACGATCTAAATAATTGGCCATGTTGCTTCTGCAGGGAACCCTGAATCTATTCACAGCAGTATTGCATGCAGACCTCAGGGTACCCCGCCTACCCTCTACTGTGTCCCCCACACATAGCTCTGAGATATACAGTGGCGCAATGTTCTGCGAGGACTTAAATACAGTTAAGCAGACCTTGTACTCCACCCTCTCCTTTATTTTCAGCCAATGAAGCTGATCCCTGAGTGAGGGTGTGATGTGCTCAGTAATTTTTAAATTACAGATCAAAAGTACTTACAAATAAAATCCAAACCAAATGAATGGTCAACAAAAATTTGTACCGAAACATAATTACGGTGGTCGGCGTTTAAGCTTCATAAAAATTGCCCCGTAGATTTTCCTTTTCAATGCACATATTTCATAGATATATTATGACTAGTAATTATAGCGTTAACCTTACTAGTCATTTAAAGAAAATACACAAACAATTCAAAATATATTTAAAGAAAAGTCCAGCAGATATTTCGATATAGTTCATTAAATATATTTCTGGATAGGCTTTAAAAGCGTCCAAGTTCTATCGGCCGAGGTTGTACATTTTTAATACGGATTTGGAAATGGCTCGTGTTGGTCAATTAATGCCGAAACTGTCGCGTATATTTAGTACATTGAATATTCCAGATCAATCGATTGATCCATTTCCAACTAATTGGCTGTAGGTCGATACAAATGAACAGGTACAAAATGAATAAAACAGGAGGTGATTTTTTTTAAATATTTAAAACCGTACCGTGAAAGCTGTTTACTTCAGTATAATCGTAAGCATCCAACACCTCTGCGTCACTACAACAAGTGTCATAAACCCTTAGAGTCTCTAAAATCTATAGAGTCTTCCGCATAGAATTCCTTATACAATTACATATCTACCAAATAAATCATCCATGTATTATTGTAAAATAATTTTTGAATTTTTAGTTGCTCTAAGCTGTTTTTTTTCTTCCTTTTCTTTGTAATAATTATGAATGAGGTATTTTAAAGGTATCGGAGAAAATATTTAATCTGAAATGTATTTGCCTATATCCTATGCACGCGCTTGCTGCGGCTCGGAACAGGGACTTGGTGCTTCTGCCGAACAATTGTCGAAGGTTTTTCAGCCACGATGTCCTTCGGCGTCCCTTCGACCTTCTCCCCTCAATCTTATGATAGTTTGAAGAAGAAAGTATTTCTTATTTCTTAAAATGTAACTGAAGTACATCAGCTTTCTCTGCTTCATGGTTGGCAGGAGTTCCTTTGTAGTGCGCACACGTCGGAGGACTTCTTCATTGGTGACCCGATCACGCCAAGAGATCCGAAGCATTTTTCGGTAGACACACATCTCAAACGCTTCA
This sequence comes from Agapetus fuscipes, assembly GCA_951799405.1. Taxonomy (NCBI): domain Eukaryota; kingdom Metazoa; phylum Arthropoda; class Insecta; order Trichoptera; family Glossosomatidae; genus Agapetus; species Agapetus fuscipes. The sequence goes on along the minus strand of OX637357.1, from coordinate 10,658,572 downwards.
AAGCTACAATTCTCAAGATTCTATTGTTTGTGGCTACGGGACGAGTAAAATTTATTTATATCCGACCGGTTAGTAAACAATGTTTATATCGTCAGGTACAAAACACATTTATTTAAATTTATTTTTTGATTATTTAAAAATGAAAGGTTACAAAGTAAGCGCCTCATCAATTAAGGATTAAGTTTATTTCATTTAACAAAAAAAATAACGGTTTGCCCTTTTAGTGACCTATAAGAATAGCCTTTGGAATTTAAAATTTTGGGAAGAAATCAGAGACCAACAGTCCACAAAGGCAAAAGCAGGCAACAATAAAAAAACAACCATTATATATTGTAATCTAAGTTGCAAAGTTATATTGTTCTTTAAGGTTCATATTCAATGCATGCCTACAACACACATGAAAGTTCGCACATACAAAATAAACCAAACACAGTGTTTGTAGAGCGTGCATTTGCAGTTGCTGGTCCTCTGGCCTGGAACCACCTGCTTCATCATGTGAGAGATATAGAGAACTATAAATAATTCCTTGACTTATAGGTTGGTATGAGGCTGACCACCCATACTGTAAAAAATGGTTCACTTTGCCAATGTCACCCCTGTTTCAGGGAATGTCGGCAAGAGTTGCAGGGCTTATGTTCATTTGAGGTTTGGATTTTATTTGTAAGTACACAATCAGCATTTGTAAGCGCGAACTACACGTGTTTGTTTGTGGGCATACATCTGAGAGCTTTGAATGAATATATCCTTGCAACTTAGATTATAGATTATAGATAGATAAAAAGTTCCGAAATACACTGAAGACAAGCAAATTTCTGGCATCATTTGGAGTGACTACGTCACAAAAGGGCGCTATAAAGAAATCATCAACTCATCATCATTCTCAATCCTCACATGAACATATGCCTTGCAACTCCTGCCGCCTTTTGCTGACACCAGCGTGGCATTGGCAAAAGTGAACCAAGTTATTATAGCATGGGGGTCAGCTTCACGCTAACTAATCTGCAAACACAATCAAAATTTTTACCCGTTGCCTCTAAAGAGATCGTATGTGGCTTATTCGATTACGGTAAGTAAATGCTTAAATGTAAGAGTTGTACGTTTGTTTGTCAGAATAAATAAAAACTCTATACTTAGCCAAAAAAATAGTTTTTTAAATATAATTATTTTTAGGTAAAAAACCCGCCAGGCGGTCGGAGAGAGAACCTTGAATAATTAATAAGGTTTTCGGGTCGGACGCGTGACAACACTTAGTCAATGCTTTTTATGAAAACATAAATTAGCGGGTCGCAAAATTACACTAATATGGTGGTAAAATAGTGAAAACAGTCAAGGAATTAATAAACTTTCATAGAAAAGTTGAACAACGATTTTCGTAAACAAAATCCAAAAATTGTTCCCCCTCACTAGGGGAAGCTGGCTTGCAGCTTCCAACTTGCGTTTTAAATTAGGATCAGGATTGCGTTTTTAAGCAGTCCCACCCTATTGGAGGGTTTCAGGTTGTTTGTACACAATTACTAGAATTGGAAAAGCTCAATAATAGAAGAAGAAGTATGATGAGAACGATTGGAAGGATTGCTAAAAATAGGAAACTCACAAAGAATATGATATTGGCGATACTCAATGGCATATTGGTACCGTCATTGATGTATAAAAGTGAGGCGTGGACAGTTACCGAATGTGAGTTGAGTAAAGTGAGTACGGTTGAAATGGCTTACCTGAGAGCAATGACTGGAAAGACATCGAAGAGTTCGTAATGTTTGGGTGATGAACGAGAATATGAGAATAAAAGTGTAAGTTCACATGCTGTGTGTGGAAACGCGAACTTATATGTGACTACTTGTGAGAATGCATGTAATATGAATCTTAAATGCAATTCATCTTTGCAACTTACATTTTAGACTATTGTTGCACAAAAAATAAGCATTTGACTTCATTCATCCCTTACCCGTTGATGTATTTTTAAGTCTTTATTAACCTATTTGAAATAATAAACAGTTCCGAAAAAAAAAACAAATAAAAAATCATAAATAAGCCCCTAATCCTTCACTCATTTACTACACACTCAGGGTTTGATTATTTTGTTTAGTAAACTAAAAAACTGTATCGCTCGCCTAACGATATTTTCGCATGTTTGGTTTTTGCAAAAAACTGAGAACCATGGGTCTAATGAAGGCTGCAGACGGTCATTTTGCGTGGCATTTTTGCGTTTACGTATCGATAGCTCGATATTTGGGTTGATTGAGTGCTTGCATTCCATGCCGAGGGCTCGGTTTCGAATCGCATCGAGGTTGTCACAAATAATTTCCTGTTTTTTTGGTTATTTAAAACCCAAAATAAAGATGCCGGGAAGGTTCACTTAGCCTTCACAAGAAAGAAATACCAGACCCTTCGGGATCAGGGAAACACATACTTTAACTGAAGTGGTTGGCGTAAGGCCGGCCTTATTACCTGTAAAAATTAATAGGTTCACTCGGCACATGCGACCTCTTCTTGGAGAACGCGCTAAGAAGTTACACACACTATATGTGTAACTTAGTTGCATTGTTAAGTAACTGTATTTGTAGCTCTGTTATTTTTCCGCAAGGGGTGGACACAGCTTCTTCCTACCCTTGTACGCCTTACTCAAAATAAATTGTTACCCTATATTTCCTTCTTTGTATGAAACATGTACATTTTCTAAGGCTTGGGGGAGAATCAAGGCACTGCCTTAGAAATGTAGATGTTTCTACCGTCGCGTCTGATACTAAAAATCTCTTGGATGGATCGAGTCACAAATGCCGAAGTTTTTTCTCGTATGAATACTTCAGATGAACTGATGTCCGTCAAACAGCACATAATGTGAAATAAGAAATATTCCCTCCTAGAGCTTATTACGTGTGTCCTACCAGTTATGACTTACGGAGCAGAGACACTAACTCTCACCAAATTGGCTATCAGGAAACTCCGTGTAGCACAACGAAAGCACGAAAAAGCTATGCTACACATAAGACTGTCAGATCGGATACGAAATACCGAAATACGTAGAAGATCGGGAGTTACTAACATAGTCAAAAGAGTGGCAAAGCAGAAGTGGTCGTGGGCAGGGCATGTAGCCAGATTGAGCGAACAAATATGGACGAAAAGAGTGGTAGAATGGAGACCTCGTGAAGACAAAAGAACTAGAGGAAGGCCTCTTACACGATGGTCAGATGATATTAAAGGAGTTGCTGGTGACTGGATGCAGAGAACCCAGGACAGAGACGCCTGGAGAGATATGGGAGAGGCCTATGTCCAGCAGTGGACAAGAAGTGGCTGACTAAGTAAGTAAGAACTTATCAAACAGGGAAGGATGAAAGGAAGACGAGCTCTAGGTCGAAGGAAGACACCTTGGTTTAAGAGCCTGAGACAGTGGTTTGGAAGAAGCACAATATCCCTTTTTCGTACAGCATTTTTGAATTCCTAACATTTTTTAGCCGGGTAAACAGACAAAAATGCCATTCAGTAATGACAGTTTGAATAAACATAAATGAAAGGTTCACAAAACGAAGGCAATCGATTATTTAATATTATGTACGAAATTCGTGATTTTTTGTGCGATTTCCCATTATCGTGAGAGGCGATTCTGCAGATTATTTATTCGCAAAAGTATTTTCTCGGACGCGAAAACTAATTCTGTGTTTCGTTATCGCGAATTAAGTGAAAATAAATAAATTTGGGTCAGACAAAAATACTTGTCTACGTGTATACAGAATGTACATATTTCTCATGGCGACGGAAAAATGTAACAGAGAATATTTAGTTTTCCTGAATATTTTGGAGTCGAAACAAATGAAATAGACAAAAAAAGTCTACGGAAAAATAATAAGTATTTAATTTATGAAATTTTTCAGCGAAAACTTTGTAGACCTACATTAAATATATAAGAAAAACACTGTTTAACTATACCAGTAGTTTACACTGTTTAATTATATCAGTAGAATTAATCGGTGTTTTTTTTTTTTCATATTTTAAGTTTCTTCAAGTTATATTATGTTTATGGTTGCCATAGATGCTACCTTTGATCGGTCCAAATTAAGGTGGTTAACGCTACGGACTAGTAATCGAAATGTCATGCGTTCGATTTCTAACGGAGAAAAAAAAACATTTAATTTTCAAATTAAATTTTGCAGAAGACGTGAAACCATCGGTCACCAACGGTACATTCATAGTAACTGTCGCTTTCTATAGCAACGACCAACGTCGCAGAGGGTCTTGACGTGTGGAAAAGATCATCCTAATTCTTATTTATGTAGAGTGGTGACGTCAGGTCGCTGACACAAAAAAATAACGCACACGATTTACAGTGCCTTGACTTATAGGTTGGTATGCGGCTGACCACCCATGCTGTAAAAATGGTTCACTTTGCCAATGTCACCCCTGTTACAGGGAAGGACGGCAAGAGTTGCAGGGTGTATGGCCATTTGAGATTTGGTTTTTATGTTGTAGGCAAACTTGTACATGTCTGGTTGTGAGAATGCATGTAATGTGAATCTCCAATGTAACATATCTTTGCAACTTAGATTAGATTAGATTTTACATTCAGTATAAAGTTGGTATGCTAACGTTGAAAATACTGGGACTCGGTCTTGTACATTCAACTTTGCCTTGCAACGGAGCGGTCTCGTGCCTTGTAAATCTTAAAGCAAAAAAAAAGCGTAATGCACCTTGTACAAAGCAAAGCCTCTGTTGCCTTGCCTCGGAGTAAATTCCTTCAAAGAAGACGTAAGGCAAGGTACACGCTTTATAATGATGATGATGATGATAGAATGTTAAGGGTTGTGCTAACTAAGGCCTCGTTGTTAGGATGACTTAAGGAAGAGGTTTCCAAACTTTTTATTCAATCAATTTTCTTGTTTTTAAAAGTGTTTTCTATTTATCTGTACCCCGAGTATAAAATATTGTGTAAATCTCATCTCTGTAATCTATAATCTAAGTTGCAAAGATATATTACATTTAAGTTTCATATTAAATGCGATCCCACAAGCAGACACGTATAAGTTTGCGCTCACACATGCCGCATGTGGACCTACAATATAAAAACCCAATCTCAAATGAATATAAGCCTTGCAACTCTGGAAGACGTTCCCTGGAACAGAGGTGACATTGGCAATGCAATCAGCCACATACCAATTTATAAGTCAAAGGATCTCGATTGCGTAAAAAATGTATGGACGGTACTCCTAGAGGGTGATTTCAATTTCAAATATTTTTTCAAGCAATTTGCTTTAGAGCAGGTAAGGGCAGAGCAGCTTTACGCAACAACAGGGCCGATTTATTTATTGTAATTCGATCGATATCAAAGCTCCCACGAACATACATGTTTCCTGCATTCGGTCATAATTTGATTAAGGGTTAAGCCAGGCATGAAGAGCAGCACTTTCATCCATGTAATAAAATAATGAAAATACTTGATATCCGATCAAAATCAAAGTTAATAGGATCCATTCCGATATTATATGTTTTTACATTTTTCCTGACAATTTGATTAAAAGCGGGTGAGCGGTTCAAGAATCCATAGGGAGCTTACATACTTAAATTCAATTTAATAATATTAGTTCGTCCTCAATAGTCGTGCAGAAAGGGTGCCTCCTGAAGACGTTGGCTACGTCACCAACAAAACATCGATAACAACATTAGTTCTCCCATAACACTTCGTATAATATTTGAAAAGAGTTATTAATCTTGAAATTTCATTCCCAAGTAACCTTTTAGGTTTTAAAAAGGTTACAAAAAGGTTTTAAAAGGTTCTGGGACCTTTTTGTAACCTTTTTAAAGCCTAAAAGGTTACTTGGGTTATTTTATTCCCCCCCCTCTTCAACTGATGTGGTTGGCTGTGTTGGTTGATTGTGGTTGATAGGTCCCGATTGGCCACATGCGACCCCTTCAGGGATAACGCAGGCAATAAGTTACACTATATGTGTGAATGTGTTTTTTTTTATAATTTTGCCTAGATTTTTCTATATTCAATGTTCGCCCCTGCTACATACCCCACATTGAGAACAACTGGTCTACTGAAACCCCGAGGCTACCGTCGCTCTACAAAAAACCCCCTCTGCATCACAACCATAATGCCCATATTCACGGCGCAGTACCGGGCCTTGTAGCGCGGTTAATTAAAATCATGTAATCTGACAAATAGGACACAAAACTACCGGCCCTGGCATTTCACATAATAACAAAGCTAGTGGCTTTCACTGTAACACAACAAACACTACATGTTATACAAACATGGATACCGTGTTATTTCCATTGAGAGACAAAAATACTTTCGATAACTTATGATCTAATTTGCAAAGAGATATTCACATTCGAGAGCCATCTAATGTGTATGCCCACAAGCAGACACGTATAAGTTTGCGCTGACATTAATGCCTCAGCGTTCACATCACTTTGTATGGAAATCTGTACTCCTAAAAAACACTAGGTAAAAAAAAAACGCAAAACGCAACTAAGCTACACATATAGTGTAACTTCTTGCCGCGTTATCCCCGAAGAGGTCGCATGTGGCGAGTTGAACCTATTTATTTTTACAGGTAAGGGGGCCGGCCTTACGCCAACCACTTCAGATGAAGTGGGGGTTTCCCAGCTCCCGAGAGAACTGGTACTCATTTCTTGTGAAGGCTGAGTAAACCTTGCCGGCATTTTTATTTTGGGGTTTGAAACAAACACCGAAACGGGAAATCATTTCTGACACCCTCGCCTCGGCGGGATTCGAACCCGAGCTCACGGCATGGAATGCAAGCACTCTACCAACTGAGCTATCGACCGGTCTATAGTATATCGGTCTATAGGTAATCTAATCTAATCTTATCTAAGTTGCAAAGATATGTAACATTGGGGATTCACATTATATGCATTTTCACAAGCAACCACGTACAAGTACCTACGCGCTTACAAATGCTGAATGCGTACAAATTAAAATCCAGACCTCAAATTAATATAAGCCCTGCAACTTCTGCCGACCTTCCCTGGAACAGGGGTGACATTGGCAAAGTGAACCATTTTCTACAGCATAGGTGGTCAACCACATACCAAATTATAGGTCTAGGAACATAATATGGAAAACGTTTGTAAAATTAAATAATAAATACTTCCTTGTCAACGACGTTAGCCATGTTGAAAGCACCGGTTCCCATAGATCACCGAAGTTAAGCAACATTGGGCGTGGTCAGTGCTTGGATGGTAACCGCTCAGGTACACCGCGTGTCGTTGGCATCTTGGACCGGTCCGTAGTCCGTAGTGGCAACACTTCGGACTCGTAAATGGAAGGTTGTGGATTCGTGGATTCGGATCCCGGCGGAGCACAAAAATGTACCATTTATATTTCGAATGTGCTCTTCGCTGGGTTGAAAAATTCATAAACCTTTACCAATGACCGGTCACCAAAGGTCCATCCAGCCTTAGAGCAACTGGGTCTTGCTTGAGTATTGGCGCTTTGTAGCGACGACCAAGCTCGTACACCTCTGCGGCACTACAACAAGTGTCATAGACCCCTAGAGTCTTTAGAATCTAGAGAGTCTCCCGCACAGGATTTCTTAAAAAAAAAAAAAAATTATAATCGTGAAAATACAAAACAGTGTTTTGATTTGAATCCTTCAATTAAATAAATAAAATATTATTGAATATGAATTTTCACAGTGTTCATACACAAACAATTCAAAATATACATAGTATGGAACAAGTTAAGGAAAACTAAACAACACATGAAGTGTAACTCCTCGCTGCGTCTTCTCCGAAGCGGAAAGCTTTTGAGCCACTTGTAGGAGGAACAGTATATATATGACAATACATCATGTAGGAGCTCTCGGCGTGGCCGTCCTTGTGTGTGCTCCCTCGATAGAACAAATATGAATTTATCAGAGAAGTTTCTGGAAGAGTCGGAGACAGTTTTGTGCGTCCCCATTAGCGATCGCCACACGCTGTCGGCGGCAGAAGCGTATCCAGTGTCAAGGAGATTTGCATAACAAATTAAAAGTCAAAGGGATGCAAATGCAGATACGCTTTGCGGGTTCTTTACCGCGTGCGCGCTGGGCAAAGTGAGGTAAGAGTTGCAAAATCATCACGCTGGGAGCAGGGAAAACCAGAGAACAAATCTAACCTCTACAATCTAATTTCTAAGTTGCAAAGATATATCAACATTCAAAACTCACATCAAATGCATGCCCGCAAACGCGTGGAAGTTGGCATTCACAAATGCTGAATGTGTACTTACAAATTAAAACCAAACCTCAAATGAACATAAGCCCTGCAACTCTTGCTGACCTTCCCTGAAACAGGGGTGGCATTGGCAAAGTGAATAATTCTTTACAGTATGGATGGTCAGCCTTATACCAATCTATAAGTCAAGGAATACAAATAATAAATAACATTTAGGTATATATGTCACGACTATAAATGTGAGGAAGACTGTGTCTCAAGATAAAAAGGGGAAATTAAAGAATGATGCGTGAAATAAGTCATGCCCTCGTCCACGGTTGTAGTCGTCAGGCACATACCGCCTGTAGCGCTCCAACAGAGTGGGACTGAATAATAAAATCAGCTCCGAAGTGATCCCCGTCTGTGCGCTAGACGACAACTTTGACCTTGAGTAATTTAAAGTTGATTCCTTGACTTATAGGTTGGTATGATCCTGACCACCCATATTTTAAAAAATATGGTTCACTTTGACAATGTCAGCCCTGTTTCAGGGAAGGTCGGCAAGAGTTGCGGGGCTTATGTTTATTTGAGATTGGGTTTTATGTTACAAGTCCAAATGCGGCATGTACACATTAGCGCGAACTTATTTTTACTTGTCTGTTTGTGGGATTGCATTAAATATGAATTTATCTTTGCAACTTAAATTATAGAGTTAACTCTTCCATACAAAATTAAGACAAACGTCTGAACAGAGAAATTAAAAACTTGCAGAGCTTTTTTATCTCGTCACAGCAGTTTCATGTTGCTCAGGTCGACGACTGGGAAAAATTTGCATTTTATTTAGTCACTTATTTCTCATATTTAAAATATGCAAATTTGAGAAGCAGGAGGACGTTAATCTTTTAGGTCAGATTTCACAAATTCGTCTCTACGGTTGTCATTTGTATTTTGTAGTATTTTTAAACAACTCGGAATAAATCGAGTGAATTATGCAATGGACGAAAGAAAATGAATGTCATACAAATGCAACTCCATCTTTGGACCAGAAATTTAAAATTACCAGCAAATCAATAGAAAGTATAAAATTCAGAAAGAACAACTCGGTTTTCATGAGCTAGAAATATTTTCGTTGAAGAGTTTTCATTTTGTATTAGAAATACAGATTGAATTCTACGCTCCAAATTATGTACAAAACCATTATTTGAATTTGTTAAACCATAGATTTTGATTGGCACTCTGACCGTATGAGAGCCCTATACAAAAAGCTACGAGAAAATCCACGAACGATCATATGATAATATGTAGTTCTGCACGATGCTACGAGAATAGTAACTAAAGATTCTAGAATAATAGTAAAGAGAAGCCGAAAAGAAGCTACATAAATAGCCGTGTGGATGCTACGAGAAGACTCCACAAGTGATGCTACTAGAATATTACTGTGAGTTGCTACGAGAATAGAAACGGAAGATTCTACGAGTTTGGCTAAGAGAGAAGCCGTGAAATAAACTATGAAAATAGCAGTGTAAGATGCTACGAGAAAAGAAACGGAAGATTCTAGGAGTTAAGCTAAGAGAGAAGCTACGAAAATAGCAGTGTAAGATGCTACGAGGATAGAAACGGAAGATTCTACGAGTTAAGCTACGAAAGAAGCTGCTAAATAAGCTACGAAAATAGCAGTACGAAAAAAAAATGGAAGATTCTACGAGTTAAGCTAAGAGAGAAGCTGCAAGCTATAAAAAGAGAAATGGTGGAGGTTCGACAAAAACAACGAAACAAGCTTCAAAATACGATTAAAAAATAATATGGGAGCTGACGGAAAGAGCAGCTATGGGCAATTTCAAATATGCTAATGGAATAGCACAACATATTTAAAGGTGAGCTATTGAAAAATAACGTAGAGAAGAGCTACAAAAATCTCTACGCGAAAAGATGCTAGGACATAGGTTCACAAATGGCTACAAGAAACGCTACAAAAGAAATCATAAACAAAGCTAAAGAGGAAACTTTGAGAATAGCTGCAAGAACAGCTGCAAAAAAAACTACAAAATATGAGAGAAATGAAAAAAATGCGAGTGTAGGTTCAGCAGTAAATCGAGAATTAAAAGCGACGATAAGTTTAAGGTTGGCAGCTACACAGGTTCGTAGCTTCTAATAAATACTAAACAAGAACTAGAAATCTTAAGAAGTTACGAAAAGAGCTGCAAAGAAAAGCTACGCCGCAAGCAGATCGTAGAACCTACACATTCCGCCCGTCGTAGCTCTACGCGAGTACATATGTTGCCGGCACACATTTGCCCTAGGTTAGTTCTCCCAAGTCACGTAGCCTGTCGGAGATTTGTGCCGCGTCCCTCCCACACGTTGTGGAACGCCGTGTTGAACTTTTCAGTTTCTGCTACGAGCATATTGGCCATTACGTAGGAGGCTTATATGCTCTACGACAATCTATATATTTTTCTTTTGGGTTGGTCTTGGTATCGACAAACATTATTTTAGCCTTCACGTGTGCCCGTTGTTAAATTTTCTTCTGTTTGCCGATATTTTCCTTTACACGTGTTGGTTCACTTTTTACAAAATGGTTCACTTTGCCAATGTCACCCCTGTTTCAGGGAAGGTCGGCAAGAGGAGGTGGGTTTTTTATACTGTAGATCCACATGCGGCATGTGTGAGCGCGAAATTATGCGTTTCTGCTTGTGGGAATGCATTTAATATGAATCTCAAATGATACATATCTTTGCAGCTTAGATTTAGATTTAGACGTAGTCCGGTTGATAGCTCAGTTGGTAGAGTACTGAGATTCTATGCTGAGAGCTCAGATTCGAATCCCAACGAGGGTGTCAGAAATGACATCCCGCTTCGGTGTATATTTTAAATCCAAATAAAATTGTTGTAGGTCCTCATGCGGCATGTGTAAGCGTGACCTGCTTATAGGCATGCTTTTAACATGAATTTTTATTTTCAATATATCTTTATGTCAATATATACGCCTGAGACACAGGATTTCCTAGTTCAGGCACATGTATTATTTTCTTATTAAGTAAAATTCTTTATGTGTACAAATGTAATGTTTAGAGGTGTTTTTGTATAAATAAATAAATTGTTATGATTATTATTATATTATCTTTGCAACTTAGATTATATATTAAAGATAGATACGCGAGCGAAAATTCACGCCTGTATCATTAAATAGCGCCATTTTTTGGCACGCTCCCCTTTCTCAAATTCAAACAGAAGAAAAATGAAAGTTGCTCCTGAAATTAAAGCTGAAATGAAAAACGCAACACCTGAATAAAAAAATCCCAACTCGGAATTCATTTTTTTTTTATCCCTGAAGTAAAAAATATATTAGCATGATTGTGCCACAGCTGGCACGTTGTGGACATCACGGCAGCTTAGGAGAGGAATGCTCTACAGTCTAAAGCGTCCCTCGGATATAGCGACGCTTAGATAGATATAAGGATAGCTTACGGGAGCAAAGCACCAAGTCGTGGGATACGGATTTGCTATAGCCAGATACTTTCGGCAACGCAACGCGACGGTTTTTTCAGAGTTACACTGGCAATAAAATATATTGTATTTTTCAGTATTTTAAATTAATGATTCTCTTGCAGACCAGTCCGTAGTTTAGTCTTTAGTGGGTACGCTTCGAACTTCTAAATGGAAGGTTGTGGGGTCTTATCCCGGCGGAGCACAAAAGTAAATCATACCAAAATATACCCTCTTCCCTGGGTGAAAACTTCATACATATAACATTACCCAAAACCGGTCACCAAAGATTCATCCAGCCTTACAACAACTGGGACTTGCTTAAAAATTGGCGCTATGTAGCGACGACCAAGCTCGTAAAATGTGCGGTCGATGGCTCAATTGGTAGAATGCTTGGAGTCCATGCCGAAAGCAAGGGTTCGATCCTCACCGAGGGTGATATAAACGATTTTCCCGTTTCGGTGTTTATTAAACTCAAAATAAATGCTGGCAAGTTTTACTGAGCCTTCAAAAGAAATGAGAACCAGCCCTCTCGGGAGCTGGAAAATCCCTACTTCAACTGAAGTGGATGGCGTGAGGCCGACCCCCACTCAAAAAAATTAAAAGGTCCCAAATCACCACATGTGACCTCTTGGAGAGTTACACAACATGTGTAGCTTATTTGCGTTGAGTTGCGTTTTTTCTTCATCCCTTATGATGATGATTTTGACAGCCTTGTGGAGGCTTGTAACTTCGGGAGAACTCGGTTGTGTCCGCAGTTACAGTCAGTAACTGCGAGTCTTTGCTGTTTTCTCTAGTGGACGAACAGGCAAATCTGGAATCCTTGCTAGGTCGGGTCACGACCATCGAGAAGGCCTTCCACCATAAAAAAATATAGCATTGCATGAGCGTTCTGTGATACGCTTCCCCGGATGGAAATGTATAAATTGAACGGGTATGGGGCTGGGTTTTCGCAATGGACCGGTTATGGTTGGATTGTGCTGCAGGATGAAACCAACTGGCATTTGCGAGAACTCCACAAGGTATCAGGGTGGCAGAAGTAGAGTGAGGTGAGGTGGACAATAGAGCCGGAATTGCTATCACGAGCGGAGGAAGGATATGTGTTGTTCCTTAACGTGGAGCTCGAAATGATTACGCTGAATAGGAATAAATAGGGAAAAAGATGAATGAACATTGCTGCAAATCTATCCTATGTAATATTGAAACAGACGATAAGGATCGGAAGACGGCCCGGTTATGGTTGGATTGTGCTGCAGGATGAAACCAACTGGCATTTGCGAGAACTCCACAAGGTATCAGGGTGGCAGAAAAGGAGTGAGGTGAGGTGGACAATAACGGCATTGCTATCACGAGCGGTGTGGGGGAGGGATAGCGCACAAATTTCCCGCCTCCTCGGTGCGAGCGACAACCAGAACCCATAAATTACGCGGGAATTTGCACGAAATAAGAAAAGCTGTAGTGTAAATGTACCAAGGTGTAAATACACACTTGTGAAACTCATTGTACGTGTCGTTGGTATGGTCGCTGGAGCACGAATTAACATTCTTGAAACAAGCGCAAGCTCTAATCCCGCCTGCGCTGTGTCCTATCGACAATAATTTTGACCCTGGTTAAACAGATGTCATTGGGTGTCATTGATTATGTTGATACCTTTTTCTGGCCAGGAATAATAGGAGAGTGCATTGCATTCCTCTTCACGAATCTCTTTAAAAAAAATGTAAAACCTTTAAAAAAGGTTTTACAATTTTTTATTCATGAAAAAAATTAAACATGAAAAGTAAGCTTGACTAAGTTAAATAAGAAAAGTTGAAATTGTTGTGTAAAGGCTTTTACGGCAAAATGTAGAGCTTACCTTGTGCTGGGTGGTAAAATCAGTTGACACTTACCTGAAAAGAAAGGGAAACATTTGATTAATTTCAAGAGAACGTCAAAACAGTAAATATACACTATAATCAGATACATTCTAAAATCTATAATCTATAATCTAAGTTGCAAGTATATATTCATTCAAAGCTCTCAGATGTATGCCCACAAACAAACACGTGTAGTTCGCGCTTACAAATGCTGATTGTGTACTTACAAATAAAATCCAAACCTCAAATGAACATAAGCCCTGCAACTCTTGCCGACATTCCCTGAAACAGGGGCGACATTGGCAAAGTGAACCATTTTTTACAGTATGGGTGGTCAGCCTCATACCAACCTATAAGTCAAGGAATACGAGTAATAAATAACATTTAAGTAAACAACAAAATCTTAAAAATAAATCTGTACAAAAAAATGACAAAAATTTCTTATGCAAAAAATGTAGCAAACTAATAAACCAACATTACAAATCAGCATTGCAGATTAGCCGCCACTTCTTCCTGTCCTTGCATACTTCTTTCATTTCATCCAGAGTATTAACCTTTTTCATACAAGCTCTTCTTTTATTATGACTCTGGATATCCCATTCACTCATTGCATTGATATAATTAAAACTAACATAGGTACTCAGCTCGCTTTTACACATGCTGTGTGTGCACTTACAAAAAAAAAACATAGAATTTGCAACTCTTACCGCCCTTCCCTGAAATCAGCAAAAGTGAACCAAGTTTTTATAGCATCGGGGGGTCCACCGTGTACCAACCTATTAGTCAAGGAAAAAATGTTTAATATCGTAGCAATTCAACATTAGAAGAGGACTTAAGAAAATGCAGTTTTCGAAGAGCCACGGCAGAATTAAGATGGTCCATGATCATTAAACGGCGCCACCGGAAATAAATCATCCATCATCATCATCATCATCATGCAAGAGTCAAGCAAGGACGGCAAGAGTTGCAGGGTGTATGTCCATTTGAGATTTGGTTTTTATGTTGGTTTTTACGTGCAAGCGCGAACTTATACGTGTCTGGTTGTGAGAATGCATGTAATGTGAATCTCCAATGTAACATATTATCTTTGCAACTTAGATTAGATTAGATCATCATCATCATCATCATCATATTAAAGGGAGAATCGTTGCACTATATGCACAGTTTAGTAACGTTTCAGTTAGTTTTCATTGAATTGATTTTTTACTGCGGTTGTAAGATGCTACATCAATTTAAATGTATATTTCTGAAAAACTTTTATCGCAACTATATATTATAATAATTTTAAGTTATCGTCCTTGTCGTGGGGAAGAATATTAATCAAATAAAATGCTAGGGTATTCGCGAATGCAAAGGCCCGGCTGAAGTTTCTGGAAACTTTCCCGTCTCGGTTTACCCTTTGAGATCGCGGGGGGAGGGGACGCGCGGGGCAAGGTTAAAAACTTACATTATCAAAGATGAAGACTAATAAAACAAATCAACGTTGTATGTACTCGTAGATAAAACAAACGAAACCGCGAATCGTGTTAGCAGATATGGCAACCAATACGTATGAAAAACATGAAAGACGATAAAAAAAAAAAACAACTTTGTTTTCTATTACTATGAGTATATTTTAATTAATACCACCTGATGATGCGAACGGATGTTTGCCAAACCGGTCGTGGCATTAAAATATACTCATAGTAATCGAAAACAAAGTTGTTTTTCTTTTTATCTTTTAAGATGAACGATTACAAAGTTAAAATGCCTCTACAATCAATAAAACATGAAAGACGTTCAGCTCTCAGCGAGGGACTTAAAATGAGGTATTATCTATTTCTAACTAAGCTGCACATGTAGTGCAATCAAGGAGAAAGAAAATCGATAAACTTTTATGTTTGAATGATCAAAAAGGAGGTTTAAGTACATTTGTGGATTAAAATGATTAAAAACAAAGGAGCTTGTGATCATCGGTTGAATTCTAACAATTAAATTATATTAATTAATTATTATTAAGATTCAGCTCCTGAAGATGCCTCTTTAGGCGAAAATCTTCGAGCACCAAAAAGAAATAAATAAGTAAATTAAAACTATGTTTTACCAATTTTAATTTTTTTAATAATTATTAAAATTATCGATTGAAAAATGTACGAGTTAGAAATAGATATCGGCGTTTCCCAACCTTTTTTCCCCAACTCTCCTTTATGCGTAATAGATAAGCCCATCGCCTCTTTATGTCTAAATGAAAATCGTCGACTATCGCCTGCCTTTAGCCCCAAGTTGGGAACCACTGGATTATATCAATAAAAGTGCAATTACAGTTGGCAAACACAAGTAAGTACACATTTCCACTTCGACCAACTGTACATCATAAACAAGCTTTACGTAATAATTCAGCACCCTTATGCATTTAAACTTAACCATGGTGTATTACCAAATATGTATGGAAACCATAACAGCGGCTCTAATGAGCGTTTCAATTTTCATATTTTTTTGGAGAAACGCTATGATTGGGTGTAAATGAGTCGTATAGAATCAAAACCAGCAATCTAGTTTTTTTTTTCGAAAATGAAATAAATATGGAAACAAAGAAAATTTCATTTCCTGTTTTTTCATATATTTATCATAATCTCGAAAATATCTTAGATCGCTGACTTTGATTGTGTGCAGTTCAAATGTAATGTTTTATACTTGGGATAGAGTACACAAAGAAAATCAATTTCTCATATGCACTTAGTTGCAATATATTCTAACAAAGTGGTTCTGGCATGTGGCAGTTAAATGTTGGAATGATCATAGAAAATAAATGGTACTTTTTGTTTGATTGATAATAAATATTCTGGAGGAAATGGTACGCTCGCAGTGGCCAACAAATATACTCGTACATTAAATCTTGACAGCTCGTCCCCTTAGTGCTTGCTTGTCTTATATCCATCAGAGGTAATTTCACATGACCAATGTTTGCTTGTGAACTGGACCAGTGTGTCTTATGAAAACTGGAAATTGATAGTAAAAATATTTAAAAGAACTCTCACATTATCGTGTTTTACGTTTTTTTTTAGCTCAGATTGTGTGAAATGTGATTATTTAGACAATTTCATTGAGAGGTCATCTTTGAATCAAATGGTAGATAAGCCAAACAAGCACTGGGGGAGGAACCTGGCATCACATAGTATTCAATATTTCCCTACACGTGTTAGCAGAACGGTCGATAGACCAATAGGTAAGGCGTTGGGAATTAAGTTAAAATTCTCAACGAATGGTTGCTATTCGAATCTGAGAATATCCGACAAGATTTGTCGTTTTGGACGATTTCAAACCGAAAAAAAATACCGGCTAGGTTTACTCAGCCTTCACGAGAAATGAGTACCAGCCCCCTCGGGAGCTCGAAAACCCCACTTTAACTGAAGTGGTTGGCGTCAGGCCGGCCCCGTTACCTGTTAAAATAAATAGGTTGCACTCGCCATATGCGAGCTAATATAATCTAATCTAAGTTGCAACGATATGCAACATTGGGGATTCACACCATGTGCATTCTCATAAGCAGACACGTACAACATAAAAACCCAAATCTCAATTGGACATACACCCTGTAACTCTTGCCGTCCTTTCCTGAAACAAGGGTGAGATTGGCAAAGTGAAACATTTTTTACAGCATGGGTGGTCAGCCGCATACCCTTGGGGAAAACGCAGCAAGAAGTTACACTATATATGTAGCTTAGTAGCGTAGCGTAAGGGTGACATCAAATATCCGACGGATATTTTAAATATTCGAAGTAGGGAATGCAATCTCGAGACGAGATCACTAAGTGGAGATCTCGAGGGATCAGAAATTCGATCTCGGCATTTCATGCTTCGAGATTGATCTCGAAAAATGAGGCGAGATCTCGGAAGATCGAGATCTCGCGAGATCGAGATTGCATTTCCTAATTCGGAGTCAATTCAATGTACCTACTACGCAAAAAAGTAAAATACAGTATTAGAAATGACAAGTTTATTTTGAGGGATTTCTAATGAAGATATTCGCAGAACAAATTGCTCATTAACAAAATGGCTTCGATACCATAAAGTTTATGGCATAAACCATGCTCCACGTCCAATACATTGCGAACATAATCCTTCCTTGCTAGGGGGTTGCAGTCCGCGATACAAAAATAAATAAGGGTAGTACCGCCTTGCCGATACAACGCGGTATGACAAGCCTTTCCAAAGTCCAACCCTTCCCAATGCCATGCATTTCTTCAAAATAGTGGCACGATTTACGGATTAAATTTGATAAAAACTTTGGTATATTCATTTCACAAAAAATATTTTAAGATACCGCTCACATTTGGTTCGGTCACAGAGTTAACTTTTGTACTGTATTGCTCGCCAGCTGCGATAAAAGTAGCACACCAAGGACGTGCATACTATACAGGCACATGCGCCTAATAGGTAGGAAATATATGGTAACTAACATTTATGCTTGATATATAGATTTCAAATTCTTAACTTAAGTTCGATTGGAGCTACGAGTATCGTTGGCACTTCAGTCAATTTCAAATTAGTTTTTTTAAAGGAATGGGTAAAATATTTTTTCAAAAATGTATTTGCCTATACCCGATGCACGCGCCTGTCTCACGCTACAGAGAGAATTGACCTTTTTTATAGCACGGCATAAGGACGGTTCTTGAAACATTGGGAACTGGAACATGCGTGATTTTGCCAAAATATTGTATTTAGAATATTTGAGTGAATACTCACACCATCGAACAAATACAAGTACAGTCAGCCTCATATCAACCTATTTGTCAAGGCACACAAAAGTTCGGAAAGTTGCAATCAAATTTAAATTTCTTCAGAAAAAATAAGAATTTTTCTACCCAGGCAAGAAAATCTTGATCTAATCTAATCTATGTTGCAAAAATATGTTACATTGGAGATTCACATTATATGCATTCTCACAAGCAGACACGTACAAGTTCGCGCTTGCACATGCCGCATGTGAACTTACAACATAAAAACCAAATCTCAAATGGACATACACTCTGCAAATCTTGCCGTTCTTCCCTGAAACAAGGGTGACATTGGCAAAGTGAACAGTGGCGTGCCTACGGTTTCTGCCATGCGCATGCTGGATAATTAAAGTTGCACGAAATCACAAATAATAAATCTTACCCCTTTGTTTCTTTCCTCAGTGTTTCTTAATCTCTTCAGACTTCGATTTTGGATTAATTAATAAATCTTTACATACTTAAGATCCTTACTGAGTACAACTATATTTTCACAGGAACTCATTGTTTACTATAAAAACCGGATTCTCGATCGCAAACAAGGAATAAGTTATTTATTATGATATTTGAACCTGAAGCGACAGTGTTTTCAAAACACAATACATAAGTCATTCATAAATCTGTAAACAGCTTCAGTCTGGAATCGTAAAATTTAATGGGCGAAAAGCTTAGCTTATCTGTATATTATTATCATGCGTACTCCAAGCCACATCTCCAAGCAATATCTGTGAATGTGTGTTTTTATTTAGAATTAAAAGAGCTTAAGCGACTTACAGACTTACAGAGGTCAAGCTTTTTCATACGTTAAACAAAGACAGGCATACAATTCTCAATCACGTTTGAAGAACAGAGTTTCGTTCGGCAATGACTAATATTAATATCCCACTTTACCTCACAGAAGGCAGTAGCAGGAATATTGATGTATATCTTTAATGTACTCAAAAATATTCATTATTTTCATTTCTAAGGGTACGCATGCTTAGCATTTTAGCTTGTAAGGTAATCACGCCTCTGAAAGTGAACCATTTTTACAGCATGGGTGGTCAGCCGCACACCAACCTATAAGTCAAGGATCATACACGACAAATTACATTTTTTTAAATCAATAAATAACAACCACGTATGGACATCAAAACTAAAACAATAAACAAATTCCAATTTAATAAACCCTAGCCGTCAACATTACAGATCAACCGCCATTTATTTCTGTCCTTACATACTTCTTTCATTTCCTCCAGAGTCAAAACCTTTTTCATACAAGCTCTCCTTTTATTATGACTCTGGATATTCCATTCATTCGCAATTTCGGATATTTGGTCCATCCATACCTTTCTCGGTCTTCCTCTACCACGGCAGGAAAATATTGATGAGGGGCCGTCCATAAATTACGTCATCGATTTTTGCCAATTTTCGACCCCCCCCCCTACAATAATCCTATAGTCATTATCTAATGACCCCTCTCCGTCGATAGCTCAGGTGGTAGAGTGCTTGCATTCCATGCCGAAAGCTCGGGTTCGAATCCCACCGAGGGTGTCAGAAATGATTTCCCGTTTCGGTTTTTATTTCAAACCCCAAAATAAAATACCGGCAAGGTTTACTCAGCCTTCACAAGAAATGAGTACCAGCACTCTCGGGAGCTGGGAAACCTCCACTTCAACTGAAGTGGTTGGCGTAAGGCCGGCCCCCTTACCTGTAAAAATAAATAGGTTCAACTCGCCACATGCGACCCCTTCGGGGATAACGCGGCAAGAAGTTACACTATATGTGTTAGCTTAGTTAGTTGCCCTCTCCCCTCTTGCTGTAATAATGGATGAGCTTAATAATTAATAATGTTATATTTCTTACATATTATTATGTATATTTTTTAGATATTGGTATTTACAAGAACGACGTCACTTTTGGTACTCGTTCGTCGTTTGCCATCATCCACAGACCAGACTCCCCCCCCCCCTTAATTCGAATGACGTAATTTATGGACGGCCCCTGAGTAAAAAAATGAAAAATTTGTTGACTCGTAGCAGCTGACTCAACAACGTGTTGTTGAAACATTGGTTGTGTTATAGGAAGTTGTCCATGCGGCCGGATGCGTCCTTTGGGAAATAAACGTCAGTGTGCGGACTGGGATGTGGAGAAGGTCGGGGTGAGGCGCCGCAACAACCACCACAGCGACCAACCTCACTCCTATTTCAACCTTACGTTCCTGATCTGAAGATTGTATAATCTTTTTTTTTTTAATTAAATAGATTTGTGAAGAGGAATGCAATTCACCAGCCTATTCTGCCTGGCCAGAAATGTGTATTAATATCATCAATTAATCATTCATTGTTGTTTATTTTAATGAATTATTAATTAATAATTACCCAATAACATCTGTTGAACCAGGGTCAAAGTTATGGCCAAATGACCCAAGCGGGGATCGAACCAACGTTATTCCAACCCAAACACTATCTTTATTCTATAATGTATAATCTAAGTTGCAAAGATATATTAACATTTAAAGCTTATAACAAATGCATGCCCACAAACAAACACGTTTAGTTCGCGCTTACAAATGCTGAATGTGTACTTACATATTTATACCATTACTTACATATTATGTGTAAATCCAAACCTCAATTCCTTGACAGTTCCTTGACATATAGGTTGGTATGCGGCTGACCACCCATACTGTAAAAAAATGGTTCACTTTGCCAATGTCACCCCCGTTTCAGGGAAGGACGGCAAGAGTTGCAGAGCTTATGTTCATTTGAGATTGGGTTTTTATATTGTAGGTCCACATGTGGCATGTGTTAGCGCGAAATTATACATGTCTGCTTGTGGGAATGCATTTAATATAAATCTTAAATGATATATATCTTTGCAGCTTAGATTAGATTAGATTAGAATGAACGTAAGCCCTACAACTTTTGCTGACCTTCCCTTACACAGGGGTGACATTGACAAAGTTACTGTTACGAATATATATTGTGTGTCTGTGTGTGTCTCTACTCGTAGGTGCTTAAATAATTTCACTTGTATTTGTTCGATTTTGTGTGAGGATTCGCTCAAATATTGTAAATAGAATATTCTGGAAAAATCTCGAATGTTCCAGTTCGCAATGTTTCAAGAACCATGCTTATGATTCTTAGACTTTGTTGGTATGAGGCTGACCACCCATACTGTAAAAATAGTTGACTTTGCCAATGTTCCAGGGAAGGTCGGCAAAAGTTGCAGGGCTTATCTCCATTTGAGGTTTGGATTTTAATATGTAAGTACACATTCAGAATTTGTAAGCGCGAACTTACACGTGTTTTGTTTGTGGTAATGTGTTTGATATGAGCTTTGAATGGTAATATATCCTTGCAACTTAGATTATAGATTCTTATGCCTGCAATAAAAATGGCCAAAGCTGTCTGCAGCGTAAGAATTGAGTCTCAGCTGTCGAGCGATATAGTTCAAAAGCCACTCTGTATACGTACGTATGTGAACCGTATCCTGAAATAAATTAGTATCTTTATTAAAATATATTTTTTAAAGCCTATGCGGGAGACTCCCTAGATTCGAGAGACTCTAAGGGTCTATGACACTTGTTGTAGTGCCGCAGAGGTGTTGGTGATGTGGCAGTTGTCCATGTCCGGTTGCAGGGTCGTTAGCTGCGCAGTGCTGTGGTGTGTGTGGCATTGCTTTGTTTTGAGACACTGAGAGGAAATGGCGATTGATGTTGGATTTTAAAAGGGCAAGGTTAAATCGGGATGGAAACACAGATACCGGTAACTCATTCCATAAGCGGGCAGTTTGGCAGAGGAATGAGTCGTGAAAACACCAAGTTCTCATAGTTTTGATATCGACTGCAAATGGTTGAATGTGAGCCGTTCTACGAGTTGCCCTAGTTGTGACGAGAGGAGGGGGTATAAGTGAGGATATTTCATCAGAGCAGATGCCATTGTAGTACCTATAGAAGAGACTGATCATTCCAACTTTCCTTCTGTGCTCAAGAGGGTGTAGGTTGGCTGTGAGAATGGGATCATCAATCAGCTTCACCGCTCTTCTTTGCACAGAATCAAGTTGGTCACACAGCCTCTTTGGTATACCGGACCAGAGATGGCTGTTATACTCTATAATTGGACGGATTTGAGATTTATATAGAGCCAGCAGTTGGGCTGAAGTAAAAAATCTACAAGCTCTGTATAGTACGCCTAGTCGCCGGAAGGCCAAAGTGGTTGGTTACACGATCGAGGGGAGTAAATACAATGTTTTATACTCGGGGTACTGAAAGCGGTTCCATAAATGAGTTATGTCGTTTTCGTGTTTGGAAAAATCTAATTTAGAATATTTATATTTCGTAACTTTGATGAAAATAGTTCATCGTGACTAAGTTTACTTATCTTTATCAATAATGAGGTCCGCACACGAATTGATGTGGACAAAATTGTGACGTCATACGGCTGGACTGCTCTACACAAAAGGGAAAGCAATTATTGTGTATATTTTGAAGGTTCGTACCACCCGTATTGTAAAAATTGGTTCACTTCGCAAATGTCACCCTTGTTTCAGGAAATGTCAGCAAGAGTTGCAGGACTTAAACGGTGTAACAAATAGAGGAAAATTTGTTTTTCTTCAGTGTTATTTTAAAACAAAAATATTAGTCCTGTCGATAGCTCAGTTGGTAGAGTGCTCATGTTACATGCCGAGAACTGGGGTTCGAGTCCCACCGAGGGTGTCAGAAATGATTTCCAGTTTCGGTGTTTATTTCAAACCCAAAATAAAATACCGTTAGGTTTTACTACGCCGTCACAGGGGTCATCAGCTGTCACCCTCGGAAGCTGAGAAACCCCCACAACTGAACTGAAGTGGTTGTTTTGGAGGCCGCCCCCTTTTCTGTAAAAATAAATGGATTCCATTCGCCATATGCGACCCTTGTAAGACAACTCGGCAAGAAGTTACACTTTTTGTGTAGCTTAATTGCATAACGTTATTGGTTGTTAAGGGCCGTGGTGCCTTACGCCGAGAACTGTAGCCTGCCGCCGTTCCACTAAGGGTGGCCGGTACCTCCGTAGGTGCTTCTGCACTTTTCTTGTTCTTGAATATCTCTTTCATCTCTTCAACATTCATCTTTTTGATCACACGTGTGTAGGTGTTATGGCCGAGGGAGTCAGGTGGCTGATTTTCTAGCGTATTTGGAATAGAATAACGTTGGTTCGATCCCCGCCTGGGTCCATTGACCATAACTTTGACCCTGGTTCAACATATGTCATTGGGTAATAATTAATTCATTACAATATACAAGAAAGAATTATTAATTGATCATATTAATACCTTAAAATAAAAATTGCTTTGTTTTAATTCACATGAGTTTATATTTGTACACGACCAGTTTCGGGAGAAGCAGAACCTCCCATCTTCAGGTGTGAAAACCTGAAGGGTCCTTCATATCCATTCCTTCATATCCATCACCTTTTTCATGCATTTTCTTCTTTTACGCTCACTTTGTATATCCCATTCTTTCACAATCTCCTCAATCTGATCACTCCATACTTTTCTCGGTCGTCCCTTCCCTCTTTTTCCTTTCACACTTTCTTTGTATACATACTTTGTCAGTCTATCATCATTCATTCTTTCCACATGCCCAAACCATCTCATCACATTCTTTTGTACCTTTACTTTCACATCCTCTTTCAAATTACATTCTTTTTTTACCCATTCATTCCTAACTCTATCCCTCAAAGTTTTTCCTGTCATACTTCTCAAATGCTTCATTTCCACCTTCTGGCCAGGCAGAATAGGTTGGTGAATTGCATTCCATTTCACAATTTTTTTTTTTTTTAAATACATACTCTTTTCTTATTCTCACTCTGCAGGTTCCATTCATTCGCAATCTCACCTATTTGGTCTGTTTGGTGAGAAAAAAGTTCTTTATTCTAATTTGCGTTGAGTTCATTATTTATCTGCCTAACTTAGAGGTGTTCTCGAACAAAGTGTGTTTAAGGTCTAGGCGCATTTTTGTGTTGGGATAGAATTCGTGGCGTGAGTCGCATGCAAAGGCGCTTACCACGTTTTCACTCGGCAGACTTTGTCTAGTACAGCGTTTCCCAACCTTTTTTCGTCCATAATCAATTTCACCATCTATCAGCGATTTGGCGCTTCCTTCTGCTTATCTTTGACTTATAGGTTGGTATGAGACTGACCACCTATACTGTAAACAAAATGGTTCACCATCAACTTCACCATCTATCTGCGATTTTGCGCTTCTTTCTGCTTATCTTTGACTTATAGGTTGGTATGAGACTGACCACCTATAGGTAGGTACTGTAAAAAAAATGGTTCACTTTGCCAATGAGCCCTGTTTCAGAGAAGGTCGGCGAGAGTTGCAAGGCGTATGTTCATTTGAGACTGGGTTTTTATACTGGAAGTCCACATCCGGCATGTTCAAGCGCAAACTTATACGTGTCTGCTTGTGGGAATGCATTTAATATGAATCTACAATGTTATATATTTTAGCAACTCAGATTATAGATTTTGCCAAGCTGCATCCGCAGCGGATTTACAGTAATCCTGTCCTTAGCCTTCTTATAATTGCAGAGATATTTGACATTAGGAATTCACCTTATATGCATTCTTACAAGCAGACATATGTATTAAAGTTCGCGCTTGCACATGCCGCATGTGAACCTACAACATAAAAACCTACATCTCAAACGGACATACACCCGCAACTCTTGCCATCCTTCTCTGAAACAGGGGTGACATCGGCAAAGTGAACCATTTTTAACAGTATCGGTGGTCAGCCGCATACCAGCCTAGAAGTCAAGGAACCGTTAAGCCACCCACGTACTTTTCTGCCCCAAGTTGGGAGCCACTGGTCTAGTCCGTATTAATGGCCCCAATTTTTCTTGGTGTCTTAAACGTCTTATTAAGTCGACGAACTTAGCGATGGGGCTCCTGCCATTCTCCATCACGCCGTTATCAGCTGCTTAATATTGAAATACACATTGTACGTGCAATGAAGCAAATACTATATTATAATTTTTATTTTTTCTCAGTTATGAATTTCCAACCAACTTCTTTTTTCTGTCGAATAGACATGTCGTAACCATCGCAAAAATGCAACGTAAAAAAGCTGCGCATTTAGTGCAACGTCTCGTGGTAACTGTAACTGCAACTCTGTCGCCATTCCGCTAGGGATGGCCAGAGCCCCTGCAGAGCCGCCTCTATTTTTTTCCTATCCTTAAATACCTCTTTCAATTCATTCATATCCATCACCTTTTTCACGCATTTTCTTCTTTAACGCTCACTTTGTATGTCCCAGTCTTTCACAATCTCCTCAATCTGATCACTCTATACTTTTCTCGGTCGTCCCTTTCCTCTTTTTCCTTTCACACTTCCTTTGTATATGTCTGGCCAGGCAAAATAGGTTGGTGAATTGTGTTCTTCTTCACAAATCTATTTACAAAAAAAAAAAAAACTCCAGGAGGGGGACGCTGGATATATTGCACTCCGATGGGCGGCCTTGTAGCTAAGTAACATTGTCTACACGAAGGTCTGAGTTTATTTCGATACACGACACGCTCGGCAGACAGGCATGGCATGAACTGTTTGCCTTAATGTTCGATTGAAAATAGAATTAATGTCGGGCCTTAAGAGTATGCGCATACCATGCGATTTCAGGATTATAATAATCCATAATCGATGTTGCAAAGATATATTAATATTTAAAATGCATGCCCACTATACCGATGCGAATGGTGGGGAGTAATTTCGATTTCGATATACTATAAATCAGTGACTTCCAAAGTGGTCGATAGACCCCTTGGGGGTCTACGGAATGCTCCATGGTAGTCTATGCGAAAGAAAAGT
Source organism: Agapetus fuscipes (assembly GCA_951799405.1). Taxonomy (NCBI): domain Eukaryota; kingdom Metazoa; phylum Arthropoda; class Insecta; order Trichoptera; family Glossosomatidae; genus Agapetus; species Agapetus fuscipes. The sequence continues at coordinate 10,632,495 of OX637357.1, read as the reverse complement.
TTGGGAACCTCTGCTATAAATAGACAATTAATTTATATTATTACTTTTTGTACCTTGTTAATAACTGTACTCAGCGACTTATTCGCGACAATAAAAAACCTGGTAAGGTTTATGTCGCATTTAGCAGAACAGATACGTGTAAGTTCTCGTTTACAAATGCTACATGTGTACTCACAAATTAGAAGCCAAACCTCAAATGAACATAATCCCCGAATCTTTTTCCGACCTTCCCTGAAACAGGGGTGACATACAGTACATAGCGTTTTAGTATATTTTCAATCATCCTGCATTATATTGTTCCTATTGAAGTTTTTTACTGCCCTTAGCCTGGCCAAGTGACGTCACATTTTCACCGAGTCCATTAGCTACACACCTATGAATTAGGCCCGGATTTTAAACGTTAACATAGCGATATATTTTTTTTAATTCACTAAAAAGAATGAGTAGAATCGTATGGTAACAAAATCAGTGTGCACTCGTCTTTATGCCAACTAGCGTCTATTTGTGATTGCATGCACTTGCATAGAATAACTAAATCCAAACATTCAATAGAGAGCACTCCGGGGGAATCGTAAAAAAATATTTACCTTACAAAAGGGATGGCGAACCTATGGCACGTGTGCCACAGGTGGCACGCGAGACGATTTTGCGTGGCACGCGAATGAGGAGAAAAAATAAAAGTGTATAAGAAAAAATAAAAAAAGTTATAGAAATAGTATTAAAAAAATATTTAAATAGTGACGTGTAATTTCTTTTTAATTAATCCACATAATTATTTTCCTCGGTGTTTTAATTTTTGTTTTTATTAAAAATCTGAAGTTACACAAACATTTGATGCATTTTTATTTCCATGGCATGTGACACGCGACATATTATTTCATTGAAAAAAAATTTTTTTTGGCACTCAGTCTCAAAAAGGTTCGCCATCCCTGCCTTACAACATACAATATTTAGACGTATGCTAGCATGGCATTATTGAAAAACAACATCAAATACAATTTGTATTGAAATTCTCCTCCTGAAGACAGCTTGGAAAAGCCGAAAGCCCTTGAGGGCAATTGCAACAATACTTTTTGTAAAAAAAAAACATTTCTGATATTTATTTTTTGAATATTAAATTTTGGGCAAATACACACAAAACATGCAATATCCAGACAAGACAAAAGTACACACAAAACATACGAGTAAAAATAATCGCAAAAAATGTTTGTGTCTTTAAGGGAGCACTAAAGATGCATCTTTACAAATAATATTATCCGTCGTGTGAGAGGGCTCTTGAGGTGTGACGCACACAAAAACGGCGCTTTCTAATTACGTGTACCTTTTAAAAAATATGTTATTTTTTAGGACTGTGTGGTGTTTGCCCGTCGGGAAAACAACATGGTTTTGAATTTCGTGGCGAGTCTATTCGTTAGAGTAATTGAAACAAAACCTGTAGTAAAAAAATTAAACCTTTCTTATGGAAAAATTACCAAGAAAAATGGTTCTCAATTTTGTAAAATGAATATAACAACATCCGTTTGCATATTATTGAATAAAGATGAAATACATGATACTGGTAAAATATGAATGTATGCAGAAGTGAAAACTTATTTTGGATAGGAATGATGTTGGGGATATGGGAAACTCGCAGGTGCTGCAGTACATTTAGATTTTAGTTTTCTCTTTGTTTCACGTTTGCATGCACTCAGAGATATTTTATATGCTGCAATGTGACACGATTTCAGTCTTGGAATAAATTTTGTACAAGAAATGTCAAAGAAGAAGATTTGCTTTCTTCAAAAAAAAAAGACCAATAAAATGAATACTTGTAATATAAAAACAGTGATAGTCTAACTTGTCACCTGAAGAATGCAGATGACGTGGCACTTTAAGTTCATTTTGTCACCTGTGGAACTCAGATTAACATGAAACTTTTATACCAGTTTTTCACCTGTAGAACACAAATCCACATGATCTTTTAGTCCATTTTGTAACCTGTATTAGTCAAAATAGCATGAAACATTTACTTTACTTTGTCATTTAAAATTCAGAGTCACCTGAAACATTTATACTAGTTTATTATTTGAAGAACCCAAAATGACGAGTAAATTTTACTCCAGATTATCACCGGTTAAACTCAAGACCTTGTACTTTGACCTTACACTATTATTCCACTTTGTCACCTGTGGAACACAAAGTGACGTTTTATATTTATTTCACTTCTTCACCTGTAGAACACACTGTAACCTGAACTCTTTAGTCCAGTTTGTCACCTGTGGAACACACAAAGTAACGTAATATATTAATTTCACTTTGTCACTTATAAAAAACAGAGTAACCTGAACTTTTAGGTCTAGTTTATAACCTTTGGAACACAAAGTGAACTAATCCATTTATTTCACTTAAGATTTACATTTATTTTAATTTTATTAATTGGGTTATTTCATGTATGAACCAAGGAATATTAAACTGATCCTTATAAATAAGAAGCAAATGTTGCATTTAATTTCGACCTTAAAATTTGAGTTAGTAACTCCTTATTTAAATTATGTCACCTGTAGAACACGAGAGAAACCTGATCTCTTTAGACCAATTCGTCACCTACAACGCTGAGTAACATACACTCTTGAGTCCAGTTTGTCACCTGTAGAACACAAAGTTATCTGAACTCTTTAGTCCAGTTTGTCACCTGCGGAACACAAAGTGACCTGGCCGGCAGGTGACACAACAAAGAAGTCGCCCCTGTAATGTTTGGATGGTTAATTGACGTGTCCTATTACCTCGGCAGGTAAATAAAAGAGGATGCCAGAAATACGAGAGCGCCATTAAAAACACATTAACATCCTGGTGTGCCAACACAAGGAAGGGGGAGCCACCCTGGAAGAGGGGGAAGCTACCCTGGAGGAGGGGGAAGCTACCCTGGAGGAGGGGGAAGCTACCCTGGAGGAGGGGGAAGCTACCCTGGAGGAGGGGGAAGCTACCCTGGAGGAGGGGGAAGCTACCCTGGAGGGGGAAGCTACCCTGGAGGAGGGGGAAGCTACCCTGGAGGAGGAGGAAGCTACCCTCGAGGGAGAAGCTACCCTGGAAGAGGGGGAAGCTACCCTGGAGGGAGAAGCTACCCTGGAGGAGGGGGAAGCTACCCTGGAGGAGGGGGAAACTACCCTGTAAGAGGAGGAAGCTACCCTGGAGGAAGGAGGAAGAGAAAATGACGGCAAACTTGAAGCAGGAAGTCATGGGGTTTCATTCAATTTTATTTAACATCAAAGTCAACATTATTCAGATTTTTATACGGACGACCGGTCCTTAGTTTAGTAGTTAACGTTACGGACTCGAAAACGGAAACAAGAGTTGCAAGGTTACGTCCATTTGAGCTATGGGTTTTTATTTTGTAACGTATTCACATCGCGTGTATAATGTGTAAGCGCGAACTTACACGTGCTACAACACTGGGTAACGTTCAAGGAACAAACCCTACGTAATAAAATATTTTAGTAACTGTAATTATAAATGCTATTTTGTTTAAAAACATATCTGATACACTCATATCGAGTATTTAGTAATGATATCAATCGAGTGATTTCAGCAAATACTCGTAACTAAACAGCTGTTAACGCTGCGGTGCATTATCGCAATTAAGTGAATTCATTACATTGTCTGTGGAGTGGGCGCAAATAAATCATAAAAACATATACAACTATCGCATAGACGGCGAAAAAGCAAAATTACTCAAGAGCATCTGGAGTATTGGACGGCGAGGGTAAAACTATACAATATACCTACCTACATGAATTCCCCTCCATAGAGTTGCTTTAATCTAAGTTGCAAACATATATTAACATTCAAAACTCATATCGAATACATGCCTACAAACAGACACGTGTAAGTTCGCGCTTACAAATGCAGGATGTCTACTTACCTCAAATTAACATTTACCCTGCAACTTTTGCCAACCTCCCCTGAAACAGAGGTGACATTGGCAAATTGAACCATTTTTCAGAGTATGGGTGGTCAGCCTAATCTTATCTAAGTTGCGAAGATATGTAACCTTGGGGATTCACATCATATGCATTTTCACAAGCAGACACGTATAAGTTCGCGATTAAGCTTGCCGCATGTGGGACTTACAATATAAAAACCCATATTTAAAATGAACACACACCCTGCAACTCTTGCCGACCTTCCCTGAAACAGGGGTGACATTGGAAAAGTGAACCATTTTTTACAGTATGGGTGTTCAGCCTCATACCAACCTATAAGTCAAGGAATACAAATAATAAATAACATTTAAGTATATAAAAAAAAGTTAAGGAACAAAAAATACTAACAAGACGACTGGAAGCTAAGAGGAAAAAAATTCAAAATACATGAATTCTCTGATCCTATAAAAGCCGGAAATATTCTGTACTGTTGCCTACCCACGCTTGCAATGCTGTGCACGTCCCTGACTTCAACTAAGTTCGATGGTCATTATATGCGATAGCCAAATCCATATAATCCCATCTCAAAATGAAGTCGGGATCATAAATAACTCACATTATCAAAACAACAAGATATGCAGGACGATTAGCTGCCTATAATTATCACGTATCCATGCAATGTATAATCTAAGTTGCAAACATATATTACATTTAAGATTCATATTAAATGCATTCCCACAAGCGGACACGTATAAGTACGCGCTTACACATGCCGCAAGTGGACTTACAACATAAAACCCATATTTCAAATGAACATAAGCCCTGCAACTCTTGCCGACCTTCATACTTTAAAAAAATACTTATGTCATTCCTGTTTCAGGGAAAGTCGGCAAAAGATGCAGGGTTTATGTTCATTTCAGGTTTGGATTTTGATTTGTAAGTATATATGCAGCATTAATTGTAAGCGTGAACTTATTGTGCCTGTTTGTGGGCATGCAATTAATATGAATTTTAAATGTAGATACTCTTTGCAACTTAGATTATAAATTACAGATAATCTACTTCAAATAAAAAATATACCTTTTGGTTACGAAAATAAAAATGACGTCATTTTAAACATAAACAGTACGTAAATAAATCATTTCGATTCCTAATTGGTAAAATTAAGTAAGTGTTAAACATATTAAGCTAGCATTAGTTTCTCAGTTAAATGCACCTATTTTCCTATTTTCTACGAGAGACAACACTGAAGAAGTGTGAAAATCTTGTAGTTGAGAAGTTTTTCATTGGCACATTCTAGACATCCTTATAATTAGTTCACTTACTATGAGAACTTAAACCTGATCAAATGCTTTATTCGATAATTCTCTAATCAGTGAATCAGTACTTATTCAGTTTTACCTAATTTAATCCGGTTTTATTCAAAACCAACATCAATCGCCACTTCCTTGCAACGTCTCACGACAGAAGCAACACCTCTGCGGCACCCTTCCAGGGTGACATAGACCCCCAGACTTTCAAGAATTGGGGAGCCTCCCGCACAGGATTTCTTAAAAAAAACCTCATCACCAACACCTTCCTTGACTTATTGGTTGGTATAAAGCTAACCACCCGTACTGTAAAAATATGGTTCACTTTGCCAATGTCACCTCTGCTTCAGGGAAGGTCGGAATTAGTTGCAGGGTTTATGTTCATTTGAGATTGGGTATTTATATTGTAGGTCCACATGCGTCATGTTAGCGCGAACTTATACATGCCTGCAAGTGGGAATGCATTTAATATGAATCTCAAATGATACATATATTTGCAACTTACATTTAGATTTAGATTAGAAACAGAAAAGCAAAATTTGTTCGTAGATTGTATTCCACATTAGAGTACTGTGCAAGTAAAGTTAGGGGGGGTCAGTCGCGGCGTCGCACATTTCACACAGTCAGTCGTGTGTCGACCGTCAGTGGAAGCACACCTCCTCACCGGCGTCATGCGGTGTACGGGGAAACAGAAAACTCGGCAAAACCATCATAAAAACTATAAAAAAAATACTTCGACATATCAACTAAAACAAAATTAATCAAGTAAACAAACTGGAGTAGTGGGCAGACCGACTTTGTTTGACGAAAGTGTTCGAGTGAGTGTGAAGTAACTTTTTAGTGTTTTGTTTTGTGTGTGCAAGTGATCGATGCATTCCCATCGAGTGATAACGATACTGTGATAAAAAAGGTGAGTTGTTTGTGGAAAGTCAAACAGTGGACGATGCAGGTTTATCAAGTAGCCTGTGACAGATGCAATGGATGATAGCGACAGTTTGAAAACGAAATGATTCAAACAGAAAATAATCAAACAAATTTAAAGTACAAATTATTTGATTGAACAGTTTTCAATAAGATAATCGGATAACTTTATTTCATTCATAAAAGAATCTCTAACCCGGTTTAAAGTGCGTTTTTTTTTCAAGAAAAAAAAATAGTTTACACCTGATTTTTGGTTTAAAAAATCTAATGAATAATGCCGACTTTTTTGTACGGAAAAAAGTGAATTTAAACCGAATTACAAATGAAAATCTTTTGGATGAATAACGCTGACGCTACTAAACTACACATAAAGTGTAACTTCTTGTCGGATTTTCTGCAAAGTTTTCGAAATAAATACACGTAGATATCATGGCTCAAATTATTAAATAAATCATATTTATTTTTAAATGTTAAACTTTTAGTTAAAAGTGTTTGAATCAATTCGCTTTCTAACAATCGATATTAACAACAAAATTATATTTTACTTTTCAGGTTATGTTCATCAAAATGAAATATGATTTTTTTCCAGCAATTGAACATTCAACAATTCAAATGGATCAGCACAAAATTCGTTTTTTTATCTCGACCAACAAACGTCACACGTCTATGTGACTACGGTCCTTAGCAACTAAAAATAAAATTTTACCTCTGCCATCCGGCTATGTGACGTCATAGTTTTTCGTGAATGGAATTTGTACATTCAATTTTAGAACGAAGAAATAAAAGTATTTGTGGGAATTCAAAATTGGAACAATAGAGCAAACAAATACGCTGCAATCAGCTGTTTGCGATAGTTCTGATGTTTGTGTGTCAACGTACAAAATTCACTATGATATGTACATACCTAGCTGTGCTAACAATATAATAGACCAAATCTATAATCTTAGTTGCAAAGATAGTGTTATATTTTTCGCGGGTTCAATTTTATTAAAACTGCCGTGTTTTATTTTACACAATTTATTTCAGATATAGAGTCACTTTATAGTTGCACAATTCAACGGTCGATTTTAACTTTTAAAGCTACAGAGAGTTTCGGCCCTAATTTTATAGTAAGAATAAAGATCATTCTCGAATCTTTGAGATCGTTGCATGCGTGACTTTACTAGATGGAAAATTTTGTATTTACTTAGTAGGTCGCTTTTTCCTATATGATGGCAATTATAAAATCTGAGGTTCACTCTCCATCTACATATATTATTCTTATTTCATGAAGATAAATGAATGTGCAAGATGGATCCCCATGAAATAGGGATGGATACAAATGGTTTGAAAATGTAGAAACATGTCTGCAGAGGCTACGGCCATACCTAGCGGTTAGGCGAGCTACAGGTACAGTTATTTTATGAATGTCAACAAACTTTTAATAACACGTACTTCATATTTAGTGTGAAAGAGATAACACTATTCCAAATGAATGAAACAAAACGAGATAACGATACAATAATATTGTTGATTTATAAAATATTTCACTGAATGTATGAATCACCCACAAAACGTACTTCTGTACGCAAAAAAACTATGCTGGACATATATTACATCTTTTTACCGCGTAATCTCAAACTACGGGACACTACCTACCAGTGGCGAAGGGTGCCATACAAGCCGGTTCCCATCGGCTTCCCTTTTAAAATGATGTAACAAAGTAGTTAAAATATATAGGCACAAAGTAAAAAAATGCATTTAAAACCAAAGAAACAATACGTATTTCTTCCCCATTGAAACCATGCAGTCTACTTTATTATCATTTTTGCCTCATTTTAAACGGGAAACCGATGGAAATCGGCTTGTATGGCACCCTTCGCCACTGCTACCTACTTAATTTCACAGGCATGAGGATCGGATTTACGCCAAATATTTTACTTGAAGTGGGGGTTTACCAGCTGCCACGGGGGTTGGTTTTCATTTCATGTACATCTGAGTAAACCTTGTCGGTGTTTTGAATTTCGGGTTTGAAATAAACACTTACACGGGAAATAATTTCTGACACGCTAAGAGGTGATCGAACTTTAGTCTCTGGCATGGAAGGCAAGCATTTTACAAATTGAGCTATCGACCGAATATTTTATTAGTCATAAATTATTTTTTATGTTGGTATGCAATTCAAGCTACTGCTTTAAAATGAGCTACATGGACTTTGAATGTGAACATACATTAGCAAATAATATTTTAGAATTCGCATACTCGTATGAAAAATCAATACGAGTATTTCTTATTTACTTTTTGTAAAAGAATGACACAATCACACAAGTTTTTACTCTCTTGAACATCTCAAGATGCCATTTTTAACAATTGACTGATTTCATTCACACGCAAATATCAGACGAGCACATCTTACACAGAAAAAGATACTTAATAAGATACTTAAAAAGATAATTAAATAAATAAATATTATTAAAGAAAAAGATACGTTTGCCTCAAGTATAAAATAATATTTTATTTATTTAATTGAAAGATTCAAATCAAAACACGGTTTTGCATTTTCACGATTATAATTATTTATTTATTATTTAATTTTACAAACGTTTTCAAGTATAAAACATTGCGAGAATTCTTCTCGATCAAGTAAATAGAAAACAAAAGTATGAAAAGTGAATCACTCAATAGGTGTGCTTTTGTATCTTTCACACATATTTATATTTACAAATTCGATGAGTATTTATACAATGTTGTAAACTCGTGGAACTTGATACAAAAAAATCAATTAAATCGTTATTAAATTTAAAAAAAAATTGTGAGTATACATGCACCATGTGTAAGCGCTGACATACATGTGCCTACTTGTAGGCATGCGTAAAATATGAGCCTTACATGTCAATTCATCTTTGCAACTTGGATTATAGAAGACAGCTAAAGAAGGGCGCTGCTATGACTTTGCGACCTTAAAGCTGCTAAAATCGATGGGTATTATTTGGTTTTTCTTCAAAACAATATTTCTTAAATTTTAGCAAATTTGACTAACATATTGTCGTTGGTTTGGTCGAGGGGTAAGGCGTCGGCCCTCGAATTTCAGTTATTGGAAAAATCGTAAGTTCGAACCCCTCTTGTGTCGTGTCCTAGCGACAATAAATTACACCCTGGTTCAACATATGTCATTGGGTTATTATTAATGAATAATTAATTTAGATATCAAATTATCAAGAGAACAATTGTGATAACACCAAAAGTGCTCGAGGAAATAAATCAACTCGTGAAGACAAACTTTGTTTTTTTGCAAAATGTAGAGCTTACCTTGTGCTGGGTGGTAAAATCAGTTGACACTTACCTGAAAAGAAAAAGAAAAACAATTGATTAATTTCAACAGAACATCAAAACAGTAACAACGCTATACTCTAGCAGTGCTATTTTTAGACATTCTGGTCGTCCGTTGAGCACACGCTTTGACAAACTAATGATGCCTGGGCTGGAAGTCTCATCACCATGGTCATTATTACCTACCGAATTTTGGTAATATATAAGTATGAAGACTAATCAGCTGTTCACTTGCGGCCATCTGGATTGACAGTTCTTTATACAAATGCAACATTAGTTTGTCAAAGCGTGGGCTCAACGGACGTTTAAAATGTCTAAGAAGAGTATTGTATGTTGCAAAGATATATTGATATTTAAAGCTTATACTAAATGCACGCCGACAAGCAGACACGTGTAAGTAAAAATCACATTGAACTACTAAAAGTGACGTTTTGCAAGATGGCGACGTTAGTTACGATTTTCACCACGTTCAGTTTAAGGCTTGTCAATACATACAAGTATAGTACATATGTTTAAGTAGATCGCATCAGAAAAGCTCATTCGTCTTCTCGCTCGCAATTAAGCCTGAGCTAGGTTTACTAGGCCGATGGATGTAGGAAGAGGTGGAGGCGAAATACCACAAGTAGATATACAAGGTTCAGATCAGAACAGTAGTTGGATTCCCGCGTACAAGATAATGAATACTATTAGAGAGAAGAGAGGACCGGTCCGTAGTTGAGTGGCAACACTTCGGACTCTGAATGGAAGGAACCACAAAAAAAATACCATTTATATTTTCAAATTTGCTCTTCGCTGGGGTAAAAAATTCATAAGCCTTTACCAATGACCGGGCACCAACGGTCCATCCAGCCTTACAGCAACTGGGTCTTGCTTGAGAATTGGCGCTTTGTAGCGACGACGACCAAGCTCGTAAAAAGGTCGATAGCTCAATTGGTACAATGCTTGCATTCCATGCCGAGAGCTAGAATTAGATCTCAAGGTTTACTCAGCCTTCACTAAAAAATGAGAACCAGCCCCCCGGGAGCTGGGAAAACCCCACTTCAACTGCAAGTGGTTGGTGTGAGGCCGGCCCCCTTACCCGTAAAAATAAATAGGTCCCGAATCGCCACATGCGGACCTCTTCGGGGATAACGCAGGCAAGAAGTAACACTATATGTGTAGCTTAGTTGCGTTTAGAGGGAAAAGAGTGTGAAAAAGGTGATGGATATGAATGAATTTAAGGAGGTGTGCAAGGATAGGAAAAATGGAGCCAAATCTGCAAGGGCTCTGGCCACTCCTAGTGGAATGGCGACAGAGTAACAAACACTGTTTAATTTTCACACACGATACGATTTTATTTGAATTACAATCTACAATTAACGTAAATCAATCAACATGAATTTTCACAGTGTTAATACACAAACCACTAAAAATATAAAACTCACGTGAATTAAAACTAAGTAATTTTTATTTTAATCTATTTAAATTTACTTTTACAAAGTTACTGCCGAAAATCTAGGTAAGAAAATATACCTGTCTATTTATCTATTTCTCATCTACGTCGTATTGAATTTTCTTGTTCTTGTTTATGTCTACATCTTTATATAATCTAAGTTGCAAGATTATGTTAACATTTAAAATAATCATTAAATGCATGCCCACAAGCACGTAGCACGTGTAAGTTCGCGATAAGAAATGCTACATATGTACTTCTAAATTAAAATTCAAACTGTAAATTAACATAAACCCTGCAACTTTTGCCTATAGGTATGAAACTGTAAGACAGCTAATTTTACTTTAATACCACTTAAACTACTTGTCACTAATCACTTGCAAGTAACCACTCCCCACTTGCAACTTACTACTTTCAACTAACCAATTTTTCTACTATCCTCATTCGTAGCTGCCATTATCAGACAGCAGATAGTGGACTTGTCTGATAGTACAACCGCTCCATCACCGGGGATCACCACAACGGACGTAATTAAAAAGACGCCTTTATTTCCAGCTTGACTGGCTCCGTCTGAACACCAAGTATAGACTAAACCATAACACTAAATTGTATGAAAGTTAAAACCCTCACTAGATGCGTTGCATTGGTTTCTATATTTTTTTCGGTGTACACTGTTGTTTAATTAATTTTTTTGTTTTTATACTTGGAGTGTCGTTAAACAAATCCATTATGGAATCTAAAACACTTCTGCAGATCGTTAATAAACACAAACAGAGAAACAGTTAAAGTTATCAAGAGGTAATGCATTCTTCTGTCAGTCTGTTTATGTAAAAATAATAATAGGTTCGCCAATATATACTTCTCACGTTCGAATGCCAATGTTTATTCAAATAGAAATTTAAATTAAAAAAAAAAACAAGCTAGCACGGACCCGTCAGCTAAAGGCAAACGCCAGATTTTCTACATTTATTTTCTACATTTATTTCCTTCATTCACACATTTCACAAAGAAAGATGGAACTCGTAACACAAAATACAGTAAGACCTTATAAAATATGAAGTCGGTCGATAATTATTTTTAGCTCTCAATGGCGGCCATCTAATGCATAACTCGGATCACTTCAATTATTTCCACGGATCAATCATCACTTGCGCCAACCACTGGACTAATGGCCACCGACATATGTCTATTATGGACCTGACGCACAAGTCTAATGCTAGTGCATTAATAGAAGGATGTATGCGCGACTCCTTATACACTTACGCCAGTGAGTTTGCATTAATTTGCAGTTGCACACCTTACTTGCCTTAAAACTAGGATAAGTCTAATGATATTGCACAACAGTGGGATCACAGCACAAAAAAAAAACGCAACTAAGCTACACATATAGTGTAACTTCATGCCTGCGTTATCCCCGAATGGGTCACATGTGGCGATTAGGGACCTATTTATTTTTACGGGTAAGGGGGCCGGCCTAACACCAACCACTTTCAGTTGAAGTGGGGGTTTGCCAGCTCCCGGGGGGGCTGGTTCTCATTTCTTGTGAAGGCTGAGTAAACCTTGAGATCGAACCCTTGCTCTCGGCATGGAATGCAAGCATTCTACCAATTGAGCTATCGACCTTTTTACGAGCTTGGTCGTCGTCGCTACAAAGCGCTAATTCTCAATCAAGACCCAGTTGCTGTAAGGTTGGATTGGTGACCGGTCATCGGTAAGATTTATGAATTTTTTAACCCAGCGAAGAGCAAATTTGAAAATATAAATGGTATTTTTTTTTGTGCTCCGCCGGGATTCGAACCCACAACCTTCCATTCAGAGTCCGAAGTGTTACCACTGAACTACGGACCGGTCTGCAAGGATGTATAAATTAAACAGTGGCGAAACTTCAATAAAGGCGAATAGTTGTTGCCACATTTATTTAAAAAACAAAGTAGTTTAGATTTTAACTTAGCTGAAATTATTTTCCCATTCAGATAGTTACATAATAATGCCCTAGATCACATTTTTACGATAAATAAATAACTGCTTTTCCAGAAATCGGAAAAATCCGCTATTCTTGCCTACTCTGGTGTCCAAAAGCGACCATTTTCAGGCTCCAGAATTTTTGGTCACTACACTGGGGTAAACTTCACGAAATGGGCTTCCGTCATCTAAAAAACTAACTTTGAGCGTCAACGTTACAGTTCTTCTGACACGTTCATGCGGGATTTGTACTATGCAAATTTTAGCACAGTCTATTGTTTACAGTCCCATGCAATAATGATGACAGTCCATTCTCCGAACTCTAATGACCGATTACATAACACTACAAAACATTACGTTAAAAATTAGAGTCATGCCTAAAAATGCATGGAATCTTAAACTCTCAATTGAGACGCTGTTTAAGTTTTCATACATTTCTTTGTTTTGATGAGTTTAAACATGTTGTAACAGTGTCTCAAAGCACGTTTAAACCTAATGTATGAATATTAAAAGTAGGTATAAACTTCACCATAGCGTCTTACCAAAAAAGTATAGAAACCAAAGCTCTCAACAGACACGCTGTTTTAATTTTCATACATTTTTTGGAAAAACGCTTCGACTGAGTTTAAACATGTTTAAAAAATACCCAGAAATCCGTTTAAACAGTACCTCAACTACAAATCTTAACGATTATACCCAACCATAGAATTAAATCAAATTATGCACGGAAACTGAAGCTCTCAATAGAGATGCTGTTTGAGTTTCCATACATTTTTGGTGAAACGCTTCGGTAATGCTTTGCACTTGAGGGCACTGGTCTGTGAGACCGAAATCCAATATTTTCTGAGGATGACCTTGCGCTTTGGGGGCCAAGGTCACACGCTGCGGGTCTAAAAGTATAATAACAATCTGCACATGGGACTCTGGGAGAGATACGTAACAGATTAATAATAATAATAATAAAATCTTTAATCCAACCTAGTCTCGCGGAGGGTGCAACACGTGACCAGCCATATTAAATTGAAAAGTGAATAATGATTTGAAATTTGAATTACCGTCGTTAGATATTTCGTCTATAATCTAAGTTGAGATGTAATATTGACAGTTAAGGCTTATGCGTGTACTTACAAAATAAACCAAACCTCACATGAACATAAGCTTTGCAAATCGATGGGCCTATCCCTGAAACGGTATAGCATTGGCAAAAGTGAACTTAGTTTTGACAGCATATATGTTATAAAAAAAAAAACGATTTAAAAACTTTAAAGAAAGTGTTTCTCAGCTTTTTATCAAAGTTGCAGCCCACGTCATCAGGGACTGCAAAATTAACGTCAGTTGGTAGATCTGACGGTACATATTTGAAAATAGCAAGCAATAATGAATTAGTGCAAACATGGCGGCCCATAAACAGCTGATCGATTTATGCATGTTTTCCATACAAGATAATATAGGGTATACCGATCGGATGAATTTTCAATGTTAATATATCTTTGCAACTTAGATTAAAGATTATAAGTATTCAGTTTATACAAAATTTTAAACTCTCGATTACTTTCTTACGTTGTAAAAATAACTAGTTTATACTTGGGGTAGATAACAGTTATTCGTTTTAATATATCGGTTCCGTGTACCTGCGACAATTGTCATAAAATTTATCGGCAGCTAAAACTGAATAGATACAAAATGGCCGCGTCACTTTACGTTCGATCTTTATGGAAAAAGTAATAAAATACACTATAAACACACAAATAAAACCAGCACAATATTATTTAATATTGAACATTGTTTAAATGCATTGTTTTTATGATAAAGACCTGAAATAAAAGCTATTCAAAGATATTCTAGGGTGCATAGATGATCTTTCGATAATTCAAGGCTATCTTCATCCATCTCTAATTTAAGTTGAAAAGATATTTTGGTATTTAACGCTTATTTTTTATGAGTGCGTGGGAATAGGACAGAAATAAGAGGAGGAAACTCTGCAGAGGTTTTGCCCCCCCCCCCCCCCCCCAATGGAATGGCAACAGTAACAAGAGTAATTATCATCATCATCATATCAGACACCCTAGAGTTTGAACCAATTTATTAAAATAACTATCGACCGGGCGCGTGTATAGGGTATAGGCAAATACATTTCAGAATAAATATTTTCTACATTTTCATTGAAATAATTCATTTAAAATTGACTGAAGTGCGAACGATGGCTCCAATCGAACTTAACTTTTGAATTTTAAATCTAAATATCAAACTTAAATGCGTTTAATTACTTTCCTATTAGGCGCATGTGCCTGTATGGGATGCACATTGCACGCCCCTGCTATCGACCGAAATTCTAAGCCCTATAAATATTCTGTTTTGTTTCCCAAAATTCAAAACCAGATAATGTTATTTTAATCGCATACATATAAATATTTGGGGTATTGTTAAAATATTTGTGATGATATTTTAATTAAACGCGCGTAGTGAAACACGCCGGTTATTTATTATTCAATAAATAACAAATGACAAAGTACGCGGAATTTAATTACGAAATTAATGAGCGATAAAATTTTAACGCAACCTTTTGGTATGGGAGTAATTAGGAGAGGGATTTAATAAACAGCTGGCTGTGGAATGAATGGATACAGATAATGATAAAAAAAAAAAATTACGATGATGATGACGTTGATGATGACGACGACGACGACTGATACAAAACGCCGCATGAGTACTCAACTTATAAAATACAAATAAAACAAATCTCAGATGAACATAAGCCCTGAAACTCTCGCCGCACTTCCCTGAAACAGCAGTGACATTGGTAAAGTGAACCAGTTTTAACATTATAAGTGGTTGTGTACCGCCTCTCTCAAATCTAAAGTCAGAAGTTTGTTTCTTGCAATTCTTCCTATCGCACCTACCAATTGCTTACTACAATTTATTTCGTCATTTTTCCATTCGTTTCATTTCTAAGAAAAGTCCTTATTTGAACCCAAACACACAGAACAAGATTTACTTACAAGGTTACATTATTTTTTTTCAAACTAAATATATACAATTTGCATATTCAGATTTCCTACCGTGTCATTGCTTATTCACAAAAGGTGTTGAATTTCGTGTTCAACGCCCGAGTACCGTAAAAACCCCGAAGGAAACTAAGCAGCTATACTCTAACTTAGGGTTCAAAACAATCTGTGAATAAGGGGTGCAGAAAACTGACGAAAACTGGTTATTCGAGGTTATAATTTAGAAGGTAGTTGGATGCGAGCAGTGGCGTAGACAAAGAACTAACTCTACAAATAAAAAGGATCCTTTTTCCTAGTTTTATTTTTTCTTTATAGCAGTCCGTAGAAACTGTTATCAAGTCATGTATTCATCGGCCAAAAAAAAAAAGATTTCGACGGAAATGAGTTCCTGGTAAAGGACATGCCAAAAAAACTACTTTTTCGAACCTGTCCGTCCGTCCGTATGTAGGTATGTGTGTATGTATGTCCCAGCCAAAACTACTGATCGTAGAGACAACAATAATTTTTGCTACGAAAAGCACGTAAAAAGTTTATTTTCTAATGATAGTAAGATAAATAAACTTCCTTCAATTATATGTTGGTACGAGGCTGACCCCCATGCTGTAAAAACTTGGTTCACTTTTGCCGATGCCATCCTGGTTTCATGGAAAGGCGGCAGGTGCTGCAAGGTTCATGTGAGGTTTGGTTTATGTACACACGCAGTACGTGTAAGCGCGAACTCACACGTGTCTACTTGAGGATATACATTCATGTTATTTAAGTTCAGATTATAGATACTCCAAGTTAAGGCATGTTGCGCTATGACATCAATAGAGGTACATAACATAGATCATGTCGTCTCCGTAGCTGTCCTGAAAAGTCTTCAACAGGGTGGGACTATCAAAAAAATCTTTGGCAATCTTGTGACAGAGGACCTTAAGGAATTTTCGATTGTATCTAGCTAGCAACGCCCATGGCGCTTGGAAATACTTCGGGGATGATCGTGTTTTCGGGTGTATGGGCGTGGGAGGAGCCATCAAATACATCACAAGCAGAGGCGGCTCGTCATTAGAAATGTTGGCAGTTCATAATTTCTGCATTTACATTTTTTCTTTTATTTTCCATTTTGCTTGGAATGAAAGTTGCAAGAAATACATACATATTATAAATATTTTATTTAGGTATACACGAGAACGTACCTACACCCGTTTTGTTGCATATAACAAACAATTACAACAATTAAATGTATTTGAAGCAAGCGTTTTTTACTAAGCCACGTATATAGTGTAACTTCTTGCCGCATTTTTCCCGTGACGAGTGTAACTTATTTATTTTTACAGGTAAGGGGGCAGTCCTTACGCCAACCACTTCGGTTGACGTGGAGGTTTCCCAGCTCCCGTAGGGGCTGACAGTGACGGCCGATGGGTCAGAATATTGGGTGGCAGAAATTTTCAATATAATTATGGCCTACACCTCTTCCCCCACTCCCCCCAATGTACCATACACTTCACGCTGACCGGCCTTGAAAATGTTCGCTGAAATGTTAGCACGAATATTATAATCGATGACTTACATTGTGTAAAAGAGCTTCCTTTAACGGGGATGATCGCCGTCGGTAAATCCAAATTAATTCACTTCATAACAACACAGCAAAACATAGCACTTAAAAACACTTCACATAAAACCTTTTCCTTCACACCAACACCATTTAATAATTAATCTACCTCACAGCTTTTACATGAATATTTGTTTATTTTATCTACCTCACAAATGAGTGTTAATTATAAATTTACATAAGAAATTCAATATCGTCACTTAAAATACGAAAATATATTAAAGGGACTAAGGTCTGCCTCCGGAGAAAAATCCAACTTAACTGAATTTAAATTAAATTAAGATTATGGAGCAGGAGGAGGAAAGATCTGTGACATCATCTTGTACTTACATTCTTAAAAATAACAAGAATGTATTGTTCTGCAAGATTAGCAAGTTCAGAGATTTGCAACCTTTGACAAAACTAATCATCCATACTTTAAAGTATGGATGATTAGTTTAAAGAGATATTTTAAAGTACGTTATAGTGGAGAATATGAGTGATGGTACAAAAGAGTACAATTGGGCGTATAGCTAGGCAAAGAGTTTAGTTGAGCATCTACAAATAATGGACGATTCACGACTGATAAAAATAGTGCACAAAGATGATCCCCAAGGAAAGCGTGGAAGAGCAAGACTGACAAATTAATAAATTGATTAAATAAGCAACATTTCAAATTATTGAAATCTGCAGACTGAAAAAAATAAGAGAACTCACGAAGAAAGTAGGGAATGCTGAGAATATAAAAATAAATATGCAATCACAGAACATAGTAAAGACGCTGACTGACGCTGACCGCCACTAGCGTAGAGATGGTTGGTTTCATATCAGTTAAAACACAGTTTATCCATTTGTATTATTTTGCTTAAAATGCTCGAAAAAACACTTGTTGACCACGACTGAATATTTTTCACTAGGAATGGAATCCTCAAGCAAATAATAAAAACGTCGATAAATTAAAAAGTACTGAGTTTTTGTCGGGCTTAACTTGATCTTAAAATAAACAATTTGTATCCTGGCTAACAATAAAGCATTGTATTTGAATTATATTTTAAGTATAGAGCTTTATGGTAAAACACAAACATACTTTATGCGAAGATTTTTATTGATACTAAAGCAGCATCTGTTGTGAGCGTTTCAGTTTTCATTATTTTTTTTGTAAACGCAATAGTTAAGTGTCAGGAAATACTTTATAGTTTTGTTTTAAATGACGAATATCGAAGTCTTTTCAACAAAGAGTTGGATATGCTCTGAACATAAGAGTTCCTTTGGTAAAATAAAAAAAAAAGTTTTGTCACAATTCTTCTCCGTTCATGTCATGTCACTTACCTAGGAAAAGCGTGCAGTGCCGGAGCTGCTATCTAAAAATGTACAGGCACCTCAGTATTCACCGTTTGAGCTGTTTTTTCAATAAATGTATGGACTTCATAGAAGGAAGTATGGGGCATTGCCACATATGCACGCGATAATATTATACATTTAAATACCTAGCAACTCGTAGTCTTTACATGTTCGTAGAGCTGTATAATATGTAAAATAATGATAAATGTAAAATAGGACTTGACACAGAGGATATTTTATGGGGAACAAAATTGTAAGTGATGGGTCGTGGCATTCTTACAGGAGGTGCAATGCACCGATGCACCTTAGCTGGAGCCGCCACTGATCACAAGTGACGGCTAATGATGCCGCGGGGTGACAGCGAGTCTATGGTATGCGGGGCACAACAAACAGGATCAAGTTACAAGACGGAGGCACGGAGTGTGCGTCAAATGTTAGGTTAGGGCGCCCCCGTAATAAATGGGCCCGCCTGAAAAATGCCGCAAGGTGAAAAAACAACAGAAATACAACGCACTACTAAAAATATCTACATATGTATTTTTTTTATCCTTAGTAAATTTCATGAAAATAAAGCAAAATGAATCTCTTTTCTGTGTAAGCACTGTGTTAATTAATTTCATTTATTATATCCCATTCATTCTTAGCTCTAGCTTTTAGAGTTTTTTTTCTGTCATACTCCTCAAGTGTTTCATTTTAGAAAACCATCCTAGATTGCCGTGTTTGGTTTGTATACAACCCATTTGATAGATAAGCTATTTGCCAAGAGTTCCCATCAATTATTATAATCATTATGAAACAGAAAACTTAAGTAGATATAAACTTAGACGACGCGACGTAATGAAGTCATTAATAATTTTGTATGAAAATGAAAAGGCGCCTCTATACGAAATTTGGAATATCTCGTGGAAGATCTTACAACGTATAAAACTCAACGACATCTTTTACTAAAAATTCATAGAATCTTCTATAATGTATAATTCAAGTTGCAAAGATATATTACATTTAAGATTCACATCACACGAATTCCCATAATCAATATCGCGCTTACACTTTCCGCATGTGGACCTACAATATAAAAAAACAAATCTCAAATGAACATAAGCACTGCAACTCTTGCCGACCTTCCCTGACACAGGGGTGACATTGGCAAAGTGAACTATTTTTACAGTATGGGTAGTCAGCCTCTTACCAACCTATATATAAGTCAAGGAATACAAACAATAAATAACATTTTAATATAAAAAAATAACAAAATCTTAAAAAGAAATCAATACAAAAAAAGTCAATAATTTCCTACACAAAAAATGTAACAAATGAATAAGCCAACATTACAAATCAGCATTGCAGATTAGCCGCCACTTCTTCCTGTCCTTGCATACTTCTTTCATTTCATGTTACGCTAATTTAAACGCTATGACCGAGTTGAAAAGTGCAGATTTACTTTTGTGGTACAGAATATGATTACCAGGTACATTGTTAAGGCTTGCCGGTTTATGTCGATCAACTTGAATAATCGTATATTAATAAAATATGAGTGCTCGTGTCGGAACTGTGCTACGTCCATAAGAACTTCTGGCATGCACGCCAAGACTCCGTACATACACGTGTTGGAGTCTGCTGAACCAGAGGTTCCTTGCTTTCGGGTCGCGACGGGTATTTTGAGGAGGTCACTATAATGTACAATCTAAGTTGCAAAGATATATAAACATTTAAAATTCATAAAGAGCGCTGTATTTGTATACCCTAAACCTGTCGTTTTAGTTTCGTACATTTTATGGTCTTAGTAAAAGAGTGGCATTAATAGGCGTGTTTATTGATTATTTTTCAAAATTGTTAAGTTTTACAAAAAATATAATTTTAAAAATGTCACCACAGAAAAATATTTAAATTTAAATTAAAATTCAATTTTAAATATAACGAATTATACATTATTTAGTTTCGCAAGAAGCTGATTTTTGATAGTTTGAATAGTTTTTGAGAGAAGATGAAAAAACTGAAACTTCTTAATTAAATCATTGTCTTGAAATATTTTTTTCCACATTTTCTTAAAAACTATTAACATTATCGAAAATTGGCTTCTTGCGAGACTAAATAATGTATAATTCTATAATTGTAAAGAAAAAAGTATTTTCAAAATAATGGACATAAAAAAGTAAAAAAAATGTATCTTTTTACGCATTTTTTGTGGGAACCCTTTTTTGTCTGATTAGACACTTTTCAAGTTACGTCTTTTTTTAACCTTCATAATTTAGATAAGTAATCAATTAACACACCTAATTTTTATCATTACTATCATTAAAAAAAGAAAATACGAATATATTTTGATACAACCAAATGAATATAGAATTGTCGCAGGGGAATGTTATTTGGAAAAATATTCTAAATTCAATATTCGTAGTTTGGAGTATTTTTAATCCTGCGGCCCCCTATTTGGCAAGCACTGAGCTAGATCGTAAAATGTGCAATTCTCATGAACACGCTACTACAGAGTACACAGTCTAAGTGTACACACGCTCCCAGATTCTGAAGTGTTACGCCTGCCACTCATCATCCTAAATTCAATACAATCTAGTTAATATTATAATAATCTACGTTGCTAAGATATATTAACATTTTAAATTCATATTAAATGCATGCCCACAAACATACACATGAAGTTCGTTTAAACAGGGGTGACAGTAGCAAAGTAAACATTTTTTACAGTATGGGTGATCAGCCTCACACCAACATATTAGTCAAGGAATTCTATTAATCCAGGAAGTCTAAAATCGCAGCTATTTACATGATGAATCTTGTACAAAAAGGGCGCAGATTGCAATTTCTCCACTTTTAGTAACTCAATCCTAGATTGGGAAGATTGCAGAACCATCAGTGGTTCGCTTGATAAAACTATATTGCATCATAATGCTTGCCAATGAGTATAAATAAATAAGTTATATAAAAATCATCATAATACTTTTAAAAAAACCTAGAAAAAATATTTAATTTTATAAATGAGCCGTTTGGAAACAAAGACAGCAATATAGGTTGTTTTTTTTTTAAATTAGTAAAATGCATGGATAAGAAGAAAATCATTTTCTTATAATTTCCATGTATTCATATCATTTTTATAGAATCCTAGATTGCTGATTTTGATTCATCGCAACTAAAATATTGCGTAGCGCTTCCGTTGAGATCACATTGTTCATTTTTTTATATGAATTCAATTATTATCATTGAATTATGTATTTTTATAGAGTAGGTACAACAGAATACAGTTCAACAAAAACTTAGCTAAATATATCGCCACATTAAAGGTACAACTGACTAAGTGCTGAGTCCACTGATTTGAGAAATTTTAGATAAAACATTTAATTGCGTGAAACTTATCATAGTAAGTGAACTTATTATAAGGAAGTGCTCATGGAAAACTCCTAACACACATTTTTAGTGTTTTCTCTTATAGGTAACGAGGCAAAGGTGAATTCATCTGAGAAACCCATGTGGCGCAACGCAACTAAGCTACGCATTTACTGTAATTTTTTGCCGCGTTATCCCCGAAGGGTTTCGCATGTGGCGAGTGGAACCTATTTATTTTTACAGGTAAGGGGACTGGCCTTTAGTTAGGCCAACCACTCTAATTGAAGTGGGGATCTTCCCAGCTCCGAGGGAGCTGGTACTCATTTCTTGTGTGAAGGCTGAGTACACCTTGCCGGTTTTTTTTTCGGGGTTTGAAATAAACACCAAAACGGGAAATCATTTCTAACACCTTCGGTGAAATTCAAGCCCGGGCTCTCGGCATGGAATGCAAGCACTCTACCAACTGAGCTTTCGACCGGACTTATTGATCTAAATTGACCATGGCAGGACAGGTTAGCTGAATATGTCACTTATTTAGTTTTACCTTTAAGGTATCGATATTATCTTCGTATTTACGCATAAATTATTCAACATGCAAGCAACAGGAAATGTGAGATACACAAGTCTAGTATTTTTGTATTGTTATAAGCATGGATGTATAATATTATTAACTCTATGGTTATAATATAATATGTAATGCGTATAGATACATTTGATGTATGGACTAATGGGCCACTTAGATTTTCACGGCTAAGTATTTCCGTTCGAAGGTTGGATTCGTTTTTTTTTACGAAGATCAGACCGACTAATATATGCATCTGTTTAATAAATTTGTATAGCAGAGGAAATTGAATCAGTACCCTTAGTACGAGTTGCAAAACTTGAGTAAAGTAAAATTTACGGAAAGTATTAAAGAGTGATTTTCCCCATAATCTGCCGTTTTTTGTTTCTTACGCTTTATGGTCTTAGCAAAAGAGTTACAGCGATAAAGAAAATCAAGTTCAAACAAACAAAAACGGCAAATTTTGGGGAAAACCACTCTTAATACTTGCCGTAAACTTTACTTTACTCAAGTTTTGCAACTCGTACTTAGGGTACTGTTAGTAGTTTAGGTATATGCGTTTCAACATTGAAATCTATACTCAAAGTTGATCTTTGTTTTTTATTCGAGTTTTTATCAGTTTTTAAAAGAGAAAGTTCTAATTACTGTTATAGGCTGAGAAAGCCTCAATATTTACAAAATACCGCTACAGGTGGCCAGAGCTTTTACGGAGTTTCCCCATATTCCTTTTCCTGGTATAAAACACTTATGTTGCAAAGGTATATTAATTAACATTTAAAATTAATATTAAATGCATACCCAATAAACAGGCACGTATTGGTTTGCGCTTACAAATGCTGCATGTGTACCTACTTGTAATTTAAAATCCAAACCTCAAATGAATATAAAACCTACGACCATAAAAGGTTGGTGAATTGAATTCCCATTTACAATAATAAGAACTACACAGCTACAATTTATTAATCGGATATTAGACGAACCTTTATAAGAGAACTTACATTATTCTCGACGTTTCGTTAGCTGCGTAGCTAACGTCTTTAGGAGACGCCCTCTCTGCATGACGACTGAGGATGAACCGAATTAAATTCCTCTTTTTTTTTTTTTTAATCTAAATCTTGTTCTACATAAGTTGCAAAGATATGTATCATTTGAGATCATATTAAATGCATTCCCACAAGCAGACACGCATAATTTCGCGCTCACACATGCCGCATGTGGACCTACAATAAAAAAAAAACAATCTCAAATAAACATAAGCCCTGCAATTCTTGCCGACCTTCCCTGAAGCAGGGATGACATTGGCAAAGTGAACCATTTCTTTTACAGTATGGGTGGTCAGCCTCATACCAACCTATAAGTCAAGGAATAGTAAAAAATAAAAACAGATTAACTTTCAAAGCGTTTTCATCCAACCGAACGCTAATATTGTATGAAATATGGCATGTGTGAAATTTTTCCATGTATTAAATCTGACCTAAATTAATCATGGGATTTTCCCCGATCCCGTCACAACAAGGACAGCGTATTAACGTGTGTGTTTTGCGTAAATGTAATCACATTTTCGTTGTGGGACACGCCGCGTAGCAGGTGTCAGGAATCGTTAGTGTCCGTGCGGAGTATTACGTCAGTCCGCCGGACTCGATACACAACTCCTTGTATAGAATTTTGTGTTAATCTCACCTCCCTCGAAAATAAAATGTATGGAATTTAACACAGCACTCCTAGAGAGTGATTTAGTTTTTAACCATTTTTTCGATTTACGCCTACAAGGTGAGCTGTTTAAGTAATGTTTTATACTAGGAGAACATGTTCATAACGTAATAAATCTTGCACTGATGAAAAAATATTTTATCCCTTGTGATAGCGAACAGAATTTTTACGACTTTTTTCTTGCATGTCTATAATATTTACAAAGTTTTGTTTACAAGCGACCGTAGACCTCATTTAACTCATTCACTTTTATTTATTAGATTTTAAAATCAAATATCAGGCTTGAATCTACTTTTATGTAAGAAAAAACAGATTTTAGATCGGAGTTATTAAACTGCAGTTGTTTTATAATGAGTCGTATAGAACCAAGGGCGGTATAGGAGAAACTGACTTTAAACTTGATGAAAAATCAAAAACTTCTGATCATTATTAAGGGATAAATGTCTGGGGTTAAACAAAAGTTTTTAGAAAAGATTCAAACAATTACAGGAACACGCTTTTATGAGAACAAGATAGCAACGATTATCCTTCCGTGCCGGTTTTTCCAATAAAAAAGGGTGAAAGCAATTTAATGAACTGGAATTTCTCAAATTAAAGATGATTTAACATTCATCGTTGCGCATAGAAAGAAAAAATCTTTGAAAATTAACTTTTTTATGAGGAAAACTTTTCCAGTTACGAAACCCTTACCCTTTCACATTTATTTGAAAAGAATAGAGTGAAAAATATATTTATGAAGTTTTTCAAAAAATAATTTCGGCCAACTTCAAAAGTTAAAATGCCCCACTGTGTGCATTTTTATTGTTATATGAAATGCAGCATTGATGTATTATATTACGAAAACTATTTATTTTAACAATTTCACTAACAATAACTCTTTTTTCTTAGATTTTGATATAAAAAAAAATCAAATCCTTGTCAAGGCTGAGAAAACCTCAACATTTAAGAAATACCACTACGGGTGGCCAGAGCTTTTACAGATTCTACTTTTATTTCTACCCAGTCATACCTTATTCTATATTCTATAATCTACATCGCAAAGATATTGACATTTAAAGCTTTTATTTAACGAACGCCATGAACATGCACAATCACGCTTACATATGCTGCAGGTGTACAAACAAAAAATCAAACCACACATAAAAATAAACCTTCCAACTCCTGCCACCTTTCCCTGAAACCACAATGGAATTGGCAAAAGCGAACCAAGTTTTTACAGCATGAGGGGTCAGCCTCATAATTCTACGAATGTATTATTCACTTTCCGGATATCTTTTTTCATACTGTCCACACTTTTTCGCAATTTCACTTACCTGATGAATTTGACGTACATTTACATTTCCGTGTTGATATAAATTAGTAACCACGTGACGGTATTCAGTATTCACATACCTGTGATAATTGTTGCCTCAGTTTTAATTTCATTAAGTACATTTACGGTGCTCTACACTTAATGCTGATACAAATGATTAAAATGCATGGAAGGTAATTAAAATAAAGATTTAAGGTGAAACAATACACCCAGGATTTAATTAAAGATAACAAAGAACATGAAGCAAAAATAAGTGTAGGTACCTACTTTAAATTTTCGAAAGATTTTTGGGAAACGCTGTGGAAAGCCATTATGAAAAGGTGTAATCATTTTTTATAAATAAAAACACCTTTTATGTGTACTTTGTTATCTATATAATATTGATCAATACTCTTCTTAATCAAATACAATATGTTTTTGTACAATTAAAAAAATGTACATTAAGCCCCAATGTGTACTTGATAAAAACGAAGAATTTCTAAGGCTCACTTTTTTGTCTTTTGATTATGATTTTAATGTCTATACTTAAATCATCAATCAATCTAAGTTGTAATGATACATCGAAATTAATGATTAAGGAAATGCAGGCGCTTACGCAGGCTGCATGTTTACAGAATTAAAAAAAAAAAACAAATCCCAAGTGAACCCTACAACTGTTGCTGCCCTTCCGTGAAATAGGGGTGAAATTGGGAAAGTGAAAAAACTACAGTATGGGTGGTCACGTCAAGGAACATCATGATTATAATTTCTATAGGTACTCATGAATAATTAAAGAAATACATTCTTATTTCAATTTTCGCTAATATTTTATACAAAACTTTAAAATGTCATTGCACCTTAAAGATTATCCCCATAATTAAAACGCGTACATAGTAATTAAAAACAACAAAATTCAATTTAAAATTCTAAATAAATGGCAACTTTTAAAGTTGGCAGTGTTTGTTTGCTAAGGGGTGACAGCCCTTTCAATTAATATCTAAGCCCTTTATCGGAACAATCTGTGCGGCTGTCTGCACACTTCGTGCGTAAGCTAAAAACAACGTGATTTCAAGAATAAATTAAAAATAGATGGGGCCTCGGGGCGGACGAACATTTTGTCATTTATTTATTTATTTTTTGCGACATCTTTCTATTTGCATATTTATTGAAAGCTGACAAGAAAGTTTTAAAAAACATTCCGGCAAAATAAACGCGAAAGCAACAGCGGCAACAAAATAAAAAAAAAACAATGCAAATCAATCATACTCGAAATCTATTGTCAGTATTTTTTTTTAAAGCAAAATAGAAGAAATTCTTAAAATATCGTCCGAGACGAATTCTCATGATATTATTGTATTGAATTGATTTTTCTCTTTTTTTACTTTCTTGCTGGCTGAAAGACAAAAAATAAAGTATTGTTTTGGTGTGAAAATATTTTTCAGAGATTTTCATGGAAATTAAATTTTCTCGTGCAGGAAATGCCAAAAAAACCCATCTTCATTGACTTTGTAAACCATTTTCTTAAGGAAAAAGTACGCGGCATTACACCAACTTTAAAATTCAAGATGGCTGCCATACAGAGAAAAAACATAAAATTACATTTAGCTCAAAAACCCCTCCAATCTATCTATCTATCTAATATCCAATGATATCTTTAAATTTCCAGTGTGGTCGTTGCTTCAGAATCCTTAGTAACCAATAATAAATTAGTAATTAGCCTTTGTCCTAGCAACCTGGCCGTGGGACGTCAAATCCTTTTCGTAATTTTCTAATGTGCAGAACACATCTCTTCAGATCGTACTAGCTTTTCTTTTTAATGATTCTCACCCATTACTATGAAGAATTTTTATCAAATGATAATGTTCCTTGACTTATAGGTTGGTATGCGGCTGACCACCCATACTGTAAAAAATGGTTCACTTTACCAATGTCACCCCTGTTTCAGGAAAGGACGGCAAGAGTTGTAGGGCTTATGTTCATTTGAGATTGGGTTATTAATAATAATAATAATATTAGGATGATTTATTTGGTGAGCGCTGTTTTTGTGTGTATCACACCTCAAGAGCCCTCTGCGAGCTTGGTCGTCGCTGTAGAAAGCGCCAATTCCCAAGCAAGACCCAGTTGTTGTAAGGTTGGATGGACCTTTCAGTGACCGGTCTTTGGTAAAGGTTTATGAATTTTTCAACTCAGCGAAGAGCACATTCGAAATATAAATGGGATATTTTGTGCTCCGCTGGGATCCGAATCCACAAGCTTCCATTTACGAGTCCGAAGTGTTGCCACTGGACTACGGACCGGTCCAAGATGCCAACGACACTATTATATTGTAGGTCCACATGCGGCATGTGTTAGCGCGAAATTATACATGTCTGCTTGTGGGAATGCATTTAATATAAATCTTACATGATATGTATATTTGCAGCTTAGATTAGATTAGATTAGATAATGCTCACTTTACTAACGTCACTCGTGTTTCAGGGAAGGACAGAAAGAGTTTTTTTGTTGAGAAAGATATAATATAAATCTAATAAAATATGAATATATATTTGCAACTTACATTGTTTAAATTGATAGAATATCTATCAAACAAGCACAAGGTTGCATTTTTCAATGTCTCTTATTCATCAAACGAAAAACATGTTTTTTCAAAATACAAGAGGTTTACTGATATTTTGAAACAAAGTTTACGGGTAAAATTCCTTGTATTGTACGAGTACGCATTCGATCCATGACATTTTGAACAGCAAGCAGTACCTACATCCACCCACATCACCAAGACAATATTATTTTTATCATGTACTAGATGAAATACCTGATAAAATTTTATATCATATTTTTCCATGATTTCCATCGAATTCTGCGAAAACGTTCTTCTTGTTTACTTTTCATCTGTCATTCATTGTCATGTGTCGCCAACTCATTTCAATACAAAATAACATCGATACGAGTCTCCGCGGCTAATCGTCTCCCCAGTTCTTGTTTGGCTTATCCACCATTAGATCCGAAGATGACCTTTTTTTAAAATAGATGTGTAAAGACGAATGTAACCTATTCTGCCGTGCCAGAAGCAGGTATCATTATCATCAATTAATATATTGTAATGTATATTTTTACCTTGACTTATAGGTTGGTATGAGGCTGACCCCCCATAGTGTAAAAAATGGTTCATTTTGGCAATGTCACCCCTGTTTCTGCGAAGGTCGGCAAGAGTTGCACGGCTTTTGTTCATTTGAGATTGGGTTTTTATATTGTAGGTCCACATGCGGCATGTGTGAGCGCGAAATTATGCGTGTCTGCCTGTGGGAATGCATTTAATGTGTATCTCAAATGATACATATCTTTGCAACTTAGATTTAGATCAATTAATATAATTAACCAATGACATCTGTTGAACCAGGATCAAAGTTATGGTCAAATGACCCAAGCGGGGATCGAACCGACGTTATTCTATTCTAAATACGCTAGAAAGATCAGCCACTTGATGCCCTCGGCCATAACACCGATTTTGTGAAATTGTCTAACAAATCATATTTTACACAATCTGAGCTAAGAAAAAAATGTAAAACACGATAATGTGAGAGTTTTTAAAAATATTTTTTTTATCAATTTTCAGCCTTCTTAAGACAAATTGGTCCAGTACACATACAAACATTGCTCATGTGAAATTACCTCTGATGGGCATACGACAAACAAGCACTATAGGAACGTAATGTAGGCGTAAAACACAATATTTGTACGAACAACAAAAACACAGTTCAGCACTACAAGTAACAAATGTTTCGTTCAAACTCAACCGCAGCATCTACCAAAAATATACGAAAATTAAACAGCGCCTCTAGTTGAGAGCTTTAGTTTAGTAGAGCTTTTGCAAAACGCTACAGGTCAGTTTTGACGTAAAGTTGTTTTTGAAGTACTGTATATTATCAGATGTCCTCAATCTGGGTGCTATTTCGGGTGAACTGTTTTGGCAGGCGAGATTACCTGAGGTGAATTTCAATGAAAAGCAACAAAAATTACAGAGCATACATAATGAGAGTGTACAGAAAATGACAATGGAAAAATATATGTAAAGATACTTTATTATCTAAAAATAACATCCTAGTGCTTAAGCTTCCGGCCGGTTACGCATGCCGATAAACCACGCCCATGATTCGTGCCGAAACATAAAACCACGCCCCTGAAATTCGTCCACACAGCCGAGATATAAAAAGCGCGTGAAAAGCATTTAACAGTCAGTCATCCACAGGCTACAACACAATCAAGATGTCGCAAAAACCGTAAATTTTATACAACAGAAAACTTTTAACAATTTGATGATCTCAGAAAATATCTGGATACATCGTCACGTTTATATTTCACATACTTAACTACGGAAAGCAAAGATTAGCATTAGGTAAGCTATGCACATAAAAACACGTTGTGCTAAAATTTCTCGCTTAACACTGGCAAAAACAAAAATTAGAAGTTAGCATTTCAGTATTTTCTTTGTTGACTGCCTTGCTTTGTAAATTTTGCTCGCTCGGTGTTCGCGAATTTGCACAAAATTGAGAGAAGCAGGGTCATTATTATTTTACACCAAAGGCAGGTAGCACACACACATAAGAAGCACAATACACAGAGTAAAATGCACGTAATGTACAATGGCGACACTAGTGAGCGTTTCAGTTACAGTTTATTTTTTTAGTAAAACTCTAGGGTCGAGTTTGAACCGTTAAGTTTTATACAGGTACGTGGGTAAACTGAAAGATTACGGAGCATTCTATAGCGGTGTGGAGTAACGGGCGCCGGCACTATAACGGCCGTTATTTGATAACGGCGGCAGTAACGGCCGTGCCTCAAACAAAATCCGTTGGTGTTGTAAAGCTGCGGAAACTGCTGATGTGGGGAGAGTGGAAAGTGAGGGGGAGTAGCCGTGAATAGATAGATAGTTGCGATATATCCACGTTTCTTCAAAATCGACAGTTTACATACAATAACGTGACCTCTGGACAGACCGTGTTAAAAAAAACTTCAAAAAATGTCTGCGCAATTTGTATTTAAGACATTTATGTTTTAAAGAAGAGAATAAGCCACGGGTGTCTTTGGTATTCCTAAAACCAGAAAGGCCTAAAGAAGAAAAAATATGCAATTAAAATAACAACATCATAGCGTGAAAGATTATTTAAATAGATTTCGTTAACCATTTCATCCTGCTTCTTATTTGTAAAGGCCAGATAATATTCGAGAATTACCAGAAATAGATAAAATTGAGAAGATTTATAGTATCCATAAACCACGAAGCTACTAAAAATGTGATTCTCTTGTTAAGAGAAACATTAGTAGAAGGTGCAAGAATCTATTTCCGAAAAGGGAGGGTACATAGACGACGGAAAACTTTGATAGTTTATATTGAAAAAAGCGGATACTTAGGTTATTTCTAATGCTCTCAGTTTGACCTGGTTCAGCCTAGGATTAATTGACTGATCTTACTTAGTTTGTAAAGAAAAAGCTAGTTCAACAAGTTACACAGAACACCAAAAAGAAAATCCACGAAGGTTTTCCCCGTCATTTTTTTCTTCTTAACAGAAAGCTCTCACAATTTTTGTGGCAGAAAAGACACAATGGGTCGAGTTTCTCCGCGGGCGCGCGCAAAAACCCTGAAAAGAGAAAGTACACAACAAGTCTCATGTGTGCGAACGACATAAGATTTTACTGCTCGGGAGAGGAAAAAACAAATAAACGAGTTTTTTATGTCGGCCTGGCACATGCCCTGCGAAACAATTCCCTGCCCTTTGAGCGGGTGAAACAATAAGGCGTTTCTGTCACCCTTTCTTCCTGGTGGAGAGGTCATCATGATAACAACCCAGAGGAGCTCTGCAAAGACGAAGAGACTGCTGGATAATAAAGCCCGGCGATAAACTCACTGGTTATGTTCAATCAAAAAATGGAGCCTGACTTTTCAAGACTATCCACGACAAAGGCATTTCTTTTGTCAATTTCAATTTCATAATTCATGGCTTTGGTTTCATGAGATATGGAATCTTTGGATTCAGCCTTCACAAAAAATGATAACTTGCTCCGTAACGTACGATAAACAAAGAAAAACCTGAACTTGAAATCAAGGGGTCTTGAAGACGGCTTATAATATATATAATCTAAGTTGCTAAGATATATTTATATTTTTTTATTGAATACATGCCTTAAAGCAGACATGGTTAAGTTCGTGATTATACATGCTTGTATGTGTATACACAAAATAAAAACCCAAATCTACATACATATATACACCTTGCATCTTTTTTTACAAGGGTTTTATTGACAAAGTGAAAACTTTTTAAAGTGTAATCAACTTCATACCAACGTATAAATTAAGAAACATGAGGAAAGAAATATATTTCACGAGACAAAATAGCGTACGTATACCAAATGTAAGGTCGTATAAATAAAAAAAAACAATTTTACTTGCACTGTTGGCATAAATGTATCCTTCACAGTTTTAATTTGATTGCCTATTGTAGGGACAAAAAATCATTAGATACACTGAATTCATGACAAACAAAATCTATATATTCACAAATAGAAAAATCAATACACGTTCAATGTTTCCAATACCGTCTACAAAAAAAGAAAATCATAAGGTATAATTTCAACGTGAATTTTTTTGATACAATCCGTTATAAAACGTAGTTATTCAAAATAGTTATTTACAAAAATAACTATTGATTTTAGATAATTGCTGTCACTGTTCAACTGTAATTCTACGCCATTCGAATGTGCGGCACAAAGCCAACACTCCAGACCTCGTGCACAACACTTCAAACATCTCGAAATTTTAACATGAATGTTCACAAACTTCAAAATTCATGCGGCGTGTTGGCTGGCCTCCTTCAAAAAATTTTTACGTTTAATTTTATAATTTTTTGATTAATTAAAAACACTGTTTATTTTCACGGATAAATTTATTCAATAAGATTAAATTCTTTAAACAAATTACTAACGTTTTCGACCTAGAAGGTCATCATCAGGTATCATCAGGTTTCGACCTTCTAGGTCGAAAACGTTAGTAATTTGTTTAAAGAATTTAATCTTATTGAATAAATTTATCCGTGAAAATAAACAGTGTTTTTAATTAATCAAAAAATTATAAAATTAAACAATATGAATTTTCACAGTGTTAATACACAAACAATACAAAATATATAAATTTTTACGTGTTTTGTGAAGTGATTCACTGCAAACATGGTCTGTGTACACTTTACCTGAATATGTGAATAATTTTTAATTATATACAATGAGTTATCGATTGGAAAATACATGCAAAAAATATTCAAGCTATTCAAGCTATTTTAACAACGGGCTTCGGGGAAGACTTGTTTTTCAAATTTGGGGGTCAAGAACTCTCACGATATAATCTGAGTTAAAAAGCCATATTAACATATGAAATTCATATTAAATGAATGCCCACAAACAGACACTTGTTAGTTCGCGATTACAAATGCTACTCGTGGGTTTGTAATGCTTGCTTACAAATAATTATAAACCAAACCTCAAATGAATATAATCCTTGCAACTTTTGCCGACCTTCCCTGAAACAGGAGTGACATTGGCAAAGTCAACCATTTTTACAGCATGGGTGGTCCGCCTCATACCAACCTATAAGTCAAGGAATATTTCATACGATTATTTTTAGTTTTCACTTTTTTTGTGCAAACAAAGGACTTTTAAATATGTATTTTATTTTGTATACGAGCAGGCGTGAGATTCTATGCAAAATTTAGTTTTTTGACAGTTCTCAAAGATGATTTTGAAAACAGAGCAGAAATGAAGTATGCTGACGGAGCCGGACTTAAAAACTAGAATGCTGAAATCGTACGTAGCACGAAGAGGCAGGCTAGTTTTTAAAAAGCTTTATTGTACCAAGTAAAAAGTGGGATTTTATTCTTTATCGAAGAAATTTTGATGTTCTTTTAAAAAAAATGAGTAAGCAACCATAATTACAGTAAAAAATGACCTATTTTTGGGATAATTAAACAGTCAGTAAAATATAATACTATTATGGACCTAGGTTTACTTTAGCGTGCAAATAACAATTAGCTATTTTTTCAACAAGTAGAAAATAAATAAAAACGGCACATTAGCATACTTATCCCATGTTCAATCAATAATAATGAACGTTCACACCTAATAAATAATTCCATGTACAATATACATATTACTTTTAAATATACATATATCTCTTCATCATTCATGAACATTCTTCTTCTTCTTCCTCAGTCATTTCTCAGCTCACACCCGGACGTAGGCTTCCTCCAATCTTCTCCATCCCTTTCAATCGGCTGCTGTGTTCAGCTTTTTTTTTCAGCTGATATTTCGATGTTTAGTTTGAGGTAGTAGACAAGAAGTCACTACGTTTGCCAGACGGGTTGGGCGCTTAGGATAATGAACCTACACTTTCGGGAGAACTTCTTTATTTTAGAAAAAATACGTTTTTTGAATTACACTTATTCGTGTTTCTTAGTTCACTTTCAATAACTCGGTTCATTTTTGCTAATGCTACCCCGGTGCAAAGTTTATGTTCATGTGAGGGTTGGTTTATTTTGTATAATAATAATAATATGAGGATGATTTATTTGGTGAGCGCTGTTTTTTTGTGTGTATCACACCTCAAGAGCCCTCTGCGAGCTTGGTCGTCGCTGTAGAAAGCGCCAATTCTCAAGCAAGACCCAGTTGTTGTAAGGTTGGATGGACCTTTCAATGACCGGTCTTTGGTAAAGGTTTATGATTTTTTTAACCCAGCAAAGAGCACATTTTTGGAAATATAAATGGTATTTTTTTGTGCTTCGCCGGGATTCGAATCCACAACCTTCCATTTACGAGTCCGAAGTGTTGCCACTGGACTACGGACCGGTCCAAGAAATGCCAACGACACGCACAAGCAGCATGTGTAAGCGCGATTTTGCAAGTGCCTGCTTGTGGGCATGCATTAAATACGAGCCATAAATTGTAATATATTGTTTGCAATTTAGATCATTAATTACAAATAGATGTTGAAGTATTAATTATCATTTAATTTTGTCCTTGAGCTTTTGCCCTACACCTTTCATGAGTCTTCCTCTTTTTTTCTCATAGCGAAATTTGGCAAGAAGCTGCAATGTCGGAGTAATGGCGCCATAGTTGGAAATGGAGACGGAGTATAACGGCACAGTGACAAAACAACACAATGACAGTAAATCACATGACAAAACAACTCACAGAAAATACATCACTATGACACAACATCACATGCCTAAAACAGATCATACCATAAACAGCAAATGAAACGGTTTTCTCTTGTGATATTTTGTCATAGTATCTAATCTCATTTAAGTTGCAAATATAATATGTAACATTAAAAATTCGCATTATATGCATTTTTACAAGCAGACACGTATAAGTTCGCGCTTAA
This sequence comes from Agapetus fuscipes, assembly GCA_951799405.1. NCBI lineage: Eukaryota > Metazoa > Arthropoda > Insecta > Trichoptera > Glossosomatidae > Agapetus > Agapetus fuscipes. The sequence continues at coordinate 10,597,417 of OX637357.1, read as the reverse complement.
ACATGCCGCATGTGGACCTACAATATAAAAACCCGAATCTCAAATGAACATACACCCTGCAACTCCGGCCGACCTTCCCTGAAACAGGGGTGACATCGGCCAAGTGAACCATTTTATACAGCATGGGTGGTCAGCAGCACACCAACCTTTAAGTCAAGTAACATACACAACAAATTACAATTTTTTAAATCAACACGATGACATATAGATATATGACATATGATGTTCTGTAATTGGTCAAAACATCACTATGACAAAACAACACAGAAAATAAATCACTATGATAAAATATCACAGGAGAAAACCGTTTCATTTGCCGTTTATGGTATGTTCTGTTTAAGGTATGTGATGTTTTGTCATGTGATATTTTTTCTGTGTTGCTTTGCTATAGTGATGTGATTTTTTATTTTTATTATATTTTATTCAGGAAAAAAAACAACAAATTTCTTCGGATAATTACAATAACATCAGTAGATTAATAAATAATTGAAAAAAAAAAAATTGTCTCTACATTTTCCGTTAATAACAATAATATTAATAATAATAATAACAATAACAAAATCATTGAATCTTCAAAAAGCAATTGACACTTTCATAAATAAAAATATCAACATACAGGAACACATACACACCTCCATACATCCACACATCATGAGCACATTTTATTAACTACGTGTTTAAACAATGAAATATTAATATATATTAAATATATTCATGTGAAAATAAACAGTGTTTTTTAATTCCTCAAAAAATTTTAAACTATAACAGTATGAATTTTCAGTGTTAATACACAAACAATACAAAATATAAATATTTATATCATACACAGCAATAAAGAAATCCTCATAGTAGCACTTACACACGAGAACAATACAAGCCCCGCTTTCAAATATCAAATTTAGTTGGATGTTAGTTGGATTCAAATATCAAATTTAGTAATGTACTGTTATTGTGATGTCTATCATATTGTGTCGTTCTGTAATGTGTCATTTTGTCACTGTGTCGTTTTACCATGGAACCGTTGGAAATATATCATCCCAAATTAGATTTGGGAATTAGCAGCGAAAAAATTCTGTATGGGGGGGAAAGTGGACCCACGATGTCTGCCATTTCATGGAACAGTATTTCGAGTACAAAATATTGCGTAAACTCATTTCAAACATGTAAATCAAAAATGTATGAAAGATACAACGGTACTCCTAATGAGTGATTTAGTTTTCATACAGTCTTGAAATTTTCACAATCGAGGGGAGTTAATGCAACGTTTTACACTCGCGGTGCAGTATAGCGTTAATCAAACAATGTAAGTAAACTAGAGCAGCGTCTCTCTTGAGAGTTTTGGCTTTCATATATATTTGGTTTTGGTTTGAGTTTGGACGATGAGTTTTATACTTGGCTAACAGCAGAGCCAGCCAGCCGTCCAAGTCGGCAGGTTCAAGGTTACAAAAATCAATAGAATGCCGCTGCCTTCTCTCAGATGCATGGCCAACACTCGAGCAGTCGAATGCTGAAACAATTGAACGGTCGAGCGGTCGAAAACTCGAGCGGTCGAAAACTCGAGTGATCGAAGAGTCAGAGAATCAAGCGGTGATTGGACGATGGAGGAGTCGAGTAGTCCCATGATTTAGGAGTCAAAGCACCAAGTATTAAAAGAAAAAATCAAGGAGTAGAGTGGTAATTGAACAACCGAAGTGTAGAGTAGTCGAGTGATTAAGGAGTCAAAGCATAATTTTTTCATCATTTAAAAAAAATAAGATTTCTTTGCGACTCATTAGAGTAGTGATCGAACAATCGAAAAGTCGAGTAATTGAATACTCGAGCAGTCGAGTGATTGAGTATTTGAGCAATGAATAAGTCGAGTAGTCGAATAATCCACGAGTCAAGGCATCAAACAATTGAACAATCGAATAATTGAGTTTAGCAATCAAGCGGTCAAGAAAAAGAGCAGTGAAGTGAATTGAATCATGAACAATCGTCCAGGAGGAACCGAGCAGTTAAGCGATCGCATAATCGAGCAGTCAAGAAGTTAAATCATCGCAAAATCGAGCAGTCGAGAAGTTAAATCATCGCAAAATCGAGCAGTCAAAGAGTAGAATGATCCATCAATGTGGCAGTTGAGCAATCGAACAATCGACTAGTTTAACACTCAAACAGTTGAACACTCGAGCAATCGACCAGGCGATTACATGCCCAATAAAAAACTCGAGCAATCGAGAAATCTAGCTGGCGATAACATGACTAGTCAAACACTCGAGAAATCGATCAGGCGATTACATGACCAATAAAACACTCCAGCGATCGATCGATCAGGCAATTACATGACCAATAAAACACTTGAGCAATCGAGAAATCGAGCAGGCGATTACATGACCAATAAACACCCGAGCAATAAAAAAAACCAGCAGGCGATAACATGACTAGTCAAACACTCGAGCAATCCAGAAAGCGATTACATGACCAATAAAACACTTGAGCAATCGAGAAATCGAGCAGGGTGTCTATTCACGATAGGGGATAGAGTAGATTCATTTTGATTCTACCAGAAAAAGCAATAAATGGTATTAAGAGGCACAATACTTTTATTCTATTTTCGGGGAAAATCAAGGTGTGTCTTCTCTATCCCCTATCGTGAATAGACACCCAGGTGATAACATGACCAATAAAACAATCGAGAAATCGAGCAGGCGATCACATGACGAGTCAAACACTCGATAAATCGATTGGTCCAAATACAGAAGACAAGACACGTGATATTCCAATAGCATGGCCAAACACAGAATGCCTTATTGATGAAGCAATAAAGACAGAGTGCCGTTGTAGTCCGCAGGTTCAAGGTTGGGAAAATCAATAGAATGTGTTCTCTCAAATGCATGGCGAGCACTCGAAAATTTAAAAGTCGAGTGATCGAGTACAGTCGAGAAAACGAACATTCCAAATACGAAGGACAAGGCACACGTGCTTCCATTACCATGTGCTCGAAAGCATTAAAAATGTAAAAAGGACTCAAAATTTAAATCAGAGTTAAGGCAATTTTTTACGGCAAACAAAATGTTTAATTTAGGGTTTGTTTTCAGTTCATCTAATGAAAAATGGCTGATTTCTTCACCTGGCCTTTTCTTTTATTTATTTTTACAATAGTTAGATAAACAAGGGTATGCCCGTAAAAAAGCCTAAACTGAAAAAGTGGACGGTTAAATTTCAAACCTAAGTTTCAATTTTCCGTAGCAAAAAAAAAAGTTAAAACGTTTTATTCGTGACTAGAAAAGCCTATTTATTTTACAGTCAAGGAGTCGGCCTTCAACCACTCCTCTTGAAGACTGATTTTTTCTAGGGGGCAGGTTCTCATTTCTCGTGAAGGCTGTTCCTTGACTTATAGGTTGGTATGCGGCTGACCACCCATACTGTAAAAAATGGTTCACTTTGCCAATGTCACCCCTGTTTCAGGGAAGGACGGCAAGAGTTGCAGGGCTTACATTCATTTGAGATTGGGTTTTTATAATGTAGGTCCACATGCGGCATGTGTTAGCGCGAAATTATACATGTCTGCTTGTGGGAATGCATTTAATATAAATCTTAAATGATTTATATCTTTGCAGCTCAGATTAGATTAGATTTAGCTGGATGAACCTTGCCGGTATTTTCATCTTGTTAACACCAAAACGGAAAATCATTGCCAACACCCTTGGTAGGGATGGAAACTTTGACCGCCGAGCATTTTCTTAAATTTGGAACACCCGAACCTACTCCATATTATTATTAACGAGTGGGATGCTGGTGAACTTTCATCGCAAACAAACATTTCACCTGATGTTTTTATCAAACTCTCCGGCAAACGAGAAAAACACTCGTGACGTCATCTTATTAAGATACGCATTACCACACCCACCGGTTATTGCGTACAAGTGCTACCTCCCTTTCTGAAGAGCAATTATGTTGTTTTTTTACTAAATATTATTGTACCTGTGCCTCGAGTACAAAACACACAGTTTCATCTGAACCATAGCGTTTGCCAAAAAGTATATGTACACTGAAACAGCGCTTTTAGTGAGCGTTTTAGTTGCTATGATATTTTTGGTAAAACGATATAGTTGAGTCGAAACGTTTAGTTTTACACTTGGCGTACTGGCCATCTATTAAACGTAGTTTATTATTTTCCCCAAAACAATTAATACATTGATGTACGTACCATGTTTCCCCCTGAAAGATATGTTTTCAAATTCCCTATTTCTTGTAAAAATAAATACGTAAAATAAATAGACAATCAGTTTCATTTTACACCTGAAGATGGAAGGTACTGCGTCTCCCGAAACTGGTTGTGCATAAAATAAACACACAAGTGAATTTTGACAAATTGTGATTTTATTTTAAATTAATACAATAGGTTCCACACGCCATATGTAAGCAGTTGCACTTTATGTACAGCTGAGTTGCGTTTTTATTAAGGTTTAAAATATGAAAGCACATATATGTACACATCGCTAAAGGAGGGCGCTGTCATGACTTTACCGTGCGTCTCTAGATGTAGGTGTTAGGATAGTTGTACTAGTGTTTTCTCGAATATTCTGTCGAAATTTGAGAGTTCGCAATAGTTCGAGAACCGTCGTTATGTCATACTATATAAAGGGCTAAAGATATCTGTAACGCAGACTTGAATCGGAGCCATCGAGCTGACAGTTGAAAAGGCACTCTGTAATCGAAACACAAATTATAACTGCCTTATAAAAAGTTCATTCACTATGAGAAGTTTTTTTTTAAGAAATCCTGTGCGGGAGACTCCCTAGATTCTAGAGACTCTAGAGGTCTATGACACTTGTTGTAGTGCCGCAGAGGTGTACGAGCTTGGTCGTCGCTACAAAGCGCCAATACTCAAGCAAGACCCAGTTGCTGTAAGGCTGGATGGACCTTTGGTGACCGGTCATTGGTAAAGGTTTATGAATTTTTCAACCCAACGAAGAGCAAATTTGAAAATATAAATGGTATATTTTTTGTGCTCCGCCGGGATTCGAACACACCATTCAGAGTCCGCAGTGTTACCACTGAGCTATGGGCCGGTCAAACCGGTCAGTTACTTCCAATACAATGTTTTATCGTCGATTTCTCAAATCAGTGAATCAAAACTTATGTATTCACCTTTCAGGTGGGGATATAAACGTATCTCGAAGAATTTTCTCTTAACACATATCGTGGAGAAATAAATCTGAAAATTCCATTTGAATATTTAAATAGGCACACTTACAAGCGACAAAGGAATCTCATTGTATCGCAAAGTGAATAGCGTTACAACAATACCGACAGCGCTTTCGGCATGAAAGCACTTTTTCGCCCATTGTGGCCACTTGTGCAAAAATATCATTCCATTCCCTTCCACGCGACGAAAAATAAAAATAGAAAAAAAAATGAAGTAGCTACTGAGAAATGAAAAAAAAAACTTAAAAAAAAACAGCGGTTGAAAGCTTTTAAATGTGTTGAATGCATACAATGAAAGACGCTTTTAGAATTAAATTGCGTACAGAGGCACTAGTATAAAATTTTGCTATTAAACTCACCTCACCTCTATTATCTATGTAAGTTGAAAAGGTGTAACAACATTAAGAAATGATTTTATTTTTATGGATTTTTGCTGTACCTGATGATGATCGGAAACGTTTGTACGTATCAATAAATTAAGTGAGAGTAAATAGGGTTTCATTATAAAAAAGATTCATCTTGCTTTAGATTTACTAAGGATTTACAATTCATATTAAATGCATGTCCAATAAACAGACACGCGTGAGTTTGCGCTTACAAAAGCTGCATATGTACTTGCAAATTAAAATCTAAACCTCAAATGAACAAAAGCCCTGCAACTTTGCCAATGTCAGCCCTGTGTCATAGAAGGGCAACAAGAGTTGCAGGGCTTGCGTGAATTCGAGATACATATTTTTTGTAAGTACACATTCACGAACTTACACGTGTCTGATTGTGAGCATGCATCTAAATATTGTGAATCTTAAAAGTTAATATACATTTTCAACTAGAATATAGTTGAGCTTATCAAAATTTCAATCTTATTTTTAATATTAAGAATAGAAGCATGTTTCTCTCGGTCCTTAGACAATATCGCAACATAGAAACTTTCCTTGGACATGACATTGCACATCTGTCTCCAACCCCCCTCCCCATTCCACCCCCCCCCCCCCAAGGTCACCACACCCCTCCCTCTGTTACCAACTGCCAACTTTCTTGACAGCAAAATTTATATCAGTACCCCAAGTATACAACTTCACAACACAACCATTACGTTTACGTGAAAATGAATGAAAACAAAAACAGCGCCTCTGGTGAACGTTTTAGTGTACACATAGTTTTTTTGGATAAGCGCTATGGGTTGAGTTTAAACGGGAAACGTGCTGGTATCGTGATTATAAAGTTTACCAGGATGAAATGAAAAACCAGTGGGCCATCTTTGCAATGAATCAAGAGGTGTATAAAAAAACAATCGGTTTCGGTTTTGGTTAAATACATTTAATCGGTATTTTTATAGGTAAAAACATAGTAAATTTATACATATTTAACGAAATCATAACAAAATACTTGCCTTACAAATTATGCAATATAAAAAAAAAACGCAATGTTTGTAAGGAGTAAAGTAAACATAGATCTAAACTAGTGATGCAACGAATAGTGTATTCGCTCCACCTAAACCGAATATTCGGCATGTAGTCCAACCGAATACCGAATATTCGGCGGCTGTCCACCGCCTTCCGAGTCTTCCCTATTGGTTGCCAAGTTAACCCCATTAAATCCTGCGCGACATGGCGATAGGCTTTTTTTAGAAGCTGGAAACGTTTATGCAGAAAAGCGTAATCGCCTGCTTCCAGATAACGCTGAAAAGATAGCCTTTCTTCATCACAACCTGCCTCTTTTAGAATTTAAATATTCGTAGAGGAAAGAAATGAAATAGCATTTTTTTTTAAATTAATTTCGTATTTAAAATGTTTTATATGAATTACAATAAAGCTATACACATTCAATGAAACTTAATTTAAAATTTCATTAAATAAGCAACTCCATGGGGACAGGTGGCACACAAAAAGTTCACACTAAAACAGAGGCGTTACTTGTTCTTAGAGCCAACAAATGTAGGATTTATTCTCAAAATGCTGTTTTTAAATGTATAACTTTTTTATCTATTTTTTAAACTCAAATTGTTTCACACAATGGTAATGGAGAGAGCATCGGAATTCTTATTCCTTTTCTTGAATATTGGTATTCGGTACGCCGAATATTCGGCCAAATAGTTACTATTCTGTATTCGGCTGAATAGTGAAAAAGTAGCCGAATATGCCGAATACCGATAAGTTACCGAATATTCGTTGCAACACTAATCTAAACATACAAAAACATTTCTACGAATAGTGTAACGAGTAATTTCATTACTTAAGAAAATATTTCAATGCTCACTAGATATTTATTTTACAGGACTAGATTCCTGTAATTTTTTGCCGAAACTGAAACATATCCCGACAATCGGTTTCATATCCGAGCACAATAAAAACAACCACATTTTATTTCGCACTAATTTAAAACAGATACCAGGATTTGGTTTCAATTTTGTGTGAAATTAAAACATATCCCGGGATTCGGTTTCCGTTTTATGTGTGAAATTAAATCATACCCCGGGATTCGGTTTCAATTTTGTGTGAAATTAAAAGACATAACGGGATTCAGTTTCAGTTTAGTGCGAAATTAAAACAAATCCCGGGATTCAGTTTAAATTCCGTACGAAAATCCAGTTTCGGTTACCGCCGGCAGTAAACCAAACCCGGGATTAGGTTTCGAGGTCCAAACTCAAAAAAATAATCCGATCAACAGTCATTTCCGAGAGTGTTTCTACAAATTAACTAAAAAGTTGTACAATCATTTAATTAGAGTCGGCTCAACGACCTTTTCGGGGGGAACTTACTGGTCTTCGCTTGAATCCCAACAATCATCTAGTCTGGTTCCATGTAGAACGACACAGTGACAAAACGACACAGTGACAGAACGATACATGACAGAGCAACACATGGCAAAACATCACTATAACAAAACATCATAGAAAAGTACATCACTGTAGCTGTAAACCTGTCGCCATTCCGTTAGGGGTGGCCAGAGCCTCAGCAGAGCTGCCTGCATTTCTTTCTATCCTTACATATCTCTTTCAATTCATTCATATCCATCACCTTTTTCATGCGTTTTCTTCTTTTAGGCTCGCTTTGTATATTCCATTCTTTCACAATCCCCTCAATCTGATCACTTCATACTTCTCGGTTGCCCCTGCCCTATTTGTCCTTTCACACTTCCTCACAATGACAAAACATCACAAGACAAAACATCACTTACCTAAAACAAAACATACCATAAACGGCTCATGAAAAAATATCACATTAGGTACCTATTTTTCCTTTCACACTTCCTCACAATGACAAAACATCACAAGACAAAACATCACATGACAAAACATCACTTACCTAAAACAGAACATACCATAAACGGCACATGAAAAAATATCACATTACGTTTGTGATGTTTTTCTGTGTTGTTTTGTCATAGTGATGTTTTGTTATGTGATTTACTGTCATGTGTTGTTCCGTCATCTGTCATTCTGTCATGTGTCGTTATGTCATGCGTCATTTCGCCACTGTGCTGTTCTAACCTGTCGCCATCTCGTCTACTGTAGGCGAGTTTTCCCCGGCAACTTGATTACACACCGGCGCGTAACCTTGACATTTGGCTAACGAGCGATGTCGGCTAAATAATTTAGTGTTTGTTGAAGTTTATTGTTGTGCTGATTTCTGGATAAACAAATTGTAGCACACACGTGTCGGATCGAGATTTTCCAAGCATTTGAAATGTCTGGCTCGTAATCCGGACGGATTTGTAAGTTTCCATCGGCCTTGCTCGTTAGATGGGATGAATCCCAAACAATAGTTAAGCCTGCTTTATAGTTTAATACCGTTTAATGAATAAGAAGTATAATATCCCACTTATATTCGAACCTATATTAGCTCCTTGTTCATAGAAGATACTAAATCTGTTGCACAACTTTTTTTAAGCATCTTCAGATTCATTGTAATACTGTACGAGTTCACTTTGAATCAAATTGCAGTTGAATTTATTTCACAGTATTGTTCACTGACTTATAGGTTTCTTGACTTATAGGTTGGTATGCGGCTGACCACCCATACTGTAAAAAATGGTTCACTTTGCCAATGTCACCCCTGTTTCAGGGAAGGACGGCAAGAGTTGCAAGGCTTATGCTCATTTGAGATTGGGTTTTTATATTGTAGGTCCACATGCGGCATGTGTTAGCGCGAAATTATACATGTCTGCTTGTGGGAATGCATTTAATATAAATAAATGATATATATATTTGCAGCTTAGATTAGATTAGACTCTGTAACTTCTGTATTGGCGGTTTCACGGCTTGAGCGTTAATGGATCACTGAAGCTTCACAGAACCGCAACCTATATTTATAAGTGACCAAGGCCTATTCTCGCGTGTTCTTACTTTACGAGACACCTCTAGAATGGATGTTTCCAGAGAGTGCGAGAAGTACAAGGTTCAAAATATCAAACAATGGTCTACACACACATATAGTATATAGCCAGTAAATATGACTAGACACACAATTATAAGATCACGTAGGCATGAACTTATACAGTCGTAACACTGCCCCTCTCTTAGAAATGGCCTTTAGATGTCGCATATCCTATGTCAAACCTTTCTGACATAACCTATACTCGTACATATTGTAAGAGTAAAATATGCTTGCCTCCGCAACTTATAAATTCAAATTTGAAGGTAGGAAAATAGTATTGAAAAGAGAAACGAAATTAATTTTGTCTAGCATATTCAGTGTGTTTATTCCATAATAAGGCGATCCCGCCGAGAGTTCCTGCATAATATATTGCTAGATTTGTGATCTTCCTCCTAAGGACAGCTCAAAAGGATTGCCTTTCATGAAGAAATTGCGAAAAAGACGGATGAACATTGCTGCAAAGCAATCCTACAATTCAAGCAACAGAAGAAGAATTCCAAAAAATGATGACACGATCATCCATTAAATGAATAAAACCTACAGTACATACTTGACGACATCCTTCATTTATTGCCAAATACTTTTCCTTGTATTGAAGGTTGTCTTTGTTTCTATTTCAGGGACAGGAGAGGAGCCTAGAGGTGTGTTCTGGCTTCGCCAGGGATGGGTCCACCACACCAGCTTCTAAACAGCTCCAAGATAAGTGGATCCCATGTCCACTGGCCCAACGCTCCAACGAAACGAAGAAACTACCAAGTTCAACTAACCAACACAAAACATACAAAAAGTTTAACGTTTTTACGGAAACAAATAAATATATTACACATCCCTAAAATAGTAAATTAAATTTTAAAATATATTTTAATACCTGAAGAAAATACTCAATTTAATTTTGTTAAAAAATACTAGATACAGATGGTGATAGAAATGTTTTATTATATTTAAAAAAAAACTATTTATGTAAAAAAAACTTTTAGTACAGAAAAACAGTGCCATTTAAAAACATATTGAGAATAAAATATATTAATATTTTACTACTTTAATTTAAAAACAAAAGAAAATAGAACTATTTTATTCTGTGTAAATAAAATGAAATCTATTTATTAAACAAAGAAATCATTCCACAAGTGATCATCAAAAAAAGTTGAATAAGTGATAAATATATTTTATAAAAAAAAAATAAGAATGGAAAGTGTTTTACGGAACTATACCATGTTCAAAACTGGTTTAGACCAAGTGCAATTAGAGTACACAGAGAGCGGGTTAAACTTCAGTACAAGTCCAACGTTTGGCTTCAAAACTGACAACACAACAGAAATAGAAGACGACGGTTTCACAGACTCAGTATGGCTTTGGACAATCGTCGACGGACTCCTCATGCTTGTGATTTTAGCCGGAAACACCCTCACAATCCTAGCCGTCACATTGAGCCGAAGACTATCGAGTCTCATATCAAATCAGTTCGTGCTGAACCTCGCCATATCTGATTTGACTGTTGGCTTAACTTTGCCATACCACTTGGCGTTTTACTTGAACCTCGAGTTGGGGAGGGTAAAGTCCACATGTGTTCTGCGGTTCATCTTGATCACGTTGGCTTGCTGTGCGTCCATTTTGAACCTGATTGCCATCGCGGTGGACCGGTACATTGCCATCCTGCACCCTCTGCACTACAGCAGATATATGAGCAAGGGAGTCACGCGAGCTTTGATGGCAGTGGGTTGGTCGGTCGCTGTTGGCGTCAGCGTGGTGCCAATATTTTGGAACACGTGGGGCAGAGCGGATTCATGCGACATGCACAAGGTAACTTACAACAATATATCAATGTTTTGAGGCTTTCAAGACCGGATTCAGATGCTTGGTATTGCTTTTTCGGGTTTAGAACGTGGAAGGAAACTATGGACCACGGTCTAACCCCGGAAGAGCAATAAGAAGCATCATAACAGTACACTTGATTTCTAGTAAAGATTCCTTTTATCTGCTGATTTACTGAGTTGTCATCGGACCTTGGGCGATCCACTACATTGGCCCCAGTAAAGAGCCACACTAGAAGAGCAGACAATTGACTTTGCTCTCTGCCAGAAGTGGAAGTCAAAGATAATGATGAGATTTATTTAGAGCACCTTTTCGTGACGTAGTCACTTCAAGGGCGCTCCTGTAAATGATCCCAGAAATTTGCTTGTTTTCATTGCATTTCGGAACTTTCTGTGGTTCTCCATTTCTCAGTGAGCCTATGTGAAAGCCTGCAAGTGTTTGGTGAGCGCGCTTTAGCAGTTACAGCTCGAAGGGCACGGAATCGACTGGCATATGTGGTTCGAGAGATTGCTAACATAAGCCACTTCAAGAGACGTCTCAAGACTGATATGTCCACCGAATCTTTTGAAGCGCCTTTAGTGTAACAATGTCACGAAAAGGCTCAGTTGAAAAAAGTCATTCAAATTATTTTATAATGGATTCATGAATGATGCATTGCGAAATGAAGCTTTTCATGATTGAGAAATTCACGAGACCGGTCCAATTCAAACTATCAGTCCCTAGTGAGGTCAAGTACCGAAAAGGTCGAAACTGGAACGATTACTTTCAAGTTTAGTAAAATAAATGAGCCTTGTGTTAACACGTCACACCACAAGGTTTCTTTCCAAATCTTTAGAATTAACGAATATTTATTTACTCTGTACATACATGACATTGAAATCGTAATACTTTCTGTATCGTTGATAGAAAGGGTTGAAAATAGATAAACATCTAACCCTTTACAAAACTATAAGCTAGCGTATGACTTGTGCAACAGTCTGCCTTATACGACCAATACTTCACAGCCCGTTGAATATTTCATACACTCTTTAAATTTAAATTTTAAATAAGTTTCATGCAAATCTGAAAGCTGCAACAATTCAGACTGTGTATTTGTTTTTCGACATAAATTTTACAAAGATTTCAGTGTTTTGCTTAAGGTTGAATATTGTAAAAAAAAATGTACAAAATCTTGTAAATACATGATTTTATCAAAGTTCAGAAAGTACGTAGGTACGTAAATTTTCAATCAAGTCAAAATTTCAATGTGAAATAAAAGTTTTACTACGAAGTTACAAATGTTCTCGGCAAAAATTCCATAGTCAACAAAATTTGGTTTTTGGTCATTAGTTTTGTTTGGCTGGGTTTCAAAGGCAAACAAACATTTTGATATCGGTTGCTAAGGACTCACCTGTGACACCTTAAGTGAACAGATCTCCGAATTCTTATAAAAAATAGGAGTTTCCCACACAGGCTTCCGAAAACACGAGATCTTTTAATTCATGTTCAATCAATTCTGTTCCTTATCGCCACTGACAGTGAGATGTGTTTTCTTTGACAAGCCGCTTCTGGAGACGGGTTCTTTGATGAAGAACATATCTGCTAGCCACCTGCCTCCGGGAAGAACGCTGTGCGCAGAATGTGGAGTATGTCATTATCAGATCACATTCCACTTCCTCTATTCAGTAGAAGTTGGTCTCTTCATAGCACGCGCACGATCTCAGAATCATTTTGTTTAAGCCATGTTTTTTTTCATCATCATTGTAGTATATGAGCTTGCATTTGGATTACACTGTAGTATTTGAACCTGCATTTGGATTACGTTGTAGTATTTGAACCTGCATTTGGATTACGTTGTAGTATTTGAACCTGTATTTGGATTACGTTGGAGTATTTGAACCTGCATTTGGATTACGTTGTAGTATTTGAACCAGTATTTTCATTGCATTGTAGTATTTGAACCTTCATTTGGATTACGTTGTAGTATTTGAACCTGCATTTGGATTACGTTGTAGTATTTGAACCTGCATTTGGATTACGTTGTAGTATTTGAACCTGCATTTGGATTAGAGTGTAGAATTTGAACTTGACTTTGGGTTACATTGTAGCATTTGTACCTGCATTGTAATTATATTGTAGTATTTGAACCTGCATTTGGATTAGAGTGTAGAATTTGAACCTGAATTTGGGTTACATTGTAGCATTTGTACCTGCATTCTAATTACACTGAAGTATTTGAACCTGTATTTTAATTGTATTGTAGTATTTGAACCTGCATTTTAATTAAATTGTAGAATTTGAACCTGAATTCGGATAACATTGTAGAATTTGAACTTGCATTTGGGTTACATTGTAGTATTTGAACTTGCATTTGGATTACATTGAAGTATTTGAACCTGCATTTGTATTAAATTGTAGTATTTGGACCTGCATTATTTTTTTAAATTACATGATGGTTTTTTGAACCAGCATTTGAATTCTATTTGTATTTTATTTTATCGATTTACTTCAGCGACAAATAGATCTTGTGCCGTACCACGAGCATACCTAAACATTCTTTGTAACTCAGCTTCTTTTGCCATCGAGTACCCGATACTTATAATGGTTCTATCTTTATCTATCTTTCCATTTGAAAACTTCTTGAAGAGCCATCTTTTAACCTTAATTGTGAACAAGTATTTTGTTATCATTCAGAAGTCGGACATTTCAAATTGTACGATTCACGTAGTTTAGTTAGAATGCTTTCTTATTTTTGCACAAATAAATTACATTGAATCCTGTTTTCTGTATATTGTACACCATTTGTTTTTTTTTATCAAAACACGATCAATCATCTATCTTTGCACCATTTTTTGTATAAAAATTATAGAACCCATAGTATAAATATATGTAAGTAGATGATTTGCTATATTAGAGGAAATGTAATTTTTACAATTTTATTTTTGTTTGAAAATGGGATAAATACATCCAAACGTGAGAAATGATTTTCTTAATATTTCCATATATTAACGTCGCTATCGAAAGAGATCTGGATTTCTGCCTTAGATTTTATACGACTTACAGAGCTAAGACCCGGTATTTTCAACGTTAGCTTATGTGACTTTACACTGATAAAATAAACTACCCACACGATTGGCATAAGTGCGTCCTTTTCATTTAGTATAAAGTCGCTATACTAACGTTGAAAATACCGGGCTAAAACTGTAGTTAAACATTAGATTCTGTAAATTACCTCATTATCAGTAAGCCTGACGATATTTTAATTTATACAGCAACCGAAATAAAAATCTTTAAGTGTCAACGCTAGATGCCGTTGTTGGTACTGTGTTGTTTTTAAATAAACTTCTTAAAAAAATCCTAACAATTTTGTAGGTTGGTATGAGGCTGACCACCCATACTTTAAAAAATGGTGCAATTTGCCAATGCCACCCCTGTTTCAAGGAAGATCGGCAAGAGTTGCAGGGCTTGTATTCATTTGAGATTAGTTTAGATTGTTATGCACCATCAGTCCCAAATCTATTGAGTTTTAGTTGAGATTGTTCTACGCTCATTCTGCTTAGAGCAAACTGGCCACCAGTTGTATTGGAAGGCCATACTTCCCGACCGGCTTTACCGCGCTGCCATGGATAATCAGCTGTGACACTTATTTTCTGCATATTCCAGGTGATCCCCAAGGAGTACACCACCAACATCCTGGCGCCCATGTTCTCGCTGATCTGGCTGGTGATGTTCGTGCTGTACTGGCGCATCTGGCACGAGGCGTCGCAGCACGCCAAGCGCATGCGCACGCTGCCCAACTCTAGCACGCAGGGGCCCAACGACTGGAAGAGCGTCCAGGTGACAACACTAGCATTCTATGAAGAAGGGCCTGTTGCACCAAACCCCAATCAGACAAAAATCCAAATTAAGTGTGATTTCTCCCACCAAATCAAAAGTTTTTTTTTTTTAAGAAACCCTGTGCGAAAGACTCCCTAGATTTTAGAGACTCTAGGGGTCTATGACAATTGTTGTAGGGTCGCTACAAAGCGCCAATACTCAAGCAAGACCCAGTGGCTGTAAGGCTGGACGGAATAACCTTTGGTGACCGGTCATTGGTAAAGGTTTATGAATTTTTCAACCCAGAGAATAGCAAATTTGAAAATATAAATGGTATATGTTTTGTGCCCCGCCGGGATTCGAACCCACAACCTTCCCATTCAGAGTCCGCAGTATTACCACTGAGCTACGGACCGGTCAAAGTTTGGTTGCATACACGTAAATCAGCTGATGTAAATCATCTTTCCTGCTTAAATTCCATCATATTACAGCCCACTTTCGAGAAATATTTAACCGAGATCCTTACCAATTTGATGTGTCAATCACATATTGATTGGAGGTTGGTGCAACAGGCCCCTTACGGGGCTATTCTTAGGCATTTTAGTCATCGTTTGAGCTCACGCTTTGATCAACTAATGATGCATTTGTATGAAGACCTGTCAATCCAAGATAGCCGCAAGTGAACAGCTGATTTGTCTTCATACAAATATTACAAAATTCGGTAGGTAAGAATGACCGTGCTGATGAAATTTCCAGCTCAGGCACCATTAGTTTGTCAAAGCGTGGGCTCAACCGACGACGTAGTCTGTGGGAACTGGAGCTTCCGGACGTTTTGTCCATGTCTACGATGGGCTTCTTCAACGTAAAAGTGCAATTATGAAGATGATCTTGATGAAAAATGTGATGGAAGTGTGGTTACTTCATATTTAAGCCCCAGTGTTTTAACCCACAGACCACGGGAAAAGATTCCCGAAATATATCTTTCCTAATATTCTATGGTCTACGCTAAAATGGCAAAGATCTCAAGACAGTAAACTCGACTAAGCGTGTTTGAATTAAAATAACGCTGGTTCGATTTCATAAACGTACCATTGACCATGGCTCAACAGATATAATCGGGTAATTATAAAATTTGTGTAAAATATGTTCCCACGGCTGGCTATTAGCTGCTCATCAGATTTTAACTAATTTTTCAGAAAACGTGTAGAATACCCTCAAAATAGGTTGTCGCAAGTTTGATGTCAATCAGACACCCTGTTTCTAAATTTACAAAACAGGTTCTCATTTTTTAGTAAAGACTGAATTTTTACTGTTTAATTGTTTAGTGTTTATTTGTTTTTTAAACTCAAATGTAATTAATTGCTTGTATTCCTTGACTTATAGGTTGGTATGAGGCTGACCACCCATACTGGAAAAAAAGTGTTCACTTTGCCAATGCCACCCCTGTTTCAGGGAAGGTCAGCAAGAGTTGCAGGGCTTATGTCCATTTGAGATTGCGTTTTTTATATTGTAGGTCCACAGTGTGAGCGCGAAATTATGCGTGTCTGCTTGTGGGAATGCATTTAATATGAATCTCAAATGATACATATCTTTGCAACTTAGATTTAGATTTAGATTAGACTGAAGAAACCTTGTCGGCAGGTAATAAATCTTAGCGTACAAACTTGTTAAATAAAAACTTTACAAGATGCTTACGGTGATTTTTTCATTGCAAAATAAAGAGAAATTATGGTCCCATCTGCGTGGCGAAATTTGTTTTTTTCAGCGATGCTACGCTCACTCTTTGTTTCTGCAGGATTTAAAATAAAAAAGAAGATATTTGCGAGAAAAGTTTTTTCTTTTTTTTTTACCGCTAATGTCTCGTAAATTTTAAAGTCCGACACCCGCTTAAGACACGCAGCGTCTCTTTTCACCGCGAGTCCAAAACTTTCAAAAAACATAACGAGCTTCATTCACAGTCAGTTCGTCCCCCGGTGCTTGTTTGACTTATCTACCATTTGGTTCAAAGATGACCTTTCAATAAAAGTGTCTTAAGAATCACATTCTACACGATCTAAGAAAAAAACGTAAAATGCGCTAATGTTTGAGTTGTTTTAAATATTTTTTTAATTAATTTCCAGTTTCTACAAGACACTTTGGTCCTGTATACATGAAAAACTGCTCATGTGAAATTACCTCTGATGTACATAAGACAAACAAGCATTAAGGGGACGAGTTGTAGAATAAAATGGCGTCGGCGCGTTTTCAGCACGAGTTTGATTTTTCTCTGTCGGCAAACCCGAAACCAGAGCTAAACTTCCTTTATAATAAAAATAATTGCATGACCGGTTCCGCAAACATTCCGTTTGCATCTTCAGGTAGCGACGGTGGGTATGCAAACGGATTGTTTGCGGAACCGGTCGTAGATTTTAATTTATACTCGCCGTAATCTAAAACTAAGTCGTTTTTATATTTTAAGATGAATGATTACAAAGCGAATGCCCCTACAATTATCAAAAATAATTGACTTAAAGTGACATGATAAATTAGAACCAAACGTATTTTTTACACAGCACAAATTCTATTCGATTTGTCTATGGTTTCGGATGAGATCGCCGAACAAACCGTGTGAAAGTTTTCATACATCCCCATCTGGATTTCCGATCCGGCGCCGGATAGAATAAAAACATAATTTGTTTTGTGTGATAAGGCTCTAAGAGTAAACAACTCAGTTACATTATGCGTTATCAGGGCACAAAATAGATAAATTTGGATTTTTTCTTTTTCAAATTTGCAGAGAATATCGGAAAGCGATGATTATATTCATAAAAGTAAATCATCCTCATAAAAATCACTAGGATTCATCATAAACTGACATAGATCTCGGATATGTAATGTTTATTTTTTATATAAAAGGGTCCATTTTTCCACATCATTTTTTGAACATGACTTTTTAACATGATGTTCAGTGAAAATGAAATACTTATGGAGTATGACAGGAAAAACTCTAAGAGATAGAGTTTAAAATGAATGGGTGAAAAGCAAATGCGAGTTGAAAGGAGATGTGAAAGTAAAGGTACAAAAGAATGGGATGAGATGGTTTGGGCATGTAGAAATGATGGATGATGAAAGACTTGCAAATTGTGTATACAGAGAAAATGTGGAAGGGAAAAAAGAAGAGGGAAAACCGAGAAAATATGGCTGCATCACATTGGTGAAATTGTGAAAGAATGGGATATACAAAGCGAACGTAAGAGAAGGAAATTAATTCAATGGATGATGGATTTGAACGAATTGAAAGAGGTCTGCAAGAAATGGAGGTAAATCTGAGTCTGACCACCCCTAGCGGAATGGCGACAGAGTTACAGTTATAGGTACAGTATGTTCTTTTTTATAATACGCTTCTTTTCATTATTTCCAGGTGGTGTTCATGGTGCTGGGCAGTTTCTCCGTTTGTTGGATGCCATACGTAGTAGTGGTCTGCACACAGGCCCTTGCGGCACACCACCCCGACAACCAAGTCCTCTACAAAGCCGTGTTCTCCTTGGCCATGGCCAATTCCGGCATCAACCCAATCATCTACGCGTGGAAGAACCACGGCTTCCGCAAAGCATTCAAGCGCCTCCTACGCTGCAAGAACCCAGACTGTCCAGAATTCGAACGCAGTTTCACAAGGAATTCCCCACCACAGGGATCTCAACAAAAGAAGCTACCTCTAGAAACTATAAGCAGAAAAGACACGCAAGCTTCTACGCTGGCAAGAGAAGACACTATCAACATAGAGACAGAAAAGGATACTAAAATATTGGTCAAGAAAGATCCAGAAACATCGAGTGCTATTAACAATAAGAACGATAAGAATGCCAAAAGTCTAGTCAAAAATGGTGCAGAGCCTTCTAATGTTATCAATAATAACAAAAACGATAAATGTGCTAAGAGTCTAGTCAAAAAAGATGCAGAAGCCCCGAGTGTCATCAATAACAACAAGAATGATAAGTGTAGAATCATTGAGAATCTGGCTTATGATGGTGGAGTGTCGGACAGAGAAGGGAAGTGTCATATCATTGAGAATCTGGGGTTTGAAGACACGCTCGATGCGGGCAGGCTGAGCAGGAGCGAGTACAAGAACGGTAGACCTGTCTTGTCGAAATCGGCGGACCAGTTGAGGGTAAAGGCGACCCCAAATGACAGGAATTTTCTGGTGTAAGGAACTAACTAACGTGAAGAAAGTTCTGGTGTAGAGAGTCCAAGGATCATCACAATTACTCATCTTAATTTTAATTACCATCTTGATGTGCAGTTGAATAAATAACATTTAATTTCATGAGTTGTTTTATTTGTAGAAATAGCATTAGTCCAATCGAAGAGTGCTTGCATTCCATGCCGAGATCTCCGGTTCCAAACTCCACCAAGTCTCAGAAATGATTTCCCGTTTCGGTGTTAAATTTCAAACCCCAAAATAAAATACCGACAAGGTTTACTCAGCTTTCACAAGAAATGAGTACCAGCTTCCTCGGGAGCTGGAAACACCTACTTCAATTGAAGTCGTTGGTTTAGGGTCGGCCCCCTAACCTGTAATAATAAATAGGCTCCACTTGCCACATGCGAAACCCTTCAAGGATAACGCGGCAAGAAGTTACACTATATGTTTAACTTAGTTGCATAATTTGGGAGAGGAAGACACCTGCTCAAAGTCCTGCCCCAAAGAAGTGTAAGATGGTAAGCACACGCAATAAGCCAGGAAGGTCTTTTGCATACCATAATTAAGGGGATGATTGAGGTGACAAATACTTGAGGACGACCACGCCGAGAATCCCTACAGGAGATATTGGCAGGTAAGTGCCGTTCCTCCTAAGAAGAGCTCAACAGGATTGCCATAAATAGGAGGGATAGCCAAAAATATTGATGAGCATTGCCGCAAGCCAATCTTAGGCCCAGTATTTTTAACGTTAGCATGTATGACTTCAAACTGATAAAAAAAAACTACCCACACATGACTGTATTAAGTGCGTCCTTTTCATTCAGTGTAAAGTCGTCATGCTAACGTTGAAAATACCGGGCCTTAGGATTGAGACAGACGAAGATAACATTAGTATGAGGTAATCGCTTATGATCATCCTTTGAGTTATTGGTTGGCATGAGGCTGACCAACCATGCTGTAAAAAATGTTTCGCTTTACCAGTGTCACCCCTGTTTCAGGGAATGTCGGCAAAAGTCGCAGAATTTATGTTCATTTGAAATTTGCTTTATAATTTGAAAAAAACCCCAATCTCGAATGAACATACGCCCTACAACTTTTGCCGTCCTTGAAATTGGAAAAGTGAATAATTCTTTACAGTACGGGTGGTCAGCCTTACACCAACCCATAAGTCAAGGAACCCTTGTTGTACAACAATAATGTAAGTTATCCTATAACGGTTCGTCTAATATCCGAAAAAACGATACTTTTAATTTTTTAACAGGTGAAAGGGCGGTAATTGCAAATTACATTCTAACAGTGTTATTCACACGCAGCAAATCCAATGCTTATCCGCTGCCTAAAGTGAAAATCCCATACACAAAATGCTGATCCATGGATCAGCTATTGTTGTGAATAACATTGTAAAGTAATAGGGATCTATAATCTATAATCTAAGTTGCAAGGATATATTCATTTAAAGCTCTCAGATGTATGCCCACAAACCAACAAGTGTAGTTCGCGCTTACAAATGCTGAATGTGTACTTACAAATAAATCCAAACCTCAAATGAACATAAGCCCCACAACTTTTGCCGACCTTCCCTGAAACAGGGGTGACATTGGCAAAGTGAACCATTTTTTACAGTATGGGTGGTCAGCCTCATACCAACCTATAAGTCAAGGAATAAAGGGAAAATAATAGGTATAAGGAGAAACCTAAAACCCTCAGTATCGTAATAGCCTTGTCTTCATTGAAAACATGGAAGACGTAAAGGAACAAGAATTTAAAAAAAGTAAATACTTATAAACATCCCAGTCCAAATAAAGTTAATCATAAGAGAAAAGTATGTATGAGGCAGGTGATGAATGTTGAACAGATGAAAGAGATATGCAAGGACAGAAAAGAATGGAGACGCATCTGCGGAGGTACCGGCCACCCCACAGATCACGGAACATCCTAGTGGAACGGCGGCAGGATACAATACATTTCGGGTAAGTAAAGTATTGAAAATAAATCATGACAGGCTGCAGAATTTTCGAAATATTCAAAAGGAATAATTGTTAGTAATCAATAAAATCACATTTTAATTTTGTACATAAATAATAAAGATTTTATAAATGAAGCATCAATAGGTAGGTAGTTTTTCAAATTATTTACCTCAATTCTAAAAAGAAAGTTTCTAGCCATCTGTTGAAAATTCCGGGAAACATTTTTCATTTACAAAGAAAAGCTAAGAAACGCTGAAATAAATTTTACAGTTTCCCAACAGATGTCCCTGGAAAAAAAATTGTATAGAAAATTCAAGGTAGAAAAAATTGTTTTATTTTTTAATTAATTTACTTTGAAAAGTCAGATTTGGAAAATTAGTATTAGTAAGATTATAAAAATTACTTACCTCTACACCGGTGACTCCTAGCGCTCTCTCCAGATTTGGCGTCATCCGGAACGGCACCTTCTCTGGAACACGCAGAGTCTTGCCTTTCTCAAAGCAGACATTGTAGTCAATGTGCACCACTTCTCCCGTACTCAGGTCTACCAACACATTGTCCAGATGCCGATCACCAAGTCCAATAATGTAACCAATGGTGCTCATCACTGCCACAGAAAAACTGTACCGTCTCACTGTTCTCCACCACTGACCCGGAGTCACACTTCCACACCACAACTCCTTAGACAGCAGATCTTTCGGAGTCTCATTCATCAACTCAATTAAAACTTGTTTCAATATACTCGCCGGCCATTCCTTCCTGTTGTCCGTGCTAACTCCAGCTGCTTTCAGAAGAGGTGTGAGCTTATTATAAAACAGCTCTGAAGGTCTTAAAACCATCACCGATTTATTATTCTTCACTGATAAAGTAACAGCTTCCCGTTGCTGCCAACGCTTGTACAGCGCAAACAACGGAGTTAGATTGTCGACCCAGCTGATAAGTCCTGATCGAGGACCCAACGGTATGACAGAGTAGTGCCGTGCTCGATACGTCTGATTAAAATCATCTTCCTTGTCGTGCGCCATCATTGTGTTTGTTATGGACAGGAACTGCATGATTCTCTCGTCGAGATGCAAGTCTTCTAAGCCTTTGAAGAGATAAGTGTAGCTCTTTCCGTCTGAGCCGTGGAAGACGAGTTTCTTAGGTTTGGTTTTGGTTGGCAGAATAGCCACAGTATTATCAATTGACATGATTGTGATGCGGACATTGTAGGAAGTTTGAACACCGGGCATGGATATGACTGTGTTGGTCATGTTAGCTAATATTGGACTTATATCTGACATCCTCAACGCATAGGCAGACCTTTTATTAGATTTCTGTTGGAACTTAAGCTGCAGTTGTTTGATGGGCAGCCAGGATTCCTGAGGTTTATCTGGATCAGCAGGGCTACGCAACTTAACCAACACATCTGTAATAGACTCGTGAAACTTATCTCTAAAGTTTTGTTCGTGTGGAGTCTCTGGTTGAACAGATGTTATATCAGCCAACTGTTCTAACACAAACAGTATCGGCTTCAAAATGATTCTATGCTTCTCAATAATCAGTTTCTCTTTCTCGTCTTGTTGCAAATTCACATTGTTTTTAACTTTTAGTATTTCCATGTCTAACTGAGCCAGACGTCTTGTTATTTCCGAGTGATGCTGAGCTAACGTTCCCAACCAAAGCTCGTCCCAAAGCAAGTTTATCCTTCTCAGCTCTTTAACTAGCAGCTGAACTTGCAGAATAGTTTCAGGAGCTTGTTTAGATAGAGTGTCCACCATATCCATGAAGCAACAGTTCAAATCATTGTCTTTTTCACTTTCGGCGTCGCTGCTATCAGAATCATCATTCGCTACTTCAGTTTCATTCCCGGCCAAAAATGATGATTTGGGAAATGCGATATCGGCCAGGTTTATTTTTTCATTTTCAACTGCCCCGACAACAGCTGGGAATGTAATCAAGTGAGGAGTGTCTTCTGCCAGGCGACAAAGCAGCTCAGACACACAACGCCTCACATAGTTTTCCGGATGGTTCAAACGAGAAAACAACTGAGGGATGATAACCTTCCAAGGTTGTGTAGGAGTATTGGCCAAACCAGACTCTAATACATTCTGCAGTTCCATGGCGTGTTTAACTATGAGCCTCAGTAGTCTAAGTGTAGCGGTGACTATGGCACATTCTCCATTGTGATTGATATTCTCACTGGCTGAGCTCAGTTCTAAGAATTTAAAGTATGCGTCAGCAGAAAGCTCGTAATAAGAAAACACTCGCTTTTGGGCTTGTCTCCAGATGTCAACGAGCACAATCAAATGCTCAGGATACGCACTGTGCAGGGAAGGAACACTTCTCAATTGACTTTCAATCATCTCTGACGTGTTGATTTCATTCCAGTCTATATCCTCTTCATCACACGACACTCTAGTTTTAGATAATATCTCGCAAACAGTCTCAAAGTCCTCAACACTTCCGTGCATCATGACAGTTTCAATCTTCAGTTTATCAGCATCAGTGAGCTGGCCTCCCATGTTGGAGCTGTATTCCACCATCTTCCTTCCCCAACGGAAACACCAAGAACCAAATGTGAACCACGCTTTCGCCAATCCAGGACACTGGTTTACACTGAACTGAAGAAGTTTCCCAACAGCTGAATCCGATATGGGAATAACATTAGCTGACACATTGTTATTCACAAGACCTATCTCAGGTAAAGCAGTTACTAACTTTGTTAATGGAGAATTCAAATTGTTGATCAAGATCTTATCACTTTCATTCTGCACCCATTTGGACAGAGTTAATAGCATCCGCGTGCCTCTTTCTCTGAACTCATATGTGTGCTCTCCCAAAGCAAGTCTCTGCGAAACACCGAGAGAAGCGCTGGCACACAAATTGATAGCCATCTCGCTTGTGTCTTCATTCACATGCAACAGTTTGGATGTTTCCATAATGGCTCCTATATTGTTGTACGACCAAATATTCATGTCATAAGCGCTTGTTGATCGAACTAACAATTCATAAACATCTTCTAGCTGCCTGATGGGAGTTTCAGGGAAATTCTGATAGTGTTCGAATGTCCTAAAGTATTTAACCAATTCCCTCTTTGATGAATTAAAGTTACCATGTTTGCGGCTGCTCTTGACTAAATCTAGTCTCATTGTTTCCAGAAACGACATGTCCATTTCCGACGCATTCAATTTGGAAAATAATTCCGTCCACCAAATGACTTTGTTCAAAACACTTGGATCAACATTCTTCAAGGAAGGTTTCTCGGTCGATGTGAAGAATGGATTTATCTGTGGCTTTCTGTCAATCAAAATCTTCTTTAATCCAACTGCTGCATAAAATTGAATGTGAGCATCGGTGATGAAATCACAAGGTTGGTTTCTTGAAAGCTCGTGTAAGCAGAACTGAAGAGTTTCTATGCTTTCTTCAATCAATTGTGGAGCATTATTCAAGTAATCAGGCTGGAACATTATTTTCAAAGCGATATTTTTCAGAATAGACTCTGTTCTGTCACAAATATTGAAGCAAGACCACTGCACATTCTGCTTTTCTTCAAATAGAAATGACTCCCAATCACAGAGTTCCTTGGGATAAACAATCTCGTCTTCCTGGAACTTGCTATAGCAATATATATCATTCAGATTATAAGCTTTGTTGGCTTCACTTTGTTTCAGCGAATCATTTTCCCGTTGCTTCCAATTCCTAAGATCCGACCAGGACTGAATGCTCTTGTAGCTTTCAACTATTTGATCATTTATCATTTTCCTCTCAAGCTCATCCAAAGACCTTCCTTTTTCACTGCTTCCTTTACTTTCCGCATCATTTTCTGTTGATTTATTAGTCAAGAAGTTGTACTGATTCAATGCAGATTCGTATCTCAATGCAGCTTGCTCCGCCGCAGCTTTGATCCAAGGTACTTTAATACGGTATGTCTTTTTTATCCAAGAATACAATCCCATGAGGGCTTCGGGCTCTTTGAGTTGTATCAGAGCTCGAGCTAATGTCATGCAATAAGTAGACACTTCAGGTGTGTAAGCTTGTATGGACTGATGAGTGGATGTCAAGCCTTGAAGTAAGCAATGGGTGTGCCGAACTGTTGCTGCAGAATGACCAGAGTGGAGGGCCACTTGCAGGGCAGCTGGACGAACACGACTCACCCACTCTCGGCAAGTTAGACTATTTGTATGGAAGAATGTCCTCACAGATTTGATGACAGGTAACATAACAGTTGCGCAGCCCTCTGCTGCGTTATGAATGGCCTTTTCTAAAAATTCCATAAACTCAACGAGCAATCTGCTCCGCTTTAACTCAGAAACTTTATATTTCTTCATTTCTTGTTCAGTAACGGCATCCTTTGATATCAGCTCTCTGGCTAGTCTCTTGATAGCCGATTCAATGCTTGTGAATGTCTCTTGTGGCTTTCCTAAAGGAGTTCTCAGCTTGAGTGTTGTGCACAATTGAGCGCATTCCCAAGTGGCCCACATTGTAGATACAGATGTAAAGTTCTGGGCACACTGTCTGAAGAAAGCCAAGTGTGAGTCAGATTCTGTTGAATTCTTCAGAGGCCAACAGTTTAAAAATGAATCATTCAACAATTCATTTTTTTTATCCAAACAGAAGAGCAATGAGCCCATGAAGAACTTGAAGTATTGAGGAGATATCTGACCACAAGTATCTCGCATTAAATGCTCCTTCTGACTTCTTATGATGTTCATTTTATTCAGCTCAAATGATTTGGAGCTTTTGTATTTCTCAGTTTTAATATCAGATGCTTTAATCAAACTCAAAATGACAATATCCCACGGAATTGATGAAAGAATCATAGTATAAGCTTTTCTGATTTCAACTTTATCACTATCTATTTGGACCAAACATAATTCTCCCAGCTTTGTCATCAAGGTATTGTTCCAAGGAATGGTACGGTTCTTCATTAGAATATCCATGTTGTTTGCAACAGCTTCTACAACTCTCTCGTTCAATGAGAATCCTGCATTTAAAGTGTTCATTACCAATTCCGTCATTACTTTTGCATGGAAAATCGCTGGGTAACATGCTTCTAGCTGCAAGTAGATATCACTTGTCCATTTCAAAATAAGAAGAAGGGTGTCTGTAGGTAATTTGCATTCAAATAACTTGTTGAACAATGCAATGATCAATCCAAAATGTCCAGAAGTGGGACTGGTAGTAGAGCCTTCTCCCACATGAATATTTGATATCCCCAAGAGATCACAGACATTAGCTCGCTGTTGTCCAAATGTGACAAGATCACTAGATGCGATGAAATGATTGTTATTGGTGCAATGTGAGTAAAGAAGGTACAAAATGCAATATTGTATCATTGGATATTCAACGCTTAAGTTAGAATTGAATGGCTTTAGTTTGACTGTTAATAATTCCAAAATACTTGGTTGAAGAGCCCACATTCCAATAATAGAGTTGCTGGCGTTTGCAATCTCTGTCAAACATTGCAAATTGAATAATATAATGAAGGCTGCTTGGTCAATGCTGTATTTTTCTTGCGAAGCTTCGACAGCTAATTCTGTGTCAGGAGACAACAACTGATATGAAGTTTCTATATCATCCAATACATATCGGTAAGCTTCTTGCAACAGAGGAATATTCTTTAAATTCAATATGGTTTGATACAATGAAACTATGTTCTCCTGAATTACTTGATTCTTGCTGAATCTCAACATGAGTAATTGTGATTCGGGTCCAATAACATTTCTGATGAATTCAATGGGTAAATTCCCTGATATTTCCTTCACAGCCTTTCGAATCAAGTTGATAACAGTCAGGAGAACTTCATCTGTCAATACAGAGCATTTGCCGAGTTGTGTGTAAATCACTTTGTACAGAAGAGGACTGTTGGATGAAACTTTACTTTGTAGATAATCCAAAAATAGAAATGAGCATTCATTGCCCGCCATGATCAGTTCTTTGTTGCATTGCACTTTCAAAGCGCTGTGATAGGTTTTCAACATTTTGGAGAATGAGTCAACCAAGAAGGCCCAAGTAACGCTCGGTGAGACATTAGGGTTCAGTAACTCGGCTAAGCTCTTTGTAACAGTGCTAAACACATTCATAAATGAAGTGATTCTCTGTATACATTCTTGCGGAGTTGAAGGGTTATCTTGAGAGGAAGGTTTCTCATTATCTGGGTCAGAAAGGCCTTCTCCGTAAGCCACCATGTCTTCTAAGAACTGGCCTAAAAGTTTAACGGAAAAACTCAAATTTGCACGCCAGTAATAGTTTAATTTCTCCAGCACGCTCAAAGCGTAATCCTTTACTTTTTTTGATTGAGCTGCGTCCACATGCCATCCAACTAAAATATCCACCATATCTACAAAGTGCTTCGAGAAGTCTTCAAGGTATGATCTCGATAAAATGATGATAGCATCCACGGCAGCGGTGAAAATCTTTGCGGAGTCCGTGGATTCGATAACAGTTTGTAATTGTGTCATGGTCTCCGCGGCATACTTTCCAAAACTCAGCTCTTCTGCATCCAATTGAAACAGATCACAAAATGAAAGGATGAGCATCGTCTTCACTTCTTCAGGCTGGTGATCATTGAATGTGGCCATGACCCAGTCCAGATGCTTCTTATAATCCGTGCCCATGACAAACCCAATCCTGCCAAGACACGCGGCAACCTGGATCTTTGTTTCCAAGCTCGGAGCTTCATACAAGCTGTCCAACAATGATTCAGCCAGGATATCGTAAGACCTGCGGATGTAGCGAGCATTGTCTGGCAACATTATAGCCTCCTGCAACTTGGATGTTATTGCAAGGCTCTTCTCTACGTCATTCTCAGCACATAGCCTCCGCAGCAACTTTGAGATCCTGGGATCCTCCAGCGAATAATAGCTTGGTTTGTTTTCAGACTCGTATTTAGAATTGGTGAAGCTGTAATGTGAGTTGTTGGGATCTGCAGGGGAATGCTTGCTGCTGTAACCATAATGCAAGTTGGAATCTCCGCTACTGTTTTTATTTAGCGGTTCTTGATACCTCCGGTAAGAATTCTCAGGAGGTTCCCGTTCGTGCTTCGGGACGAAGGTTCCTCTGGGCCTTCCTGAGCCGCGGCGGTCCAAGGGAAGCCCACGGAAGCCCCGGAAATCACCTGGATAGCGGGGTCTAAGCTTGATGCGTCCTTCAGGCGTCTTAGGGGCACCGGCGGCCCCAGAATGCCCCCTGCCTTCGCTGCAGTTGGTATCCGTGCGCTGCCGGAACCCTCCTCTCCCGGCTTGGTTCCCATCAGCATCGTCAGCTCCTTCATACTCCAAATCTCCCGGGCTTTGCGAAGCCTTCAGCTTGCCCGCGGAACTGTTAGATATCATAACTTAATTTTGTCATTGCACGTCGCAACTGAAAAGACGTTCTACATTTTTTTGCAAATTGTTTCAACTCGGCAAGGTTCACAATAAATGTTCAAAGAAAAATCACACGAAACGTTTCTTGCAAACATGAATGAAGTTTGACACATGTTGTAATAATCTCTACTTTTAATTTATATTTATAGCTATTAGTGTAACGTATTTTGTATCCTGTAATTTAATTTTTGGTTCAAAATTTGTCACTGCACTAACGACTTCTAAAAGTTTGAACTCAACATGTTCTCAAAATCTATTTTTCGTTTTTTTCTCGTCGTTTTTGTGCTTGAATCTTCATTTTTACTTCATTCATGCTAGGTATTTACATAAAAATTAAATATTTTTGGATGAGCACACTATTCAGGTGCATCCTGTCTGTCAATGTCAAAAAAACTAACCTCAAACTTAAAACCTGATTGGAGTGTTGGTGTTATAATATTGTGACCACGTTATTTTAAATTAAAAATGGGTAAAGTTCCTGTAATACAAGATTTTAGAGGTAAATCATCATGCAGTGTTTTTCTTTACATTTAAGTTCTTCCGTTTATTTTAATTATTTATTTGTTTACAGTCTTGCCGCTCAAGGTATCAGCAACAAGTCAGACCAATCACATGATATTTCTAAAGGAACACGCAGTACGCGGGAAGAGCGCCAACAAACCACAAGGAAGAACTTTGTTTATCCTCAACATTCCTCCGTTCGTAAATCAAGACAACTTGAAAAACATTTTTGAAACATGTGGTAGTGTTGACAGCGTCGACCTTTGCGACAAACCCACATCCTCAGATACACAGCTCGATAAAACTTCAATATTTAATTTAGAATCTAAAGTCGGCTTCAAAGTAGCTTACATCGTGTTTAAAAAAGAAGCTTCGCTCGAAAAGGCGCTCAGTTTAACAGAACTTAAGCCTTTAACGGATGATAGCAATAAACTAGAGACTGGAGTCATCAAATGGATCAGGCAATACAATCGCAATATACCTGATACTAATCAGCTTAAACAAGAGATAGAAGTATTCATGGACAGATACGACAAAAAGGCGCAGAGACAAGTCAACGCAGACAAATTCTTGGCAGAAACTGACGAAGAGGGATGGACGACTGTCACAAAGCAGAGCAGGAGACAAGGATTCCAGCGGAACGAAGCTACGGGAAACAAAATAATGGCTAAAGAAGAAATGAAGAAAAAGAAGAAGGAACTGAAGAACTTTTACACTTTCCAGATAAGGGAGTCCAAGATGAAGCACATCATTGCGCTGCGGCAGAAGTTTGAAGAAGATAAGAAGAAAGTCATGCTGCTGAAGGAGTCTAGAAGATTTAAACCATTTTAAAATGAAAAAGAACCATAATCTTTTCTTGCTCATTGCAAGTTAGAGAGGAATCTGTTTAAATCAGAAGAGTTTCAAAAAGTATCCATCAATTTCATCTATGCTCATAGACAACCATTCTAATTCCCTTGGTGAAATCTTAAAACTAGCTTAGGTGTGGTATTTTCAATGTTAGTAGCGTCTTTATATTGAATGAAAATGACGCGCTTATGTCAATCGTGTGGGTAGTTTTTTTTATCAGTTTAATGTCATATATGCTAACGTTGAAAATACCAATTCGACTGGTTTTATTGTACTAATATCATTTTGTTACATATCGAGGGTGATCTGGCAATAAGTCCTATCTGGAAAATGCCAACTTTACAGGGGAGACTAAAATGTGTTTAATAAATAATGTCTCAGTCACATGATTGTAAAAAAAAATTTGTTAAATGTTTATTTTCACAATGTTTATTGTTTATTTTGACAAAATATGAAAATTGCTACTAGTTTTGTTATAATAAAACATAGGACAAAATCACACATAAAAAACACCAAAAAATTAGATAGGACTTATTGCCAGATCACCCTCGATATGTAGCTGTCATTTCTCAGTCATGTTTGTGTTGAAATGTTGAAATATATTTAGTTCTCATTTCATAAAGAATTTATTGCTCACGCTACTCGTGATCTAGAAACAATCCCACAAGCAGTGCCACTCAGATATGCTATTAGCTCCAATAAAATGAAACCTTGAAAAAAATGATGCTTTTTAACTTTATTAGAAGGCCTTCCGCCATTTGTAAAAAATATAGCTTTGTGTTCATTTAAATATGACAGTTGTAAATAAAGTGCCTACCTACAGTGCTGTCATTACGTAGTAATTTACTAATAAGAGAGGTGGCGCTAGTGCCAAGTTTATGTTTAAATACAATATAAATCAAGTGGTGAGTTGGTGAAATCCAAATTCTTTTGTCGATGGCAGTATTGTTTTGACAGCATCTGTACAAACAAAGAAATCTAGGCGAAGAGGCAAAGGCTCAGGGAGAAAAATGAAACTTTTCAAGTCCCGCAATGCTGAAGCCTCTACAAACGAAGGTTCACCAGCCAGACGGGACAACTCGGAAGACATTGACATATGATATTATCTGTGGACTAGAAATTATTTTAACAAAGATAGACATTATATATCTGTTTCAACCTACTTATGAAAAAAAACACAAAGAACTTCACAGCTGCATTTCCATGTGTACAAAAAAACTCCGGCGAATGTAAAAATGTTTCTAGAAAGGTGGCAGCATTGCCGCGTGCATACTATGCCAGGACCAGTGCGAACATAGAAGCATGCAGTCTTGTGATCATTATGCATAATATGTTATAATTGGGTGTCAAAACACAAAATGGAGAAAGCAAGAAAACATAAAATTTGGCACATAAAAACATGTTTTGTATGACTACACAACTTCAACGTTTGATAAAACTGAGACAAATGTGGTCGACAGTATGTATCAATGCAGTAAATTAGTTTCTGCTCCTCTAATTTACTCAATTTCGGAAGATAACGCTGCACAGGACGAGAGGAGGTGCGTGGAGAATGACAACCTCCGCCGCCCGGAAGCCGGGGGAGTGTCAAATAGCCTCTGTGGAGCCGTCAAAGCTGATGCTGTCAGTAAGGAAGAAAAAAATGCGAGGGATAAAAAGAATATGTGAGGCAAAAGTTGAGAAAGAGGAATGAGGGGTATGGAATGACTGCAAAGAGATGGAAATCTCGAACATTATGAAAGAAAGAGAAATAAAGTACTTTTTCTACTCCCATGTGGTAATTTACTAATTACAAAACGGCTAACGCAATCACAATGACATACATTTCTACACCCGTTGCGTAATGTAATAACCGTGTTGAAATGAAAATGTGCGCATGCGCATTGTCAGAAATGGAACCATTTTTGAATTTCGAGTGTCAACCTTGTATGAGGCTATCCTTCTAAGCGACCGATAACAAACTATTATTTGCCATTTCCATAGCAACCACGTTTAAACGTCAGCCATTACATGAATACATCGATCCATGAATATTTTCAATTTATTGATAGTTCCTCCCCACGCAACTAAAAAAAAAAAAAAAAAAAAAAAAAAAAACGCAACTAAGCTACACATATATGTAACTTCTTGCCGCGTTATCCCCGAAGGGGTCGCATGTGGCGAGTTGAACCTATTTATTTTTACAGGTAAGGGGGTCGGCCTTACGCCAACCACTTCAGTTGAAGTGGAGGTTTCCCAGCTCCCGAGAGTGCTGGTACTCATTTCTTGTGAAGGCTGAGTAAACCTTGCCGGTATTTTTATTTTGGGGTTTGAAATAAACACCGAAACGGGAAATCATTTCTGACACCCTCGCCTCGGTGGGATTCGAACCCAAGCTTTCGGCATGGAATGCAAGCACTCTACCACCTGAGCTATCGACCGGACCGGACGGACCATTTGGCTGCGCCTCATGGCACAAACTAGCACTCGTGTTACAAAGCCTATCATTACCAGGCAGTGGCATAAATAACTATTGTGTGACACTAACGAAACTAATTGGAGATGGAGAAAAAGGAATGATAAATGGCAAATATTTTATTTTGTGTGATGTGAAGGATGGATGAAGAAGTGTTATCATGAATGAAAAAGTCAAAGTCTGCATTACTAATTAAGTATGAAAGAATCTACCCAAGAATGTTGTTAGTGAGAATAAGATTTGGACGCATGAAAGTTCTACTTTTTTATTGATTGTATAGGCATTCAATCTGTTATCATTCATTTTAAAAGATAAAAAATAAAGAGGACTTTGTTTTTGATTAATAATTAATTATTTAGCCACCTGAAAATGCAAGTGTATTGTTTGCAAAACTGGTCGTGGAATTTAAAATATACTCGCCGTAATCTAAAAGAAAGTTCTACTGATTGTGTGGTATGCCCCAGTGGGTTCGGATTATAAAGAAGTGAAAGAAGAATTCTGAGAGAATGTTGAGATTTTTATTACTTTCTTATATCTGTACAAAAAGATAATGAATGAACAATTCTATTAGGAGATTTGAATTGATGGGTAGGTATGAAACAAGATGATAGGGATGAAATTGGTAGCTATGAAACAAGATGAGCGAAAATGTGGGAACAATTAGAAGGATTGTAAAAAATAGGAAACTCACAAAGAATATGAAATGAATGAATTCTTGGAAAAATTGTAAATAAAGTGCTACACAGACTATATTGAACATGGGTGGCAGTTGAGGAGCAGCGCTGTTGTGATATAAATGTCCACAAACTCATGGGCGTACCCAGGAAGAGCCAGGGGGGGGCAGCTGCCTCCCCCTGGAAGAGAAAAATTGACCTAAATAATCCAAAATTGAATTGCAATTACTAAAATTACCATTATTCGATAATGTCTTGCCCCCCCCCCCCCCTAGAGGAAATTACGTGCCTACCTCCCCCCGCCGTCGGCGATATATTTTGGTGACGATGATCTTCAATTTTCTAAAACCTGCCCCCCCTGGGTACGCCCATGCACAAACTAATGAAAGTAATTGTCGTTATTTTCTAAATACTCTAAGCTGTCTACGTCTATGTTTGTTTTTTTTTTTTTTTTGGTGCACAACAGGTTGCCCTTATTACAGTGCACCCTCACAGCCATCAACAAGCTGGGAGGAACTCTTTCACTATACTTTTGAAGGTGTCTAAATTATATTGAAATATGTCTATTTTTGACTCGTTAATGAGTTTGACACTCCGAGTTAAAGGATGCTGTGCAAAGACATCGGTGCGGCTTATTGGTACATGAAAAAGATCATGACCTCGCCCCCGATTATAATAATTTGGTACAAACAACCTGAAACCCTCCAACAGGGTGGGACTGTCCATTAAACCATTGATGACTTTATAAGTGAGCACCATCAGGGTCCCGTTGCGCCTAGTTTCTAAGCTCCTGAACTCAGTTTCCCGAAGCAGGTCCTCATGGTGCATGAACTTAGGGTAATTTCTCTGCGTTCTCATGAGGAGGTACCTCAGGAACTTCTTCTGGAGCTGTTCTAGCATATTAATGTACTTCCGCTGATGAGGTGTCCACACCTCAACAGCGTACTCTAATTTAGACCGAACGACGCAGCTGAAGACATCCGCCGAGGGAAAAATTTGACTCCCTCGCATTATATAAAGCTGACTATTAATTTGGGTTCTAATCTACTTCAAAAACTGTATTCTACACAAAAACACCTGTTTTTCAATAAGTGTTCTCTTTATTTTTGCTCAACATTCATCTTCTTTTACAACAATGCATCATCATTTTGGCATGTCATTTTTTCATGATAATTATTTTAGTTTATGCGGCCTGTACCTACCCTTAGTACGAGTTGCAAAACTTGAGTAATGTAAAGTTTACGGCAATTAGTAAAGAGTGATTTCCCTCAAAATCTGCTGTTTTTGTTTGTTTGAACTTGATTTTCTTCATCACTGTAACTCTTTTGCTAAGACCATAAAGTGTAAGAAACAAAACGGCAGATTTTGAGAGAAATCACTCTTTAATATTTTCTGTAAATTTTACTTTCCTCAAGTTTTGCAACTCGTACTAAGGGTACTGGTCACAATTTGCAGCATTCTGTTATTGGGTAATGTCTCCAACATTTTGTAAGTATGCATTTTAAAGGAGTAGGTATACACTATAGACAGTTTCAGTTGATTGCTGTCTGTCCCTCTTTAAAAGGCTCTAGTGGTGTCAACAGAAACAAGCTGGCTGCCAAAAAATGCTGCGTCCCAATAACAACAGAGAGCGGACTGACGCCGAAAAATATCAAGCGGCAATATTGAAGTCAGTTACTGACATATGAAGAGTTGCAAGCCCTATCTTTGTTGATTTTCAATGCTTGCTTGCATTAGGAACACAAGACAGATGAGTAGGTATCACAATGAAACAATGCAATTGGTTAAAAATATATATTTTATTAATTAATTAGTAATATTACATGATGTTTATGTATATATGTAACTAAACATAAAAGCTCACGCGATTCTTAATCGTAAACAACCTAATACAGAATTTATATGTAAAACATTTACTTTTTACATAACATACAATATGCATTGCATCATACTGATCTGAAATATTTATAGACGGGTATTTACATAAGGATAGTACTTAATATCTTTTGCCTTCAGATTTGAATGCTGAAGTTAAATTTTAAAATCTAGCAATCACACATTTCACAAAAATATCACATAATAAAGTAGATCTAATACTACGTACTTTTATAGCTACAAGCTACCATTGCAACATCCAAAATTATATAATAGAATTAACTTAGAAACAAAAGCAGCTGAATTGACTAAGTAACAAAAATAAATCAAGTAACTTGGTGCTAAAAAAACTGTTTTCTAAACTTTTTATTTAAGTCTTATCCAACAACCACACAACATAGGCTAGGTATTTTCATGTTTAGTTAAGTATTACTCAAAATAATCTAGTTCAAGTTAACTAAAACAGAAATGTTCCGAAGTCACAAGCCCCGCCCCAAAATCTTAGAGATGCTTAAAATGCCATTCAAAAGGTTTAAAACAAACAAGTCATAAAAATTAAATGTCTAACCTACATTAAGCTGGAAAAGGACACAAATAATGTTCCGTTTGTGGCAATTTTGATGTATCCTTACATCAACAAAAAAAACAGCTGCTGTCAGTGAAGACGACACCATCTTGAAAATTGTTGATTAGCTAACTAAATATTTATGGACAAAATTTGGTGAGTTAAATATAAACTAAACTTGAAAATACCGAGCCTTAGTGCGTGAAAATGGTTGATTGTACTGCACCGATCCATTTTTTCACACAATTCAATTGCGCAGAGTTACTCTTTATCACTAGATATCTGTAAACGTTTACATATTTAAAGAAAAAGCAGTACATAAATTAAATAACTAAGTTACAACAAATCATATACTGATATAGTATCATATACTTACGCTTAAATGTATCGACTAATCCTAGTATGCATAAATATTATCAATATTATATTTTTGACACTGATTATTTTAGCCATCAGCTTTTGCTCGGACAATACAAATTATTCTACATCACAGAAAGACAAATAATGCTTTTCACTAAGGGGCCATTTTGATTTTATGGGGACAAGCGGACCCAAGCAATGCCATCCACTTGTGGGTAACGGAACAAAGATTCTAATACAAATACAGTTTTCAACTTTCACTTTCATGGTCGGTGTTATATAACATAGTTTTTCTCGGGTAAGACCGTGTTCTATCTGCAGTAATTTTATCAGTTACCAAAAGCAAGCGGAGTATAAAGGTGCCCTGTCGCTTCGAGCCTTGAAAATGTTTCCCGCTCGGAGGAATGAAATAATGGCAGACAAAATTACTGCAAATAGAACATGGGCTAACCCGAGAAAAACTATGATATTCTCATATAAAATTGCTATGTTTTAATCTGCTTTGACCTCTAATCTAATCTAATCTAAGCTGCAAAGATAATATATATCATTTAAGATTTAAATTAAATGCATTCCCACAAGCAGATATGTATAATTTCGCGCTAACACATGTCGCATGTGGACCTACAATATAAAAACCCATCTCAAATGAACATAAGCCTTGCAACTCTTGCCGTCCTTCCCTGAAACAGGGGTGACATTGGCAAAGTGAACCAATTTTTTATATTATGGGTGGTCAGCCGCATAACAACCTATAAGTCAAGGAACCTCATATTTAACAATTCTACTGGAACTTCAATTAGAGCTAGCAAGCAATTAGAATTCATTTATTTATTCACCATACGCATCAATCAAAACCATTCTAATCACCAGAGTAGCCTCAGGGAAGTTTTAGTAGTGTTTGTGAATACTGGGGTAAGTATTGACTGAATGTTGTAATATGATCACAAAATTATTTGAAAGTTTTATTAAATATTGCTGTAAAGAAATTGCTAGATGGTAACTTTAAGAAGTATTTATCCCTGACAATTACAAATGACGAAAACAATATCTAAAGAAAATTAATTTTACGAATCTATTTTTTTGCGTTGCGTTGCGTCATTCAACAATACAGGGCTACAATTTTGATAGCACCACTAGCAATATTTTAAAGTAGTTATTGTTTTCATCTGTAATCTGAGTTGCAAGGATATATTCATTTAAAGCTCTCAGATGTATGCACACAAACCAACAAGTGTAGTTCGCGCTTACAAATGCTGAATGTGTACTTACAAATAAAATCCAAACCTCAAATCAACATAAGCCCCACAACTTTTGCCGACCTTCCCTGAAACAGGGGTGACATTGGCAAAGTGAACCATTTTTTACAGTATGGGTGGTCAGCCTCATACCAACCTATAAGTCAAGGAATTATCATTTCATCATTTGTAATGAAATGGACTTGTTGATGTAATTATATTTTATTGACCTGTATTTTGGTGAGCGTGTTTTTGCAGTGGCGGCTCCAAGAGCATGGAACCAAATGCGATCTATGGTTCGAGAGATTGTCGACAGCAGCCATTTCAAGACCAATCTGTTTACTGAATCTTTTGATGCGCTCTTCAGATGACAATTTCATGAATCAATGTCAATTAAAAACAAACAATCATCATTATCATCTTATGGTGGATTAAAACATTGCAATTTTGCATGAAAACTTAACACCTACCCACCAGATGGCATTGCTATGGCATCAGTTCCCCGTTAACATAAAAAAAAAACAAAAATCAACGTGGTTTATTCAGTCACAAATTTTTAAAAAAGCTTTTGGACCCGTAGTCATTGCTTGACTATTGAACACATAGTAGTTATAGATAATAGCTCTCAGAAAATATAGTCAACTTACACCTCGGCCGCGATACTAAACATTCATCAACTATTTTATATACAGTAGCCACAATAGTATAACTAATACCAAAAAATTATTACTAAGTAGTTTTCTGTATTGAAATTTTACTTGTACCCTTAGTACGAGTTGCAAAACTTGAGTAAAGTAAAGTTCAAAAACTCAGTAAACCTCAGGTTCCATCGACTGTCCAGATCTCCTCTCCCTGATAAATATTAACGTACCTGTAAAACCACTTAGAAATCCCTGTCCAATAAACTTACCTTTTTCCCACACTTAGGCTGGGCGCAGACGTCCGGTTTCCTGATCAGGATTCCTGATCAGGAATTCAGATCCGGAGACCTGAATGCTCCGCTTACATACAAAATGTTCGACAAGGCGCACACGTGCTCAATATTTCCGGACGGAAAAAAACCTGACGTCCGGTCCGGAATGGTTCCGCGCGTTTGAGTTGTCAGAACGGAAAAAAACCTGATGACGTCATTCCGGACGCAGCTCTCCCATACATTTTGTACCGCTCGCCGCACACGAACGGAATTTTTAATTCAGTACCGCGCCAGCGCTGTGTCGAGCTGACGTATTTTTACAATTTTTCTTCTTAACAAAATGTGTGAGGCTGAAAATTTAATAATGTGTGTAGTAAAATATCCCTATTTATGGGATATAAACACGCAGACTACCATAATAGGGACGCTAAGGCCAGTAAAAGTGCAATAGCAATCAATTCATTGTCGTCGTCCATTGGTGCTTTCACAGAGGCGTCTCTATACGAACTGACCGTAAAAAATCCGGATACAAAAAATCGGACGTTTGCGCTAGTCAAACGGAATTCCGGAGCTGAATTCCTGATCAGGAATCCTGATCAGAAAACCGGACGTCTGCGGCCGCCCTTACTATAGACAAAATGCATTTATGTGGCGTGCAAGTGACAGTTTTAATCATAACGCAGATCATTTTGATTTTGACCTCTTCAATTCTAAACCAACGTTGGTAAGACAGCGGATAACAGAACTTCTTTGTATCCTAGGTTGTATCTCTCATTACTATTTTTACTTTATTTTCTTTTTATTGTCTTTCAACTTTGTTTAATTATGTCTCCCATTACTATTTTTAGTTTATATTTTTTTTCTATTGTTTTTATTTTATTTTGTATTAATCTCTTGTAATACTCTTCTCCTTTGTTTAATTTAAATTGTCTTTATACGTGAGGACCTCTTATTGGCTTCTTGTGTCTACTGTTACTTTTAATCCTGTTTTCTAACGCTGTTGGTCTTCCTAATAAAATAAAAAATAAAAAATAAAGTTTACGGAAAAAGTTTATGAAAGTATTAAAGAGTGATTTTCCCCAAAATCTGCCGTTTTGTTTCTTACACTGTATGGTCTTAGCAAGAGTTACAGTGATGAAGAAAATCAAGTTCAAACAAACAAAAACGGCAGATTTTGGGGAAAACCACTCTTTAATACTTTCCGTAAACTGTACTTTACTCAAGTTTTGCAACTCCTACTAAGGGTACTGTACCCAAGTATAAGAGTTTCTGATTATACTAAAGTGTTTTCGCAAAAATGTTTGAAAACTATACACTCACTAGAAGTGCTGTTTTTGTTTCCAAACAGTTTCTAGGAAACGCTATGGTTGGAGTTAACTGTGATGTTTCATACTTTGAGGTACTGGTTTGTAATTAAACTTATTTTTTACAAGAAAACAGTCAAAGTATGGTTGATGAGATATCTAAAGGCTTCATCAAACAGAAAGTGTTTTTCCTGTTTAACGAAGCCTCAAGGAGACTTCACTCTAATGATTGACAACAAATAAGTTTTATATTTTAAGTATTAATACAGAAAATTTGGTTCACGAAAATTTAAGCCAAAAACCAAAACCTATGCAGATACAATACATTACTACAATAATTTAGATATTTAAGGATTGGTGCCTTTATAGAATTTATTGATTGGGTGAAGTAGGCATTGGAAAATATAATTTCTAAGTTTAACAAATACCTTCCACTCAATAATAGTTTTTCAACAGTGAAATTCAATAATGGAAAGGCTTTATTTTACAAAAATAGTGTGCCGTTGGATAGAGAACGGACATGTTTAGGAAAATATACATGTTATCTACAAGAATTGGACTTTAAAATATTTCTAATACTTTAACAAACAATAGAGAATAGAGTTTTTTTTTCAAGATAAGTTATCTACATTTATAATATCTTTTAGAATCATGAATTTATTTAAATAATTTGTGTTGGGGAATAGATATAGGTACTACTTGAATGAGATGCGATAGATGATAGAGCCTATCTAGTAGATTACTAGGGTGAGAACACCACAGAGGCAAAAGTCGATAAAAAATAAAAAAGTAAAGCTTTAAAATTAAGATCAAAATAAAAAATTGTTGACAAATTATTTCGACTCTTATTTTTCTTACATCCAAGATGGGCATTACAGTCTAGTCTAGTGGTTAACATTTCAGACTTTTCAGACATTTCAGACAATAAGAAGGTAGTGGGTTTGATTTCACAAAAAAATATCATTCAACTGTATCCGAGACTCTGTCGCCATTCCACTTGGAGTGACCAGCGTCTCAACAGAGTTGCTTCCATTTCTTCCAATCCCTGCGTAAATATTTAAATTCACTCATATTCATCACTTTTTCATGCATTTCCTATTTTCACCTTTGCTCTGCTAATTTTGATGTGAACAGTCATACTTTTTATTGTTATGGTTCATTCTGACACATTCTAGTATTTGCCTCCATGCAGTGCACACACCAAGTAAACTATAACATATCTTAGAATAGTTTAGAGACACCTAAAACAAAATAAATAAATGAGAGATGTCTAATTCAAAGTGACTCCTAATTATTAAGTATTGAGTCCACCGACGTACATATAATATAATGAACCCGAAGCTACCTTACGGCATTGAAGCAGAATATGGGACACAACTGCCAGCCAGACCTGTCAAACACAACAGTGTCCTGAAAATCCCATGTTTTCTTGCTTCCTCCATCTTGTGTTTCGACACTCAATAATTACATATGAAGCTGACCACCCATACTGTAAAAAAATTGTTCACTTTGCCAATGTCACCCCTGTTTCAGGGAAGGTGGGCAAGAGTTGCAGTGCTTATTTTCATTTGAGGTTTGGGTTTTTATATTGTAGGTCCACACGCATCATGTGTAAGCGTGAATTTATACAAGTCTGCTTATGACAATGCATTTAATATGAATCTTCAATGCAATATATCTTTGCAACTTAGATTATAGAACACATTCAGTTTGAGCCGTATTGATCCATAAGGAAGATTTGCGTTGACGTAGGTTGAAACGAACATAGCATATTTTTGCGTTTGAATAGTTTAGGGTCCACTACATTGGAAGTCAATGTTTGTGTCCTCACACTACAGCTATGAGTGGCTATTAGAGACAGAGGTGAGTTCCTGAAGCGGACGTGTGTGCGGCCGTGCTGGTATTAGAGAGAGAAGTATTTGAGGAAGGCAGCGGGGAGCACAGGGTGGGGGGGCAGGGGGCCGCCCGCCTCCTTGACCCTCTCTCGGTACTCAGGACTCTGTAAAAACAACAAAACATTCATGAGAACTTCAGAAATATACAACATATTAGGAGAAATTAGCGAGAAAAGTATGAAGTGATCTGTACCCTTAGTACGAGTTGCAAAACTTGAGTAATGTAAAGTTTACGGCAATTATTAAAGAGTGATTCCCCCCAAAATCTGCCGTTTTTGTTTGTTTGAACTTGATTTTCTTCATCACTGTAACT
Organism: Agapetus fuscipes; assembly: GCA_951799405.1. Lineage (NCBI taxonomy): Eukaryota > Metazoa > Arthropoda > Insecta > Trichoptera > Glossosomatidae > Agapetus > Agapetus fuscipes. The sequence continues at coordinate 10,555,809 of OX637357.1, read as the reverse complement.
CTTTTGCTAAGACCATAAAGTGTAAGAAACAAAAACGGCAGATTTTGGGAGAAATCACTCTTAATATTTTCCATAAACTTTACTTTTCTCAAGATTTGCAAACTCGTACTAAGGGTACAGATTGAGGAGATTGTGAAGGAATGGGATATACAAAGTGAGTGTAAAAGAAGAAAATGTACGAAAAAGGTGATGGATATGAATGAATTGAAAGAGGTATGTAGGGATAGGAAGAAATGGAGACAGCTCTGCAGAGGCTCTGGCTACCCCTACAGAATGGCGACAGAGTTACAGTTACAGGATGATTTTTTTGGTGAGCGCTTACAAGTCCTAAGCTTTAACCACTAGACTATGCACTGGTCCATGCCGTAATTTACAACAATAAGCTGGATAGAATTGCCGTATCGTTGGTGATATTTATGTCTATTGAAGAAATCAGTTATTTTAGATTTGAGTTGTGTGTTCCTAAAAGCCGCTATCTCCATTACTTTTTATATTTTTGTCAAAGGATACATATTCATAATGCATGTGTATTTTTAGTTGTTCTATCTCTGCTGTATCTTCGATCTGTTAATAAATCTGTCATATTTGCTATAGATTAAAAACAACAAGTTTTCTAATGGTTTCTTCCAAATACTGACATTGAGGGGGATTTACACCAAGATTTTATACTTGGAATAAAGCAGTGAAAACATTCAGAACACACAGTTAAACAAGACTTATAAAGGGATTGGTTGGTTTACCTCGTCTGCTATACACGGGTGACCTTGAGATTTCCAGAACAAGCACTTGCAGTGCCGACATAAGGACAGAGTCTCTGCATACTGGACGTCTTCTCGTAAACCAAACGACCTGGAATAGATATTGTATTCAAGTTGACAATGTGTTGTGAAGATGGAATTGTAGTGTGAACATTGCAATGTTAGCGGCTAAGGCTTTTAAATCCTAAATGCTCAGTTTTATAGCAATTTTCTTTTTGAGAGATTTTTCCTTTATTGCCTGTCTTTTACGTTCCTGTTTTTAAATCTTAAATGTACTTTATGGGTGTATGTTTATTTGAGATTTGTTTATTTTTATTTTGCGAGTATGCATACAGCATGTGCAAGTGTAAACTTATAAATGTCTGCTTGTAGGCATGCATTTAATATGAATCCAAAATGTTTAAATATCTTTGCGACTTAGATTACAGATGAAAAGAAAATATCAATATTGCCATTTGGCCCTCCGTTGATCACAACATTTTGCTACCTTTATTCCGTGTAAGAACCCAGAAAGAAATAAACTTGATTTTTTTATTACGTTTCTTTTTACGCTTAGGTGCATTAAATGCACCTTAGCTCATTATCATCTTCTAAAGGCAGTACCTTGTTGTTCCAGCCATCTGTCTCTGTTGGTTGCCATCCTCTTGAGCTCGGAGGACAAATAGGAGGAGAAATCTATGAGCCGCTTAAAATCCTCAAAGCCGGAAGTTCTTGCGAGACCTCTTGTCCGTGTTCTCAACAGTTTTCCTTCAAAAATCTTGCTAGGAAAGGTTGTATGTCTAATTGAATGTCCTTTTTGATAACTTTGGATTACTGCTGTTATGAAATGTAATAAAAAATATTTTTTAAACATGAAAACAAACACTGTTTTATTGAAAAAACTTTGAGAAAAAAAAAACTTCTGACGACGAAACAGTTTTTCTGAAGATGGCCAAGAGGCTGAAACTGGTCAAACTTGTTATTTGTTCAATCGACAAATAAAAACACCAGAAGAATAAAAAAGTTTTCATTTTCATATTTCTTTTTTTTTTAAATGAAGTTCTACAAAGTTTACACTGAAACATTTCATAAATTGTGAAATCTATTCAATTTGAAGGGAAAAATAAGGCAACGCAAGGTGACTCACTTTCTTAATGAATGGTAGACCACCTGCCAGTTGATCTTGTCTCCGGTTTCAATGTTGAGTTTGGTGAAGGCACAATCTATCTGAGACGGCGTGAAGTGGAAGACCACCAGCTCCCTCCAGGTCCTCTGCTCCGAGCACACAGAGGCCATCACGCCCCAGGCCTCGGCGCTCGCCTAAAAGCAGACAATAACAATCAGCGTGAACATCAGTACACCAAGTATTAAACATTATTTTCTATCTGAGACAGGGTGAAGTGGAAGGCCACAAGTAGAAGACTAATCTGTCTGAAAGGGGAGAGAAGTGAAAAATCAATCTATCTGAGAGAGAGTAAAGTGGAAGGCCACAAGTAGAAGACCAATCTATCTGAAAGGGGAGAGAGGTGGAAGACCAATCTATCTGAGACAGGTTGAAGTGGAGATCCGCAGATGTTGTACAGCGCGTAGCCTGCTTAAATAAGTGCTAGGCAGGTCATGTCACAAGACAGGACCAAGACTGGTGGTCAAAACAGATTGTCTTTATGGCGGCCCAGGATATCCAAGAGGGGAGTAAGGAGGCTAACTGAGGTGGCTGGATGAAATTGAGTGAATTGCATGCCGAGGATGGCTGAATACAGTAGCCGAGAAATATGGAGAAAATTAGAGAAGGCCTCGATCCATGAATGGACTTAGAAAGGCTGAGAGAGAGAAAAAGAGTGGTACTGTGTTACGTACCTCTAAGTCTTTATGGTCGGACATTTGCAGTAAGACTTCTCTTATACATTCAGTGTTACGTACCTCTAAGTCTTTGTGGTCGGACATCCGCAGTAAGACTTCTCTAATACATTCAACTGGTAACTGCTCTAGTTTAGGAACTATTTCTGGACCGGGCTGAAATAAAAATAAACAATGTAATCATAGATGTCATCGAACTTTGAACTTATCCTTGACATCTGTGTTCAAGAATTCAAAATACTGAAAGTAGAAATATGTGCTAAACCTTTGTGATTTCTGTTCTTGAATTAACAAATACATGTGACTGACTGTTCACATAGTTTGAAGTGTCGTCAATCAATTAAGGTAGGAAATCAATAAATGTGCTTGAAAAAGTATTCCATAATGGGGGTATTCATATAGCCAGAATATTTAGAAGCAAAAAGGTTAAATTACAACCAGAAATAAATTTTGAGGCACATTTTAATGAAAGGATTTAAATAAGTATGTAGGGAAAATAATGAACATGAAAGAGAACAAAAAAGAGATCAGCTCGCCTGGCTGGCAGCTACAGGCTGGTAAATTTCGTTGTGATATATATTGTTATTGTAATGGTGAAACAAATAAAGTTAAACATTTAATGTGTTTGTTGTATTACATTATTGTGTCCTTCATCAGTCAGTGGAAAGTTAGCAAGTAAATAAAACTGAAGATTCCTCATTGTGTAAATATCCTCACCAAATGGCTCATCATTAAAATATTGTCACAACATATAGAAGAGGCTTGTGTGTGCACCTCTTGTATGCTGATGCGGGAGGCGATGTTGTGTATGCGCCTGATGGTGTTGCGGTGGTGCCCCCACAGCGCGGGGCTGCCCAGGGGCCGGCCCCAGCAGGAGCGCCGCTCCTGCTCACACAGCGAGGCCAGCGCCACCAGCAGCAGGCGCAGGGCGCGCGGGTTCTGCTGAGACGTGTGGACTGGAACAAGCACAGAGATGTGTTTCACAATAAATTCTAATGAAATAAAATGATAAAATTTATCTACAGCGCCTTTTCGTGACTATAGTCACTTCAAAGGTGCTTCGTGCTTAACTCCACACAGTTGGATTTTTCTCCTAAAACTCGCATCCTTCAGTCGGGAGGCTCCCTCGATCACCACAGAAGGGCATGGTGTTATCTTGGAAACAGGTGCGTCTTGACGCTTCTCCTTATGCCCGCCTCTGTCGGAGACTCCCTCAGATATGCGGGCAGCCCGTTCCAGGCCACCGGTGCCGCTGTGCAAAAAGCGCGGTCTCCAAGGACTGTCCTTATCGATCTTTTTGGGATCTGGATATTAGACGAACTGTTTTAAGAGAACTTACATTATTGCCGACGTTTCGTTAGTTCATATTGAGTCGTCGTGCAGAGAGGGTGTCTCCTGAAGATGATAGCTAATCGCTAATGTAAGTTTTTTTATAACAGTTTGTCTAATATCCAAGTAAACAAAATATTAATTGTGTAAATTATTGTAATTATTGTACATATTTAAATATAATTTAGATACCTTTAAAAGTGTGGTGAAAGAGTTCCTCCTAGCTTGTTGATAGCTGTGAGGGTGCACTGTAATTAGGGTAACCTGTTGTGCACCAAAAAAGAATTTTTCCCTTCATTATAATGAGTTGGTGATTTTTTATAGCGCCGTTTTGTGATGTAGTCACTCCAAGGGCGCTTGAATGTTTGGCAAAATGGTTTCTGATTACCTTGCATGGCTATTTCCTCGAGCATGGTGAGCAGCACCTTCTGCGCAGCTCCAGGCAAGGCCGTCAGCTTCTGTCCCGTCATCAGCAGCTGCAGCAGCGCGCAGATGTAGTTGAACCTCCTCACGTCTCTCACGGCGCTCATGAAGTCTAAACGACGCACCGCCTCTGAGAGACCGTTGAAACCAGCAATCTGGAATGTATAACATTATTATGTGCAATAAACGTTGACACTTTGATGTCTAGGTAATCAAGATATCTTCAATCTTGCATGTACATATACTTAATAATAATAATAATACTAGGATGATTTATTTGGTGAGCGCTGTTTTTGTGTGTATCACACCTCAAGAGCCCTCTGCAAGCTTGGTCGTCGCTGTAGAAAGCGACAATTCTCAAGCAAGACCCAGTTGTTGTAAGGTTGGATGGACCTTTCAGTGACCGGTCTTTGGTAAAGGTTTATGAATTTTTCAACTCAGCGAAGAGCACATTCGAAATATAAATGGTATATTTTTTGTGCTCCGCCGGGATCCGCATCCACAACCTTCCATTTACGAGTCCGAAGTGCTGCCACTGGACTACGGACCGGTCCAAGATGCCAACGACACGCGGTGTACCCGAGCAGTAACCTATCCAAGTACTATCCGCGCCCAATGTTGCTTAACTTCGGTGATCTATGGGAACCGGTGCTTTCAACATGGGAACGTCGTTGACAAAGAAGGCAACCATTCATTTAAATTTTCCTTTATCTACAGAGAGCCTAATTTGATCAGTTCCATCAAAGGGCGCCCGCAGTGGACTGGTCACATAATTAGGATGGACGACAACAATCTCATTCAGCACCATAACAAGGCAGCACCGAGACAAGGAGATTTAGATTTAGACCAGGAAAGCTAAAGTTACGATGGATGGATGGTGTCAACACAGATGGAGCCAAGGCAGATACAAGGAGAGCTAAGACAATGGACAGGCGAGAGTAGAGAAGAATCCTGTGTGAACACAGGATCCTTGACTGAAGTCAAGGGCCACCCAGGAATGTCGAGCTCAGGATTATGATGATGATACATAGAGTAAAATAATAGATGTAGATGGTGCATGTGGGTTTAAGTCCATAATAACACATGCAGAATGAAATAGTACTACAATGAAAAAAGAGACATAAGCCAACAGAGTCATACATCTAAACATGGGACATGATAAAATAGGAGCATTACGAGAGCTATACAATATTATTATTTATTTTTTGCACAATTTACTACATCAGACATCCAGTTGGTATCACAATGAAATGAATTATTATTGATAAACAGTTCACATGAATCAGTTAGTCTGCGTTTGCACATGCTGCATGTGTACTTACAAAACAAAAAAGAAAATTGTAAATGTTCTAACGCCAGATGAATATAATAAGCTGTTGTATTGTAAAGACTAAAGAGCACATGATCGTGAATACAATATAATTATGGTGACAGAATTAACCAATCCTACAGATGGCGGCTGACCAAAACTCTTGCCGTAATGTTTCATTTGCAACGACATGTGCTAGCGGCTGGCAACACGATAACCTACAGTCAGTATATGAATACTTGTATCAACACAAGTTTTGGCATTCCCTTTATACACTCTTTTTACATGTCGTTCATCGTCCATTCTTTATAGATGCCCTAGCTCTCTTTTGCTATCAAGTATACTTAGCAAGAACTACTGCTCAATGGAGACGGTACAAAAAAAACAATGTTACCCTGCCATGTTGCTGAGCAATATTTGATGCTGAAGATTTTCTTTCCAGGATCTGTTGCCGTGGTCTGTGGGAACTGGAGCTTTTGCACGTTTCGCCCATGTCTACGATGGGCTTCTTCAGCGTGAAAGTGAAATGATAAAGATGATCTTGATGAAACTGTGAAGCTCCAGCTCCCATAGACCACGGCAACATATTTCGGAAAGAAACTCTCCAGCATCATTTAGCCGGCCGTGTAAGCCTAAAACTCTTATTTAACCAATATTTGATATCAGTTGTCATTTACCCTAATAAATTAAGACTTGTAACGTCAATTTGGAATGTGCCAACTCCAACGTGGTACAACACCCCGAGTTTAAAATATGGCATAAATATCAACCATATCGTAAACAGAAAGATGTATACTGTAACTGTAACTGTAACTCTGTCGCCATTCCGCTAGGGGTGGCCAGAGCCTCTGCAGAGTTGCCTCCATTTTTTCCTATCCTGACATACCTCTTTCAATTCCTTCATATCCATCACCTTTTTCATGCATTTTCTTCTTTTACGCTCACTTTGTATATCCCATTCTTTCACAATCTCCTCAATCTGATCACTCCATACTTTTCTCGGTCGTCCCTTCCCTCTTTTTCCTTTCACACTTTCTTTGTATACATACTTTGTCAGTCTATCATCTTTCATTCTTTCCACATGCCCAAACCATCTCATCACATTCTTTTGTACTTTAACTTTCACATCCTCTTTCAAATTACATTCTTTTTTTACCCATTCATTCCTAACTCTATCCCTCAAAGTTTTTCCTGTCATACTTCTCAAATGCTTCATTTCCACCGTACATACTTTACTCATTTCGCTATCATTCACTGTCCATGCTTCACTTCCAGACATCAAAGTCGGTAACAAAGATACAAAAGCGCCTCTAGTGAGTGTTTTAGTTTTCATACATTTTCTGTTTACACATTGATGGAATATTAAATTTATGCAATGTTCATATACTCCAAATAGCTACAGATCATTTTTAGTAAGATTTCATATGAAGTTCCTTCACTAATAGGCTGGTATGAGGATGACCCCCGCAATGCTGTAAAAACTTGGTTCACTTTTTCCGATGCAAGCCCGGTTTCAGGGAAAGGCGCCAGGAGCTGCACAGACTATGTTCATGTGAGGTTTGGTTTATTTTGTATGTACACATGCAGCATGTGTAAGCGCGAATTTGCATGTGCCTGCTTGTGGGCATGCATTTAATATGAGCCTTAAATGTCAATATATATTTGCAACTTAGATTGTAGATTTGTAGAAGTATGCAATTGGCTATAAAAATATTACAAAAAAAACAACATCAAATAGCAGATTCTGCACTGCAAAAAAACGTTCAGAACTGTAAATGCAGTTTCATAATATTATAAATGATAGAGTGGTAACAAACCATTGGGAAAAAATGTGGAAACGTAATAATGTGTAGCAACCATTTGTGGAATGCAACTCTTACTTTTAATATTCAAACACAATTAACACGAGTGGCGAACAAGACAACCATAATATCATCAACACAATGGCATGTTGCATGTGTCTGCAGCAGTGGAGCTCAACAAATGGTCTGTGAATCATTAGTGGCCGACGAAGGGGGGAGGGTGGGTCAAGCAGCAGGAGCAATGCAATGAAAATAAGCTGAACATATCTGTAATCTATACCTAATCTAAGTTGCAAAGATATATTACATTTAAGATTTACATCAAATGTATTCCCACAAGCAGACACGTATAAGTTCGCGCCTAAACATGCTACATGTGCACTAACAAAATAAAAACCCAAATCTCAAATTAAAATAAACCCTGTAACTCTTACCATCCTCCCCTGAAACAGATGTGACAAAGTGAATTAATTCTTATGGTATGGTATGGGTGGTTAGCTCCATATTAACCCTTAAGTCAAAGAATCTAATCTAATCTAATCTAAGTTGAAAGATATGTTACATTGGAGATTCACATTACATGCATTCTCACAACCAAACATATACAAGTTCGCGCTTGCACATGCCTCATGTGAACCTACAACATAAAAACCAAATCTCAAATAGTCATACACCCTGCAACTCTTGCCGTCTTTCCTTGTAACAGGGGTGACATTGGCAAAGTGAACCATTTTTACAGCATGGGTGGTCAGCCGCATACCAACCTATAAGTCAAGGAACTAAAGAAAAAAAGAAAGACATGATAATAACAAAAAAAGTGGTCCCTGTTAGAAACTAAACGCTTAAAGTGTTTCCAAACAAGGTTTAGTACCACTGGCCTGCTGCAGTGGTGTGAAGAAGCATGCTGTATATAATAATAATAATATATATTTTCTCATACCTCTCTCGTGCATTTTGTCGTGATGCGAATGTGTGGAGGGATGTTGGAGCAGGAGTTGTCCACCCCCACAGCACTGCCATCCGACAGTTCTCCATCCCTGGAAAATAACACACACATTTAATTGATCAAAATATAACTACATATTTGTATTTCTATGGCTTCTCTGCTAATAGTCGATAAAGTGTAATCTCCTCTCGCCATGTTGAATATCAGTGCTAGACAGGCTTGGGCAGAGTGCCAACAGGAACCTCATCTGAAGCGCTTTTCTGCTAAATTCCTTACGACCTTAAGGCGACGAGGTGTCTAAAAATAAGGTGCACTGTATTTTTTTTTATCTATGGAGTTCTTTCGCAAGCGCTGGCCAGCTCCGACTTGGATTCATATCCAAAGTGAAAGGAATTTAGCAGAATAGAGCTTCTGATTGAAATTGCCCCGACATCGTTTTGCTGGATCCACGACAAGATGCCCATAGAAAGAATATCCAATGACAAAATGTCCACTGATATAACGTGACCCGACATAATATCCACCGACAAAATGTCCACCAATATCCACCAACATAATGTCCACGCGCTCTATCTCGTGTACCTACATATTTTTAGCATTGACAAAAAAAATAACTGAAATCTCAATGATGGTAGACGTAGACGTGCGATGGCAGAAGCTCCTTGACTGATAGGTTGGTATGAGGCTTACCACCCGTGCTGTAAAAATCGGTTCACTTTTGCCAATCCCACCCCGGTTCAGGGAACGGCGGCAGGAGTTGCAAGGTTTATGTTCATGTGAGGTTTTGTTTATTTGTATGCACACATGCAGAATGTGTAAGCGCGAACCTACATGTGCCTGTCTGTGGGCATGCATTAATTATGAGCCTTAAATTTTAACATATCTTTGCAGCTTAGATTATAATAGATTATAGTAGAAATCTCTCTCTCCTGATTTCGTGTTCAAATACTTAGATTATTTCCTTAGAGAATTTAGGTTCCTGCATGTGTATCTAAGTGTCGTATTATATGTAGGTATATACGTACGCATTTTATACTTGCAAGCTCTAAAAGCTATAATAGTCCAAGGAAGTACCATTAGTAAGATCTCACAGACACACATCATGGGTTCAAAACATTTTTAAGGAGGAATGCGAAAATAAAGACTAATAGGTTGGTATGAGGCTGATTCCCCATGCTGTAACAACTTGGTTCACTTTCGCCAATGCCACTCCGGTTTCAGGAAAGGCGGCAGGACTTGCAAAGCTCATGTTCATGTGATGTTCGATTTATTTAGTATGTAAAACATGTAGTATGTGTAAGCGCGAACTAGCATGTGACTGCGTGTGGGCGTGCATTTGATATGAGTCTTAAATGCCAATATATCATTTCCATAAACAGACACGTAAAAGTTTGCGCTTACACATGCCGCATTTGGGCTTACAACATAAAAATCCAATCTCAAATGAGCATAAGCCCTGCAAATCTTGCCGACCTTCCCTGAAACAGGGTTGTCATTGGTAAAGTGAACCATTTTTTTTAAATTTGAGTGCTCAGCCTTATACCAACCTTAAGTCAAGGAACTGTGTAAAATCTGTATTTATTCAAAATTTCGCATGGAAACTGGAGACGGGTGTAAGGAGGCAGACACTCAGAGATCCGCGGGCGATGGAGTAATCAATTTGGTTCAGCCACGCCGTAAGATTCGTACGAATTTCGGAGAGCGCGCTTTCCGTGTTGCGGGTCCGGTGGAGTGGTGGAACGGACTGCCACCCGGAGTTAAGAACTTCAAATCTGTGGGTGTATTTCAGGAAGCGCTCAAGACACACACCTTATAAAAAAGTTTTATTCGTGATCGGAGAGGGCCCTTAAGGTGTGACACACACAAAAACGGCGCTTTCTTATCATTTGTAATTTAAAATAAATAAGCCTGATATATATATGTATATATAGCCCCACTTATTTTTTATAATCTAACAAATCACTGATTTTATATACTATGTTACGTAGTAAAATTTCGTACAATTTTATGCTCGCGCGCCGCAGGTTGTCGACCACTGCGCCTAAGATAAGTGCATTTTAGTTTTAGTATTCGAATGAACGACGTCGGAGGGCTTGACAAAAATAAAACCACTACGGCTCTCAGATTCCGCACTCTATTTCCGACGCACACACTTTTCTCTAAATGGTTGCATTTGGACTTTAACGTGCTAGGAAGGTAACTACCAGTGGTAAGGGTTAATGAACTTGAAGATGTCTAATCTAATCTAAGTTGCAAAGATATGTAACACTGAGGATTCACATTATATGCATTTTCACAAAGCAGACACGCACAAGTTCGCGCTTGCACAAGCCGCATGTGAACCTACAACATAAAAACCCAAATCTCAAATCAACATACACCCTGCAACACTTGCCGACCCTCCCTGAAAGAGCGGTGACATTGGCAAAGTGAACCATTTTTTACATTATGGGTGGTCAGCCGCATACCAGCCTATAATTTGAGGAACATGTGCCACAAACATTTTTGATCCATATCCGTTTGTAGCAGATAAGTGTTGCAAATAAAGGTACATTAATATTAATTGAGCTATAATATAATTCCTGAATATCCAGTCATAATGAAAGAGGAGCTTGAATGAAAACGCTTATGACTCTGGATAAAATAAAATAAGTACTTACGCAAGGGCAAAAAAAAGGCGGTTGATCTGCAATGTTCCCGGCTTACGCTAAGGCTATTATTACATTTGAAAATATGTTGATGTTTATTGTTATATTGTGTTTGTTTTATACAGTTGAATGTATATCGACGGTTAAAAGGCAGTAGGGCATAAGCGACATAAACTAAATTGTTCAGGAGACCAGTTTAATGATTGAGATTGCAGAAAAATGGCATAACTTTTTTATTTTTTACCATATCATTAAAATCAAAACAGCTCTAAAATAAAAATAAAATAAAGGCATTTATTGGCATTCCTATTAATGTGGTTTTACGATGTTTTACGTTTTTTCCACAAGCGCCTTTAGGACAAAAAAGGCCAAAATCTTGTCGGTTACACCAAAACCATACTTCGAAAACGCAGTTGTTTGCTTGGGCACAAACAACACAAAAATCATCGTAGAGCTATGGGAGTTAGCGCATTAGAAAGAGCGGAAAATTTCAAGTAGGATCTATAATCTATCTATAATCTAAGTTGCAAGGATATATTCATTCAAAGCTCTCAGATGTATGCCCACAAACAAACACGTGTAGTTCGCGCTTACAAATGCTGATTGTGTACTTACAAATAAAATCCAAACCTCAAATGAACATAAGCCCTGCAACTCTTGCCGACATTCCCTGAAACAGGGGTGACATTGGCAAAGTGAACCATTTTTACAGTATGGGTGGTCAGCCTCATACCAAGGATAGCATTCATAACTCATTGTTGACCAAAATTTCGCTTTCGCTACTGCCTTTTAACCGTCGATATTGTATTTTGTTCTTTGACATGATGATCTATGGCCCTTCTTTCAGGAAGTAAGTAAACATTTAACACAATTTGTGATGATTCTAGAACATCCCAAAGGTGCTTGTTCATACAAACGTGTGAAGACGTGAGTTTTAAGTGCTTTTCTAAAAGTATTTTCAAAGTCCCTCTCGCGCAGGTTATCTGGAAGTCCACTCCATGCAGATAATGGTAAGTTAAGATTGATATTTTTTACAGTGTACACTTTTCATTACATTCGCGTCTGTCAGCTCTCACAGCTAAATTTGGATCGGCCGGTGATTTGACTTATAGGTTGGTATGAGGCTGACCACCCATGCTGTAAAAGATGATTCACTTTGCTAATCTCACCCCTGTTTCAGGGAAGGTCGGCAAAAGTTGCAGGGTTTACGTTCATTTGAGGTTTGGATTATAAGTACATAAGCGCGAACTGACACGTGCCTGTTTGTGGGCTTAGAGTATAGATTATAGTGGTAGCTACCTATAATGATTTGTTATCATTATGGTTGCATTTGTCCTCAGTCTCCATTAAAGCTAACCTCGCTTCCACGCGACCAGGGCAGCCGTAATTTCAAATCATAATTTATGCAGATTATAGGAACCGATTACTGGACGCTCGCGCAGGCACTGGAGAGACGAATTGAAGCGTTCGAGATATGTGTCTGCCGAAAAAGTGTTTCGGATCTCCTGGCGTGATCGGGTCACCAATGAAGAAGTCCTCCGACGTATGCGCACCACAAAGGAACTTCTGCCAACCATTATAAGCACTAAGCAGAAAAAGCCGATGTACTCCGGTCACATTTTGAGAAATGAGAAATACCGAGTAGGTACGATTGGGGAGGAGAAGATTTTAAGATATCTATAATCTAAGTTGGAAACATATAAGATTTGTATTCAATGTATTCCCACAAGCAGACACGAATAAGTTCGCGCTTAAACATGCCGCATGTAAATCTACAATATAAAACCCAATCTCAGATGAACATAAGCCCTGCAACTCTTGCCGACCTTCCCTGAAACAGGGGTTACATTGGCAAAGTAAATATTTTTTTACAGTATGGGTGGTCAGCCTCATACCAACCTATTAGTCAAGGAATGAATATAAGTCGGGGCTGAAAAAACTGTGACAATGGTTCGGCAGAAGCACCAAGTCTTTGTTTCGAGCCGCAGCAAATTCGATCCAAAGTCAAAATAGCGATAATAATCGCCGATCTTCGATAGAAGTGGCACGAAAATAAAAATATAGGATAGTGTGTTCCTATTGTAGCCTCAGAGTCGGCTTTTTCAAACAGCGCCCACTAAATAAATCATACAAATATTTTTTGCACATGAAATGTTCAACACAGCAGAAAAAAAAACGCAATTAAGCTAGACATACAATGTAACTTCTTGCCGTGTTCTCCCCGAAGGGATCGCATGTGGCGAGTGAACCTATTTATTTTTACAGGTAACCACTTCAGTTGAAGTGGGGGTTTCCCAGCTCCCAAGTGAGCTGATACTCATTTCTTGTGAAGGCTGAGTAAACTTTGCCGGTATTTTATTTTTGGGTTTGAAATGAACACCGAAACGGGAAATCATTTCTGACATCCTCGGTGGGATTCGAGCCCGAGCTCCCGGCATGGAATGCAAGCACTCTACCAACTGAGTTATCTACCGTATTTGATAGTCAATAAAATTTCTCGTTTTTTCGAAATCTTTACAACAATTTACAGAGGTAAAAAAACATTAAGAAAGATATAGGTACTCAAACAAAGGAATTTTTTAGAAGAGATTCAGACGCATCGACCTTACTTTGAAATAAGTATACATAGTAACTATAGATTATTATTTTTGACCGGTCCGTAGTCTAGTGGTTAACACTTCTGACTCGTAAATGGAAGGCTGGGGAATCCCGGCAGAGCAAAAAAAAATATACCATTTATATTTTCAAATTTGCTCTTCGCTGGGTGAAAAAATTATATTCCTTTCCCAAAGACCGGTCACTAAAGGTCCATCCAGCCTTACAGCAACAGGCCTTGCTTGAGAATTGGCGCTTTCTACAGCGATAACCAAGCTCGCAGTGGGCTCTTGAGGTGTGATTCACACAAAGACAGCGCTCACCAAATAAATCATCCTAATATTATTATTCTGTGAATGGTCTGTGTTATGGTTATAGATTATATAGTCGGTGTTATGGTTATAGATTATATAGTCGGTGTTATGGCCGAGGCGGCCAAGTGGGCTGATCTTTCTAGCGTGTTTGCAATAGAACAACGTTGGTTCGATCCCCGCCTGGGTCATTAGACCATAACTTTGACCCTGGTTCAACAGATGTTATTGGGTAATTATTGATTAATAATTCATTAAAACAAACAATAATGAATTATTAATTGATGATATTAACACCTGTTTCTGGCCAGGCAGAACATGTTGGTGAATTGCATTCCTCTTCACAAATCTATAATAAGCTATCTATAATCTAAGTTGCAAGGATATATTCATTCAAAGCTCTCAGATGTATGCCCACAAACAAACACATGTAGTTCGCGCTTACAAATGCTGATTGTGTACTTACAAATAAAATCCAAACCTCAAATGAACATAAGCCCTGCAACTCTTGCCGACATTCCCTGAAACAGGGGTGACATTGGCAAAGTGAACCATTGTTTACAGTATGGGTGGTCTACCTCATACCAACCTATAAGTCAAGGAATACGAGTAATAAATAACATTTAAGTATAAAAAAAAACTCTCACAAATCTATTTTTATAAAAAAAAAAATCTAGTATCTATTTAATAGATTAAAATAAAAAACTTCTTTGTTACAATTCACATGAGCTTTTATTATTTTTTAAACACTACCGGTTTCGGGAGAAGCAATACCTCCCATCTTGCTTCTCCCGAAACCGGTAGTGTTTAAAAAATAATAAAAGCTCATGTGAATTGTAACAAAGAAGTTTTTTATTTTAATCTATTAAAATGAACTTTCACGAAGTAACTGCCAAAAACCTAGATAATATAATAGTATCTATTTGCTTACATAGAAAGTTTACACGTAACTAAGTAGATAGATACTGTATAACTGGCATGCGAGCTTTAGGAGGTATAAAATGCACGTCCTATGTGTGTGCTAGACCGCTAGCATGGTATAACAAATGACTGCAGATGCTCCTAAAACTGCCTGCGATGGCTTTGAACTAAATAGCATCGTCCTACTTTCGGTGGAAACGCTGGACTGACCTATTGATAGTTCGCGTTTGCACCGAAACTCTCTCTCTCTCAACATTTTGTTATATTTTGCACTTGTTTACCCAAATTATCGACAGCAATTTCAAAGCGAAATTAAAAGAGTCGGTAATCTAGTGGTTAATGCTGCTTAGTCATAATCAGAAAGACGTGGGTTCAATTCCTAACGGAGCACAACATAATTATCATTAAAATTATGCTCTTCGCTGTGTTGACCGGTCGATAGCTCAGTTGGTAGAGTGCTTGAATTCCATGCCGGGAGTTCGGGTTCGGATCCCACCGAGTGGGAAAGTGGCTGGCGAAATGCTGGCCCCCTTACCTGTAAAAATATTTTGTTTCCGATCGACATATGCGACCCCCGTAGGGAGAACGCGGAAAGAAGTTACCTACGCTTCAGGGATGAAATAAAATAGTCCTCGAGGATTAATAGGAGTTAGGTACCAACTCGTCTGGCGTACGTAGTGACTTATTGTCAACTCTTGCAGCATGCATAATCTATGAAGCAAAGATATATTGACATTTAAGGCTCATATTTAATGCATACCCACAAGCAGGCGCATGTAACTTCGTGCTTAAACATGCTGCGTGTGTACATACAAAATAAACCAAATCTCACGTGAACATAAACTTTGCAACTCCCGCCGCCTTTCCCTGAAACCGGTGGCATTGACAAAAGTGAACCAAGTTTTTACACAGCATGGGGGGTCAGCTTCATACCAACCTATTATATTAATTTTAATTAATATAATAGGTTGGTATGGTAACATCGAAATGTCGAATTAAAAAATAAATAAAACATCAGCCGATTGAAAGGCATGGAGAAGATTGGATGAGGCATACGTCCAGGAGTGAACTGAGAAAGAGGAAGAAGAATAATAGATGCGTTGCTAATAAAGGTAGGTATCATTACAAATGGCTGCTAGCTGAGGCTGTTGCGACATGCACACAAGTCAGAAGCGAAAGTAAAAGTGCAAGAAAGCATAGCGGCGGCGATGTCTTGATAGTTCTTCTACCTCCCAACAACACAAGTACAAAAAAAACGTATAAAATAAAACAAAAAAATAATACAAACTAAAACAGCGCTACTACAGAGTGTTTTAGTTTCGATGCGTTTTATTGGTAAACTCTATTTTTGAGTTTAATACTTGGGATATAATAAAAACAAAATACGAAAGAACGAAGCAAAATAATTGTTGTATCCAAACGCGATCGGACGATGACTGATGAAAAAAAATGCAATTCGGTGCGGTCTGATTGTTTATTATGAAATGTACGGTTGAACAACAATGAGGTAAAATAAGAATAAAATGACGGTCGGGGAAAAATATCAAAAATATAATAAAATAACAAAGGGGCTGTCCATATATTACGTCATTCGCATTAAGGGGGGGGAGTCTGGTCTGCGGATGATGGCGAATGATGTACGAGTAGCTAAAGTGACGTCGTTCTTGTAAATACCAATTTCTACAAAATATACAAAATATTATGTAAGTAATATAACATCATTAATTATTAAGCTCATCCATTATTACAGCAAGAGGGGGAGGGGGGGTCATTAGATAATGACTATAGGATGATTGTAAGGGGGGGGGGGTTGAAAATTGGCCAAAATCGATGACGTAATTTATGGACGGCCCCAAAGTGGTAAAAATATTTGTGTAAGTAGTTGTATTTACTGAGCGAGAGACCATAGGAAGGACATTATTGATTTTAGGTAAAACTGAATAAGTATTGATTCACTGATTTGTCGGTGTTATGGCCGAGGGGACCAAGTGGGCTGATCTTTCTAGCGTGCTTGGAATAGAGCAACGTTGGTTCGATCCCCGCCTCGGTCTAAGTGATCAAAGTGAAATAAATCATCCTAATATTATTATTCTGTGAAGGGTCTGTGTTATGATTATAGATTATAGATTAAAATATAGTCTTGTTATGGCCGAGGCGGTCAAGTGGGCTGATCTTTCTAGCGTGTTTGGAATAGAGCAACGTTGGTTCGATCCCCGCCTGGATCATTTGACCATCACTTTGACCCTGGTTCAACAGATCTTATTGGGTAATTATGAATTAATAATTCATTAAAATAAACAATAACGAATTATTAGTTGATGATACTAATACATGTTTCTGGCCAGGCAGAATAGGTTGGTGAATTGTATTCCTCTTCACAAATCTATTAAAAAAAAATCGTGGATAAAACATTCTATTGGGAGTAACTTCTCATGGTAAGTATACTAATTATAAGGAAGTGCTCATGAAAACCTTCCAAGCTACAGGATCTTCACACTTGTAGTGTTTTCTCTCCTAGAAAATAGGGAAACAGGTGCATTTTCTGATTTAATGCGGGGAAAATTATGACGTCACTCAGTCAGGTTGCAAACAGAGGCGGCTCGTCATTAAAAATGTTGGCAGTTCATAATTTCTGCATTTACATTTTTTCTTTTATTTTCCATTTTGCTTGGAATGAAAGTTGCAAGAAATACATACATATTATAAATATTTTATTTAGGTATACACGAGAACGTACCTACACCCGTTTTGTTGCATATAACAAACAATTACAACAATTAAATGTATTTGAAGCAAGTTTTTTTTACTAAGCCACATATATAGTGTAACTTCTTGCCGCATTTTTCCCGTGACGAGTGTAACTTATTTATTTTTACAGGTAAGGGGGCAGTCCTTACGCCAACCACTTCGGTTGACGTGGAGGTTTCCCAGCTCCCGTGGGGGCTGACAGTGACGGCCGATGGGTCAGAATATTGGGTGGCAGAAATTTTCAATATAATTATGGCCTACACCTCTTCCCCCACTCCCCCCAATGTACCATACACTTCACGCTGACCGGCCTTGAAAATGTTCGCTGAAATGTTAGCACGAATATTATAATCGATGACTTACATTGTGTAAAAGAGCTTCCTTTAACGGGGATGATCGCCGTCGGTAAATCCAAATTAATTCACTTCATAACAACACAGCAAAACATAGCACTTAAAAACACTTCACATAAAACCTTTTCCTTCACACCAACACCATTTAATAATTAATCTACCTCACAGCTTTTACATGAATATTTGTTTATTTTATCTACCTCACAAATGAGTGTTAATTATAAATTTACATAAGAAATTCAATATCGTCACTTAAAATACGAAAATATATTAAAGGGACTAAGGTCTGCCTTCGGAGAAAAATCCAACATAACTGAATTTAAATTAAATTAAGATTATGGAGCAGGAGGAGGAAAGATCTGTGACATCATCTTGTACTTACATTCTTAAAAATAACAAGAATGTATTGTTCTGCAAGATTAGCAAGTTCAGAGATTTGCAACCTTTGACAAAACTAATCATCCATACTTTAAAGTATGGATGATTAGTTTAAAGAGATATTTTAAAGTACGTTATAGTGGAGAATATGAGTGATGGTACAAAAGAGTACAATTGGGCGTATAGCTGGGCAAAGAGTTTAGTTGAGCATCTACAAATAATGGACGATTCACGACTGATAAAAATAGTGCACAAAGATGATCCCCAAGGAAAGCGTGGAAGAGCAAGACTGACAAATTAATAAATTGATTAAATAAGCAACATTTCAAATTATTGAAATCTGCAGACTGAAAAAAATAAGAGAACTCACGAAGAAAGTAGGGAATGCTGAGAATATAAAAATAAATATGCAATCACAGAACAGAGTAAAGACGCTGACTGACGCTGACCGCCACTAGCGTAGAGATGGTTGGTTTCATATCAGTTAAAACACAGTTTATCCATTTGTATTATTTTGCTTAAAATGCTCGAAAAAACACTTGTTGACCACGACTGAATATTTTTCACTAGGAATGGAATCCTCAAGCAAATAATAAAAACGTCGATAAATTAAAAAGTAATGAGTTTTTGTCGGGCTTAACTTGATCTTAAAATAAACAATTTGTATCCTGGCTAACAATAAAGCATTGTATTTGAATTATATTTTAAGTATAGAGCTTTATGGTAAAACACAAACATACTTTATGCGAAGATTTTTATTGATACTAAAGCAGCATCTGTTGTGAGCGTTTCAGTTTTCATTATTTTTTTTGTAAACGCAATAGTTAAGTGTCAGGAAATACTTTATAGTTTTGTTTTAAATGACGAATATTGAAGTCTTTTAAACAAAGAGTTGGATATGCTCTGAACATAAGAGTTCCTTTGGTAGAATAAAAAAAAAAGTTTTGTCACAATTCTTCTCCGTTCATGTCATGTCACTTACCTAGGAAAAGCGTGCAGTGCCGGAGCTGCTATCTAAAAATGTACACGCACCTCAGTATTCACCGTTTGAGCTGTTTTTTCAATAAATGTATGGACTTCATAGAAGGAAGTATGGGGCATTGCCACATATGCACGCGATAATATTATACATTTAAATACCTAGCAACTCGTAGGCTTTACATGTTCGTAGAGCTGTATAATATGTAAAATAATGATAAATGTAAAATAGGACTTGACACAGAGGATATTTTATGGGGAACAAAATTGTAAGTGATGGGTCGTGGCATTCTTACAGGAGGTGCAATGCACCGATGCACCTTAGCTGGAGCCGCCACTGGTTGCAAACCAAACAGTAAGCTGCATTTTGGATCCTAATCACCTTGACCTGTGACATCACCAAGAAGAGGGGAATTCGGAATGTCCCGACTCCATTCGGTATTTTTTTCTAGGCCTTGAAGAATAAAAAAGATTTTCTTGTTAGGTTTTCAATGCCGGATTCGGATACTTTGACATGATATTGTTTTTCATGGGTAACGGCGCTCTGACGAAGTTACTCACAGTAAAGTAAAAAAACATTAGCAAGAAAGAATAAGAAAAGTAAGAGAGAAGAAAAACAATGGACCACAATCAAGATTATGTGAAAGGTTTATTTAATGCTATTGAATTACAGGTTTCCTTTTTGGAAACCACAAAAATCAATGAAAATTCTTTCAACAATGTAAAAATAAGAAGTTATAGGATGTTGAGTGGAGACGTTTTAAAAAATCGAGGAGTAGGTATATATTTTTTACACTTAGTAGGTTAACTGTTCAGAAATGGTTTTAGTAGTTTTAAGGGAAAATGGGAGATTTTGCAAAGTATGAAAACGTTTTGTTATCAGTAAATACTCATACCAATCAAATACTAAGTTTCCTTTATTTCGCAATATTTATATTTTGTTAAAAAAATGTTTATTACATTACACGAGTAGGTTATATTATACCTGGTCGCTAGCTAGACTCTAGACAGGTACATTTCATCTATAATTAGAATCCCGTTACAAAACATCCTAGATACTCTGAATAATAATATTTTAATGAATGTTTATAAACATAACAATATTATTATTGTGTACTCACCAGCTCTGCTGAGTTGAGACTTGCGCAGGATTATTAAAACCACGAATAGCACATCTGTAAGGAAACAATACACGGGAATCAAAAAGATGTCCTTCAATTCAAACCACAGAAAATCAATAAACATTTTTCTAGCAGTCATATAAGTGTAGATATTAAATAATGTAGAATGTTGACAACAAATTTCAATGTAAAACTTCGTATAATCGAGCAATCTGCGAACAAAGAAACAACCAAGTGCATTGATCCGTTTCAAGACGAAAAAAAAATGTTCACTTTCTGACCTTTGGTTCTCTAGCTGGGCCGCACACTCGAGGACTTTCTTCTTTTCCCAGCCTTCCTGAGTCTTCACCCATTCCTCTCCCGGAGATCTCCAGTCTTTAGAAATAAAGGGCATCTCCAAAACAAACGTCTTCCTGGGTCTGCTCGCGACTCGTAACACAAAATAATAATATTATCCGAGTGCGACGCAACACTGCGCGAACATGACACGAGAGACGTACATTAGAGAGGGACGCACTGCGCGCATGGCATTTGTTTTGTTGATACATTTTCACGAAACGTCAGTAACAGCTGACCCACACAAATTTTACAAGAGATGTGGCTAACGGCATCTAGCGAACAAAATGAAAATTAAAATGATGTAATCAATACTGTATGTCGGTAGGGTAGAAACCTGTATTGTTGGAATCTCTTTTTCATGGTTTTTTTTTAATTTTTATTATTAGAAACGAACTCAAGAAAAGAAATCGAGTAATGCAGTTGTAAATAAATTATTTATTTTAATTTTGAAAGTAATAATATATGTACAGAAGTATTTTTTGCACACTTCCATCTGTAAATGAGTAGTCAAAGTAGAAAAAGTACAAGTTTGAAGTTTCCTGTTTCATCGGTTGTACTGTTACGCAAGATCCGTCTCTTCGCATCGCATTTCCTTGACAGATGGAAAGTTAGGTTATAGTGAAAAGATCGTGAAATATAAAAAATAAACCATGGGTGACGGTGATCGCATGCCTAAAGTGAATTTTGCATCAGACAGAGCAGCAAAACAACTAAAACAATCCGAGATTGACTTCATGAAAGTCGTGGAACAGAGAAATCTCGAACGCGCACTTCTACTCAAGAAAATCAGAAAAAACAATCTCATCACAGCGGCTATCTTGGGCACTGGCGTTATAAGTATTTACGCTTATTCCATCCTTTCTATCAAACAAGAAACCTTCCTTGACGATTTTAAAGAACCAGAGAAGGTGCACCAATAGTAATTTATCACTTACAAGTATATTTTGTGGTAATATAGTTTTGATATCAAGATGGCAGCCGTTCAAAGCGCTGCCGTTATGCGTTTGCCTCCTCTCCCTACTATTAGAGATTTGGTCCGCCTGTATAAGCTGCGAGCAATCAAACACCTTTCCCAGAACTTCTTAATGGATGAGCGGCTCACGGATAAGATAGTCAAAGCGGCTGGGTCCATTAGAAACCGCTATGTGTGTGAAGTCGGCCCAGGACCCGGGGGGATCACGAGATCTATCCTCAGACAAGGTCCTGCTCACGTGATAGTCGTTGAAAAAGACCCCAGATTCAAGACCACGCTAGAAATGCTTGGAGAGGCATGCGTCGGCGCGACAGACTTCAATATTATCATCGGGGATATATTAAAAACAAACCTTGAAACTGCTTTCCCTGAAGCTGCTAAGAATTCATGGGATCATCACATTTCTTCTGTACATCTAATCGGTAATCTACCGTTTAGTATTTCTACAATTTTGGCGATCCGATGGCTTGAAGCTATCTCTACTAGATCTGGACCTTGGGTTTATGGTCGAAGCAGGATGACGCTGACTTTTCAAAAGGAAGTTGCTCAAAGGATGGCGGCACCGATCATGTCCCCGCAACGTTGCAGGCTGTCTGTCATGTGCCAGAATTGGTGTAAGGTAAACCATAAGTTTGACATCCCAGGCAAAGCGTTTGTTCCGAAGCCTGACGTTGATGTTGGGGTTGTGACTCTAACCCCATTAGATAAACCCATCATCCCGTTGGACTTTAAATTAGTTGAGAAGGTTCTGCGTAACATATTCAGCATGCGGCAGAAGTATTCCATTCGAGGAGCACAGACATTATTTCCCGAGGTGGTGAGGGAAGAGCTGGCGGATAAAATGTACAAGCTTGCCGAGGTTGATCCACACTGTCGGCCTTTTCAAATATCAAATGAAGAATTTGGCCGACTTTGTTTTGCTTACCAAGAGATCATCACCGAGTATCCTGAAATTGCAGAATACAACCATAGAGGTCCCAAGTTGCTGAAAGAGCTGGACTTTGCTGATTTTAAGCTTAATGAATTTTGAAATAATATTTCACAGAAAAACATAACCCCACTTTTTATCACTTCTTGCATTTACAGCAAAATGTTAATACACTTATCAATTATTTTTTAATTTTATAATTTTTGATTAATTAAAAACACTGTTTATTTTCACGGATAAATTTATTCAATAATTAATCAAAAATTATAAAATTAAACAATATGAATTTTCACAGTGTTAATACACAAACAATACAAAATATAATTATTTTTTAATTCGGAAGTCTATTTGACTATCTATTCCTTCTGGTTTGTTTAATGACATCAGTCAATTCGGAATCAAAAAATAATAAAGATATATTTTATCTTATGTAATAATATTGAAGCTTAACTTGTTTATGGTTGCTAATGTAAAGATCAGACACATTAGAGAAAGACTAAACAATAATTGACCATGTTTCAAACAAAATTGTGAAAGATTTTTTCTTTTTATGTAGTCTTTGGTGATAAAATTTGTTATTACGTTACTTTATTATTAAACATAGATTTTTAATTACATTGGCTGCATGTTTTTTTGCTTATTTGTAGCGTTGTAGGTTCTTTATATGAATGTGAAAATAAAGATACATAATCTATGAAATGACTGTGTTTTTATTCTTCTTCTTGTGCTTTTTCTGTGGATTGAAGAGCATTATTTAAATCAGTTTTCTTGAGGGGACCTCCTGAACTGCTGGTCCTTGGTGGTGCTTCAAAGTTGAGAAATATTATTCATACATGACATGATGATCTATGGCCCTTCTTTCAGGAAGTAAGTAAACATTTAACACAATTTGTGATGATTCTAGAACATCCCAAAGGTGCTTGTTCATACAAACGTGTGAAGACGTGAGTTTTAAGTGCTTTTCTAAAAGTATTTTCAAAGTCCCTCTCGCGCAGGTTATCTGGAAGTCCACTCCATGCAGATAATGGTAAGTTAAGATTGATATTTTTTACAGTGTACACTTTTTATTACATTCGCGTCTGTCAGCTCTCACAGCTAAATTTGGATCGGCCGGTGATTTGACTTATAGGTTGGTATGCGGCTGACCACCCATTCTGTAAAAATGGTTCACTTTGCCAATGTCACCCCTGTCTCAGGGAAGGACGGCAAGAGTTGCAGGGTGTATGTCCATTTGAGATTTGGTTTTTATGTTGTAGGTTCACATGAGGCATGTGCAAGCGCGAACTTGTACGTGTCTGGTTGTGAGAATGCATGTAATGTGAATCTCCAATGTAACATATCTTTGCAACTTAGATTAGATAAGATTAGGTGCATTGCCGTTCAGCTGTCGGGTTAAGTTTTATCAAGGACGCCCAGGGTCTTCATCGCTCGAAGGTGGCATATCAATTATAAACGGCAGCAGAGTTGGGCTGTAACACTATCCAAATAGATGTTCTATGACAAACAGAAACTATATTCTTCAATCTCGCTTTAAAGTAGTTTGCAATGTTAAAAATCAAAATAATTTCAGTATTTTATTTCACTTTATAATATTCACATAGTTTTGGTTAGTACAAAAATATAATTTAAAATCTAAATAGCACTTTTCTTAAATTTTATTGTAGAATGATATTGTTTGAAATTTGTTTTTTTACAAAATGAAAATATTTTTTTAATTTGAAACCCTAGAAATTCACAAAAAGATAAATATTATGAATAAGGGGCTGTCCATATATTACGTCATTCGCATTAAGGGGGGGGGAGTCTGGTCTGCGGATGATGGCAAATGATGTACGAGTACCAAAAGTGACGTTGTTCTTGTAAATACCAATTTCTACAAAATATTATGTAAGTAATATAACATTATTAATTATTAAGCTCATCCATTATTACAGCAAGAGGGGGAGGGGGGGTCATTAGATAATGACTATAGGATGATTGTAGGGGGGGGGGGGGGTCAAAAATCAGCCAAAATCGATGACGTAATTTATGGACGGCCCCTAAACAAATACCTAGTCCTTCCGCCCTAAAAAACCCACCCACTTTCTCTTCCCTGCTTTGAATTTAGATCCTTTTGTTTTTACCTCAGTAAGCCTCTGAAGATGGATGGATAAAGTCCGACTGCGCTAAGGCAATTTCATTTAAAGAACGTGAGAATAAAAGAATGTGTTTTACAAAAAAAATCATTGATATTGTATTTTTTGGTTGATGTTTCGCAGCCTTAAAAGCTGGTACTTTCATCATTGCTGGTTTCCTTTTCTTTCTGAGTAATCATTTGAGATTTCTCCATTCTCTTCACCGAACTGGACATGCGTTTGTGTTTGTTAGACTTCAAATGAATCTTGTACTGGAAATCTCCGATGAAAACCCTTTTACAGATTTCACAATAGTTGGTAACATTGGGATTCATGCCGTCGTCGTAGTTCCGTCCCGTCACAAATGGTTCGGCTTGGATGGAACATTGTGTGCCTTGCATGGAAGCTTCAATAATTGTGAAAGCTTTCTCTGTTACATTAATATTCCATTGTGATACATCAGTTGTGTCCAGTTTGTACACAGGAGGGACCTGAAAATTGCAAAAGGATGTAAGTATTTAAGTAGCATAGCAAAAGAGGTCAAATTTCTCATTGCTTGATCAGAGTCATTTTGATTGTCACTAGGAGTTGTGCCCCTTCTACAACAATAAGGCAGTCTTCTCATTTCTTCACAAAATTCCTGCAACACAACGGAGGAAGGATAAAGATGTTAAAAATGCAACACAAGTAAGCTTCACATATTATGTAACTTCTTGCCTGCGTTTTCCCCGAAGGAATCACATCCCAGATAGCATTTTAAACTTGTATCTGACTTGCAACAAGTTTGATGTGTCAAAAGTGAAGGCTTGCTGCAAGTTCACCATGGCAAGTATATACACTTGAGGCAAGTTTTAATCAAACTTTCTAGTTTCCCAGCAACAAGCTTGCAGAAACTTTGTCATAACAAAGTTCCCGTAAGGTTGTCATGACAAACTTGCAAAATGTTTGCTTTTGCAAATTATATACATTTTTTGATATTATTATAATATTTAAAAAAACAAAATTAGAATAAAAAGATGAAATATTTTTATTTTATTTCATTAACAGTTTGCTTATAGTAGTAACAAAGTTTTATAATAGTCACATCATCATCATCACTGGCACGACCTCCCTCAGCAATCGCTGCCAGCGCTGTCTATCCAACGTCTTCCTCCTCCAGTCCCACATTCCCACTGCACGGCTATCCGCCACCACTCCATCCAGCCATCTTGAACGTGGTCTTCTCACTGTCCGCCGTCCGATTGTGATGAATATAAATTGGGCTGCTGAACCATATTTTCAATTATTGCGTCATCTACAAATAATTGAAAATATTCCAGTGACGTTAAAATTTTAGTGGATTGTAAAAAACTGGCAGTACACGTTGTGTCGGGGATATCCAAGTCACGGTGTCGCCAGCGTACTTCTGTCCACAACGAATGGGCCTGATGTTGTCCATCACCTTCCACCGCATTTGCTTCTTACTCCTGGTCAACATCACTAGGTGCCTGAAAAGAAATAAATAGTTACGTTTATAATATCATCCACAAATAAAATAGAAATTGGAACCATAGAAAACCTATTTTAGAGGACTTCAGTCAATGTCAATGCAGTACAATCTGTGATTAATTATAAAGATACGAGTTTAAAGGTACCGATTTATAGCTAATTTGTTGAGATATATTTTGAATAAAATGAGGATTTTTTAATAGATAAATAAAATAATAAAATACTAACGTTTATTTCAATGGGCATCCCAATTATCTGGCTCAACTCGTCTGCAGCCATCTCCTGGTCACCGTTTTCGATCCTTGGCTCCCACCAGGTTGTAATTTCGTCATCTTCATCTTCAAGTTCTACATCTGATGCATTTCCATTCAAACACATATTAATCTCTCGAATAGAGTAAGACATCTGAAAAAATAAAATAGTAAGGTTGTTAAAAATGACCTCAAAATCCTGTGTATGTTCAAACCATTGTTATTTTGTATACAAAAAAAAGTACTAAAAAACATAGAACTTGCTACAAATTATATACTGTTAAATAGTTTATGAACTAAGGAACACGCTAAAAATGATTTTTTTCAATTTAATGTATAATTACCTTGAAAATTGACGATTTCGAGGGGAACAATTGTCAGAGTTGAAACCCAAGCCGGCTTGACAGTTGACAGACGATATGGCGGTTAAAATGCACTATGCAGGCAGGAAACATAAAGAAAAAATATAATGCTGTGAGCACAACGTTGCAGCAATATTGCAACAAACTTATTTTTTCATATTTGACATGACAATATAAATTTATATACAAATCAAACTTGCAGCAAACTGACCTGCTATCTGGGATGTGGTGAGTTAAATCTATTTATTTTTACAGGTTAGCCAATTACTTCAGTTGAAGTGGGATTTCTCCCGAGTGGGCTGATACTCATTTCTTGCGAAGGCTAAGTAAATGTTGCCAGTATTTTATTTTTGGTTTGAAGTAAACACCGAAATGGGATATCATTTCTGACACTCTTGTTAGGATTAAAACTTGATCTCTCAGCATGGAATGCAAGCACTCTATCAACTGAGCTATCGACCGGACAAAATATATTATATTGAGTATGGGCCTTTTCAGCCACAACACATTCTGTGATTTCCAAACCGGCGCCGGACAAAAAAAAACATTAAATAACTGGGCAGAATATGTCTATTCTAGTGTGTAGCCTGAATGTACTTAATGACAGTAAGAATATGAATTTTACCAGTCTGTTTGGATGTCCAAGAAATCTGTTTATGGTCATCTTGTTTTGTTTTCTCGCATATCTCTTGGTCGCTATCTTCATATTTTCCAGGCTTTCATTGAACATCTTTTTGCCAGCATCGGTTTCCCTCTCTTCAGAGCTCAACATGAGGTAGTCATGAAATTCTTTGAAGCCGATAGATTGAAAAACTCCTCGAGTGTAGTCTGTGGGCCTGTGAATAAATGAGAAAAAATAATAATATCGCATCAAATAATATAAGTCTGCTTTAAATATTTTCTGTTCCAAAATTTATTTCATAATATGTTTTTGCAGTTATCTATTTTAAACTAAAAGTTAGGTATAATTTATTAAAATAAAAATAATTATTATTTTTATGGGATAGAGCCTCTGTTGTATTTTACTGAATGTTTTTTTTAAATCATGGTATGCTTCTTACATAATGTTACGTTTAATCGCTTTAAAGCTTCACAAAAAAATTAAGAGATGGCAGTAGTACTACCATTTTAGGAATTCTGTGTTGCACCATCCTTCGAAACCTTTCGAAGTATGGTGCAACTTTAGGGATAGTTTAATTAGAAATGAATAGAAAATAACTATGATAAGTAGCTACTTAGGTCAACACAAAGCTTTTTCGTAAAACAAAGTAGGCGTAGTAGATTTATTTTTACTATGAATTCTACCATATTGTTACTTAAATACCTTTGTTACTTTATGCCATACAGTCACATATACCATATTGTTACTTTTGTTAATATATTACCATTATGCAAAATCTCTGGGATTTTTTCCCATAAACAAACACCCTTGGATGAATACTAATTTTGAAAAGAAGAAGAACCATAAAAAGGCGATTCATTCAGTAATCTAGTGCCATTCGAGCTGTTTCGATAATACAGCAAATCAGAAGATTTACCGGAAAACAAAAATATTTTTCATGTTTTGTTTCCACGAGCGGGAAATATTTTCAAGGCTTATTACCGAAGCGACGCGGTGGCTTTCATGCCAACTTTCTGTTTGTACAAACGATTTACTCTTTGAAAGTTACGATAAGCGTTGGAATGCTAAGTCTAAAGTTTGGCTGAAGACAAGTTCGCGCGTTGAACTGCTGGATGTGCGCCGTTTCGCACAGCGACATGCTAGCCAGGAGCCTGCGGTGGAGGGGACCGGTTTTCAAGGAAGTCTTACAATGCCAGCGTCACGCCTGTCAGGGGAGAATTCTAGAAACTTCACAAGAACGGAAGAAAAAAATCTCTAAATTATTTTTGAACTAGAATCTTTGATTTTCTATAATAAAAAAAAAAATACAAATCGGGTAAAAAAAGTTACTCAAAATATCTACGTCTCGACGTCAGTAGCGTCTTGTTATTTTGTAAGTAAACATGCAGCATGTGTAAGCGCCAACTTACGAGTGGTTACTTGCAGACGTGCTCTAAATATGAATTTAAAATGTTAAAATAATGTATCCTTGCAGCTTAGATTATGGGTTTACAATTATTCTAATGTATTTTTCGTACAAGAAGAAGGGCGACAATCTACGAGTTTTTTTAAAAATGATCTCATCTATCTAGATAGGTGTTCATATGTACAAAATAAACCAAACCTCACATGAACATGAGCTTTGCAACTCCTGCCGCCTTTCTTTGAAACCGGGTTGGCATTGGCAAAAGTGAACCAAGTTTTTACAGCATGGAGGTGAGCCTCATACTAACCTATTATGTCCTATCATACTAACCTAGTATTTCCGGTGCTAACAATTGACCAATTGTATAAGAGAGCGGCTCTCTACCAAGTTCATAAGGATTACTTTATCCACGGATATAATCCGGGGGATATTGTAATCCCGAGTGGTAGATCGCGTAGAGAGTCGCTTATAATCAAAGTTCCTAGAAAGAATACAGCAACCGGCCAACATCACTACGATTATTTGGGTGTAAGGTGGTACAATGCACTTTTTTCCAGGTATAAGCATGATAAGCACGCAGATCCTAGGGCCATTAAGTACATGATCAGCAAATATTTGAAAGAGGTGTAAATAGTTGAGTGTTTATATTTGATTGGTTTTTTGTATATTATTCTTATCATTATTATTTTTGTTATTTTTTTCATATATCTACATGTGTGTATATATGTATAATTCCTATTTCTGTATTTTCTATTTAAACATGTTACCTCTTTATGTTATTTTACTTTATTTTTTGTCTTTCTGTTTTTGCTGAGTAAATGACTAAATAGTGTATATATTATTTTTGTTTTTTTATGATTTTTATCTATTAAGTGATTAATTTTAAGTTAAGATAAGTTGGAATCCTCCCCAAAACACAAGCTATGCTTACTTTGGGGAGTATTTATTGTAATTAGATTTTTAAAATTTATTTTTATTGTAATACTTTGTACATATTGATAAAAAACAATAAAGACCTTATGATTATGATTATGATTATGTCAAGGAACTGCCGATATTACAAATAAGAAAAATCGAAAATAGCATCCCTTGACTTATAGGTTTGTATGAGACTGACTACCCATGCCGTAAAACATGGTTCACTTTGCCAATGTCACCTCTGTCTCAGAGAAGGTCGGCAGAAGTCGTAGGGTTTGTTTTTTTAATTGTGAGTACGCATGCAGCATTTGTAAGCACGAACTTACACGTGTCTGTTTGCGAGCATGCATTTAATATGAATTTTGAATGAATATATCTTTGTAACTCAGATTATAAACTATTATAGCATGTATAAATCGCCTTTTTTAAAAACGAAACTGCTGGAAATTTTAGCCCCTTAACCAACCTATAGTTGGAGTGAGTTTTTTTTTAAGAAATCCTTTTTCATTGCCCAGACTCCACGCCTGAGCTTCGAGGGTAGATTCAGTTAGTAAAGGATTTATCCAGTATTGGGTTACATGAAAACTTGATAATAAAAACCCTAGGGGGGGGGGGGAGGGTGGTGCACAAAGGCACAGTGTTTCAAGACCCGCAGTCTGCTGAGTGATTGTGGGCCTTGATTATAGCTTAAATAGTGATTGTAATGGCTTGCACTCTTCGCTAGACGATGACCTGCCACAATAAGTGAGAGCTAAGCGAACCATAACACTTGAAGGCACCGATGTAATGTGCAAATATACAATATCTTATATCGTCATCATCTTCTAAAGGCAGTGCCTTTTTGTGCTAGCCATTACTCTTTGCCGGTCGCGATCCTCTTGTAGAGACAGTGCTTTTTTGTGTGCTAGCCATTTGTCTCTGCTGGTTGCCATAAAGATAAATAATAATATTAGGATTCAATAATAATATATAACAATAATAATATTCCTTGACTTATAGGTTGGTATGAGGCTGACCACCCATACTGTAAAAAATGGTTCACTTTGCCAATGTCACCCCTGTTTCAGGGAAGGTCGGCAAAAGTTGTGGGGCTTATGTTCATTTAAGGTTTGGATTTTATTTGTAAGTACACATTCAGCATTTGTAAGCGCGAACTACACTTGTTGGTTTGTGGGCATACATCTGAGAGCTTTAAATGAATATATCCTTGCAACTTAGATTATAGATTATAGGATGATTTATTTGGTGAGCGCTGTCTTTGTGTGTATCAAACCTCAAGAGCCCTCTGCCAGCTTGGTCGTCGCTGTAGAAAGCGCCAATTCTCAAGCAAGACCCAGTTGTTGTAAGGTTGGATGGAACTTTCAGTGACCGGTCTTTGGTAAAGGTTTATGAATTTTTCAACTCAGCGAAGAGCACATTCGAAATATAAATGATATATTTTGTGCTCCGCCGGGATCCGAATCCACAACCTTCCATTTACGAGTCCGAAGGGCTGCCACTGGACTACGGACCGGTCCAAGATGCCAACGACACGCGGTGTACCTGAGCGGTAACCCATCCAAGTACTATCCGCGCCCAATGTTGCTTAACTTCGGTGATCTATGGGAACCGGTGCTTTCAACATGGTAACGTCGTTGACTCTTCAAGACAATCCTCTTGTTAAGACAGTGCCTTGTTGTGCTAGCTATTTGTCTCTGCTGGTCGCCATCCTCTTGTAAAGGCAGTGCCTTGTTGTCTTTGTTGGTCGTCATCCTCTTGTAAAGGCAGTGCCTTGTTGTCTTTGTTGGTCGTCATCCTCTTGTAAAGGCAGTGCCTTGTTGTCTTTGTTGGTCGTCATCCTCTTGTGAAGGGCTGCCTTGTTATGCAAGTTATTTGTCTCTGCTTATTGACATCTATCTATATCTATAAAGAAGGATGTGTGTATGTATGTATGTATGTATGTATGTATGTATGTATGTATGTATGTATGTATGTATGTATGTATGTATGTCCCCTATAGACTCATAAACCGCTCATCCGATTTTGACGAAATTTTCAGGAAACATGTAACATATTCTTAGAACGAATCCTGTGAAGTTTGATGGTGATCAAATAAACAGTGGTTCTCAATTCTCGATATTTCAGCAACGAGGTCGGTAAATTTTGAAACCACCCAATAGAAGAAGACCATTATATTCAACTACAATACATAATCTTAGTTGCAAATATACATTTACATTAAAGATTCATATAAAATGCATGCTCACAAGTAGACACATGTAAGTTCACGCTTACAAATGCTGCATGTGTACCCACTCATAATTTAAAATCCAAATCTAAAATGAACAACCCAGTAACTTTTACTTTACGCCAACTTGAAATGGATGTTATTCAGCTCCTGAGTGGCTTGACACTCATTTCTTATGAAGGCTGAGTAAGCCTTGCCGGTATTTTATTTTGGGTTTAAAATAAACACTGAAACGGGAAATAATTTCTGACAACTTCGGTGGGATTCTAACTCGAGATCTTGGCATGGAATGCAATCTATCTATCTATATCTATAAAGAAGGATGTGTGTATGTATGTATGTATGTATGTATGTATGTATGTATGTATGTATGTATGTATGTATGTATGTATGTATGTATGTATGTATGTATGTATGTATGTATGTATGTATGTATGTATGTATGTATGTATGTATGTATGTATGTATGTATGTATGTATGTATGTATGTATGTATGTATGTATGTATGTATGTATGTATGTATGTATGTATGTATGTATGTATGTATGTATGTATGTATGTTCCCTATACTCATAAACCGCTCATCCGATTTTGACGAAATTTTCAGGAAACATGTAACATATTTTTAGAATGAATCCTGTGAAGTTTGATGGTGATCAAATAAACAATGGTTCTCAATTCTCAATATTTCAGCAACGAGGTCGGTAAATTTTGAAACCACCCAATAGAAGAAGACCATTATATTCAACTACAATACATAATCTTAGTTGCAAATATACATTTACATTAAAGATTCATATAAAATGCATGCTCACAAGTAGAAACATGTAAGTTCACGCTTACAAATGCTGCATGTGTACCTACTCATAATTTAAAATCCAAATCTAAAATGAACAACCCAGTAACTTTTACTTTACGCCAACTTGAAATGGATGTTATTCAGCTCCTGAGTGGCTTGACACTCATTTCTTATGAAGGCTGAGTAAGCCTTGCCGGTATTTTATTTTGGGTTAGAAATAAACACTGAAACGAGAAATAATTTCTGACAACTTCAGTGGGATTCTTACTCGAGATCTCGGCATGGAATGCAGTTACTCTACCAACTAAGCTATAGACCGGACTTTTTACAAATATGGTGGATCGATATCGGTTTGGTTAGGGGTAAGCAACCTGCGGCTCACCAGCCACATGCGGCCCTTTGGGTGTGAAGTTACGGCTCTTTAGCTTCATATGCAAATATAAAAAAAACACAGAATTATACTTCTGATCGAAAAAAACTAAATCGTTCTGAATCGATTAACGATCTCTCCGCTACTTGTACTCGCTTTTCACCCCCCACCCTCCCCCCGCCCCATCGACGCTATTTATTGTTGGCAAAAAAACATTTGTGGCTCTTTACAAATCCAAATCCAAAATAAGATATGTATCATTTGAGATTCACATCAAATGCATTCCCATAAGCAGACACGCATAATTTCGCGCTCACACATACCGCATGTGGAACTACAATATAAAAACCCAATCTTAAATGAACATAAGCCCTGCAACTCTTGCCGACCTTCCCTGAAACAGGGGCGACATTGGCAAAGTGAACCATTTTTTACAGTATGGGTGGTCAGCCTCATACCAACCTATAAGTCAAGGAAAAACTTTGAAATTTGTAAATTGTAATTTTTGGCTCTTCCGACTCAAAAGGTTGCCGACCCCTGGCCTAGACAAAAGTTCCAAATTAAAAAATGTTATTCAAGTATTCCAAGTTGAATTTTAGAAATGTAAGAAAGCTTTTATATCCCGCACTTATAAAAAATACGATAAACGAAAGTTCGTAGGTCACAACTAGAAGACCATATTGAAATATATTATTATTATTAAAACCTTTTATTGAAACATACTTTTAATTAAAATATACATAATATAGTTGTTTTTTCAAAAAACGCATTTCTGTAAAATTATATACTCACCACAAATTTAAAGATCGTTTTTTTCTCGGCGGTTAAACGTCTTTCTTCTATGTGACAATGGTCCAAAGCAACCAAGATAAACAAAATGTTTGCCTTTTACCTAACCCGGCCGTGCGACTTACAATTTTGTTGTCAATAGAAAATGTTCCGTGTGCACTACCTAAAACTTTCACTTCTTGAAATAATGGATAGAGCACATTTTAAATGTGGGGAAAAAATGTGAATTCACTTGGCCGGGATAAAGACAGGACAGGGAGTCAAAAATTCAACATAAATTAAACACTTTTATGGAGATAGTTAAAAAAACACTTAAGTGCATCATATTGTATGAAGCATTTTCCCCAACTGCATACGTTTCACAGTGCGGTTACATTGAAAAATATTCCTGATTGTTTGGAATACATTTATTTCTTCACTTTGCTCAAAGAGTATAGTGAATTTTATAGATTAGTTCTTTAATTGTATGATTATAAAATTTAATTTATTGTTTATATTCTTTTCTTGTAAAGGTCAATATGCATCTGACCAACTATAAATAGAAAATGGTTCACTCTGCCAATGTCACCCCTGTTTCAGGGAAGGTCAGCAAAGAGTTGCAGGGTGTATGTTCATTTGAGATTTGGGTTTTTATGTTGTAGGTTCACACGCAGAATGTGCAAGTGTGAACTTATACGTGTCTGCTTGTGGGCATGCACTTAATGTGAATTCCAAATGTAACAATTATATCCATGCAACTTAGAATAGATTAGATGAGTGACGTTACATAGCCGATTTTTTTATCTTAAATATAAATGGAGCACCGCAATCGATTTTCCCTACGCTTGGCTCTGCTGCTTAACAGTTGTACCTAGACCTTTTTTTTTAGAAAACGTGAAGATTAACCTAGAGATAAATTGTGTGAAGCTTGATTCCGATTAGCACACTTTTTTTTTGATCCTGTTGTTTCCTCTTTTATCTGTAGAAAAAAATTGATACCACATGCCCAAATGGCGTAGTGAAACACGCCGGGTACTGCTAGTCCTCTTATAAAGGTAATGACTTCTTGTGGCAGCCATTTGTATCTGCTTGTTGCCATCATATCCAGTTGTTAAAAGGAGGAGATATCAATGATTCACTTCAAATCCTGGAAGTATTAAGTTCTTCGAGAGCTCTTGTTTAAGAATTAATCATTTCAAGATTGTTTCTTGAAAGATATAGGTAAAGAAGGTGCTGTGTCCTGTTGAGTGACATCAGTTAAGCTTTCCTCTTAAATATGTGATAATCAGCTGTCGGTCGATAGCTCAGTTGGTAGAGTGCTTGCATTCTATGCCGTGAGCTCGGGTTCGAATCCCACCGAGGGTGTCAGAAATGATTTCCCGTTTCGGTGTTTATTTCAAGCCCCAAATAAAATACCGGCAAGGTTTACTCAGCCTTCACAAGAAATGAGTACCTTTCGGGAGCTGGGAAACCCCCACTTCAACTGAAGTGGTTGACGTAAGGCCGGCCCCCTTACCTGTAAAAATAAATAGGTTCAACTAGCCACATGCGACCCCTTCGGGGATAACGCGGCAGGAAATTACACTATATGTGTAGCTTAGTTGCGTTTTTTTTTGCGAGCTCCTTTTTTCACCAACGTCTTGCAACATTCTCCGGTTCCTCGTTTTTTAATTTATTTTCATATCATGATTATTCGCAGTTTAAGATGGCCTAGATTTTGCCCAAAATCAGCCTTGAAAAAGGTGCATTGAAATTTACCCATGTTTCAGGATTTTTTTAAATAACTTGGATTAAACTAAGATTTAAGGTAACGAGTGATTGTTAAATAAATATAATCATGGACTTACTCTCCACCTTTGATCCTTTGCTTGTTGTACTGATCATGGAAGTCCGTCAGTTCTTGCAGGAGACCTTCTTGTACCATCGCATCCACGCGGTCAGTCAACCTCTTATCGTGGACATCCTGGAACAAAGAAGAAACATACAAATTATGAGTCAACAATGTTGAAGCGCTACTGAACATGCCCATCCAAGGAATCTCGGAGGAGGTTCCCTCGATTTCAGAGAAACTGGAGGTCTATGACACTTGCTGGATTGCAACAGACTGTTGGTTTTGATGAGGTGGTGGTTGATGTTATGATCCTTAGTAGCAGGGCTATTACATACGTAGTGTTTTGTTGTGTTGCCTTTATTTTGAGACACTGTGAGAAAGTTGTGATTGCTATCGGTTTTTAATGAATTAAGATTAAATTAGGATGAAACCACAGATACCTACCAGTAAGAGCCTGTTCAGATAGGGCGTTTTACGCGCGAGTGCACTCGCGCGTTGCATGAGGTTGCATGAGGACATGCGCGTGAGCACTGGACGGGATGTATGTGCCTCTAGTATTTCGGCTACGTGCGAGTGTCTACGCGCGTAAAACGCTCCATCTGGACAGGCTCTAACTCGTTCCATAAACGGGCAGTTTGACAAAGGAATGAGTCGTGAAAACACCAAGTTCTCATAGTTTTGATATCGACTGCAAAGGGATGAATGTGAGTCGTTCTATGAGTTGCCCTTGTTGTGGCGAGAGAACTGAGGAGGAGTATAAGTGAGGATATTACATCAGGACAAACACCGTGATAGTACCGAATTATCGATAGATGTGAACATCATGTAAAAATTGGCTAAATTCTTCCAGTGTCACTCGTTTTAAAGAATGCCGGCAAAAGTTGCGGGATATGTGTTAATTTAAATGTAGGTTAGTATTTGTCAGTTTGCCTGTGGACATACATTAAATATTAATCTTACGTGGTAATATATCCTTGCATTGAAGATTATAGATTATACAGACACCGTTATAGTACCTATAGAAGAGGCTGAGCAACCAACCAATGGACAAAGTAAAACTGTTGAAATGGTGTATACGCCTCTGCCACTTAGGATAGAACCATGGACCTTTGGATAATCAGTCAATGTTTTTTTTACCTATTAGACTACAATCCCTCTAAATAGATTCAGAATATCAATGAGATATAAACAATGAAATCATAGGTTTATATTTCCAATGACCCGAGGGACCTGGTACAAAAATATAATTCGACTGTCTCCATGTGCGTCTAGCACTTCTATTCAGGCTTGGATTAAGGACGGTTCTAGCGGTGCAACCGCACCGGGGCCCCTCAAGGGCTTTAATTAACATTTTTTAACTCATTGAGGGGCCTTTGGTTGTGGAGGCCCCAAAGAGTACCTATCAAACCCAAAATTCTGTAATGTTTGGGTTATTTGTTGGTATCTAGTCGCCATTCCGCTAGAGGTGGCCGGTACCCCCACAGATTGTTTATCCTTGCATACTTCTTTAATTTTCACAACATTATTCTCTTTCTTCACTCATACTCCTTTCTTTTTTTAGTTTTTAGTTTGTTTTGAAATTTCTAAGGGCTTGATCCTGAGGCCCCAAATATATATATTTATTTCTGTTTGATAATATAAACTGCATATCTTGCATTACAAAGAAACATTTTTAAATGAGAGCCCAAGGGTTGTCTGCGAGTTGTCTTTGCTGTGACAAGAGGACGAGGTATAAGTGAAGATATTTTATCAGAACATACAGGATTATGTATGTATAAATACTTGGATCATTTGCTTTTCTCTTTTTTTCCCCAACGTAAGGGCGGTACCATCCTTTACTTGCTTCTTGGAAAACATGAACGTCTTCAAATCTTTCTTGA
Source organism: Agapetus fuscipes (assembly GCA_951799405.1). NCBI lineage: Eukaryota > Metazoa > Arthropoda > Insecta > Trichoptera > Glossosomatidae > Agapetus > Agapetus fuscipes. The sequence continues at coordinate 10,518,077 of OX637357.1, read as the reverse complement.
AATGTTTTCCACCGGTCTCCGTCCTCAGCTTCAGAGGTAGTCGGTTCCAACACGACGGTCCTGGTGAGCCAAACGCCCTTTCCCCAAAGCCTGTTCTGCCCCGTCGAGATGGCATTTTTAGCATGTTGATAGCATCACCTTTGCGGACTAAAGGGTGCATCGCTTACCAACAATCACCTCAACCTCACACAGTTCAGTCAAATAAGACGGGGCCGCTCGTCTGAGAGAGTTGAATACCATAAGACAGACTTTATATTCCACTCTCTTTCTAATGAAGCACCTATAGAAGACGCTTGATAATAGCTCGCACCAGGGCCCACAGAGGACTCGATCCCGGCCTTTTTCTACTTACATACATTTTCATAAGCACTGTAATTACAGTTAATTTTATGGGAATATAATGAGGTAGGATTACCCGCCCGGCACTGTAATGATGTATGCAAATCAGCCGATGGAGAAATGTATGGGCATAACATTAAATACTCGTACACTTAGAGGGTCAAACAAAAAAACATGTACCTATGATTCGGAGAGAAAATTTAGTTTTCTAATTTCGAATCAAAGTTTCGTTTTTTTTGTGCACTCAAAACGTGTCGACACAATTTCAAGTAATATGCGAGTCGTATAGAAACAAAAACGGTAATCTACGATTTTTTTTCGGAGATAAGATGAAGATATGAAAATGAAGAAAATTATTTTCTCAGTATTTTCATATATTTGACTATAACCTATAATGTATAATCTAAGCTGCAAAGATATGTTGACGTTTAAGACAAAAAACCACCTGCCACATCATGTGAGAGAGCTAGAGGACCATGGAAAGTTCCGGAATGCACTGAAGACCAGCAAATTTCTGGCATCGTTTGCACCAGCGCCCTTGGAGTGACTACATCACGAAACGGCGCTATAAAGAAATCATCAACTCATCATCATCATCATCATCAACATTAAATGCATGCCCACATCTAGGCGCATGTAGGTTCGCGCCTACACATTCAGCATGTGTGCAAACAAATAAAAAAACTGAAATGAACATTAACCTTGCAACTGACCGGTCCGTAGCTCAGTGGTAACACTGCGGACTCTGAATGGGAAGGTTGTGGGTTCGAATCCCGGCGGAGCACAAAAAATATACCATTTATATTTTCAAATTTGCTCTTCGCTGGGTTGAAAAATTCATAAACCTTTACCAATGACCGGTCATCAAAGGTCCATCCAGCCTTACAGCAACTGGGTCTTGCTTGAGTACTGTCGCTTTGTAGCGACGAACAAGCTCGTACACCTCTGCGGCACTACAACAAGTGTCATAGACCCCTAGAGTCTCTAGAATATAGGGAGTCTCCCGCACAGGATTTCTTAAAAAAAAAAAAACTCTATTGGTTGCTAATGACAGCAGTTTCATACAAGACTGACGTTTGCTCGCCGAGAATAAATTCCGAATTCAAAAATGTTCCGACCTTATTATACGACGCTTTCTCTTTTTTACATTTTTTTAAATTAAAACGGCTTAATTGTAAGGCGAAAATGTAGTCTATTAAATTATCTTCCAAATAGTATTAATACAATGCTGGTACGATTCATAATTTTTTAAGTATGTTTATTTTAAATAATGTGCTTTAATTGCCATCGTGTATAAAAAACCAACAATGATACATGATCCTGTAGCTATCATGAGTTTTACGATGATTTCCATGCTTCGCTGAGTATTCATTTTTATATTCCTTATAAACCATCATTCCTGTGTGACATTCAAGACTGCATGCAAAAGTTTTCACTCTAAAACGAATGAAAGATAGATTTATTCAGTTGATGGCAAATACCGCCACGTCGTTTTGATAATTCGCCTTGAGAATGCTTTCTGCTCGTGAAAGCGAAACGTCGGCGGTTAAAAAAGCTGCGAATAGACCATTCGCAGTTTTTTAAACCGTCGCCACCACCACCCCACAAACAGATACGTGTAAGTTCGCGCTTACAAATGCTTAAGGTGTACCTACGCAACTAACGCAACTAAGCTACGTACACATTTGGTATAACTTCTTGCCTGCGTTATCCCCGAAGGGATCGCATGTGGCGATTCGGGACCTATTTAGTTTAGGTTTCCCAGCTCTCGGGGGGCTGGTTCTCATTTCTTGTGAAGGCTGAGTAAGCCTTGAGATCGAACCCTTGCTCTCGGCATGGAATGCAAGCATTCTACCAATTGAGCTATCGATTTTTTTACGAGCTTGGTCGTCGTCGCTACCATGCGCCAATTCTCAAGCAAAACCCAGTTGCTGTAAGGCTGGATGGACCTTTCGTGACCGGTCATTGGTAAAGGTTTATGAATTTTTCAACCCAGCGAAGAGCAAATTTGAAAACATAAACGGTATATTTTTTTGTGCTCCGCCGGGGTTCGAACCCACAACCTTCCATTCAGAGTCCGAAGTGCTACCACTGATTTACGGACCGATCAAACCCGCTAGCCCGCAAAAACACAAAAACAATTTTTCAAATGTGATAATGTTGCAAATAGATAGCAGAGAGACTAATGACTACCACAACAAGGCATTGCCTTTACAACAAGATGACAACCATCAGAATCAAATAGTCTATACGCAATAACAAAATAAGGCACTGTTTTTGTAAGACGATGGCGACCAGCAGAGACAAATGACTACCACAACAAGGCACTGTCTTTACAAAAGGATGGTAACCAGCAGAGACAAATGGCTACCACAACAAGGCACTGCCTTTACAAGAAGATGGCGACCAGCAGAGATAAATGACTACCACAACAAGGCACTGTCTTTACAAAAGGATGGTAACCAGCAGAGACAAATGGCTACCACAACAAGGCACTGCCTTTACAAGAAGATGGCGACCAGCAGAGATAAATGACTACCACAACAAGGCACTGTCTTTACAAAAGGATGGTAACCAGCAGATACAAATGGCTACCACAACAAGGCACTGCCTTTACAAGAAGATGGCGACCAGCAGAGATAAATGACTACCACAACAATACACTGTCTTTACAGGAAGATGTCGTCCAGAAGAATCAAATGACCAGCACAACAGGGTACTGCCTTTACAAGAGGATGGCAACTAGAAGAGATAAATGACCACCACAACAAGGCACTGCATTTAGAAGGTGCTGAGTGTTGTATGCAAAGCAACGGTCTGTAAGTGGCCATAAACTGAAATGTCTGATCGTCTTGATGGCTACAGGACCGCATAACCAGTAATGAAAATTAATTAGCTGCGCGATGACGAGAAGTAAGCGTGCCTCGTGATTTAATGAACACCGGTAGCCATAAATTCACAGCGATTTCGGGTGAAGCAGATCTGTACATGGCTACGCTCAAATGTTGACTCCATTGGTACAAGATGACCGAATGATCAGTATTAAAAGTCCTGAAGTGCAACGATTTTCAGATTGTACAATACATTGGTTTTTGACCGTCAGTACCCTTAGTACGAGTTGCAAAACTTTAGAAAAGTAAAGTTTACGGAAAATATTAAAGCGTGATTTCTCCCAAAATCTGCCGTTTTTGTTTCTTACACTTTATGGTCTTAGCAAAAGAGTAACAGTGATGAAGAAAATCAAGTTCAAACAAACAAAAACGGTAGATTTTGGGGGAAATCACTCTTTAATAATTGCCGTAAACTTTACATTACTCAAGTTTTGCAACTCGTACTAAGGGTACGTTTACCTTGTAAGTGATCAGTGGGAGCGCAAAAAAAACGCAACTAATATTAATATAAACTTTATATAGCGCCTTTTATGACAGTGTGTCACTGCAAAGGCGCTTGTCCATATGATTCGACGATGAGGTGAGTCTTGAGAAGTCTTTTAAACAGTCTCTCCAAATCCAGTTCCCTCAGTGCACTATATGTGTATGGGAACTAAGCTACACATATAGCGCAACTTCTTGCTGCGTTATCCCGTAACGGTGTAATTCAAACACAGCAAATCCATGGCTCAGTGGCCACCTAATGTGAATTTTTCATGCAAACAAACGATGATCCACGGATTAGTTACGGATAACACTTGTGAAAATAAGTAAGGGTTTCGCATGTGGCGAGTGGAACCTATTTATTTTTTACAGGTAAGGGGGCAGGCATTACGCTGACCATTTCAGCTGAAGTGGGGGTTTCCCAGCTCCCAGCTGGTAGGTACTCATTTCTGGTGAAGGCTGAGTAAACCTTGCCAGTATTTTATTTTGGGTTTTTCAAAAAAACACCGAAACGGGAAATCATTTCTGACACCCTCGGTGAGATTTGAACCCGAGCTCTCGGCAGCTTTTTTGTTTTTTTTTTAGTTGCGTAGGCTCTCTTTTGTAAATACACATAAGGCATGTGTAAGCAGGAGCTTGCACGTTTTTGCTAGTAGACATTCATTGAATATAAATCTGAAATTTGAATAAATTATTGCAGCTAAGATTATAGATTATTATAGTGTGAAAAACCATGTGCACAAGGCGTTAGTAAACAAGTTGTTGTAATTTTTCGACTGCGTTTTGATGTAAGAAGATAAATTAATTATTCATAAAGTTTATTGTAGAGATTGTGACGATGCACAAGCGGAAGGAATAATACACGTATTCATAAAGAACGCTATGAGAACTTAAAATGCTATGCGTTAGTTCCAAGCTTTGATACGTTGTTCGAAATGCAAGCATTAGTTTTTTAAACAAAGAAGTACAGAGGAAATGTGAGAGCGAAGACGGAGAAAAGAATGGCTGGATCACAGTGGTAAAATTGTGAAAGAATGGGAAATACAAAGCGAATGTAAAAGAAGGAAATGTATGAAAAAGGTGATGGATATGAATGATTTGATGTTTACTAGAGTAGAGACTCTTGATATTGACCTGAAACTTGAAGGTTTAAAGTACTCGAGGAAAATAAAATGAATTATTATGAAAATAAAACTACGAATTTGAAAAAATATCTTTATTTTAATTTAAAAATGAATTTTCACTGTGTGAATACACAAACCCTAAAAAGTTCAATGGATATGAATGAATTGAAAGACGTATGCAAGATAGGAAAAAATGGTCATTGCGAAAACCTAGCCTCATACCCGTTCCGTTTATACACTTCCATCCGGGGAAGCATATCACAGAACGCTCATGCAATGCTACATTTTTTTGTGGCGGGAGGCCTTCCCGATGGTCGTGACCCGACCAAGCAGTGATTCTAGATTTACCTGTTCGTCCACTAGAGAAAACAGCAAAAATCCGAAGTTAAAAAATGTCATTACGAAAACCCAGCCTCATACCAGTTCCGTTTATGTAGGTATATCAATGACATAAAATTGATAATAATGAAAGAATAAGCCGCCAACATTACAGATTAGCCGCCATTTTTAAGGGAAGAGGTAAAAGAAGAAGAATAAATGTAAGCGCCAATCAGATGATTAGAGCTCACGCATAGCATTGTGAGATACCATAGCACCGATTGTGAATACCGGTGAAGACAGTGTTAGCGATAGTAGGTAATTATTTCTTTCCAAACAGTCTGTTGATTACTAAATTAAGAGATATCAGATTGATGGCTGGTTTACACCGAACAAGAGCTTAGTAACTATTTTATTATTAAGTAAATATTTTATTAAAAAAATAAGTAATTCAATTAACTTATTCTTTAAATAATTATATAATCTATGTATTTATAATGTCATTCCACGGAGTATCACCAATTCAATTTGAAAATTTATTTAAAATACGTAGGTACCACATAAGTAGGTATTGTATTTTTTGTTGAAAAAAATAATAATAAATACTCAATTACATCTGTTGAATCAGGGTCAAAGTTATGGTCAAATGACCCAAGCGGGGATCGAATCAACGTTATTCCATTCCAAACACTTTAGAACGATCGGCTCACTTGGTCCCCTCGGCCATATATTGGACTAGAAACTGGCATAAGAACCAGAATCATTGTACGGTTCACAACAACTGTCAGCCTGTCCTGTCATACACAGTAGTTGCGTAGACATGCTAAATAAGGAACTGCTTTCTTTGAAAAATTCTGGATAAATATTATTTCTGACATAAAATTATCTTAGTTTACTCAATTTATTTCCATAAAAAAAAAGATAAACGAAAGACTTCCAAGTGGGTCAGCATTTTTATTTCTTTTTGACGATTTGCTTCGAGGATTGATTTCCAACATACTTAAATCAAATTACCATGGACTTCTAATTGACCATGGCGCTGAATGTCAACTGATCTCAAATCTCAGTTGTTTGGATCATAGTTTTGTGAGATTTTCCAAAAGAAATTGAAAAGAAAATTCGTTCATGTTGACTTGCAAATGTAAAATGAAATTGCTCAACTGAAAGTGGTTGGTGTGAGGCCGGCCCCCTTACCTGTAAAAATAAATAGGTCCCGAAGCGCCACATGCGACCCCTTCGGGGATAACGCAGGCAAGAAGTTACACTATATGTGTAGCTTAGTTGCGTTGCAAGCAAATTTAATTAGTAAATTATGAAGTGATTTCGTGTGAACTCACCTCAAAACTTAGTTATTTTGATCATAATGTTCTTATAATTTCCAGAAAAAAAATTGAGCCTACTTTGGATACATGTTGACTAGCAAATGTAAAATGAAGTGAATGTAGACAGTAAATGATTTAGTGGCTCCGTGTGTACTGCCTGTAAAGAAAGCCACAAACCTGTTATGAGGTTTGATGGACGACTGATAAAGTGAACGCGAGACGAACCCAGCGACTAATTCTTTGTTTTTAAATTAATAAAATAAACTAATTAACAAAAAAACTATTGTTAAGTGTACATTGTTTATTACATTATGTAATGTATTTAGCCCGTATTTATTTACTCATTTAATTTCATAAAGACTGCATAGAAGCAAAGCTATGAAGAGGATTTCAACATGGTTAGAATAATTTAAATTGATTGTTTTAATTTATTTATAATCGTACTTATTAGACTTTCGTTGTGTGAACCACCAAACCCTAAAAAACGTAAAAAATATATCAAAACATTCTAAACACATCAAATTAAAACGACTGAAATCAATGCAGGTACCCTACGCTTTTCTAAGCCGCACACTAGATTTTAACCATTCTTTTTTTCAGAAAAAGTGTTTACCTTCGAGATGGATCGCGTAAAGTTTCATGTTGATCGGATGACAAGGAAAAAAATGTTTGGAATTTTTAGAGTCAAAAAATTACAATGGATCAAATATTTAAATAAGGTAAGTAACAAGAATAGGTACCTAAATTTTAGGGAATTTGAATTGGTTAACCTCGACATTTTTTGGTCTTTGGCAATTGTTTTTCCCTTATTGTTTGTTGAGACGATTAAAACTCTAATTGATAGATTTTTTGTGTTGTTTTCCTTACAAATATTCGTTCAAAAACTATCTTTGTAAATATGTACCTTCTGAATCAAAAATAAGCTTGCTGCATCATCAAGAACTCGTCTTTCTTTGCAAGTCAACTCATCTAACCTTAACAACAAGAAAATTCCTCCAGCCAACGCCAAGAATCCCAAACACTATGTACTAATCAATAATATTGTTATGAACTTGGAGTACATGCATACATATAACAGTCTGGCACTAGTATGATGATGATAGTGTTACGAACTACGATATAAAAGTACCTACGCGCACCTATACATGTAGGTGCGCTAGTGTGTCCAGTGGGAGTAGTCCATCATGGTGGCACTGCGTAGAATGACGTTCTGGTGCGAGTGAGAAATCGAAGAATGATCTGAAATATGCAAGCAAGATCTCTGTTGCACCTATATAAAGGGACTGCAATGGGGCATCAGGGAGTGCCGATTAAAACATTGAGCCGTGAAGTCGAAAGCCAGAGCTAGAAATCAATTGTTGTAAATTGTGAACCAAACCGTGTAAAATAAATTCTGTTAAAATAAAAAATTGCAGTTTAAATAAAAGAGAACCCAGTAAAATCATAACACATTTATGAGTTCACTGATTGTTGTACTCTGTCGACGTTTCGTCCGCGCTCCGACCTTGGCAATAATCTTGGCGTAAGGTTGGATCTAGCCGTGACTAGATTCGGTAATAAATTACAATATAAAGTCGGCGCGGCGGAGGGGCCGGGGGACATTAGCATATGTGGTGTTTGGTCACGCATAACGACCCCTGCTATGAATGTAGGTCCTGTCTCGTGATGCATACACGCAAGGAGGTAGGCTTTATTTACTTAACTGTTTTGCTATGTAATACATTCAGGCATACTTCATCTGACAAATGACAACACTAAAAGTGATGGATGGAACTTTCAAAACATCTCCCGGATATATTATTGTTCTATGACTTGTAGGTTGGTAGGCTGACCACCCATACCGTAAAAAAATGGTTCACTTTGCTAATGTCACACATGATTCAGGGAAGGTCCGCAAGAGTTGCAGGGCTTATGTTCATTTGAGATTTGCGTTTTTATATTGTGGGTCTACATGTGGCACAAATTTATACGTCTGCTTATGGGAATGCATTTAATATGAATCTTAAATGTAATATATAATTTTGCAACTAAGATTATAGATTATATATACGTGACGTCACACACAGTAAATAAAAAATGGATTCCGATAATCGGGTTTTTCTTCTTCTAGTTTACATCACTGTGAGCCCATGCAAATGGATGAAATGCTGAATACAGAACAGTGTATGAAACTTGTAAAGTCAGTGCCTTGTTGTGCTAGCCATTTGTCTCTACTGTTTGACATCCTCTTGTTAAGGCAGTGCTTTGTGATGTGAAATCACATGACACATAAGTGTCTTTTCTAAACACTTTTAAAATATTGTACTGAAATTATGACGCTCTGTACAATCTTAAGTCAAGCCATGTCTAATCTAATCTAATCTAATCTAATCTAATCTAATCTAAGAGGCAAAGATATGCAACATTAAGGATTCACATTATATGCAATTTCACAAGCAGACACATAAGTTCGCGCCTAAACATGCCGCATGTGGACTTACAATATAAAAACCCGAATCTCAAATAAACATACACCCTGCAACTCTTGCCGACCTTCCCTGAAACAGGGGTGACATTGGCAAAGTGAACCATCTTCTACAGCATGGGTGGTCAGCCGCATACTACATACCTGGTGACATCATATTATGTATTCTTCACTTTTTAAATATTCCTTGTCCATTCAAGCCAACTTGCCTTCTGTCAGTGACGTCACGTTTTGAAGCAAGCAGGCCTGCTGCGTGTGCAGAAGGCGTCGCGTCGCGCGTACTCGCCAGCAAGTGTACACAAGTCTATGCCGTACTAGGCTGTGGGTACTCCGAGTGTGATTGTCTTTTGGCAGGTCAACGCCCTGCCCCCTCCCCCGCCAGTATACGTCATTCATTATCACAGTTCAAGGATAACGAAGGCCAAACTCCTCAGGCGATCCATCCTGCGCAGTTTGCCATATCGCCGTCTCAGTGCTCGTTTGGCTTTTCCACCATTTGATTCAAAGATGACCTTTCAATGACATTGTCTTCAGAATCACATTGTACACAATTTCAGCTAAGAAAAAAATGTGAGAGTTGTTTTTAATATTTTTAAAATCAATTTCCAGTTTTCATAAGACACGTTGGTCCAGTACACATACAAACATTGCTGATGTAAAATTACCTCTGATGGACATAAGACCAACAAGCACTAAGGGGACGATTAGTCACGTAATTATATAAGGAATGTGCGATGCGAGCATTCCAATACGTTTTTTCTAGTCAACAAAAGAAAAGATGTCACATCGATTTGTCCAGCAGATAGCTGTGTTGGTAGAATGTTTGCATTACATGCCACAGTGCTAGGGTTCGAGATATTACAAACATGATATTAAATATATCTTGTTTGTAATATCTACCATATAAGTTTGACATGCCTGCCCTAGGGAGAGGTCAACCAAGAACTTCATACTAACAGGATTTGGAGCGGCTCATAGATGTCTCTTTAACTTATAATTCCTAAGGTTACCGACTAAGACTAATAGTTATCAAAATAATATATTGCCTTTATAAGAGGATGACGTCTAGCAGAGATATATGGCTAACACAACAAGGCACTGCCTTTACAAGAGGAATGCGAACAGTACCTAGAGGCAAATGGCTAGCACAATAAGGCACTGCCTTTACAAGAGGAATGCGAACAGTACCTAGAGGCAAATGGCTAGCACAATAAGGCACTGCCTTTACAATACCTTGTTCTGGAGTCTTCAAAGGTTTCAGCAGTCTAGACTGCAAAATTACTAGGGGACGGAAAACTGACCATGTCTCTCCTCTGTTGCAGCGCCTTCATTGGCTGCGTGCCCCAGAGAGGATTAAGTACAAAATATTTGTCTCGGTTTTTAGCGCCCCCAGAGGAGTTGCCACATCCTACTTGTGTGAATTGTGCAGAGTCGACCAAATATATGGCAGACGACGCACTCTTCGTTTTGCACTGGGTGACGCCGTTAATAGCCTTCAACTGCCGCTTCGACGGAACAAAACGGGCTTCGGGAACAGGGCTTTTAGTTCGTGTCTGGTCCATCCTGCTGGAACAGTCTACCTCTAGAGTTGAGAACAGAGACCAGTGTTGGCAGTGCCAGGAAGTTGCTTAAGACACATTTGTTTATTAGAAGCTATAACACATAAAAGCGTTCTTGAGGTAGCTTGTGCCACTAAACGGCGATGTATAAAATTGTCCAATTATTATATTAATTGCTCTAGTTTTTGGTTCCGGGTTTTGACCGTGGTCCATATTTTTGCTTCTTTTTTCTTTTCTTTCTTTCTTGATACTTCTTGAAGACTTTCAGCTGACGTTTCGTCTCCTCTAATAATAATAATAATACAATATTTTTAAAGCGCCTTTTCATGACTCTTGGTCATCCCAAAGGCTCTGTGGGCGACTTCTTCGGAGCTCTGCTCCCTTCTGAGGTCTGAACGAAATGCGGTGTCTTTTTATTCGTTAAATTCTAAAGGGAGCGTGGCTTAATTGTTAGGTATAAAACTACCCTCTTTCACAACTTCAATTGTACTGTTACTGTTACTGTATCCTGCCGCCGTTCCACTAGGGGTGGCCGGTACCTCCGCAGATGCGCCTCCACTTTTTTCTGTCCTTACAAACCACTTTCATTTCCTCAATATTCATCACCTTTTTCATACATACTCTTCTCTTATTTTCACTCTGCAGGTTCCATTCTTTCGCAATCTCACCTATTTGGTCTAACCATTCTTTCCTCGGCCTTCCCCTTCCGCGCTTTCCTCTGACATTTCCTTTGTACACTTTCTTCGTTAGTCGTTCATCATCCATTCTTTCGAGATGTCCGAACCATCTCATCGTACTTTTTTGTACTTTCATTCTCATATTCTCTTTTATACCACACTCGTTCATCACCCAATCATTACGTACTCTATCATTCAGTGTTTTTCCAGCCATTGCTCTCAGGTAAGCCATTTCAACCGTACATACTTTACTCAGCTCACATTCATTAACTGTCCACGCCTCACTTCCATACATCAATGTCGGAACCAATATACCATTGTGGACCGCCAATCTCATATTCTTCGTAAGTTTCCTATTTCTTGCAATTCTTCCAATCGTTCCCATTACACTTCTTCCTCTACTAGCACGCTTTTCCAATTCTTTCGTCAATTTCCCATTCGACTCAAACTTGCTTCCCAGATAATCAAATTCTTTCACGACCTCCACTCTTGTTTCATTCAGTCTTATCTCAATTTCCTCGCATTCCTCAGTCCTGTCAAACACTAATACTTTCGTCTTACTGGCATTCACTTTTAAACCGTTCTTACTAAAAGCATCATTCATTTTGGTGAGTATCATCTGGAGCTCCTCCAGTACAATTGTACTAAACCAAGTTTTGTTTAATTTTAAGCCCTCTTCGTTTCTGTTAATTTATTTTTATTTTTATAAATTTCAATAGCTTCTCTTATATTATCATTAAGAGGATGGCGAATAGCAAAGACAAATGGAAAAACCAGACACTGCCTTTTAAGAGGATGGCGATCAAAAGATGCAAATGGCAAGCACAGCAAGGTATTGCTTTTAAAAAAGAATGACAATTTTATTTAGATCAAAGGTTAGCACAATAAGGCACTGCCATCACAAGAGGATGGCGATCAAAAGATGCAAATGACAAGCACAGCAAGGTATTGCTTTTAAAAAAGAATGACAATTTTATTTAGATCAAAGGTTAGCACAATAAGGCACTGCCATCACAAGAGGATGGCGATCAAAAGATGCAAATGACAAGCACAGCAAGGTATTGCTTTTAAAAAAGAATGACAATTTTATTTAGATCAAAGGTTAGCACAATAAGGCACTGCCATTGGAATCAGAGAAGAGAAAATGTTAATGATGTTGGAAAACCAAGCTTAGACAGACTGTTAGGGCGGCCACATGACGTCACATTGCACGTTTGTGTCGCGGGCGGATGGCGAGGGGCCCCAAGTATTAATTTGGCGATAAACAATGGAGCGACAAAGTTTGCGGAAAGGGGAAAGATAAATTGCGCGTATGCAAATGTCTGCAGAGTAGACGCGGTGTGTGACAACGGGCGACAACCAGGGAGTAACAAACTTGCGTACAAAAATGTGATCAAGTAAACAAATCTATTCTTTGATTTCCATAGATGTCTATTTTGATGTCAAAAGAATGGCATCGGCTACAATGCCAGAGAAAATAAAAAAAATGTGATGTCACACGGCCGCGTTGCTAGATTCATAAGATACCTTCTTCATCTGGTCAGTTCATCGAGTTGCAGAACTAACCCTTCTTTTGTGACCAGTCCGTAGTCTAGTAGTAACGCTGCAGACTAGTAAATGGAAGGTCGTGGGTTTTCGAATCCTGGCGGAGCACTAAAAATGTACCATTTATATTTTCAAATATGCTCTTCGCTGCGTTGAAAAATACATATACCTTTACCAAAGACCGGTCACTAAAGGTCCATCCAGCCTTCCAGCAAATAGCTCTTGCTTCAGAATTGGTGTAAAAAGTCCGGTCGACAGCTCAGTTGGTAGAGTGCTTGCATTCCATGCCGAGAGCTCTGGTGTTTATTTAAAACCCAAAATAATATACCATCCATGTATACTCAGCCTTCACAAGGAAAGAGTATTAGCCCCCTAGGAAGCTGAGGGGACCAACTCTAGGGGACGCCCACGCCAAGAATACCTGGAGGACCTGTTGGAGGATGTGCGCTGCTCATCATATTATGCAGACCTAGACAAGAAAGAATGGAGGAGAAGAATGAAAGAAATTGCTGCAAGCCAATTCCAGGATTGAAACTAGAAAAAGAAAAGAAGGGAGCTGGGAAACCTTTACTTCAACTGAAGCGGTTGGCGTAAGGCCGTCCCCCTTACCTGTAAAAATAAATATGTTCCACTCGCCACATGCGAAACCCTTCGGGGATAACGCGGCAATAAGTTGCATTGCATCTGCGGCTTAGTTGCGTTGCGTATCTCTGTGCTTTGTTTGGGAAACGCTTCAAAGGACGTCATTCGCAAGACGTTGAACCTGTGTAATTTTTTATTCGCTCGCAGTTTTTTCGGCGTCATTTACATAGCAGCAGATACCGCGCATACAAATTAGTGCAATCATAGGCGACAGTCTGTGGCCCAAGTGCTAAACTTCACATCCAAACCCCAAGCAAAAATGTATGAAAGCTTAAATACTCACCAGAGAAGCTGGCTTGCTTTTCATGCAGATTTTGGTTGAGTTGGCACGTAAATTTTTATCCTTGTGCGACCCAAACTGGTGTTTATATAATGTGATAATTATGTTTGTCTAATGACGATGCAAGTTTTTTTTTAAAAATGTTTATGATTCACTCTGAGGAATGTGATGCTGGCAAAATTATTCTGCATAATTTTATTAGCGTGTTAATGTTTTACATTTTTTGTCTGTTTGAAGATTTTCCACGGCTATTTAAGAAACAGCATGGAACCAAATGTAGATCTATAATATTTTAAAAATATTTATGTTACCCCAAGCATTCAAATTATTTTAAAGAATGAAAAAAACGGATTTTACTGACCGCGCAAAAGAGAAGAACGATTTTCTCAACGTTTTATCGGAGTCATATCCGACGTCTTCAGGAGACGTGTGTCCTCTACAAAGAGGAACCACGAGCTATTGAAATTATTTATAAAAAGCTAATCTATAGTTTGGCATTCCAGTCTGGTAGGTAATTCAGTCGGTAGAACTCATGTGTTTAAAGTCACAGAGCTAAGGTTCGATTGTATGCACGATAAGGCATTGCCATTACAAGAAAATGACGACCAGCAGAGACAAATGGCTATCGTAATAAGACGCTGTCTTTACAAGAGGATAAGGAAAAACGGAGACAAATGGCTAGCACGATAAGGCACTGCCTTTATAAGAAGATGACGACCAGCAAGGACAAATGGCTAGCACGATAAGGCACTGCCTTTATAAGAAGATGGCGACCAGCAAAGACTAATGGCTAGCACAACAAGGCACTGTATTACTAACAAGAAGAATACGACCAGCAGAGACAAATCGCTAACACGTTAAGGCACTGTATTTACGAAAGGATAATGACCAGTAGATACAAATGACTATAGCGCAATAAGGAACTGTCTTTAGTAAAAGACAGTGACAAATAGACAGGATTTGGCACATGATTGGGCAAAGAGGTGAATTTTGAAACATTCTTTGATGACCAGTAGATACAAATACGATGAGATGGTTCGGACATCTCGAAAGAATGGATGATGAACGACTAACGAAGAAAGTGTACAAAGGAAATGTCAGAGGAAAGCACGGAAGAAGAAGGCCGAGGAAAGAATGGTTAGACCAAATAGGTGAGATTGCGAAAGAATGGAACCTGCAGAGTGAGAATAAGAGAAGAGTATGTACGAAAAAGGTGATGCATATTGAGGAAATGAAAGTGGTTTGTAAAGACAGAAAAAAGTGGAGGCGCATCTACGGAGGTACCGGCCACCCCTAGTGGAACGGCGGCAGGATACAGTACAGTACAGTACTTTAAATAACTTCCCTGAATAAAGCTTGTTCAAAGCAGAAGAAACAGCATTCCGAGCTGTTGAAGGGGAAGAATGATGAGTGTTGTTTACCTGTTGACAGTGCAGCCACAGCACCAAGGCTTCAGGATATCTCAGAGGCCCTCCAAGACCTGACCCTCCTTCCTGTTGCTGCTGCTCCAGAAGAACTTCGCTGTGCTTGCGACCGCTGTCTGACCACACTTGGAGGGACCTGCAATGTAAAAATCATTTGTCAATTAATGATGAAGAAGAACGAGAGATTCTATGAGAGTTCATAATATGTGAAGACTGAATCATACACTGCAGCAGATTCAAGCGTTTATATATTTATTGAAAAATCATCGAAAAGCGGACACGAAAGCCAACGCGTCGCTTCTATTATCAGCCTAAAAAATATTTCCCGTTCGTGGAAGCGAAACGTCAGCAAATAAAATAACTATTTTCATGTCGATACGTTGAAGATAAAACTGAATAAGTGACAAATTAAGGTAACCTGGGTTTCTTAGTTAAATACACGTTTTTTCCTATTTTCTACGAGAGAAATCACTAAGAATTTTTGAAAATCCTGCAGTTTACAAGTTTTTCATGAGCACTTCCTTATAATTAGTTCACTTACTATGAATAGTTAACACACAATATTTTTTTTATCCAGGATTTCTCGAATCAGTAAATCAGCACTTATTCAATTTTACCTTTAAGGTGATATTATAATTAAATTTCAAGGTTAATTACACATTTCGGATATTGGACGAATTTTTATGGTAGAACTTGCATTATTCTCGAGGTTTAATTGGCGACGTAGCCAACGTCTTCAGGAGACATGTAACAATAACATAACAGTAAAAAGAATATTGCTTAACCAAAAAAATCCAAAAATTAAAAGGAGAGCAAAACGATGGACAGTTGCGAGTGAAGGAACTGTATGTTACTCTGTCGCCATTCTGCTAGGGGTGGACAGAGCCTCTGCAGATTTTCCTCCATTTTTCCCTAATCCTTGTATACCTCATTCAATTCATTCATATAGATCGCCTTTTTCATATATTCGCTTTGTATTTCCCATTCTTTCTCAATTTCCCCAACCTGATCCAACGATGCTTAACTTGGTCTTTCCTCTCACATTTCAGAGTAAGATTCTGGATTAAGACAATTAATTTCAAGTATGAAAGTTACACGGTCAGCTTTGGATTTCCTTAGTTATTGTGTGTCTGGTAAGTCTCGGTTATATAAGTGAAGGGTTAAACTTAACTAATGGTCATTGAGTTAGGCTTAAGGCTTAAGTTCTTGAGTTTAACTTGAAGGACAAGCTAGAGTAACAAGTTTGCAACGCTACCAAGCTTCACATATAGTATAGCTTCTTGCCGCGTTTTACCCGAAGGGTTTGCATATGGCGAGTGGAACCTATTTTTGTAACATAGAAAAACACCCTGATTATCGGGAATCCATTTTTTATTTACTGTGCGTGACGTCACATATCCGAGGGATATTTTAAATGTTCTGAGTTCATCAGTTTTAGTGTTATCATTAGGCAGGAAGTATGCTAATTTATTTTAACAGGTAAGGGGGCCGGCCTTACGCTAACAGCTTCAGTTGAAGTACGGATTTCCCAGCTCTCGAGGGAGGTAATACTCATTATTTGTGAGGGCTGAGTAAACCTTTGCAAGTATTTTATTTTTGAGTTTGAAATCAACAGGAGAAACGGGAAATTTCTCGGCATGGAATACTCAAAACCCTCCTCATATCCGTCCTGTATGTTTGCTTACAATAATTATAACTACACAGTTAATTTTTTTTTGATCGGATATTACACGAACCGTTATAAGAGAACTAACATTATTTTTGACGTTTCGTTAGCGACTTAGCTAACGTCTTCAGGAGACACCCACTCTGCACGTCGACTGAGGATGAACTCTGTATGTATGTGTGAGAAGGATCCACAGCCCATGGACGCTCAGGAAAAGCTATATATTTTCTCAAGTGGTAGAAGTCCTTCCCGTAAAGTAAAAGCAACAGCACGACAAAACAAGAAACTCTAGGTCAGAAGCGTGCCCATGACTGAAAAAGAAAATGGTGCGATGTTACTGAAGGTACTAGCATACCTCGGGTGGCACTCCTTGTGGGATTGTTGCTAGATCACGGGTAGCGTGAATAATATTATGAAAATAATAATAATAATAAAAAAACAACTAAGGACTACTGAAAATCCGCTGCGGATGTAGCTTAGCAATGGAAGCACTCTTTCAACTGAGCTATCCAACGGTTGAATTCGCAAAAAAAAAAATGTTTTGGACTTTGGGGACAATTCGCCGGCGAGCCGTCGATCACTATCGGCGAAAATTATAAATGCATCGAAAATTCAAAATAATTTAAATTGCATTTAAGAGTCGTCATTAATGGGGTCGACATAAATTAAAAATATCGCTAATTTATGACTGAAGGGGGATTTGGACAAAAGATAGGGGAATTTATGATGACTGCTATTGGCACAACTGCCCCCCTTAACACAGTTAACCTTTTTCTTTAGCTAAATTCATTTTTTAATTTCCTTGACTTTTAGGTCGATATGAGACTAATCACCCATATAGTAAAAAATGGTTCACTTTGCCAATGTCACCACTGTTTCAGTTAAGGTCGGTAAAAGTTATAAGGTTTATATTCATTTGAGGTTTGGTCTTAAATTTGTAAGCAGCATTAGCGAACTTACACTATATGTGTAGCTTAGTTGCGTTGTGTTGGACGACGGTTTTTTTCTTAAATAGATTTGTGAAAAGGTATGCAATTCACCAACCTATTCTGCCTGGTCACAAACTGGTATTAATATCATCAATTAATAATTCATCATTGTATATTTTAATGAATTATTAATTAATAATTACTAATGACATCTGTTGAACCAGGGTCAAAGTTGTGATCAATTTACCCAGGCGGGGATTGAACCAGCGTTATTCTAATCCATATAGGCTAGAACGATCAGCGACTTGCTCCCTCGGCCGTGGCACCATTATGGGAGCATTTACATTATTCTCGACGTTTCGCTAGTGACGTACCCAACTCTCCATGCACTTGGCAGATGCACATGCATTTTACAAACTTATGCAAAATGGCACGCGATAAAAAAACATACTGCATTTGTATGCATTTCAGATTTATATATTGGGGTCATAAAAAATAAAGACGCATTGAAATTTGAGAAAATTGGACTACTTGTTTTATAGTGAGGATTTATACTCGTATAAGTCGTAAATATTAATCATGAGTAATTATTAAATATTACGAAAATGCTCTGAATATTTTTTTTTTTGAGTTTGAAAAATGCGGTTTTTTAAAATCACTTTGCCATTATAATTGAGACAAGAATTTTGATTTAAAAAAACGTAACGTAATGATTAATAAACCCAGTCAGTTAGCAACAGAAAGCGGACATGGAACTAGCGCGTCGCTTTGATAACCAACCTTGAAAATGCTTCCCGCTCATAGAAACGAAACTTCCACAGAAAGTAATGACGAACAGCACATGGCCTAAACCTAATCTAATCTTATCTAATCTAAGCTGCAAGGATATATATCATTTAAGATTTACATCAAATGCACTCCCACAAGCAGACATGTATAATTATAAATGAATCTTGAAATATTTTTTCATCCATCTCCGACATGAAAGTGAGTTGGGCGCTGTTTTCGTGTGAATCTCACCTCAAGATCCTTCTGCGAGCTTGATTGTCGCTATAGAAAGCGTCAACACAAAAGCAATATACATATACTGTAAGGCTGGATAGGACTTTGGCAGTCGATCACTGATAAAAGATGATGAATTTAAGAGGCTGAAGACCAATCCGATGAGTTGTAGCCTTCTAGATCAACCTATGCCAGCGCTGTCTATCCAACACCTATCCTAAGAAACCCATCTATAAAAAAATGTATCCACATTCATCATTACAATTTTGAGGGCAGCAGTTGACAAACAAAATGTACTTTTTACAAAAAATACAGTTTGATTGATCACTTTAAAGAAAACAGGAAGTAGACCTGCCCTTTTGGGTTAACAAATACTATGATTATTTAGTACCTTAGTCAATTTGTAAGAATGACTAATGGTTTTCTCAGTTTTGCGTCGAATTACACATGTTTTGACAAATTATAACTTTTTTTTATGCACATGGACGCTCATAAAATGCTACATATTTTGTGGTGACAGGTGATACATGAAATCATGTGACAAAACGATACATGAAATAACAACACATGACAAAACGACACATCTGCGATATAAGTTGCAAAAGCATATCCCTTATCCCTTATCTTTATAAAATGCAACGGCCTCCCCATACAAAATAGTTGTGCGTTAATGGCATTCAAACTGAAGAACTCCTAAACAGATGCACGTCATATTCACAACAAATATTGTTCAGGACTTGGGATGTGCTTCCTCATCATTAGTAGATTTTAAATTGTTGTTTTTTAAATAAATAAACATGATCAATCACAACACCTTTTTATGTAAAACCTATGCGAGAAACAAAACTCATTTTGACATTCGAATTTCAAATAAATTGCCAGCACTTCAACATAGGCTTCAAAGTTGCCATCGTTGCCATTGCCAAGTCGATTCTTTTTCGGTTGAATTCCGTTGAGTACCTACCTATATTCTTTATTTATTTCAAAATTATACTTCAACCAGTTATAACATGTATTTTTTAGAAATAATGACGATCGATTCGGTCCACTTTTTATATGAAACCGTACTTATTGCGGCATTTAATTTTTTTAAAGTATTATTACAATATACAATCTAAGTTGCATAGACGCATTAACATTTATAATTCATATTCAATGCACTCCTCTTCGGAGACACGAGTGAGTTTGCGCTTACAAATGCTGCATGTGTATTTACAAATAAAAATTTCAGCCTCTCATGACCATAAGCCCTGCAACTTTTGCTGACCTTTTCAGAAACAGGGGACACATTTGTTAAGTGAACCCATTTATGCGATATGGGTGGTAAGCCTCATACTAACCCTTAAGTCAAGGAATTTGAGTTTGAAAAATCCTTAAACAACGGTAATCTTAATTTATAATCTAAAGTTGCAAAAAAAGTTATTTGATGATTCAAATTGAATGCACGCCCACAAACTGGCAAATGTCATTTCACGCTAACATATAGTTGTGGCGCTTGATTTTTTTTAAATATTAGAATATATAATCTAAGTTGCACAGATACAATAACTTTTATAATTCATATTCAATGCATGCCCCCCTGGAGACATGAGTGGGTTCGCGCTTATTAATGCTGCATGTGAACTTACAAATGAAAATTAAGGCCTCTAATGAACATAAGCCCTGCAACTTTGGCCAACCTTTTCAAAAACAGGGGGAACATTTGTCAAGTGAACCATTTTTTTCGATATGGGTATTCAAGCTCATACTTACCTATCCGTCAAGGATTTGAGTTTGAAAAATCTTTCAACAACGTTAAATTTAATTTATAATCTAAAGTTGCAAAAAAAGTTATTTGATGATTCAAATTGAATGCACGCCCACAAACTGGCAAATGTCATTTCACGCTAACATATAGTTGTGGCACTTGATTTTTTTTTAAATATTAGAATATATAATCTAAGTTGCACAGATACAATAACTTTTATAATTCATATTCAATGCATGCTCCCCTGGAGACATGAGTGGGTTCGCGCTTATAAATGCTGCATGTTAACTTACAAATTAAAATTAAGGCCTCTAATGAACATAAGCCCTGCAACTTTTGCCAACCTTTTCAAAAACAGGGGAAACATTTGTCAAGTGAACCATTTTTTGCGATATGGGTATTCAAGCTCATACTTACCTATCCGTCAAGGATTTGAGTTTAAAAAATCCTTCAACAATGTTAAATTTAATTTATAATCTAAAGTTGCAAAAAAAGTTATTTGATGATTCAAATTGAATGCACGCCCACAAACTGGCAAATGTCATTTCACGCTAACATTTAATTGTGGCACTTGATGTTTTTAATTTTAGAATATAAATCTAAGTTGCATACATACATTTTATAATTCATATTCAATGCATGCCCCCAAGCAGACATGAGTGACTTTGCGCTTACAAATGCTGCATGTGTAATTACAAATAAAAATTTCAGCCTCTCATAACCATAAGCCATGCAACTTTTGCCGACCTATTCAGAAACAGGGGGAACATTAGTTAAGTGAACCCATTTATGCGATATGGGTGGTAAGCCTCATACTAACCCTTAGGTCAAGGAGTTTGGGTTTGAAAAATCCTTAAACAACGGTTATCTTAATTTATAATCTTAAGTTGCAAAAAGAGTTTTGATGATTCAAATACAATGCACACCCACAAGCTGGCAAATGTTCTTTCACGCTAACATATAATTGTGGCACTTGATGTTTTTAATTTTAGAATATAAATCTAAGTTGCATACATACATTTTATAATTCATATTGAATGCATGCCCCCAAGCAGACATGAGTGAGTTTGCGCTTACAAACGCTGCATGTGTAATTACAAATAAAAATTTCAGCCTCTCTTGACCATAAGCCCTGCAATTTTGCCGACCTTTTCAGGAACAGAGAAACATTCGTTCAGTGAACATTTTTTTAGGTATGGGAGGTCAGCCTCATACCTCATGCTTCATACAAGATACTCAGAACATGAAAGAACTAAATAACCCTTTTACCGCAATTTTTTTTTCAAATTACTTCTTCAAGCATTTAATTACTATGAAGGAGGTGTGAGGAAAAATTATTGCGAAGCCAGACTTACACTGCCCGAAGGGCCTAGCAGACAACCGTGCGCAGCACGGTCAGTCTGCTAGTAACATATAAGATTCGTATAAGTTCGCGCTTAAACATGCCGCATGAGGACTTACAATATAAAAACTAAATCTTAAAAGAACATAAGCCCTGCAATTCTTGCCGACCTTTCTCGAAACAGGGGTGAAATTTGCAAAGTGAACCATTTTTTACAGTTTGGGTGGTCAGCCTTATACTAACCTATAAGTCAAGGAAATTATTTTGTTTAGTTCTATATAAACTAAGTTGCAGAGATATAGTACATTTGAGATTCATATTACATGCATTCCCACAAGCAGACATTTATAAGTTCGCGCTTACACATACTGCATGTGTAATTACTACATGAAACGGCTATCACAAACTCTTGCTGACCTTCCCTGAGAAAGGGGTGACATTGGAAAAGTGAACCATTTTTATTTACAGAATAGGGGGTCAGCCTCAAACCAAGTCGAGGATTATATACATCACATGACAAAATGTGATGTTTTATCTTGTGATTTTATGTGATTTTGATGTACTTTCCTGTAATTTTTGTCTAGTGATGTTTTTTCATGTCATGTGTCGTTATGTCATGTATCGTTTTGTCACTCTATCGTTCTGTCGTGGAACCATATTTTTTAATGCGGCGGATAGCCTTCCAGTGAAGTTAAAAGCACCGGCACGACGTAGCTACAGTCATTTAAATTATATACAGGATAATAGGGATGTGTAGCAATAAAATTTTATTGAAACAAAAGTAGAATTCCATCGCGCGCCATATCGACACAGCAATAAAAGTATCAGCACCTGGCCGGTCCAGGTATAAAACTTCATCACCATAACGTTTTCCCAAAAATGTATGCATACTAAGACAACACCTCTAGTGAAAATTTTAGTTTCTATGCGGTTATGGTAACACGCAAAAGTTAAGTTTTATACTTGGATCATTGGAATAAAATTAATTAGATTGTGAACCAATACTCGTAAAATATCACAATCTGTATCACGTGAGGTGGAACAGGCGTTTTTGGGAGAAGGAATGTGTAAAAGAGTGTGTTGAAAAGTGAAACCAAAACCGAAGGATGCAAAATATGGTTGCATGATAGAACGACACATGACAGAACATCACGATGACAGAACATCACATGACAAAGCATCACATGATAGAACGTCACATAACTTGGACCGGTCCGTAGCTCAGTGGTAACAATGCGGACTCTGAATGGGAAGGTTGTGGGTTCGAATCCCGGCGGAGCACAAAAAATATAGCGTTTTTATTTTCAAATTTGCCCTTCGCTGGGTTGAAAAAATTCATAAACCTTTACCAATGGCCGGTCACCAAAGGTCCATCCAGCCTTACAGCAACTGGGTCACCTCACACACACCTCTGCGGCACTACAACAAGTGCCATAGACCCCTAGAGTCTCTAGAATCTAGGGAGTCTCCTGCACAGGATTTCTTAAAAAAAAAACCTAAAACAGAACATACCAAAAATGGCACATGAAAAAAGATCACACATCTACGATGAGCTAAATATATCCATGACTGGTTTCGGAAACATACCGTTTGCATCTTCAGGTGTTTCAATTAATACCCGTCGTGGAAATATTACATATACTCATCACAATGAATAAACAGAATTTGTTTAATTTTTACCGCGATGAAAGATTACAAAAAACTCACATAGATCAGTGGTTCCCAAACTTTTAATTTCGCGTACCACTCACGAAATTATAAACCAGTGGCGTACCACTGAAGTGTAACGCAAAAAAAACGCAACTAAGCTACACACATAGTGTAACTTCTAGCCGCGTTATCCCCGAAAGGGTTGCATGTGGCGAGTGAACCTATTTATTTTTACAGGTAAGAGGGCTGGCCTTACGCTAAACACTTTAGTTAAAGTGGGGGTTTCAAAAAGGTAATAACATAAAAACTGCAACAAGTCTTAATAACAACATTGCGTTTATTTATTAATAATACAAGAATAATAATAATTGGCCATTTTTTATACAGCGCCGTTTAGTGGCACCCCAAAGGCCCTACTCTTAGTACGAAAAATGATGCTGCATCTTCGAGACAAGAAAGCGTCAACACAAAAGCAAGAGAGGAAATATTGGGCTCAGTTGCAGGTACTCAATTTTAAGCGCAAATTATTATTATGTTTAGCTTACTACAATCTTTGTTTTTTATTATCAACATAGCAGAAAATCCGCTCTCACAGAGATACGTGGTTGTCAATGGAATTAAAAACAGTAATGCTTTTCCTGACAGCGATGGATATTCATTTTTTACTTTTAGCAAAAATTCACACAACTCCAGATTGTTGAATTCCGTTTGCAAGCCTCCATCGCAAGATAGTTCTATCAGAGATTCCTTTTCAATTACATTTAAATTTGCACGAACATTATCAAGATCCGAAACGAATGGGTTCCTTATCCAACTGAACTCTGAATAATCTTCTTTAAAGTATTCTTCAAATGTTTAAACGATTATTTGGCTGTGATTTTTGATGTTATTGATTACATTTTCACTCACTGTAAGTTCATTTTCAGTTACAAAATTTTCGTAATTAGAAAAAGATGCCAGGTTCTCATTCGACACACTCCTTTTAATCATTTGAAATTTCTTGATAAATGCTTTTATTTTGTCATTTACTGAAAATCAATTTGTAGTTTTACCTTGCAAACTTAGATTTAAGTCGTTGATGCGATTAAAAATATCTGATAAGTAAGCCAATGATATAATCCAGTGTTCGTCAGTCAGTCGATCGCGTAATTCAAAATCGGTCCCCATCAGGAATAGCTGTACCTCACAACGTAACTCGAATAATCTGCTCAGCATTTTTCCTCGCGAAAGCCATCTCACCTCTGTATGTAGCAGCAACTGAATATGCTCACTTCCCATTTCAGAACACAGTTCAGAAAATAAACGAGAGTTAAGAGCCCGAGATTTCATAAAATTTACCACCTTGATGGCGTCTTGGAGAGCATGTTTAAATTGTTCAGGCATACGTTTTGTTGCTAGCGCTTTTCTGTGTATACTGCAATGCATGAAAGTGCAATTTTCAGCAACAGATTTTACTTTTGTGGCTACCCCTCCGAATCTTCCTGTCATAGCTCGAGCGCCATCAGAGCAGAAGCCAACACATTTCATCCGATCAAGCCCATTTTCGGCAAAGAATCCACTCAGTTTATTGAAAATTTCATCCGCAGTAGTTCGTGTTGATAACGCCTCACAGAATAAATAATCTTCCTTGAGTGCATTATTTTCATGTATATACCGCACGTAAACCATAAGTTGAGTGTAGTTCGTTACATCTGTACTCTCATCGAGTTGTATCGAAAAGAAATCGCTATGTTTGACATGATTGATGATTTTATTTTTAAAATCTGATGCCATACTTTCGATCTTTCGCTGCA
This sequence comes from Agapetus fuscipes, assembly GCA_951799405.1. NCBI lineage: Eukaryota > Metazoa > Arthropoda > Insecta > Trichoptera > Glossosomatidae > Agapetus > Agapetus fuscipes. The sequence goes on along the minus strand of OX637357.1, from coordinate 10,492,880 downwards.
CGGTATTATTGGACAGTGATATCAGATCTAGCTTTTTAGCTGACGTTTCACCCAACATACAAGTAACCATGTCTTTCGCTGCAGGTAAAAACAGCTCTTCGCCAATTGTGTGAGCTTTTCCGGACTTTATTTTGTATGTCCTAGGACCATGGCTGCTTGCGTACCTCCTCAAGAAGCGTCGCGTACCACTGGTGGTACGCGTACCATAGTTTGGGAACCTCTGACATAGATCAATGAAATTAATTGCTTATTTAAATAAGGCATATGCAAACAATTTTTACAGTAAAAAAAAACGCAAATAAACTACACATATAGTATCACTTCTTGCCTGCGTTATCCCCGAAGGAGTCGCATGTGGCTTCGGGACCTATTTATTTTACGGGTAAAGGGGCCGACCTCACACCAACCACTTTCTGTTGAAGTGGGGGTTTCCCAGCTCCCGGGGAGCCTCCTATAAGATAAAGTAAGTAAACTTTACACTTAAGACATTTTGCTACGTTTTTGTAGTCCATGAGAGAAGATCTAATTTAGATTTTCACAATCACACAAACCTAACAAATCGAAAACAATAAATAAGTTAATTGAAATAAATTGGATGAAAATAGCTAAAACCGAAACCAAAACATCTGTCAGTCATTAAAGTTTGAAATCCAATAGGAAGGCTGTATTGTGTGGGAGGCTTTTAAGGAGCAACAGGTGTGAGGAAGTCGCTTTGTTTTAAAGACGCGATTACAGAAATATAAAATGCTATACGGCCACACCTAGTCGTATTAAAACCCAACATAATTTATAGCTTTATAATTTTTAATGTGTATTTAAATTACATGATCAGATGCCGACATAAACATTCTTTTTATAGACTTTATCCCTTGACTTATAGGTTGGGATGATGCTGACCAACCATGCTGTCAAAAATGGTTTACTTTGCCAATGTCACCCCTGTTTCAGGGAAGGTCGGCAAAAGTTGCAGGGCTTATGTTATTTTATGAGTGCACATGCAGCATTTTTAAGCGCGAACTTACACGAGTGTCTATTTGTGGGCATGCGTTTAATATGAATCTGAACTGTAAATATATCCTTGCAATTTGGAGTTTATATAATTATAGAATGTCACCCCTGTTTTAAAGAAGGTCTGCAAAAGCCCCAGGTCTATGTATTTATTAAGATTTGATTATTGGTGAATGCTATTTTTGAGTGAATCACATCTTTAAGGCACTCTGTACGCTTGATCGTCACCGAAGACAGCGCTTATTCCTAAGCAAGACCCATTTGCTGTCTTGGGTAATGATGTATGAATTTTTTAACCCAGCGATGAGTAATTTGGAAAATGATACTATAACGAATCCAGAGAGCTAACAACGAGACTAAAGACTGGTGAATTATGTGGTTATGTTCAAATACTCCCGCATATGCAACTACTAAGCTACACATATAGTGTAACTTATTGCCTGCGTTATCTCCGAAGGGGTCGCATGTGGCGCTTCGGGACCTATTTATTTTTACAGGTAAGGGGGCCGGCCTCACACCAACCACTTTCAGTTGAAGTGGGGGTTTCCCAGCTCCCGGGGGGCTGTTTCTCATTTCTTGTGAAGGCTGAGTAAACCTTTGAGATCGAACCCTTGCTCTCGGCATGGAATGCAAGCATTCTACCAATTGAGCTATCGACCTTTTTACGAGCTTGATCGTCGTCGCTAGAAAGCGCCAATTCTCAAGCAAGACCCAGTTGCTGTAAGGCTGAATGGACCTTTGGTGACCGGTCATTGGTAAAGGTTTTATGAATTTTTCAACCCAGCGAAGAGCAAATTTGAAAATATAAATGGTATATTTTTTGTGCTCCGCCGGGAATCTAACCCACAACCTTTCAATTCAGAGTCCGAAGTGTTACTACTGAGCTACGGACCGGTCAGGTCCCGCATAATTTTAATTTTACTGCAAAGGGGTGAATGAGAGTCGCCCTACGAGTTGTCCTTGAGTGGTTGATTTTCAAAGTTTAACACATGTTGGGGTGGAAGGAGTTGCCGTCTTGTCTTGGGAAGTTTATATTAATGCAGGCGTGTTAAGGGTGGACTGGACCTTGCCTCTTGTATGTACTTGGTTCTGGTAGAATATGCCATGTTTACAGTGATGAATAAATGTGGCTAGTAAAAGGGATAGTCGCTAGTTCACTGCCCAACTCAAGATAGTCCATAAAAATATATTATCTAAGTGGCAAATATATGTTACACGCAAACTCACAAGCAGACACGTATATGTTCGCGCTTACACATGCTGCACGTTAACTTACAACATAAACACCCAATCTTAAAAGAACATTTAAGCCCTACAACTCTGACATAAGTAAAGTGAATTGATTTTTACGTTATGGGTTGTCAGCTTCTTTCAAAATATAAATCAAAATGTTAAAATAAGGAGTATGAAGGGTTGAGTTTTTTTTTTTTTTTTTTTTTTTAAATAATCCTGTGCGGAAGGCTCCCCAATTCTTAAAAGGCTTGGGAGTCTATGTCACCCTGGAAGAGCGCCGCAAAGGTGTTGCTTGAATTGTTGCTTCTGTCGTGGGGCGCTGCAAGGAAGTGGCGATTGATTTTGGTTTTGAATAAAACCGGATGAAATTTAAAAGGGAACACATATACTGGGAGATTATTCCAAAAACGGGTAGTTTGGCAAAGGAATGAGTCATACAAATGCCAACTTCTCATAGTTTTGAGACCGACTAAATTGAACTCATTAGTATTTTTTTTTACTTAAAATTTTCACTAGCGGTATTAGTGTAAGCCATCTTGTTCTGACCGCTCGCCCCCATTAGCACGCAACAATCTAGCAAAGTTTAATTAACACCCTCTGAAATAATCACTCTGCGGTGTTTGGACCTCAGAGGGTCGTTATTGTAAACCAGGACTCACATCTTCCCTACCCCGAGTATAAAAAACCACATCGAAACGCAACAATAACGTTTCTAAACATTGATGTATAATATATCAAGGATCCGAAACTGTTGAACGCGAAAAAATGCTATATCCGTTTCAACCTACCTTAATACGAATCCTCTTTAGTTAGAAAGAGAACAAAGATGCTCCGAGTGTGACTTTATTGTTAACAGGCAAGTGTGAGAAATGCTAGAAAATATCTCTGTAATGTTGGCATTACTAAAATGATATCTAAGCGTGGAAATTGTGCGCATGGATTGTAATTATCTTGATCGATGAATTTGTATTTTTTTTTAAAAAACTATAAAAAATCATGGCATGTGTTATAAGATGGAGAAATCAAGAACACTTTCTTCCTTCTTCAGCCTTTCTAGGTCCACTCCTGGACGTAGGCCTCCTCCAATCTTCTCCATTTTGTCTATCGACTGCTGTGTTCAGCCATACTCTGCCTGCAGTTTCCTAGATGTCGTTCAGCCACCTCAGTTGGGGTCTCCCCACTTTCCGTTTGGACATTCTGGACCGCCACTGGAAGATTATTTTTGGCCATCTGTCATGGTCTTGCCTTGCGACGTGACCAGCCCAGCACCACTTTCAAAAACACTAATATTTAGAAACATAGGATTTCACATGATTAGTATTTCGCATTTTGTGGTATTTGACCATAGAGTTATAAAGGTATAGAGATGAAGTCCAGGCCAAAATAATGTCCCCTTTTTTTTGGACTGAAGCGCTGAACCTCGATCCGCGTGCAATTTGTAATGCTCGGTTTTGGTCTCATTATTTCTCCAGCGCTCGGATCGTGAACATCTCGTTAAAAGTGGTTTTCTGTGTGAAAGGGCGCAAAAATAGGTTCGAAAAAGTAAAATAAATGGATGAAATCACATTTCACTTGTAAATTTATGTTTTTAATACGCTAATTAACGTTTTATTTATATTTTGTACGAATTATTGACAGGCGCGTGCTAGAAGAGTGCGTCTACTTTAAAGATAGTGTTCTACCGTGTGAAAGAAAGGGACAACAGCGCCCAGGGCTGTACTCGAAATAATCGAGCCTCTTGAAAAATATTTTCCACTGACTACTAAAAAACAAAGTGGCACAAAAATGATAATTTTAGGAATTCTTCGACTAATAAATGGAATATATGTACAAAAAAAATGAGGCTTAATACGGTATACTCTTGCAAAAGTCGCTATGATATTTGACAGTTCAAATTATAACAACTCAAATTATACGAAACTTAGCGAGTTTTGAAATAGTACAATAAAATACAGAATAACATTTTTTTCAATCCAATGCAACGACAGCCATTGCAAAAAAAACTTATTTTTAAACTAAGAGTGGTTTGCAAGTGGATTCCTCGATTATTTCATCTAAATTAATGTGGTTACAATTTTAAACGAGTCGTATGATTTTTAAAATTAAAATAATAAAAACTTTAATTGATGAGGCATTCACTTTGTAACCTTTCTATATTCTACAATCTAAGTTGCAAATATATATTTACATTAAAAACTCATATCAAATGCATACCCACAAACCAAAAAGTGCAGTTCACGCTAGGGCATGGATACCGGTATACCGAAATACCGGTATACCGACTGTTATTTTCGGTATTTTGAAACCGGTATTTGAGGATAAAATACCGGTATTTCGGTTTTTCGTAAAAAAATATCAATTATTATTGCAAAGGTGTTTAAAAACTATGCAGAACGCTCGATTTATATGGTTCACAGTGTTGTTCATACTTCAGATGAGTTTTCATATGAGACGAATCACGATTATTAGAAAAAATCATCACAATATCAACTACGCAAAATTCTGCATGCTTAATAGTATCTAGTTGGTATTTAATGACATCGCTTTCAGTTGTTCGTCTAATGTTTTACTTCTACAATTAACTGCTACCGGCACGCGCGCACGCTCGAACACAACACAAGACGATACGTAAGTACGTAAGCGCTATATCATACATCTTTCTCTCTCTGTCATACATTGGATTAGTATTAAACCTCTCGCACGGTTCTTTTTGGGCATCCGGGCACTATGGTCTACGCTCCACCCCTCCCTCAATCTATGACCACAAATCAAAACAGATCCCAGGTTGGCCAGATCGGAGAGGAAGAAGAAGATAATATTCAAACATTGATTCGTATTGAAATGACAATGTATGAAAATGGAGGTACTAGAGGCAGATTTTTGGACGTAGCTTACAAGTACCTCTTAAGCATTCCACCGACGAGCGTTGAGTCAGAAAGGGCATTTTCAGCTGTAAGTTACATTATGTAACAAAATAAGATCTTCTCTCAACGACGCAAGTTTGGACGCGTTATGTTTTCTTCGCACGATTTTCCAACAAACGCGATCTGACTGAAAAATAAACTTAAGTTAATTGCGCCTGCGCCTATATTTTGGTTTATTTAAGAAAATAAAACAATTTGATTTTGTTGTAACTTATGTACGCTATATAAGAAATTCTCGTTGCACGATTTCATATAATTAGAGAGTAAGACTGATTTTAATACCAATGTGATTGTGATGTTTGTGCCTTTAAAACAACTTGAATAATTATTGGATCCAATAACGTATTTTATTTAATATTACCTTAACTATAATAACTCAATAAATGATTTTTACTGAGTTGATCAATAGTTCGAGTGTTTTTGACAAATAGCTTAGAAAACTGCTTTAATGACTTACTTATCGTTTTTGGCATCATTTAACCAGTAATTAGCAGTATTTAATAAAATACCGAAAAAATACCGAAATTTCGGTATACCGGTATTGGAAATTTCAATATCGGTATCAATACCGGTATGAAAATTATTCCGGTATTCCATGCCCTAGTTCGCGCTTACAATTAATGCTGAATGCTTATAAATAAATGACTAGCCTTAAATGAAACAGGGGTGACATTGGCAAAGTGAACCATTTTTTACAGTATGGGTGGTCAGCCTCATACCCTATAAGTCACGGAAATTTGTTTTTTTAGTATTAAAATTAAATCATGTTTTCGAAATTGGTTGTACATTAATAAATTTGACTCGTCCTGTAACCATATACAACTTATATTTTGATTTTTCATAATTAAATATTAAAATCTTTTTTGTTTTATTATGTATTCTTACCCTGAATCGGCTCTGGTAACCATTTTTTGCAAGAGCCATGTTTTACCGTTATTCTCGTAAAAGGTCTGTACATACATGTATGGTTTTTAAGTGATTTAATATTATTGTTCACACCCATAACAAGAAAAAATCATGTTATGTATGGTGCTTTACATTATCACAAAAATAATATTTCGTAGCATCCATTGGTTTCATCCTGTGGGCAGAGCGAGACAAAAGTATATTTACCTCGCTCGTAATGTTTAAACGAGCTATTAGATGAACAATAAAGCTTTAAACACAAGAGTGCACGGCTGAAGATGCAAAAAAAAAAAATTTTGTGCACTACAAGTTTATACCTATTTGTGATAAATCTTGTACTTTCGTTAATTTACTCTCGTTGAGTTGGGTCCATATTTGTATGTTCCTTTTGTAGGAGACACGCGGTCTATTTATTTGTAAGTCAATGTATTTGACAGGTCCGGCTGACAGTTTTGTCTCATAGTGCGAGTATGCAGCTTCAATGCCGTAAGCTAGTATCCACTCCACTTATATTATACCTCAATGTTTGTCAATACATGGAATCTAAAACGCTCACCAGAGGCGCTATTTTAGTTTCCATACGTTTGTCGGTACAAAGCTACGGTAGAGTTTAAACGTCATGTTTTATACTCACAGGGGACTAAGATGACCGGCATTTGGTGAATTAATGAACACAGCTAGTACAATAGCACCCCAAGATTTGAGTGTCAAATCAAAACTGATTTTAATACAATATTAATTATAATTTAATTACTTAAATATCTATTTCAAGGTGTTCAGAATAACCCTTTCTCTTATATGCTGCCTTCGATACATGTGTATTAACGCATCGCAATTAAGCCACACAAATAGTGTAACTTTTTGCCTACGCTATTCCTGAAGGGGTTGCATGTGGCGTTTTGGAACCATTTTTTTTACATATTGTATTGGAACTTTAGTATTAAGAGTGAAAAAACGAACTAACAGAATTGAAGTCAATTTGATTCGAATTTCGACAAGTAAGTCCAAAAGTTTTTTTTCGAATTTGTCTCGTCTATTTGATGATGGTATTATTTTACTCGGATATTAGACGAACCGTTGTAACAGAACATACATAATTCTCAATGTTTATTTAACTCACCATCAGTCGTCGTGCAGAGAGGGTGTCCCCTGAAGACGTTAGCTACGTCATTAATGAATCGTCAAGAATAATGCAATCTCTTATTATATTTTTTTTTTTTAAAAAAGCCTATGCGGGAGACTCCCTAGATTCGAGAGACTCTAAGAGTCTATGACACTTGTTATAGTGCCGCAGAGGTGTTGGTGATGTGGCAGTTGTCCATGTCCGGTTGCAGGGCCGTTAGCTGCGCAGTGCTGTGGTGTGTGTGGCGTTGCTTTGTTTTGACGGTTAGTCTAATATCCGAGTATTTTTTTTTTACCTTTTTAGGTATAATGTCAAACGACCGTAATTCCAACTTAAACCTAACGATTGGATTTTTTCTTGTAAGTACCTACGCGTGCATGTGTAAGCGTGCACTCGAACTTACCTGCTTGCGTGCGCACATTAAATATAAATCTTAAATGTCAATTTGCAAGATAGATTATAAATAGGCATTTTCAGGATTTTTCACCCTAAGAATCAAAGTGCGACAACACCTAAGGGTTGCACTATAATATACAATGCATTTATTTTTGCAAAAAGGATTTCTGCACCCTTACATGAAAGAGACTTCAAAACTTAAGGCCTACTACCTACCTATGTGGAGACCTTCTGCAAGGGTCTGATTTACATAACGATGCTAATGCAGAAGTTTCTCCGCCGATTTGATATCATTTACATGTTTTTACTTAGGTACTCACCCATTTCCATAATCTAAGTTGCAAAGATATATTCACATTTAAGATTCATATTAAATGCATCCCCACAAACAGACACGTGTACAATGGCGCTTACAAATGCTGCTTGTGTACTGGCAAATCAAAATCCAAGCCTCGAATGAACATAAACCCTGTAATATTTGCAGAATTTCCTGAGACGAGAGTAACATCGGCAAAATGAAGCATTTTTTTATAGTATGGGTGGTCAGCCTTATACCAGCCTGAACATATACCCTGCAATACTTGCTGAGCTGGCATTGACAAAGTGAACCATTTTTTTACAGTATGGGTGGTCGAACTTATACTTAGTATCGTAACTATAATAATAATAATAAATAATATTAGGATGATTTATTTGGTGAGCGCTGTTTTTGTGTGTATCACACCTCAAGAGCCCTCTGCGAGCTTGGTCGTCGCTGTAGAAAGCGCCAATTCTCAAGCAAGACCCAGTTGTTGTAAGGTTGGATGGAACTTTCAGTGACCGGTCTTTGGTAAAGGTGTATGAATTTTTCAACTCAGCGAAGAGCACATTCGAAATATAAATGGTATATTTTTTGTGCTCCGCTGGAATCCGAATCCACAACCTTCCATTTACGAGTCCGAAGTGTTGCCACTGGACTACGTACCGGTCCAAGATGCCAACGACACGCGGGAACCGGTGCTTTCAACATGGTAACGTTTGTCAACGACGTTACCATGTTGAAAACACCGGTTCCCATAGATCACCGAAGTTAAGCAACATTGGGCGCGGACAGTACTTGGATGGGTAACCGCTCAGGTACACCGCGTGTCGTTGGCATCTTGGACCGGTCCGTAGTCCGTAGTGGCAACACTTCGGACTCGTAAATGGAAGGTTGTGGATTCGGATCCCGGCGGAGCACAAAAATATACCATTTATATTTCGAATGTGCTCTTCGCTGGGTTGAAAAATTCATAAACCTTTACCAAAGACCGGTCACTGAAAGGTCCATCCAACCTTACAACAACTGGGTCTTGCTTGAGAATTGGCGCTTTCTACAGCGACGACCAAGCTCGCAGAGGGCTCTTGAGGTGTGATACACACAAAAAATCATCCTAATATTATTATTATTATTATTAACGTCGTTGACATATAAATGTAACTTTGTCATCATTCCACTAAAAGTGGCCAGAGCCTCTGCAGACTTGCTTCCATATCTTCCAATCCTAGCATACTTCTTTCAATCATTCATATCCATCACCTTTTCCATACATTTCCTTCTCCTACATTCGCTTTGTATTTCCCATTCTTTCACAATTTCACCAATCTGATCGAGCCTTATTTTTCTCCGTCTTCCCTTTCCTCTTTTCCTTGTCACATTTCTTCTCTATACACACACTTTGTAAGTCTTTCATCATCCATTCTTTCTACATGTCCATACCATCTCATCACATTCTATTTCGTGTATTTGGTATCTATCGCGTGTTTTACGGACCGTAATTGAGTGAATAATGAAGGGAAAATTAACGTTAATGTGTTTTATCAGGCCTTTGGTTTAAAAAAACACCTTGAATACGGTTCCATGATAGAACAGCACAGTGACAAAACAACACATGAAATAACATCACATGACTTTGCATCACATGAGATAGAACTACACAAGACAGTGCATCACATAACAAAGCAACACATGACATTACATCACAATGAAAATACATCACATGACAAAACAGCACGATTATGAAACATAACAGGAAAGTACATCATAAGTACAAAAAAAAAGAAAGTACACAAATAACAGGAAAGACCGGTCGATAGCTCAGTTGGTAGAGTGCTTGCATTCCATGCCGTGAGCTCGGGTTCGAATCCCGCCGAGGCGAGGGTGTCAGAAATGATTTCCCGTTTCGGTGTTTGTATCAAACCCCAAAATAAAAATGCCGGCAAGGTTTACTCAGCCTTCACAAGAAATGAGTACCAGTACTCTCGGGAGCTGGGAAACCCCCACTTCATCTGAAGTGGTTGGCGTAAGGTCGGCCCCCTTACCTGTAAAAATAAATAGGTTCAACTCGCCACATGCGACCCCTTCGGGGATAACGCGGCAAGAAGTTACACTATATGTGTAGCTTAGTTGCGTTTTTGCGTTGCGTTTGCGTTACATCACATTGACAAAACAACCCATACCTTAAACATATCATAACAAACGGCACATGAGAAAACATCACAAAACGCAAAACAGAAAATACCAGAAACAGCAAAAAGAACATGAGAAAATGGAATATACGCATAGTGGTTGAGTGAATTTTACAAGTTATGCCGCCTTTACCTTAAATCATGGGTGGCAACGGCATAGTACACATTATTTAATAAAATATGTTTGAGATGTTTTGTCATGCGATGTTTTTTTTATGAGCCGTTTATGGTAACTTCTGTTTTAGGTAAATGATGTTTTGTCTTAGTGATGATTTGTAATTGTGATGTATTTTCTGTGTTGTTTTGTCATTGTGATGTATTTTCTGTGTTGTTTTGTCATTGTAATGTATTTTCTGTGTTGTTTTGTCATTGTGATGTATTTTCTGTGTTGTTTTGTCATTGTGATGTATTTTCTGTGTTGTTTTGTCATTGTGATGTATTTTCTGTGTTGTTTTGTCATTGTGATGTTCAGTCATGTGACGTTGTTTCATGTGTTGTTTTGTCACTGTACTGTTCTAACCTGTCACCCTTAAATAGCTCTACTATACCTCAAGTATACAATTAAACTTTTAACTCAACTATTCTGTTTACCGAAAAATATATCAAAACTAATACAACGCTTCTTGTGATCGTTTTACTTTCGTAACATATTTGGTAAACGCAATGGCTGAGTTTAAGCGCTTGGGGCACGATAGATTGAAGTCTCATGTATAGGATTGTATTGGAAAAAAAGGAAACCGAAGCGAACTTTGGTTGACCGATAAGAGGACACGTTAGGTCGTAGACCTATGAACCGTCCGCAGTCTAGTGATAAAAGCGTCAGACTTAAACCCGAAAGGTAATTGGTTTGAATCCTCAGAAGATGCTGACCGGTCTGTAGTTAAGTGGTAACGTTTCGGACTCGTAAATGTAAGGTCGTGGGTTCGAATCCCGCCGGAGCACAAAAAATGTATCATTTATATTTTCAAATAATTATGCTCTTCGCTGGGTTGAATAATTCATGTACCTTCATGTACATTAAAGACCAGTCACGAAAGGACCATCCAGCCTTACAGCAACTGGGTCTGAAACTGCAATTCTGTCTCCATTCCACAAATAGTGGCTAGAGCCTCTGCGGAATTTCCTCCATTTTTTCCTATCCTTGCATACGTATTTCAATTCATCCATATCCTGCACGTTTTTCATACATTTACTTATCTTACATTCGCTTTGTATATCCAATTCTTTTACAATTTCACCAATCTGATCAAGCAATCTTTTTTTCGGTCTTCCCTTTACTCATTAAAATTTCCTCTGCATATATTCTTTGTAAGTCTTTCATCATCCATTCTTTCTACATGTCCAAACCATCTCATCCCGAGGTCTAACTTGAGAATTGGCGCTTTCTATAGCAACGCCGAAGCTCGCAGAGGGCTTTTGAGGTGTGATTCACACAAAAACAGCGCTCACCAAATAATTTATCCTAATATAGAGTATGAAAACATGTCCGAACTAGGCGTACTGATTACAAAGCAGAAGCTCCACCAATTAAGCTGTTGACCGGATATTATTACTGTAATTTAAGTTTTTTTTCATTAATATTCATTTTAACCTTTTGCCATTGAAAAAGGACAGCATGTGGATATTAAATTCAAAATAAGTTCTTCAGAAATACCACCATATAATGACCAAGTCCTGCTACAAGGATATGACTAAATATACGAATATGCGATTGGATCAGTCATTCCCAAAGTGGCGGCTCTATGGACGCCACGGGGTTAATATTGAATCGCTTTGCAAGGTTTATGTTCAAATGAGGTTTGATTATTTTTGTAAGTTCACATTCAGCATACTTACACGAGTCTGCATTCAGTATAAGCTTTAACGCAACTAGGCTACAGATGCATTGTAATTTCTAGCCTGCGTTATGCAGGGTGTATGTTCATTTGAGATTCGGGTTTTTGTATTGTAGGTCCACATGCGGCATGTTTAAGCGCGAACTTATACGTGCCTGCTTGTGAAAATGCATATAATGTGAATCTTTAATGTTACATATATCTGCAACTTAGATTAGATTAGATTAGTTATCCCCAAAGGGGTCACATGTGGTGATTCGGGACCTATTTTTTTACGGGTAAGGGGGCCGGCCTCAAGCCAACCACTTCAGTTGAAGTGGGGACTTCCCAGCTCCGGCAGCTCCCAAGCGGACTGGTTCTCATTTATTTTAAAGACTTGAGTAGGTACACCTTGCCGGTATTTCTTTTGAGTTTGAAAAAAACAGTGAAACGTCAATATCACGTCACGGTACAATCATTGATTGTTCGTAATATTATTTGAATTAAATTAATAATTGGTGAAAAGAAACAGTGTTTTCATTGTAATTTGATTATTAAAGAAACAGTATTATAAGAGTTTTAGGCTTACACGGCCGGCTGATGATGCTGGAGTGATGCTTTCCGGGATCTGTTGCCGTGGTCTGTGGGAGCTGGAGCTTCCGGACGTTTCGCCCATTTCAACGATGGGCTTCTTCAGCGTGAAGTATGATGATGATGATGATCTTGATCGCAGTTCACAGTTCTCATTAAGATCATCATCATCATCATACTTCACGCTGAAGAAGCCCATCGTTGAAATGGGCGAAACGTCCGGAAGCTCCAGCTCCCACAGACCACGGCAACAGATCCCGGAAAGCATCACTCCAGCAACAAACAGTATTATGATGTTTTATTATCGCAAGAGGCTTTCGAGGTGTAAAAGTTTGGATTAAGTGACTTCTTTGATTGGGGTGCCGACAGGTGAGACAATTTTTGGCTGAATGAGAATTGTTGAGTTCACATTAAATGTCTGCATGTAAATTGAGTGATTAACCTTTATCGTCCGAAATGCATGCAACGCGGTTTCCGAAACACTTAATTAAAAACTTTACTCTTTTAAGTATCTTGAATCTATAATCTAAGATTTAAAGATATTAGCATTTATAATTCATATTAAATGCATACCCACAAACAGAGTGTGATTTCGCGCTTACAAATATGACAAATTAATATCCAAACCTCAAATGGAGCCCTGCAACTTTTGTCGACCTTCCATGAATTAGGGGTGAGATTGGTAAAGTGAACCTTTTTTTACAGTATGGGTTGTCACCCTAATACCAACCTATAAGTTAAGAAATAATCAAGTAGTTAAAACTACGAACTCGTAATTGGAATGCCGCGAGTTCAATTCCCGACGGAATACAAGAAGAAATGTCATTTAATTTTCAAATATGCTTTTAGCTTGGTTAAAAATTCAGACTAATGATGTTTAGAATTGAGAATTAAATTTTGTATATCAAGCTGGCAGAAGGCTCTTTAAGTGTGATTCACAGACAAACAGCGCTAACAAAATAAACACAACACTACACAGCTAACAGCCCTGCTACAAAGGATCAGGACATCAACCGCCACATCACCGATACCTCTGCGGTACCACAGAAAGTATCATAGTCCCCTAGAGTCCTGAAATCTAGAGTCTCACGCACAGGATTCCTTAAAAAAACATTCTGATAATTCTTTGTACTTCTTAAAGAATTGTTAAAAAAGTAAATAGATAAGTAGAATTTTAGATATATATATATTTTTTAATTTACACTATGTCCCAGGCTTCCGGTTATCACGAACCTCTCAGCGTTATCCCGGCCCATTAGGCAGCCCGGTATTCCCATTTGTTTCCCCGGTATTGGTTTCCCACACTAGTCCCTTATCGCGCCCGGCTTGTCCCAGCAGTGATTGACGGTCGTCCTGAAGGCTGGTTCGGACAAGGCGAGTAATTTAGTCAAGTAACGAGTAATTTAGTGGCTAAACGTGTGCGAACCCCAACAATTTAGTCCAGTAGTTAAGTCAATGGTTTAGTCAAGCCGATCCATTTCATTCTATTTTTTCGGGCAAGTAGCGGCCCCGCCCACCGTCCGTGGGCGAGTGTTGCCGAGAAGCCACGGAAAAGTCCGAGTCCGAAGAGCCACGGAAAAGCCCGAGTCCGAGTCGAGTTTATTAGCGGCCGCGCCATTGGCCGCTCACTCTTGGCGGGGAAACGGAAATGCAAGAATGGCGGCAATTTAAATTGGCTGCAGTTTGAAAAGATAATGCCCGTTTTCAGCAAGAATGTTTAAAGATAAAGTGCTGTTTAAAAATATTTAAGTACTTAAGAACTTCTTATATTTGCGAGCCCGATGTTCCGCTCCCTAAACTTAGCGACCTGTCAGTGAGGTTATGTCATGTTTAAACTGTAAATAAGTGGATATGCACACCGATATCCTTGTTTTTTTAGAAACTCTTGAGAATATAGAAGTTGCTAGGACTTATCTACGTCCAAAAAGTTTTGAGAAAGGTATTTTTTTTTCGATAAGAATAGTATGACATCGATTTTTGGTGCGGATATCAGCTGTCAAAAATACAATCATGTAGCTCCTTGCTGACAATAGAGCTGTACAAATATAGTTTTGGTAAAGATGTTGTGGAAATAACTATTATCGTCCATGAATTTATTACGTATTTAAAAACATCGATCTTTTACATTGATCGATGTTTATAGGTACCTACCATAAATTTGTCATATCACAGGCCTTATGATATCCTTCAGATGGATTGTTACTTATTGTTTTGTACAGAAACAATTCAGTGACACACGGGGATAACTGATTAGAGGCATTACAATTTTATGCCACTGTAAGCCATCAGCTGGTATCTGTGACAGACGTGAGAGGCGTATGTAGCAGGATTGAACAAGTTTCTCGCGGTCAGCCTCTGAAAAGTTGAACCATGTTTCTTCTTTAACTTAATAATTGATTGGTGACCGCCGTGTATTTGAAATGCCGATTTTACATGTCGAATATTGATGTTAATTGTCAACAACGAAAAACGCAACAGAGAAATGCATCTGAATGCAGCTGCAGACTACGAGCCGTATTATAGTGTGTGCATACAAAATATACTTTGTACACATCATTGAAAAGATAAAAATTCAATTAAAAAATAATGTTTGCAGCGTAAATGGTAGATATTATTATAAACATCAAATAGTCATGTGTTGTTTTTATTTAAAATGTGTATATTATTTTATAAACCATAAAATACATTTCGAATTTACAAAAGTCGAGTTTCGAAGTTGTTTGCTAAACAGGCTCCTAGCTAGGTGGCCGGGCATAAATCAGTTAATATTACCAAACTATAGCCAATTTAAAGGGCTTTATAATAACATGATTTTAATACTCAATTAATATTTTCAAACTGCAGCCAATTCAAATTTTCCGCCATTATAGAAAGGGCTTTCTGCAGCCAACTTCGCACTTGTGTACTGTACTGGACCGTAATGCGAACGCTTCACGGGCGAGTAGCGCCCCGCCCACTACTAAATTACTCGCTACTTGACTAAATCAGTGGCCTCGTGCGAACTAGCCTTGAGCGCGTGACGAATGCCCATTAGCAATCTAGAAACTTCCCTAGGCCCGAACAGCACCTATACCGGACTTACCGGCGATGATACCGGTCGTTACCGGGCCGGTGACAACCCTACTCTGTAATCAATCCCATTATTTATTATTAATACAAAATGTTTATAGCGCCTTTTATGACAGTGTGTCACTGCAAAGGCGTTTGTCCATATGATTGGACGAAGAGGTGAGTCTTGAGACGTCTTTTAAACAGTCCAAATTCAGTTCTCTCAGTGAGGCGGGAATAGCATTCCAAGTCATTGGAGCGGCCGCCTTGATTGCCCTGTCTCCAAAAACAGTGCGGGGGCTTCTAACAGGGATTTCCAGGCAGCGCTTCTTGATGCAGCTGACCTCAGTGTTTGTCCGCGCGAGGTTGCAGTTGCTGGAGACACCAGCTCCATCAGGTACCCCGGAGCACTCCCACGCAGTGCTTTAAAGGTGAGCAAGCCGACTTTCCTCTCAGAGCTTTTCCCATGGACATAAAGCTTTAATTTATAATGAGTCCCGCACTGAATTGTGACGTCACTCGGCTCGGTTGATAGGGAAAATGCAAACAAATATATTGTTATTATTGTTATATAAATAAATAACACCTTATTAACTTTAAAACACTGTTTATATTTCACAAAATTATCATAAATTTAAAAAATTAAATTTAGATTAACTACTAACGTTTTCGACCAATATGGTCATCCTCAGGTAGTCTACCTGTGTATTAACACTGTGAAAATTCATGTTTTTTTATTGTTATATAAATAAATAACACCTTATTAACTTTAAAACACTGTTTATATTTCACAAAATTATCATAAATTTAAAAAATTAAATTTAGATTAACTACTAACGTTTTCGACCAATATGGTCATCCTCAGGTAGTCTACCTGAGGATGACCATATTGGTCGAAAACGTTAGTAGTTAATCTAAATTTAATTTTTTAAATTTATGATAATTTTGTGAAATATAAACAGTGTTTTAAAGTTAATAAGGTGTTATTTATTTATATAACAATAAAAAAACATGAATTTTCACAGTGTTAATACACAAACCATAAAAAATATATATTGTTATTAGTTTACAATTTTTTTGAAGGAATTCAAAGAAAACACTGTTTATTTTCACTCAAATATATTTAAAAAGATTAAAATCTTTAAATAAATTACAAACGCGTTTTCGACCTAGTAGGTCATCATCAGGTATGATTACAGCAAAAGGCACCTCATTAAATCCAGCACCTCATTAAATCCAAATATTGTTATTAGTTGCTAAGGACAGTACCCCGAGTATAAAGCATTTCGTAAAATCCCAAAAAAAAAAAAAAGTATGGATCATATAACAGCATTATAACACATTTGGACCGGTCCTTTCCGTAGTGGCAACACTTCGGACTCGTAAATGGAAGGTTGTGGATTCGGATCCCGGCGGAGCACAAAAATATACCATTTATATTTCGAATGTACTCTTCGCTGGGTTGAAAAATTCATAAACCTTTACCAAAGACCGGTCACTGAAAGGTCCATCCAGCCTTACAGCAACTGGGTCTTGCTTGAGAATTGGCGCTTTCTACAGCGACGACCAAGCTCGCAGAGGGCTCTTGAGGTGTGATACACACAAAAACAGCGCTCACCAAATAAATCATCCTAATATTATTATTAACAGCACCCCTAGTGAGTTCTTTAGTTTTAATTTTTTTTTTCAATTAACGCTGTTTCGATTCTCAAATTGTCAAAAATCCAAAAGGCCGAATCTTTTACTTTCTCTCAACAGATGTCATTGGTTTATTAATTTTTCATTACTTATAGGTTGATATGAGGCTGACAACCTTAACTGTAAAAATGTTCACAATGCCACCCCTGTGTCAGGGAAGGTCGGCAAGAGTTGCAGGCCTTATGTTCATTTGAATTTAGGTTTTTATGTTGTAAGTCCACATGCGCCACGTGTGAGCGCGAACTTATACGTGTTTGCTCATGAGAATGCATTTAATATGAATTTGAAATGTAATCTTTGCAACCTAGAATACAGATAAAAAACAATTGTTAATAAAGTGTTTACCTGGTGACTTGCATTCATTTTCATTTTTTTTTTTTAAATAAAAAGCACCATCTTAGAGTTGTCTACTTTTTACATCCACCCTTGGTTTTGCGCGGGGAAACCTCTCCCATACATTTTTGTTTACCTCCCATACAAGACCTTTGTCTAATAAGAATCCACCAGGATATAATAGGAAGCAGGTGGACCATCATGTTTATCCCATCACCTGTTCTGGTGACGGGTTAGAACGGCACAGTGACAAAACGACACATGACAAAACGACATATTACAGAGCGACACAATGACAAAACGACACATGACAGAACGGCACATGACATAACGACAGAGTGACAAAACGACACATGACAAAACGTAGACACAAGACATATTACAGAGCGAAACAATGACAAAACGACACATTACAGAACGGCACATGACATAACGACAGAGTGACAAAACGACACATGACAAAACGTAGACACAAGACATATTACAGAGCGACACAATGACAAAACGACACATTACAGAACGGCACATGACATAACGACAGAGTGAGAAAACGACACATGACAAAACGACTTATGACATATCGACACATGACAAACGACACATGACAGAACAACACATGACATAACAACAAATGGTAGAACAACACATGACAAAACGACACATGACAGAACGACACATGACATAACAACAAATGTTACAACAACACATGACAAAACGACACATGACAGAACAACACATGACATAAAAACAAATGATAGAACAACACATGACATAACGACACAGTGACAAAACCACACACTGACAAAACGACACATGACATAACGATACAGTGAGTAAACGACACAGGACATAACGACACAGAGAGTAAACTACACAGGACATAACGACACATGACAGAAGGACACAGTTACAAAACGACACATGACAGAATGACACTTGACATACCGAAAACAGAACATACCGTAAACGGTACATGAAAAAACATCACATGACAGAACGATTTACAAGTGATGTTTTGTCATTGTGATGTTCTGTCATGTGTTGTTCTGTCATGTGTCGTTCTATCATATGTCGTTCTGTCATGTGTCGTTCTGTTATGTGTCGTTTTGTTACTGTGTCGTTCTATGATGGAACCACCTGTTCTACATTCTTAGATAAATTATACAATAAAAACACACACACTGAAATCTATTTCGGAACAGCTGTGTTTTTGTTGTGTTCTGTTTTTTACCTCCATCTTCAACCTGTTTGCGTTATTATGAAACCCTTCTTGCGTGTTTAATATGGAACAAAGTGAATTCATTTTCAATATAGCTCCTATATGTAGCTGTAACTCTGTGCATGTGTGACTTTGCCAGAACCTTCGAGCAAACACTAGTACAATTAGGCAAACACCTACGGCTACATCTAGAGACACACAGCTAAAAAAAAACAACAGACACACAATCACAGTGACAGATTAGAACGGCACGGTGGCAAAACGATAGATGACATAACGACACATAACAGAACGACACATGGCAGAACGACACATGACAATACAACACATTACAGAACATCATCATGACAGTACATCACTTGAAAAAACATCACTATGACAAAGCATCACATACCTAAGACGGAATATCTTATGTTTTTTCATACGCCGTTTATGATATTATGTTTTGTTTTAGGTATGTGATTTCTTCTAGTGATGTTTTGTCATTGTGATGTTCTGTCATGTGTTGTTTTGTTACTGTGTCATTATATGATGGAACCCACAATCACACATTCGTAACAATTAGATATAAGTATAAATAATATCTAAAATGAAAAAATAAAAAATATATGATCTTTTAAAGAATGACTCAATAGTGCAGTAAAAAGGTTTTGTTTATTCCTGTTATACAAAGAGTGCCGAGGTGAGGTGAGTGAAGGCTTCCAGGGAAAGGTGGCCGAGGGAATTGTGAGGGTAGGAAGGAGGCGGGAAGCTGAGGTGGAGAGGGGAGAAACAAGAAGCCATGTGTGCTGCGGGAAGCGGCAATCCCTGTAGGGTGAGCATGCCTTTAATGACTTACAAAACAAAAAGAAAATGGAATATGAACGATCGAGATTGAGATCGAGATGAGGCTGACCCCCCATGCTGTAAAAATGGTTCTCTTTGCCAATGTCACCCCTGTTTCAGGGGATGACGGCAAGAGTTGCAGGATGTATGTCCATTTGAGGTTTGATTTATATGTTGTAGGTTCACATGAGGCATGTGCAAGCGCGAACTTGTACGTGCCTGGTTGTGGGAATGCATGTAATGTGAATCTCCAATGTAACATATCTTGCAACTTAGATTAGATTAGATTAGAGATTATAATCTAGAAGAGATTTAAGTTGCAAATATATTTTACATTAAAAAATTCAAACCAATACATTCCCATTAGCAGACACGTATAAGTTCGCGCTTACACATGTCGCTTGTGGACTTGTAACGTAAAAAAACAATCTCAAATGAACATAAGTAACTCTTTCCGACCTTCCCTGAAACAGTGATGAAATTGGCAAAGTGAACTTTTTTTTTAAAGTATGGGTGGTCAGCCTTATACCAATCGTGATCGCATTGTATTTGAACCATGGAGTAATAACATAGGTGAGTGGAAACTAACATACTGAATTGATACATACTTGCTACCACTTTTGTTTCTTTCCTGTCAAACGTTGCAGTGGTGCAGGCGGCAACAATTACAAAAATTACGCACAATCACCACAATAGTTATAATGAGATGAGTGATAAAATTAAAATATGAATATACACCTAGAAAATATGAAATATTGACACCAATTTTAGCGATCACATTATTTATAACGCGTGCTATCTGTCAACTCTTGCTATTTCCGGTCAAGTCGGCAGCCATTGGTACCAACATTCAAGATTTTTTTTGTCTTTCTGCCGAGTTTTTTGTACATATGGAAATGCAACTGTGAAGTTCTTCCTTCTCTTTCTTACTAATGACCATTTTCGTAAGCAAGTTGAAACAGATATATTATGTATATGTCTATTTCCGTTAAAATAGTTTCTAGTCCACAGATGTTATTAGTCAATGATTTGAACCGATTCTCACAGTACGGTGGTCAGTTTCTTACCAACTTTTTAATAATAATCAAAATATTAGGATGATTTATTTGTTTGCGCGCTGTTTTCGTTTGAATCACAGTTCAAGAACCCTCCGCGAGCTTGGTCGTCGCTAAAGAAAGCGCCAATTCTCAACCAAGACACAGTTTTTGTAAGGCTGGATGAACCATTGATGACCGATCTTTGGTAAAGGTATATAATTTTTTCAACCCAGCGAAGAGAATATAAGAAAATATAAATGTTATATTTTTTTGTGCTCCGCCGGGTTTTGAACCTACAACCTTCAATTTACGAGTCTGAAGCGTAACCACTAGACTAGGGACCGGTCAAAGTATTTATCCTAAGGAAGACATTAAGACTACTAAGGCTAATCTTAACGGCTACTCTTATATAAAAAAAAAAAGTCCGTTATTACAATATGAGGATTGTCTTTTCAATGCATCGTTTTGTTGCTTGGTCACCCTACACCGGCGACAGGTGGTTATTCCCACCACCATCACCTTACGTCACCAGGGCGCCCTCAAACCTGTATTTATAATATGTGCGGGGCACAGCCAGGAGGCTCTATATAATTACATCTTGCTACCTACGTACACGTCAAGGCTTCAAGCGGGAACTTGACACAGTTTTATACCGCGAGTATAAAGCATTGCGTGAATTCCCGTCGATCGTGTAAATAGAAAAATATGTGTGAAAATTTAATCATTCATTAGGGGTGCTGGATACTGGATCAGGTACTGGATCAAGAGGAAAATTACGACATGTTTTGACAGAAATGGGCCAATAGTCAATAAGTCAAGGAACTGTACTGCCGTGAATAAATTGATTGTTTAATTAGTATACATAAACTACATAAAATAGTTAAATTAGTATCCATAAACTACATAAAATAGTTAAATTAGTATACATAAACTACATTAAAAGACTTCCCTGGCTTAAAATTGGAGAAATAATTGAGTATAAGGTCTGTTTAACTGTCTTTAAATCGACACAGTGTGTTGCCCCGCGGTATATTTCAGAGCTTTGGGTGATGGACGGTAAACGTCTGGCATTAAGATCTGCAAGTAGTACCTACTGCTGTGAATAAATTGATTGTTCCAAAACGATGAAGTACTTGGATCGTGCCTTTTTTATGGCTGGACCTGTGCTGTGGAATGCCCTAACCCATGAGCTTAGAGCCATAGAGAGTGCGCTTAGGTCGGGATTGAAGACATGTTTGTTTCCGAGACTTTACAGTTGAATACTGCCCTTGCAGTGATTTATCACACAACGGTACTATAAATATTCTCTTCATTGTTATTACCATTGTATGGAAGCGAAGCCTAGACGTGAGTGAAAGTGAAATTAGTAGAGTCCATACAGTGGAAATATACTACCTAGAAGTATGATTGGGAAAAAACGGAGTGACAAGGTGGGGAATAACATTGTAAGAGAAGAATGTAGCGCAAGGGAAAGTAGGAAGATGAAGATTAAAAGAAGTTTGAACATATCGAGAGAATTAGTGACGAAAGACTGACGAAGAAAGTATACGTTGCAAGAATAGATGGATGTCGTGGTAGAGAAAAACCGACCAATGTATGGATGGTTAAAATTTCTGAAATAGCGAAGAATGGGATGTCTAGAGTCATAATTATAAGAGAGCTTGTATGAAAAAACAAACAAAAACATTGTTTTTATTTATTAAAAAGAGAAAACTGAGTCACATTTTCACAAATCGATTGACTGAAACTGAAAAAGTGACATATAAGGCTATGTAACATGGGTTTCTCAGATAAATGCAACTTTCTCTCTATTTTCTACTACAGGAGTGTGCAAAACCTGCAGTTTAGGAGGTTGTCATGAGCATTTCCTTATAATTAGTTCACTTACTATGACAAGTTACTCCCAATATAATGTTTTATCCATGATTTCTCTGTAACTGTAAACTGTTACTCTGTCGTCATTCTGCTATGGTTCGCCAGAGCCTCTGCAGGGCTGCCTCCATTTCTTCCCATCATTACATCTAATCTAATCTAAGTTGCAAATATATATATATATATATATATAAATATATATATATTTTGTGCACCACAGGTTCCCCTTATTACAGTGCACCCTCACACAGTCATTAACAAGCTGGGAGGAACTCTTTAACTAGATCTTTCAATGATTCTAAGTTAATGTAAAATATGTCTATGTCAGCGGAGTTAATATGTTATATGTTACATTGAAGATCCACATAACATGCATTTTCACAATCAGACACGTACAAATGCGCTCTTGCACATGCCGCATGTGAAACTACAGCATAAAAACCAAAAATCAAATTACATACCTCTTTTTATTCATTCTTAGCCATCACCTTTTTCATACATTTCAAATCAGTGAATTCTCAAATCACTTATTCAGGTTAACCTTTAAGGTGGCGATATAAGTAGCTTGAATTTAATAAATTTTCCATTACTAAACAAATACGAGTGTAAAATAAGAAAAACCAATATAAGCGATGATTTCACAAACGCGTGGCCATCAGAAACAGATGGGCCTATTGAAAACTTTATGTTATCACTTAGTAAAGTGTTTGTTACATAAAAGGCAAGATCTTTGTGAATGTGGAGCAGCAAGGCCACGCACAGGTAAACACACACTTCCACGTGTAGAAATAAAAAGGTGCCTGAAATAAAATACAACTAGCAGGTTTAAAATTTTACATATTGATGTAAGAATAGCATAAAGTACGCATGAAGTAAAAATTTGAAAACTAAAATGAACGTAATTTATAATATCATTAATTGATGAGGCATTCACTTTGTAACCTTTCATTTTTAAAAAATTAAAATTAAAAATAAAAACAAATTGTATAAGGCTACGCGGCGAGTAAAATTTAATAATGTACGACCGGTTTCGGAAACAATGTTTCCATCATCAGGTACTGTACCTGATGATGGAAACATTGTTTCCGAAACCGGTCGTACATTATTAAATTTTACTCGCCCCGTAGCCTTATACAATTTGTAATTTATAAGTTTGAACTGGTAAAATACCACGCACCAAAATTCTAATTTTTGTTTTGTTTAAAAAAAAATATTTGTGAAGAGGAATGCAATTCACCAACCTATTTTACCTGGCAAGTTGTCTTCATACGAAAGCAGAAGCTTGTGTGTATGCTGTTGAACCAGGGTCGAAGATATGGTCAAATGGGCCAGACGTGATTCGAACCAACGTATTCTGTTCCAAATACGCTAGTCAAGAACAGCGATTTGACTCCTACGGCCATTACATCGACAACAAATATATTCAATTTTATACGAAGAATGCAGTTTGCTTCTGTATGCGATAGGAAAGAACATAAATCTGTTGGATTTTTGAATTTAAAAAAAGGCAGTAAATACCATGCACGGTAAACGAAGGCGTCATGTTAGTTGCGTAAGCAAGTCACTCAAACATCTGATAAATATTTTGATCCTTCTTATACAGGGTGACTGGTAATTCGACCTATTCCTTGAAAGGGGTTATACTAGGATCTATTTGCAACATTTTTGACCCAGTTAACTAGGGGTCGAAAATCACTCATCTTCGAGTTATTTCAATTTTTAGTTTTTTTTGAAAATTGACTATTTTTCGACCTAAAACTTGTGATTGTGAACAAATTTCTTAATTTTTTGCAACAAGTAAGTGTTTTTTTTATAGCTGATAAATGAGCAACTACTGAAAACTAAAATTTATGTAAAAAAATCCGAAACCCTCCAAAATAAAAGGTTTTCAACCCCAATTTTTTTTTTGTTTTTTTATAATTTTTTCCATCCAAAGAGGATAACTCAAAAAAATGATAAAACACTTGGCGTACAAACTGCAGGAATAACTTCCTCAACTCATAAGCTTTCAAAAATAGTGCAAGTCTTGGAACTTTTACAACAAATTTGCAAAAAAAAACCTTTTTTAAACACGCAAAAGGGGAAATGTGAATTTTAATAAAAAAAATATTGGTCTGGAGAAAATTAGTAAACTCTTATAATAACTGTTAAATAAGCTAAAATAAGCTAAAATAAGTTAAAAATAAGTTAAAATAATAAAATAAGAAAATTTCAAAGTGTACTTACATGGAAAAATCACAAATTTTGCTCAAATTGCCTTCACGAAGCCTGCAACGGACTTCACTCAAAGTTACTCGCGATGAAAGCCCATCTTTTATCTGTTGGGCAGCTGCTACAATCCTCTATCTCAACTCTTCTTGAGATGAAATCGGTGTGCGATGGAGTAATGCCTTCATATGACCCCAAATAAAAAAGTCACATGGTGTTAAATCAGGACTTCTTGCCGGCCAAGGAATCGGGCCACCGCGACCAATCCATCTCAGTGGATAGTTGTCATCCATCCACTGTCGCACGCCCTGGTAATAGTGGGCTGGACATCCGTCGTGTTGGTAAATCATACCCATTCTTGTGGTAAGCGGCACATCCTCTAACAGGGAAGGTAGCTCGTAGAAAAAAAAAATCATAGGCGTGCTGGCAGAAAGAATGGTCCAATTAAATTATTGTGTACGATCCCCATCGACACATTTAGTGAAAATCTGTGCTGGTGACCCCTTCTTTGGATTTTGACCTTTAGGGGCCCAAAAATGCAGATTGTGAAAATTTGTAATTTCGTCTCGGTCAAAGTTAGATTCATCGGTGCACAAAGTTTTTTTTAGATACTCAGCGTTGAGAAGAGTTTAGAGAGAGGATTGTAGCAGCTGCCCAACAGATAAAAGATGGGCTTTCATCGCGAGTAACTTTGAGTGAAGTCCGTTGCAGGCTTCGTGCTTGCATTCGTAACGCGGGAAGGTAATTTGAGCAAAATTTGTGATTTTTCCATGTAAGTACACTTTGAAATTTTCTTATTTTATTATTTTAACTTATTTTTAACTTATTTTAGCTTATTTTAGCTTATTTAACAGTAATATTAAGAGTTTACTAATTTTCTCCAGACGAATATTTTTTTTAATAAAATTCACATTTCCCCTTTTGCGTGTTTAAAAAAGGTTTTTTTTTGCAAATTTGTTGTAAAAGTTCAAACATTTGCACTATTTTTGAAAGCTTATGAGTTGAGGAAGTTATTCCTGCAGTTTGTACGCCAAGTGTGTTATAATTTTTTTGAGTTATCCTCTTTGGATTGAAAAAATTATAAAAAAACAAAAAAAAAATTTGGGGTTGAAAACCTTTTATTTTGGAGGGTTTCGGATTTTTTTACATAAATTTTAGTTCTCAGTAGTTGCTCATTTATCAGCATAAGAAAAACACTTATTTGTTGCAAAAAATTAAGAATTTTTTTCACAATCATAAGTTTTAGGTCGAAAACTGGTCAATTTTCAAAAAAACCTAAAAATTGAAATAACTCGAAGATGAGTGATTTTCGACCCCTAGTTAACTGGGTCAAAAATGTTGCAAATAGATCCTAGTATAACCCCTTTCAAGGAATAGGTCGAATTACCAGTCACCCTGTATACGTTTCAGTCTTTCTCAGTTGGAACTAGAGGTCTATCGAGACATGCAGAATTCGAGACTTCTACGCCAGGGTTTGGACTTCCAGACTTCGAGACTTCAGCCGTCGGTAGATCATACCTTATCTATTTGAAAATAAAACGAAATAAAACATGGCGGTGAGTGAGGAGCTCCTGCCTACCATAAAGCAAAGAAAGCTTATGTACTTCGGTCACATAATGAGAAATGAGAAGTACCGTCTCCTTCATCTTATCATACAGGGTAAGATTGAGGGGAGAAGATCTCAGGGACGCCGAAGGACATCGTGGCTGAAAAACCTGCGACAGTGGTTCGGCAGAAGCACCAAGTCCCTGTTTCCAGCCGCAGCATCTAAAGTCAAAATAGCCATGATGATCGCCGATCTTCGATAGAAGTGGCACAAAAAGAAGAAGAAGGTGAGTGAGCTGCTGATTGCTGTTCCGTATAAAATGTATCAGCTCTCGGTACGTCGCCATGTTTTATTCCGTCTTATCTACCGACGGCTGTCGAGACTTCCACCTCTGGATTGTTGAGCTCATGACGATGATGATGAACTATCAACAATTGATTTGCCTTGAGTTTAGACTCAAAAAGTAGAATCAACGCTACTCCATTTCTCTATGGTTTCAAGGAATGAATAGACTCTAGTATGTTTGATATAATATCAGACTTTAGGATTGCACCTACGTTAACACGTGGATGTGTACTCGGACACCTATAACTCATCTGGGTTATGAAATAGGCTCATTAGAGCATGTGATATGCAGGTATTTACAATCAAAATATTCCATATTTTTAACCATAGGTAAATACTCAATTTCAAAAGGTGTATCTATAATCTAAGTTGCAAGGATATATTAACATATAAAGCTCACAAATGCATGCCCACAAACAAACACGTGTAGTTCGCGCTTACAAATACTAAATGTGTACTTACAAATAAAATCCAAACCTCAAATGAACATAAGCCTTACAACTTTTGCCGACCTTCCCTGACACAGGGGTGACATTGGAAAAGTGAACCATTTTTTACAGTATGGGTGGTCAGCCTCATACCAGCCTATAAGTCAAGGAATTATGGGTACTTTTAAATCTATAATCTAAAATCCAAGTTGCAAAGATATATTGACATATAAAGTTTATATTCAATGCAAGCCGACAAGAAGAGACATGTAAGTTTCGCGCTGCTACAAGTATACATACAAAATAAACTTAACCTGCGCTTTCGTCTGACATTTCCACAATTAGACAGTGTATGTTTCGCTTAGAAATGCTGCATGTGTATGTTTATATAAATATAGAAAAGTATCCTTAAAGTTATTTAGTTAAATCTAAGAACGATATGTTTGTTCGACTAGTGCCACAATCTGTTAAGTACATTTTTAGTTACGCAACGCAAACGAGTTATTTTCTGTTCAAATATCAATACTGCCGCTGTGTGTGACTTGGTTGTCTAGAGTTTTACACCTGTTATAACTTGCGACTACAATTCCACGCAAGGCAAGTTCTCCTTAACTTTACGGTGTTCAGGCGCTCCTTAATCATTAACGCACCAATCAATTATATCCAGATTTTCAGGCATCCCTTGACGTATAGGTTGGTATGAGGCTGACCCCCTATGCCGTAAAAAATATTCACTACCACCACGAGATATATAGTCATTACCCCTGTTTCAGGGAATGTCGGCAAGAGTTGCAGGGCTTATGTTCATTTGAGGTTTGGATTTTATTTGTAAGTACACAATCAGCATTTGTAAGCGCGAACTACACGTGTTTGTTTGTGGGCATACATCTGAGAGCTTTGAATGAATATATCCTTGCAACTTAGATTATAGATTATAACGCAAACGCAACTAAGCTACACATATAGCGTAACTTCTTGCCGCGTTATCCCCGAAGGGGTGGCATGTGGCGAGTTGAACCTATTTATTTTTACAGGTAAGGGGGCCGGCCTTACGCCAACCACTTCAGTTGAAGTGGGGGTTTCCCAGCTCCCGAGAGAGCTGGTACTCATTTCTTGTGAAGGCTGAGTAAACCTTGCCGGTATTTCTATTTTGGGGTTTGAAATAAACACCGAAACGGGAAATCATTTCTGACACCCTCGCGCTCGGTGGGATTCGAACCCGAGCTCACGGCATGGAATGCAAGCACTCTACCAACTGAGCTATCGACCGGACAATAGATCTTCTAGATCTAGAAAGAATTATAGATCCTCTTATTCAAGGATATAAAAAAAGGTGAAGGGCTGGTATCCCAAAATTACACCGATTATTTGAAATGAGTTGCCAATGTCACCCCTGTTTCAGGGAAGGTCGGCAAAAGTTGCAGGGCTTATTCTGTTCATTTCAAATTTGTTTTTTTAATTGTAAGTAGGTACGCTTAACTTTACGGTGTTCAGGCGCTCTTAAATCATTAACGCACCAATCAATTAAATCCAGATTTTCAGGCAGCCCTTGACTTGTAGGTTGGTATGAGGCTGACCCCCATATGCTGTAAAAAAATACTCGCTGTTACGGTTCGAACACCCTGTCACATGAGGTGTGACCTGACATTTACCATCTGCAGGGTCGAAAATCGTACGCTCCTATTTTTTATATCAGGCTAGCCAAGCCACCCTCACCCAGGATCCAACCAATGAGGATCTTGTATTTAAAACGATATTGGCGTCACCCAAAAGTGGATAAATAGACCCCACGAGGGAAGGAAGGCCACAGTTGAACCTTTACCATCTTGCCTTTAGCATCTTCTGTCCGTAGATTATCCAGACTCACGGTCGAAACTCTTTTCAATAAATTCATTTAAATACAATTAATCATCTTTTTTTCTTCAATTAAAGCCCCTTTGCAATCCAGTTATAACACTCGCTTTTTCCGGTGTCTATGGTTCGAGTAGACCTGCATGATTATCAGAGGGTTAAAACACGATAATGTGGACGCCATTTTGTAAAGAGTGCTTTGATTGGGACTTCCGCTGCTAGAAAGCTATAAAAGCAAATGCATTGTTATACTGTAGCCCAAGCAATAAAACTATACGTTTACCATAACCGTTGCGTTAACCAAAAGATGCCTGAAAACTGCAATTTTCACTAGAAGCGCTGTTTACGTTTACATGCAGTTTTTTTGAGTTTACTTTTTTTTACGTTTTATGCTCGGGGTACGGTTATAAATAAAAATAAGTTAATGGGGTAACGCCATTTCTACGATATTTCATACAAATGCACTTTATATTTATTGAATATGTAAGTATTCCTGCGATGGTCGATAAGAAACATGCAACTTCCATCCAGACTGGCATAAACAATTGCATTACGACTTTTTGTTCTTTTAATTTTTTCTTTATGACGATTGTAAGTTATGGCGACAGTAAAGATAGCGTTCAAATGTGTTTTTAGTTGATTGTAATTTTTTTTTTTGCGAAAAAGTGCACTTAGCTGCTTTCGATACAGAGCGCATGTTATTTTTGTTATCAATGGGAAACAAAATATAGTTCCTATTTTTCAATGTATTTTTTTTCCAACGAATAATCTATTCTACAGACCATTTTCCTAATTTTTGATAAAATTATCCGTGTTCTTCTGTAATTGTAACTGTAACTCTGTCGCCATTCCGCTAGGGGCAGCCAGAGCCTTAATGCAGAGTTGCCTCCATCTCTTCCTATCCTTGCATACCTCACTCGATTTATTCACATCCATCACACACATGTTTGAAAATAATGGGAAGATGACAAGGGAATTTGAGAATAGGGTGTGTAACGGAAAGGAAGTGGTCGGTGCAATAGGAAGAATAGCAAAGAATAAGCGGTTGACGATGGATCTGAGAATCGCGGTATACACATACATATTGGTCGGTGCTATGGCCGCGAGGATCAAGTCGGGTTATTTGGAACCGGATAACGTTGGTTCAAATCCCGCGACTATAGTAGACAGAGGTATGTTATGGGATGTTTTGAAAGCATACGGAGTGAATGGGGCTCTCCTAGGTGCGGTGCATGCCAACTATGAAAATAGTAAGGCATGTGTTCGTATTGATGGTGAGTATAGCGAGTGGTTTGAAGTTTATAAGGGTGTGAGGCAAGGATGTGTGATGAGTCCATGGCTATTTAACATAGTCATGGACAAGTGTGTCAGAGATGCTAGACTTAATGATTGTGGATTGATGATAGGAGAGAGCAAAGTGAGTGTTCTACTGTATGCAGATGATGCAGTTCTTGTATCTGATTCAGCAGTGGAATTGCAAACAATGCTCTCTAGATTGAATGAAGCTTTGTTAGGTATCCATCTGAAGTTGAATGCAAGTAGGTAAGACGAAAGTATTGATTTTTGAAAGAGATGATGAAAGTATGAATTATGAATTTAAAATTAATGGAATGAATGTTGATGTCGTAAATGAGTTTGTATACCTGGGAAGTAAGTTTGAAAAAGATGGAAGAATGACCGGTGAATTTGAAAGAAGAGTAATGAAGGGCAGGTGTGTACTGGGTGCCACAGCTTGTATCGCCAAAAATCAAAACATATCTAAAAATGCTCGATTGGCGGTACGCAGTGGCATACTTTTACCCACCTTGATGTATGGAAGCGAGGCCTGGACGGTGAATGAAAGTGAAATTAGTAAAGTCCATACTGTTGAAATGGACTTTCTAAGAAGTATGATTGGGAAAAAACGGAGTGACAGGGTGAGGAATGATTTTGTAAGAGAAGAATGTGGTGCAAGAGAAAGTGTGAAAGTGAAGATTAAAAGAAGTTTGTTAAGATGGTTTGGGCATATGGAGAGAATGAATGAGGAAAGACTGACGAAGAAAGTATATGTTGGTAGAATAGATGGATGTCGTGGTAGAGGAAGACCGAGAAAGGTATGGATGGACCAAATATCCGAAATTGCGAATGAATGGAATATCCAGAGTCATAATAAAAGAAGAGCCTGTATGAAGAAAATTATGACTCTGGAGGAAATGAAAGAAGTATGTAAGGACAGAAAGAAATGGCGGTTGATCTGTAATGTTGGCGGCTAGGGTTTATTAAATTGGAATTTGTTTTATTTGTAAATGGATATTTTGTATTTGGATATTATTATTTAGTGATGTATAAAATGTAATTTGTCGTGTGTGTGTGTTCCTTGACTTATAGGTTGGTATGCGGCTGACCACCCATGCTGTAAAAATGGTTCACTTTGCCAATGTCACCCCTGTCTCAGGGAAGGACGGCAAGAGTTGCGGGGTGTATGTCCATTTGAGATTTGGTTTTTATGTTGTAGGTTCACATGAGGCATGTGCAAGCGCGAACTTGTACGTGTCTGGTTGTGAGAATGCATGTAATGTGAATCTCCAATGTAACATATCTTTGCAACTTAGATTAGATTAGATTAGATAGCTTCGATCCTGGTTGAACAGATGCCGTTGCATGCACACAAGCTTCTGCTTTCGGACGAAGACAACTGGCCAGGCAAAATAGGTCGGTGGATTGCATTCCTTTCCACAAATCTATTTTTTTTGAAAAAAATATTTTAAAAAATTGTAACCGACTTTAATGTATGGAAGTGGCGCATGGACAGTGAGTGACAGTGAAATATGTTAAGTTTGTACGGTAGAAATGAAGCATTTAGAAGCATGGCAGGAAAAACTCTGAAGGATAGAGTAAAGAAAGAATGTAAGTTACATTATAGCACCAAATACAACATTTTTTTAATAATTTTGACAAAAATTTATACACAGACCGAAAAGTAAATAAAATAAGCCGGCAGTGGCGTGCGGAGCATATTATTTTTTACATGTCAGGAGGTCTATTTAATTATAAGTGGGGTTCCCCTGTTCTTGGAAGGGCAGGTGTTTTGAAATACCATTTTGTGTTAAAAACGAATGAGGAAGTAATTTGTGATTTCAATCAAACTCAAACCAGGGCCTCCTGATCAGAAAGCAGACGCGGTCAAACTTTTGTTGAGCTATTGATTAAAGGCTACATTTTGTCCTCCCCAGTAGGAAATGCAATCTTGCAGCAAAATCGCAATCTCGGTATTTGCGATATTATGTAAATCCGATCTCGCGAGATCTCAGTATTTGCAAGATCTCGCATTTAGTGGCCACATCGTTACATTTTTTTGCTAAAAAGTGTCATTTTGCTTTAGGTTGACAAGGAAAGTATATTGAAAAAACTTTTATT
Source organism: Agapetus fuscipes (assembly GCA_951799405.1). Classification (NCBI taxonomy): domain Eukaryota; kingdom Metazoa; phylum Arthropoda; class Insecta; order Trichoptera; family Glossosomatidae; genus Agapetus; species Agapetus fuscipes. Next base: position 10,460,592 of record OX637357.1, on the reverse strand, counting down.
GTGATTTTTTTATTAGAATCAGAAATACAAGCTAATCAGAACCATAGACAATCATTTAATATGTTTATCAGCTAGCTCATGGCATGGATTTTTGAAAAAAAACTCCTTAAGAAGCATATAATGTCAATCGTGGCATCAGATAATCTGCTTCTTACGTGAGACAATACGTGGCCTGCTGAAGAAAATGCCCTCTCAGATTCCACGCTCGTCGGCACTATTGTCACCAGACTATCATAGGCATACTGATAATATCTTCCTCTTGATCCGCCATATTCATGCATTTCTTTTTTGATGTTGGATTCTAGGGTTGACATTGAAGTGTGCATTGGAACTGGAGTAGAGCGTTTACAAGATTTCAGGGTATTTTCAAACTCTTCCTGAAGTGATTGGTTAAAGAGCCGCCGCTGTGCTTGAAGCTGTTAGTTTCTAGCAGAGACTGCAGATAGTGGCACGTCGTCATCTTTGTCGAGTTGTATTACCGCAGAAGTAGATTGGGTAGGTGTAAGAGCAAGAGAGGCGACACCAACAGCATTGCGTCCACCCGCGTCGTCACTCGCGCGCTGATAGCACACGTGGCGCGCTGTCGCTCGATCTCGCAAATCTTGCGAGATCTCGCACCGTTTTCGATGCGAGATTGATCTTTCAAGATTGATGCGAGATCTCGGTATTTCAAGATCTCGGTATACCGAGATTGCATTCCCTACTCCCCAGTGCTTGCTAGCCTTATCTACCATTTAATTCAAACATAACCTTTTAATTGCATTGTCTTAAGAATCACATTCTACACAATCTGAGCTAAGAAAAAAAATAAAACAGAATAATGTGAGAGTTGTTTTCAATATTGTAATAATCAATTTCTAGCGTTCATAAGACACATTGGTCCAGAACACACACAAACATTGCTCATGTGAAATTACCTCTGTTGGAGATGAGACAAACAAACACTAAACTAAAGACCGGTCCGTAGTCTAGTGGTAAACACTTCTGACTCGTAAGTGGAAGGTAGTGGGTTCGAATCCCGGCGGAGCACAAAAAAATGTACCATTTATATTTTCAAATATGCCCTTTGCCGGGAGAAAAATCATATACGTTTACCTAAGACCGGTCACTAAAGATCCATCCAGCGTTACAGCAACTGGGTCTTGCTTGAGAATTGGCGCTTTTCTTTCTACAGTGACGACTAAGCTGGCAGAGGGCTCTTGAGGTGTGATACACACAAAAACAGCGCTCCCCAAATAAATCATCTTATTTTATTTATTAAAAAAAAAATGATTTGTGGAAAGGAATGCAATCCACCAACCTATTTTGCCTGACCAGTTGTCTTCATACGAAAGTAGAAGCTTGTGTGCATGCAACGGCATCTGTTGAACCAGGGTCGAAGTTATCGTCGCGGGATTCGAACCAACGTTATCCGGTTCCAAATAACCTGACTTGAGCCCCGCGGCCATAACACCGACAAATATTATTATTTTTATTAAGGTGACGAGATCGTACGATGTTTTAATATTGTTTTGAATCTTCCTGTAAACTGTAACTGTAACTCTGTCACCATTCCGCTAGGGGTGGCCAGAGCCTCCGCAGAGCTACCTCCATTTTTTCCTATCCTGACATACCTCTTTCAATTCATTTTACGCTCACTTTGTATCTTAGACTAGAGTTTAACCGTTCCTCGGCCATCTTTTGTCCACATTTGTGACTGTTGCGAGTATTTTTAGCGTCATGAGGAATGCTGCAAGACCGCGGGGGACTTGTAACTTCTTCCTGAGTTAACATTTCGTCATATCATTATCACATATGTATGGGATAGCTTTATCTACACAGCTGAAGGAAGATATTAAAATTATTAAAATGTCTCTGGTATTCGGAGATCTATAATCTAAGTTGCGAAGATATATTAACATTTAATATGTATATATATTACATGCATTCTCACACAAGCAAACACGTATAAGCTTACGCTTACACATGCCGCAACATAAAAAAACAAAGATAATGAAAAAATACTACAATCTATTAAGCAAGGATATATTAACATTGAAGATTGATATGAAATGCAGACCCACAAGCAGATTAATTTTGTTCTGATTTTAAGTGGTTTCAATTAAATTAAAACTGAGATTATTTATTTTACACAATCTATTTCAAGTACATATGTAGTCACTTTATACTCGTACAATCAAACAGTCATTGACTTCTCAAGCTACAGAGTGTTTTGGTCCTTATTTTATAGCAAGAATAAGGTTCATTCTCGAATCATTGAGAATTGCTACATGCAAGACTTTACTAGAACATCCGACCAAACACTCAAGCAATCTCGATCAGCACAAATGATATAAGTACCTAACATCTATTTATTTATAGAGGGACTTAACAGACTTAATTATAACACAGAGAAATAAAACCCGATTACTTACATATTCGTAAAAAAATGCTGGATGTGTACAAACAAGATAAAAACCCAAAACTCAAGTGAACATAAGCTCTGCAATTCTTACCGACAATTTTTTGAAACAACGGAAAATAGCAAAGCAAACATTTTTTTACAGTATGAGTGGTTCCTTGACTTATAGGTTGAACCACCTACGCTTTAAAAAATGTTTCACCTTGCCAATATCACCCCTGTTACAGGGAAGGACGGCAAGAGTTGCAGGGTGTATGTCCATTTGAGATTTGGTTTTTATGTTGTAGGTTCAGATTAGGCATGTGCAAGCGCGAACTAGTACGTGTCTGCTTGTGAGAATGCATGTAATGGGAATCTCCAATGTAACATACTTTGCAACTTACATTAGATTAGTGGTCAGCCTCATACTAAGCTGTAAGCCAAGGAACGACAACAAAATAAAGCACATTTAACTATTATATTTTCTTACTACCACATTTATTAAGTACAAAATAATTTAGAAATAAGGTGAGGACTGAGAGGGTTAAAGCACTACAAGGGTTTTCAATTTTTACACAAATTTATCAGTAAAAACCCCAAATGACCGTAATCAGAGGGAAGAATAGAAAAAATATAACAGATGGGAGCTGGTATACTTGCTGGGGTCAAATTCAAGAAAACCATGCATCATGATGACCAAACAAAAAAAATATTTAGAGACGCCATTAGTGGTCGTGTAACTAGAGGTAACATGATGATTCCTTCTCCCCTATGATGATGACCTTAAAAAAATTAACAACTTAGTTAAAATAATGACAACTCAAGTTTTACTATTTTAATAACTAGAGTTTTGTTGCTGAAAGAAAATATTGTTTATATTTCTGACTGTATCACTTTGACTGGGTTCCTTGACTTATAGGTTGGACCACCTACGCTTTAAAAAATGGTTCACTTTGCCAATATGACCCCTGTTTCAGGGAAGGACGGCAAGAGTTGCAGGGTGTATGTCCATTTGAGATTTGGGTTTTTATGTTGTAGGTGCACATGCGGCATGTGCAAGCGCGAACTTGTACGTGTCAGCTTGTGAAAATGCATATAATGTGAATCCTGAATGTTACATATCTTTGCAACTTAGATTAGATTAGATTAGGTTAAAAAATAAAACCAGTGTAGGTACTAGCTTGCTTGCATTTTTTCCAATTAAACAAAAAAAATACACAAAATTTGAGTTGGCGCATTCGATTTCTAATCCCTTCATTAAAAATAACCCTACACCCAAGAAACTTTAAAAAGGAAACAAAAAGTTTGAATTTGGAATAATTGACGTTCTAATTTTGAATGTTGTTTTGACACGTGCGCAGTTGCATTGGTCTTCAGTACCCGGCAGCAGGTTGCCCGCGACGGAGGGAATCGCGCGCCGAGTATAAAACATAACGTTGAAAACACAACCGCAGCGTTTACCAAAAATGTATGTAAAATTTAAACGTACCATAGAGGCGCTGTTCTGGTTTTGATATACTTTTAATTAAGCGCTGTGGTAGAGTGGAGAGAGGACATTAATTATGGTCGGCTTGCACCTGTTGCGCTCGCATTCGTATGTGATACTCGAGCACAAGAATATTATGTATAGGAACACGTCAAAAGAAAGGGCCCGCACTTCGAATACAAAATTTTACGTTCAAACTCAACCGTAGCTTTTTACCGAAAATGTATGAAAACTTAAACAGTGCCTCTAGTGAGTGCTTCAGTTTTCACTCATTTTAAGGAAAACGCTATGCATAAGTTTTATACTTGGTGTACAGCTTGAAAGACGGATGTTCTTGTGATGTATAAATGCATACAGATGTGACTTATATATATTTTTCAACCTATTAGGTATAATATGAAGAAAGGTGTAACTGAAAGTGACTAAGCCACGCATTTAGTGGAACTCCTTGACGCGTCCCTCCCGACGTGGTAGCAAGTGACGAGCGGAACCTATTATTTTTACAGGTGAGGAGGCCGATCTTCAAATCAACCACTTCAGTTCATTTGTAGGCGTTTCCTAGGTGACTCTTGTGACGGCTGAGTAAGCCTTAACTGCATTTAATTTTGAGTTTGAAATGAACACCGAAACGGGAAATCATTTCTGACACCCTCGCTCGGTGGGATTTGAACCCGTGTTCTTGGCATGAAATGCAAGCACTCTACCAACTGAGCTATCGATCGGACAGACATTTTCGTTTTTATAGAACAGTGAATTCTTTGTGTAATTTCACATCTGTTTCTCTATCACCATTCTGCTAGGTGTGGCCAGAGCCTCTGCAGATTTGATGTCTCCATTTTTTCCCTATCCTTGCATATCTCTTTCAATAAATGCATATCCATCACCTTCTCAATACATTTCCTTCCATTACAGTCTCTTTGCATATACCATTCTTTCACAATTTCACCAATCTGATCCAGCCATACTTTTCTCGGTCTTCCCTTAGACATCTGTATATTTTTATGTAAAAAAAGTAATGCCTAAAATAAATTAATTTTTAATATAAATATTTTTTTTTATTGAAATAATATAACAAGTTACATTTCCCAGGAGTTACATAAACTCATTTGGGACTTGGTACTTATACTCTTACACAATACTTAAAACTAGCCATACAATATAATTAAAAAAATATTAATAAAATAACAATTACTGAAGCAAACAAAGACAGAAGAGAATTAGCGTCTCATACCCAAAATAAAACAAAATCATCCCACTGGTACAGCATCATTGTAAAAGGACTCTATTGCATCATTTTGTTGTTTATTTTTCATATCCCTCTTTATTTTTATCGGAAGTCCATTGTATAGGGACTGTGCAACATTTGAAAGAGACCTCCTTCCAAACTTTGTCGATACTTTTCTCGATACTTTCCAATACTTTTCTCGGTCTTCCTTTTTCTCTTTCACATTTCCTCTGGACCCATTAATCACATTGCCAGGAAGACATCCGTAGTTTGAGTGTGTTGCGACGCTTCTGGCGCATGCCGTCACCCCGCTGGGATGGCAGGGATTAGAGGAGGGAAGGGAGAGGACCAGCAATAACTCTACCTGTCACCAACTAATCCCTCTCCTCTCTATTTTCTTTCTCTTTTCCTCCAGGATCTTTTTTTCCTTTTTATTCCTCACTGCGTTGGCGCATGAAAGTTGCAAACAAAATCAAAACAAAAAGATAATACACGTCTTTATTCCAGCCTAGTCTCGCGGAGGGTGCAAAACGTGACCAGTCACATAAAAAATACACAAGTTAAATGCAAAAAGGAAGTAAACGAAAACAATAGGTAGTGTTATGTTTTTAAGCGGGCTCCATTTAATACTGTTATATCTTTGGTGCACAATTTATTTATTCACTTTCGGTTCTGAATTACATTTGCATAGTTTGGTCCAACGGCTGATGCACTTCTCAAGCTACAGAGAGCTTTAGTCCTTATTTTATACTAGGAATAAAGATCATTTTCGAAACATGGAGAATCACTACTTGCTTGATTTCGACAGAACACTCGATTCAATATTGAACAAATTATTAGCCCTATAAGTACATTAAAACTTTTTATTTCTAGAGAGACTTGTACAGACACTAACACAGACAATCCACAACACACAACTATATATTCGTAACAATATTATAATTATATAATCTAAGTTGCAGAGCTATATTAACATTTAAAGCTCATATCAAATGCATGCCCACAAACAAACACGTGTAGTTCGCGCTTACAAATGCTGAATGTGTACTTACAAATAAAATCCAAACCTCAAATGAACATAAGCAACTTTGCCGACCTGTATTATATGCATATAATAATATAAATTGCAATAAAACTAAAAAAATAATTGTGGGAAATAGTAAAAACTATTCCAACATTTCACACCTAATTGCATGTAAAAAAGCGTTGTGCATAAAAATCATAAATCCCTTTTGTCTACAAAGGGCATCAGACTTGTTATAAAGTTATTTTTATGTACAGAGCTTGCAATGTGTGAAGTGTTGCAGAAAGGGTGAAAATAAAATAAAAACGTTGGTACCTTGAGTGTAAAAGTAAACGTTTTAACTAGACTGTGACGTTTTACTAAAAATATAGCGAAACTAAAACAGCGCCTTTAGTGAGAATTTTTGTTTGTTTTGGTAAACGCTATGGTTGAGTTGGTGTTGGGAATAGAACAGCATAGCGACAAAACATCACATGAAATAACGTCACATGCCAGAACATCACAGGACAAAACAACACAGAAAAATCATCACAATGAGAAAACAGCACTATGACAAAACATCACATGACAAAAACGCATATACCTAAAACAGAACATACCATAAACGGCACATGAAAAAACATCACAAACATGTATGAAATAATGCATACAATGCCTTTGCCATCACTGATTGTAGGAGAAGGCGGTATAAGTTGTAAAAATATTTAAAATATATGCATGGGTTCTATTTTCTCATATTCCTTTTGCCGTTTCAGATATTTTCTGTTTTGCGTTATGTGATGTTTTTTCATGTGCGGTTTATGGCATGTTATGTTTTAGGTATTTGTTGTTTTCCATGTAATGCTTTGTCTTGTGATGTATTGCCATTACGATGTACTTTACAGTTATGTTTTGTCATGTGATGTTTTTCATGTATTGTTTTGTCTTGTGATGTATTTTCATTGTGATGCAAAGTCATGTGATGTAATGCCATATGTTGTTTTGCTACTGTGCTGTTCTATCATGTAACCGGTTGAGTTTAACCCTTAAGTTTATACTTGACAAATGGAGGGAAAGATTAGCGTTGAGGGTTGCCCCCCTTTATGATGGTGAGGGTTCAAATATTATTGTACGAGACACAGGTGGTCGAGAATACGGAACGCGAGTTGAGGATGTTATACGTCAAAAAAATATTAACAAGTTAAAACATTTCTACGTTCTTTACGTATTTATATGGATGAACACTTAAATTTAAAACAAGCGTCTTGTCTCCACTAATTGTAGATTATTAAATTTTTGTGCCGAATATGTTCCCAGTCCATTTTTTCTTAGTTGCAATAAGGATAAGAATTAGAAACGCAAAAAAACGCAAAAACGCAACTAAGCTACACATATAGTGTAACTTCTTGCCGCGTTATCCCCGAAGGGGTCGCATGTGGCGAGTCGAACCTATTTATTTTTACAGGTAAGGGGGGCGACCTTACGCCAACCACTTCAGTTGAAGTGGGGGTATCCCAGCTCCCGAGGGGGCTGGTACTCATTTCTTGTGAAGGCTATCTAAGAAACACTTAACAAAAATGATTTATTGAACTTTTTCTTTACTTGAAGATGATATTGTTGTGAATGTGTAATTGTGTGTCTGGGTGAGTTGGTGTAAGTTGTGTCTGTGTGAGTCTGCGAATTCTCTATATGTATATATATATAATTGGATAATTTATTTGAAGCGCCGTTTTTGTGTGTAGCACACCTCAAGGGCCCTTGGTATAAAATATATGAGGAATGAGAAGATATGAAGGGAATAATATAAATAATGGGGTATGTCCATACTCGTATACATGTGAATGCACATACATAACAATCTTACATTATAGGTAAATAATATATTCGTATAGTAATACATAAACATAAAAATAGTTAAATAAAGTGTAGGATTAATTGGGATATGATACACTGAACAGGTAGGTCTTGAGTTTTTTCCGGAACGTCGACTCTGGGCTTGCGGTTTTGACATCCAGAGGAAGTCCATTCCACACTGCAGGTGCACCATTGTAGAAGGCTCGGTCGCCGAAGCATGTTCGGTATGGACGATGAGGCTCATTTAGTCTTATCCCTCCTGATACAGAGGATCTTAGCACCAGATCACTCTTGTTGGACTGCTGGGATAGCAGTTCAGCCAAGTATGTTGGAGCCTTCCCGTTGAGTGCCTTGTACACAGTGTAGCATATTTTATAAGCTACTCTCTCTGGAAACTTCAACCAATGCAGGTTCCTTAGTATTGGCGTGATATGACAGAACTTTCCAGTTCCGAAAATCAGTCTTGCTGCCGAATTAAGGACCGATTGAAGCCTACTGTTTTGCTTTTTTGTTTGTCCTGCGTAGATACTTAAATAATTGTATTTGTATCTGCTCGAGATTGTGTGATAGTTTACTCGAATATTCTAAGTAGAATGTTCTGGCGAAATCTTGCATGCGTCAGTTCTTAATAATTCGAGAATAACCCTTATTTCACTTATAAAGAGAGACCGAGATGCTCTGTAGGTAGACTAGTATCTAAGTCGACAAGCTATATAGTTCAAAAGCAACTCTTTGTATGAAACGAATCGTATGAATCTATCTAATTGTATGAATCTATAATCTAAGTTGCAAGGATTCATTTAAAGCTCTCAGATGTATGCCCACAAACCAACACGTGTAGTTCGCGCTTACAAATGCTGAATGTGTACTTACAAATAAATCCAAACCTTAAATGAACATAAGCCCTACAAATTTTGCCGACTTTCCCTGACGCAGGGGTGACATTGGCAAAGTGAACCATTTTTTACAGAATGGGTGGTCAGCCTCATACCAACCTATAAGTCAAGGAATAATGAATTAATGATTCGAGAATAACCCTTATTCTCATCTATGAAGAGAGACCGAGATGCTCTGTAGGTAGACTAGTATCTAATAAAAATGGTTCACTTTGCCAAGGTCACCCCTGTTTCAGGGAAGGTCGGCAAGAGTTGCAGGGCTTATGTTCATTTGAGATTGTTTTTTTTTTATATTGTAGGTCCACATGCGGCATGTGTGAGCGCAAAATTATGCGTGTCTGCTTGTGGGAATGCATTTAATATGAATCTCAAATGATACATATCTTTGCAGCTTAGATTTAGATACCAATAGATGCAGCGTCTAGTGCTATGTTTGTATATAAGGCGAGGCATTGCTAACCGAGACAGGTTCAACGTTCCGTTGGGGCCTTGACTGTGAGTCTGACCCAATAAACAACGTCAGCGAATGTCATGCTCACTGAGCAAAATCACCTAAACTTATTAAAAATATTTGTTAACAAGCTAAGTTAATTAATATCTTATTCATGCTTGCACATGAATAAATTAACGCGCGTATTCACAAATCCTACTAGCAATAAAGAGCCCGTTCCCACTTGTCGGGCGTGTTATAAAGCTAAATCTGCCATTTTTGTTTCTTACACTTTATGGTCTTGGCAAAATAGTTACAGTAATGAAAAAAATCAAGCATGTTTAATAATTTTTAATCTTAATTATAAAGCTTGAACAAAATATAAAACTTAAGAATTGCCACCACAAAAACATATTAAAAAAAACGCGGTTTTTTTACATTTGTAGCTTTTTTTTCGTGTGTGCTGTATTTTGGAATTTTGTTTTTGCTTTTTAATTATAGAACTATACATTGTTTAGGTTCCGTACTCAACATTTTTTTTATAATGTCAATAGTTTTTGAGTAAATATGGAAAAACTGAAACTACTAAATGAATTAAATTTTAATTAAATCAAAGAACACTGTTTTTTCCATATTTACTCCAAAACTATCGACATTATAAAAAAAATGTTGAGTACGGAACCTAAACGATGTATAATTCTGTAATTAAAAAGCAAAAAAAAAAATCCAAAATACAACACACACGAGAAAAAAGCTAAAAATGTAAAAAAAACGCGTTTTTTTAAATATTTTTTCGTGGTGGCAATTCTTAAGTTATATATTTTGTTCAAGCTTTATAATTAAGATAAAAAAATAATAAACATGCTTGATTTTTTCCATTACTGTTACTCTTTTGCTAAGACCATAAAGTGTAAGAAACAAAAATGGCAGATTTAGCTTTATAACACGCCTTAATCGGAGGTTCCAGTGGTAGAACATTATGTATGGAACTATTCACTTATCGGAAACAGATTTTGTCAGAGATGTTCTGCCACTGGAACCTCCGATTAATATACGGATCCGACAAGTAGGAACGAGTTCTAACACTTAGCTAAGAACGATTATTTACTAAATTAGAAGCCATACAATACACATATGGTGTAACTTCTTGCCGCGTTATCCCCGAAAGGTTTCGCATCTGGAGAGTGGAACCTGTGTATTTTTTCAAGGAAGGGGGCCGGCCTTACGCCAAACACTTCAGTTGAAGTGGGGGTTTCCCAGCTCTCAAGGGGCTGGTACTCATTTCTTGTGAAGGCTTAGTAAACCTTATTGATATTTTATTTTGGGTTTTGAAATTAACACCGAAACGGGAAATTATTTTTGGCACCCTCGGTGGGATTCGAACTCGAGCTCTCGGCATGGAATGCAAGCACTCTACCAATTGAGCTATCGACCGGACTGACTACACTCACTCTTTATATGCCATCCTTCAATAATTTCTCGATTCTGACCAACACACTTTCTCGGTCTTCTTTTTCTTCTCTTTCCTGTCAAGATTAGTCTTCTATTAATAGATTCTTACGAATATGTAATTGTGTGTGTTGCTTTAAGTCTCTCTAGAAATAAATAGATGTTAGGTACTTGTATAATGTGTATTTCATATTGATTTATATTGTTAGAGATTGCTCTTATATTCGGGTAGCGGCAGATACACCTTTACGATCCCGGTAATGGTTAGATCTGTTCAGGAATAGCGATCCTGCCTCCGCAAGCTATTGTGTTTCTCCCACTCCTAACCGGGGGACACAATTCCTTTTCCTTATCCAATCATACTCTTATGCTCCTCAATCCCTCCTTATTTCCCATAACCGAATAGTTGTCGGTATAAACAACCAACCAGTTATAACTGGTAGGGCACCCTCTTGCCCTGGAGATGAGAAATCGTCTCCGAAGACGGATGAACCAATCCACTGGATGGTCAACGGCATAGGATCAGGAAGGCCACGGGAAACCACCTGATTAAAGGATTTTCAAATCATCCCCAGAAAAAATCATCATATGGCATTATTTAAAACTAAATATTCCGGAGGTAAAAATCCCCCAATCGGATCTCCGGGGGGGAACGTTTTAAGTAAAACTAAAACCAAACATTTTGGAACATGGAATGCTCGGAGCTTGTATGGAGCGGGGAGACTAGAGTGCGCGATGAAGGAAATGCACCGACTTGAAATTGATTTGCTAGGCATAAGTGAGATGAGGTGGAAGGGAAGTGGAAGAGAGAGCACATCGGAATATGAAATTTACTTCTCTGGAAACAGTGAGCCTGATCACAGACGGGGAGTTGGGTTCATAGTCTCTAAAAAAATGAATTCAACAGTTCTTAACTTTGTGGCTCAGTCAGACAGAGTTGCAATGCTACAAATGAAGGGCCATGGAGTAAATACAAATGTGATCCAAGTCTATGCTCCAACTGCAGACAAGAATGAGGAAGAAATTGAGGCTTTTTATGAAGACGTCACTGGCGTACTAAAGCTGACTAAGCATGAAGAGGTCACCATTGTCATGGGAGATTTTAACTCAAAAGTAGGAGCAGGAGTACCCAATGATGTTATGGGAGCATGGGGCCTGGGTGAGAGAAACGAGAGAGGTGAAAGAATGATTCGTTTCTGCCAAGAGGAGGGATTTATGATAATGAACACCTTCTACCAGCTCCCAGCAAGAAGACTATATACTTGGAAGTCACCAAGGGATCAAGATGAGCACATAGTACGCAACCAGATTGACTACATGCTGATAAATAAAAGATTCAAAAATGCAATCACGTCTGTAAAAACATATCCTGGAGCTGATATTGGATCCGACCATAGTTTACTAATGGGGAAAATTCTACTAAAACTGAAAAAAGTACCCAAAAAAGTCAAGAAAATTGCAACAGACCCAAGACTACTCAAGGAACAAAACATCAAAGAAAAGGTGCGAAATGAACTGGAAAACGGAATACAAAACCTATCTGAGGTATCTGAGGTGGAACAATTGTGGAATGGCTTAAAGGATACTATGTGTAAGACCAGTGAAAAATATCTGAAGACTGCAAAACGAGCACACAAAGAATGGATCACAGATGATATTTTATCCTTAATGGAGGAGAGAAGAAAATGGTTACCAAGGGATCGTCAGAAATATAGGGAAGTACACAAAGAAATCCAGAAAAAGATCCGAGAAGCAAAACAAAAGCTGGAAGAGGAGCGATGCACTGAAATGGAAGACCTTGATAACAGGCACGACACCTTCAATCTCCATAAAAGGATCAAGGAATCAATAAAACAGGGTAGAGGAAGACCCCTTACACAGCTAATGCATAACAATGGTAATTTAGCAGTGACCATAGATGAAAAAAAGGTGCTATGGGAGACATATGTTGAAGAGCTATATATGGATACACGTAACGAGAGACATGGTGTTGAAATAGCAATGGACGGCTCCCAGATCCTACAAGATGAGGTTGAGTATGCTATCAAGCAAATAAAAAATGGGAAATCACCCGGTCCAGACAACATCCACGGGGAGATTCTGAAGTTAATGGAAGGAAATGCACTCAAAAAGATTACATTGCTATTCAACAAAGTGTATGAAAGTGGTAATCTGCCAGAGGATTGGTTAAAATCCTACTTCATCACTATACCAAAGAATATTAATGCTAAAAAATGTGAAGAACATCGAACAATAAGCTTAATGAGTCATGTGATGAAATCTTTCCTGAAAATTATACTAAAGAGAATATACCAACAGTGTGACCAACAGTTATCAGCCGAACAGTTTGGTTTTAGGAACGGCTTTGGCACACGAGATGCTCTGTTTGGATTACAGGTTTTAGTGCAACGTTGTCTCGATATGAATAAAGATGTTTATGTTTGCTTTATTGACTACGAAAAGGCCTTTGACAGAGTGAGACACGACAAGCTGATCAGTATACTGAAAGACATTGGGATAGACGATAAAAACACTCGCATTATTGCTAATATATATTGGCAGCAAACTGCTTCAGTGCTTGTAGAGAGTTCAGAGACCAGACAAATACCCATCAGAAGAGGAGTTAGACAGGGATGCGTACTGTCACCAACACTTTTTAACCTATATTCAGAAAGGATCATGGCGCAAGCACTTCATGAGGCTAGAGAAGGCATTGTTGTCAACGGGCAGCTGGTAAACAACCTGCGGTATGCCGATGACACAGTCCTACTCGCTGACACTCAGGCGGATCTGCAAACATTGTTGACCAGAATAAATGTCGCTAGCAAAGAAGCTGGCATTAACATTAACTTTAAGAAGACCAAGGTCATGGTTATCAGCAGAAACACAAACGCCTCCGTACATGTAGAACTAGATGGCGAAAGCATTGAAAGATGCACTAGTTACAGGTACCTGGGATGTGTGGTCAACGAAAAGTGGGACATGTGTCAAGAAGTCAGAAGCAGACTAGAGCAAGCCCGAAATGTCTTCGCTAAAATGAGCAAATTACTGTTGTGCCGAAATTTAAGCCTTGAACTCCGGAAGCGCATAGTGAGGTGCTACGTTTTCCCAATCGCTCTGTATGGTATGGAGGGATGGACTCTCACGCAGGCACTGGAGAGACGTATTGAAGCATTCGAGATGTGTTTATACCGAAAAATGCTTCGGATCTCTTGGCGTGATCGAGTCACCAATGAAGAAGTCCTTCAACGAATGCGCACTACAAAGGAGCTCCTGCCTACCATTAAGCAGAGAAAGCTAATGTACTTCGGTCACATTATGAGAAATGAGAAGTACCGTCTCCTTCATCTTATCATTCAGGGTAAGATTGAGGGGAGAAGATCTCAGGGACGCCGAAGGACATCGTGGCTGAAGAACCTGCGACAGTGGTTCGGCAGAAGCACCAAGTCCCTATTTCGAGCCGCAGCATCAAAACTCAAAATAGCTATGATGATCGCCGATCTTCGTTAGAAGTGGCACAAGAAAAGAGATTGCTCGAGTGTTTGGTCGAATGTTCTAATTAAGTCACGCATGTATCAACTCTCAATGATTCGAAAATGATTCTTATTCTTGCTATGAAATAAGGACCAAAGCTCTCTGAAGGGGATAAACCAACCGACCGTTGAATTGAGTGGATGTAAAGAATCCGCGTAAATCATAATAGTACTTTTGCCACAAATAAAAACTATTCAAGCACATTGAAATTATTCGTGTTTTTACCTGGAAAGATACTGAATGATAGAGTCCGCAATGATTGGGTGATGAACGAGTGTGGTATAAAAGAGAATTAAGGAGCGAAAGTACAAAAAAGACAATGCGATGGTTCGGACATCTTGAAAGGGTGATGAGCGAATAACGAAGAAAGTATACAGAGGCATTGTCAGAGGAAAGCGTGGAAGGGGAAGACCGAGGAAGGAATGGATAGACCAAATAGGTGAGATTGCGGAAGAATGGAACCTGCAGAGTGAGAATAAGAGAAGAGTATGTATGAAGAAAGTGATGAATGTTGAAGAGATCAAAGAGGCAAGCAAGAAAAGAAGTGGAGACGAATCTGTGGAGGTACCGGCCATCCTAGTGGAACGGCGGCAGGATACAGAACACAACAGAACCTCATTTTTACGTTTTACGAGATTGTTGCTCTGGTTTTTAGTGGATCTGAACCGGAAACCTTGAGTTCTAGCGCCAAAATATTAATAAAGGCATGATGAAAAAAAACCCGCCGATTTAATTGAAGTCATTGAAAATTACAAGGATATGATTTGGCGGAGAGATAATGTACAGAAGCGTAGCTTTTGGGTGTACAAGTACTTATTTTACTACAAAAATGCACCACAATGTGTGAAAATAATCTTAACATTAGTAACTCAGTAGAAATCAATGAAAACATATCTCTTGATAATGACCTGAATATTGATGGTCGAAAGTGCTCGAGATATAAAATATTTTTGTGAAAATTAAACTACGTTAAAGAAAAAATAATTTTATTTAAAGAAAACATATCTATGTATAATCGAAGTTGTTTAGATACATCGGCTTATACTAAATGCACGCCCACATATATATAAATGGACGATTTATTTGAAAAGCGCCGTTTTTGTGTGTAGCACACCTCAAGGGCCCACAGGAAGACACGAACAAGTTCGAGCTTAGACATACTAAAAACCTAGTCAAAATCTAATCTAATCTAACCTAAGTTCTGTCCTAAGTTTTGTCCATACTGTTCTTAGTATACAATTTGATAAATTCACAAAGCTATTCTTATAATTTTTCAAATTTCTCCTAATTCTACTGTGTGTATAATATTCATTTTGCTTTATATAGTCTCCCCTTATTTTAAGATTTCAGTTTCTCTGAGGATGGCCAAGAGGCCGAAACCGGTCACAACTCGTTATTTTTGTTTGTAACTAAATAAAAATAAATAAAGTAGAACTAAACAAAGTTTGTTATCATTTTTTAATAATTAAAATGGAGTTCTACAATGTTTCCGCTAAAACTTTTCAAAAATTGTAACCTAAGTTCGCGCTTGAACATGCCACATGTGAACTTACAACATAAAAACCTAGGTCTCGAATGAAGATAATCCCTGCAACTGTTGCTAAACTTTCCCAAAACACAGTCGATATTGGCAAAGTGAACCATTTTTTACAGGAGGTATGGGTGGTCAGTCTCCTACCAACCTCGTATTTTATTGTAATCAATAACAATAGAAAGTCCATACATATGCATTTTCCTTTCAATGAACCAGTTTGTAGTCATGTTATTAGTGCTACGCACTCGTAAGCGGAAGGTTTAAGTTAAATTCTCAAAGGAGCAAAAAAAACATTTCATCGGGGAAGAATTGAGAGATGACGGTCTCCAGGTATAAGAAGAGATCCTGGTTGAACAATCTGAAACAGTGGTTTGGCAGAAACACAAGATCCTTCTATCGTACGCATTTAAAAATATATAAATGATGATAGATTAACAGAAACCTAAAACTAGAGTTACGTCTGCGCATGGTGAGATACTACATCTTTCCGATTGTACTCTATGGCATGGAAGGGTGGACACTTGATGAGTGCCTCGAGAATAGAATCACTGCCTTTCAAATGTGGGTCTACCGTCGGATGTTGAAGGTTTCCTGGATGGATCGAGTCACAAATGCCGAGGTTATTTCCCGTATGAATACCAGAGCCGAACTCCTGATGCCCATCAAAAAAACTAGTTTATTTCTGCCACATAATGAGAAATGAGAAGCATTAACTTCTGCGTCTCATCATACAGGGAAGAATTGAGGGAAGGAGAGCATATTGGTTGAAGAATCTGAGACAGTAATTTAGCAGAAGCATAAGATTTCTCTTTCGTGCCGCAGTATCGAAGATTCGAAGGTGCAAATCGCTATGATGTTTACTAATATTCATTGATGGATCACAACAAGAAAAATAATGTCTACGTTTCGGAATGAAATAGATGCGCTACTGACACTTATTTTTTAAGAGGAGGACTTCGAAATGTAAAACAATATATAAATTTATAGTCCCTCATCACGAGTCGCTAAATGGACTTGTTGTGTTTCGTTTATAAAGCCGAACGTGTTAATCTCAATTCTCAATTTTACA
The DNA here is from genome assembly GCA_951799405.1 of Agapetus fuscipes. Taxonomy (NCBI): domain Eukaryota; kingdom Metazoa; phylum Arthropoda; class Insecta; order Trichoptera; family Glossosomatidae; genus Agapetus; species Agapetus fuscipes. The sequence goes on along the minus strand of OX637357.1, from coordinate 10,443,732 downwards.
AAAAAAATAATGGAAATTATAACTCACTAGAGGCGCTATTTAAGTTTGTATACATTTTTGTACGCTTTGGTTCAGATTAAAAATAAGTCTTACAGGACCTAACGCGGCAATGTAAGATATCTTTGAAAATAAGATAAATATATTGTTATGATTTTACAATATTTATTTTGCACAATATCGGTTTACAATGTATTGATTACTTTTCTTGCTCTGTTTATATCGACTTGGCGTCACAATGTTTCAAGTGTATCTGACTCTTCGCAGAATTACCGATCATATTTATAAAGTTCATATGAACCATTTCTCGTGTATTCCAGATTCTTCTACAGTGAATTGCTCCAGAGTAGTCTACTATCACACAATTCATCATTATACTAGCTGTTCGACACTATTAGAGTTACGCACACCAGCAAGCTACGTGCCTAGGTACATGTACACACAAACTCATAATTCTATGCAAAATGGAAATACAGTAAAGCACTTTCCGTTCATTTTCATATGTTTATCCCATTTTCTAGCCAAAGCTAGATTGCCACCTTTGGTTGTATGGGACACACATATTTTTTTATACTCATGTTAAAGAGAGTTTTTTCCTTATTACTGCTGTTGCATTCACAAGGAGCGAACAAAGTGTTTCCCATTAATTTTATCAATTAATACGTGTCTGGTTGTGAGAATGCATGTAATGTGAATCTCCAATGCAACATATCTTTGCAACTTAGATTATATTAGATTAGATAAGAATACAAAGTGCAATGAACTCCCTATTGTAGTGTAAAAATAATTCTTTTTGCGGTTTTTGGGTTTGCAACAACTTTTCTTTTATCATGATGCCTTGACTTATAGGTTGGTATGAGGCTTAACACTCATGCTGAAGGTGCACTTTACCAATATTACCCCTGTTTCAGGAAAGGTCGGTATAAATTGCACGGTTTATATTCATTTGAGGTTTGGATTTTAATTTGTAAGTACACATGCAGCATTTGTAAGCTCGAACTTCTAGTGGCTGTGCATACACTCAAAATGAATCTTAAATGTTAACAGAGCTTTGCAACTTAGATTATATTATTATTATACATAGATTCCTTGAGTTATAGGTTGGTATAAGGCTTACCACACATACTGTAAAAAATGTTCACTTTAACAATGCCACCCGTGTTTCATGAAAGGTCGGCAAAAATTGCAGGGTTTATGTTCATTTGAGGTTTGAATTTTAATTTGTCAGTACACATGCAGCAATTGTAAGCGCTAACTTACACGTGCCTGTTAGTGGGCATGCACTTAATTATAATTTTAAAGACTTTTTAAAGTTTGTGTATTCACACAGTGAAAATTCATTTTTATAAATAATTATAAAAAATTATAAAAAACACCGAGTTTTATGAGTATTCAATTCCACCTCAATTTGTGAAAATAAAACTCTGTGTTTTTTATAATTTTTTATAATTATTTATAATTTTAAATGTTAATATATCTCTTTGCAACTTAGATTAAAGGTTGTTATAGATGTATAAGTGCAAACTTACACGTGTCTGTTTGCGAGAGTGCAAGAAGTGTGTACATTTGCAAATAAGATTTTACGAGTGAATTATGTAAAAAATAATAAAGGATATGGCAGTACGTTAATTTTAAATTATGTTAAGATTTTCATCTAATCTACAAAGATACGTGCATTAAAAAAAGTTCACACCTCATGAGTAAACTCAAGCAGACACGCGTAGGTTCGCTCTTACATGTGTTGTAATTAATTCAAATTATAAGTAAGTACGCCAGTTATAAAACATTGCGTAAATAGCAAAAAAACGTATGAAAACTAAATCACTCACTAGAGGTGCTGTTGTATCTCCCATACATTTTTTATTTACGCAATCGAGAAGTATTTTACGCTATATTTTTATACTTGAGAAAGTAAGCACATCTAATGATACTAAAAATTAATGAAACGAAGGCGCTAAAGTGGCCTTCGAAATAATGTTAGATAACATAAAAAAAAGAATGAAGAATATATTTTTTACGTACCACGACAAATCGGATACAGATAATTCGTCCATAGACAGCTCGGCCGTGCACAAATCGGACACACGACAGTTCGTCCACACGACTTTTCGTTTGACGACATTTCGGTCATACTGTATAGGTCCACAGACTGCTCCATCACAAAAAAAATGTTTTCTAAAGAACCTTTGAAATTATTATTGTTGTTTTAAAACTATACATTTTTTTTTTGAAACACATAGATTTATTTTCAGTTTATCTAAAATTATGTGTTATATTCCAATATATCAATGCGGCTGACAACCCATGCTGTAGTAAATGGTTCACTTTGCCAATGTCACTCCTGTTTCAGGGTAGGACGGCAAGAGTTGCAGGGTGCATTTCCATTTGAGATTTGGGTTTTTATGTTGTAGGTTCACAAGCGGCATGTGCAAGCGCGAACTTGTTACGTGTCTGCTTGAGAATGCATAGGTATAATGTGAACCCCCAATGTTACATTCTTTGCAACTTAGATTAGATTAGATATTCCAAAATATTGCAAAATGAATTTTCACTCCATAAATGCACAAATTTAAAAAATAACTAAAGTTTCAATTAATTGTAGTTTTCTTTCAACCATATATTTTACGTGAACGGAAAGTCGTTTGGACGAACTGTCGTGTGGCCACATTGTCCGTAACCGATGTGTGTAAGGACGAGTTATCTGAGGCGATTTATCTACTTAACTATCGAAATGTCGTAGACCGAAAAGTCGTGTGATCGATTTGTCCATGGTCTAATTGTCTGTCTGTGGATGGATTTATCTGTGACCGATTTGTTGTGGAATCCTTTTTTTACATTCAACTTATGAATGAAAAAAATGTGCTGTGACGCTATTTTGAATACAGATGTCATAATTAATGACAGTGCCAACATTTGTTTTATTTTTTCTATATTATATTCAGAATATAATTGAAATAGTAACTAACATGTGCGGAGAAACTTCATCGTGGGGATCTTGAGATGCTTATTTAAAAATAAGAGTCATTGTCCGGTCGACGGCTAAGTTGATAGAATGCTTGCGTTCTATCTCAGACGGCTAGGGTTCTCTCCACACTAAGGGTTTTTCTTTATAAAAAATATAAATACCGGCAAGGTTTACTCAGTCATAAAAAAAAAAAAAAAAACAGCCTCCTCGGAAGCAAGGAAACCTTCTCTTCAAGTGAAAAGGTTGGCGTAAGGCTGGCCTTCTCAGCAGTTAAAATAGATTTCACACGCCACATGAGCCTCTTGGTAACAACGCGGCAAGAAGTTGTATAATACGTGCAGCTTACTTGCATTTTCGTTGCGTGCGTTGCGTTGCGTAGGCATTGCTAGTTTACTAATGGGTTGATCAATCAAAAAACAAACACCTATGGCTTATTGTTTTCAGTGTTTCGTCGGAGCTGTATCCAACGTCATCATGAATAGTCAGAAGAAGTTTTCGCCGTAGATCGAAGATTATAGGAATATGAGTTATGAGGCGACCTTTGGCGGATGATACACTAGGCTACCTGAAGTTGGATACGACTTCGAAGAAACTTTGCAAAACCCGTTCTTTTCAACGCCACAATCTCTAACAGCTAAGGTTTTTTTTGTGTTTCCGGAACATTTTCTGTGTTTGTAAAATTATTAAAATAAATTAAATATTTGTATGAATCGTTGGTTGCAGAATCTCAGTGTTCTCGACGTTTTGTTGGCTTCTTATCCAACATCATCAGGAGACACATCCTTGTTCGGCAGACGCTATTTTCATTCCTGTGTTTTTTCTGTGTGTTTTCATATATTGTTAGCATTTTCATAAAAAATCCTAGATTTCCGTGTATGATTCCGCTCAAATAATGTGTCACTATGCAGTGCAAGAGCTTCCTTCAAACCCTCTATGTTCAAACCTATTACTTTAGTCAAACTATCGTATGAAAAAATTTGAAGCATAAAGGCAATATGATACGAGTATGTTTCACGCTTCCAAGCGCGTTGCAATAAAAATCATTTTATTTCACTTGAACAAAACAAAGTGTAATAAATAAATTAATACATTTAGGCACCGTCGGTACTTTATTTTTTTTGCCTCTACAGAAGAATCGTCTACTCTTCAGCCAATAAAACTTGTCCATGGTATCTTTTATCGTTGGAAATTTCACAATAAAAATGGGGTATTTATTGCAGAAATAGGGGGGAAGACAGAGTTTTTTCCCCCGTTTCATGGGATTTTGCTTTATGGCAATGGTTTTATTGGGTATTAAAAGAATTAGCTGTGACACTTTTTTTTATGTGCCATTGTTTTATTTACTTGAACACATAAAGACGTCTCAATTGCTTTCGCAATGAGGTCCGCATGTTAATTTACATAGAAAAAGTTGTGACTTCACACTGCTGGGTTGCTAGGGAAAAGGAAAAAATAGTTTATAGTTGCTGAGCGCCGTAGTCTCATACAAGTGTGAATCCATAGGGAAATACAGTATGAGACAACATATGCTAGTTTGACTTTATATCGATAGAATTGTTCTTTAACATTAATGCTTCTTTAAAAAAAGTCACTAACCACTTATCTAATGTCTTCATCTGAACAGCCTTAATTAATTACTTACCAATAATTTATTTGTAATCTACGTCAAATAAATAATTTCCAGCATGATTTATTTGGTGAGCGCTGTTTTTGTGTTAATCACACCTCAAGAGCATGTTTATTCGTCCGTCGCAAGTTAGCGAAAATTTAGCAAGTAAAACCCAGTTGCTGTAAGCCTCGATGAACCTTTAGTGATCGGTCTTTTGAAGAATTTCCCAGCTCCCGAAGACGCTGGTTCTCATTTCTTGTGAAGGCTGAGTAAGTCGATCTTGATTTTGAAATAAACAATCATTTCTGACACTCTTGGTGGGAATTGAACCATAGTTCTCTGGCATGAAATGTAAGCATTCTACCAACTGAGCTTAGAGCTATCAACCGCACTATTTCAAAATCTAATGTTTAAAAAAATCTCACACAGGAAGAAATAATATAAGTACTAATCAAATAAAAATAAATTTGACCACACGAAGTTTCCGCTCAAGAAAATTGTGCGATTTTTTTATTTTGAACAAAAGTAAGAGTGAACTATTTCAGTAACGGTGATTAGCTCGACAATAGAAAAAGAGTGACTCAAATAGTGCGTAAACAAGTCAACGCGGAGAGCAAAAATAATGCAACTTTTACTTTGGCCCCGCAGCTGCTGTGGTTCCATGTTAGAACGACACAGTGACAAAACGACATATGATAGAACATTACTATGACAAAACATTACAGGAAAGTGCATTACAATAACAAAGCATCACATACCTAAAACAGAAGATACCATAAATGACACTTGTAAAAACATCTCATGACAAAACATCACATGACATAACGACATATGACAGAACGACACATTATAGAACATCACTGTGACAAAACATTACAGGAAAGTGTATCACAATGACAAAGCATCACATACCTAAAACAGAACATACCATAAGTGGTACTTGTAAAAACATCCCAAGACAAAACATTACAAAATAGAAAACACCATAAAAGTGACATGAGAAAATGGAACCCATGCATACATCATCTGGTAAAAAAAATACAGCCCCTGATTATCATATCACACCTACAACTAGGGGTGGCAACGGCATAGTATGCATTTATTTTTACAGGTGAGATAGGTAGCCCCACGCTTACCTATAAGTCAAGGAATCATAAATTATGATGTTTTGCCATGTGATGTTTTTTCATGCGTCGTTCATGGTATGTTCTGTTTTAGGTATGTCATGTTTTGTCATGTGATGTTTTGTCATTGTGATGTTTTGTCATGTGATTTTCTGTCATGTGTCGTTTTGTCACTGTGCCGTTATTTCCTGTCACCAGCCGCTGTACAGGGTCTGATGGGAGAGGAGATTAAGAGAGTCGCTGAACCAGATAGTCAGCGAAACCAATTTCATGCTTTGGGAAATGTGATCTCACTTCTGGTCTGGTTGTTTTGGTCTTTTGAATATTGGTGTTGATAATGTGGTAACACTGAAGTGATTGGTGGAATTGAAGGAACAATAAGATAAGTATGTTTAACTGCCCCTCCCCATATCTTCACTATGATTAATTATCTTTTCAACAAATTCAACAAATGCCTATGGAACTACGTAGTGTGTTTTGGTCGAAAAATGTTCAATTTTTGCGTCCCATGTAATGTCCCCTTTGAAAAAAAAAAAGTCAATGGCAATATTTCATTTAGATACAGAAGTAGATATCTATGTATCTTTGACAATACCCTTTTTTGGTAATCAGATACTTAGATCAGATACTCAGATACTTAGTCCGGTCGATAGCTCAGGTGGTAGAGTGCTTGCATTCCATGCCGAAAGCTCGGGTTCGAATCCCACCGAGGGTGTCAGAAATGATTTCCCGTTTCGGTGTTTATTTCAAACCCCAAAATAAAATACCGGCAAGGTTTACTCAGCCTTCACAAGAAAAGAGTACCAGCTCTCTCGGGAGCTGGGAAATCCCCACTTCAACTGAAGTGGTTGGCGTAAGACCGGCCCCCTTACCTGTTAAAATAAATAGGTTCAACTCGCCACATGCGACCCCTTCGGGGATAACGCGCCAAGAAGTTACACTATATGTGTAGCTTAGTTGTGTTGCGTTTTTTTGCGTAGATCGGGCCCCTTAGTTAGCGCTTTGTTCTTGTAATCGGAAAGTCGCAGGTTCGATTCCCAGCGTGGCACAAAAAACATATTTAAAATTTCAAATATGCTCTTTGCAGGGTTCAAAAAAAACATATGCGTTTACCAAAAACCGGTCACCAAATTCAGCCTTACAGAAAATGGGTCTTACTGGAGTATTGGTGCTTTCTATGTCAACGACCAAACTCGCAGAGGGCTCCTGGGGTGCGATTCACACAAAAAACAGCGCTCACATAATAAATCAACCTAATATTAATTTTATATAGACCAAAGAAACAGTTCAAAAAAATATTTTCATGTGTCAAAGCATTCATTTCTGGTATTCTGCGTTACAAGAGAGAAGTCTCGAATAGATCTACAATAGGGAGTAGAAACAGTCTTTGGCAGGTTCTCTAGATGAAAAGGACCTTCTCGTCATCATGATCTGTATACTAACTGCATACAATGTTACAGAGAGCGAGCGGATCGCGTGCACCTAATACGTAACGCAGTAGAACAGCTATTGTACGTGGGACCACGTGTTCAGAGACAAGTGTGTCAAGTGGCCGCCACAATGGCGCGTCAGCAGTAAACAATCACGCTTCCGTCCATTCATCCGCAGATGGGATGGTGACTGCTGCGACCAGGCATTTGTCTCAGGATCAGCAGACTTGTACAATATGTAGAATATCAATGGGATAAGAAGTCCCATCTATTTGTTATCTTATAAATGGAATCGATGTACAAAATTAACAAAAAAGGTGCAAGAATGGAGCCCTGCGGCACCCCATATTTAACAGGATAGAGAAAGGATCTTGTTCCAATACCATATGCACTGCCAGCGATTAGACAAATAGGATACGGTAACTCTACCGTGAAAAATTCTCATCATTTTTTTATTTTAATTAATATCAGTTTAATATTTTAAGCTTGTTTGGTTACCGCATCCAACACACAGAGGCGATATTCTACGTAGCCATTTCCCATAGAAAAATGCATCAACGAAACCAAAAGTGACTGCAGTTTTGCTGCAACTATGACTATGATAAATATTGCTCCATTATAGCTAGGATGCAGTTTATTCTGCATGTGATTAAGGATAATCAGTTATGGATTAAGAGGAAATATGTAAATGGATAAAAAACGTGAAAAGGCAATTAGGCACACATGCAAAATTATTGTTGCAAGCATTGACGTGATGACAGAAACATCATTTGTATGAATAGGTAACATTTTTTTACACGCAATTTTTTATTCAAAACTATGTAAGCGCAACTAAGCTATAGAAATAGTATAACTTATTGCCTGCTTTGTCCCCGAAGGGATCACATGTGGCGATTCCTGACCAATTTATTTGTGTAGGTAAAGGAGCCAACCTTACACCAACCACTTCAGTTGAAGTAGGGGTTTCCCAGCTCCCGGGGGGCTAGTTCTCATTTCTTGTGAAGGCTGAGCAAACCTTGCTGGTATTTATTTTGGGTTTGAAATAAACACCAAAACCGGGAAACGACACTCTCGCTGGGGATCGAAACCTTAGTCTCGGCATGGATCGGACTTTTAACGAACTTGGCCGTCACTACAAAACGCCAATTCTCAAGCAAGACCCAGGTGCTGTAAAGCTGGATGGATATTTGGTATTCGGTCTTTGGTAAAGATATATGATTTTTCAACCCAGCATATTCAAAAATAGAAATGGTATACTTTTTGTGCTCCGCCGGGATTTAAGCCCACGACCTTCCATTAACGAGTGTAAAGCGCTACCACTAGAATACAGACCGGTCAAGGGTAAGGGTGATCAGATTCAACAACAGGGTTGTTCGACTGAAGATGATGACGATGTTGTTGATTTTCGATCTGTTACATTGTTGCTTAGATGCAACCAATTCGTCACACACTAAGTTGCAAAATACTCGCTTAATTTAACTTGCAGAATAGCATTATTGTTGTCCCATATTCGCGCGAGCACAATGACCATCTGATGCAAGTGTGTGAGGTTTTGTCCCAAGCCTTCAACTCACGACAATGCCTCCAACCAAGTCTGGCGCCACTCGTGCAGATGTAAACAAAATGCTGACCTCATTATCATCATCTTAATCATTGGATCATATATTTTGGCCTTCTGAATCAATCACAGCCTTCCCAACTCCCGGGAGGGCTGGTTCTCATTTTCAGTGAAGGCGGAGTAAATCATGTCGGTATTTATTTTGGGTTTGAAATAAACAACAAAACGGGAAATCATTTCTGACACACTCGACATGGAATGCAAGCGTTCTACCAACTGAGCCACCGACCGGACTTTTTACGAGCTTGGTCGTCGCTGCAAGCGCCAACTATCAAGCAAGACCCAATTGCTGTAAGGTTGAATGGACCTTTTGCGAAAGGTTTTTGATATAGGTATATGAATTTTCCAACCCAACGAAGAGCATTGTTGAAAATATAAATGGTATATTTTTTGTACTCCGCCGGGGTTCGAATCCACAGCCTTCCATTTACGAGTCCGAAACGTTACAACTAGACTACGAACCGTTAGACGACGGACCGAAAAAGAGGAGCATTTTTTTTAATTCAACCAACTCGGGTCCTTTGGTTCACGAATCCGTAGCGTTGATCACTAGACTACAGACTGGTCTAATGTATTTGTGATGAAACTATAATTTGAATGGGTTTTTTGTTATTTTTGCAAGACAGTGATAACGGAAGTCGTTGGTTTCAGTGATACACATGAAAATATGACAAGTACTTATTATTATGAGATATTTCAGTTAGCATTTCCCCACACATTATTTATTTGTGTTGCTACCAACGCGGAGACTTCGCATGGAGACAATTCCTATTATTATTATTTTATTTTATTGTATTGCCAGTTGTAGAGATGTCGTTATGAAATGTGTTGTCAGGCAAAAAAAAACTGGCTTAAAAGAGTGTGAAAACACGTAATTTGTTTTATTTTTAATGGAAACACTTTTGTCACACAAGTTCATTGTACGCAGATTTTAAATCGGAAAAATTCGAAGGAACCAAATTTTATACCATCCTACACATAAATTATAATATTTTTCACATAAAAAAGCATCTTCAGAAGAAAAAATATAACAACAAAACCATTAATAAAACAATATAATCTACAGTCTAAGATGCAAAGATACATTAACACTAAAATTAACAGTATAAATCAAAGTTGGGGTTGTGTATTGATATTGCGAAGATTAATTTTAAAGTAATAATAAAAAACAAAGTTTTTTCCACGAGCTGATTTATCTCCTCAAGCGCTTTCGATGTTATCACACCAATATCAAGAGAGCAATTCTTGATAAAAAAAAAGACCAAAAGCGCATGAGAAAAGAAATCATGTCGTGAAGAAAATCTTTTATTTTATTTTGAAAATTTTCATTTAAAATGAATTTTCACAAAGCCACTACACAAACCATGAACCTTTTGATACAAATTAAGTTGAAAATAATGAAAATGACACAAAAAATGTTTGAATATAGGATAAACATTCGGAAAAGGACTCGATTTGATACAGGTAAATTGTTTAGTGATGTGTAAGACCAAGATATTATACTTTTAAGTCCATTTACGGGCACGAGTTCTGCCCCGCCACTTAAATTCTAGACCAGGTGCCAGCAAAGTGCACCTGCTGGCCGAAAACACACATCAAGATTGCAGCCTTAAACATACTTAAAAGGGTGACCCTATACCCCAAGTAAGAAGCTTCACGTTCAAACTCAAACGAGAAACCGGAGCCAAGTAAGAGCCGATAAGACGAGTGTTTGGAGAGCGTGCATTTGAAGTTGCTGGTCCTCTGCAGTATCATGTGAGAGAAATAGAGGACCATGAAAGGTTCCGAAATGAACTGAAGACAAGCAAGACTCTGGCATCATTTGCACAAGCGCCCTTGGAGTGAGTGCATCACGAAACGGTGTTCTAAAGAAATCTTCAATTACTAATAAAACATTTCGTTGTTAAAAAAAATGTATAGAGACAACACATAACGAATTACTTTCCACAACCAAGATGTTCATTTTCAACTTGGAGCTTGTTTTCCCCCAATTCTTTCTTGCACGATGATATGCTTCTATATTACTTCTGATTTTTCATTACGTGGACGAAATAAACCAGTTTTTGCCTCTTGATGGACTTAAAGGATGGTATAAGACTGACCCCCATGCTGTAAAAAATGGTCCACTTTACAAATGTCCCCCCTGTTTCAGAGAGGTCTACTAAAGTTGCAGGGTTTATGTTCATTTGAGATATGGATTTTAATTTGCAAGTAAAAATGCAGAATATGTAAGCGCGAAAATAAACGTGTCTGTTTGTGGGCATTCATTTAAATTAATTAAAAATGTTAACATATCATTTCAATTTAGATTATAGATTATTGCATGAGAGACATCAGGAGTACTAAATCTAAATCTTTATCTAAGTTGCAAAGATATGTATGTATCAATTGAGATTCATATTAAATGCATTCCCACAAGCAGACACGCATAATTTCGCGCTCACACATGCTGCATGTGGACCTACAATACAAAAACCCAATCTCAAATGAAAATAAGCCCTGCAACTCTTGCCGACCTTCCCTGAAACAGGGGTGGCATTGGCAAAGTGAACCATTTTTACAGTAGGTCAGCCTCATACCAACCTATAAATCAAGGAATGTTCGTCTCTGGTCATTTATATGGGAAAGAGCCTCGGCATTTTTTTGGTTCGATCCATCCAGGAAACCTTCGACATCTGACGGTAGACCCACATTTCATACACATATGTTAAAACGCTATCGTTGAGTTTTAACGACAAGTCATAAGTTTAAGGAACAGAAGTCGGCCATTACAAACAGAGATACAATCTGTCTCTGTAATTTTCGTGTAATTTGTATTTTGAATTATATTTCGTGCTAATTACAAGTTATGTGAGAATAGTGATTAAAAATGTTGATGGGGTAAATATTGTTGTATTTAATCTCCAATCTAAGTTGCAAAGATATATTAATATTTAAGATTCTTATATTTATCGCATGCCTACGAGGAGATAGTGTAATATCCCGCTTACCTATTCTGCATATTATGTGTCTGTAATGTATAATCTAAGTTGCAAAGATATATTAACATTTAAAGCTCATATCAAATGCATGCCAACAAACAGACACGTGTAGTTCGCTGTTACAAATGCTGAATGTGTACTTACAAATACAATTCAAACTTCAAATGAACATAAGCCCTACAACTTTTGCCGACCTTCCCTGACACAGGGGCAAAGTGAACCATTTTTTTCCGGATGGGTGGTCAGCCTCATACCATCCTATAAGTCAAGGAATGGTGTAATCACAAAAAAAACGTCAAATCTTTAATTAACATTCGCAAATTTGCATGCATATGAAATAATTTATGTACTTACGATTATATGTAAACAATAAAAGCTTTAACCACCAACATTGCAGATCAGTCACCATTTTTTTCGATCCTTGTACCAACTTAATATCATCCAGTTTTTTGAATATTTTCAAGTAATCTTTTGATTATGATTTTTCTAATAACTCATTAAAAATAAAAACCTACATGTAACTGTAACAGCAACATTGTCACCGTTCCACTTGAGTTCGTCACCCCAGTGCTTGTTTGGCTTATCTAACATTTGATTCCAAGATGACTTAAAATAAATTCTCTTACTTAAGAATCACATTCTACACAATCTAAGCTAAGAAAAATACTCAAAACACGATAATGTGAGAGTTGTTATAAATATTTTAAAATAAATTTCCATTCCAAACACATATGTCCAGTACACATGCAAACATTGCTAATGTTAAATTACCTCTGTTGGACACGAGACAAACAAGCACTCAGGGGACGAGTTGTAAGAGCCTCTGCAGAGTTTCCTTCACTTGTTTCTTTTTTACTTGTATGTTTGAAATAAAATTTATTGTAAATCATACACAGTAACTCGCTACAAAATGTTCATGTTTATTGTATGTACGTAATTACCAGCTATAAGCACGAGCTACCGCGTAGCGTGCGCACTCAGAAAGACAAAAAATCAAATATTAATAAAGCTCATTAGGGCTGTAATATTAATTAAATTATTTCAATTTTCAATAACGTAACGTAGTTTTGCGTAAAAAAGTAACAGGTATAACTTTTATGGTTCGTTCAAATGAAGACAGAATGTAAGTTATTTAGTACTGCTGGTAAGTTGTAAGTTGCATAGACACAAAATGTGAAGCTAAATTTGTTTACATTGAAAGTCTCTCGCTGTGGTCTTAACTTAAACATCTTTTGTGATTTTTTTTCGACATGGGACAACTTTTTTTCAAACAAGGACCACTGTTGATTGATTTATGTTTTTAAAAAAAACACAATTTTTGATTAAAACACTGTTTTATTTTCACACACGAAACCGATTTTATTTGAATTACAATTTACAAACGTTATTGGTCAACCTATATGGTCATCTTCAGGTAGGATTACAATAAAAAAGAAAAGGTTTTTATTGTAATCCTACCTGAAGATGACCATATAGGTCGAAAACGTTTGTAAATTGTTATTCAAATAAAATCGGTATCTAAATCTAAATCTAAGCTGCAAAGATATGTATCATTTGAGATTCATATTAAATGCATTCCCACAAGCAGACACGCATAATTTCGCGCTCACACATGCCGCATGTGGACCTACAATATAAAAAACCCAATCTCAAATGAACATAAGCCCTGCAACTTTTGCCGACCTTCCCTGAAACAGGGATGACATTGGCAAAGTGAACCATTTTTTACAGTATGGGTGGTCAACCTCATACCAACCTATCAGTCAAGGAATCGTGTGTGAAAGTAAAACAGTGTTTTAATCAAAAATTGTGTTTTTTTTAAAAACGTAAATCAATCAACAAGAATTTTCACAGTGTTAATACACAAACCATTAAAAATAATTATAAGGACCACTGTAATTATTTTCGTTTAGAGAACACTTTTATGCTCCAGACTCCAAGGAAACCACTTTGTTTTTTGAAAAGAGGGCATATTGACGATTTTCTTACGAACCACTTTGTTTTCTTTTCCGACCAGAGAACACATTTATAATTTTCTTTCGACTAATGACCCCCTTTGGCTGTTTTTTTTTTTCACTTTTAATTGCATTCTTTCAAGCAGACATCAATTGATGCTTTTTCAACGAGGCAAATGCAATTTAAAATAAGCAAAGGATTTTCTCTTTGTACTAAAAAAACAGATGAAATATCTTATGTCATAATTTTTAAGAGTTCCCTGACTTATAAGTTTGTATGAGGCTGACCGTGAATAATGGTTCACTTTGCCAATGTCACCCCTATTTTAGTGAAGGTCGGAGAGAGTTGCAGGGTTTATGTTCATTTGAGAGCACAAGTAAGCGAGAACTTATACGTCTCTGCTTTTGATAATGCATTTAATATGAATCTTAAATTTAATGTATTTTTGCAACTTAGAAGCGATTAGATTAGGTGATTTCATTTTAATGATTATGCAGTTCACACCCTCTTCAGAATTCTTTTGCCACCACCAACTTGTCATACTTGCTGTAAACTTTCAACTAACTGTATTCATTTTGCTACTGTCCTATTCTTACTGCCTTCTGCCACTCGCATCTCACATAACTTTTGCATGCGAGTCCTGTGACACATCCTCGGATGGGATGGATATACAGTGCGTGGGTCAGTGGAAGGGAGACTGACCCTGACAGAAGGTGTTGTCCAATTCTTACTGATTTCATCTGAATGACCCTATATCGTGATATACTTTTGTTAGCTGATATACTTTCAAAGAAATGCCGCTGAAAGTTCCGAGAAAAATGAATTCAAGTGAAACCATGTAAGACAAAAAACTTCACACCTTCGTACCCAATGCATGTATGCAAGCTAAAACGCTCGCTAGAGGCACTGTCATACTTTCCGTACATTTTTAGTAAACGATACGATTTAGTTTAAGTATATTTACTTGGCGTACAGGTAAACAGTAATGAGTAGTAGGGAGTGAGCTTTTGAGGTATAAAATATTGCGTAAAATACTTAAACATCGCGTAAACGGGAAATGTATGGAAGATACAGCAGCGGCTCTATCGAATGTTTGAGTTTTGATACATTTTTTTGTTTACGAAGTGTTCGAGGATTTGCACAATGTTTTATACTTGGGGTAAAGTTATTTAATTTGCGCGCGCAAAACAATGCTTATGAAATAAAACCAAAAAAAAAAAATAACATAATGATGTGCATCTATTGTGTTTCGAATATTTTTTTTTTAGAATTTTTATTCAACTATTCGAAAATAATAAAATCACACATACCTAAGTGGCATATTTTGTTCTTTTCGAATTTTCTGTAGACTTATAAATGTGTGGTCCATTGAACATAAATTGCGAACACAGGAAATACAGAATTAATGTAAAAGAAAGAAATTGTATGAACGAGAAATGTGCAAGGATAGGAAGAAATGCTGCCAACCCTTCAGAGGCTCTGGCCACTACTGGCGGAATGACGATAGAGCTATAGTGTCTTATATACGATATTCTATATGGAATAATAAACAAACAACAAACAACAAAAAAACAAGAAGGGGCGGTCAGCCTCATACCAAACTATAAGTCAAGGAATGAATAGGCGATAAGTTTATTTTGGAATATTTTGTCCATTCTGTAATTTCGAATTCTAGATTTCGAAAACAATAGACGTTTACATTCGAACAGTTGAAATTGTGACGTCACTAGTGTATGGAAGTTGTGATTAACTTTAAAAGTGCACATGCAGTCCAGTGAATTATGCATTCAATGCAAGGGCGGACAAAGAAAAAAATAGTACTTATAAGAAATTGCGTGAAGTTGAACTACGAGCGGCTCGTGCCAATTAATTAGTCGAGAGTGGAGAGTGATTGTGGTTAGTGAATGTAGAGAGTGATTGTGGAGAGTAAATGTGGAGAGTAAATGTGGCTAGTGAATGTAGAAAGTGAAATGAGAGATTGAACTTGGCTAGTGAATCTAGTGAGTTAATGTGGAGAGTGAATGTGGAAAATGAATGTAGTAATTGAAAGTGGAGAGTGAATGTAGTAAGTGAATGTGGAGAGTAAATGTGGAGAGTGAATGTAGTGAGTGAATGCGGAGAGTGAATGTAGTAAGTGAATGTGGAGAGTTAAGGTGGAGAGTGAATGTAGTGAGTGAATGTGGAGAGTGAATTTAGATAGGGATCAAGAAACGAGAAATTCGAGAGTGGGTGAGTTATGTGAATATAAAGTGAATGTGAAGAGTGGATGTGGTGAGTGAATAACAAGTGAATGCAGTGAGTGTATGAATATAAAGTGAATGCAGTGAGTGAATGTGCAGAGTGAGAATGTGGTGAGTGAATATAGGTATAGTGAATTTAGTGAGTATTCTACTGACCTATGTTTCAGAATTCATAGAGGAAGGTTCTAGTTTCAAATCATAAGCAGAGCTCAAAAAATATCATAACGTAAAGATTCATGTGTATCTACTAAGACTGGTCAAAAAGGTTTACCCAGCTCTACAAAATATCCTCCATAACCCTTTTCCAAGATAAAGTAAAGAACACAGTAGTTTAGGTTTTTAAATTTGAAGAAAAATTACAAAGCTCAACTTATAAAAGTTCAGGAGTGAACTTCTTATTGTTGCGAGTGAATGTAGAAAAGGTATAAAGGTGCAGATGTAGAGAAAAACATGGAGAGTGAATGTGACGAGTGAACTTGGTAAGTGAATCGAGTGAGTGAATGTGGAGGGTAGGACAAGTGCGTGTTTGTTAAGGATAAGAAGGAGGGCATTTTTGTTTACATCATTAAAAATTCAGAAATTCCGATTTAATCGGCCTCAACTAACTTTTCGTGGAATGAACAGTTGGTAAATCATTTGCGTTTAAAACCAAAGAGTTTGCTGCTCAACCAAGGGTGTCTGACTTGATTTTCAGTTTCGATGTTTTTTATTTCACCCAAAATCATAGTACTTTGTGCCTCTGCCGAACCATTATGGCAGGTTTTTCAGCCTCGATGTCGTTCAGCGTCTCTAAGATCGTATCCCCTTAATCTTACCCTGTATGATAAGATGAATAAGACGTTATTCGTCATTCCTCAAAATATGACCGAAATACATCAGCTTTCTATTCTTAATAGTTGACAGAAGTTCCTTTGTGGTACGCGTACAAGAGATCCGTAGCATTTTTCGGTAAACAGACGAGCACATCTCGAACGCTTAAACCTCGCACTTGATTACTTTCAATTCATTCGTCTCTTTTCATCGCGATTGAAATCGTGCCCCTGGTATAGAAACAGATTTATAGTACATACATTTTCAGTGCAGCAATTGCATTCGTAGTCGTAAATGAGGTCTTTTAGTAGTTTTTCCTTGCAGGAACTTACCTGAAAAAAAAGCAAAAATATTTCATTATTATTATTATTATTATTTTATTAAAGAGAAACATGACTTTCTGATACTAGAAATGGTTGAATAGTAAATCCTGAATCCAATTTCCCGAAGCAGGTCCTCATGGTGCATGAACTGAGAGTAATTTCCCTGCGTCCTCATGAGGAGGTACCTCAGGAACTTCTTCTGGAGCTGCTCTAACATATTAATATACTTCCGATGGTGAGGTGTCCATACCTCAACAGCGTACTCTAATTTGGACCGAACGACGCAGCCGAAGACATCTGCCATCGCCCTAGGCTCCGTAACTGTTTAAAGTCTAATGACAAAAACCCAGAAGCTGATAACATTCAGTCGCCAATCTCGTCATAAGGTCTGAGAACTTCAGTCCGGGATCAAAGACATCTCCCAGATCCCTAAATGAGGTCACACGAGTCAGTATTTTCCCACCTTTACGATACTGTATCTAAATCTAAATGTAAATCTAAGCTGCAAAGATATGTATCATTTGAGATTCATATTTAATGCATTCCCACAAGCAGACACGCATAATTTCGCGATTACACATGCCGCATGTGGATCTACAATATAAAACACCCAATGTCAAATGAACATAAGCCCTGCAACTCTTGCCGACCTTTCCTGAAGCAGGGGTGACATTGGCAAAGTGAACCATTTTTTACAGTATGGGTGGTCAGCCGCATACCAACATATCAGTCAAGGAATCCTATATCCAAGGTATACTATACGAAAAGTGGAATTCGAAGATTTAGTAAAGGACATGATGTCGCATTTCTGATATAGGGCAATCAGGAAGACATAGCACCTCAACATTTGCTTCTGGAGTTCAAGGATCAAAAGGTTCATTGAACTAATATAAAACAACAATCACATCACATAGTCTAAGTCCATCTACGTTGGATTCGCAGATTTGAGTGCTGGGTACACAGTGTCGGTCTGCGTGAGAGGCAGCTGCTGTCTCTTTGATGATGAGGAGGCAGGAGGCCCTCCAGGATGTAGGGCAGGGAGTAGCTGGTGGTGAGGGCAACACAAAGAGAGCCGGGTAATGAGAGCCTTTATCTTAATCAAGGACCGCAAGGTGCAGAGCAACGCAGGGGCGTGCGGAAACAACTCACACAACGAAAAAAGGAATCAAGATTGATTTAAAAATAAAAATAAAAGTGGTGGCTTGTGGCGAGTCGAACCTACTTATTTATACGCGTGTTTTTGCTGAAAATGAGATAATATATAGAAATGGATTTACCGGTCCGTTGTCTAGTGGTACCGCTTCGGATTTGTAAATGGAAAATCGAGGGCTGGAATCCAGTTGGAGCGTAAAAATAAACCATATATATTTTCAAATATACTCTTCGCTGGTTTGAAAAATGTATACGCCGTTACCTAAGACCGAACACCAATAGTCTATCCAGACTTACAGCAATTGACGAGACTCTCTAGATTTCAGATACTCTGGAAGTCTATGACACTTGTTGTAGTGCGGCAGAGGTGTTGTTTACGAGCTTAGTCGTCGCTAAAAGCGCCAATACTCAAGCAAGACCCAGTTGCCTTAAGACTGGATGGACCTTTAGTCACCGGTCTTTGATAAAGGTTTTATGAATTTTTCAACCCAGCGAATAGCATATTTGAAAATATTTTTTGTGCTCCGCCAGGATTCGAACCCGCATCCTTCCATTAACGAGTCCGAAGTGTTGCCACTAGACTACGGACCGGTCCAAATATATTTTCAAGAAGGTATTCTTTATGATGCCTTTGAGGTACAGCAAGTGGATGAATGGGGACAATTATTTATTGATGTGCAATCACATCTGCTTCCATTATTTGTGTGGGGCACCCTCCGCCACTGGCCAGTCCGGCACGCGAGCATGTGGACGGCAGGTGCTGTCCGTGCAGCTATATCTACTATACCTACCTGCTGGGATACGCGCATGTGTGTATCCCACATCGTGGACATGTATTGTGAAGACTGCCTCACGAACAAGTACTCTCTAGAGCAGCTGGCCTCTTGATTTGTTTTCATTTTGAAGAAAGCAATACGTATTCCGCATAAGACATTAAGTCTACACAAAACACTGCGCCACTCCGTATCTTTGAGCTAAGTCTAATCTAAGTTGCAAAGATATGTTACATTGTGGATTTATATTAAATGCATTCTGATAAGCAGACGCAAAGCAGAAGCAAGCACAAGCATAAGTCCGAGCTAACACATGCCGCATGTGGACCTACAATATAAAAACGCAATATCAAATGAACATAAGCCCTGCAACTCTTGCCGTCCTTCGCTGACACAAAACTGACATTGGCAAAGTGAACCATTTTTACAGCATGGGTGGTCAGCCACATACCAACCTATAAGTCAAGGAACGACGTGCGATGTGTAATAATAATAAATTAATAATATTAGGATGATTTATTTGGTGAGCGCTGTTTTTGTGTGAAACACACCTCAAGAGCCCTCTGCGAGCTTGGGCGTCGTTATAGAAAGTGACAATCTCAAGCTAGATCCAGTTGCTGTAAGGCTGGATGGACCTTTGGTAAAGGTTTATGAAATTTTCAATCCAGCTAATAACATATTTGAAAATATTAATGGTTTGTTTTTGTGCGGGATTCAAACCAGCAACCTTCCATTTACAGCATTTTCTAGTAGTTAGCTAGCACTACGGACTCTTAAATGTAAGCTCGGGGGTTCGAATTCCGGTGGAGCACAAAAAATATCCCATTTATAGATTATAGTAGGTACTACATGCAGATCTTAATGCCAGCCGTTTACCATTCACTGTGTCCATCCCACAAAGCTCTGAAATATCCCGCGGGGCAACACACTGTGTCGATTTCAAGACAGTTAAACAGACCTTATACTAAATCTTTTCCCCAATTTTAAGCTACTAAAGCTTTAAGAAGAATAACTCTATGATTTCTAACATACATTGAAGAGACTAGCAAAGAAAAATAAAAATGTGCGAAGATAAAATAACCACAATATGCGAGAACATTTTGCAATAAAATCAATGGTCAATATTTCCGTTACCACATACCAGTACCCTTAGTACGAGTTGCAAAACTTGAGAAAAGTAAAGTTTACGGAAAATATTAAAGCGTGATTTCTCCCAAAATCTGCCGTTTTTGCTTTTCACACTTTGTGGTCTTAGCAAAAGAGTTACAGTGATGAAGAAAATCAAGTTCAAACAAACAAAAACGGCAGATTTTGGGGGAAATCACTCATTAATAATTGCCGTAAACTTTACATTACTCAAGTTTTGCAACTCGTACTAAGGGTCCTGATTTTTCTTACTTCTAGTTTAAACTTGCCCTTGAAAGCGGCGCATTTGAAACTCGGTACCTACTCCAAGTATAAAAATACAACGTTCAAACTTAAACGCAACGTAAAAGTATAAGGAAACTAAAACGCTTAATAAGAGGCAGTGTTCTAGCTAACATACATTATTTGTTAAAGGCTTTGATAGAGTTTAAATGATTTTTTTTATACTTGTGGTACGAGACTCGAATCGGAACCGCCCGCATCATAAAATTGACGAGTAACGTCTCAGCTAAAATTCGCATAAAGCTACCCGCAGTTTTTGCAAGGAAGCCTCTCCATTAACCGATAAGAGTTGCTGTTGCGAAATGCGTGTGCCAATTTTTAATGTTGCACTTGGTCTTAAAAATCGCCCATTGCATATTCAATGGTTGCAGTAATTTCAGTAATTTATCATATGTGTGCCTTAACTTGTAGGTTGGTATTTGGCTGACCACTCATGCTTTAAAAATTGGTTCACTTTGCCAATGTCACCCCTGTAGCAGGGAAGGACGGCAAAAGTTCCAGGGTTTATGTTAATTTAAGGTATTCACCTTTTCCCCTATCGTCTGGTTATGACTCTGGAGGAAATGAAAGAAGTGTGTAAGGACAGAAAGAAAAGGCGGTTAATCTGCGATGTTGGCGGCTAGGGTTTTGTAAATTAAAATTAGTTTTCTTTTAGTTTTTGATGTCAATGCATGTTATAATTTGTTGATTTTAAAAATGTAATTTGTTGTGTATGTTCCTTGTCTTATAGGTTGGTATGCGGCTGACCACCCATGCTGTAGAAAATGGTTCACTTTGCAAATGTCACCACTGTTTCAGGGAAGGTCGGCAGGAGTTGCAGGGTGTATGTTCATTTGAGATTCAGGTTTTTATATTGCAGGACTACATGCGGCATGTTTAAGCGCGAACCTAAGCATGTCTGTTTTGTGAAAATGCATATAATGTGAATCTCTAATGTTACTTATATTTTGCAATTTAGATTAGATTAGTCTGCGAGAGAAAGCACTAAAAAGTTTGAAA
Source organism: Agapetus fuscipes (assembly GCA_951799405.1). Lineage (NCBI taxonomy): Eukaryota > Metazoa > Arthropoda > Insecta > Trichoptera > Glossosomatidae > Agapetus > Agapetus fuscipes. The sequence continues at coordinate 10,422,327 of OX637357.1, read as the reverse complement.
ATCCTGTAGTTCAGAAGTTTTTTTATCGGTATGTCCTTACAATTATGTAGTTCACTTACAATGATGAGAAGTTACATCCGATAAAATTTTGATTCAGTGATTTCTCAAATCAGTGAATCAGCACTTATTCAGTTTTACCTGAAAAGTGGCAACATTAAAACCGCATTCAATCATGAATACTACAAGGATGAATTGCATTGATGGTAAATTGGACTCAATTATATAATTTCGTACATTTTTTTACTTCACCAGAAGTTTTACAATACAAAACAAAACAAAACGCAGCCCATTTCCCGAGAACTCTGCGAATTAAATTATTTCCTGTGTGCAAAACAGTACCACGACCAATCAGTCACAGACAGCTCGGCTATCGACAAATCGGTCACACGACTTTTCGGTCAACGATATTTCGGTCACACACGATTTATGTTCCAGAACGCTACGCTTCTAAGCTTCACATATTACAGTTTAACTTATTGCTGTGTTCGCTCCGATTGGGTCGTATGAACCTATTTATTTTTACAGATAAGGGTCTTACGCCAATCACTTCATGTGAAGGGTGGAGATTGCCAGCTCCCGAGGAGGCTGGTATTCATTTATCGTGAAGGCTGAGTAAACCTTGCTGGTATTCTTTTTTGGGTTTGAAATAAACGCTGAAACGGGAAATCATTTCTGACAACCTCTGTGGGAGTCGAACCCGAGCTCTTACTATGGAATGCAGGCACTCTACCAACTAAGATATAGACCGGACGACAAATAAAACTGCAATCAATTTAAATTACAGAAATTACATGCTGTAAAAATGGTTCACTTTGCCAATGTCACCCCTGTCTCAAGGAAGGACGGCACGAGTTGTAGGGTGTATGTCCATTTGAGATTTGGTTTTTATGTTGTAGGTTCACATGAGGCATGTGCAAGCGCGAACTTGTACGTGTCTGGTTGTGAGAATGCATGTTATGTGAATCTCCAATGTAACATATCTTTGCAACTTAGATTAGATTAGATTAGATTAGACAAAGGTGTTTTGGAAAGAAGATATTTTTGTGATGGAGCTGTCTGTGGACCTATATTGTATGTGACCGAAATTTCGTCAACCGAAAAATCGCATGGACAAACTGCCGTGTGAACAAATTGTCCGTGACCGATGTGTCTGTGAACGAGTTATTTGTGGCCGAGTTGTTTGTGAATTTCGTTGACCAAAAAGTCGTGTGACCGATTTGTCCATGGACGACTTGTCAGCGGACGAGTTATCGTGACACGGTGCAAAACAACGTAATGCCCTAATTCCAGGAAGGCAATGAAAGAGCCAAACAATAACAGCTGTACCGCAAAGTATAAAACTTCGCGTTAAAACTCAAGTACTGCGTTTAAGCCGGCTACATATCCTAAAATTGTCCTTTTTTTAAAATGCGTCATCTTCCATCGCCTTACAGAAAGGGTACCTCATGAAGACGTTGGCTACGAGGTCAGTGAACGCTGAGAATAATGTAAATGCTCCCATAACGGTTCGTCAAATATCCGAAAAGTTTAACCATTTTTAAGGATTTCCTTCTTTTCAATGAAAAAGTGATCCAGTTTTTATTTTTCGTTTACAAGTTTTTTGAGAAAAATAATAGTTTCCGAGAAAATATGCAAAAAACTATAACTAATTTATTGATTACGATTTACTGAAAAGAGCTTTTCCATATTTTCTCTAAAAGTATATCATTTACAAACATCTTTTTTAACATAAAGGAATATAATATAAAATGTCTCTTTAATCGGGAAGAAAGAATTCAGCTCCAAAATATGACACAACGAAAAATGTTTTTTTTAGCGACATTTTTGACTTAAATGTTTTGTTTTCCTTTGCAATTTAGGTAATTAATCAATAAGCCCGGATAAGGCAAGGATAGGGGGAAATATGGAGACAAATCTGCAGAGGCTCTCGCTACCCCTAGCTGAATGATAACAGAGTTACAGTTACTCCTAGAGAGTGATTGAGTTTTCATACATTTTATTATTATTTACGCAATCGAGGTGAGTTGACGAAATGCTTTTATACTAGGGGTGCAGTAAATTGCGGATAATGACTGAAGACCCGCACGCAGGTCCAAGCGGCGCTGATGATGGGCGAGAATATCGTGCAGCCAAAAATCGCACAAAAACACCGACGCGTTTTTATGTATATGCGTATACGCAATTTGCAATCGTCCACACAAAAGAAGTACAGCTACGCGATTTCTCTTATTTATGCACATCAGTAATGAAAGGGTTTTAACACAGAAAATTTAACAAAACAAAAAATATTCCTTGTTTTCTTTGTGTAATGATTGCTGTTTAAAGTTTGGCGCTTTGAAGCAATGATACAGCTTGTACTGTACATGTAACTGTGACTCTGTCGCAATTCCGCTAGGCGTGGTCAGACCTGCCTTTTTTTCTTTCTATCCTTAAACACCTCTTTAAATTCATTCATATCCATCACATTTTTCATACATTTGCTTCTTTTACTTACCCTTTGTGTATCCCATTCTTTCACAATCTCTTCAACTGATCACTCCATACTTTTCTCTGTCGTCATTTTCATTCACCTCATTTTCCTTTCACACTTCCTATGCATAATATATATACTTTGTCAGTCTATCATCATTCATTCATTCCACATGCCGAAACCATCTCTCTCACATTCTTTTGTACCTTTTTCCTCCTCATACCCGACCTGTATGCATGTGTCAGGAGGACCCACAGCGCATGAACATGGACATAGCTATGTGATATGCAAGACTAGAGTAAAGTTCTGAGTCTTTTGAGTGTTTGAGTCGTGAGCTACGATACTGAGAGTAAACAAAGCGCTGTTTGTACTGCAGTCAAACTGTAAATTAGGAAGTCCCAGCTTACACAAACATTACGCTAATACTAATGTAAACTCGCATTACAACAGTTTCTTTTAAGAAATCCTGTGCGGGATACTTTCTAGGTCTTAGAGAATCTATCATTCATCCATTCCTAGATTATCTATCTAAAGAATCTATCTAGAGAATCTATCTATCATCCATTCCTAGAGAATCTATCTCAAGAATTTATCTAGAGAATCTATCTATCATCCAATCTATCATCCATTCCTTGACTTTAGGTTGGTATGAAGCTGACCACCCAAACTGTAAAAAATGGTTCACTTATCCAATGTCAACCCTGTTTCAGGGAAGGTCGGCAAAAATTGCAGGGTTTATGTTCATTTGAGGTTTGGTTTTAATTTGTAAGTACACCTTCAGCATTTGTAAGCGTGAACATACACGCACCTGTTTGTGGGCATGCATTAGATATGAAATATGATTATACGTAGATTACTTGTTCGAGTGCCGCTGAGGTTTGGATGTTAGTGATGTGGCGGTTGTCATTTTTTTTTCAAGGCATCCTGTGCTGGAGGCTCCTTAGATTTTAGAGAATCTAGAGGTCTATGGCACTTGTTGTAGTGCAGCAGAGGTGTTGGTGATGTGGCGGTTGATGTTCTGATCCTTTGTAGCAAGGCAATTAGTTAAATCCATGCTCACAAACAGACACGTGTGAGTTGGCGCTTACAAATGTTGCATGTGTAGGTACTTACAAATTCAATGAATATACTCTAATTTGCAAAGATATGTGACGTTGGGGATTCACTTCATATGCATTTTCACAAGCAGACACGTATTAGTTCACGCTTGCACATGCCGCATGTGAACATACAACATAAAAACCCAAACATCAAATGAACATACGCCCTGCATCTTTTGCCGACGTTACCTGAAACAGGGGCGACATTGGCAAAGTGAAGCATTTTTTTACAGCATGAATGGTCAGCCTCATACCAACCTATAAGTCAATGACTGATCACATAAGCGGGAAAAATAAATAGTTTGCAGTTTCACACACAAGCCTTACTAAGCTTCGATATGGGTGAATACATTAAAATTAAAAATTATGAAATAGGCAAAAAAAAAATACCGCAGAAACGGAGTACATTTTTGTTGGTCTTAAAAAAATAGCACAAGAAATAATTTGCGATTTCAAACGACTGATTTTCACTCCGTTAAAAGGGGTATTTTCCACAGGCGTGAAGTGTCCGCCATTCTGCAGTAATTACAATGAAAATTAAAAAGAAAAGACGTTCCCTTTTTAAAACAGAAAACGTTCTCTTTTTAAATGGCGCGGAGGGAGGTGGCAAGGGTTGAAGGGTTGAAGTGGGGGGAGGGGGCGTAATGTGATTGCGCCCCCTAACATTCAATTAGTTCAATTAACCACCTCCTTGCCAGAGACGAGATTTATCTTGTCAAAAATTCTATCTCGCAAAGTCCGAGACAATATATTCCGTATAAGTTCGAGTCTGCTATCTGAATGATAAGATATCGCGTTGAAAATTTGAAAATTTTGAAAAGTTGAAAAAACGCAACACAGAAAGCACGGTCTCCAAAATTTGTACGGATCTGACGGTGCGGCTGAACCAAATTGATTGCACCATCGCCCGCAGATCTGAGTGTCTGCCTCCTCACACCCATCTCAACAGGCGAAATCATGTCAGTCAGAGAAGGTGGAGCCAAGCCATTGATGGCTTTATATACCATCAGACAAATACGGTAGACCACCCTCTCCGGGAAACAAAGCCAGTGTAGTTTTTTTAACAGCGGAGTGATGTGAGCGAATTTGGATATCCCGAATATGAGCCTGTATATAATAATCTATTATATACGTGTGCGGTAGAGAAAGGGTTTTAAACAGTGGCGGCTCAAGGGCGTACTCACAGATGGGCGCTAGGGGAAACAAAGGGCGTCTAGCCGCCCAACGATTTGTACTCGGCGCGCCCCTGGAGACAAAAGGCCTTTTTATAGATTCACAAGTGGTCTCAGAGATGTTCACTTTTCTGTTTGTCAAGCATATTTACAACTAGATCCTCAGATCAACTCAAATTTATTTTGTACTGACTCTGTTTTGATTTAATTTAGCGTCCGGTGGATATCGTTTTTATATCGACGGGTAAAAGTAAGTAGGGCATAAGCGACTAAAACTAAATTGTTCAGGAGAACAGTTTAATGTTTGAGATTGCAGAAAAACGGCATAACTTTTTTATTTTTTATCATATCGTTAAAATCAAAGCAGCTCTAAAATAAATAAAATAAAGGCATTTATTGGCATTACTATTAATGTGGTTTTACGATTTTTTATGTCACAAGCGCCTTTAGGACAAAAAACACCACAATCTTGTCGGGTAGGTACACCAAAACCATACTTCGAAAACGCAGTTGTTTACTTGGGCATAAACAACGAAAAAATCATCGTAGAGCTATGAAAGTTAGCGCATTAGAAAGAGGGGAAAATTTTAAGTACGATAGCATTCATAACTCGCTTATGCCCTACTACCTTTTAACCGTCGATATCATGTATTTTATATGAAGCATTTATTAGCATGTATTTTATATGAATTCTAACGGGGCTATTCATAGACATTTTAGTCGTCGTTTGAGTCCACGCTTTGAAAAAAGAATGATGCATTTTTATAAATACCTGTCAATCCAAGATGGCCGCAAGTGAACAGCTGATTAGTCTTCATACAAATATTACCAAATTCGGTAGGTAAAAATGACCGTGGTGATTAAACTTCTATCCTAGGCATCATTAGTTTTTCAAAGCTTGCGCTCAACCGACGACTAAAATGTCTAAGAATAGCCCCGTAAATATTAGATTATTTTTGCAACTAAGATTATAGATCACGTTCTTATTTATTAATGAAATAGCTGTGATATTTGGTGTGTTTGAAAAAAACCAAGGCGTGTGAAAAGTACACTCATAAATGAGAATATGTTTCCGGTAGATCTCGGGGCGGCATTTCAATGATGCCTCTGCGGATGGGGCGCGCCTTACGAGGGTGTAAAACATCCTTTTCTGTCACTTGAAATGTGCCTGAGTATTTTGTCGTTGCTAAGCACGCACTCGACAACGCTTTTTTATGCCTTTATATATACCAACCTATTATTCTCAGCACCTTCCTTACAATAACATTGTGATTTAAATGAACGCGTGTGAACAAAGCTTTATGAATGAACTTCATTGTTTTAGGATAGCCCGGTCGATAGCTCAGTTGGTAGAGTGCCTGCATTCCGCGCTGAGAGCTCGGGTTCGAATCCCACCTATCTAATCTAAGTTGCAAAATATATGTTGCATTAGAGATTCACATTATATGCATTTTCACAAACAGACACGTATAAGTTCGCGCTTAAACATGCCGCATGTGGTACAATATAAAAATCAGAATCTCAAATGAACATACACCCTGAAACTCCTGCCGATCTTCCCTGAAACAGGGGTGACATTGACAAAGTGAACTATTTTCTACGGCATGGGTGGTCAGCCGCATACCAACCTATAAGTCAAGGAACATACACAACAAATTACATTTTTGAATATCAACAAATTAATAGCATGTATGGACATCAAAAAGTAACAGAAAACAAATTCTAATTTAAAAAACCCTAGCCGCCAACATCACAGATCAACCGCCATTTTTTTATTTTTTTTTATTAAAAAAAAAAAAAAAAATTGTGGAAAGGAATGCAATCCACCAACCTATTTTGCCTGGCCAGTTGTCTTCATGCGAAAGCAGAAGCTTGTGTGAATGCAACGGCATCTGTTGAACCAGGGTCGAAGTTATCGTCGCGGGATTCGAACCAGCGTTATCCGGTTCCAAATAACCTGTCTTGATCCCCGCGGCCATAACACCGACATTTTGTCCTTACACACTTCTTTCATTTCCTCCAGAGTCACCTAGGATGTCAAAAATAATTTCCCGTTTCAGTACTTATTTCAAACCCAAAATAAAATACCGGCATGGTTTACTAAGCCTTCACAATAAATGAGTACCCGAGGGGGAAAACAGCGCTCACCAAATAAATCATCCTGGTGTTATTATTATTATAGGTTCAGCGCCCTTGGAGTGACTACATCACGAAACGGCGCTATAAAGAAATCATCAACTCATCATCATCACCATTATCATAATCATAGGTTGAAATTGTACAAATAAGTATCTAATTTTAACATTAAACTTTGAGTTTTCAATTCAAGATATTAAATTTAGAAAAAATGTATCTTCTTCTGTAATCTTTCACGATTTGAATAATTATTTATTTTGAGATAAAATTACACAAAATTTATAGAGAGGTTAAAGGTTAAGTACAAAAAAACATATAACTGAAAAAATAACCTCTGTGTATTGTTAACCAAATTTGGAGCTTAAAGTACGATCTTTCCAAACATCATGTTTTTTAACGTGCAATTTTAAAGTCATGAAAAACTTTTTTTTTTTTTGCTATAGTCTGAAGTCCTTGTAGCGTGTGATGAACTTTGAGAAGACATTATATATTTTTTTTATTTTTAACAACACATTTTATTCTTAACAATTTAAGTTGCGAGGAAATATAAACATTTAAGATTCATATCGACGGTTAAAAGGCAATAAGCGACAAAACTAAATTGTTCAGGAGAACAGTTTAAAGTTTGAGATTGCAGAAAAATGGCATTACTTTTTTTTATTTTTTATCAAATAGTTAAAATCAAAACAGCTCTAAAATTTAAAAAATAAAGGCATTTATTGGCATTCCTATCAATGTTGTTTTACGATGTTTAGGATTTTTTTATATCACAAGCGCCTTTATGACAAAATAGGTCAAAATCTTGTCGGTTATACCAAAACCATACTTCGAAAACGCAGTTGTTTGCTTGGGTATAAACAACAAAAATAATCATCGTAGAGCTATGGGATTGAGCGCATTAGAAAGAACGGAATTTTTTAAGTAGGATAGCATTTATAACTCATTTTTGACCAAAACGTCGCTTATGCCCTACTTCCTTTTAACCGTCGATATGAAGAGCGCATACACAAGCAGGCACCTGTAAATTCCGGCTTACACAAGTTGCATGCGTTGCTAAAAAATTATCGAATCAAAAGAACATAAGCCCAACTACTCTAGCCGTCTTTCCCTGAAACAAAGGTGAGATTGGTTTATAAAAAGCGCCGATTCCTTATTTAGAGTTATAGCTTTAGACTTTAGAATTTAGATTTGAGAATGGTGGTTGTGAGAATGCATGTAATGTGAATCTCCAATGTAACATATCTTTGCAACTTAGATCAGATTAGATCACCTTTTTCAATCATTTCCTTCGTTTACATTCGCTTTGTGTATTATTCTATTCCTATTACTTCACAATTTCACCAATCTGATCCAGGAATCCTTTTCGCAGTCTTCCCTTTTCTCTCTTCTCTTTCGCATTTCCCTGTGGCATCTAAACTAAAAAACTGCCTCTATGATTACCGATCTTTGAAAAAAGTTTAAGAAAAAGAAAATAACCGTACTCCGAGTATACACTATACAACATTGAGAGACCCACCTCGGTTGCGTAAATCGAAAAAAGTTATGAAGACTAAATCACTCTCTAGGAGTGCCGTCTTGTCTTGCATACATTTTTGATTTACGCAATCGAGGTGAGATTTACAACAATTTACAAGATGGGCAGGCAACGTCCGACGCCGAAGTTCTGGGATTGAGGGGACCATGGAGGGAAGCAGCACAAGACAGAGAGTCCTGGAGGATTGTGGTGCGGGAGGCCCTGAGCCTTCAAGGCTTAGGAGCCGAAGAAAGTAAAGTAAGTAAATAAGGTGAGGTTGATTGTCCTGAGGATGCCTTTTTAGGCGAAAATTGTTAGACATATTTAAAATAAAATAATAAAAAAGTGAATTAAAACAGTATATTTATTTGATTAATTATACAATGGACTTTCACTGTGTAAACCACCAAGCCCTGAAAAATATTATAAATAAGGTGAGATTTACGCAGTTTTCTATTTGAAATCATACACTGGATAAGTGAAGTACAGTTCTAGATAAAATATAGACTGACCAAACAGAAAGTCGTATAGATCTGTAATTTTGGAAATCTCTTTGACCACGTTTCATAAGCCGCCTTCTCACTTAAAGAAATATTTACCGTTCGTGAGCTTGCAATTTGTTTTTGTTTGGTTTGCAGTGTGGATGGCAGGTAAACCTTTAATATATAGAGCACATATTGTGTACCATACAATATCAAACACTAGCTTTTGAGGTAGGGAAAATTTTATAGTAAATCGTCACCTTGGTGCTTGTTTGTCTTATCTCCTGCAGAGATAATTTCACACGAGCAAAGTTTGTATGCGTACTGGGCCAATGCGTCTTATAACTTCGCAACGTAACTAAGCTACACATATAGTGTAATATTTTGACGCGTTCTTCCCTACGGATTCACGTGTTCACGAATTAGCCCATTTATTTTTGCAGCTAAGAGGCGCGGCCTTAAGCCAACCACTTCAGTTGAAGTGGTAATTTCCAGGCTCCCGAGGGGCTGGTGCTCATTTCTTGTACACGTTGAGCATATTATTTTGAGGTTTGAAATAAACACCCTCGGTGGTATTCGAACCCGAGCTGGCGGCAAGGAATGCAAGTGATGATGATGATGGATGATTTCTTTCCTGTGGCGCCATTTAATGGTCCAGGACCATCTCAAGGGCACCATGGCTTCTGGAGAAAAGTAGTGTCTTCAGTTCCTTTCTGAAGGTGGTGGTAGGCTGGTTCGCGCGAACACCGAGGGCAAATTGTTCCAGGCAACCGGCCCGGCCACCGCAAAGCTCCTGTCTGCAGAATTTGATGTGTTCGCTCTTTTGGGCACTATGACCTTGTTGACAGCAGTGAGGGCAGAGCGTAGTGGTCGTTTTGAAGTCTTATCGACAGAACATAGCTCAACGAGACATGGGGGTGCCGTGCACTCTAACTGGTACTCTAACAACTGAAATCTTTCGTAGCGTTTTTGTTAAGTAGGTAAGTGAAATCATGAAGTTAATTTTCTCACCATTTCTTTTTTTTTTCATTTAAAGTAAAAAAAGGTGTTTGTTACTTATACAATTCAGGTGGTGAATATTGTAAATGATAAATAGGTACTTTTTATAAATCAAAAGTTGCAAATGATATATTTTTGCCTAGATGTCACAAGAAACCAAGCTCGTACACCTCTGCGGCACAACAACAAGTGTCATAAACCCCTAGAGTCTCTAGAATCTAGGGAGTCTCCCGCACAGGATTTCTTAAAAAAAAAATAAAAACTTCGGACGCAATGTCACAAATATTGCCTCATTTTCCAAGTGGCAAACTGTGAGTCTATGAAAAAAAATCTATAATTTTAATCACTTGACTACGTGCCATAATCTTACAACAAATAATTTAAATGTTTTTTTTTTGTACAGAAAATCTTTATGCAAAGAATAAAATTATCATTCATCAACTCCTAAAATATCAAGTCACAAAAAACTGTTGATTTTTGTAATGTCAGATGACACAATGCACAAGATTGTGTGGAGCTTTCAAAAGCATTTATGAAAAAAAAAAATTTAACATATAAACATCTTGCATTTACCAAAATCTAAGAAAAAAATATTTCATGTTTATGAATATCAATTTAAGATTTATTTTTTACATACATACACTTATCTATAATATAATCTACGTTGTGACAACGAAGCTCGTAAAAAGTCCCGTCGATGGCTCAGCTAGTGCTTGCATTCCATGCCGAGAGCTAGGGTTCGATCCCCACCGAGGGTGTCAGAAATGTCTTCCCATTTTGGTGTGTATTTCAAATCCAAAATAATTACCGGCAAGGTGTACACAGCTTTCACAAGAAATAAGAATTAGCCCCTTCGGAGTCTTGGAAACTCCTACTTCAACTGAAGTGGTTGGCGTGAGGCCGGCCCCCTAACCTGTAAAAATAAATAGGTCCCAAATCCCCACGGGCGACCCCTTCGGGGATATCACAGTCAAGAAGTTCGGGGATATCACACTAAATGTGTAGCTTAGTTGCGTTATGGAGGGATTAGAAAAAAAAAGATTTCCTATGATCGGGAATGTACCAGAATATAAACTGTTGAGGAGCTGTTTCGTAGTGCTCGAGAGACTCTCTCAAGTACCTAAACGCTAACGGCTAAAGGATCAGCCAAAACACATGTAGAAAATTTGACAGAAACCGTGAAACGGAACTCCGTAGATTCTAGAAGGCATTCATCATCATCATCATCACCAAAACGAACAAAGAAAGGAAGGGTAAAGAAAAAAACTCATGCATCTCGATAAGTACAATAATTTGAATGCGCCTTTTATGTACGTACAAAAAAACTACGTTCAAACTCAACCACAAAATGTATTGAAACTAAAGCTCCGCCTCTAGTGATGTTTTAAGTTTTCATACATTTTGGTCAAACGTTAAGGTGGTGTGTTATACTTGGCGTGAAGGAGAGATTTGGCCTCGGAGTTCGCGCCATCTGCCGAAGCGCACCTGGCGTCAGTACATCACAACTCTGCCCTCTTACTCCTTCCCTCTCACATTACCTCTCTTGGCTTCAACACACAATATGACCGGTCCGCAGTCTAGAGGTAACGCTTTTGACTCGTAAAGGGAAGGTTGCGGGTTCAAATCCCGGCAGGGATTGATACCAAGAGTTTTTGCCTTCCTCACATTAGGTTTTCCCTGAAGATTCTAATCTAATCTAAGTTGCAAAGATATGTAACATTGGAGATTCACATTACATGCCTTCCCAAAACCAGACACATACAAGTTCGATCTTGCACATGCCTCATGTGAACCTACAACATAAAAACCAAAACTCAAATGGGCATACACCCTGCAACTTTTGCCGTCCTTCCCTGAAACAGGGGTGACATTGGCAAAAGTGAACCATTTTTACAGCATGGGTGGTCAGCCGCATACCAACCTGTCAAGGAACATACACGAAAAATTACATTTTGTAAATCAATAATAATAATATATATGGACAACAAACAGAAAACGAATTCCAATTTGATAAACCCTAGCCGCCAACATTACAGATCAACCGCCATTTATTTCTGTCCTTACATACTTCGATTGATAATAATAATAGCTCCTTGACTAATAGGTTGGTATGAGGCTGACCCCACGTGCTGTTCACTCTTGCCTATGCCACCCAGGTTTCAATAAAGGGCGGCAGGAGTTGCAAGGTTTAAGTTCATGTGAGGTTTTGTTTATTTGTATGCACACAAGCGAATGTCTACTTACCCTAAATGTTACCATATCTTTGCAACTTAGATTAAAGATAGATTGTGGATAGATAAGTCTTTATTCCAGCCTAGCCGCGCGGAGTGTGCAATACGTGACCAGCCATATAACTATTACAAGTTAATACAGAAGGACGCTATGGATAATTTACACGCATATAAGAGCATGTTCCTTGACTTACAGGTTGGTATGCGGCTGACCACCCATGCTGTAAAAATGGTTCACTTTGCCAATGTCACCTCTGTTACAGGAAAGGACGGCAAGAGTTGCAGGGTGTATGTCCATTAGAGATTTGGTTTTTATGTGTAGGTTCAAATGAGGCATGTGCAAACGCGAACTTGTACGTGTCTGGTTGTGGGAATGCATGTAATGTGAATCTCCAATGTAACATATCTTTGCAACTTAGATTAGATAAGAGAATGAGATAACGAAAATGTGTTTTTTTTTAAATTGGAGTATAAACTGTGTTTACGAAAAGGTGTAATTGTTGATTTTGATGACGTCACGACGCCGAGCCTAGCCGAGCAGCGTTGTCGATGCCCACACTGTGCGCGGCCGCGTGTTGAGCATGATTTACTTCTTAATTTTATTTGATCGCGGCCATAATTTAATTAAGATTCAACATTTTAGATTACAGTTTAATTAACATGCAGGTAGATGCTGCTGCACGATGCAATAGAAAAAGAAGAATTTTATTTACGCCGTACGGGGCGAAGTTACCATTTTTTTTTCCGAAATGGGATTATGGTAAAAAAAAACGCAGCTGAGCTACACATATAGTGTGACTTCGAGTCGTGTTATTCCCGAAGTGTTTAGCACGTGGCGAGTGAAACTTAGTTATTTTTACAGGTAACGGGGCCGGCTTTACGCCAACCATTTCAGTCAAAGTGGGAGTTTCCCAGCTCCTTCCTAGCCAGAAATGAGTACCCAGGGAGCTGGTACTCATTTCTTGTAAAGGTTGAGTACACCTTGCTGTTATTTTATTATGGGGTTTGAAATAAGCACCGAGACGGAAAATCATTTCTGACACCTTCGGTGGGATTCGAACCCGAGCTCACGGCATGGAATGCTTGCACTCTACCAATTGAGCTATCGACTAGTCTTGGAAAAAAAATCTGAAAAACCAAAGTTTGAATATACACGACTTTCCTTGGCTTATAGGTTGGTATGAGACTAACCACACATACTGTAAAAAAATGGTTCGATTTGCCAATGTCACCTCTGTTTCTGAGAAGGTCGGCAAGAGTTACAGGGCTTATGTTTATTTGAAATTGGGTTTTTATGTTGCCCACATGCGGCGTGTGTAAGCGCGAACTTAAACGTGTCTGCTTATGTTAATACATTTAATAGGAATCTTAAATGTGATATATCTTTGCAACTTAAATTATAGATTATAGTTTATAAGGACGCTACCCATAGAGGTGTGAGGTTTTCCTGCCGCGTCCCTTTTTCCCTTGGAAATTAATGACTGGATAGCGGCGCGTCAACAGCTGATCGCTGTCCCATACAATATAATGTCAGCTATTTACACGCCGCCATATTTTATTGCGTTATATCTTCAAATATATACGGTAAGATCTACCGACGCACGTTGAGTCTGTAACTTCGTCGCCATTTCGGTAAGGGTGGCCAGAGCCTCTGCAGATTTGCCTCCATTTTTTCCTATCCTTACCTCTTTCACTTCATTCATATCCATCACATTTTTCATACATTTCCTTCTTTCACATTCGCTTTGTAAATCCCATCCATTGACAATTTCAGCAATCTGATCCAACCATACTTTTATTGATCTCCCCTTTACTATTTCCCTGTCACATTTTCAATATATATACACTTTGTAAGTCCTTCATCATCCATTATTTCTACATTATTATTCTTATTACAAAATGTGTATAGCGCCTTTTATGACAGTGCGTCATTGCAAAGGCGCTTGTCCATATGGTTGGACAAAGAGGTGAGTCTTGAGACGTCTTCGACAGTCTCTCCAAATCCAGTTCCCTACATGTCCAAGCCATCAGAATTTTTACCATTGTTATTTGGATTTTTACCATTTGTTAATTGGTAACTTCTCCCCGTTCTACGTCTATGTATCTTTTTAGTGTTTATGTATGGAGAATATTCATTGTACGAGAAATTAAAATTGAAAATACATCTTAGCGTAAAGGCATTTGTTCGCTCCGCACCAGACGAAAGGTTTAGGAATTTAATATTGTCTAATCCTTATGGAACATTTTGTTCAGACGCACAAATGAATATCCGGAGTATGAAACATTGTGTGAGTACTCAACCATGACGTAAATAGAAAAAAAAAGTATGAAATAAACAAAAGCGTCTCTCGTGAGCACTTAAGTTTTCAGGCATTTTTATGTTTACGCGATGATTGAGTACTTAGAACATTTTTATTTTTATTTTTTTGTCTAAGCATCTAATCTAATCTAAGTTTCTCAGGTATGTAACATTGGGGATTCACAATATATGCATTCTCACAAGCAGGTTATGTTCGCTCTTGCACATGCCGCATGTGAACTTACAATATAAAAACCCAAATCTCAAATGGACATTTACCCTGCAACCCCTGCCACCTTCCCTGAAACAGTTGTGACATTGTCAAAGTGAACCATTTTCTACAGCATGGGAGGTCAGCTGCATACCAACCAATAAATTAAGGAACAAATATATAAATTACATTTGTACAATTAACAAATAATTATCCATATCAATACCTAAACAAATACAAAATTATAATTTTAAAACCCTGGCCGCCAACATTACAGATCAACCACCATTTCTTTCTGTCCTTACACACTTCTTTTATTTCTTCCAGAGTCATAACCTTCTTCATACAAGCTCTCCTTTTATTATGACTCTGGATATCCCATTCATTCGCTATTTTATTTCATATTTTCTCTGATTCTTGATATAGCGATAGATGAAAGGGTTCTCAAATATAGGTTGTTAAATATGGATAAAAAATATGGTCCTATATATTTTTTATGTATGGCAGGTCTCTAAGGATCTTCGCTGACAGGTAGGTCCATCAAAACACTCTGTTAAAAAAGCCTAGCATCCCTCTGTGAAACAGCTGTTGCATAGCAACCGTGGTTTTAATTTTAAGACGAGTTCACTAGGGTTTTATTTATGGATATTTGTTCATTTTTAAAACAAGTGTAAAGAGGTTTAAATAATGTGTTGACGTAAACCTAGATTGATTTCTAGATATTTTTCATACAATTTCGTTATCATGGCTACGATATATATATATTTAAACTACAAAAGCTCTTTGAAAGTACGAGCGTCTTCCATTTTTTTTTTTATCTCGCAGAGCAAAGATACCTGCTGATAGCGCAGTGAAACTAATCGATTTATAACATTTTAACATATTTTTCCACTGCTTTGAAAAACTCGTCTTAATTAATTAAAACAGGGTTAAGAAGACGAAAAATATATGAAAAAAAATGTAAACTATGTTCTTGAATTTTATGCTCTAACCAGTTTTAAAGAAATAATTTGTTATTGGTTGCTAAGGACGGTAGTCCCATACTGATGCAAGACTGTCGTTTGATTTCAGAGATAAAAGTTACATTTCCAAAAATGATCCGAGTATATTCAAGGCTGCTTGCATTATGGACTTCCTTACGGAGAAGCACATACGAATTCATTGAATTAAAGGCTTGTGTCTACAAATTGTAAAGATTCATTTGTCATAAATTCCATTGCAAGGTTACCGCATAATTACTAAGGATACATTGTGTACTTAATAAAGCTTCAAATAAAATAAATACACGAAGGGTTGTCGTAAACTCGTCTTAAAGAATGAAAAAAACGGATTTTACTGACCGTGCAAAAGAGAAGAACGATTTTCTCTACGTTTCATCGGAGTCATATCCGACGTCTTCAGGAGACGTGTGTCCTCTACAAAGAGGAACCACGAACTGTTGAATTATTGTTGTTTGTTCGAGGCCTTCGGTGATACATCCATAGTTATCGCTATAGCTCCAGTTGTACAGAAGTACGATATTATGTCTTCTTGTGAAATCGTCCGATTAATGAAAGGGTGGATCATTGAAGTTAGTACTGGCCTCCATATACTGGAAAGTTTGTAGCTGTCATCTGTTGTTGAAGTTGGGGTGCCTGTGTATTTCGATTGCTTCCTTGACAAGTCGGGGGATGAGAAATCTTTCTTTAGATAGAATCTTTGTTTTATCAAACCTGATAAGATGATTCACCCCTTTCTGTGAATGTTCACAAATAGCAGACTTGTTAGGGTTATTCATATGTTCTTTCAATCGGGTGTTGATGCTGCGCTTGGTTTGTCCAATATAAAAACGTTAACTCGTCCTTTTATTCAGTTCAAACTCACTACCTACTGTCCCTTAATCACGCTGCAGTGAGTGTGCCATCCTCTTAAGGTGGGAGGAACCAAGGATACACTAGATAAGAGAATGTATACCTGCTCCGCGAGTATAATAAAACATTGAGTTAACTCACATCCATTGCGTAAATCGAAAATGCATGGAATACATGACGGCACTCCTACTGAGTGATTTAGTTTACTTAGCTTTTTTTAATTTACGCAATTGAGGGGAGTCTACGCAATGTGATATAGGTACTCGAGATACTGTTGGGGTGGTTTCATGTAAATGGTACGTAAGTTGAAATTGTTGATGAATTTAGATACTTTGGAAGTATGTTTGAAAATAACGGGAAGATGACAAGGATGCTATTCTCGCTTGACTGAGGGAACTGGATTTGGAGAGACTGTTCAAAAGACGTCTCAAAACGCACCTCTTCGTCCAATCATATGGACAAGCTTCTTTGCAATAACACACTGTCATAAAAAGCGCTATATAAATTTTGTACTTCATCATCATCATCAAGGAATAGCAAAGAACAAGCGATTGACGATGGATCTGAGAATGGCGGTACACAATGGCGTATTGTTACGGACTTTAATGTATGGAAGTGAATCATTGACTGTGAGTGACAGTGAAATGAGTAAAGTACGTACAATAGAAATGAAGCATGACAGGAAAAACTCTGAATGATAGAGTTAGAAATGAATGGGTAAAGAAATAATGTAAATTGAAAGATGTGAAAGTCAAGGTACAAAAGAATGTGATGAGATGGTTTTGGCATGTGGAAAGATTGAATGATGATAGACTGACAAAGTATGTATACAGAGAAAGTGTGAAAGGAAAAATAAATTAGGGACTATGCGACGGAGAAAAGTATGGATCAGATTCAAGAGATTGTAAAAGAATGGGATATACAAAGTGAGGGTAAAAAAAGAAAAATATGAGAAAGGTGCTAGATATGAATGAATTGAAAGGGAGAAATGGAGGCAGACCTGCAGAAGCTTTGACAGCCCCTAGCGGAATGACGTCAGAGATACAGCTACAGTGGCTTCTATGCACCTACCCCGCTACCCTCCGGATATGATAACTCCACCCCATCTCACTCCCCCCTATATTTGTACAAATGCTCATTTTTATTTGTCATTCAAATTCACGTTTCCGAGAAGACAGACAATGCACAACTCTACCTCAAGTACAAAACATTGTGTGAACTCCTCTCGATTGCGTAAATCGAAAGTGTATCAAATAAACAAAAACAGCCCTAGTCTGTCTGTCTGTCTATATCCTGCTGCCGTTCCACTAAGGGTGGCCGATACCTCCGCACGTGCGTCTCTTTTTTCTGTCCTTGCATATCTCTTTCATCTCTTCAACATTCATCCCTTTCCCGGAATCGACCAGATTAGTGGGATTGCGAATAATGGAATTTACAGAGTGGAAACAAATGAAGAGCGTGCATGAAAAGAGTGATGAAACTAGATGAGATGAAAGAAGTATGCAAGGACAGAGTCAAGTGGAGGTACCGGCCACCCCTAGAGGAATGGCGACAGGATACAAGACAAGACAAGACAAGACCCCCTAACAATTTTCATGACAAAGTGTTGACCACTACACTAACGCATATAGTGTAACTTCTTTCGGCATTTTCCCAACCGAAAGGGGTCGCATATCCAGAGACTTACCTATTTATTTTTATAGGTAAGGGGGCCGGCCTTACGCCAGCCACTGACGCGGGGGTTTCCCAGTTCCCGGGTGGGCTGGTTCTTATTTATGGTGAAGGCTGAGTAAATCTCACCGGTTTGAAATATACACTGAAATGGGGAATCATTTCTGATATCCTCGGTGGGATTTGAAAACGAGCTGTCGGCATGGAATGCAAGCACTCTACCAACTAATCTATCGAATGCATGGAGGGATCGAATGTGCCCACCCAATCAACAATTCATTTCATGTGTGCCCCATCGATAGATCGATTGGTAGAATGCTTGCGTTCCATGCCAGGGGGCTACGGTTCGATTTCCACAAAGGGTTCAATTTTCAATAACAGAGCTATCGACCGGACCTTTTGATTACGAGTACTAAGCGTTGACCACTAGACTACTGACAATCTTAATTCACTACCGGGTAACGTTAGAACTGATAACAGTTTATTTGCGTAACATGCACAAGCTCAAGAGCGATGTAAATATTGTGGATGACGTAACAGCCGAAAAAAATTAAAACAGTTCCGTGGGACTTTGGTATTTGCATATCTGGCGGTTTATCGCAAAAATATATATATCGACGGTTAAAAGGAAGTAAGCTACAAAAACTTAATTGTTCAGTACTACCCTTAGTACGAGTTGCAAAACTTGAGTAAAGTAAAGTTTACGGAAAGTATTAAAGAGTGATTTTCCCCAAAATCTTCCGTTTTTGTATGTTACACTTTATGGTCTTAGCAAGAGTTACAGTGATGAAGAAAATCAAGTTTAAACAACAAAAAACGGCAGTATATGGGGAAAACCACTCTTTAATACTTTCCGTAAACTTGAGTAATGTGAAGTTTACGGCAATTTTTTAAGAGTGATTTCCTCCAAAATCTGCCGTCTTTGTTTGTTTGAACTTGATTCTCTTCATCGCTGTAACTCTTTTGCTAAGACCACAAAGTGTAAGAAACAAAAACGGCAGATTTTGGGAGAAATCACTCTTTAATATTTTCCGTAAACTTTACTTTTCTCAAGTGCAACTCGTACTAAGGGTACAGGAGAGCAGTTTAAAGTTTGAGATTGCAGAAAAATGGGATAACTTTTTTATTTTTGATCATATCGTTAAAATCAAAACCAGCTCTAAAATTAAAAAATTAAGCCATTAATTGGCATACCTATTTATGTGGTTTTACGATTTATTTTATGTCACAAGCGGATTTAGGAAAAAAAGGCCAAAATCTTGTCGGTTACACCAAAACCATATTCCGAAAGCGAAGTTGTTTGCTTGGGCATAAACAACAACAAAAAATCATCCTAGAGCTGTGGGAGTTAGCGCATTCGAAATGGCGGAAAATTTTAAGTAGGATAGCATTCATAACTAATTTTTGACCAAAACGTCGCTTATGCCCTACCTCCATCTATCTATATTGACTACAAAACATGAATGGTTGATTAAAATAAAGCAAAAAGTACTGAAGATCATCAATAATCTAAGTTGCAAAGATATACTACATATAATATTAATTTTAAATGCAATCCCACAAGCAGACACCTATAAGTTCGGGCTTACACATGCCGCATGTGGACTTAGAACAACAACAAAAACAATCTCAAATGAACATAAGCCCATCTACTCTTGCCGGCCTTTCCTGAAACAGGGAGTGACATTGGGAAAGTGAACCATTTTGTTCCAATATGTGTGGTCAGCCTCATACCAACCTATAAGTTATGGAATATTGAGGAACAAGGATCACTGATGTAAGAAATCGTGAATAAAACATTTTATCGGGTGGAACTTCTCATAGTAAGTGAATAAATTGTAAGGAAGTGCTTATGAAGTACTTTTACACTACAGGATTTTCACACATTTTTAGTGATTTGTCACGTAGAAAATAGAAAGAGCATTCACGTGAGAAACCCATGTTAGTTTAACATGTCACATATTCAGTTTTACCTTTAAGGTATTGATATTGACTTCATAACATGAATGGTTGATTAAAAAAAGCAGTAAGTACCATAGTGGTCAAACTTTTAAATAAGGAAAGCGTATAATAAATAATAATATTAGAATGATTTATTCGGTGGGCGCTGTTTTTGTGGAAAACAAACCTCAAGAGCCCTCTGCAAGCTTGGTCATCGCTATAGAAAGCGCCAATACTCAAGCGAGACCGAACTGCTGTAAGGCTGGATTGACCTTTGGTAAAGGTATATGAATTTTTCAACGCAGCGAAGAGCATATTTGAGAATATAAAAAATGTTTTTAGGCTTTCACGGCCGGATCTAGATGCTTGATTTTCTGGTTCCGGGTTTTGACCGTGGTCCATGCTTGTCTTCTTCTTTTTTCTTTAGAAAGAATAAAAAGAAAAAAGAAGAAGACAAGCATAAACATGGACCACGGTCAAAACCCGGAACCAGAAAATCCAGCAATATAAAAAATGTTTTTTTTTGTGCTCCGCCGGGATTCGAGCTGACAACCTTCCATTTACGAGTGCGAAGCGTTAACCACTAGAATACGGAGCGGTACGGAAGGATGATTTTACCTTCACTTTAAAGTAAAGTAAAACAATTTAAACTCCTTGCGGAAGTCCATAAATCTCGAGCTATCCTGCGATAATTCTTCCATTGTTGTAAGCATTGTTGCTTTATCTACCGCCAAACCGCCAACAAAAAGCACAAATATTGTTGTATTATCTACCAACAAAAAACAGACAATATACAAACGAAAAGCATTTCAACGCTCATGCCGTGTAGGTACAAAAATAGTTGTGTTTTTTTTTATATTTAAAAATATCCAGAGCCTGTATGAAGAAGGTTATGACTCTGTAGGAAATGAAAGAAGTATGTAAGGACAGAGAGAAATGGCGGTTGATCTGTAATGTTGGCGGCTAGGGTTTATTAAAGTGAAATTTGTTTTATGTTTTAGTTTTTGATGTCCATATATATTATTATTTATTGATTTAAAAAAATGAAATTTGTCGTGTATGTTTCTTGACTTATAGGTTGGTATGCGGCTGACCACCTATGCTGTAAAAATGGTTCACTTTGCCAATGTCACCCCTGTCTCAGGGAAGGACGGCAAGAGTTGCAGATTTGGCCATTCGAGATTTTTTTCTTTATGTTGTAGGTTCGCATGAGGCATGTGCAAGCGCGAACTTGTACGTGTTTGGTTGTGAGAATGCATTTAATGTGAATCTCTAATGTAACATATCTTTGCAACTTAAATTAGATTATTGACTTTTTTCATTAACGCAACTAAGCTACATAAACAGTATTTATATTTTTAAGGAATCCTGTGCGGGAGGCTCCCAAATTCTTAAAAGTCTTGGGGGTCTATGTCATCATGAAAGGGTGCCGCAGAGGTATTGCTTGTATTATTGCTTCTGGCATGAGGCGCTGCAAGGAAGTGGCGATTGATGTTGGTTTTGAATAAAACCAGATTAAAATGGGAAGGGAACACAGACACTGGTAGATCATTCTCATAGTTTTGAGATCGACTGCAAAGGGGTGAATGAGAGTCGTATTACGAGTTTCCCTTTATGTTTAAAGTTCTGGGTCCATTGCAGGTCCAAACAACAAAATTGTTCCTAAAAACGCCATGTTTTTTCCATAGATATAATAAATGAATATAAATAGAATGTGGTTTATCGACATTTTACAATATAGGTATAACTGTATATAAATATAAATATGGCGGAATGTTATAAAAATCTGGGGTATTAAACAATTGCAATTTTTTTATGAATCAAATATCTATTTTATTATCTATGGAGGCAAAATAATGATCTAAAACCGCAACCAGCAGCATGGTGGTCATTTTATATCAGCAGGAAAATTTGCAAATAATAAAATAAAAAACCTAAATGTACAATTGCTTCTACGTGATTAAAAACTATTGTTTGATGCAGCGGATTCACAGTAATCCTGTCCTAAGTCTTATTTTCCTTATTGAAATTTGTAGTATATTCTTCACACTACCCATGATCTAGCAACAATCCCACAAGGAGTGCCACCCGAGGTATGCTACTAGCTTCAGTAACATCGAACCACTTATTTTTAAAGTCATGGGCACGCCTCTGATCTAGAAGTTCTTGTTTTGTCGTGCCGTTACTTTTACTTCACGGGAAGGTCTTCCGCCACTTGAGAAAATGTATAGCTTTGTATGAGCATCCATGTGCTGTGGGTCCTTTTGGCACGTACGTACAGAACCGGTGTGAGGAGGGTTTGAGCATGCGTGTTTGATGCAGCGGATTCACAGTAATCGTTGTCCTCAGTCTTCTTATAATTATTATAATTTGCACTTTCATTAAAAATTAACACCTGTTTAATTAATTGATCATTCTGGAAAATTGACTTAGTCAGACTCAGAAACTAGAGGACTCAGAAACAAAAGAAATCTCTCCAGGTCAACAAAATGTTTCGTCGCATTCTAGGACCTGTATTTGAAGATGGCACGTGGCGTATCCAGACCAACGCGGAGCTGATGTCCGCGTTTCAAGATCCAAGCATAGTGTCGGCAATGAAATCAAGAAGACTCCAGTGGGCCGGACATGTAGCACGTGCAGAGGACTCCAGGATCATCAGAACTGTCTTGGATGGTGCGCCCTCAGGTGTTAGACCACTCGGACGTCCCAGGATGCGGTGGGCAGACAACGTTGAAGCCGACGCCGAAGTTCTGGGAGTGAGGGGACCATGGAGGGAAGCAGCACAAGATAGAGAGTCCTGGAGGATTGTGGTGCGGGAGGCCCTGAGCCTCCAAGGCTTATTTATTTATTTATTCATTCTTTAACGGCACATTGTGCCTTTTACATGTATACAAAAATAGAAATAAAAATACATTACAGACATAACAGTATCAAAATAAAACAGATTCCTACAAAATAAAGCTTACAATAAGATTACTACAGAATAAAAGTAGAAGATATTTATGCAAAAAGTAAGAAGATGAAGAGAAAAACATAAGAGAGAAAAGAAAGAAGAAAAACATAAGAGCAATGAGCATATAGCATATAGAGCAATAAGAGCATGATCAAGTAATAATATTAAAACTTAGGTAAAATAAAAGAACGCACAGATGAGGGTAAACAAAAATTGAAATACATTGCAAAAAAGTTAACAAAATAAGTAGAAAATAAAAAATAAAAACAAAGATAAAACAAAAAAAAACAAAAAAAATTATGAGCCGAAGAAAGTAAAAGTAAAGTAAATAAAGTAGAAAATTGACTTAAACTGTGTGAACCATCAAACCTTAACCAACGTAAAAAAAACTGTTTTTTTTTTTAAATATTTATTAGCAATAATTATTATCACGTAAAGATTATGTTATCAGCGTGTTACGGTACATTAACGCGTGAAAAAAACGGTTTCACTGTGAGAATGTGACGTTATCTTACTCAACTTAGATTATGCATAAACACTACTTAAGTAAGGTAAGTGAACACCGGCCATATAAAGGCGATAATACTATTTCTTACTGTTAGCTCACTCAACGATTTATTTAAATTTAATTATGTTTATTCTTCTTTTAAGGACACTTCTTTCAAAGATTGGTAAGAATAATAAATGTTTTCAGAAAAATTTGCGACTGTAAATTGAACTCGGACTACTCCTCGTTAAGACCATAGAGTATTGTTACGAATATGTAATTGTGTGTTTTGTTTGTCTGTGTGAAATGGTGTTAGTTGTGTCTGTGTGAGTCTGTAAGGTGTATGATTGTATTTGTTATTGTGTTTGTATTGTTCGAGATTGCTCGAGTGTTTGGATGTTCTAGTGAAGTTTCGCATGTTCCAGTTCTCAATGATTCGAGAATTGTCTTTAGTCTTGCTATAAATAAGGACCAAAGCTGTTTAAAGCGTCAGAAGTCAAGCGACCGCTGCATTGTGTAAGTGCATTAATATAACTTCCTAATACTTTATTACTGTTATGATTAACTTTGGATTCACTTTCTTTTCATGAAATTGCAGTCAAATTTCTTTTTAACAAATGGATTACATATGTTTCACATGTTAACTTCTGCACTGGTGGCTTCACGGCTCGGGTATTTAAAGGATACCGATTTCCTTCACAGCACCACGAGCGCGAACTTATACGTATCTGCTTGTGGGAATGCATTTAATATGAATCTCAAATGACAAATATCTTTACAACTTAAAATATAGATTATAGGTATAGGTCACGTATTGCATCTCCCGCTTGACTAGGCTGGAATAAAACAGCTTATCGTTTATTATTGTTTATGGACATTTGAAAACATATCTATGATCAGAAGGACCCCCACCACGTCAGCATTTCCAAGGATAAACGTTGTGCATTGCAAAAATTATATACTTGGGCGGTTTTTTTAGTATAAAAAAGAATAAAAAGTTGACGGATAATTGCAAAATAAATACATTTACCTTGAGCTCAGGTGAGAATCGACCACTCTAGCAGCTATCGATGGTATCTCTTATGTGCATGACTCAATGTAAGCCAACTCTCGTGAGCCAACCGATATGAATGCATTATTGGCAGTGTATGGAGTCTATACGAGGAAGCTTATCACTGTTTGTGATCTAAGGCATGATTATGGGGAAGACTTTGCGTAACAGATAGCATAGGGTGGGAAAAAATATTGCTACTATCTAAAACCGAAACCAAAATGTAGGGAACTAAGGTAATCCTTTTTTGTTTCCATATTCAAATTCTATTCCAAATTCAAATTTTCCTATTTTCTTTATTTTTTCTACATACTAAATCTAAATCTAAATCTAAATCTAAGCTGCAAAGATATGTATCATTTGAGATTCATATTAAATGCATTCCCACAAGCAGACATGCATAATTTCGCGCTTACACATGCCGCATGTGGACCTACAATATAAAAAACCCAATCTCAAATGAACATTAGCCCTGCAACTCTTGCCGACCTTCCCTGAAGCAGGGGTGACATTGGCAAAGTGAACCATTTTTTACAGTATGGGTGGTCAGCCGCATACCAACTATAAGTCAAGGAACAAACATCACAAATTACATTTTTTAAATCAATAAACAATAATATAAACATGGACACTAAAAAAAAACGAAATCATAAAACCAATTTCACTTTAATAAACCCTAGCCGCCAACATTACAGATCAACCGCCATTTCTTTCTATCCTTACATACTTCTTTCATTATAAGAAGAGTTAGCACAATGTTTGGAGAGCGTGCATTAGAGGACCATGGAAAGGAAGACAAGCAAATTTCTGGCATCGTTTGCACCAGCGCCCTTGGAGTGACTACATCACGAAACGGCGCTATAAAGAAATCATCAACTCATCATCATCATCATTGTAATCCTCTTTTGTTTCCATATTCAAATTCTATTCGTAATGCAACGCAACTGAGCTACACATAGTGTAACTTCTCGCCTGCGTTATCCCCAAAGGGGTCGCATGTGGCGATTCGGGACCTATTTATTTTTACAGATTTATTTTACCTATTTATTTTGGGGCCGGCCTCACACCAACCACTTTTCAGTTGAAGTGGGAGTTTCCCAGCTCCCGGGGGGCTGGTTCTCATTTCTTGTGAAGACTGAGTAAACCTTGAGATCGAACTCTCTTGGCATGGAATGCAAGCATTCTACCAATTGAGCTATCGACCTTTTTACGAGCTTGGTCGTCGTCGCTACAAAGCACTAATTCTCAAGCAAGACCCAGTTGCTGTGAGGCTGGATGGACCTTTGGTGACCGGTCATTGGTAAAGGTTTATGCATTTTTCAACCCAGCGAAGAGCAAATTTGAAAATATAAATGGTATATTTTTTGGGCTCCGCCGGTATTCGAATCCAGAACTTTCCATTCAGAGTTCGAAGTGTTACCACTGAACTACGGACCGGTTCCATATTAAAATTTTCCTATTTTCTTTATTTTTTCTACATACCTATTTAAATCCTTTTCTTACAGGGCACGCAATACGCTAGGAAGGTCTTTTGCACACCACAATTGAGGACCATCGATCGATATTAAATTTACGATGGAGAATTTGAGACAATTTATGTACCAAAAAAGAGAGTGCCCTGGGGCGTACGCTTCATACAAACGACGTCTTGCTATAATCAGTTTCCAGGCAACCGTCATGTTTATGTCTCGTTTTGACGTATGACGATAGCATCATATTATGTCTCCTTTTTTTAGTTGTTTACCTATTATTCCGTGTCCCAGTACGTTTGTTACTATGAGAAAAAACAAACGTAAGCCATCTATGTCTATGTCTATTAATCGATGTTGAGGAGATATACGCAATGGATGACCACGCCGAGAATTCCTACAGGATTTATTGGCAGATATGATAACATAATGCGGTCGATAGCTCAGTTGGTAGAGTGCTTGCATTCCATGCCGAGAGCTCGGGTTCGAATCCCACCAAGAGTGACAGAAAGGATTTCCGTTTCGGTATTCATCTCACACCATAAAAAAATACAGCAATTTGTACTCAGTTTTCACAAGAAATGAGTACCAGCGTCCTCGGGAGCTGGGAATCCTCGACTTCAATGGAAGTGGTTGACGTAAGGCCGGCCTCTTTATCTGTAAAAATAAATAAGCTCCACTCGCTACATGCAACTCCTTCGGAAAAAAACGTGGCAAGAAGTTACGCTATATGTGTAGCTTAGTAGCGTAGTAGTAGTACCGTGGTGAAACTTCTCGAAACCGGTAAATTGACGAGTATTGTGCTATTTTGTCGAGATTAACTAAAACCGAAACCAAATCGAAAGTCAATCACTAAAACAAATAAGACAATTCCTCTGCCCTATGGGTTTGAATTAATATTGGTAAGAATGAATAAAATATGATGATTTTAAAACAATATACACGATTGAATACTAGGATGTGTATCTATGGAAAATCCAGTACGTTTGCGCGGTTATTGAGTACCTACCCATATTTAATCACGGGTATATATTTAAAATTATAATTATTTTTACAAATAAATACACAAGTACGTAAATAGTGAAGGGAAAATGATTTACTCATTTCTCGTGAAGGCTGAGCAGCTTTTGCCGGCATTTTATTTGGGTTTGAAATAAACACCGAAACGAGACTGATGAAGACAACTGACCAGGAAAAGTAGGTTGGTAAATTGCATTCCTCTTCACAAATCTATTTATAAGTATTTTAAAAAAAGGTCAGATTATGCATAGATTCTATAAGAGGCACAAAAATATTCAGAATAAAACCCAATTCCTTCTATCCTTGCACATTTCTAGGTAATAATTTTAATTCAACATTCTTTTAATACAATTTCTTAAACATATTTGCACTATAAAAAGAAACGTCTTTTTTGCGAAGCGTAATTTTGTATTTGATTTTAATGTTTATTTCTAAAATGTAGTTTGTCATGTATGTTCCTTGACTTATAGGTTGGTAAGCGGCTGACCACCCATACTGTAAAAAATGGTTCACTTTGCCAATGTCACCCCTGTTTCAGGGAAGTTCGGCAGGAGTTTCAGGGAGTATGTCCATTTTTATGTTGTAGTTTCACATGCGGCATGCGCAAGCGCGAACTTGTACGTGTCTGCTTGTGAGAATGCATGTAATGTGAATCCCCAATGTAACATATCTTTGCAACGTTATATTTCATTTTTCATATTTCGATCAATGTGTGTTTTTATGCGGACGGTCACGTATTGCACCTTCCGCGTGACCGCGCTGGAATAAAGATTTATTATTACTTCCTTCAACACACTTGCGCTGAATTTTTTTGTCAAATTTCTTTTCATGTTTTGATCTCGGCGACGTCCTGCAGCTCCACTCGCAATTCCTAGAATTTCAGCATCAATTCTGGGGCAAGCAATTAGCCAGGTGATTATGACAGATAAATAAATAAACCAGAGAAAAATGTGTCGCCACGTGATGATGATGATGCTTGCTCAATGTGGCGTAAGGATGCCCACCCCAAGTGTAAAACGAGATGTATAAACTCAAACGTAGCGTTCTGCTAAACAATGTATGGAAAGTAAAACAGAGTTTTCGGTCTAATACTTTTGTCGTTGATAAAACGTAGAAAACTTGAGTTTTAACGTCATGTTTAGGATACATTACAGGATACTGTTTTCACAAAAAATATACAGAGGCTGAAACAGTGTCTCTAGTGAGCGTTTACGTTACAATATATTTTTTTGAAACTCTACATTTGAGTTTTCACTTAATATTTTATATTTTGTATTGTTTGTGTATTAACACTGTGAAAATTCATACTGTTATAGTTTAAAATTTTTTGAGGAATTCAAAAACACTGTTTATTTTCACATGAATATATTTAAAAAGATTACAATCTTTAGCCTTAGTTCAGACACGGCGGGAACCGCGCGTTTACGAATCGCGCGGTTTCAAACCGCAAAATTGTGATGCTATTCAGACACGCGCGGTTAGTATGCGATTCGTCAGTTTCTAAATGGAGGTCGACGAAGAAGTGTGTTTACTGTGGTTGCTCCTTAAAAAAAAGAAAAGAAAAAGGCGGTATTGGGTGCATCCAATATTACGTGACCGACTAGTACATGGTCAGTTCGTAACGTTATATCCCAAATTAAGAATGTATAATAACAAATTTTTTGACTATTTGAGAATGTCAATAAAATCTTTTGATGAACTAATTGAACTGATCAGGCAAGATATTTCATGCTCTGAAACGCATTTGAGGCCAAGCGTGTCACCGGAAGAGAAACTCGTAATAACTTTAAGGTAAGATTTATTTATTGTTCTTCAAAATCAGCATAAATATTTTCTATAACTGTAGAGGACTGAGAGCCAGAACTAAATTGCGATGGTGACGGTGACGGTGCCGGAACAGGAGGAGATGATCCAGATGTAGTAAAATATCCTTGCGGGCTTGTATACTGTTGTCCTTGCCAATACGTAGGTGTGATCTGCTGAGTATTGTAGCGAATAGGGGGTGGTAAGCTTTGTCCTTTTTGTATCACTTGAAGTAATTCAATTTTGGTTGCTAAACGCCTATTTTCTGGTACTTTTTTGAGTTCTTTATATAACGACAAACAAAAGAGTTTGTCGTCATCTTGCTTGGTAATACTATTTTCTTGAAGTTCATTCTGAAAATGTTTTCGTGACTCGATACTTTTTTCTATTAAAGCAGCTATTTTTTCTTCTGGCACTTGTGTTTTCTTACGTTTAGGGGGATGTATTTCAGTGGCTTCGGTTGCATTGGCGTTTAGTTCACTTGTCTCCTCACTTTGCCTTTCATTCTGTTCTTCAATATTAGTTGTAGTGTCTTTATTACTTACACTATTCTGCAGGAAAGATAATCTTGAAAAATACATATATCGGGCTCCTTTACGAGCACCTGAACCAGAAGGAGTTGTTTTTTCTTTTTTGTATTCTTTATTGTAGCAATCTCGTATGTTTTTCCATTTTTTTTGGAGTTGTGTACCTAAAAATAATAACATTATTAATAATATTCTTATTTCAGATATCTTGGTACGGGTTGTTCATTTGGAGAACTAAGCTACAATTATCGCCTAGGAAAATCGACGATTACTGGAATTGTCCGCGAAGTATGTAAATCATTGTGGAATAAGTTGGTAAACATAGTCATGCCCGAAGCGACTGAAGATATCTGGAAGACAATAGCACGAGACTTTGAGAGATATGCAAATTTTCCAAATTGCATTGGTGCTATAGACGGCAAGCATATCCGAGTTATAAAGCCTGTTGATTCGGGTTCTTTGTATCATAACTATAAACATTTCTTTTCCATAGTGCTCTTAGCACTTTGCGACGCCAACTATTGCTTTACTTATGTTGATATTGGGGCTTATGGCAAAAGCAGTGATTCTGCTATATTTAAAAATTCGGTTTTTTATAAACGCCTGACAGAAAAATCATTAAACATACCAACACCTAAACCAATATCTAATGTAGACCTAACACCAATGCCTTATGTTATAGTTGGAGATGAAGCCTTCGGCTTAGCAGAAAATTTAATGCGCCCATATTCAGGCAAATGTTTACCATATGAAAAAAGGATTTTTAACTATAGGTTATCGAGAGCCCGACGTAATATTGAGTGCACTTTTGGTATTTTGGCGAACAAATGGCGCATCTTTCATAGGCCTATAAATGTAAACATAGATTTTGCCGAAGATATAATAAAAGCTTCTTGTGTTCTACATAACTATGTGCGGACTAGAGATGGTCTAAAATTTAAAGATACTTTATATAATGCACCCATGACTAATCTCAATACCTTGCATGCGGGAAGAGGGACACCGTCATCTTTGAATATCAGAGATAAATTCGCTCATTACTTTGTGAACGATGGGCGTGTTCCATGGCAAGACACAAAGATATAGCTGCAACTAACATAGGTACGTAACTAAATGTAAACAAACGAAATATGGTAATACCGTTGTGACCTTGCAAATGCTCGAAATGTATGCAAAGCAGCCGAAGTTTGTTTATATTTATTTAAGTACCTAAAGTATACGGAGAGTATAATATACGCTTCATAACAATAATTATAACATAATTCTGTCAATTATTTTTTGGTGAATAAACCTACTTACTTAAAATATTCTTTTTTTCCACCGTGTCTTCGCAATTTCCAAATATCTCCACCAACTCTTGCCAAGCTCGGTTCTTGATAATTTTATTTGAGTAATCATCACACTGAATGTCCCATATTGCAGGTCTCTTCTCCACCTCATCAATAAATAGTTCAGTGTCGAAACGATCCATAGCGAACTCACGAACAGTGACGTGCTCACCGCGCGGTATCCGCAACGCAACTGAACGCGAAGTAAAGACTCCACAGTAATAGAAACGCGCGGGAGCAGCACGATTCTATTTTCTGGCGGTTGGGTTGCGGTAACCGCGCGGCTTGATTAACCGCGCGGTTATGTCTGAACGATTACTAACTAACTCATATAAATAAGACCCGCGCGATTTCCATGCGATTCTATAATCGCGCGGTTCCCGCCGTGTCTGAACTAGCGCTTAGAGTAAGTTACTAACGTTTTCGACCTAGAACCTGATGATGACCTTCTAGGTCGAAAACGTTAGTAACTTACTCTAAAGATTGTAATCTTTTTAAATATATTCATGTGAAAATAAACAGTGTTTTTGAATTCCTCAAAAAATTTTAAACTATAATATTTTATAGTTGAAATACAAGAAAAAACTCGATGTGTTTCTACAGATGAGTAGATTATCGTCTTCCTGAAAAAAATATTCAAACTAAAATAGCGTATCTAGAGAACGTTTCAGTTTTCATATATTTTTCATATATTTTTTCAAAATATTCACATGAAAATGAAAAGAACTTCAAACGCTCACTAGAAGGCTGTGTTCATTGCCATACATTTTTATTAAATAAATTAATTTACACGAACTTAAAAATATTACATACTTAAAAATGTATACAATCTTAAACGCTCACTAGAATCGCTGTTTTAATTTCAATACATTTTTTAGTGAAACGTTTCAATTGAGTATGAACGCAAAATTTAATACTTGGGGTGTGTCTAACCCAGTTTCCCGCTCTCCCACCTAAACATCTGTCTGCCGACTCTTCGTTTCGAGGTCATCGAATCCCGCGTGGGAACGTCACAATTTTTTCCACCTCTTGCTGAAAATATCTTTCTCGAGTTTTACTTCCTGGGAGAACTCACACACACAAAAAAAACTGACACAAATTTTCGCCCAAAATCTCGATGCAAAAATGTTAGTGTAATGTGTTTTGTTTTTTCAGTTGCTGAAAAAATTGCCGAATTTAGCACAAAAAAGAATACAAAATGTTTTGGCTGAGAAAACTTTTTTT
Organism: Agapetus fuscipes; assembly: GCA_951799405.1. Lineage (NCBI taxonomy): Eukaryota > Metazoa > Arthropoda > Insecta > Trichoptera > Glossosomatidae > Agapetus > Agapetus fuscipes. The sequence goes on along the minus strand of OX637357.1, from coordinate 10,390,390 downwards.
TAAATGTTAAAGTTTATCTAGTCCAACACACAAAACAGTATTTGAAATGATGACTAATATTTTATGTACTATTTTTATACTCAAAATCAGTACTTGCGTATTTATTTTTTAAAGAATAAACGAACGTACTATTTATCTTACCGGTCCGTAGTCTAGCGGTAACGCTTCAGATTCGTAAATGGAAGGTTGTGGGTTCGAATCCCGGCGGAGCACAAAAATAAACCGTTTATATTTTCAAATATGCTCTTCGCTGGATTGTAAAATTTATAAACCTTTACCAAAGACCGGTCATCAAAGGTCTATCCAGCTTTACAGCAACTAGGTCGCGCTTGAGAATTGGTGCTTTGTAGCGACGACCAAGGTCGTAAAAAGTCTGGTCGATAGCTCAGTTGGTAGAATGCTTGAATTCCGTGCTGAGAGCAAGAGTTTGATACCCACCGAGGATGAAGTGGGGGTTTTTCCCAGCTCTCGAGAATGCTGGTACCTACTCTTTTCTTGTGAAGGCTGAGTAAGCCTTGCCGCTATTTGATTTTGGGTTTGGAATAAACGCTGAAACGGGAAATAATTTCTGACACCCCCGATGGGATTCGAACCGTAGCTCTCGGCATGGAATGCAAGCACTCTAACAACTGAGCTATCGAGCGCACATGAAACATTGTAAAAAAAAATCCAGACCTCCACAACATTAATATAAATTTCAAATAGCCTAAAATATCATATTGAAAAATAAAAAATCAAAACTGAAAGAGGAAGAGAAGTAAAAATAAAATACTTAATTTCCCAACTTTTATTACTCTTTACTGCCTACTTTTGCCTCTACGGAGATAACGCTCTTGGGTACAAGAAAATATAGCTTTGTGTGTGCGTCACATAAAAAAAGCTTCCAAATAAGGTAAATGCGTATGATGGATCTGTAATAAGTTTAGAGTGATATAAAAAGTAAACGAGTTAAGTCAGGGGTGAAAACACGCATTTGTAAAATTAACACATCATCTCTATTTTTATATAGACACAAAGAAAAGTATAAAAAAATCTTGGCATTAAAGTGTCTATAGCATTTATGTAATTTTCCGCGTTTCAGCCAAGAGATCCGAGAAATGTTATAAATCTTAATGGTAGAGGTCTTTACCCTCAGAAATCTGGCATCGTTAAGTCAAATTTGTAAAAAAAATTCGATGTGCCTAACTCTTTTAACCACTTTTCTAAGAAAATTCGCTATTAAATTTTACTTTTCTGTGTGTTATTTTCTAATATTAATTTAAAAATAATACAATGAATCTAAGTTTTTCTTTAATCATCTAAAATAAACATCACTTTTGTCACTCCTGTTTTAGAGAAAATCGCAGAGTTTCACGGTTTACGTTCATTTAAGCTTTGAATTTAATTTTTTGTAAGTTTGTAAGTTGATCAATAGCAATAGTAAAAGCTTGAGACTGATCATCCATACTGTACAAATTGGTTCACTTTGCCAATGTTACAACTATTTTAAAGAAGGATGGCAATGAGATCAAGGGTTTACATTCATTTTTCAATTATTCAAGAGGTTTCGATGTTGTTTTTGCATGTATACATGTGTTAGCGCAAACTTACACGTGTTTGCTTGTAGACATGTAGTAAATATGGATCTTAGATATTGCCACCTTAAAGGTAAAACTGAATAAGTACTGATTCACTGATTTTAAGAACTATGGATAAATCATTTATTGGAAGTAACTTCTCTTATTATAAAAAAAGTGCTCATGAAAGACTTCTAAACTACACGACTTTCACACTTTTTTAGTGTTTTCTCTCCTAGAAAATAAGACAAAACGCGTATTTATTGCCACTTATTCTGTTATACCTTTAAGGTATCGATCCTTAAATTTCTTTGCCAATATAGATTAAATAAACTAAATTTTTTTGCACTTAAAAAAAATGGTACATTAAATTTTCTACTGAAATTTAACAGCTGTTATTTTATTGACGAATGAATAAGTGAAAAAAAAACCCTCAAACACAAAGGCATGCACATAATGTAACCCTTTTTAATGGTTAATTACGTTTAATGATTGTGGGAATGAGTTCAATAGGGAACAGCATGTAGGTACATGCGTGTATTTGATGATAATAAAGTACATGTGTGCGTGTATTTGAAGGTCATGTGAAAACATGTCATGTGACGTCACATCAATTTTTGGTTAGGATATAAATAATATGTAGGGCTGGAGTGAGTAATGAATTTGTAGACAAAACCGAAACCAAATTTAGGAAGAAACCGGAATCTGAATACCAATTATATTATATTATCATATGTGTATGCATTGTTAACCATAGATAATACAGGTACAATAGACAAAAAAACAGTAAGTTTTAGACGAAGAAAAATAATAATCAAACTTTAACCTAAGACCGCTTAAGGCAAAACTAAGAGCTTTTAGCGAAACCGAAACTTTCACTGAGTGATATTATTAACCTTTGCTGAATCAGTTGTTCAGCAGGAATTTGAATAACAAATGAACGAACCATTTATCTGAAATCACATTTCAGAAAAAAGTTTTTGAACTAAAATCCAAGCTGAGAACAAAATGGAAGCTAAGGCTCAAGAGTTTTTTTTTAAATTAATACGCGCATGAGTCCGGTAGATAGCTCAATTGGTAGAGTGCTTGTATTCCATACCAAGAGCTCGGGTTCGAATCCCACCGAGGGTGTCAGAAATGATTTCCCGTTTCGGTGTTTATTTCAAATCCCAAAATTAAATAACGGCAAGGTTTACTTAGCCCTCACAAGAAATGAGTACCACCCCCCTCGGGAGAACAAATACTCAAATTCAATCAGAAGGTAGCAGTGATCCTAGGAGAGAAATTATTCACAGCATAGTAGCAAGAAGGAATCTATGGATCATGGGCAAGGCCCGGAAGAACGATTTCAAGCATCTGAAGTTAGTCGCTCATGGCTAAAGCCTAAAACATTGCAAATGTTCCCAAAAACTCGTGTTCTAAATCAAAATTACGGAGCAATGATTTTTTTTTGTCACTGAAAGTATAGATACAACCGAAACCAAAATCTCTACTTAAAAACTTCCTAACGGTCCAACTGTTTGTTTGTATGTATTTGTTGTTAAAGCCCGGCGAAGTAAATATTTTAAATATTACCAATATATTTTTGATCTGCTAGAAATCGAAACCACTACTTTCTGGTCCTTACCGACCTTACCTTCTCGACAGCGAACCAGTCATTTTTGTATCTTAAATTAGGTAAAAACGAAACCGAAACCGAATGTGTTGTAAGTCTCTACCAAATAACTCCCTATTGGTCCAGCTATGTACTTATGTACTAATGTAGTTGTGAAAGCTCATCAAAGACCATATTTTGCTCTGCCAGGATTTGAAACTAAGACCTTTCGATTACAAGTCCGCATCCTTAACTACTCGACTACTGACCGGTTATTCTTGTAGCTGAAATTCGGTAAAAACGAAACCGAAACCGAATGTTTTGTAAGTCTCTACCAAATAACTTCCTAACGGTCCAGCTGTTTGTTTGTATGTGTAGTAGTTGAGATAGCTGTAGCTTGAGATTGCCAGGATCGATGATGAGCAAGAGGATGAGCCATCTGCTGGAAGAACAGTCGGAGTCGTCATCATTAGTGGGAGAGTTGGCAGCGCGCCCTGTTGCTAGGCAAGACCAGCGAAAGCGTCAGCGTCCTACGTAATCAAATAAATAATGATATTATGAACCCAGACTAGTCGGTTCAAAGGCCAACATTTAATTGAAACCACGTCTGCATACAATATATCTATAATCTAAGTCGAAAAGATGTGCCAATATATAAGATTCATACCAAATGCATGCCCACAAACAGACACGCGTAAGTTCGCATTTATAAATGCTGTATGTGTAGTTACAAATTAAAATTCAAACCTCAAATGAACATAAGCCTTGCAACTTTTACCGACCTTCCCTGACACAGGGGAGACATTGGCAAGTGAACAATTTTTTACAGTATGGGTGGTGAGCCTCATACCAACCTATACGTCAAAGAATAGAGGGAATAATAAGTAAGTCAATATGCATTACATTTTAATTTTAATAAATACTGTAGCTGTAACTCTGTCACCATTCCGATAGGGGTGCCCTGAGCCTCTGCAGATTTGCTTCCAATTTTTTTTTGCAATCCTTGCATACATCTTTCAGTTCAGTCATATCCATCACCTTGTTCATTCATTTCCTTATTTTACATTCGGTCTGTATATTCCATTCTTTCACAACTTCACCAATCTGATCCTACCGCATTTTTATCGATTTTCTTTTTCCTCTTTTTCCTTTCACATTTCCTCAGTATATGGTATACGGATATGGGAAATGATTTCTAATACCTTTTGTGAGAATCGATCTCTAGCTCCCTGCATAGAATACAAGCATTCTAACGACTGAGCTATCGACCGGACTTAATAAATAAAATAAAAGCTAACAAAAAAATTATCAAAGAGCGAACGCAATAAATCAATGTTTTACGACAGTTGTATTGCTACCAACAACCGCTTGGACGTCAAGAGTGTAGTGTTTTTTAGTTCCATGTTAGAACAACACATGACAGAACAACATATGACAGAAGGACACATGACAGAACATTACAATGTCAGTATATCACATGACAAAACATCAAATGAAAGTAAATCACAATGGCAAAACATCACAACGACGTTACCATGTTGAAAGCACCGGTTCCCATAGATCACCGAAGTTAAGCAACATTGGGCGCGAATAGTAGTTGGATGGGTTACCGCTCAGGTACACCGCGTGTCGTTGGCATCTTGGACCGGTCCGTAGTCCAGTGGCAACACTTCGGACTCGTTAATGAAAGGTTGTGGATTCGGATCCCGGCGGAGCACAAAAAAATACCATTTATATTTCGAATGTGCTCTTCGCTGAGTTGAAAAATTCATAAACCTTTACCAAAGACCGGTCATTGAAAGGTCCATCCAACCTTACAACAACTGGGTCTTGCTTGAGAATTTGCGCTTTCTACAGCGACGACCAAGCTCGCAGAGGGCTTTTGAGGTGTGATACACACAAAACAGCGCTCACCAAATAAATCATCCTATTATTATTATTATTATCACAAGGCAAAACATCAATGACAAAATATCACATATCTAAAACAGAGCACACCTTAAAACCTTATTCATGAAAGAAAATCACGTGATCAAACATCACAAAACAGAAAACATCATTAACGGCATTAAGAAAAAGTAAGACATGAGAAAATGGAACTCATGCATATATTATTTGGTAAATCTTAAAAAATATCGCCCCCGATTATGAATATTTGATAAAAAAAAAACTATGTAAGCCGCATATAAAGAGCCACTTCTTTAAGGCGTGTTATAAAGCTAAATCTGCCGTTTTTGTTTCTTACACTTTATGGTCTTAGCAAAATAGTTACTGTAATGAAAAAAATCAAGCATGTTTATTAATTTTGTATCTTAATTATAAAGCTTGAACAAAATATATAACTTAAGAATTGCCCCCACAAAAAAATATTTAAAAAAACGCGTTTTTTTTACATTTTTAGCTTTTTTTTCGTGTGTGCTGTATTTTGGAATTTTTTGAAGAAATTGAAACTACTTAATGAATTAAATTTTAATTAAATCAAAGAACACAGTTTTTCCATATTTACTCAAAAACTATTGACATTATTAAAAAAAATGTTGAGTACGGAACCTAAACAATGTATAGTTCTGTAATTAAAAAGCAAAAAAAAAAATCCAAAATACAGCACACACGAAAAAAAAGCTAAAAATGTAAAAAAAACGCGTTTTTTTTAAATATTTTTTTGTGGGGGCAATTTTTAAGTTATATATTTTGTTCAAGCTTTATAATTAAGATACAAAATTAAGAAACATGCTTGATTTTTTTCATTACTGTAACTATTTTGCTAAGACCATAAAGTGTAAGAAACAAAAATGGCATATTTGGCTTTAGAACACGCCTTAATACGTTTTCCCCGAAGGCGATATGGCGTGTGGAAGCAAAATAATTTTGTGTGTTGTTTGTGATGTTTTGCCATGTGATGTTTTTTCATGTGCCATTTATGGTAGGTAAGTTCTATTTTAGGTATATGTGATGTTTTGTCATCAGATATTTTGTCACGTGATGTACTGTCGTTGTGACGTTCTGTCTTGTGTTGTTCTGTAATTTTTCATGTGTTCTTCTCTGATGTGTTTTTCTGGCATGTGTCGTTATGTAATGTGACGTACTGCCATTGTGATGTTCTGCCATTTGTTATTCTATCAAGTGTGTTTTTCTGTCATTTGTCGTTTTGTCACTGTGCCGGTGTAACTTGTCACCGTTTTTTTTGCACCTGGCTGAAAATCAGCGATCGGCTTGAGCAGATTGGTGATATTCGTTGGGCGGTCAGGGCAACGCCTTTACAATCAATCCGTTAAAAGGGAGGATGTGATTTTCCGCTGTTTGGCCATAAATAAATCTATTTATTTTTGAAAAAGTTTTTTTTGTACTTTATATAAATTAGTGACCCAAAAAACCTTCTTCATAAAAAAAATATTTATGTGAAAAGCGAAATTAAAAGGGATTGTATGAAAACAGTTTAGTGTGTTACATTCTAAAATATATATTTGTAGTCAGTTTTAATGCAATTCAATCGAGTTTCCCTCATCACATAAATCGTTAATAATAATAGTAACAATAAAGACAGTTCTTAATACGAGTAGGTTACTCATTTCTTTCAAGTACAAAAAACCTACTCAAAATCTAATCTAATCTAACCTAAGTTCGCGCTTGCACATGCCGCATGCGAACCTACAACATAAAACCCCAAATCTCAAATGAAAAAGTGAACCATCTTCTACAGCATGGGTGGTCAGCCGTATACCAACCTATAAGTTAAGGAACATAATTTACAATAAATTACATTTTTACAATTAACAAACAAAATATAGGATTTTGTGAGGTCAGTCAGTGAAAATCGCATCCTCCCTTTTGACTTATTTATTGTAAAAGCGCGACTAGGCGGTATGTCTGACTCCCCGCCCACTCCCCCCCGTGCGGTCGTTGACACAAATCATAAACAATCGCGGTCAAACAATGTCAGAGGGACCACCTAAGCAATACCAGAATTCGTTACTTCTACCACCTACCTGTATGTATATGTAGGTGAGGTTTTTGGCACAAGAATGTAGTGGAGTATGCTTTTAAAAAAGCTCTGTGATGTTTTATGTTTCTATCTGTGATTCACCCAAAAACTTCTTATCAGCAGATTCTGAGGTAAGCACGTCCAGATATCTTTCCACCTTTTAGAAGGTCTTTCGGCTGAGAGTTGATCTCTTGATTGACATCTTGTATGATTGTACTTGTAATTTTGTTCGATATAGAGATCGAGATGCTTTGAAAGGAGACTTGTATCAGAGCTGTCGAGCTGAACTGTTAAAAAGCTACTCGTTATTCGAAACAAATGTGAACGGAATCTTAAAATAATTATTGTGAAATAAATTAACCCAAGTTTTTATTAAATTTGTACCTACCCGTAAAATGTAACAATATATTAAACGACTCGCGACAGGCTCATTATTTAAAAGCGTATAATAAAACGAGAGCCTGTATGAAGAAGGTTATGACTCTGGAGGAAATGAAAGAAGTGTGTAAGGACAGAAAGAAACGGCGGTTGATCTGTGATGTTGGCGGCTAGGGTTTTTTAAATAAGAATTTATTTTCTGTTCGTTTTTGATGTCCATACATATTATAATTTGTTGATTTTAAAACTGTAATTTGTTGTGTATGTTCCTTTACTTAAAGGTTGGTATGCGGCTGACCACCCATGCTGTCGAAAATGGTTCACTTTGCCAATGTCACCCCTGTTTTCAGGGAAGGTCGGCAAGAGTTGCAGAGTGTATGCCCATGTGAGATTCGGGTTTTTATATTGTAGGACCACATGCGGCATGTGTTAGCGCGAACTTAAACTTACATGTCTGCTTGTGGGAATGCGTTTCATATGAATCTTGAATTATATATATCTTTGCAGCTTAGATTTAGATTTATTGTTTCTACGTATGTTTGTGTGTTTGTGAGCATACTCAGATGGCTAGTTTTAGCCGTTCTGCTAGATGCCTTTATCCCGCCCCACCCAGAACTCCTCGTCTCCTGGTCGTCACAGAGGAATGCCGCGCCCGGAGATGTCTTTGGAGTGAAAGCTAAATGTGGCGCGGCTATTTGTGGCAGCGCGACAAAACCAACTGCAAGACACGAGTCTAAGTTACAAAAAAACACTGTCAAAGCAGCGATACTAGTCCATTATACAATTCGAAAAGCCGTGTACTTTACATAAAAGCTTCGAGACGAAAGCGACAAAAAAAAGTATCCGCATATTTTCAAGATTTTTTCCCTTCCATTTGAAGTCTCTATCTTTTAGGCTTTTCAGAGTTTGTGTATTAACAAAGTGAGAATCCATTGCTATCATTTCTAATCTGTATCTTTTCCTGAAATCGCAACATTTTACGATGTGCATTTAGCAGATCTAGTGGAGAAATCTACCACGGAACCTCCTGACTATCTCAAAACAAATACGTACATTGTTGTTTTAACTTAATTTTTAGAAGCCTGGAAACGAGGCGCAACAGGTCCCTGATGGTGCTCACTCATAAGGTCATAAACGGCTTAATTGACAGTCCCACCCTGTTGGAGGGCTACAGGTTGTATGTGCCTGACGACTATACCCGAGGGCGAGGACATGATCTATTTCATGTACCGAAAAGCCGTACAGTACCCTTAGTACGAGTTGCAAAACTTGAGAAAATAAAGTTTACGGAAAAAAATATTAAAGAGTGATTTCTCCCAAAATCTGCCGTTTTTGTTTCTTACACTTTATAGTCTTAGCTTTTGCTAAGAGTTACAATGATGAAGAAAATCAAGTTCAACAAACAAAAACGGCAGATTTTTGGGGAAATCAATCTTTAATAATTGCCGTAAACTTTACATTACTCAAGTTTTGCAACTCGTACTAAGGGTACTGATGTCGTGGCGCAACACCCTGTGACTCGGAGTATAAAGCTCTAAAATAAGTCAAATATAGACATTTTTGAGTGTAATTTATTAAGATTTAAAAATCTTGCAATAGAGTTCTTCCCAGCGTGTTGATAGCTGTGAGGGTGCACTGTAATTAGGGTAACCTGTTGTGCACAAAAAAAAAAAAACAACACTTTGACCTCAAATGGCTCTCCCGTTCCATAAAATTCAACATATTAAATACTCGTACACCCATTGTTTCACTTTGCCAATGTCACCTCTGTGTCAGGGAAGGTCGGAAAAAGTTGTAGGGTTTCTGTTCATTTGAGGTTTGGATTTTATTTGTAAGTACACATTAAGCATTTGTAAGCGCGTGTTTGTTTGTGGGCATGCATTTGATATGAGCTTTGAATGTTAATATATCTTTGCAACTTAGATTATAGATTATCCTGGTCTTTGAGAATAAATGCTATATGCACCTTACTAAGGTGACATATGTATAATAATAATAAAATTCTATTTTTAGGGTGGATTTATTAACACAGTGAAAGTCCATTTTTTATTTTTTTTTAAATTCAAATGGAAACAAAGTTTTAATTCACTTATTTATTTCTTTTTTGTGCTCGAACAATCTGCTCCTGAAGATGCCTCATTAGGCGAATATGTTCGAGCACAAAAAAAAAAAAAAAAAAAAGTGAATTAAAACTTTGTTTCCATTTGATTTTTTTAAATAAATAATAAAATTCGTTTACATGTGTGCGGATGTCGATGTATCATTTCTTTTATGTTACTTCTATTTCAGACTATTCTGTGCCCCAGTTTGTCTGAATCAAATAGTCCCACAAAAATGTTGGACAAGCGAAAAGAAAGCTCTACAAACACACAGCGCTGCTGAAGTTATTTTCTTCCTTAAATTTAATTAAAGAATTTATTTTATACACTTTTTTTTATGTATTGTTACGAATATGAGTTGTGTGTTGTGGATTGTCTATGTTAGTGTCTGTATAAGTCTCTCTAGAAGTAAATAGAAGTTAGGTAAATAAATTTGTACTTGTTCGAGTTTGGTGGTATTGAATATTTTAGCAATATCTAGTATATAACGATTCTCCATGCTTACAGAATGATCTTTATTTTTAATATAAAATAGGGACCGAAATGCTCTGGAGCTTCAGATATCATTCGACCGTCACACCATATTTCGAAAATATAACATTGAACCGAAAGTAAAAAAACAAATAATGAAATAAACCGCAGTTTTTATTAAATACAGTCCTCGTTAAAACATGACAGTATGAAACCCTGAGTGTGATCTTTCTTCAGTTTTGGTTGATCTTTTTTTTAATAAATCCTGTGCGGGAGACTCCCTACATTTCAGAGACTTTAAGGGTCTATGACACTTGCTGTAGTGCCGCAGAGGTATTGTTTAGCAAGACCCAGTTGCTGCAAGGCTGGATGGACCTTTAGTGACCGGACTTTGGTAAAGGAATATGAATTTTTCCCCCAGCGAAGAGCGTATTTAAAAACATAAATTGTATATTTGTTTGTGCTCCGAGGGGGTTCGAACCCACAACCTTCCATTTGCGTGTCAGAAGTGTTAACCACTAGATTACGGACTGATCTGATCTAAGGAATAAAAAGAACAACTAGCAGAATTAAAAATAAATCAACAACTCTTGCTATCCACTGCATGATAAGTCAGGGGCACGAGTTTAGTGGACACATGGTCTCCTATAAAAGCGAGTTGGGCGTCATTTGGTGCACAGCCACAGGAAAAGTCGGCCACTGAAGGCGTCTACCGCCCCCTCATAGACATCAACTCATGCTATCCACACATTGGTCTATTTAGGACATTTCAACTACTCGTGATCTTTAAATAAAGCTTTAACATGTAAAGTTTTTTTTGTCTTAATTTTTTGAAACTTAAGAAAACTATTTTAAGGCATTGTCAGACACAACGCATTCTGCCTGGATTGTCTATGGATTTATAGGAGCCTATACTGTGTATAGGTGCCTCATACCAATAGTAACCTATTTTTCACAGTAACCTATACTGTGAAAAATGCTCAGTTCACTTTGCCTATGTCACTCCTGATTCAAGACAGGTCGGCAAATAATGTAACGGGATTTATGTTCATTTGAGGTTTTGATTCTTATATGTAAGTACACATGCAGCATTTGTAAGGGCGAACTCAGACGCATCTGTTAGTGGGCATGCATTTAATATGAATTTTAAATGTCAATATATCTTTGAAACCTAGTTTATAGATAATAGAATGTACTCTTCACTGGGTATAAAAATTCATATACCTGTAGATTCATAGACCGATCACCAAAGGTCCATCTAGCCTTACAGCAACTGGGTCTTGCTTCAGAATCGGCGTTTTCTGTTGCGAATACGAATGCTCTTGAGGTGTGATTGAAATAAAATAGCGCTCACCACATAAATCATCTCAACAATATTATTACTTAAATGAAATGTACATGTACAATATGTTCATTTGAGATGGGTTTTTTATATTGTAGGTCCACATGCGGCATGTGCAAGCGCGAAATTATGCATGTCTGCTTGTGGGAATGCATTTAATATGAATCTCAAATGATACATATCTTTGCAGCTTAGATTTAGATTTAGATTTTTAGAAATGTCTATAAGCGAAATAGCTTTGGGTGATTTGTCCATGAATGAATCGTCTCACAACTGTGACTGTAAGATTCAGAGGAAAGTATTAAACTCTCAAGAGAAATTGTGCAGTATGGTGCTGGTATATAGTGCATCTCGCCTACAAATCCGCGTTACATGTTGGTGTATAAAGCTCGCAATAAAAGAACTGGAAGGCGGAGACCGTGCGAGCGTGGGCTTGACGGAAGTGAATGTTTAATTGCACTGGAGACAGAGCTCTCAAACTTTTACAAATTGCACCTCCCACATTTAATTTTAGCGGTCCGTAGTCTAGTGGTAACGCTTTGGACTCGTAAATGGAAGTTGTGTGGTAGAATCCCGGCGGAGCACAAAAAAAATAAAGTAAAGAGTAAGGTTTAAAATTATTTAAAAAATTCAAATGAAAACAAAGTTTTAATTCACTTATTTATTTATTTTTTGTGCTCGAACATTTTCGCATAATGAGGCATCTTCAGGAGCAGATTGGTTACAAATATTTTTATAAAAATTATTTTCAAAACATTTTTTTTTTCCCAAAACAAAAAAAGTAAGGTTTAAGTTGGAATCACGGTAGTTTGACATATTTACAATTATAATAATGTTACGAACTTGGAGTACCAACGTGCGACTGTGCACGCATACATAGAACAGTCTGGCACTAGTGTGATGGTGATAGTGTTACGAACTACGACCTTCGAAGTACCTACGTACGCCTGTACAGGTATAAAAGTGTGTGTAAAACCGTCTGGTATAATCCATCATGGTAGTGGAACAGCTGTTTATACAGCTATTTATATTTTCAAATATACTCTTCGCTGGGTTGAAAAAATCATATACCTTCACCAAAGACTGTCATCACCAAAGGTCCATCCAGCCTCACAGCAACTGGGTCTTGCTTGAGAATTGGCGATTTCTAAAGCGACGATCAAGCTCGCAGAGGGCTCTTGAGGCATGAGGATTCACACAAATACAGCGTTCACCAAATAAATCATCCATGGCGCTCTTGAGATGGTCCTGGACCATTAAATGGCGTCACAGGAAATAAATCATCCCTCATCATCATCATCCTGATATTATAGATTTTTAAATGCTCCGACTGTTTGAGAACCTGGGCATTCTGCTACAAAGCTTCAGTAGGCGTAGGCGCCTCGGGTCTCACTGGACCACAACTTCCACCCACATCTCACCGAGCCCTACCACCAATCTGGGTGATGTTCCACTGCACCTAGGTGAACGGAGAAGTCGTGGATTGAGTCATTGGGCCATCAATTCTGCTCCGGCGTTTGTAGCTCCCACGCATGCTCTGAAAACTGTGGCTAGAATATTTATCGCGGTTAATTAACAGCTGTTTGTGATAAAATTAGAGAAAAAAAAATCATGGAATTCCCTTGTAAATGTCTGGAATTTAAAAAATGTTATATGACCGGTTAAATCTAGCGGTTGTCGCTTCCTACTGCAGATTAGAAGGTACGTAGTAAGCGATTTGATCACCATTTTTGTTTTATTATACATGCGGCATGTGTTACGACCAAGCTTGCAAAGGGTTCTTGAGGTGTGATACATACGAAAACAGCGCTCACCAAATAAATCAGCCTAATTTTTTTTTTATTAAAAAAATGGGTGGCGGTTTTCTAAATTTAGGGGCAGCTTCACCTAAAGAAGGAAGACAGGAAGAAGTGGCGGCTAATCTGCAATGTTGATTTCTAATGTTGGTGTTTTAATTTGCTACATTTTTTTCATGGGAAATTTTGACTTTTTTTGTATTTGTCCGGTCGATAGCTCAGGTGGTAGAGTGCTTGCATTCCATGCCGAAAGCTCGGGTTCGAATCCCACCGAGGGTGTCAGAAATGATTTCCCATTTCGGTGTTTATTTTAAACCCCAAAATAAAATACCGGCAAGGTTTACTCAGCCTTCACAAGAAATGAGTACCAGCAATCTCGGGAGCTGGGAAACCTCCACTTCAACTGAAGTGGTTGGCGTAAGGCCGGCCCCCTTACCTGTAAAAATAAATAGGTTCAACTCGCCACATGCAACCCTTTCGGGGATAACGCGGAAAGAAGTTACACTATATGTGTAGCTTAGTTGCGTTTGCGTAGTTGCGTTGCGTTTTTGTATAGATTTCTTTTTAAGGTTTTGTTTATTTAAATGTAATTTATTATTCATATTCCTTAACTTAAAGGTTGAAATGAGGCTGACCACCCATACTGTAAAAAATGGTTCACTTTGCCAATGTCACCCCTGTTTCAGGGAAGGTCGGCAAAAGTTGTGGGGCTTATGTTCATTTGAGTTTTGGATTTTATTTGTAAGTACACATTCAGCATTTGTAAGCGCGAACAACTTGTTGGTTTGTGGGCATACATCTGAGAGCTTTAAATGAATATATCCTTGCAACTTAGATTATAGATAGATTATATTCACCCTTCTCTGCGTGTACAGTATCTTATTCATCCCTTGATTGTATTGTATGTGGAGTATCTTTGTAGTTGCCACGTGCGAGCGACGCAACTCATAAGCGAGTTATTAATTGATAATTATCATTAAAGCTTGCTCGAAGACGGTGGCGGCGTGTGCGACAAGCTTACGATTAACCGGTGATGTGGTTATCTAAACATCAACAGTGGAATTACATGAAAATATGCAATATTCATAATTTCATTTTATTGTCGTGTATCGATTTCATTTTTTACTTAACAGCAGTCCGTAGGAACTGTTATAAAGTCTTGTAATCGTCGGCAAAAAAAAACGGTTTCGACGCAAATGAGTTGTTCTGCACTAGGACATGCAAAAATAGCTAAATTTTCGAACCTGTGCGTCTGTCTATTCATCCGTATGTCTGTGCCAAAACTACTGATTGTAGATAGCAATTTTTCTCGAGCGATTTCGGTGTTATCAAGTAACGGTGTTATAACAACGAAAGTGCTCGAGGAAATAAATCAACTCGTGAAAAAATACTTTATTTTTATTTTAAATGAATATTTACAATGCCAATACAGAATTCCTTAAACTTTTACTGGATATTAAAGAATCGAAAGAAATGCAAAAATACGAAGAAATCTATGATAATCTACAAAGGCTCTGGCCACCACCAGCGGAATGGCGACCGAATTACAGATCAATTGATTGATTTTTCTCCATTATATTGACTTACATTTATCCCACTATTCTTTGACGTATAGGTTGATATGAGACTGACCACCCAGACTGTAAAAACTTATTCACTTTGCCAATGTCACTCCTGTTTCATGGAAAGTCGGTAGCAAAAGCTGCAGGGTTTATTATGTTCATTTGATGTTTGGATTTTAATTTGTAAGTATACATGCAGAATTTGTAAGCACCAACTTACACGTGTCTGTTTGAGGGCATTAATTTAATATGAATCTTAAATGTGCACATATATTTGCAACATATAATAGATAATAAATAAGAGACTACGCTTTTTTTTCAAAAGTTTTTCGCATATATCCTTTATAATAAAATTCATAACATTGCCTTTGCTGGTTTTTGAATTGTTATAACTATGTTGTTATTCACATATAGTACATGTATAACTGTTAGTTTTTTTTTAAATAAAACAACATTCCCATGTCTAGTAATTACAACGTTATAAGAGTCACAATTAAAATGACACAGCGACATAATTCGCTCTTTGCAGTGTTTTGTAGCCGTGCAACTTGTAATTAGAGATTAATTACAGTTGGTGTAAGGACGCTTGTTGCAATCACCGAATCTTTCTAGACTTTTGGTTACGCCAGTGGTAAATTATACGGCAATCAAAAGATAGTCGACTAATTGTGCGAACCTCATTCCACACTACATTGTAGTAGAAATTGCATGTTTGTTGTTCATGTGCGAATTATATGGAAGAGAGTACAAATTATATGTGGTTATATTTATTATAGGATAAGTCTCTTGCTTGAGAATTTGGCGCTTTACAGCGACAACGCAACTATGCTACACATATAGTGTAACTTCTTGCCGCGTTATCCCCAAAGGAGTCGCATGTGGCGAGTTTAACCTTTTTATTTTTACAGGTAAGGGTGCCGGTCTTTAGGGATTCGAAGACTAGCTCACTGCATGGAATGCAAGCACACTAACAACTGAGCTATCGTTTGGACCAAGCTCATAAAAAGTCCAGTCGATAGCTCAGTTAGTTAGAATACTTGCATACCATCCCGAGAGCAAGGGTTCAATCCCCACTGAGGATGTAATGATTTTCCGTTCCAGTGTTTATTTCAAACGCAAAATAAATGTAGGCAAAGTTTATTCAGCCTTCACAAGAAATGAAAACCAGCCTACTCGGGAGCGGGGAAACCTCCACTTCAACTGAAGTGGTTGTGTGAGGCCAGCCACCTTACCAGTTAAAATGAATAGGTCCCGAATTGCCACGTGCGACCCCTTCGGGGATAACTAAGGCATGAAGTTACGCTATATGTGCAGCTTAGTCAGCCTCATACCAACCCATAAGTTAAGAAATTATTACAATATAATCATCACTTTCAATTCCTTGACTTAAAGGTTGGTATGAGGCTTACTACCCTTAGGTACTGTAAAAAGTGGTTAACTTTGCCAATGCCCCCCCTGTTTCAGGGAAGGTCATTTAAGGTTTGGTTTTAATTTGCACACATTCAGCATTTGTAAGCGAGAAATTACACGTGTCTATTTGTGGGCATGCAATTGATATGAAATATATATTTGCAACTTAGATTATAGATTGAATTATAGATCACAATGATAATTTGAGACAAGGAGGAAGTAATCCATAATTGTCAAATGAAATGCACGAACAAGGATTGATTTCAGGTATTCATTTCTACCGCAGAGAGGGGCAGTCTTACGCCAACCACAAATTTAGAGAGTTCACAGTTTACTGGAGTAATCGCGGTGTTAGAAGCGGCACAAGCTCCGAAAGCAGAGGTACAACAAGAAACATGCGCGTGCTCGCTCAGCCTACGGCTTATTATAATCCTGTTAATAAGTAAAACATCAAAATAAATATTTAAAATTTGTGTCTATAATCTAAGTTGCAAAGAGATACATCAACGTTTAAAATTCGTATTACAGATGCTTACAAATGCTGCATGTGTACTTATAAATTATAATCCAAGCCTCAAATGAACATAAATTCTGCTACTTTTACCAACTTCCCTGAGACAGGGGTGACATTGGAAAAGTGAACCATATTTTACAGTTTGGGTAGTCAGCCTCATACCAACCTAAAAGTCAAGGAGAGTTATGTGTATAAATAGTGTTACAATATGTATCTTGACTTATAGGTTGGTATAAAGCTGACCACCAATTCTGTAAAAATGGGTTCATTCTGTCACCCCGTTAATGTTAATTTACGTTCGCGGTATAATTTCGAAGGAATCTGCACCCTTAGTACGAGTTGCACAACTTGAGAAAAGTAAAGTTTACGGAAAATATTAAAGAGTGATTTCTCCCAAAATCCGCCGTTTTTTGTTTCTTACACTTTATGGTCTTAGCAAAAGAGTTACAGTGATGAAGAAAATCAAGTTCAAACAAACAAAAACGGCAGATTTTGGGGGAAATCACTCTTCAATGATTGCCGTAAACTTTACATTACTCAAGTTTTACAACTCGTACTAAGGGTACTGGTTGATATAACCTTACAATCAAATACGCAATACAAAGGTGTGTGGAAAAGTTCACTATAGAAGGGTCTGGAATATGCGAAAGGCGTCCGTTTAGACGCTATATATTTGGACCGCAATTGTATGAGGTCGATTGAAACATTGATCCGTGAAGTCGATAAGCTAAGAGCTAGAAATTAGAAATTTCGAAATAGCGAGTGAATGGGATATCCAGAGTCATAATAAAAGAAGAGCTTGTATGAAAAAGGTTATGACTCTGGATGAAATGAAAGAAGTATGCAAGGACAGGAAGAAGTGGCGGCTAATCTGCAATGCTGATTTGTAATGTTGGTTTATTAGTTTGCTACATTTTTTTGCATAAGAAATTTTTGACTTTTTTTGTATAGATTTATTTTTAAGGTTTTGTTGTTGTTGTTGTTGTTGTTTTTTTTTTTTTTTTTTTTTTTTTTTTTTTTTTTTTTTTTTTTTTTTTTTTTTTTTTTTTTTTTTTTTTTTTATACTTAAATGTTATTTATTATTCGTATTCCTTGACTTATAGGTTGGTATGAGGCTGACCACCCATACTGTAAAAAATGGTTCACATTGCCAATGTCACCCCTGTTTCAGGGAATGTCGGCAAGAGTTGCAGGGCTTATGTTGATTTGAGGTTTGGATTTTATTTGTAAGTACACAATCAGCATTTGTAAGCGCGAACTACACGTGTTTGTTTGTAGGCATACATCTGAGAGCTTTGAATGAATATATCCTTGCAACTTAGATTATAGATAGAATTTAGATAGACATACCTAAGTACATTGTAAGCCGACATTGTGTAAAAGAAATCTTGAAAAATAAATTGCAGTTTGATTATGCAGTGATTATGCTTTCACATGCAGCATGTGTCGGCGCGATCGTGTAAACGTGTTTGCTTGTTTATATGAATCTAAAATAAAGTTCCTTGACTTATAGGTTGGTATGCGGCTGACCACCCATACTGTAAAAATGGTTCACTTTGCCCATGCCACCCCTGTTTCAGGGAAGGACGGCAAGAGTTGCAGGGCTTATGTTAATTTGAGATTGGGTTTTCATAATGTAGGTCCACATGCGGCATGTGTTAGCGCGAAATTATACATGTCTGCTTGTGGGAATGCATTTAATATAAATCTTAAAGGATATATATCCTTGCAGCTTAGATTAGATTAGATAAAATATTGATGATTTTTTTGCAACAAAGACGATAGATTAAAAGTAAATCCGAAAACAAATTAAATCAGAACATACCCTACGGATATATTGTAGCTCCTAACTTTGACGATGCATTTGTACGGAGGAAACTTTGGCTAATTAAAGTGATGTCTATGAAATGCTATGCAGGCGTTTGTCATTATCCCAGTATGAGGATAACTTTCATAACGTGAGCATAGTTTTAGCGTAAGTGTTAGTTTCCCAGCATAATGCCTTGTTGAGACGGGTCCATCTCTTTACTGTACTGAGCAGTATTTTTTTTTTTTTTTAAGAAATCCTGTGCGGAAGGCTCCCTAGATTCTAGAGACTCTAGGGGTCTATGATACTTGTTGTAGTGCCGCAGAGGTGTACGAGCTTGGACGTCGCTACATAGCGTTAATGCTCAAGCAAGACCCAGTTGCTGTGAGGCTGGATGGACCTTTGGTGACCGGTCATTGGTAAAGGTTTATGAATTTTTCAACCCAGCGAAGAGCAAATTTGAAAATATAAATGGTATATTTTTTGTGCTCCGCCGGGATTCGAACCCACAACCTTCCCATTCAGAGTCCACAGTGTTACCACTGAGCCACGGACCGATCGAATATAATAAAGTAATGATCTATCTATAATCTAAGTTGCAGAGATATATTAACATTTAAGGCTCTCAAATGCATGCCCACAAACAAACACGTGCAGTTCGCGCTTACAAATGCTGAATGTATACTTACAAATAAAACCCAAACCTCAAATGAACATAAGCCCTACAACTTTTGTCCCTTGTGTCCTTCCCCGGGGTTACATTGGCAAAGTGAACCATTTTTTACAGTATGGCTGGTCGACCTCATACCAACCTATAAGTCAAGGAAAGTGATCAGTAAAAATAATAGCCTACATCAACGTGTCTCGACGAATCGGTTAAAGAAAACTCGGCCACAGACAGCTCGTCCGTGTGCGAATCAGTCGCATGATAGTTTGTCCACAGACCACAGGACTTTTCGATCGGCGACATTCCGGTCGCAAACGTTATAGATTCACAGACAGCTTCATCAAAGAATACTTGCTCTCATTTAGTTGTAATGTATAGTTGTTTTTTGTGATGAAGCTGTCTGTGGATCTATAATGTGTGTAACCGAAAAGTTGTGTGGACGAATTGTCGAGTGAGCGATTTGTCTATGACCGTGGTGTCTGTGGACAATTTGTTTGTGACCGATTTGTCGTGGGGCCCTACATATTACTGTTGTAGGTTTTTTTTAATTAAAAAAAATACCGGAAAATAAATAAAAATTATAATCAGTAGAATTGACCCAACCACAAATGCATCAGTATTCGCAAACGCAAGTAAGCTACACATGTAGTGTAACTTCTTGCAGCGTTATCGCGAAAGAGTTTCGCATATGACGAGTTGAACCTATTTATTTTTACAGGTAATGGGGCCGGCCTTACGCCAACCAATTCAGTAGAAGTGGGGGTTTTGCGGCACCCCAGGGTGTCGGTACTCATTTCTTGTGAAGGCCTTGAAAATAAAACACCGAAATTTATAAATAAGCACCGAAACGGGAAATCAATTCTGACACTCTCTGGTGGGATTCGAACCCGAGCTCACGGCATGGAATAATAAAAATAATTTTACAATTTTTATATAGCGCGGTTTAGTGACAATAGCCACTACAAGGGCATGGAATGCAAGCACTCTACCAACTGACCTATCTACCTACCTTATTTATTCGTCTAAATTTCTAATGTGATTCGTCTGAACGCACTTTAAGCATTATTTGACAAAGTTTCTTCGGCGTCTGTTTTGGACTCTGCAAGTCTGCATACGAGTATATGTAGCGTGTATGGCGTATATAACTGGCGTGCTGACAAACGTCTTGCAAACCTGACTCACTCCTTCCGCTCACCAAGAGCTGTGCTTGTGCATTTAGAGAACAGTACCCCGAGTACGAGTTTTTAATGAATACTGTAAGTATCGAGTATTCGAGAAAATTGTATGTTAACTTGAAAAGCACCTCTGGCAAAACAAGTTACGAAACAGTATTCATTTAAAACTCGTACCTACTCGGGATACAGTACTCCAAGTATAAAGCATGGCGTAAACTCACCACGTTTGCGTAAATCAAAATTGTTTATATTCATTTTTTCTATATCAATTTTTTATATTTGGGGTACAGAGATCCTTGAGACGGGAGTTGCTTTATGACAGAATAATGTAACTTTGAGAGAAACATTTACCGGTCTGTAGTCTAGTGAGTAACGCTACAGACTCGTAGGTAAACCAAAGGACGTGAGTTTAAGCACAAAAAAATATCATTTAATTTTCAAAAAAACCTTTTCGATGGGTTGAAAAATACATGTGCTTTTACAAATACCGGTCACCAAAGGTCCATCCAGCCTGACAGTAACTGGGTCTTGCTTAAGAGTTGAAGCTTTCTTTAACGATTTACAACTTGCAGAGGGCTTTTAAGGTGTGATTCAACCCAAAACAGCGCTCACCAAATAAATCATCCCAATAATATTATTATTCTTAGTAAAAATTTGAAATGCAACAAATCGGCTGAATATGTAGGTACAAATTGGAACCACCCATACTGTAAAAAAATGTTTACTTTGCCAATATAACCCCTGTTTCAGGGAAGGCCGATAATAGTTACAGGGCTTATGTTCATTTGTGGTTTGGATTTTCATTTTTAAGTACGCTTTGTATTGTTGGTATGAGGCTGATCCCCCATGCTGTAAAAATTGGTTCACGTTTGCCAATGCTACCCCAGTTTCAGGGAAAAGCGGCAGGAGTTGCAAGATTTATGCTCATGTGAGGTTTTGTCTATTTGTATGCACACATGCAGAATGTGTAGACGCGAACCTGCATGTGCCTGTCTGTGGAAATGCATTTAATATGATCCTGAAATGTTACCATAGATTATAGATAGATAGATTATAGATATGCAGCGTGTGTAAGCGCTAACTTACGTGTGCCTGCTTGAGGATAATATGCCATAAATATGAGACTTAAATTTTTGACATATCTTTGCAACTTAGATTATTGATTATATAAATATTGCAAGGCGAGAACAAATTTTAAAACACGTACTTAAATTTCTATCACCCATTGAAATTTCGATACAAGCTGTAGCCATACGAATACGAGTACTTCCCGTTATATGAGATGGGACTTTAAAGTAGGTACCATTTTTATTTCCTCTTTAAAGGCACCTGCGACGAAAAGGGGAACACATCAAAAATCATTTTTGAATAGATGGGGTTCCCCTTAGGGTCTCAGGTATGGCATGTATTTTAGCTGCTATACTTTTATTTTTATTTTTTTTGGATTTTAATTTGTAAGTAGACATGCAGCTTTTGTAAGCCCGAACTTACACGTGTCGTTTTGTGGGCATGCATTTAATAGGGATCTTTAATGAAGCATTTTAATATGTTGATATGAATCTGAGAAGAATACGTATGAAGAAAGTGATGAATGTTGAAGAAATGAAAGACGTATGCAAGGACAGAAAAAAGTGGAGACGCATATGTGGAGGTACCGGCCACCCCTAGTGGAACGGTGGCAGGATACGGTCGTTTGACATTTTGATAATTATATTATTTTTTTTAAAACTGAACAATTTTAAAACTTAATTTAAATCGGATATTTACGAACCGTTTGGTGAGAACTTACATTATTCTCTACGTTTCGTCAGCGACGTAGCCGACATCTTCAGGAGAACATCCACTTCAGTTGCCGTACAGAGTGGATGTTCTCCTGAAGACGTCGGCTACGTCGCTGACGAAACGTAGAGAAAAATGTAAGTTCTCACCAAACGGTTCGTAAATATCCGATTTAAATTAAGTTTTAAAATTGTTCAGTTTTAAAAAAATTAATATCTTTGCAACTTAGATTTAGGATAAAATAATGTTTGTGTGTGTAATGGACCAATGTGTCTTATGAAAACTAAAAAAATATTTAAAACAATTCTTATATCGACGGTGAGAAGGAAGTAAAATTAAATTGTGCAGGAGAGCAGTTTAAAGTTTGAGATTGCAGAAAAATGGCATAACTTTTTTATTTTTTATGACATCGCTAAAATCAAAACAGCTCTAAAATTAAGGCATCTTTTGGCATTCCTATTAATGTGGTTTTACGATGTTTTACGATTCTTTTATGTCACAAGCGCCTTTAGGACAAAAAAGGCCAAAATCTTGTCGGTTACACCAAAACCATACTTCGAAAATGCAGTTGTTTGCTTGGGCATTAACAACGAAAAAATCATCGTAGAGCTATGGGAGTTTACGCATTAGAAAGAGCGGAAAATTTTAAGTAGGATAGCATGCATATTGCAGAACTCATTTTTGACCAAAACGTCTTATTCCCTACTTCCTTTTATATTACCGTGTTTTCTTTTTTCTTAGCTCAGATTGTGCACAATGTGATTCTTGAGACAATTTCATTGAAAAATGTCATCTTTGAATTAAATGGTAGATACACCAAACAATCACTAATGCGACGACTTGTCACACTTGGTCCCGTCGGTTCTGTCTACTGAGATTTATTGTAATTTTGTGCAGCAAAACGAAAATTGTACGTTTAAACTCGACCACAGCGTATATGAAACTATGTACCAAAATCAGAGCAGCGCCTCCCAGTTTCTAGACAATTTTGGTGAAACATTGTGATGAAGTTTGAGCGGTTAGTTTTGGTGACACAGTAGAACAGCACAGTGACAAAACGTTACGTGACTTAACATCACATGACAACATACATTACATGAAAAAACATCACATGAAAAAAAAACAAAATGACAATACAGAACACACCAAAACAATAAAAGATTATTTTGCCTTTTATTGAGCCCTTGACTTAAAAAGAGTAGCGTGGGGCTGGCCATTCACCTGTAGAAATTAGTGCATACAATGCCGTTGCCGCCCCTGCCTGATTGTAGGTAAAGGTGGCATAAGTTTTTAATATGATTTTTTTTAAAAACACATGCCTGAGTTCCATTTTCTCATGTTTCTTTTGCTGTTTTTGATAATTTCTGTTTCGCTCTATGTGATGTTTTGTCGGATGTTTTTTTTATGTGCCGTTTCGTAAGTATGTATGTTCGTAAGTATGTAATAGTAAGTATGTTCTGTTTTAGATATGGTTTGTTTTCTCATGTGATGTTTTGTCTAGTGATGCTTTGTCATTGTTATGTTTATTCCTGTCGTTTTTCGTCATTGTGTTGTTTTGTAACTGTAACTTAGTCGCCATTCCGCTAGGGGTGGCCAGAGTCTCTGCAGAGCTGCCGCCATTTTTTCCTATCCTTACTTATGTCTTTCAATTCATTCATATTTATCTCCTTTTTCATACATTTCCTACTTTTACATTCACTTTGACTATCACATCCTTTCACTCTCTTCAATCGTCGTGGGATTCTTTCACAATCTCCTCAATGTTAATGTGATATATTGTCATGTGGCGAACTGTCACGTGCTGACATTTTTTGTGTTGTTTTGACATTTTTTAGCAAAATCATGTGATGTTATTTCATGCGTTGACTTGTCACTGTGCTGTTGTACCATGGAACCGTTAGTTTACACTTTGAGCTCAGGACGTTGCGCCTGATTTCTCCGGATATAGCCTAATTGCTGTCTTCCGATGACAGGGACAACCATGTGATGTTTTGTCATGTGATGTTCTGTCATTGTAATGTTATGTCATGTGATTTTATGTCATGTGATGTTATTTCATGTGTTGACTTGTCACTGTGCTGTTCTAACATGAAACCGTTAGTTTACACTTTGAGCTCAGGACGTTGCCGGCTGATTTCTCCGGATATAGCCTAATTGCTGTCTTCCGATGACAGGGACAACCATGTGATGTTTTGTCATGTGATGTTCTGTCATTGTAATGTTATGTCATGTGATTTTATGTCATGTGATGTTATTTCATGTGATGACTTGTCACTGTGCCGTTCTAACATGGAACCGTTAGTTCACACTTTGAGCTCAGGACGTTGCCGGCTGATTTCTCCGGATATAGCCTAATTGCTGTCTTCCGATGACAGGGACGATCATGTGATATGATCCTCTGAGAGAGTGTACAATACTGAAAAGATAATCTAACAATGAATTGAATGATGGCACATAAATATAGACTCTGGATCTCGTATATACATATATGTAAAAAAAAAATCCCGTTTCGATTTACAAATTTAGGGTTATCTTTGTTACCCTTTAAATAAATAAATATATTGTTTTTGATATTTGTGGGTTTAATTTAATTAAAATTGCGGTGATTTATTTAAACGCAATTTATTTCAGATTTGGTTCGCATACTGAGTCACTTTACATCTACGCAATGCAACGGTCGGTTGACTTCTAACGCAACAGAGAGTTTTGTGCTTTATTTTATAGCAAGAATAAGGATCACTCTCGAACTATTGAGAATTGGTGCGTGCGAGACTTTACTACAACATCCGATCAAACATTCGAGCAATTTCGAACAATGCAAATACAATATCAAATACAATTATGTACCTAACATATATTAATTTTTAGAGAGACTCTACAGACTTTATAACAGACACTAACATAGACAAACAACACACAAATACATATTCGTACCAATATAGTAGTTTGAGGCTTCTGTGGTAAGCTGATGATGATGCTGGAAAGTTGTTTTCTGAGATCTATTGCTGTGGTATATGGTAGCTGGAGCTTCCGGACGGTTTCTTCAGCGTGAAAGTGAAATGAAAAAGATAATGAAGATGAAGTTGATATCCCAGTTTTTATTCCTTGAATTTACACAACATCCCTCTTTTGAGCAGCAGCATCGAAGGTGCGAATTGCTATGATGATCATCAACCTTCATTGAAAAGGCACAAGGAGAAGATGATGAGCCTGACCATTATTTTTCCTAATGTCACCCTTCTATTAGGGAACGTCGGCAAGATTTGCAGGGTTTATGTTCATTTGATGTCTGATATTAGTAAATTAAACGATTGTGGTGGCCCTGTCATTTTTCAAACACATAATACAGTTTCCGTTCGACCTTTGTACTCTGTGTAAGAAAAAATCAATTGTACAATAAAACCCTTCCTTAATTTTTATCTCTGCATTGTGTAGAGATGTCTTTAGAGAGTGTAAAAGCATACGATAGCTGTAAAATTCACTGAATTATTCATCGATGGCAAAGTCATACCAAAACTATAGATGTTTTGACAGTTGGAACGTTTTGAATACAAATAGACTATCAATGATAGTATCATCTACGTCAATATGTTTGGTTCGAAGCCGAGGTTTTACTAAAAAATGTTTGTCTAATCTAATCTAATCTAATCTAAGTTGCAAAGATATGTTACATTTGAGATTCACATTACATATGCATTCTCACAACCAGACACGTACAAATTCGCGCTTGCACATGCCTCATGTGAACCTACAACATAAAAACCAATTTCAAATGGACATACCCCTGCAACTCTTACCGTCCTTCCCTGAAACAGGGGTGACATTGGCAAAGTGAACCATTTTTACAGCATGGGTGGTCAGCCGCATACCAACCTATAAGTCAAGGAACATACACGACTAATTACATTTTATACATCACCAAATAATAATATCTATGGACAACAAGATTGAGATGATGACACCGATGGTGGACAAGGTGTCGGAGGATTTGAAGGATATAAGAGATGCAGTGATACCAATTGTTGGAGGCAAATCTCAGAGAGAACTAAGTATCTCATCGAAGAATCATTTTGAAAAGCGATATACGATCATAGTGCGTGGTAGAGATACGCAAAAGGAATTATTACCTGAGCAGGTGGAGAAAATACTTAAGGACAAATTGGATGTTAAACTCCTAGGAATAGGAATTTGTGGAATGAGAAAGATCAAGGGAAGTAAAGGAAGTAGTGGGTGTCTCATTACCTGTCCTTCAAAGTCTGATGCGGACATACTAAAGCAAATAATTCAAGAAAGGTTATCGGATAAGCTTACAGCCGAATTTTTAAAAAAAAGGAAACCTTGGATAGTGCTGAGAAACGTCAGTTCGGAGAATAATAATGAGACCCTATGGAATGACATTAAGATGCAGAATGGGGAATTGCAGGATATTTTGAAGGACCACAAAGACTTTGTTATTAAGAGGGTGATCAAGGTGAGAGGTAGCCCGGGGCTAGCGCATCTATTGGTAGAGACGTCTACTGAAGTGAGAAAACACCTCACGGAGAAACAGAAGATATTTCTGGGATATCAAAGAATCACAGTTGTGGATGCCAACCCAGTTACACAATGCTACCACTGTCTGAATTTCATGCACTCCGCCAACTACTGCACAAAAAAGGCAGAACCGGCGAAGTGCTCTCATTGTGGGGGAAATCACAAATTTATAAATTGCGACAAACGTTCTAAACAAGCAGAGTGCATCAATTGTAAGATTGAAGCGGAAAAAAGGGGGATAAATATTGACCATTGGCACAATGCTATGGACAAAAAATCTTGTCCATCATACGCTAGGGTATTGCAAATTGCAAAAGAGAAGATTGATTATTGACTAATATTTAATATAGTGTATTTCTGCTTTTTAGACTTACTTTCGTTATGTTGTTTTGTTTTTAAGGTATTTTTATGTAAAGCGCGTGATCGACATTTTAGTACAATGGGCCGATCTGTAAATTGCAATGGTCCCGTGTGTGTACTGTGCTATACGCCGTGTGCGGATACCGCCACTCGCTGCATATTTGTTGTGCGCCGTGAGCGTAGCATTGGGTCGGTTCTATTTCATTGTTTACTATTATTTCATAATATCATACATGACATTATATGTTTTGTGCTGCTTGAAGATGCTGTGACATCTGTACTGTTTGAAATAATGATGATTTTTATGTGCGATAGTTATTTGTGGTATTATGGGATACCCTGTAATAATGATGTACTTACTAGTGAACTATTTTATCACGAATCATGAATCCAGACTTTTTGCATGAGGTGGATAATCAGTATAACATAGCTCAATACGAGTGTCACACGGCATTGGAGTGTAATGATGTTATAAATTCTAAATGTGAAGATGATGCTCTATTTATATTACAACAAAATATTAGGAGTATACGAAAGAATCTGGATTGTTTTCTAGTAAATTTGAGTTGTCTTAATAGATTGCCTGATTTGATTGTACTCTGTGAAGCGCATCTAAATGAGTGGAGTGAACCGTTTGATATTCCAAATTACTCATATTTCCGTAGTAATTATTATATAAATAAAAATAGTGGAATTGTTGTGTTTGTGCGCGGTAATAATGATAATATAAGAGTTAAAGAGATTATCATGAATAATGTTAATTGTCTACAGATTGATTATTATAAGAATAACGTTTTGTATCGCATAATCTCTGTATATAGAACACACCAATCAAATGTTAATGAATTTATTAACGAACTTAGGATGCTACTAAATGAATGTCGAAGTATGAATGTGATTATTGTGGGCGATTTTAATGTAAATGTGGCAAAAACTTGCATAAGTACTGTAAAGAATGAATATATGAACGCACTAGCAGAACTAAATTTTAAATTGTGTACAAATTTATATAGCAGAGAGGTGGATGGGCAAACTCCGTCCTGTCTGGACCATTTCTGGTCCAATACGCCACTGAGCAAACTGG
The DNA here is from genome assembly GCA_951799405.1 of Agapetus fuscipes. Lineage (NCBI taxonomy): Eukaryota > Metazoa > Arthropoda > Insecta > Trichoptera > Glossosomatidae > Agapetus > Agapetus fuscipes. Next base: position 10,362,281 of record OX637357.1, on the reverse strand, counting down.
AGGACATATGTACTGTTGTTTGGAAGAGTGACATTACGGATCATCACACGTCTTTGTTCATACAGAGATTGATGAATAGTAATAATGCATTAAATGATACTGTACGACATGATGAACCAATAAAAAAGATTAATTTGGAGGATTTGAAAATGAGACTGATGAATGAAAGTTGGAAGTCTGTTTATGATTCTTTTGATGCAAATATATGTGCTAAGAATTTTCACGATATTGTTGAAGATTATTTGGCGAGTGTTGAGCAAATATCTGTGCGGAGACAAAGCAACAAATCCTCCAAATATAATAGACTGAAGCCATGGATCACACATGGTTTGGTGGTTTCAATACGAAACAAAGAAAAGCTGTATAAGATTATGCGGAGACATCCTGGCGACACTAATGTCAGTGACAGGTACAAAAGGTATCGAAACATGCTGACACTGTTAATAAGAAGGGTCAAGATTGATTACTTCTCTAGGAAGGTTGAACAAGCTGGCAGTAATATAAAACATGTATGGCAATCCATAAATGAGATTATTAATAAGAAAAAGAAGAAATCACAGATAAAAAGGATAATTGTTGATGGTAAAACAATGGAACTCACACAACATCCAATTGAAATGGCTAATAGCTTTAATGAGTTTTTTGCAGATGTAGGTGAAAATCTGGCTCGACAGATAGATCCAAATTTCACTTACGGGGAAATAGAACCCGATTCTCTCATCGATCCAGGGTTCAACATATTTCAGCCAATAAATTCCGAGACGGTATTAAATATTATAAAGGATATGAAAGGAGGATCCTCTCCTGGCTATGATAGAATATCTGTGGATATTTTGAAGCAGAATTCAACATCTCTGTCGGGGCCCATCACGCACATAGTAAATGTCAGCCTGAATAATGGTGTATTTCCTGAGGTGTACAAAGTTGGTGTGGTGACACCAATTTTCAAGTCGGGGGATGCATGTAATATATCGAATTATAGACCTATAACTCTCACGTCCAATATCTCGAAAATCTTCGAAAAAATAGTGAAAAAACAGCTCATAGATTTTATTAATAGAGAGGGTTTACTTAATAAAAATCAGTTCGGTTTTAGAACGGGTGTTGGCACGGACGACGCCATATCAAGGTTGACTTCCATAGTGTACGGGGCACTAGATGCCGGAGAGAAATGTCTGGGTGTATTTATCGACCTAAGGAAGGCATTTGATAGCGTTAGCCATACTGGCCTATTGAACAAATTAAACAGGATTGGAATATGTGGCAGTGTGAGGAAATGGATTTGCAGTTTCATGCAGTATAGAACTCAGCAGGTACGCATTAATAAGATAGTAAGCTCTAGAAAAATAACGCGATTCGGAATTCCGCAAGGCACCGTCCTTGGACCAATATTGTTTATTATTTATGTCAATGAGATATTCTCTCTGCCGATCACATCCTCAATCCTGTCCTTTGCTGATGATACGGCTATGATTGTGAGGGGAGGGTCATGGGTAGAGGTGGTTCGCAGAACGAACGTGGAATTAACCATACTTAAAAATTGGTTCGACAAAAATTTCCTGTCTCTGAATACCGAAAAAACAAATTTTATTCCATTCTCTCTCTACAATAGGGGTCTTCCTTTTTCACTTAGTATAGCAATACATAGCTGTACTAACTTCTTGGTCAGTGGAACTGCGTGCTCCTGCTCATGCCCCCTAATTTCTCAAGCGGAAAGTGTTAAATATCTAGGTATTAAAATAGATTCCAGAATTAGATGGAAGGAGCATGTAGAAACAACTATTGAAAGACTAAGGAAAATTTACTATGTATTCCGCAAAATTAGAGATATTCTAGAGGTAAAAACTTTGAAGTCTACCTATTTTGCGCTTGGACAGTCATTGATGCAGTATGGAATGGTCGGATGGGGCGGCACATTTAAAACAACACTCGAGCCTCTTAGGGTGGTGCAGAGAATGGTTATCAAAATAATGTTAAAGAAGCCTTTCGACTATTCCACATTGCAATTATATCATGACTTTCCGGTGCTAACAATTGACCAATTGTATAAGAGAGCGGCTCTCTACCAAGTTCATAAGGATTACTTTATCCACGGATATAATCCGGGGGATATTGTAATCCCGAGTGGTAGATCGCGTAGAGAGTCGCTTCTAATCAAAGTTCCTAGAAAGAATACAGCAACCGGCCAACATCACTACGATTATTTGGGTGTAAGGTGGTACAATGCACTTTTTTCCAGGTATAAGCATGATAAGCACGCAGATCCTAGGGCCATTAAGTACATGATCAGCAAATATTTGAAAGAGGTGTAAATAGTTGAGTGTTTATATTTGATTGGTTTTTTGTATATTATTCTTATCATTATTATTTTTGTTATTTTTTTCATATATCTACATGTGTGTATATATGTATAATTCCTATTTCTGTATTTTCTATTTAAACATGTTACCTCTTTATGTTATTTTATTTTATTTTTTGTCTTTCTGTTTTTGCTGAGTAAATAACTAAATGGTGTATATATTATTTTTGTTTTTTATGATTTTTTATCTATTAAGTGATTAATTTTAAGTTAAGATAAGTTGGAATCCTCCCCAAAACACAAGCTATGCTTACTTTGGGGAGTATTTATTGTAATTAGATTTTTAAAATTTATTTTTATTGTAATACTTTGTACATATTGATAAAAAACAATAAAGACCTTATTATTATTATTATTATGAAACAAACAGAAAACAAATTCCAATTTAATAAACCCTAGCCGCCAACATTACAGATCAACCGCCATTTCTTTCTGTCCTTACATACTTGCCGTATACCAACCTAATGAATATATTTCAGAGAACGGCGGCAAGAGTTGCAGGGATCATGTTGATTTGAGATTCGTTGAAACATGAAGCTTGTGTAAATGTGTGCTTATGGGCATAGATTTTATATGAATCTTAAATGCTATTATATCGACACCTTAAAGGTAAAACTGAATATGTGACATTTTAAGCTAACATGAGTTTCTCAGATAATTTCACATTTTTTCTTATTTTCCACGAAAGAAACCACTAAAAAAGTGTGACAATCATCTAAATTAGAAGTTTGTCATTTGCACTTCTTTATAATTAGTTTACTGACTATGAGAAGTTACACGCAATAACATGTTTTATCCACAATTTATCTAATCAATGATTCAGCACTTATTCAGTTTTACCTTTAAGGTGGCGATACATGAAATTAATATTTTTTTTTAGCTCAGCGAGGAATCGAACCCACGACCTTCCGATCACGGGTGTGGTGGCTGCATTCGTGAAAAATGTACTTTACATTTATATGTTCGATCCCAATTAGTCCGGTCAATAGCTCAGTTGGTAGTATGCTCGCATTCTATACCGTGAGCTCGGGTTCGAATCCCACCGAGGCGAGGGTGTCAGAAATGATTAACCCCAAAATAAATTACAGGCAAGGTTTACTCAGCCTTCGCAAGAAATGAGCCCTGTCGGGAGCTGGGAAGCCCCCCCTTCAACTGAAGTGGTTGGCGTAAGGCCGGCCCTCTTACCTGTTAAAATTAATAGGATCAAATGCGATCCCTTCGGAGATAACGAGGCAAGAAGTTACACTATATGTGTAGCTTAGTTGCGTTTGCGTTCCAATTAAACTTGAAAAAAAAAGATTAATTTAGATTTCCTTCTGGTGTAGCTGTGCCCATTGAGTTTATTACACTAGAGGTGGCACGTCCTACGTGCGCTTTCAACATAGCAACTCTGTATTTTTGTCTTTCCCGGAAATCGTCCGAAACGACACATAGAGAAATGACATAGTTTTGGTGAGATGGGCGGCATAATATCGTTACCAAGAAACATGTCGGATCCAAGAATACACTTACTTCGCTGGTGGTCTCTTGGGAATGCACATAACACAATCAGTAAGTATTCTATAATAATAATCCATAATCTAAGTTGCAAACATACATTAACATTTAAAATTCTTATTAAATGCATGCCCAAAAAACAGACACGTGTAATTTGTGCTTACAAATGTTGCATGTGTACTTACAAATTACAAATTAAAATCCAATCCTCAAATGATCTTCGCTGAAACTGGGGTGACATTTGCAAAGTGAACCATTTTTTACAGTATGGTTGGTTGGTCTGACCAACTATATATAAGTCAAGGAATTCAGTGCTTGTTAATTTTCGAATGTGAAGAGACGTGTCTTGTCTTGAAAATACTGGGACTCAGTTAACACTTTCATTTCAATAAAAGCTCTTGCTTGTTGAAGACTTTCTGATCCTAGAACGGAACCAATTCTGGGTTATTTCTGGGCCCCTTTATGGGCGAGAAGTATGTTAGTACAAACTATGTACTAGAACTCAACGCGAAGGATGTGGTTTTAAACACTCTGTTTTATTCGTTAGCTTAGTTGCAGCTTAAACCAGAGTTAAAATTCTATATCAGTTTGGAAACATCGATCTGTTTCGTCTTCTCCCAATGCATCTTCTGTGAAGATTGCTAATCATCATGTTAGTTGTACCAAATATGGGATACATGCAAAGCCAATGACTCAAGTCCTTCCACCAGATGTTCTCCTTCGACTTGGTGCATCAAAACTATGAGAACTTGGTATTTTCACGACTCTTTCTTTGCCAAACTGCCCGGACATGGAATGATTTACCTTTATCTGTGTTCCCGCGCCAATTTTATTTGGGTATGATGGGCCGGACATGTGCTGAGAATGCCGTCTTCACGGGTAACAAAAAGTGTCCATGAGGGACATCCGGGAGGAAAAAGAAGAGTTGGCAAACCTAGGCTGAAATGGGAGGATGAGGTGAGGAAGGACGCAAACCAACTACTGCAGGTGACAGACTGGAAAGCCACAGCGGTAGACAGGAGGAGTTGGAGGCGAAGGCTGATGGAGGCCGAGGGAAGATGAAGGGGAGATATGAGCTGTAGGACATCGGAGAAGAAGATTTACAAACAATATCAATCGCCACTTCCTCTCAGTGTCTCAAAACAAAAGAAACATATGAGGACGCCATCTTGACAATAGCAACACCTTTGGGGCACGCAAAAACGCAACTATGCTACACATATAGTGTAACTTCTTGCCTGCGTTATCCCCGAAGGGGTCGCATGTGGCGCTTCGGGACCTATTTATTTTTACAGGTAAGGGGGCCGGCCTCTGCTGAAGTGGAAGTTGAAGTGGGGGTTTCCCAGCTCCCGGGGAGGCTGGTTCTCATTTCTTGTGAATGCTGAGTAAACCTTTGAGATCGAACCCTTGCTCTCGGCATGGAATGCAAGCATTCCTACCAATTGAGCTATCGACCTTTTTACGAGCTTGATCGTCGTCGCTACAAAACGCCAATTCTCAAGCAAGACCCAGTTGCTGTAAGGCTGGATGGACCTTTGGTGAACGGTCATTGGTAAAGGTTTTTATGAATTTCTCAACCCGGCGAAGAGCAAATTTGAAAATATAAATTGTATATTTTTTGTGCTCCGCCGGGAATCGAACCCACAACCTTCCCATTCAGAGTCCGCAGTGTTACCACTGAGCTACGGACCGGTCGGAACGGACAAACTTTAAAATATTATGAAATCTGGAGTGCCCTCCCAGAGGATTATTTAAAAATAAAGTACGGTTTTATTTGACTCTAAGCTTCTTTACACGTTTAGTACTATTTTTATGAATACGCTGCGAGTTCAAGGGTCCAAAATAAAACCGTCTCTTTAGACTCAATTGATGTTTTGTCAGTACATAAGCTAAACAGTATGTAATGTGTAACATAAAACATTTATTTGAATCCTATTTCCAGAACTTCCGCCTTATTAGCGTGTCGTTGAACCGCCACTCCAAACACTGAGAGAGTTTTCTTTAAAAATAAAAATTAACTTGTTTCATAGTCTCGTCTGCTGTGAGTGGGCGTACTAGATGTATCTATCTATTATAATCTAAGTTGCAAAGATGTATTGACATTTAATGCTCATATTTAAAGTTCGCGTTTACACATATTGCATGTGTACATACAAAATAAACCAAACCTCACATGAACATAAGCTTTGCTACTCCTGCCACCAGGGTGGCATTGTAAAAAGTGAACCAAGTTTTAACAGCATGGGGGTCAGCTTCATACCAACCTATTAAACTAAGCTATACATATAAAGGAACTTCTTGCTGCGTTTTCTCCGTGCGACGAACGGCAAATAGATGTATGAGAATTGCTGCAACGAATCCAAGAATGGAAACAGAAGAAATAGAAGGCATTTCAATTTTTTAAACGTTTTCTCAATAAGTTCTTATTCTCATTATTTGTAAATCTTTTTTGAATGTGAAAACAATACGTCTGTTAACCAGTTCATTTGTTTTTTATTTTGTTTTTTTTGTTCCACTTTCGGCGTCGGATAGTTCTCTAAGCAAATAAACGCCCTCCTCGCTTCTGGTGTGAGTTTCCATAGCACCAGTTAAGTCACGTGTCGCATGTCACACTTGTCACACGTGTCACATGTGACGAGTCTCGTGTTGTTGAGATGAGAATGCATGTTTGGGTTTTGCTTGTCCACACCACACATGCACATCTATATAAGTATGTTCCACTAACATTAATTTTGGTTCGCAGTCTAGTCTTCGGAATGGAAGGTTGTGGGTTTGAATCCCGGCGGAGCACAAAAAATGTACCATTCATATTTTCAAATTTGCTCTTCGCTGGGTTGAAAAATGCATGTTCCTTTATCAATCACCGGTCGTCAAAAGGTCCATCCAGCCTTACAGCGACTGTGTGTTGCTTGAGTATCGGCGCTTTCTATAGCGACGACCAAATTCACCAAGGGCTAAACAGCGCTCACCAAATAAATCATCCCAATATTATTTATTATTAAAAATCTTCATCCTTCTATTTCTCCCTCAGCTCCTTTCAGTCCATCCCTTGACGTGGGCCTTCTCCAATATTCTCCATAACAATGAAAACGTTGAATGATAGAAACCTAAAACTAGAGTTTACTCTGCGTCTGATGAGGTGCTACATCTTTCTGATTGTTCTCTATGGCATGGAAGGGTGGACACTTACACAGTGCCTCGAGAACAGAATCACTGCCTTTGAAGTGTGGGTCTACCGTCGGATGTTGAAGGTTTCCTGGATGGATCGAGTCACAAATGTCAAGGTTCTTTCACGTAAAAATACCAGAGCCGAACTCCTGATGTCCATCGCAACTAAGCTATACACATAATGTAACTTCTTGCCTGCGTTATTCCCGAAGGTGTCGCAAGTGGCGATTCGGGACCTATTTATTTTTACGGGTAAGGGGGCCGGCCTCACACCAACCACTTTCAGTTGAAGTGGGGGTTTCCCAGCTCCTGAGTAAACCTTAAGATCGAACCCTTGCTCTCGGCATGGAATGCAAGCATTCTACCAATTGAGACCTTTTTACGTGCTTGGTTGTCGTCGCTACAAAGCGCAAATTCTCAAGCAAGACCCAGTTGCTGTAAGGCTAGATGAACCTTTGTTGACCGGTCATTGGTAAAGGTTTATGAAATTGTCAACCCAGCGAAGAGCAAATTTGAAAATATAAATGGTATATTTTTTGTGCTCCGCCGGGATTCGAACCCTTCCATTCAGAGTCCGAAGTGTTACCACTGAACTACGGACCGATCAAAATGGAAAAAAAAACTGGTTTATTTCGGCCACAAAATGATAAATGAGAAGTATTTACTTCTGCATCTCATCATACAGGGAAGAATTGTGGGAAGACGAGCTCCAGGTGGAAGAAGAACATCTTGGTCGAAGAACCTGAGACAGTGCCAGAAGCAGCGCCAATTACTTCAGCAAGACCCAGTTGCTGTGAGGCTGGATGGACTTTTGGTGACCGGTCTTTGGTCAAGGCAACGCAACGCAACTAAAATAACGCAACTAAGCTACACATATAGTGTAACTTCTTACCGCGTTATCTCCGAAGGGGTCGCATGTGGCGAGTTGAACCTTTTTATTTTTACAGGTAAGGGGGCCGGCCTTACGCCAACCACTTCAGTTGAAGTGGGGGTTTCCCAGCTCCCGAGAGGGCTGGTACTCATTTCTTGTGAAGGCTGAGTAAGCCTTGCCGGTATTTTATTTCGGGGTTTGAAATAAACACCGAAACGGGAAATCATTTCTGACACCCTCGGTGGGATTCGAACCCGAGCTCACGGCATGGAATGCAAGCACTCTACCAACTGAGCTATCGACCGGACTAGGCGCATGAATTTTTAAATTTAAGTATAATGTGCTCCATCGGGAATCGAACACACGACCTTCCGATAACTGCCGAGTCTACAGCGTTAACCAGGTGGAAGAAGAACATCTTGGTTGAAGAACCTGAGACAGTGGTTTGGCAGAAGCATGACATAACTCAGATTTGGATGAGATCTGGAAGAGTCATGGATGGAGACAGGCTAAAAAAATTAAGACGAAACGGTTGTCTGTCTCATAGCAACCTATTAGTGAAATTATCTTTAAAAAGATCTTCATCTGGTTTGGTGCCATTGTAAAAAAAATAACAAAAAAATGGAAGAGTTAACGAACTACACATCTGACTCCCACTCGGTTTACTAATGAGTATATTACGGATAAAAAATTCAAATTTCCGTATTTATGTCCAATCATTCAACTGCTGTACCCCGACGTTTCAACTCATTCAAAGCGTTTACCATAAAATGTATGGAAACTTAAAAAGCGCCTCTAGTGAGTGAGCTACTTTCTATATATATTTTAAGTAAAAGTTTAATGTAAAGTTTCATACTTGAAGTATAGATCAGTTGCCGCCAAAACTCATGTCTTGATGAATTAAAGAGAAGCAGAAGAGAATTGATTTAAACGAGAATAAATTGAATCAAGAATAAATAAAAAGTTGGTAACGCTACGGACTCGTCTGATTGGAAGGTCGTGGGTTTGATTCCCGGTGGAGTAAAAAATATATTCATTCAATTTCAAATTCTGCTTTTAGCTGCGTTAAAAAAATCATGCTTTCACTAAAGACCGGCCACTTCAGGTTTATCCAGCCTTATCAAAAAATTTGTCAAGAATAAGATTTTATGTAAAGATGCGTCTTTTAACGAGCCCGAGTGGACTTTAAGCGAGCTTTTTTGTTGTTATTATTATAATTTTTTCTTAATTTTCGTCGGTTTAACGTCGCTGGTCTATATAACTAGGATCTATAGTAATTGCCGCTTTTCTCAGCGTCGACCAAGCTCGTAGACTGCTCTTGAGGTGTGATTCACAAAAATAAGGCGCTGACTAAATAAATCATTGTAATATTTATTTATTTACCCTCGCCTGAAATGCTGTGCACGTCCCTGCTTTCGGGGCAGTGGTATCTGTGAGCTAACAATGTTGCCAGTTGGTGTAAGTCGGTTAGCGTAGACATTTCTTATTAATAACGGGCGGCGGTGACGCGGGATGTCCTAACGGCAGCGTTTCTGTAAACCGCTCTGATCGAAAATTTTAGTCATGAAAAAATAAATGAAGCGATGTTTGAACAATTAATTGACAAAGATGAATCTTAAAGGCTACGAAGGAGGGTAGGCTTATCTGCAGGGATTCTGGACACCCTTAATATTGATATGGTGGTAGAGTAAAAATTGAGTCGGATAGAATCAAAGGCGAAATATGGTACGGCTCCTTCATACCTGTCTGACATGTTCTCACCTATTGAGATAGATTTGAGACGCCAAACTCTCAGATCTGCAGGGTGTGGGGTGGTTGATTTAGTCCAGCCGTCACGTCAGACACGTACTAATTTTGGGGACCGTGCTTTCCGGTTTGCGGGCCCAATGGAGTGGAACAGACTACCACTTAATGTGAGGAAGGCAGAAACTGTTGGTGTCTTTAAAGGAGCACTAAAGACGCATCTTTACAAAAAATCTTATCCGTGATTTGAGAGGGCCCTTGAGGTGTGACACACACAAAAACGGCGCTCTTCAATTATGTGTACCTTATAAATAAATTATCCTTGTATATATATATATACGGTTTTTTGCAACTGTGTTTCCATATTTCATTTATTATTATCATATTTCATTATTTCATTTCAGGATACAGGACAGGAACAGTAGAATTGTGAAGGGTTGCGTTTTAGGAAGCGCCTTCTGGGCATCCCGCCGGCGTCTAGCGGGTCCATAGGAAAATACCCGACAGGCGGCAGACCAGCGCAGAGGTGAGAAAACTGCTCGTGCGGGGACTGTGCCAAGTGCCGGTCAGCGACCCCCAGCAGCTGATGCGGATGATGGCTGGGCGAGAGGACAAGTGGTTGAGACAAGAAAATGTTAACCGATGTTTTTTTGTGTGTTAGATTAAAGTGTGAAAGAACATGCCAGTCTATTATATTTTACTTTTCTTCAGAGAGTTAAGATAATAATTATAACAACAATATTAAGAGATTTGGTGAGCGCTGTTTTGTGTGAATCACACCTCAAGAGCCCTCTGCAAACATGGTCGTCGCTGTAGAAAAGCCAGACCAAAGTGCTCTAAGGCTGGATGGATCTTTCGTGACCGGTCTTTGGTGGAGGATTATGATTTTTCAACCCAGCGAAGAGCATATTTGAAAACATAAATGGTATATGTTTTGTGCTCCGTCGGGATTCGAGCCCACAACCACCTATTTATAAGTCTGAAGCGTTACCACTAGTCTACGGATCTGTTAAAAATTCGTGAGAAGTTATATGGAAATACCGAATAAGATTATCCACGGATTTGAATTTAAAAAACCGTAAGTAAGCTGCACATATAGAGCAACTTTTTCCCCATTTTCACATGTGTAAGTTATCGAAGGCCACATGTCAATATGAGAAGCAGTGTCAATGGAGAGAAACAAAAAAAAAGCCTCCGATAGAGTCGCATTTAGTGTTTTCAGGTACCTAGTGGGGCCACTTCAGTTGAAGTTTTTCAGTGAAGGGTTTCCAGCACCCAAGGAGCTGGTGCTCATACCGTTTGAAGGCTGAGTACCTGCACATCTCAAAAATTGCAATTAACATCGAAATGGGAAATCATTTCTGACAAATTTACAATTACAATTTAGGTAGGTTTTGTTTTTTAAGAAATTCTGTGCGGGAGACTCCCTAGATTTCAAAGACTCTAAGGGTCTATGATACTTGCTGTAGTGCTGCAGTGATGCTTACGAGCTTGGTCATCGCTGCAAAGCGCCAATATATACTCAAGCAAGACCCAGTTGCTGCAAGGCTGGATAGACCTTTTAAGTGACTGGTCTTTGGTAAAGGTTTTTAATTCTCGACGTTTCGTTGGCAACGTAGCCAACGTCTTCAGGAGGCATTCTTGCTGCGCGACGACTAAGGATAAACTCTGTTTTTTGGGGATCGAACCCCAGCCCTCTGGCGTCTAGTCCCTGTTTTTTCTATGGAAACTTAAAATAATATATGAATGTCAAAATTAATTTATGAAAAAAGTACATATGTCTTTGTCGTATTGAACTTGCTTATATTTTATGAATATTATTTTTTAAACCTCATTCGATGACATGAGTTTAATTCTCATTTGTTTGTCTTGTTGAATATAAATCGTATAAAGAATCAAAGACGGCCATCTAGGTTTTCTTCAGATAATAAGATACATATATGGAAACACAGGAAATAATTTTCTCTACATTTTGATACATTTATCTCAGTTTTAAAACAATCCTAGATTGCCGTTTTTGATTCTATACACGCTATAGTTGCAGGTGGTAATTATTTTGCAATGCAAATGATTTATTTAAAATTCTTACATGGTGTCAAAGATTAAAGTATGAGGAATATCTTTAATTAAAATTTAAGCTACTTAAAGAAATTCATGTGATTGGACGTTGTCACCAAGGTAAGCTCAAGTGTAAAGAATGTATATTCTATTTAACCAAACACAGTTTTATTTTTATTTTCAAGAGGATGAAATGACTAGTAAGCAAATCGGAAGTACTTAAGGTGAAATAAATGCTCAATTTGTGAAAATATAACTTTTTTTGTTTTTTTTTAATTTTGAAAAAAAAAGTTGACCTATAATCTATAATCTAAAATAAAAATACCCGTTAAAAAATAATAAAGACCCGTAACATAAAAATGAATTTTCCCTCCTACATTGTAAATGGTTCACTTTGCCAATGTCCCTTCTGTTTCAGGGAAGGTCAGCAAGAGTTGAATGGCTTGTGTTTATTTGGGATTGGGTTTGTATATTGTCCATATGCGGCATGTTTAAGAGCAAACTTATACATGTCTGCTTGTGGGAATGCATTTTATATGAATCTCAAATGATATAAATCTTTGCGACTTGGATTATAGATTTGTCGGATCCAAAAGTCTGGAATCAGTAAAAGACGATTTTTTTAAACCGAATTTGTTTTTTTTTATCCATTTTTTTGAAGTCGACACTTCTAATCCTAAAATTTTAACCCATCCAAAAATTAATCCCTCAAATGTCATCAAAATAGGCCATCGTTGAAATTTTCTGTGCGGTTGATAGCTCAGTTGATGGAGTGCATGCATTCCTTGCCGTGACCCCGGGTGGTTCGTTCGATTTCCTTTTTCGGTGCTTGGCCTTCACAAGAAATGAGTATACCAGCCCCCTCAGGAGCTGGGAAACCCCCACTTCAACTGTAGTGTTTGGCGTAAGGTCGTGCCCCTTACCTGTAAAAATAAATAGGTTCCACTCGCCACACGTGAAACCCTTCGGGGATAACGCGGCAAGAAGTTACACTATATGTGGAAGTGGCCTGACCCGAATACTGCGCGTCTGTGGAGAAATAAAACAAACAGTGACGCGTGCGGCGTGTAGCGTCTCCGGGCATTGTCGTGTGGACAGTTATTCATATGGACGCGGGACCCAGACGGGGATGTGGCGAATAGCTGGGCGGTGTATTCGCGAAGCATCCACACAACCGCTTTGATATTGTAATGAATTTATAATTATGTGTTTTTTGTTTGTCTGTGCGATAATACTCGTAAATCTGTGAAGTCTCTAGAAATTAATAGGTCTTAGGTACTTATATAATGAGGTATGAGGCTGACCATCTACCTTGTAAAAAATGGTTCACTCTGCCAATGTCACCCCTGTTGCAGGGAAGGTCGGAAAAAGTTGCAGGTTTTATGTTCATTCGAGGTTTGTAAAAAACACACAAAAAACAGCGCGCACCAAAAAAATCATCCTAATTTACAATTTATGAAATGTTTCAAAGGAAACTTTGTAGAACTCCACTTTATAAATTTTATAATATGAAAACGAACACTGTGTGAATGTTAAATAAGTATTATCAAACAGTGATTGTTTTCGTATTTTAAAATCATCCCAACCTTATTACCATTACTTAGATAGGTTCATTTATCCATAAGATACTAGATACTACTTCACGAAGTACCTGAGAATGCGTTTTGGGACTTGTAAATCTTCTAGCTATAACTCTTTCATCTAGAACTGTATTTCGTAACCATCTGTGATTCACTCATTCCTAGAAAGACCGTTTGGAGTAAAGCACATGCTCTCATAAACCAATCAGAAGTGGGAGAGCTGGGTGACATGTACCCGGTAGGAGAATACTGTCACGACGTTCAGGAATAGTGCCCATTCTGTAGGGGGAACGACCGGGAGGAAGTGTAAACTTGACTAAGCATTAACGCAGATATTGAGTATAAACGTAATTGAGTGAGTATTAAAGTCTGTATTGAATTGAGTAAGTATTTTACGTGAGTAAATAATTTTAATAAGAAAATACTCGAGTTATCGAGAATTCATCGAAAGGGCTTGAGGGGAATTAAATCTACGCTGTTTTATTTCAAACGAACGCTAGTTAAATTACCACCACCTTGCCCGCTTGGCTTTCTTTTTATCAATATTCAGAATTAAAGATAATGATATAACTTTCCTTGACTTATAGGTTGGTATGAGGCTGACCACCCATACTGTAAAAAAAATGGTTCACTTTGCCAATGTCACCCCGGTGTCAGGGAAGGTCGGCAAAAGTTGTAGGGCTTATGTTCATTTGAGGTTTGGATTTAATTTGTAAGTACACATTCAGCATGTGTAAGCGCGAACAACACGTGTTTTTTGTGGGCATGCATTAGAGAACTTTAAATGAATATATCCTTGCAACTTAGATTATAAATATAACAAATGTAAGTCGCTGATATGGTCGTGGACAAGGCACCGGCACTAGAATTTACGTTATTGAAACAATCGCATTTTCGAATCCCGCCTGCACCGTGTCCTATCTACAATAACTTTGAACCTGGTTCAACAGATATCATTGGGTTATTAATTAAAATATACAATAATGAATTTTTAATTAATAATGTTGAAATCTGTTGGAAATAGGTTGGAAAAATGCATTATTTTTCACAAATCAATTCAATAAAAATAAAATAAAATTTAAGGGTGTGTTGGGTATGCAGACAACGAAAATTTATAGTTTTTTTTTTAATGAAGTAATTAACCATTAATTTGCAATTACTTTGACAAAGGTTTAATTCACTTTAGTTATAGAATTACGTCATTCTACTAAAAGGTGTTTTTAAGCGTAGACGTATTATTACTTCTCAATTAAATTAATATAATAGTTAATTAAAACTAAGTTTATGATACCAGTTTAATGAAATAAATAAAATGTTTAAAAAATATTTACTAGTAACCAAGATTAAACGATACACACGTCAAAAGTTATATCATTCGAATCAAATCAAAATAAATGAGACATAATAAAAAAATCTCGGTTCTAAAACCGTCCAAATCTACGAACACCAAGTCGCTACATTAATAAACCAGTCTAGCCATTCTGGCACATCCACATAATTAGATAGATCCCAAAAATCCAAAAAAAAATAAACCTCACGACAAGTTGGCATTCGTGAACATCTTGGTTTGCGCAACAGTGGTGTGACCTGAATACGGGTCACGAGGTCATTCTACGACTTTTTCAGGAGTTAGGGAAAAGCCAGTGACCTGAAATTTCCAATGTCTGGACGCGCAGACGGGAGATTCCAAGTTTTGTAGCCAAACACCTGTCCTGAGAATACGTATCTATAATATAAAATCTAAGTTGAAAAGATATGTTTAAAATTAAAATTCATATGAAATGCACGCCCACAAACAAGACACGTGTAAGTTTGTGCTAACAATTGCTGAATGTGTACCTACTTACAAATTAAAATCCAAACCTCAGATGAACATTCATTCTGCAATTGAAACAGGGTATTTAAGGGTAAAGTGAATATGTTTTTACAGTACGGGTCAGCCTCATACCGACCTATATCGCAAGTATAAAACTTTTCGAATGAATTCAAACAAAACACTGTTTATATTTTGTATTGTTTGTGTATTAACACTGTGAAAATTCATTTTGTTTCAATTTATAATTTTTGGATGAAATTTTTCAAGCAAAACACTGTTTATTTTCTATGACAGATTTGTAAACCTTACTAATGTTAATTTTGATAAAAAAGAACTGAACCTGTTAAATAAGGGACCAAAATTTAACTTTAACAAGAACAACAACACACACAATTTGGATATACTAAGAGTAGATTTAGACACAGCAATAGACAGTGTAAAGATGGATACTGGTAAAATATCCTTGAAGACGAAAGTTGCTGAAATTATAAATACAATCGAACCAAAACATAATGGGATTAATGACAGAAAAACATCTAACATTGTCCTTAGTATAAAAGACAAAATGAAGAACAATAATATTGTAATCACAAAAGGTGACAAAGGTCATTCTATTGTAGCTATAGATAGAGATGCATACATAGGAAAATTAAATGATGCCATCATTAATGATAAATGTACACAATTAACATCAGATCCGACAGACAAATACCAAAGGAGGGTGGCACAATGTCTTACGAGTAACGGCTATACAGGCATGATTAAGAAGAGTCTTACAGTAATGAACCCATCTGCACCACGCCTCTATGGAAATATCAAGCTGCATAAGGAACAACAACCAGCCAGACCTGTAGTGTCTTATGTAAATGCACCTGTAGTAAAAATATCGAAACATTTAATAGATGAAATACTGATTAACACTAAATTTCAATCTAAATTAAGTGTTAAGAATTCATTAGAACTTACACAAATTTTGAAATCTATCACAGTTCCCAATAAATGCACGTTGGTATCATTTGACGTCAAGGACTTATTCACCAGTATACCGGTGGCTCGAACCATCAATATTCTAGAGAGGAAACTGAGAGAAGGGGATGCCGATGAACCTGTAGTTAGTAAAATCATTGATCTTACGAAGATGTGCACTGAGCAAAACTACTTCCAATTTAACAATAAATTCTATAAGATTAATGATGCACTACCGATGGGTAGCCGGTTATCCCCTCTTCTCAGTGAAATCTATATGGACGATTTCGAAAAAAAGCTTTTCAATTCAGGAAATTTGTTATTAGAATATGTTTTTAAATATTTTAGGTATGTAGACGATATACTATGTATTTGGAAGGGAACAAGTAGACAACTCAGTCTTTTCTTAAATTTTATAAATTCAATCGACAGTAACATACAATTTACCATGGAAATAGAACATAATAACTCAATTAATTACTTAGATCTTAACCTTA
This sequence comes from Agapetus fuscipes, assembly GCA_951799405.1. NCBI lineage: Eukaryota > Metazoa > Arthropoda > Insecta > Trichoptera > Glossosomatidae > Agapetus > Agapetus fuscipes. The sequence continues at coordinate 10,345,726 of OX637357.1, read as the reverse complement.
GTATTATTAATAATAAATTTAAATTCAGTATATATCGCAAACCTACTTATACAGATACCATCATTCATGCTACATCAAACCATCCAATGGCACATAAAATGTCAGTATTCAACAGCATGTTACATAGATTATTGAATGTCCCATTGGAGAAAAATGAGTATGATAAGGAACTCATTATCATAAAATTAATAGCCACTAACAATGGTTACTGCGAGAATACAATTGATAAATTATTAAATAAAAAACTAAAAGGTAAGATGTATAACGAATATATTTATCCTAAAATACAGACACCACATAATAATGATTACAGGAAAATATTGTATCTCGGGAACTTAAACCATAAAATAAACAATATTATTAGGCATAAAGTTAAAAGTGCTCACTACACTAATAACAACCTGGGTAATATAATATTCAACAATAAGGATAAATTGGGAAAATTTAGCAGGAGTGGTGTGTACCAGCTTAACTGCAACGACTGTCAAGCCATATACATCGGTGAGACAGGCAGGGCCATTACAACCAGATTAAAGGAGCATGCCAGAGCATTCAGGGGTCTGTCGGGATACTCGGAGATGGCGGACCATTGTATCGAGAATGGCCACACGTTTGACACGGCCAATACATTGGTCCTACACTCTGAGTGTTTTGGCAGACGTCTGATGGCTTTTGAGGCACTTCAGATCCACAGACACAGAGAAGTGGTCGTGAATATCCAGATCCCTCCTGTCTCCCCGCTGCTTATGTGCGAGGACAAGACCGTCTGATTACATTGTTTATTATGTCCTTGTGTAGGATGACACTGGTTTACTGGTTTTGCTGTTTGATTTTTCGAGATGGCTGGTGTAGTGGTGCATTTGTCTTTGTTTCTTGTTTTTAATTGTTTTATTTGTTTTTTAGCTTTTTTAGCTTTTTAAATTTGTCATTCTGATGTTTTTTGATCTATTTTTGATAATTTTGACCGTTTTAGCCTCCAACTTTGATTTATACTTATTTCAATCTATCCTTTATCTTGTATACATAATGTCTCACCAAATGACGTTTAATATTAATTCTTATTCTTTCATAATTGCCATAAAACTAATTTAATGTTAACAGAATTTTTACTGAATATTTTACCTACCAAACTGAATTTTATACCTTTTGACCAATTTTATTTTTATTTATTTTATTTTATTATTAAAATGGACTTATAATTAATTAATTAGTTATTACCTAATAGATCTCCTCTTACTTGTTTAATTTATTTAATTATTTCATTAATTTAAAATCTTACTGTATGTGTTTTACCTACCTGACATCATTTGTACCTATTGACAAAATTTCATAAAATAAAATTAATTTCTGTAATCAAATCATACCTGATGATGACCTTCTAGGTCGAAAACGTTAGTAATTTTGTTTTAAAGATTTTAATCTTTTAAATAAAGTCTATAGTGAAAATAAACAGTGTTTTGCTTGAAAAATTTCATCCAAAAATTATAAATTGAAACAAAACACTGTTTATTTGAATTCATTAAATTTTTTATAAATTAAACAATATGAATTTTCGCAGTGTTAATACACAAACAATACAAAATATAAAACTTTTCGTTTATACCATCGATCATCGGCAAGAAGTTACATTAAATGGGTAGCTTAGTTGCGCTTTTTATTCAGTTGAAATAATTATTGTTGGCTTTTTGATTCATTGAATGAGATGACCACAAATATTGTTAAAAAATATTTGATTTGGCCAATGTCACCCCTGTTTCAGGGAAGGTCTGCAAAAGTCGCAGTCATTTGATATTTGAGCTTTTATTTTGATAGTACACATCCAGCATTTATAATCGGGAACTTTCATGTGTCTGCTTTTGGGAATACATTAACCATGCATCCTTAAATATTAATACATCTATGCAACTTAGATAAATGATTAGAGTTGAAATAACAGACGCTGAGAATAAAAAGAAAACAATAAAAGTAGCAGAAATAGTCTGGAGAATAAAGTAACAAAATAAAAACAGAAACAAGACGTTTCTTGCCGCCTTTCAGTCAACTTTTTGAACCTACAGACTTTCCAGCTCGTGTCTGCGATACATTATTTATATAGCAAGGCTAGACGAAACAAATCATGTTGAATATTTTGGCGGGAAACTTGCTCTGACATATAAACAAGGAATCTAGATTACTTCTCGGGAAAATGTATTTTTATTCGACACGAGAATTCGATTATAATTACCTTAATCAAACGTAGGTAACCAAAATATATATTGCAGAATAAGATGAATACTCAGTATATTTACTTTATTTAAAAGGGTTTTCTGGTTCACACAGTGAAAGTCCATTGTACATTTAGAAATTGAATTTGCCGAAAACACCGTTTTCATTCACTTTTTATTCATTTTTTCTCGTTCAAATGCTTTCTCTTAATAAGGCATCTTCAGGAGTATAAATGAAGAAGAATCCTGATAGTTCGAGCATCTAGAAATAATGGATGACGATATTTCAGAATGTCATTTGTGTCGGTGTTTTGCGAGCACTGCGCGGCAGGCACGAGTTAACCTAATATCATTCCGCCTTGAAAAGAGGAAAATATTGACTCGGATGTGAGGACGGAAATAGAACCGAGGGCTGATCCGTGAATGGTTGTCATGGTGACCAGCTTTAAAGCCTTGGGGATGTATTATATTGTATCAGGGTGTACGAGAGCCTCAATCAACTCCATTATTAGTCTGTAAGAATACTGAACTGTGTAACTGTATCCAGCCGCTATTCCGCTAGGGGTGACCACCCATCCTTTAAAAAATGGTTCACCTTGCCAATGTCACCCCTGTTTCCGGGAAGGTCGGCCGGAGTTGCAGGGTGTATGTGCATTTGAGATTCGAGTTTTTATACTGTAGGACCACATGCGGCATGTTTAAGCGCGAACTTATACGTGCTCGAACCGTTTACTTTTAGAGTCATGGGCACGCCTCTGACCTAGAGGTTCTTGTTTTGTCGTGCCGTTGCTTTCACTTCACGGGAAGGCCTTTCGCCACTTGAGAAAATATATAGCTTTGCATGAGCGTCCATGTGCTGTGACTCCTTCTGACACATACATACAGGACGGGTACGAGGAGGGTTTGAGCATATGTGCCTGTTTGATAAAATGTATATAATGTGAATCTCTAATGTTACATATATTTAGCAACTTAGATTAGATTAGATTAGATTAGTGATACTGAGGAAATGTTAGAGGAAAGCGTCGAACGTAAAGACCGAGGAAGGAAAGGATAGACCAAATAGGTTGGATTGCGAAAGAATGGAACCTGCAGAGTGAGAATAAGACGAGAGTACTCGTATGAGGAAATGAAAGAAATGAAATGAAATGCTAATTTTATCTTGAGCGCCTTTAAGGCGCTTCGTGCGTAACTCCACACAGTTGGGGTTTTCTCCTAACCCTGGCCTCCCTCAGTCACAGGCTTCCTCCATCACAGAGGCGCATGGTGTGATCCTGGAAACAGGTGCGTCTTGAGGCTTCTCCTGAAGCCCACCTCTGTCGGAGACTCCCTCAGATATGCGGGCAGCGCGTTCCAGGCCACCGGCTGCTGTGCATGGCACGGTCTCCAAAGACTGTCCTTATCGATCTTTTTGGGATATGGAAGAGAGTCTTGCTCGAGTCCGATGATCGTAGAGTCTGCCCACGCGCTGTCACCACCGCTTTTTGATGTGATGTGATTGATGAAAGTGATGAATGATGTTGAAGAAACGCAAGGGCAGAAAAAAGGAGAGACGCATCTGCGGAGGTGCTGGCAACCCCTATAGAACGGCGGCAGGATACAGTTACAGTTATCTTAACATCTTGAAAACGATTGTTAATCATTTGTTTACTGTATTTAATTTTTAGTTAAAGTTCTTTACCAGTCTAGTTCTAAAATCCCCATAATACGTATTGGGAAGCTGTAAAGTAAAGTGTTCATGAAATCGATATGTCTGCAAAGTGAACGCTAACTCGATTGGCTACAAACTTAATCAGCCGTGATAGCGTTTCTGTCAAACCTTAATGAATTCATGATGGAGTAACAGATACTACAAGTCTCTGGAGAGTGGGGGTGTGTAATGTGTATCTGTGTACGGGGAGTGTAAAGTATGTGAGTAATATATAGATACACATTCGAGCGTAAAAAATGTGATACGGCTATCAAGGAGCGTAAGAATAGTTTAAAACTGAAAAATTGGCTTTCTCCATATAAAAAGTGGAGTGTAAAGATAGTGAAAATGAATCAAAGCAATGTACAAAGTTTAAATGGAGTGCTAGGGTGGTGTAAATGGAGTGTCAGGGTGGTGTAGAATACCGGGATCAGTGATAATTAATTAATCACTGTTGAAGTGGTGTAACGGAGCGCAAAGAGTCTGCAAATGGTTGAAAAATAGTTTATACATGTACGTAAAGGGTGGTGTATAATGAATAATGAGTGAAAAGGTAGTGTAAAGAGCGTGAAAGAAGTGTCAAATGGGAGTAACCGGATGCAAAAATGGTGTGAGGGAAAAATAAAGGGAAATAATTCAAAGATATTTCTGCAGAGAATGAGTAGTGCAAGGGTGGTGTAAATAAAACAAGGGTGGTAGAAATAAAACAATGATTGTAAAGTAAGTGTAAAAGAGTGTAATGGTTGTGCCACGGGGGTGTAAGGATAGCGCAAGGGCGTATCGGGGTCGCTTCCTCAATGTCACATCTCCCGACCTCCAAGGGTAAAGTTAGTGTAAAAGAGTGTAAAGCTTGTGCCACTGTGGTGTAAGGATAGCGCAAGGGCGTATCGAGGTCGCTTCCTCAATGTCACCTCCCCCGACCTCCAAGTGTAAAGTTAGTGTAAAAGAGTGTAAAGGTTGTGCCACGGGGGTGTAAGGATAGCGCAAGGGCGTATCGGGGTCGCTTCCTCAATGTCACCTCCCCCGACCTCCAAGTGTAAAGTTAGTGTAAAAGAGTGTAAAGCTTGTGCCACTGTGGTGTAAGGATAGCGCAAGGGCGTATCGAGGTCGCTTCCTCAATGTCACCTCCCCCGACCTCCAAGTGTAAAGTTAGTGTAAAAGAGTGTAAAGGTTGTGCCACGGGGGTGTAAGGATAGCGCAAGGGCGTATCGGGGTCGCTTCCTCAATGTCACATCCCCCGACCTCCAAGGCTGCGACCTAAATACGATTTGTTTACAAGATTCCCGTGCTATGGCGGCGCAAGGAAAATGATTCCACGTAGAAGAGAATTATTAAAGGATAATAATAAAAAACGCAAAGTAATATAATTAAGCATTACGTATTCAGGAAAAGGTTTACTTTTAAGATTACATTAAACAGATAGAATTGTAAGTAAATAATCGGCTTTATTTATAAGACCTGGTTGAATCTACAATCAGAGTTGAGCCCACTTTGTAGAAAATTGACTTTAAACTTGTTTAAAATTTACTGCATTTTTATGAATGAGGTGGAATTTGTTTACGGAGGATTTCCAATGTTTAACAGGTTTTTGGAGGATTCTTCCACATAACTGGGATTAGTGAAGCTTGATGAATAATTTTAGCTTATTTTTTTATTTTAACACAAAAAAATATAACGTTAAAGTAAATAGGTTTACTTTAGCGTGAGAAAAAATTTAAAAAGTTAAATTATGTAAATCAATATTAGGAAGATTAATTTGTTGATCCCTGTTTCTGTGTCAATCACACCATCTAAATGTTGGTGGTCTCTATAGCAAGTGTCAATTCTCAAGCAAGACCTAGTTGCTGTAAAGCTGTATGGACCTTTGGTGACCAATTTTTGGTCAAGAGTCTTGATAATGAGCTGAATCTTGAATGTCGAAAGTGCTTGAGGTAGATAAAATTATTGTGAAAATAAAACTACGTTTTGAAAAAAAAAAATTATTTTAAATTAAAATGAATTTTCACTGTGTGAATACACAAACCCTACAAAATCTAACTTTAATTATTTCCAAAAAATACTACCATTAACATCGATATGATATTAAAAGACAGTTCTACAGTCATCATTTCTTCCTTTCTCTCTCTACTCGATATATTTGATTTACATCCATCTCATTTCTTCCCAAGGTCACAAGGACCAGACGTCCTTGACAGCATTAATATAAAACTCTGATATTTTACAAGTGCTTATAATATTATATACATAAATAAAAGTGAAGTATCCTTTGGAAGTCCCGTCGCGGTATTGTTTGAAAAACTTGCTTTTCGAATTTTCGCCTTTCCACGAAAACCTAGTCTGGCGTGATTTAATTGTGACGAGAAAATGAAAAGAAAAATTTATTGAAGGTTTTCCAGGACTTACGCTAAGTGTTATTCAGAGTCAATAGAATTATTTAAAAATTGTTAAAGCTTGTGATCGAAGATTGTAAGTTGCGATTAAAAAAAAACGAATTTTACGAATTGTTTCAAAATTGTTGTTGTTTGTGATCGAAGACTGTAAGTAGACATTTAAAAAAAACTAATTTTACGAATTATAAAAAAGATTTTGATAGTTGAGATCGAAGATAGTAAGTTGAGATTTAAAAAAGAAGGAATTTTAAGAATAAAGTAAGTAGACATTTAAAAAAAACGAATTATTTAAAAAAAAATGTTGCTAATGATCGAAGATTGTAAATACATGAAGTGACCTTTAAAAAAATAAAAGGAGAGCTTGTATGAAAGAGGTTATGACTCTGGATGAAATGAAAGAAGTATGCAAGGACAGGAAGAAGTGGCGGCTAATCTGCAATGCTGATTTGTAATGTTGGTTTATTAGTTTGCTACATTTTTTGCATAAGAAATTTTTGACTTTTTTTGTATAGATTTATTTTTAAGATTTTGTTTTTTTTTTTATATACTTAAATTTTATTTATTACTCGTATTCCTTGACTTATAGGTTGGTATGAGGCTGACCACCCATACTGTAAAAAATTGTTCACTTTGCCAATGTCACCCCTGTTTCAGGGAATGTCGGCAAGAGTTGCAGTATGTACACAATCAGCATTTATAAGCGCGAACTACACGTGTTTGTTTGTGGGCATACATCTGAGAGCTTTGAATGAATATATTCTTGCAACTTAGATTATAGATTATAGACCTTTGGTGATTTATAAACGGGAAAAAATGAAACTGGGTTGCACGTGTCGTAGCTCTCCGAGAACTTGGTAGTCGCTATAGATAGCAGAAATTTTTAAGCGAAACCCAGTTGCTGTAGGGCTGGATGGACCATTGTGAACAGTATTTGATATGGGTCAAACATTTTTCAACTCAACGAAGAGCATTTAGAATAAAAAAAATTTAGTCGTTGGGATAGTCGAGGGGTTATGGGGTTTGGGGTTGAGGGGTTTGGGCCCTTGAGGTGTGACACACACAAAAACGGCGCTCTTTTGTCATGTATTAATTAAATATAAATAAGTTATCCTCATATTTATATATATATATATTAAGGCGTTGGCACTCGAATTTGCGTTATTGACACTACCGCCGATTCGAATCCCACCTGCATCGTGCCCTAGGGACAATTATTTCGAGCCTGGTTCAATAGATGTCACCGGGTAATTATTAATTAATATTAAATATTTAATTAACAATGTTTCAAGCCAGGCAAAATAGGTTGGTGAAATGCATTTCTCTTTCAAATCGATTTAAAAAGAAAAACAGCTCCGCTAGGAACCAACCCCACATCTTTCAATTACAAGTCTATAGCGTTGACCACATAACCTTGACCACTGACCTTTTAAGAAGAAGTAGATGCTCAAATAAATAAGAGAACGTTAAGTCTATATTTGATTATGAATACAGCTGAAGTCAACATTAATTGAAAATCTTGGTAAATTCTCAAATTTCTCGGAAAAACATTTCTCCGTCGATTCCATTCAGCTGAAAAATATTGAAAAATAATACAAAGTACCTGTCTATTTATTTTCGTCGCATTTCCAAGATGATGACCTAAATATTCTCAAGGTCAAAAAAACTGTTAAATTGAGGACATAGAGCGATGGAGTAGATCCAGGAGGGAGGTATTGGATAGGTCGTGTCTCCAGAATGAGTCATGAAAGACTCGCATACATCGTAGCTAATGAGACGCCCAGCTGGAAGACCTCCTAAAGGTGGAGAGATAGCTGGAATGCTCAGCTCAGGATTCTTTCTATATGAAGTTGCTTTTGAAAGCGCAGATCGAAAGACCCAGAAAGAGAAACAAAGATTTGGAAACAAAATCGCCATCTGCAAATAAGAGAGTAAAAAGCGTTTAAATGACTACTGAAAATTTCATAATTTAAAACCTTAAGGGGTTGTATTGACATTCTAAAGATTCATTTAAACTTTTGTAAAAATAAAAAAGATTTTTTTTTCTGAACGAGTTGATTTATTTCCTCAAGCGCTTTCGGTGCTGTGACACCATATCAAGTAAACAACGCAACAAGCATAAACCTAGATGTCGCAAAGTTGCAAAAATCAATCTCCAATGAACGTAAGCCCTGCAACTTGCCGACTAAAATAGGTGTGACATTGGCAAAGTGAACCATTTTTTACAGTATGCTTGGTCAGCCTCATACCATACATATTTTAAACTATTTGTGAATGAATAAAAAAATATATATAAAAGCAGATTTTATTTTTTTATGTTCAAAATAAAGCTTCGACTTGTTTGTGGGTTTCATACGAAAACATAAAATACTTTTATTCAACTTTATTTCATAAAGCCAATTAGTGAGATGTTATGAAAAACCTTGAAAATTTTATTAGCAACCCGGCCGACGGCTTTATGTGTATGTATTGTATTGTTTTTGATACTTTTATGAAATAATTATGCACGAAACCTTTTCATTCTCGATGTGAAATATCAAATTACTGCGGCAATTAATATTTGTATGGACCCTACAAGAATAGTCATTCAAGCGTGTCATGCATGCGTGCCATGCAAGCTTGTCATTCATCTGAGTTTGCGTGTAATCAGGATGATATTAAATTTAACAAATTCCTTCTTTCTTGCCTTATACACAGGTTGGTATGAGGCTTATCACCCAGATGTTAAAAAAAAAATTGTCGTGTATGTTCCTTGACTTATAGGTTGGTATGCGACTGACCACCCATGCTGTAAAAATGCACTTTGCCAATGTCACCCCTGTTTCAGGGAAGGACGGCAAGAGTTACAGGGTGTATGTCCATTTGAGATTTGGTTTTTATGTTGTAGGTCCACATGCGGCATGTGTAAGCGCGAACTTGTACGTGTCTGCTTGTGAGAATGCAAATAATGTGAATCTCCAATGTAACATATCTTTGCAACTTAGATTAGATACCCAAACTGAAAAAAGATATTGGAAAAGTGAACCATTTTTTACAGCATGTGTAGTCAGCCTCATACCAACCTATAAGTCAAGGGATTAGCCAATAGAAAAATAAATTTGTATGCCTTTTCCCTAGCAACCCGATCGGGTGACGACACAGTATTTTCTATGCCATTTCACGTGCGGACCTCTTTAGTATATTCTTAGCATTCTACATGCAAAAATGACACGAACGAATGGCGTCTTTAACAAGCATATCACTGGAGTTGTAAAATTATCGCTGGCGTTATTTGTAATTCAATAATGGGCCTTAGGTACTTTCAGCACAAAGGCTACCTTTTGTAATAATTTCAAATGTCAAAACTCAAAAACCCAACTATATTTTGATATCAAAGTTGCGATCCGAAATTATAGCAATTATCCTAGTTCTCGAACGAACAGTGTAATCTACAATATATTATCTAAGTTGCAAAGATGTATTGACTTTTAAGGCTCATTTTTAATGCATGCCTACAAGCAGGCACATGGAACTTCGTGCTTACACAAATACACATGCTGCATGTGTACATTCAATTTCAAGCAAACCTTACATGAACATAAACTCCTGCCACCTTTTCCTGAAACCAGTGTGGCAAAAATGAGCCAAGCTTTTAAAGTACGCGAGGTCATCCTCATACGAACCTGTGAGCTATTAAATCACACACATTTTTATATCTCTTCTTTCAAATCCTCTTGTTCCTTTCATTAATTTTTTACTCTATTCTTGCAGGTTTTTCCAGCCACACCTTCAAGTTTTTCACATTCTTAAATGTATACATCAATCAATGTTCCTTGACTTATAGGTTGTTATGCGGCTGACCACCCATGATATAAAAATTGGTTCACTTTGCCAATGTCACCCCTGTTTCAGGGAAGGACGGCAAGAGTTGCAAGGCTTATGTTCATTTGAGATTGGGTTTTTATATTGTAGGTCCACATGCGGCATGTGTTAGCGCGAAATTATACATATCTGCTTGTGGGAATGCATTTAGTGTAAATCTTAAATGATATATATCTTTGCAGCTTAGATTAGATTAGATTAGAATCACTTACTGTCTATTCTTCCATTCCATACATCAGTGTCGGTAACAACATGTTTTTTGCACACAAACTATCGAAAAAATTCTTGCAAATAATGATCTCTTCTATTGCTACTATTATTGCAAAAGCTATTATTTTATTTCTGTACATTTCTAATGCAGATAATTTTCAAGCAGAAGCAGTGTTATTCACACACACAGCAAAGCCATGGCTAAACCGCCACCTAACGTGAAATTTCCATACAAAAAAAAAACGATGATCTATGGATCAGGTATGGATCAAGTGTTTTGTGAATAACAGTGTAAGTCTTGCGAAATATTCAAAGAATAGCGTAGTTAGATTTTAGATTTAGTAGAATTAAACTGCTCTAGGCGATGTATACAAACTAGGTCTCTACTATAAACCCTATTACCATTTTACTTCTGTTTTCTAAGACAAAACGTTAAGATAACTAATGAAGTAAGATTAAATGAAAACTTAAGAAAACAATATGAAGAAGAATTCTAAATGCATATTTTTTAAACAATGCAAATTGCAAATTGCATGTTGCAAATTGCAAATACATATTGCAGTCCTTCAACGAATGCGCACTACAAAGGAGCTCCTGCCTACCATTAAGCAGAGAAAGCTAATGTACTTCGGTCACATTATGAGAAATGAGAAGTACCGTCTCCTTCATCTTATCATTCAGGGTAAGATTGAGGCGAGAAGATCTCAGGGACGCCGAAGGTCATCGTGGCTGAAGAACCTGCGACAGTGGTTCGGCAGAAGCACCAAGTCCCTGTTTCGAGCCGCAGCATCAAAAATCAAAATAGCTATGATGATCGCCGATCTTCGTTAGAAGTGGCACCAGAAGAAGAAGAATTGCATATATTTTACTCTTTCATCATCACATCCTTGTTCGGCGGAGGGCAAGCATGTGTCTCCTGATGATATTGGCCAGCGAAACGTCGAGAACACTGAAATCTCTATATAACGGTTGGTATCCGATTTTCTTTTGAGTAATTTACAAATATGTATAACGACCGGTATATATAAAGTCCGGTCGATAGCTCAGTTGGTAGTGCTTGCATTCCGCCCCATGAGCTCGGGCTCGAATCCCACCGAGGGTGTCAGAAATGATTTCCCATTTCGGTATTTATTTCAAAACCGCAAAATAAAATACCGACAAGGTTTACTAAGCCTTCACAAGAAATGAGTACCAGCCCTCTCGGGAGCTGGGAAACTCTCACTTCAACTGAAGTGGTTGGCGTAAGACCGGCCCCTTTACCTGTAAAAATAAATAGGTTCAACTCACCATATGCGACCCCTTCGGGAATAACGCGGCAAGGAGTTACACTTATATGTGTAGCTTAGTTGCGTTGCGTTACCGTAAATCTAACCAAAATTCGCCTAGCTTTTGTTAAAACAACACATCGTTATTTATTTTCTAATGAAAAATAAAACGCTACTAAGAAATACGTTTAATTTTCATAATATACATACAGGATTCCTTTGAAATAGATTAAATATTAACATATACATTTCTGGATCGAATAAGAGAACAAAGCTTCTTGGTGGTATGTAGTCAGGTCAAGGACGGTCCTTGATGAAGATATAAAATCAGATCGGTCTTACCTTGGTCTTGCTCTAGATGGAGACGTACGCAGCGCGTGCATTCTCATTGTGAAGATCGTGGAGGGAAGCTTCTAGAAAGCTTGCTTTAGAATAATGGATAAATCTTACCTGGAAACAAAGAGAATGGCTTCATTAGGAACAACGTTTACAATACATAAATTTAATTACATTGTGAAATTAATGGTTTTTTTTTGTATTTGGTCCGGTCGATAGCTCAATTAGTAAAGTGCTCCATTCGATGCCGCGAGCTTGGGTTCGAATCCCACCGAGGGCGTCAGAAATGATATTTTCAAATATGCCCTTTGCTGGGTTGAAAAATTGATGTACCTTTACCAAAGACCGGTCACCAAAGGTCCATCCAGCCTTACAGCAATTGGGCCTTGCTTGAGAATTGACACATGTGACCACTTCAGGGATAACGCAGACAAGAAGTTACACTATACGTGCAGCTTAGTTGCGTTTACTCCTTGAGATTAACTTGAAGTCAGACACATTAATAAGCAAATGGCAGTCACTTTGTCTCGGCAAGTACATTTGTCTAATTTTCCAGTAGACATAATGGGCGGCGGTTAATTCGCCCACTAATTTACAGGTGAGACATCGCTAATTGGAAGCTCGCACTAAAACTGTCTGATTAATTTGAAAACGTCAGACCGCTGACTTTTGACAGCCGCGAAAAGTGCGCGTAATTTTCGCGCGAAAATTGCTGTCATTATCAGCTGACCTTGGCGGTATGGGAAGGTGACCCTAGAGCGACACTACGCCGAAGCGCAAAACCAAACTTAGAATATGTTCAGAGCAGGAAAGTGATCGAAAGACAGTGTTAAATAAAATTGTACCTAGATGATTTATTTGGTAAGTGCTGTCTTTGTGTGAAGCACATTTCAAAAGCACTCTGCAAGCTTGTTCGTCGTCGCGTCTATTTTGCAAGCAAGACCCAGTTGCTTGATGACAGGACGAACCTTTTGTGGACGAATTTGTTTGTGTTTTAAGTACAAATACATATATTTTGTAGGGTATGTGTATTCACACAGTGAAAATTCATTTTATTTAAAATAAACTTATTTTTTTCTAAAACGAAGTTTTATTTTCACAATAATATTTTCTACCTCAAGCACTTTCGACCTTCAATACTCAGGTCATTCTTGATAATGACCAAATATAAAATCCAAAAACTTCCTAATATTTACTTTAAAAATATATCATGAAAAACAGATTAGGATGACTGGACGGAGTGGTGGCAATAGAAGTATGGAGCTGAAAGAGAAAAGCGGTGTATAGGCAGCGAAGGCTGTGGTTTATCAAAGACGCCAAAATCCACCCTGAGTTTTCTTAATGATGAGGATTTCATTTACTTTCATAGTTTTTTGTTGTTAAATATATCAATGACAGATCTCTAAAGTCCAGACAGACTACGACTGGATATTTTGAGAACCTTATCAGATCCTTGACTGATAGTTTGGTATGAGGCTGACCCTCCGTGCTGTAAAAATTGGTTCACTTTTGCCAATGCCACCCCAGTCTCAAAGAAAGGCGGCAGGAGTTGGAAAGTTTATGTCCATGTGAGGTCTGTTTTTTTTGTATGTACACATGCAGCACGTGTAACCGCGAATTTACATATGTCTGTTTGTGGGCATGCATTTAATATAGATTTTAAATGTTAATATATTTTCGCAACTTGGATTATCATAGATTATTATTATAGACCCCAGTTTCAGGGAAACGCGGCAAGAGTTGCAAAGTTTATGGTAATGTTAGGTTTGGATTATCTTGTGTGTACACATGTGTAAGCGCGAATTTGCATGTGCCTGCATAAAACACGAGCCTTAAAAATGTCAACACATCCTTGCAACTTGGGTTAAAGATTACTTTCACTATCCACTAACCACTAACCTAGTCAGTAGCACCTTTCAGTAATATAACGAAGGTGTACCATCAAAAGAAAGAACTGAACAAAAAAACACTTTTCGGAGGGTGTTTTTCACAGGGTGAAAGAGATTTTTTCCTTTCTGAATAAAAACCTTATGTATGGAATATATTTTTTTACAATTTTCCACCTCCGCAAATGTTTTTTGTATGAAATAGACTAAAATCGAATGTGTTTTTCCATTTTGGTGTTTTCAAGCATCCAAGTAATATTGAAGACGAAACTATGTCTTGGAATTTTCAAATTGTTTGGTTTTTATTTTCCTTTTTCGTCTCCTCTAGTGATTGTTTAGCTTATCTGTCATCTTTTTCAAAGATAAACTTTCAATCACATTGTCTTCAGAATCACATTCTACACAATCTGAGCTAAGAGAAAAAAGTAAAACACCATAATGTGAGAGTTGTTTTAAATGTTTTTTAAATCAAATTCCAGTTATCATAAGACACATTCAAGTTAAATTACCTTTGATGGACATAAGACAAACAAGCATTAAGGGGACGTTTTATTGGGAGATTTGAGAATTTCAAATATAAGTAGATTTTGAAAACAAAGGATAAGAGGTTTTTCTGAAAAACTAAACAAAAACATGTAAAAATTGTACGTAATATTTTTTTGGTATGTTTAACTTAATAAAAAAAAACCTTATTTTTTTGTATTAATAATATAAATTTTGTAGTAATATTTTTTTGGTATGTTTAACTTAATAAAAAAATATATAATTCTCTAAGGCGATAAATTAAAAAAAAGCTGGAAAATAGTGGAAATAATGTATGGTATCCCTGATAGGGTGAGTGGAACCTATATATTTTTACAGGTAAGGGGGCCGGGCTTACGCCAACCACTTCAGTTGAGTCGAGGGGGCTAGTACCTACTCATTTCTTTTAAGGTTAAGTAAACATTGCCGGTATTTGATTTCTGTTTAGAAATAAACACCGTAACAGGAAAGCATTTCTGACACACTCGATGGGATTTGAACCCGAGCTCACGGCATGGAATGCAAGCAATATTCCAACTGAGCGATCGACCAGCGTATAATACAAATTACAAAGGTTTTTGACTACAATTCATAATTTTTACAATCGCATTGATAAACCTTATCATTATTTATTTACTAAAATTGTTTTGTATGTTTTAGTTTATTGAAATGTCTATAACATAAAATATGATTTCTACATAAGCATGTCGACATTGAGACACCTCACCGCAGAACTGAGTTGACAGCTGTTTTGGCGCGCTTTCTGACGCAGGCGCGGTAACATTGATCGTGAATTTTGGCGGGAAGCCGATTACTTTTCCCGCGCTCCGAGAGATGGCGGCACTGACGAAAAAATGTGTGTTAAAAATCGAGTTTCCTCATAGAGAAAATTAGCCAAATTTTTTTGTACATTTTTTGCACAAATTTATTTTATTGAGTAATTTATATTACAAAATGATGGTGTGAAAAAAATGGTTCAGTTTTTCCATGCTTACCTTGTTTCAGGGAAAAACGTCAAAAGCAGAGCTTAAATGTTCATCAGAAATTGGGATTTTATTTTATAAGCACCTACCTGTGCAGTGTGCATGCAGCGTATCTAACGGCAAACGTGAGCGTGCATGAATAGTGAATCTTCAATGTAAACTTATCTTTATCACTTAGATTAGAGCTGTACCTATGAAGTCGGGACATCCAAATTTCACTAAGCGGGATGACATCACAGATCTATGTAGTTAGGGTTCTTATCAACCGAAAACAAAATGCAGGATGCTATATGGTTAGCATCCTGACGGGATGACGCCATTTCTTTCGTCAAGGCTTTTTAGTTCCGACTCTATTATTTTTGCAAAAAAAAATTACATGCTGTTACGAATATATAGGTTAATGCCTGCGGGGTTTTGTGATTGTGTGTAGACGTGGATGTTTGATGTTTTGTACCATTTACTTCTCGAACTATCTGGAAATATCCATTCTAGAAGCATCTCTATGATCAGGAACACGCAAGAAGAAGTTTTAGTCATATACAAATATAAGCTGCGGTTCTGTAACAGCGATGCTTTAACGCCCAAGCCTTGTACTACATAAGCATATTTTTTATCGGCGGAGAGAAGTCCCACTCCTACGCGACTATGGTCCTTAGCAACCAAATACCAAAAAACCTTTAACCTAGAGCAATGACCGGTCCGTAGCTCAGTGGTAACACTGCGGACTCTGAATGGGAAGGTTGTGGGTTCGATTCCCGACGGAGCACAAAAAATATACCATTTATATTTTCAAATTTGCTCTTCGCCGGGTTGAAAAATTCATAAAAACCTTTACCAATGACCGGTCACCCAAGGTCCATCCAGCCTTACAGCAACTGGGTCTTGCTTGAGAATTGGCGCTTTGTAGCGACGACGATCAAGCTCGTAAAAAGGTCGATAGCTCAATTGGTAGAATGCTTGCATTCCATGCCGAGAGCAAGGGTTCGATCTCAAAGGTTTACTCAGCCTTCACAAGAAATGAGAACCAGTCCCCCCGGGAGCTGGGAAACCCCCACTTCAACTGAAAGTGGTTGGTGTGAGGCCGGCCCCCTTACCTGTAAAATTAAATAGGTCCCGAAGCGCCACATGCGACCCCTTCGGCGATAACGCAGGCAAGAAGTTACACTATATGTGTAGCTTAGTTGCGTTTTTTTTTTTTTTTTTCAATCTGGCCGTGTGACGTCACATTATTTTCTACAGAATTGTTCCGAGCTTATTATCATACTGCGAAACTTTCTTTATAGAGTTTAATTTTGATGGCAATTTTAAAATAACACCCATACATGCAGCGTTTTTTCGTCGAACTAAATAATTCACTTATCGGAAATAGAATGGCTCTGACGTCACACTTGCGCGATACGCCGGTTTGGAGGGGGTAGGTGGGGAAAGGAGGTATGAGGCTTCTCACCGCTCACAGCTGATGGACTAATGGGAGATAAATGATTATAATTTACATTGAAACATTTGAGTAAAATAATGGATAAGAGTGTGAAGAGGTTGTAGAGAAAAAAATGATGGGAATGTGATACAAAAGTGGGAGGAAAATGGGATGGAAATGTAGTAGAATGAGGTGAGACGTATAATTAATTGAAATATGGGCGGGAGGAATGGTGTAGGAAGAATGAATGGGAATGTTGAAAGAATATGCAAAAACTATTTTCAAGAAATTTAATTAATAAATTAAGTACTTTCAGTTTTTCCATATTTTCTCAAAAACAATTGACATTATAACAAAAATTGGCCGTTTATGAGACTCAATAATGTAGGTATAATTCTGTAATTAAAAACAAGACATAAAATTGTTTCCAAAATATAGCACATACGAAAAAACGATAAAAATTTGAAATTTCTTTGTGGTGACACTTTTAAAGTTATACATTTTTTTTAACCTTTCCAATTTAGATAAATGATCATTAAAAACGCCTGATTATTTTCATCACTCTCACTCTTTTACTTAGCCCATAAAGTTTAATAAACTAAAAAAATAAACAAAAACAACAGATTTAGGGTAAAAAAAACTCTTGACTACGAAAATTCTGCGCAGGTGATTTTTAAGTACAACTATATACGTATCATTTTAGCCTTGCTTGGATTCCATAAAAGACAATTATAATTTATAAATATGTTTAAATGTAATTTATCTGCAATGTAAAATGTAAATTTATAATCAGGCATGTAAATTTAGTACTTATGTAAATTTTACGCTAACATTAATGTAAATCATCTTGTAATAGGAATATGACAATAACTTGATATGAAATTATCTTTTACAAATTTTATTAAGTACAATATTTTTGTGAGTAGGAATAATAGATTGCCCTAATCTTAACGTATTAAGAAGGTTTATAGGAAATTAAAATTTGACTCGTATAGAACCAAAAAGGGAAATCTAGGATTTTTTACAAAATTCGATAAATACATGGACATTGAAAGAATGTTTTTTTCCTGTGTTAACATATATTTATCTCAGTTATAAAAAAGTCTTAGATTGCCGTTTTTGTTTCTTTACAGCTAAAATATTAAATCAGCGTATTTAACGTATGAGTTATAGTAATTAAAATCCTTAATTGGATATTCAAATAAAATTTATTAAGTCCATACAAAATAAAAGTTTAATAAATTCGATTCGCTGTGACATCGATCATAAATAAAATGACTTAATAGGTCCGTACTTTTGACACAGGCAAAACAAATGTGCGTCATACGGCCGGATTACTATAGATAAAGCTTACTAATATTTTGCTATTGGTCGCTAAGGACACGAGTTAAACAGACGTGTGCGAGCGTTCTACCAACTTACTTACCGACCGATCCACGCCAATAAAAAGAAACTTAACTTGTTTATATTAGAACGGTTCATTGGTTAACGCTCCGGATCTGTAATCGGGAGATACAGGGTTCGATTCCCAATACAACACAAAAAAATATAATTAAAATTCGAATATACTTTTCGTTGGGTTGAAAAAATTATGTGATTTTTCCAAAGATCGGTCACCAAAGGTCCATCCAGCCTTACAGCAACTGGATCTTGCTTGAGCAATTGGCGCTGCTTGTACCTCAGTTCTTCAAACAAGATGTTCTGCATTCCATGCTGAGAGCAAGGGTTCGACTCCCACCGAGGGTGTCACAAATGGTGTCCCGTTTCGGTGTTTATTTCAAGCCCACTCAGTTCACTCAATCTTCACAGAAAATTTCAACTAGCGACCTTGAGAGCTGGGAAAACCCCACTTCAACTGAGGTGATTGGTGTAAGGCCTGCCCCCTTATTTAATATATATATTAACATTTAAAATTCATATTAAATGCATGCTCACAAACAGAGACGTGTATGTTCGCGCTTACAAATGCTGCATGTGTACTTAAAAAATAAAATCCAAACCTCAAATGAACATAAGCCCTACTGCAACTTTTTCCGACCCTCCCTGAAACAGGGGTGACATTGGAAATGTGAATCATTTATTTAAGTATGGGTTGTCAGTCTCAGGCCAACCTATACGTCAAGGAATAATAATAAATAAGTCTAAAAATAAATAGGTCTCGATCACCATATATAATCCTTTCGGGGATAACGCGGCAAGGAGTTACACTGCATTCGCAGCTCAGGGCTGCTATTCCCATTTGACCCATAGACAATAATCTTCTAGAATTTACGGAAATATGTCAAAAAAGCCATAAACGGTATTCCACAAGGTCTCACCTCGATTCTTGTCATTAGAGAAGAATCATGAGCCATTTTGCCGGTGAGTTGCATCTCGAGCGCTCAAAATGTATGAAGATCTATGTTACGGAGGTTATGTTGCGAAGATTTTGAGAAGTTTTTATTTTTTAAAAGGCGAAATGTTATTCCTCCGTAAAATAACATATCATAATATTAAGAAGTACTTCAGTATCATATTTTTAATTTAGAATTCGTGGTTTTAAGGTGAAAAACTTGGTCGATGAAAGCATTATAAGTACTTTTATTGCAATTCCAATGCAACGTTTTTAGTCAACGACGTTAGCCATGTTGAAAGCACCGGTTCCCATAGATCACCGAAGTTAAGCAACATTGGGCGTGGTCAGTGCTTGGATGGGTAACCGCTCAGGTACACTGCGTGTCGTTGGCATCTTGGACCGGTCCGTAGTCCGTAGTGGCAACACTTCGGACTCGTAAATGGAAGGTTGTGGATTCGGATCCCGGCGGAGCACAAAAATATACCATTTATATTTCGAATGTGCTCTTCGCTGGGTTGAAAAATTCATAAACCTTTACCAATGACCGGTCACCAAAGGTCCATCCAGCCTTACAGCAACTGGGTCTTGCTTGAGTATTGGCGCTTTGTAGCGACGACCAAGCTCGTAAACCTCTGCGGCACTACAACAAGTGTCATAGACCCCTAGAGTCTTTAGAATCTAGGGAGTCTCCCGCACAGGATTTCTTAAAAAAAAAAAAAAAAAACGTTATTTAACACGTTAATAATATCAGAAAATTATAACATTGTCCAAAATACGTAAATAATAATATTATTTTAAATTCCCAGCTGACTTTTGCGAGAGCGAATAAAAATATATGATTTAGAGTGAGACAGCATGATCAAAAACAACGTTGTCAAATCGTTTTGATAGAATCGTATTAGACAGAAACACTTGCATTGCAGAATACGAGGCGGCCATTTTTTGTGAATCTTGATTTCGGGGACTCGAGATTTTTGTGAAAATTAGGAATAGCTATCCAGTTGCGTATTGTAGAAGAGGAAGAAGAAGAAGTAGATTTAGAGTGTCCACGTGTGTTGCTAGTACTATATACATATTATATTTATTATTTATTCAGTCCTCGGTGTGGCCATCTGTGTTAATGAATTCTCGCTCTCGCTTTGGGCGCCCGACTTCCTCGGCGCTGGTTTTGGCGCGCTTTCCGCTTCCCGAGGCGGATGTGACGTCACGCGGCCGACGTCCTCTGTCACGTGACGCGACAAATATGGCGGGAAACGATGTATGAGTTATGCAATGTCTGCAGATGACATAAACATAAATAGATTCGGCACAATTAAAAACCCTTTGACTATGTGACTTCACACTTCTTTAATCTAAGTTCTTCGTCTACTCATAGTATATCTAAGATCTGTTTATTGCGGCACTCCCTCCTGTCACACAGACCCGAAGTACGAGTTGCAAAATTTAAGAAAAGTAAAGTTTACGGAAAATATTAAAGCGAGATTTCTCACAAAATCTGTCGTTTTTGTTTCTCACACTTTATGGTTTTAGCAGAAAGTTACAGTGATGAAGAAAATCAAGTTCAAACAAACAAAAACGGCAGATTTTGGGGGAAATCACTCTATAATAATTGCCGTAAACTTTACATTACTTAAGTTTTGCAACTTGTACTAAGGGTACAGTTGTTCTTCCATGTTTTGGGAGGGTGGCCTGGTAGACGCTGGCCGTCTGGTATTTCGTATGCAACGATTTGGGTTAGCCTACTTTCATTTATGCGGTCTACACGGTTCTCCAAACATAGTGTCGGTAATGAAATCAAGAAGACTCCAGTGGGTCTGACATGTTACACGTGCAGAGGACTCCAGGATCATCAGAACAGTCTTGGATGGTGCCCCCTCAGGTGTTAGACCACTCGGACGTCCCAGGATGCGGTGGGCAGACAATGTCGAAGCCGATGTCGAAGTTCTGGGAGTGAGGAGACCATGGAGGGAAGCAGCACAAGACAGAGAGTCCTGGAGGATTGTGGTGCGGCAAGACCTCGCCCTTCAGGCCCTCAGCCATCAACGCTTCTGAGTCAAAGAAAGTAAGTAGAGTAAAGTACATGGTCTGTTCAATCGCATAGATATGTTGGCATTTAAGATTCCTCTGAAATGTATGCCCACAAACAAACACATGTATGTTTGACTTACAAATGCTTTATGCGTACTTACAAAAAGCAAATCTCAAATGAATAACATGCAACTCTTGCCGTTGTTCCCTGAAAAAGATGGGGCATTGGCAAAGTGAAGGTTTTTTTAAATTTAAAAGCCGCATACTTACCTATAAGTCAAAGAACTTATGACATTCATGATTTTTTACATTATATGTGGTTGAAGTCATAGCAATCAACTACGACAGTTGCAATTTTTTGCAGCTTTATTTTGGGTGGTCCATGATTTTTTCAAATATATATTTTTTATCTGCGTCCCACACAATTTATATGCAATATAAAGTACTGATTGCGCCATATATATTTTTTTTGAATATTTCCTCAATTGACTAATCAAAAAAATAACGATTTAATTTGAGTCTAGATATCGAAAAACCCAGCTAGATGCAAAACCGCGGTCTTCCGGTCAAAAACAGGAAGCCCATAGTATGTTGCAACAAGTACTTAGTGATCAGATCATGCCTTTCAAATAGCTGACCCTCTATTTTATTGTAGTATTGGCGAGTGGGACCTGTTTATTGATATATTCTGCTAGGCAATATGGTACGGACATTTTAGAACTTTTTTTTCAGCATTTTACGCAACGCAACTAAGCTACACATATAGTGTAACTTCTTGACTGCGTTATCCCTGAAGGGGTCGCATGTGGTGATTCGGGACATATTTATTTTTACGGGTTAGGGGGCCGGCCTCACACCAATCACTTTCAGTTGAAGTGGGGGTTTCCCAGCTTCTTCAATTTAGATATCGACGACTAAAATGTCTAAGAATAGCCCCGATACAGTTTAAGGAACATTTTTTTTAGAAAGCGACAGGTTTAGGGTACCTACCTACCGCTTTTGAGATGGGGCATTTACTTATAAAAGTTTTTTTGTTGCTGTTATAAAGTTAAGGGAACTTTTAAGTAAGGCCGAATGTTTACATACATCAGTATTGACGGTTATTTCTAGGACGGATGTTAGAATCATATTCACAAATAAAACATACCAAACGTAGGGTTGCCCTCACTACTCTTGGCAATACCGGATTTGTCGACTGAATTCCGGACGCAAAACATGGGATTTAAGTTTGGCTGTAAGATGTCTAAGATAAGACTACTAAAGACGTTATAAAGGTTTTTACTAATGTAAAATTTAATTACTAATGCCCCTGGTATGGTCGAGCAGATAATGCGTTTGCTCTAGAATTTACGTTATTGAAATACGCGCAAGTTCGAACCCCACCGGCACCGTGCCATATCGACAGTACCTTTGATCCTGGTTCAATCGATGTCATAGGGTAATAAAAATGAATAATTCATGAAAATATTAAATAATACACAATTAATTGATAATAATATTAATATCTGTTTCTGGCCAGGCAAAATAGGTTGGTGAGTTGCATTCCTCTTCACAAACACATTTACAAAAAGAAAAAAAAACCTGTATAGTGCTTGCATTTCATGCTGAGAGCACGGGTTCGAATCCCACCGAGGGTCTCAGAAATGATTTCCCGTTTTGGTATTTCTTTTAAAACCCAAAATAAAATACAGGCAACGTTTACTCAGTCTTGACAAAAAATGAGTACCAGCCCCCATTGGGAGCTGGGCAACCCCTAATTCAACTGAAGTGGTTGGCGTAAGACGGGCCCGCTTACCCGTCAAAATAAATAGGTTACACTCGCCACATGCAAAACCCTTCAGGGATAACTCGGCAATAAGTTACACAATATGTTGCAATTCACACTAAGTTGCATTTCTGTTTTTTTTTTTGGGTTTACAAGGACATTAGGTTATTTTTTTTTATCGAAATTTACATTCTATTTACTTTTCTTCGATCAATCTTCTATCTAAAAGGACATATTTTGAAAAGCCACCGACCCGTTCCCGGACATCTCAAAATTGAATACCGGGACAACTGGAATTTGGGGCAGCCCTGCCCAGCCTTATCATTAAATAAACATGGAGCTATCAGAGATCGGGATAAAAATAGTTCGGGTACATTTAAAGTTTAACTGCTCAACAAGGTCAGTTGTGAGCTCGATTTCTGGGACATGACAGCTGATTTAAAAAAAAAAAAAATTAAATAGATTTGTGAAGAGGAATGCAATTCACCAACCTATTCTGCCTGCCCAGAAACAGGTATTAATATCATCAATTAATAATTCATTATTGTTTGTTTTTAATGAATTATTAATTCAATTACATCTGTTGAACCAGGGTCAAAGTTATAGTCAAATGACACAGGCGGGGATCGAACCAACGTTGTTCTATTCCAAACCCGTTAGAAAGATCAGCCCACTTGGCCCCCTCGGCCATAACACCGACAATTTTTTTTACCGATTTTACCTACTCTACCGACCGAAGACCACCTGACAAAAAGAGTGTAAGGGAATGTAATAGGTAAGCGTGGAAGGGGAAGACCTAGGAAAGAATGGATTGATCAGATAAGTGAGATCGCGAATGAATGGAGTTTACAAGAGAAGAGCATGCATGAAAAGAGTGATTAAATTAGATGAGATGAAAGAAGTATGCAAGGAGTCAAGTTGAGGCACTTGTGTGGAGGTACCGGCCACCCCTAGAGGAATGGCGGCAGGATACAAGACAAGACTCTAAGTTTTACGTTTGTTGGCGTAAAAAAATCGCTAATTAAGTAAATTTAATTATTGAATTAATGAACTATTTGCTTTCAAAATTGGAGACAAAATCTGAATATTTTTTTAGCGTTTCTACATCGAAATCTTGTTTTCGGAAAAGATTCTTAGATCATCAACATTGGTTTTATAAGACCTCTATAGAATAATAGGTCCTGGTATGTGGTTGACGACCCATAGCGTAAAAATGGTTCACCGATGTCACCTGTGTTTCGGGGATGGTATTCCTTCACTTATGGGTTGGCATGAGGCTGACCACCGATACTGTAAAAATTTGATCACTTTGCCATTGTTACCCCTGTTTCAGGGAAGGTCAGCAAAAGTTGAAGGATTTATGTTCATTTGAGGTTTGGATTTTAATTTGTAAGTACACATGCAGCATTTGTAAGCGCCTGTTTGTGGGCATGCATTTAATAGATACTAATTTTAAATGGTAATACATCGTTGCAACTTAGATTAAAGATTATAGATTGTATGACAACAAATGTAAGAAAAAAATACAAAAGATACATTTAAAATGCATACAATGAGGATATTTCATCGTCTTTAAAATAAAAATGAAAACGCGTGCAAATTTCAAAGGTGACTAATAAAATTAATTGTCCAATTTTATACAGTACCGTTAAGTGGCACTAGCCACCCCAAGGGCGCTTTTATGTGTTGAAGCTTCTGTTAAAAAAATGTGTCTTAAGCAACTTTCTGAAACTGTCAACACTGGTCTCTGTTCTCAATTCCAGGGGTAGACTGTTTCAGCAGGATGGACCAGCCGAACTAAAAGCCCTGTCCCCGAAATCTGTTCTGTTCCGTCTAAGCGGCAGTTGAAGGCAGATTACTAGGTCCTTAGCAACCGATAACAATTTGTGTGTCTTTTCACTAGCTTCCGGCCACATGACGTCATATTTATTTGTGTCTGTGGAATTTGTGCCGAGTCCATTATAGTGACCGGTAAGCCATGACACAAAAAAAGGGGCACGCCTTAATTAATTTCTTAAGAATACATCTTTTTTGAATAGATAGAATAATAGATTTAACAACAATAGAAGATAACTCTGTCTACTTTTATGCGATTGACCATCAATCGATAGACAATCATTATTGTGCTAGATATCTGTTTTAGTAGACAATAATTGTATGAGACTATTATGTCTATTGGATCAGAAGGTCTACCAGATAAAAACGTCACCACGATTACTATCAGTTAATTATTTGGGAATTTATTACAAGTCAAAGATAAAAAACAAAATGTTTGAAGTTAAATTAAGTAACAAAGGACCGACTTGAATACTTATTTAAAGCGATTATTTGTGAATGGACCGGTTAACGCTTCTGATTTGTAAACGGAAGGTCGTGAGTTAAATTCTCGGCAAAGCACAAATAAAAAATCATGATTAACTGTGTGATAAATTACTTTAAGAACAATATTAAAATCAAATTTTATACAGTTCTCTAAGTAGGAGCGGTCCGTAGTCCAGTGGTAACACTTCAGACTCGTGAATGGAAGGTTGTGGGTACTAATACCGGCGGATCACAAAATATATACCATTTAGACTTTTGCTCTTCACTGGGTTGAAAAATTCATAAATCTTTACCAAAGAACGGTCACTAAAAGGTCCATCCAGCCTTACAGCAACTGCGTCTTGCGTGAGTATTGGCGCTTTGTAGCGACGACCAAGGCTGGACCGGTCTTTGGTAAAGGTTGATGAAGTTTTCTACCTAGTGAAGAGCATATTTGAAATTATACATGGTATATCTTTTGGGGTTGATGAAGTTTTCTACCTAGTGAAGAGCATATTTGAAATTATACATGGTATATCTCTTGGAGGGAAGCAGCACAAGACAGAGAGTTCTGGAGGATTGTGGTGCGGGAGGCCCTGAGCCTTCAAAGCTTATGAGCCGAAGAAAATAAAATAAAAGTACCTTTAGTAGTATATTTTTTGTGCTCCGCCAGGATTCGGACCTAAAATCTTCCATTTACGACCGGACTACGGACCGGTCACATGCAGCATGTGTAAGCGCAAACTTACATGGGCCTGCTTTTGGCATGCATTGAATATGAGCCTTGAATGTCAATATATCTTTGCAACAAATAATTATATGGATTCATTCAATCGAATCAATTGGTCATCATTTACATGCATTTATGTCAATCAAAAAAATCCTTGGTTACCGCCACAGGTTCAAAACGGTTCGTATTTTGTAAGTTCTGTGTCAGAAAATACCGATTCCAAAACGAGGGCTGTTACAAATTTAAACGGATTATTTTGTATCGAGTAACATCTGATAACTATAGCAAATCCTGCCCCACATCATGTGGCGTCCGATTGGCAAAGACTCCGGCATTTCCGTGCTTTTTATTAATCGACGATCAGTTTTAGGAGGGAGCAATAAGCCGTGCTGCCAAAAAAAGAATCCGCTATAAATACCCAAACAATGTCTGCGGATTAATTTTAGACTCTCCGTCACTGGCCAATGGCGAAAAACTCGCCTAGTGCCATTCACAAAGCATTTGATCCATTGCTGATCTATAGATCTTCATCGATTTTTTATATGGAAATTTCAAAGTAGGCTGCGGATGAGCCGTGGCTTTGCTGAGAATAGCATCGTTTGAGTTTTAACTCAGCCATAGCGCTTACCAAAAACTGTATGAAAACTGAATAACCCAGTGTTGTATTTTCTATACATTTTTCTATTCACTCATTAGAGGGGAATTTACGCAAATACTCGGGGTATTGTTCACCAAGTGAAAAATTAAATGTTCAAGCCCCATCATAACGATTACTAAAACATGTATGAAAACTGAACTAGCAACTCCGGTAAGCGTTTTAGTTTAGCCAATCAAATTGCTGTAAGGCTTTTGGCACATTCACGCAGAACGGGTAGATACTAGGTCTATAATTTAAGTTGTAAAGATGTATTGAAATTTAAGGCTTATATTTAAATGCGCGCCCACAGGCAGACACCAATAAGTTCGCGCTTACAATTGCTGCATGTGCACTTACAAAATAAAAATTAAACCCATTTCACATTAAAATTAACCTTGCAACTCCTACCGCCGACATCCTTGAAACCGGGATTGCATTGAAAAAATGAACCAAGTTTGTACAGCCTCTTACCAATCTCTTAGTCAACGAACCAATTCTTCTTCTGTATGCTTAATTTTGTTCCAAACAAGATCCTTCATTGCTCATTTGAGATCCAAGGAACTGGAACTCATTTATGATCTCCAGGCCCTGAAGTGAATTTCCAAGATCACCAAACTTTTTTGAACGATCTACAATCATGATCTTGTTTTTATTCTGGTTGATCTCTAGTCCCAGTGCCTTGCTCTCGGGAGATCTGCCATCTTTTTCGGGTCTTTGGTCAAAAGTGTCGTGTCGTCTGCATATCTTCAATTGGACTAATTGTTAAACGAAGGTAGTTATGGGATGAGGTACTCGATGTCATGGGAAGTTGATTTGTTAAAGATCACACTCGGGGTACTGGGTTATCTTCCCCTTTATCTGTTGCAGATACATTGTACGCTTTATGCAACAATATTGAGCATTTGCAATTTGCAACAATCTGCGCACTCGCAAGTGAACCGTGTTAGAGGCCGTTCTGATACAGACAGTACGTGCTAGAGTACACAATAATCAATGGTTTTTTAATTAAACAATAATTTATTGACGCTTTAAACATTTGATTTATTTAATGTTTTACTTACTTGA
This sequence comes from Agapetus fuscipes, assembly GCA_951799405.1. Classification (NCBI taxonomy): domain Eukaryota; kingdom Metazoa; phylum Arthropoda; class Insecta; order Trichoptera; family Glossosomatidae; genus Agapetus; species Agapetus fuscipes. Next base: position 10,318,104 of record OX637357.1, on the reverse strand, counting down.
ACATTTCAACATTATCAGTCTTGTATCCAACCGCCTTCCACTAGGAGTGGACAGTACCTCCGCATATGTGTCTCCACTTTGTTCTGTCCTTGCATATCTCTTTCATCTCTTCAACATTCATCACTTTCCTAATACATAATGTTATGATTAGATTATTTCATCAAACTGCAATTAATTTATTTCAAGACTTATTTTATACAATGTCGGTTAACAATGTACTGTATCCTTAGTACGAGTTGCAAAACTTGAGTAACGTAAAGTTTACGGCAATTATTAAAGAGTGATTTCCCCCAAAATCTGCCGTTTTTGTTAGTTTGAAATTGATTTTCTTCATCACTGCAACTCTTTTGCTAAGACCACAAAGTGAAAGAAACAAAAAACGGCAGATTTTGGGAGAAATCACGCTTTAATATTTTCCGTAAACTTTACTTTTCTCAAGTTTTGCAACTCGTACTAAGGGTACTGATCACTTAACTAGCTCTTAGCTTATCGACTTCATGGCTCAATGTTTCGATCGACCTGCCCTCCGTACCATTGCAGCTCGTTTATATAGGTACGAAAGGGATTATTCTTGCTTGTTCTAGATTATTCTATAGTGGATTGTACCAGTATGCTGTTCGATATTATTCCAATTACGCATACCACCAAACTACGTGCCAAGGCACATGCACACGTACAACTTCTCACAGTAGACTACGCTAGAGGCGGACACACACACAAGCTATCCCCACAAACTCATACATTCGTAATAATACTCTTCTCTAATTCTCACTCTTCAGGTTCCATTCTTTCGCAAATCACCTACTTGGTTTATACTTTCCTTCCTCGGTCTTCACGTTCCACGCTTTTCTCTGTCATTTTCTCTTTACACTTTTTTCATTAGGTAAATTTCGTAACGTGAGGTTTAGTAGCGCTATTCCGCTAAATTCTTTACACTTTGGATATCGATCCAAGTCGGAGCTTACTAGCTAAAATAATCCATAGATAACAAAATCACAGTACACTTTGCTTTTGGACACGAATCGCTATCTCGTCGCCTTATGGTCGTAAGGAATTTAACAGGATAGTGCTAATATCACCCCTGTTTCAAGGAAGGTCGGCAGGAGTTGCAGGATGTATGTCCAATTGAGATTTGGTTTTTATGTTGTAGGTTCACATGCGGCATGCGCAAGCGCGAACTTACGTGTCTGCTTGTGAGAATGCATGTAATATGAATCCCCAATGTTACATATCTTTGCCACTTAGATTAGATTAGTGCTTCAGAAATTAATTTTTGTTGAGATTAATCATTTTAATTTTATATCCTGTTAGTGCGTGTGGCCGCACTTGTAAGTGTGTGTGTGTGTTCAAGCCATAGTTCGAGTCATAGCGCCGCGCCGGCATTGCACTGCCGTGCAATACTCATATATACCTACTCCCGCTAATGCCGCTATACCTACTCATTGCACTTTAGCTGTTCAAGACATTCATATACTCCCGCTAATGCCGCTATACCTACTCATTGCACTTTAGCTGTTCAAGACATTCATATACTCCCGCTAATGCCGCTATACCTACTCATTGCACTTTAGCTGTTCAAGACATTCATATACTCCCGCTAATGCCGCTATACCTACTCATTGCACTTTAGCTGTTCAAGACATTCATATACTCCCGCTAATGCCGCTATACCTACTCATTGCACTTTAGCTGTTCAAGACATTCATATACTCCCGCTAATGCCGCTATACCTACTCATTGCACTTTAGCTGTTCAAGACATTCATATACTCCCGCTAATGCCGCTATACCTACTCATTGCACTTTAGCTGTTCAAGACATTCATATACTCCCGCTAATGCCGCTATACCTACTCATTGCACTTTAGCTGTTCAAGACATTCATATACTCCCGCTAATGCCGCTATACCTACTCATTGCACTTTAGCTGTTCAAGACATTCATATACTCCCGCTAATGCCGCTATACCTACTCATTGCACTTTAGCTGTTCAAGACATTCATATACTCCCGCTAATGCCGCTATACCTACTCATTGCACTTTAGCTGTTCAAGACATTCATATACTCCCGCTAATGCCGCTATACCTACTCATTGCACTTTAGCTGTTCAAGACATTCATATACTCCCGCTAATGCTGCTATACCTACTCATTGCACTTTAGCTGTTCAAGACATTCATATACTCCCGCTAATGCCGCTATACCTACTCATTGCACTTTAGCTGTTCAAAACATTAATATTTTTAAAATGTATATGCGATAGATACCTATTATTGGAGCATTGCAGATACTTATGTATTTGTATTATGTGTTTTGTGTATGTGCAACTCTTTTGTTCTGTTGGAGTCTTTATATAAAATAAATAAATAAATTCACATGCAAAAAGAATGTGTACACAAGTGATTAACAAAAAATGTATACACATAAATAAAATGCTTGTATATGAAACCATGGGAAGAGGATATCGCTCGGCGGCAAAAAATGTGCTGTTAATGGGCCGGAAAAAATCCAGCAAGAGCCGCCGAAATTTCTCATCACTTTTTCAGCCTGGCCTCAAATTGTTTGCCCCCGAAAGAACAAGGGATTAAAATGGGCGTTATATTTATTGGGTTAAGGGTGGAAGCACTTGCACTCGTGGAGCGAAACAAGTGGGGTTGTTGATTCAGCGTTAATTGGTGATTCGTTACGCAGAATAAGGGATTAATTTCGTTTTGAAATTTTGTAGGGAAACATTTTTTTTTTGCTTATTTCATCTCACTAGTCACAACCTACTACATACATACTTCATCGGTTTATAAATTAGTTCGGCTGTGTTTCTGAGACTGGAATCCATACACGTAGTAGTTTACTGCAAAATATATATTTTTTTGAGTTTTCATTTTGATATACTCATTCTGATATTTATAATTTTTCGACTTTATACAGAGGAAAGGGAAGATCGTGAAAAGTATGGCTGGATCAGATTGGTGAAATTGAGAAAGAATGGAATTGGCGATTGATTCTAGTTTTGAAAATAACGAAATTAAATTTTCGTTCCATAAACGGGTAGAGGAATGGCAAATTGGCAAAGGAATGAGTCGTGAAAACACCAAGTTTACATAGTTTTGATATCGACTGAAAAGGGATGAATGTGCGTCGTTCCTATTTCCTACCTTCAACACTTTCCACGTATCCTTTATCTTCAATCCTTCGTCTTCTTCCTTCTTCTTCTTCTTCAGTCTTTTTCAGTCCACTCCTGGACGTAGGCCTCCTCCAATCCTTTCTATCAGCTGCTGTGTTCGGTTCAGCCATCCTCTGCCTGCAGTTCTGTTTATGTCATCCAGCCACCTCAGTTGGGGTCTCCCCACTCATCGCTTGGACATCCTGGGTCGCCACTGGACGATCCTTTTCGGCCACCTGTCATGGTCTTACCTTGCGACGTGACCAGCCCAGTGCCACTATAAACAGGCCACTATCTGTATGACATCAGTGACACCAGTGCGTCTACGGATCTCCTAGTTTTGAACCTTGTCTCACTCCCTGCATCCTTATTTCAATGGCTCTTTTGCACGTCCTCAAAAGACCCTTGTTCCAGGTTTACAGGCATCGTTCATCGCTAGATTATTTTATTTATTTATATAGCTTGTTTATTTTACGTAATACAGTCGAATTCCCGAGCGTTCCTTCAAGTATCGAAACAGGTCGATCGAGGCTTAGATCCGACCGGCCCGACGTTGTACCAGCACGACTTAAGTTTGAGACGTGATTCTGATTGACAATCTACGCTAAGTGCTTTCTGTGAATGTGTGGACGAGCCGAAACTAGAGACCAATTAATTATATAACACGTATCTAAGAACTTGTTAGGCATTGTATGCTATTATACAAGATACCTGTGTTTTAAATTATAATACGAGATATAAATTTTGATGTTATATAAATTCATAGGCCAAATCCCTTAAAGAACAGGTGAAATTAAGATGTTTTTCAGCTATTTCTGCCTATTTTTCCGTGTGTGACACTTTTATTAAAGATCAGCGATTATTTATCTATAATCTAAGTTGAAAAGATACATTATTTCTTTTTTAATGTATGCTCACAATCAGACAATAATATGTTAGTCTGTTCTTATATACCAGAGGTGCCCATACGGTCGATCGCGATGGACTGGTCGATCGCGGGAGGTTTTAAGGTCGATCGCCAAGGATAGCTAAAATTTTAGTGATCGACCTTAAAACTGATTTGACATTTTGCACTCAATGCAGTTTTACTCATGCTAATTTTTTTCTTAATAAATATTTATACATTATGAATTATGAGTTATATTTGGTGGGTTATACAGTTAAAATGTCGATCTCCTATTCATAAATTTTTGCTAGGTCGATCTTCTCAAGAAAAATTATGGGCACCCCTGTTATATACGATGCGTGTGTACTTACAAAATAAAAAATAAAACAAATTAATGTTATGAACATAAGCCGTGCGACTCTCACCAACTTTCCCTGAAACAAGCGGTGCCAAGTTAAGATCTTTTTACAGTATGGGTGTTTTATTTCTATCTTTAATCTAAGTCGCTCAGATATATAAATATTTAAGATTTATACTGTCAAGCAGATACGTATAAGTTCGTACTTGCACATGCAATATGTGTACTTAAAAAATGAAAATTAAACCCAAATCTCAAATGAGCTGACAACATGCAACTCTTGCCGACCTCCTCTGAAACAAGGGATAAATTAAAAAAATAGTGAACCATTTCTTTTACAATTGAACAGTTTTTTACAAATAGCTAAAAACTTTATTTTTAATCTATGTTTTAAATCAATTTTATCAAACATATAGTGTACTTTCAAATCATGTATTGCACATCCAACACTGGCATTTTTATTTTATTTTTTACTTTCTAGAATCTCTATATTTCAACCGCTGAGCCTCATACCAACATCAGCTAAGGAACAAAAATAAAAATAAAATTCAAAAAAAATTTAAAAGTGTCGTTTTACAGTCCACACAGCCGCTTGGCAAACAGTCGTTGGTCCACCGCGTAATAGCTCTGATTTAGTGACCACGAAATCGTGGATTAATGAGACGAGGTTCGGCTCGTAATGAACTCGCTTAATCACGGACTGTTGCCGGTTCATCAGGTGGGTCGGGTCCTCTTGCGTCATCAAGGTCGTTCAACCAACAACATTAACACTAATACTTATATTCTATGAAGCTGATAATTTAAATAAACTGTTAATTTTTTGTTATTATTTCCAGTGTTTATTCAAAAGATGAAAAATTTTTTTTTTTTTGAAAAATGCTTATTTGAAGAGAGCTAATCATTTTGTTTTTTTTTTATCGTTCACAATGTATGATCTAAGTTGCAAAGATATGTGTTACGGTTCGAACACCCTGTCACATGAGGTGTGACATGACATTTACCACGGCCGAGAATCGTACGCTCCTTTTTTCATACCTGGCTAGGCAAGCCATCCTCCTGCAGGATCCAACCAATGTGGATCCTGTATTCAAATCGATATTGGCGTCACCCAAAAGTGGATAAATAGACCCCACGAGGGAAGGAAGGTCACAGTTGAACCTTTAACATATTGCCTTCAGCATCTTCTGTCCTTAGATTTCTGAGATTCAGGGTCAAAACTCTTGTCAATAAATTAATTTAACTTCAATAAATCTAAATCTTAATCTAAGTTGTAAAGATATGTATCATTTGAGATTCACAATTAAATGCAATCCCACAAGCAGACACGCATTATTTCGCGCTCACACAGGCCGCATGTGGACCTAAAATATAAAAACCCAATCTCAAATGAACATAAGCCCTGCAACTCTTGCCGACCTTCCCTGAAACAGGGGTGACATTGGCAAAGTGAACCATTTTTTACAGTGTGGGTAGTCAGCCTCATACCAACCCATAAGTCAAGGAATGAATAATGATGATACTCGTATTTTTATTAAATTAATAATCCCTTGACCGATCCAGTTTTAACAACATGTTTACATTTAGGATTGATATAAAATGTATGCCCACTAGCAGACAGGTATAAGTTTACGCTTACACATGCCGCATGTGTTCTAGTAAAAACGCATATCTCAAATAATCATATACATTTTGAAATTCATTCTTATTTCAGTTTTTATTGACAGCATCATTTTGGAAAGAATCCGTATAATATAACCTCTTTTTTTCTGTTTCATAAAAAATGATAAACATTCATGAAATTTACAAATAATGCTTAGGTAGTATTCCATACTGTCAAAAAATGACCCATTTTGTCAATGTCATCTGTTTCAGGGAAGGTCGACAAAAATGGAAGGGCTTGTGTTCATTTGAGGTTTGGCTTTAATTTGTAAGTACACATTCAGCATTTGTAAGCGCAAAATTACACGTGTCTGTTTTTGGGCATGCATTTGATGAGTTTTAATTGTGCTTGTATATCTTTGCAACTTAGATTATAGATATTTACGTAACTCTTTTGTTCAGAATCAGTACTAATTTAATTCACTAAGTTATTCGTGTAGTAACTCAGTAAGCAATAAAGTTGAAGGCCTGATGTTTGTAATTTTTAATTATGTAACACATATTTTGTTTGGCACGTATGTGTGTATTTGTAAATCCTTGAGGCTCTGTTACTAAGGAGGAAACATGCTGCCACATGACAACTTTATAATATATATTATATGAATAGTATATGTAGTATTTCATATAAACGTATAAATAAATATATACATACATGCTTGGCCAATATTGTCACGAAAACTGTCTAAAAACTGTTCACACCGTGGTTGTGTACAAAATAAACTCAAAAATTAAATTATAACAAAATCGAATTTAATTTAAATTTATAAGAATGAACTTTCACAAAGTTACTGCAAAAATCAAGATAAAATATACATTTATTATTTGACAAGAGGAAATATGAGTTATTTCTTTCCCACATCAACGTGTCCACTTAGATCTGACCTCCCACTTCGTATTCGTACAACTGTAACTGTAACTGAAACTCTGTCGCCATTCCACTAGGGGTGGCCAGAGCCTCTGCAGAGCTGCCTCCATTTTTTCCTATCCTGACATACCTCTTTCAATTCATTCATATCCATCACCTTTTTCATGCATTTTCTTATTTTACATTCACATTGTATATCCCATTCTTTCACAATCTCCTCAATCTGATCACTACATACTTTTTTCGGTCGTCCCTTCCCTCTTTTTCCTTTCACACTTGATTTGTACGTATACTTTGTCAGTCTATCATCATCATTCTGTCCACACAAAAAATCTTCCGTACAAAAAATCTCGAATAGTACAGACCACCCTTTCCATTCTTGCATTCGAGCCCTTCAGAGGTGACACACACAAAAACGGCGCTCTTTTATCATGTGTACAATTGAATAAATTATCCTCACATACATGATTGTTTCATTTCCTCAAGGCTCAAACACCTATACACTAAACTGCTTCCCTAACCAACTCGACCAGTGTGATGATGCTTCAAAATGATCCAAAACTGGAGGTCCCATCGTCTGGGGTCACGTGATTCATTAGCATGTTAATGGGCGGCATCGCGTTTTGTGAATGGCAATATTTGTCGTGGAGCCATATACGCACCACACATATGGTCGCGCGGACACTAGAAAATAAAAGTTATGTGAGATGTACTCAGACGAGTTCAACGTAGACAAACCGTTGATGTATAAATGCGTAGCTGTCAAGATGAGTCGCATGAGATTTCATTTTAGCCGATCTATAATCTAGGTTGTGAAGATTCACCACCTTAAGTCTAGGCGCACACTGGGCGACAGGCGACAGCGACAGCTCGACGACTAGTCGCGACAGGCATCGGCCGACAGTTTTCATATATTTTGTTTAAAGCTCCGCACACTGGGCGTCAGAGTCGCTGAGTCGCGGCGACAGGCATCGGCCGACAGTTTTCATAAATTTTGTTCAAAGCTCCGCACACTGGGCGTCAGAGTCGCTGAGTCGCGGCGACAAGCTACGACCGACAGTTTACATATATTTTGTTCAAAGCTCCGCACACTTGGCGTCAAGAGTCGCTGAGTCGCGGCGACAAGTCGTCCAGTTTTTGATGGACCTAAAGGTTCAACTGAATAAGTGGTGATTCATTGATTTGAGAAATCGGGGATAAAACATTTTATTGGGTGTAATTTCTCCTAGTATATGAACTAATTATGAGGAAGTGCCCATGAAAAACTTGTCAACTACAGGGTTTTCTCACTTTTGTAGTGATTTCTCTCGTAGAAAATAGGGAAAAAGGTGCATTCATCTGAGGATCCCATGTTAGCTTGATACGCCACTTATTTAGTTTTACCTTTAAGGTATCGATTTATAACATTTAAAATTCATATAACATACGTTTCCATAAGCAGATACGTATAAATTCGCGCTTGCACATGTGGACCTACAATATAAAAACAAAAATGAGTATAAGCCATGCAACTCTTGCCGACCGACCCTAAAACAGAAACCCCTATTTCTCTTTAAAATTGTGAATAGAGCGAACAAAAATGTTTTTTCTTCACGAGTTGAGCTTAATCTCTCGAGCGCTTTTGTCGTATCAACACGTCATAGAAAAAAAAAAACTTTCTTTCATTTTTTGAGTTGTTCTCTGGAAAATAACGTGTTGACATGTCGAAAGCGCTCTAGAAATTTAAATCAATTCGTGAAGAAAATACAGTTTATGAAAATTCAGTTATTTTTTTGCTTTATTAATTTAAAATGAATCCTAACGATCTCAATACCCCAAGCCCTTATGGTGTTATTCACAAAGCAAATCTATGGCTAAACCGCCACCTTACGTAAACTTTCCTATTAAAAAAACGATGATCCATGGATCGGCAGCGGATCAAACGTGTTGTGAATAGTCGTGTTAAACTTTTGTACCCTTGCAACATAGGGGCTGTCCATATATTACGTCATTCGCATTAAGGGGGGGGGGGGGGGAGTCTGGTCTGCGGATGATGGCAAATGATTTACGAGTACCAAAAGTGACGTCGTTCTTGTAAATACCGATTTCTACAAAATATACAAAGTATAAAAAATGTGAGGGTTTTTCCTCTGTCCTGCTGATTGACACAATTAATAATGTAACAGCCACTTTAATATGTTTACTTTTATTCCTTTCACAATGTATACACAATAAACCACAGCACAATAATATTAATTATTCTTAATTACACATGCTTGTGGCTCTCACGCCAGGCAAGCTTCTTCCCCCTTTCTGCATTCTTTTGTTTTCCTTTTTCCATTCAAATTTAAATACAATGTTCCAAAATGTGAGGGTTTTTATAATTTTGTAATTTCTTTGTAAAAAATAATCAAATGTTTTTTCATTGATTGCAGAAATAGATGCACCTGAATCTAGTAAACCTGTAAAATTTTTGTTCTCAATATTTACTGTTAAAAATGGTCTTTTATCAAATTGTTTAGCAAAAATGAGTGGTGCAATTTGATAATTTTTATTAAAAATTTGAATGAAATTAAGCCAGCTCTTCATTTCTGATTTTTGTGTTTGTACTGAAGGCCGACTATCTACAAGTTTTTTGAATTACTATTGTATGTCGTATTTGTTCTGTTTTGTATATTTATATTTCTGTTCATTTTTGTTTTGTCTGTATAATCACTTTTTTTATTTTTAACAAAACAATATTTTTGTACATGTCCTGTACGCTTACATGAGTAACAGATTACTGTGTGTTTTTTAAAATTTCCATTTTTTATAAAACAATTTCTTTCCACATGTCCTCTTTTATTACAAAAGTAGCATACTATATTATTTGTGAAACTTCTACATTTATTCTGTATGTAATCTAATTTTCTATTTTTAGTCCAACAATCTATTTCATCATGTCCTAATTTATTACAAAAATTGCATTTTTGCATTTCATTTTTTCTACATTCCTTGACTTATAGGTTGGTATGAGGCTGACCACCCATACTGTAAAAAATGGTTCACTTTGTCAATGTCACCCCTGTTTCAGGGAAGGTCGGCAAAAGTTGTGGGGCTTATGTTCATTTGAGGTTTGGATTTTATTTGTAAGTACACATTCAGCATTTGTAAGCGCGAACTACACTTGTTGGTTTGTGGGCTTACATCTGAGAGCTTTAAATGAATATATCCTTGCAACTTAGATTATAGATTATAGATTATGTAAGTAATATAACATTATTAATTATTAAGCTCATGTATTATTACACCAAGAGGGGGGGGGGGTCATTAGATTATGACTATAGGATGATTGTAAGGGGGGGGGGGGTCTAAAATCGGCCAAAATCGATGACGTAATTTATGGACGGCCCCATAGATCATAGATAGGGCTCATATTGTCGAATACTCTTACATCAATGGGACATGCACACACGCACACACACGCACACACACGCACATACACGCTACGCACACACACGCACACACACACACACGCGTACACACACACACACACACGCACACGCACACACACGAACACAAGTTTCGACAAGCAAAGGTTCAGGATGACCGTGGCACGTAGTCGTTGGGTAAAACTTTTGGGATATGTTTTAATTCGCCTTGAATATTAAATTATACACAGTACCTACGATTGAAGTTTGGGAAACATGATGGAATGGATGACGAAAGATTTACAAATGTTCAAGCGACAAACAAGTGGTAAACGCTATGGACTCGTAATCGGAAATTTGCGGGTTCGAATCCCGTGCGGAGCAAAAAAACTATCAGTAATTATCAAATTAAAATCTTTGCTCTATTGAATAATTCCTGCTTTCAACAGGTCACCACAGATCCACCAAAGATTACAGAAACTGGGCTAAATTACAATGTAGCGAATATGTGATTGTGTGTGTGTGTGTGTTTTTTTTTGTGTGAGAGTGTCTCTAAATGTAGGCATTCGCCTAATTGTACTAGTGTTTGCTCGAAGGTTCTGGCAAAGTCTCACATGGTCCGGTTCGCGATGTTTCGAGAACCGTCCTAGTGTCATACTATATAAGGGCTAAAACCGTCTGTAGCGTAGACTAGTATCGGACCTGTCGAGCTAATAAGCAGTCAAGTGACCGTGGTGTGAATGAACCGAATGTGAATGAAATATTAAAATAAATTAACCGATTTTTTTCTTAAATTGAACCGGTGATTCTTAACAATAACTTAGCCTTTTCCTTAGCATCCCGGCAACGAGACGTCATAAATTTTTATCTTTCAAATGTGCTGACCTAATTACTAACATTGTATAATTATATTTTGTATTGTTTGTGTATTAACACTGTGAAAATTCATACTGTTTTAGTTTACAATTTTGAAGGAATTCAAAAACACTGTTTATTAAAGTTAAAAAATTGTATAATTATGTTGTAAAATATTGCTCCTTGATTGATAGGTTGGTATGAGGCTGACCTACCATGCTGTTGAAATTGGTTCACTTTGGCCAATGCCACCCCGTACTCAGGGAAAGGCGGCAGAAGTTGCAAGAATTATGTTCTTGTGAGGTTTTGTTTATTTGTATGCACACATGCAGAATGTATAGGCGCGAACCTACATGTGCCTGTCTGTGGGCATGCATTTAATATGAGCCTTAAATGTAAACATATCTTTGCAGCTTAGATTATAAATTATAGGCATTTTTTTTTTTTAGTTTTTAGTATGGCATGAGTCATTTTATAGTCATTTAGAGGGCTCTTTAGGTGTGATACACGCAAAAACAGCGCTCACCAAATAAATCATCTTAATAATATTATTATTATTATTATTTACCCGAAATGACAATATTTGCTCATGAGTTCAACGGAAGGCCGTGACATTCGCACGGACTTAGTGGTTAGCAAAAAAATAATAATTAAATGTATGTTTTTTTTTCCTAATTTAATGGCACTTGCGCAACTAATCACACGGGATAAAAAGTGCTAATTAATGGTTAAAGTATGTGCTACTTCTGATATAAAAAAAACTAAATATATTTAATACATTCAATATACATAAGAGGAAAAGCGTTATAGAATCTTATAATAATATGGTTTATTTGGTTAGCGCTGTTTTTGTGTGAACCGCACTTCAAGAGCTCCCTGCGAGCTTGTGCATCGCTAGTCAGTGCTAATTTTGCATGCAATACCCAGTTGCTGTAGGCCTGGATGTACCTTATGTGACTGTTTTTTTAACCCAGCGAAGAGAAAAGAAAGAAAGCGCTAATAAGCTACATAATATATGGTGGAACTTCTTGCCGCATTTTCCCCGAAGAAGCCGCAAGTGGCAAGGATAAACTATTTATTTTTACAAGCAAGGGGGTAGGCCTTACGCCAATTCCCTGTCCTTGAAGTGGTGGTTTCCCTGCTCCCGAGGGGGCTGGTACTCATTTCTTATGAATGCTAAGTACCCCTTGCCAGTGTTTTATTTTGGGATTGAAATTAACATCGAAATAGGAAATCATTTCTGACACCCTCGGTGGGATTCGAACCCGAACCCTAAGTGAAGAACATATTTAAAAATTAAAAGATATTTTTTGCTTCGCTGGGAATCGAACCCACTATTTCCAAATTAAGAGCGTTAACCACTAGACTATAGACCGATTAATATATGCCTATGCCTTACTCATATGTTCCGGAATAAAGTAAAATAAAACAAGAACAAAATATATGTACTTGTAATTTGTAACATAAATGGTGTAAATTCAGATTTTTACAAAAAAATGCTTCACTTCAAAGTATCGCGACGAAAAAAATAAATAAAAACAATTAATTAGGGAGCAACGAAGCCCTGAAAAAACTTTTCAAAAATTGCGTTGAAAAAATAAAAGCAAAGAGGGTGTTCCAATTTATAAATAGAAATGGAGTTGCAGAACGTTGGGTTGTTTTTACACATAAAAACATTTAAAAATATAAATCTTTTGTATGAGTTCATGGTGTCACTTGCCCCAAATAACCCCACAGAGGGTGTACAATTTCTGAATACAACAAGTCAAACCTGCTCTCTCTTAAACACTTCTTTCAATTTATAATAATTGTAGGTCACAAAAACAAAAACAAAATAACATAAATAAACAAACTTGAAAAACAACAAAAAATGTAAAAGATCACTCTTGACGACTCATGCTGTAAAAAAATGGTTCACTATGCCAATGTCACCCTGTCTCAGAGAAGTTAGACAAAAGTTGCAGGGCTTATGCTCATTTGAGGTGTGCTTTTTGAATTGTAAGTGCACATGGTTGGCATCTTGAACCGGTCCGTAGTCCAGTGGCAGCACTTCGGACTCGTAAATGGAAGGTTGTGGATTCGGATCCCGGCGGAGCACAAAAATATACCATTTATATTTCGAATGTGCTCTTCGCTGAGTTGAAAAATTCATAAACCTTTACCAAAGACCGGTCACTGAAAGGTCCATCCAATCTTACAACAACTGGGTCTTGCTTGAGAATTGGCGCTTTCTACAGCGACGACCAAGCTCGCAGAGGGCTCTTGAGGTGTGATAAACACAAAAACAGCGCTCACCAAATAAATCATCCTAATTTATTATTATTATTATGATTATGCAGCATTTATAAGCGCGAACTTTTTTGAAGATTTTTTAAAAGAAATCCTGAGGAGGCTCTCTAGATTTTCAGAGACTCTTGGGATCTGTGACACTTGTTGCAGTGCCGCAGAGGTGTTGGTGATGTGGTTATATATCTTTGCAACTTAGATTATAGATTATAGGTTGCTAGGGACGGCAGTCCTATGCACTATGCGAGACTGAGGTTTGTTGCCGAGAAAAAGTTCCTATTTTTTACGAGAGAAATCTTTACTGAAGTGTGAAATCCCTTAGTTTAGAAGTATTTCATGAGTAATAGCTCATGATGAATTCACCCACTATGAGAAATAATCCATTTCAAAAGCTATTTCCTTCCTCCTAGTTATTTATTTCTCTTAGCGCACGTGCTCTTGACTCCGTTGCTATGGTTACTCGTTTCCATAGCAACGGACGCTTGGCTCCGTTGTCATGGCGACGCATTGCCTCATTCCAAACAAGTTTTACTGCATTCGGAAAACGAAGCCCACACAGAATATTACCTATTCATTTATTTCAAACAAAAACAAAGTTAACTTTCAAAGAAAATTTTCAAGTTAATTGTAAGGAAAAATATTGCCACCGTAAGGGTAAAACTGAGTAAATGCAGATTCACTGATTTAAGGAATCATGGATTAAACATTTTATTGGGAGTAACTTCTCACAGTCAGTGAACTCATTATAAACTATTACTTATATGACAAACTCCTTAACTCCAGGATTTTCGCCCTTTTTTAGTGTTTTTTCTCGTATAAGATAGGGGATAAAAGTGCAGTTATTTGAGAAACCATTGTTGCTTCAATATGCCACTTATTCCATTTTACCTTTAAGGTATCGATAAACTTCGTTCCCCGCTTTTTTTAACGTTGTATTTTTTAACTTGGAATTTTCTTTGCACCAAAATAATACAAGTTGAAATAATAACAAGGGTGGTTTTAATTTTTTTTTTTTTCAAGAAAAGTTAAATTAATGGGCGTCCCTATTTGGCCGGGCTTCTAGATACTTCTGATTGGTTGAATTTTTGCTAAGCACCTGGGTTAAGAATATAACTATTGGTCGGGATTTGGTCAGGATGGTTGGTCGCTGGTTTCTTGAGTAAAAATCTTGACTTTTTGTTACCGGTTGGGTTTATTTTTACAAGGGTACAATAATAGATTGGAGAACACGATAAGTACAAGAGCAGAGAATAAGAGAGAAACAGTAGAGAAGAACACACAAATTTACAGAATCACTGCTTTTATATCCAGAAATTCCAACCTTGCTCATTTTCTGTGACAATAACTCACTTCTAACCAATGGCAGGTATCGGCCAATCAAAACGTTGTGACGTCAGACCATAAACAATTTGGAGTTGCTAAATTCACAACATATATCCTTTTTATTTACCTACCATAATATAAATTACATAAAATCACTCTAATATATACATTATGTTTATTATTGAAATAGTCGAAATACCACTTGACACTGGCGCTCCCGCTGTACGTGGGGATTCGCCAAGAAGACAAAGAGGATTAATTACTTGATTGCTTTGAACTAATGTTATTTTTTATATACTCTCATATTTTCTCAAACAACTATCTTTTACTTATAAAAAAAGAAAACACACTGGAGGCAGGACATACAGTTGTACTCCAGTACAATATTATGCCGCTAGATTTAAAAAGACGCTCTAAGGCGCTACGTATCACATCTGTTGTCGAAAGTCTTAATTAAAATGAATTATATCCACTTAAAAAAATCTATGTTGCAATGAATATATAAACTTGAATTTTCATTTTTAATGCATGCCTACAAGCAGACGCGCGTTAAGTTCGCGCTTACACATGCTGCCTGTGAACTTACAAAATAACAACCCGTTTAACTCAAATTGACATAGCTGCACAGCTTTTCTGACACAGGCGTAGGTTTGGCAGAGTGAATCATTTTTTACAGTATGGGTGGTTGGCTTCATAGAAATCATATTAGTTATGGCACACAATGCTGCAAAATTAGAAAATCCCTAAATTGTACTCGTATATGGTTTTAAGCTGTGACGTTATAGAGACTGTAACTGTAACTCTCTCGACGTTCCGCTAAGAGTGTCCAGAGCCTCTGCAGATTTTCCTCTATTTTGTCGTATCCTTTTTTTTTTTTTAAGAAATCCTGTGCGGGAGACTCCCTAGATTCGAGAGACTCTAGGGGTCTATGACACTTGTTGTAGTGCCGCAGAGGTGTACGAGCTTGGTCGTCGCTACAAAGCGCCAATACTCAAGCAAGACCCAGTTGCTGTAAGGCTGGATAAACCTTTTAGTGACCGGTCATTGGTAAAGGTTTTATGAATTTTTCAACCCAGCGAAGAGCAAATTTGAAAATAGAAATGGTATTTTTTTGTGCTCCGCCGGGAATCGAACCCACAACCTTCCCATTCAGAGTCCGCAGTGTTACCACTGAGCTACGGACCGGTCAATCGATCGATCCTTGCATACCTTTTTCAATTAATTCATATCCATCACATTTTTTCAACATTTACCTCTCTAACATTCGCTTTGTAATTAACATTCTTTCACAATTTCCCCAATCTGATCCAGCCATACCTTTTCTGTCTTCCCTTTCCTCTTTTCCCTTCGACATTTCCTCTGTATATATACACTTTGTCTTTCAACATCCATTCTTTCTACACGTCCAAACCATCTCATCAAATTCTTTGACGAGGAATATTTTGAATGTGCCGACGCCATTGTTTCAAACAGTGTGAACTTTAAATTTTGTAAACATGAACGTGTCAGCGCTTTGTCTGCATGAAAAGTTCCTGAAAGAAAAAATACTACACGTGAATTTCATGAATTTTAGGCAAGCTTCATGTTTTAGCTTTCAATAAACTTTGATTAGTTTAGTTTATTATTTTAATTAGTTGACGAACTAAAGGTTTCAAATGCCATTCACAAAATAACAAGAAGTTAAAATCACACGGGAGAAGTAAAATTAGATATAGACTAGTAGATCCAAGCCAGTAGTTTCCAACCTGTGGGCGATTTGGTCCCTTAGGGGGGCAAAAATTACGAAGGGAGCGTTTGGAGGCGATGGATCGATAGGGAGGTGATAGTAACCTGAAAACTATACCTACCCTTCCGTTCCCGTCCCCCGTCGACGATAATTTTGGGATAAAATTAATTAGACGATGATTTTCTTGGAAATCGCTTGCCAAATCGGGGCGATGTGCTTTATAATTTATGCATAAAAGGGCGATGTGATACGTTAAGTTGGGAAACACGGATCTAAGTCAAGAAGAAGCGTTTTTCTATATGCAAAGGTATCTAATTTTGCAACAGGCACTTTACCCACCTCCACCCACCAAGTTCATACAGCTCATGCGGAGTCGCTTCACTTGGTGATACTTCACTTGCAATGTTTTTTTGGCGGCGGAAGGCCTTCCCGTTGAAGTTAATCAGCTAAAGTTACTCTACTCAAGAAAGAAAAAAGAGGATCCTCAAATCAGGGGCTAACGCATGACTCTAAGAAGTCCCACCCTCCCCAGAACGTCGAGGTTACTGAAGCTAATGTGCCTGACGGGAGCCCTTCATTGACGTGTATCGAACGAGTTGCCATCCGCGCTGAGCGCAGTAAGTTATGGGTGTACATACGTCAATATGTATGGGTGTCGCGAGGACTGACTGAGGGCTAATGGTCACCTCTGCCCAGTCTTGAGCCCGCGGCTGCGAACTCGTGCCAGGACTGGCAGAAGTGGCGGAATGCAAGGTAGTTGGCTCTACTGGCAACGAGGTCCGCGTAGCCGACCGGTCCGGAACCGGCCGGCCGGACTGCGTCGAAAAATTTTGCAACACAATCCGGTATTGTGTTTTATTCCACATTTTTGCTACAGATCTAAACGGGTTAAACTGAACGTGCTGAAAATCGGAACTAGCACCGCCATCTTCTTAAACGACACTTTTGATAGTTCACCGTGAAGTTAGCTGTAATACTGAAACATAAGAAGTATTTGTTGGAAGAAAAAATAAGAACAACCATTGTTTCTAGAAGTTTAAAGGATCTTAAGTCATAACAGCGCTCTCCTTACATAGCTGTCATCTACGTTTAGTTTAGAATGACTTTGGAAAATTTCATACAATCTTTTAAATTTTCTAGAGTTAGTGCATTCACAGAGTGAAAATTCATTTTAATTTTAATTAAAACCTTCCTGCCCGAAAAACCCCATCCACTTTCTCTTTCCTACCTTGAATTTTAGCCCTTTTGTTTTTAACCTCAGTTAGCCTCTGAAGATGGACGGATGAAGTCCGATAGAGCTTAGGCATTAAAAAATGTGAAAATAAAACAATATTTTAACATTAAATACAAGATAACTTTTGTTTCTTGACTTAAGGTGGGTTTGAAGCTTGGTATGCGGCTGACCACCCATACTGTAAAAAATGGTTCACTTTGCCAATTTCACCCCTGTTTCAGGGAAGGACGGCAAGAGTTGCAGGGCTTATGTTCATTTGAGATTGGGTTTTTATATTGTAGGTCCACATGCGGCATGTGTTAGCGCAAAATTATACATTTCTGCTTGTGGGAATGCATTTAATATAAATCTTAAATGATTTATATCTTTGCAGCTTAGATTAGATAAGAAGCTGACCACTGATACATACTGTACAAAATGGTTCATTTTTCCAATGTTACCCCTGTTACAGGAAAAGTCAGCAAAAGTTGCAGTTGCAGGGCCTCCAAGGGATGCCAACCTATAAATCAATAGGTCGAATTGGGCTGTAGGGCCAGAGAAGAAGAAGTTTTGTCTCTATCCAGTGCACGCGTCTGCGGTATACACTGTAACTGTAACTATAACTCTGCCGCCATTCCGCTAGGGGTGGCCAGAGCCTCTGCAGAGTTGCCTCCATTTTTTCCTATCCTTACATACCTCTTTCAATTCATTCATATCCATCACCTTTTTATGCATTTTCTTCTTTTACGCTCACTTTGTATATCCCATTCTTTCACAATCTCCTCAATCTGATCACTCCATACTTTTCTCGGTCGTCCCTTCCCTCTTTTTCCTTTCACACTTTCTTTGTATACATACTTTGTCAGTCTATCATCATTCATTCTTTCCACATGTCCAAACCATCTCATCACATTCTTTTGTACCTTAACTTTCACATCCTCTTTCAAATTACATTCTTTTTCTACCCATTCATTCCTAACTCTATCCCTCAGAGTTTTTCCTGTCATGCTTCTCAAATGCTTCATTTCCACCGTACATACTTTACTCATTTCGCAATCGTTCACTGTCCATGCTTCACTTCCATACAACAAAGTCGGTAACAATATGCCATTGTGTACCGCCATTCTCAGATCCATCGTCAATCGCTTGTTCTTTGCTATTCTTCCTATTGCACCGACCACTTGTTTTCCCTTGCACACCCTATTCTCAAGTTCTCTTGTCATCTTTCCATTCTTCTCAAACATACTTCCCAAGTATCTAAATTCATCCACAACTTCAACTTTCGTACCATTCAACAAAAACGTGCACTCTTCATTTTCATCCGTTCTGTCAAAAATCAGTACTTTCGTCCACGTGTTCGTACACGTGTATAGATATTAGACGATATGCCGTTCCAGACTAAAATAGCGGCCATTGTTAGTCCGGGTCTATTTCAGTGAATCAGAATAAGGTCACGACGACTGGTATCTTGTGGCTTGAGTATAAAACTTTACGTTAAAACTCAACTATAGCGTTAACCAAATAAATGTATCCATGCAGTTATACTTAACCCTTCTATAATCTATAGTCTGAGTTGCAAAGTTGCATTGACATTTAAGGTAGGTACATATTTAATGCCCAAAAACAGACACAATATGTAGAAACGCGCTCGCACTTTCTGTGTGCTTACACACAAAATAAACCAAACTTCACATGAACATAAACTTAGCAACTCCTGCCGCCTTTCCCTGAAACTGGGAAAGCATTGGCAAAAGTGAACCATGTTTTACAGCATGGGTGGTTAGCACAGATCACTGAATATAAAGTGGTTAGCCTCATACCAAACTATTCTATAAATTTATAATATAAGTGGCATAGATGTATTTACGGCTCGTATATAATGCATGCCCAAAAGTAGCACATTGAAACATGTAAGTTCGCAATTACACATGCTGCATGTGTAGTGTGTACAAGCATCTCCTGCTGCGTTTCATGAAACTGGGATGGCAGCGAGAAAAGTGAAGCAAGATTTATACAGCACTAGAGGTCGTTTCCATACCAAGCTACTGGTCAAGGAATGTGGAAACTAAAAAAGCGCCTCTATTGAGCGTTACAACTCGACGCGATGTTTTGTGCTTGAGTTACTGTAGCTGTTACTGTGTCTGTATTGACGCTGAGAATGGCCGAAGTCCAGCGCGCTCCAGACGGATCGCGTAACGCTACAAACGGCACAAACGCTTTCGCCATGTAGAGATGTTTCTTTTGGTCAGCAACGCTATTAGAGACGTGCGATATTTCCCGATTCAGGGAATTCCCTAAATTAAAATGAACTATTTCTCTTAAAAGTTCTTATCAACTGCATTAAAGAAAGATATTTGATATTTATACGGAAGACAAGGTCATTAAAAAAATCCGCAATAAGGTCCGCACATTTCAAAACATCCAGAGTTTTGTGACGTCACACGGTCGGGTTGTTAGGTCAAAGGCTTGCTAATAATATAAAAATTTAAATTAAATTAAAAAAATATTAAGCCTTTCAAACAATTATAGGAGAGCTGTCATTATTCTTGACGTTACGTTGGTCGGTAATCGGTTATTCGTAAAGGCAGGTAATTTTTTTTTAACAACAAATAGCATATATGAAAAAAAAAAGTTTTTGTCATCCGCCATTAATCGAACCCATTACTTTCCCAATCACAAGTCCAAAGCGCTAATCACTTGACTTCTTACAAATAATTTAGGTCATGAATCATAAAAGACGAAAACCCCAAACTTTAAACATGCCATTAAAATGATAAAAACAGAATTTAGAAAATAGTGTTATGAATGTGTGTAGTAGTGTTATGAAATAGTGTTATGAAATAGTATGTAGTGTTATAAAATAGTGTTATGTATGCAGGGACAGAGTCAAGTGGAGGCACTTGTGTGGAGGTACCGGCCACCCCTAGAGGAATGGCGGCAGGATACAAGACAAGACAAGACAATGTGTGATTGTGTGTTTCTGTGTTTTTTTACTTGTAAGTGTGTCTCTAGATGTAGGTGTTTGTATAATTGTACCAGTGTTTTCTTGAATATTCTGGCAAAATCTCACATATTCCAGTTCGCAATGGTTCGAGAGCCGTCCTTATGTCATACTATGCAAGAGACTACAGCCGTCTGTAGCAGACTTGTATAAGAGACGCCGAGCTGAACAGTTGAAAAGCCACTCTATAATCGAACCAAATGTGAACGGAATCTTAAAATCAATAAACCGAAGTTTTCTCTCAGTCTCCCCTCCACTGACCCACGCCCTGTATATCCATCCCATCCGGGGATGTGTCACAGGACTCGCATGCAGAAGTTATGTGAGATGCGAGTGGCAGCAGGCCCTCCCGTGAAGCTACACTTTCCCAAGTGTTTACACAAAGCAAATGAGGCTCAGAAATCACTGAAGGATTATAGCCGTGAGGGTTTAGGGCTCGAGGATTTTAAATTTACAAACAAAAATGCAAAGTGATTCTGAACAATAGTTTTTCCGGAAATCTTTCTTTCAGTAAACTTTTCAGTATGGCCCATCTCTAGTGCTTGTCTCTTGGCTCCGCGCCTAATGCCAATGAATACGTTTTAACTGTTTAATCATCAAACGAACGGGCTGGGTTCTATTCCGACACATTAGCACCAACACTAAATATCTTTATAGTACATTTAGACTCGGGCACGGTGCGAGGCTGGCGATTAAATTAACTTCACGGCATTAGGGAAACATATACTTAATATCTATAATCTAAGTTGCAAAGATAAACAAACATTTATTCAAAGTTGACTGCTTTCAATTAATTCAAATGTGACACCAATTTTTTCAATAAATTTGGGAAATGGAATGGAACATTAATTGACATAGACAAAGTTGTGATGCCACACGGCTGGTTGCTAGAAGGGTAAGGGATATTCATATATTTTGTTATTCGGTGGCTAAGTACCGTCTCCTACATCTTATCATACAAGGTAAGATTGAGGGGAGAAGATCTAAGAGACGTCGAAGGACATAGTGGCTGAAAAACCTGCGACAGTCGTTCGGCAGAAGCACCAAGTCCCTGTTTCGAGCCGCAGCATCTAAAGTTAAAATAGCCATGATGATCGCCGATCTTCGATAGAAGTGGCACAAAAAGAAGAAGAAGAAGGAACCCAGTTGCATAGACCTGTGACGTTTGCCAACCGAGAAATTTTTCTAACTTGTAAATTTTCTGCAGAGAGAATTTATAAAGTTATCCTGGCCATAAACAGGTATGAACACCCTCATTTCTTTATCAGTGATTTATTTATTATTACCAAATGATATTTCGTCCCCTAAGTGCTTGTTGGTCTTATACCCATAAGACTTAATTTTACAAGAGCAATATTTGTATGTGCACTGAACCAATGAAAACTGGAAATTGATTTTAAAAATATTGAAAGCAACTCTTACATTATCGAATTTTACGTTTTTTTCTTAGCTCAGATTGTGCAGAATGTGGTTCCTAAGACAATTTCATTGAAAGGTCATCTAATCTAATCTAATCTAATCTAAGCTGCAAAGATCTTCTTTAAATCAAATACTAGATAAGCCAAACAAGTACTGGGAGGACGATTTGTCCGGTCCGTAGTCCAGTGGCAGCACTTTGGACTCGTAAATGGAAGGTTGTGGGTTCGAATCCCGGCGGAGCACAAAAAATATACCATTTATATTTTCAAATTTGCTCTTCGCTGGGTTGAAAAATTCATAAACCTTTACCAAAGACCGGTCATCAAAAGGTCCATCCAGCCTTACAGCATGTGGGTCCTGCTTGAGAATTGACGCTTTCCACAGCGACGATCAAGCTCGCAAAGGGCTCTTGAGGTGAGATACACACAAAAACAGCGCTCACCAAATAAATCAGCCTAATTTTGTCAACTGATAGTTAAGCTATCGTCAAGAGGACGAGGCAGGGACCAAGCCGGTGCTGTTTTATTGCAAACATACGCTGGGACAAACGTCGCATTGTTCGCTTTTAAAGAAAATATACATCAATCTTTTAATGATCAACACATATACATGTTTTTAAGTTTTTTTTTCACATTTTGAAAATTATTTAACCCAATAATTTATTGAATTGATATTTTATATACACGCTAGAATCGTGGAAGGTCGACGGTAGATAAATAAATTTTATTACACAATGGCGTACATAATTTTATTAAAGTAATCTGTATTTTTTATTAAATACGTCACTGCGATCGTTATGAATGAAATATGCTCCATTCCGATACGCCGAGTATAAATCACTGCGTGAATACTCAACTATCGCGATAATTTAAATTTGTATGGAATATAAAACAGCACCTCTAGCGAGTGTTTTAGTTTGCATGTATTTTTCCGTTTACACTAGTTGAGTGTACACGCACTGTTTAATACTCGAATTAAAATGGCCGAACGAATTTCATCATTTTTTTTTTGTACCTACATAGTTTGTTATTAATTTTTTTTTTTAACTATGATAATTAAATAAAATAAATAATTATCCTTCAGATTAAATTATCACTACAAGGAAATATGTGTTATTTATAATTAATTCATACTTTAATGAATGTAAAGTGTGGTTTGATCAGATTGGTGAAATGGTGAAATAATGGAATATACAAAGCGAATATAAAATAATGAAATGTGTGAAAAATGTGAATGTAAAGATAGGAAAAAATGGTGGCAAATTTGCAGAGGCTATGGCCATCCCTAGCGGAATGGCGACAAAGAGAGAGATACTAAAAAAATATAATATACTTTAACACACTCAGAACGGATATTCAAAATTTAAAAAACGTCACAGTTTTATGTAAATAACAATGACACTCAATGCAATTCACCAACCTATTTTGCATGTCCGGAAACAAGTATTTACATATAAAGTTTTAATGCACTTTTGATTAACAATTACCCAATGACAACTGTTGAACCAGATGATAATCGTACCAGCATTGTTTTATTTCAAATTTGCAAGTCAAGATTAGCGACAAATGAACACAAACCCTGCAACTTTTACGAAACCTTCCCTGAAACAGGAGTTACATTGGCAAAGTGAACCATTTTTTACAGTATGGGCGAGCAGCTTCATTACACCCTATAATTATTGTTTTCATAAAAAATCCTAGATTTCCGTGTTTGCTTTTTATACGACTCATATAAGTTCTATTGTTTTGATACTTTATTTGTTTTATATATTTTTTTTATAAGCAGGAAGTGGTTTACAGATTATTTTAAAGTTATGGGTGAACCGAACCCATTTCCTTGTGTCAACACATTAAACTTTACGACCTGTGAGTCCCTAAAATAAAAAATAAATCTTTCAAATCGCGTTTTTCTAAAATTAATTAATATTCTTGCGTGGTACTAGAAAATACTTCTTTTTTTATTTATGTATTTTCTGAAAATTTAAGATTGTTGTCAATTACTGTCATATGAAAACCATAAGAAGCTTATAAAATCATTCCGTGTTATTCACACACAGTAAATCCATGGCTCAGCCGCCACCTAACGTGAATTTCCATATAAAAATAAACGATGACCCATGGATCAGCAACGAATCAAACGTATTGTGAACAACCCTGATTGGGAATTTGGGTTTATATGTTGTATGCCAACATGCGGCAAGTTTAAGCGCGCACTTACACGTGTCTGCTTGTGGGAATAAATGTAATATGAATCTTAAATTTTACATTTTCTCGATTCACGCAATGTTTTATACTAGGGGCACTCTTCCTTCTTTTGTTGCCACTTCTATCGAAGATCGGCAATCATCATGGCAATTTTGATCTTAGTTGCTGCGGCTCGAAACAGGGATTTGTCGCACTGCGGCTAAAAAAACCAAGCAGACATTGAGAATGCATGTCACATTTTGGGTGAAAGAAAAAATTTTTTTTTGAACAACGACCACACAGAGATAGAATTTAATAAAGAGAACAAAATGTGTGAACTTTTTTCTTTAAAGACGAAGGGGCATGTGCCTTAATTTCGCAATACGGAACTCCATGCCGTATCCTACGTATTTTTTAAAAGTAAAACCCTCAGTAGAGGTGCTGTTTCAGTTTCAATACTTTTGTTTTGTGAAAGCTTGGATTCAGTTGAACGAAATGTCTTATACTAGGAGTAGTGTTCTTATTCGCCATTCTTGGCACACTGGAGGGGGTTGGAAGGGGGTGAATGAGGAGATGGGGGGAGGAGGGAGAGTTCACTTAGTTTGGGAAGCTGTGGGTCAAACACCTTTCACCTTGAGGCATGTTGAATCCAAGACTCACGTGGGGCAAGATATTTATTTTTAAATTATAATTCATATTTTTGGTAGGAATAAAATAAACTACAAAAATAGTTTCATTGCTTGCCGCCTTTTCCCCGAAGAGATCGAATGAGGCGAGTGGAAACTATTTATTTTTATAGGTAAAGTTTACGTAATGGGCCGGCCTGACGACAACCACTTCAGTTGAAGTGGGAGTTTTCCAGCTCCCGAGGGGTTGATTATTTCTAGTGAAGGCTGAATAAACTTTCCCGGTATTTAATTTTAAGTTTGAAATAAGCATCGAAACGGAAAATCATTTCTGATGCCTTCGGTGGAATGTGATCCCGAGCTTCTGCATGGAAAGCAATTACTCTAACAACTGAACTATCGCCCGGAGTGAATGTAGAAAAACAAGAAATAAATGTGAGGATTGCAGAAAGTAAAAGAAGTTCTAATCTAATCTAAGTTGCAAAATATATGTAACATTAGAGATTCACATTATATGCACTTTCACAAACAGACATGCACAAGTTCGCGCTTAAACATGCCGCATGTGGTCCTACAATATAAAAACCCGAATCTCACATGGACATACACCCTGCAACTCTTGCCGACCTTCCCTGAAAACAGGGGTGACATTGGCAAAGTGAACCATTTTCTACAGCATGGATGGTCAGCCGCATACCAACCTATAAGTCAAGGAAGTTCCCTGTCAGTATGTGAGTATAAGGCTGACTCCTCAATTTAGACTCACTTTGTTAATGTCAACCCTGTTTCAGGGAAGTTCGGCAAAAGGTTGCACGGCTTATGTTCATTTGAGAATTGGGTTCTTTTTTGCTTTTGTAAGTACACATGCAGCATGTGTAAGCGTGGAAATACATAATTCGTTTATGAGGTCAAAGTTATAATGCCCTAGCGCTTTCAGCCTTTATTCAATCAGAAATCCAACCCTTATGTTAAAAATTATACATTTTCAATTGATTTTTACTCTATAAACGAGTAAATTTTATATTTTATTTCACTGTAAATGTTTTTTTCAGGTCTGCATGCAACCATGCCGTTGCTACCCTTGAGATGGCGCGCTCCCTCCCTTTACCCCATCTCTGCCGCCCACCGGAACCCTCCCGAGTGGGCGGGGGGACTCAGAGGGCGGGGGCGGCTGCCCTTGACTCTGTGACGGAATGGCGAAGTGACGGAGTTGCGGCGCAGGGTTGTGCAACTGGGACGATGAACCCCAATTAATAATTATAACAATGTGACATCATACATAACTCAGGGGTAGGCGCATAATATTAATCGACAGTTTTAGGCTTCAATAATTAATCTAACGTAGAATAATTATAAGTCTTAGAGCCCGTTCCCACTTGTCGGGTGTCGGATCCATATATTAATCGGAGGTTCCAGTGGCAGAACATTATGTATGGAGCTATTCACACTTATCGGAAACCGATTTTGTCCAAAAATGTTCTGCCACTGAAACCTCCGATTAATTTACGGTCCGACACCCGACAAGTGGGAAAGGGCTCTTACAGGTTTACTTATGTGTATGTGATACCGTTTAATTACCTGTTATATAAAAAGTCGCGTAAATTCCACTGTAACTGTAACTCTGTCACCATTCCGCTAAAGGTGGCCAGAGCTTCTGTAGAGCTGCCTCTATTTCTTCGTATCCTCACAAATTTTATTCGGATTTGGGCCTCAAAAACCATTTTGTCGCCTTACTTTCTCAACCTCGTACCTAAAAAAAATCCAAAATTTTATTTTTACTTCTATCTATTTGTTTTTCGATATTACATAACTACTAATACATACTCGTACAAGGTAATTGCAAAACCCATACATCGACAACTTCACTTTAAACCAATATACGAGTAGATATGTAGTAGTTATGTACCTAATATCGAAAAACAAATATATACTTAAGAGTAAAAAAAAATTATTTTTTTGAGATCCGAGGTTTAGAAAATAAGGCGACGAATTACCTTATCTCCAACGTAGAAAGCGCCATTTTTAGCCTCGTGTATAAAACACATGTCGCACGTGAACTTACAACATAAAAACCAAATCTCAAATGATAACATTATTAAATAATAATTCATTATAATAATAATTAATCATAAGCCCTGCAACTCTGGCCGACCTGAAACAGGGGTGACATTGGCAAAGTGAACCATTTTTTTACAGTATTGGTGGTTCGTATTATACAAACTTATTAATCAAGAAACCCTTTATAATATTAGATTAACGCGATCGAGGGGAGTGTTGTACACTCGGGGTGCTAGTCTCTGACAGTGAAAGGGTTGAAGGTCATATCGATTCCAAAAAAAAACAGGCACCGCATTATATGATACGCCTGAAACGGGAAGAAGGGTTGGTATCCTGAGTGGGGGGGGGGGGTGCGGGTTGAGGTACACATGTACTGCCAGCGTGGCCTTGGGACGGAAGGACGCGCGCACACGTGGCCTCCAAAGTCATGCGCACGTGCGGAGTCCTTGAGCCGGTCACTGACCTCCACGTGGATAGTAAAGTGCGGATTTTAAAGGTTCAATACCAGGATGTAACCTTGACGTTGCGCGTCCCGTATTTCAGTAAGTTTATTGTGTTACGAGTATATTTTAATTAAATTGAAAGAGGATATGAAATAATTTCCGAATATGTAATTTGTAACAATCTAATCTAATTTAATTTAATCTAAGTTGCAAAGATATGTAACATTGGGGATTTACATTTTATGCATTCTCACAAGCAGACACGTATAAGATTGCGCTTGCATATTATGCCGCATGTGAACCTACAACATAAAAACCAAATCTCAAATGGACATACATTCTGCAACTCTTTCCGACGTTTCCTTAAACAGATACGATAAAAATGAGAAAAAACGTGTTTTTAATGTTTTTTTCTTGTGTTGCAACTTTTTATGTTGTATAATTTTTTTAACCGCTTTAATTTTGATAAATAATCAACAAAAACGCCTGATTTTTTTCCTTCTTTCACTCTTCTATTAAGACCATAACGTTTAAAAGAAACAAAAACGACAAGCTTACGGTATACAGCGCTCTTAAAAGACTAGTGGATAACATAATTGACTGATATTTAAATATACTTGGTTAAATTTCACGCGAAGCTCTTCCATTCGTAAAAGCTCCCATGTGAATGTAAATAATATTAAATTAATTAAAGCTAATGGAAGCGACACAAAATATGCTTTTACAGTTGCAAAGAATGATTAAATGTTTGAAATATGAACGGCACCCTTGCGTCTAATGCCCTACACGGTACACACCCCATTCAAAAGTTGCCTTTCACATTCACCTCCTCCTCCCAACCCTTTTAAACATGCACATTCATGTGTGTCAGTTTTGCATGTGAACTTTAGTAAGAGATGTTTGATTTCTTAGTTGCTGGGATGGTCGAGGGGATGAGACGTAGTGCCACAATTGACACTAGCGCCTGTTGGAACCACGCATATTGGGTAATAAGTATGTAATTAATAATTCATTAAAAATACTACATAATAATTATTATTTAAAAATGTTAATAACTGTTTCTGGTCATGCAAAAAAGGTTAGTGAATTGCATTTATTCATTCTTCACAAAATATATGGTAGTGTTATCTCATAAGGACAAAACGAAAAAATGTGATTGTTCACACCTTTTATGGCTTAAAAATTGGACTTTTGACCATAAAGTTCAGTGAAACAAGCAAAACCATAACACCTAAGAGATAGTTGTATAATATTTTTCTTCAATAAAACATTTAAATGGATGTTGAATTATTTTGTGAAGTTTTTCTAGAGGAAGAGAGCATTTAAATTTGATACAAAACACAAAAAATACAATGAATTGCAATTAAACATCCTACTACATGAAGACAAACACTGTTCTACTTATTTATAAAAGAAAATGAGAAAAAATGACCAAAATAATAAATAATAAAAAATAAATAGAAACAGTGGTTCTTTTCACTTCATACAATTTAGAGGTTTTATTTGCTACTTTTCAATCACTATGATTTCTGAAATACGGACGCTTTCATCACGCAGACGCGTCAAGCAAAAATGCCATCCACGAATCAGCATCTGTAGCCAGTATTCCTTTATTGATTGAGTGCATAGAGCTTTTGGGTTACGAACTCTATACCGATAGCAATCGCATCGGACGCTTTATGAACTATTAACTGGTACTACTTATCGCGGATAGCTTTTCATGGCGAGGCTCGATGAAGAAATTGATAACAATATTTTACCATGAATCATAATAGTGGCAAAGAAATATTCAAGTTTTTTTTATTGAATACTCCTTCTAGAACATAAAAATATTCTTCAACAAAGATTTTTGTCCTTTGTCCTAGAGCAAGACGTCCTTCAATTGTTTCCTGTATGATTTTTTGGTTCACCTTACAAATGTCGCCCCAGTTTCAGGAAAGATCGGCAAGGCTAATGTTTATTTAAGATTAGGTTGTTATATATCTACATGCGACATGTTTAAGCGTCTGTTTATTGGAATGTCTGAATATGAATCTGAAATGTAATGTATCTTTGCAACTTAGATTATAGATAGATAACAGAATGAAAATTAGTCGTAAATATATTTGAGATTTTCGATGACTTTCTTATAAAGTACAAAATCTACATATTTGTACTAGCGATTACTTAAGTTAATACATAGTAAAACGCCAAATATGTGTGTCTTTCATCTAAAATCTAAGTTGCAAAGATATATTTGCATTTAAGGCTCATGTTTAATACATGTCCACAAGCAGGCACAGGTAAAAGCTAGCGTTCACGCATGCTGCATATGTACATACAAATTAAACCAAACCTCACATGAACATATAGAATTTGCAAGTCTTGCCGCGTTTACCTGAAAGTGAGGTTGCAGCGGCAAAAGTGAACCAAGTTTTTACAGCATGGGGGGTCAGCCTCGTGAGTAATATTAGAAAAAGGGAATAAAGTGAAAGCGAAAGGGACAGATATGATCTTTAATAATTTTCCCTCTTCGTTTACGATACTAGACGTAGTTTCCCGCGTCGCGTGCTAAGCTCCCCTTTTCTTTCCTTTACGCTTTTTCTTCTAACATCGTTTATTTTTATTGAAGCTATTTTCCATATCTGATATTTTAAGCCGGTCCGAATTTCGTACAATTGAAGAGGGCATACCAGCCATTTCCAAAGTGTGGTCCGCGGATCTCTAGAGCTTGGTAAAGCCTATGTAGGTGCTGAAGAGAACACTGAAAAAAAAACATAAATCTACCTCTCCTATCTATTTGGTCGGGATTGCGAAAATCCAGCCTCATACCCTTCTTCTTCTTCTTGTTAAAGATCTGTGATCTGTTTATTGTGGGACTCCCTCCTGTGATGCAGAAGACCAGCTGTTCTTCCATATTTTGGGAGGGCGACCTGGTAGACGCTGTCCGTCTGGTATCTCCTTTGCCACGACTCGGGCTATCCTACTTTCGTTCATGCGGTTTAGATGGTCCCTCTAGAACCGTCTTCTTTTCCTGCTCCATCTGACGATGTCCTCAGTATCGCACATGCTTCTGATTTCTGAGTTCCCCAATTGGTCTCTCACGAGATCAGAAACCAGACCACTAGAGCTGCTGCAATAGCAGCATGTCTGAACAGTCTCATATGGAGGAACAAACATATGCGAATAGATAGCAAAGTACGCATATATCAAACCTGTGTGAGACTAATCATGACATATGGAGTCGGGGCACATTCAGCGAATGGACCATCGGAGCCTGGAGAAGACGATTGTGATGACGAACCCGAAGGGACGCCGGACAGTGGGAAGACCACGTTCAAGATGGCTGGATGGAGTGGTGGCGGATTGCCGTGCAGTGGGAATGTGGGACTGGAGGAGGAAGACGTTGGATAGACAGCGCTGGCAGTGGTTGCTGAGGGAGGCCAAGACCCACCCCGGGTTGTCGTGCCAATGATGATGATGGAGTCGAGACAAGAGCAGACACTTCCAGAACCAAGAGCCTACTCAGAACATCTGAGATGAAAACACTCCGCGCTATTGCTGCAAAAGGCTCACACCTGTTTCGTTTATACACATCAACCCGAAGTTACTGACTCGGTGCAATGTCATCGAGATGCGCTTCTTGCAACTTAATCGTGCCAATTACAAAGGATGTGCTAATGGCGTCCTCAAGTTCATTATCGATCTGTTTTTTTTAGGTCTCCGTAAAATATTTCGTTCAACAATAATAATATTAAGATGATTTATTTGGTGAGCGTTTTTCTTGTGTGGATCACACCTCAAGAGCCCTCTGAGAGCTGGGTCGTCACTAGACAAAGGACAATTCTCAAGCAAGACCCAGTCACTTTAAGGCTGGATGGACCTTTGGTGACCGGTCTTCGATGAAGAACTATGAATTTTTCAACTCAGCAAAGAGCATATTTGAAAATATAACTGATATATTTTTTGTGCTCCGCTGGGATTCGAATCCACGACCTTCCATTTACGAGTCTGAAGCGTTACCACTATGCTACGGACCGGTCAATTTAAATATATCTTTGCATCTTCAACTATACATAGACTTATGATATTCAGGTATCCTACTCTAGATCACAAAAAAAAACATTTATCTGTATACTTTTGTCGATGTTATGGCCGAGGGCGTAAAATCGCTATTCTTGACTAGCGTATTCCGAACAGAATAATGCTGGTTCAAATCACCATAACTTCGACCCTGCTTGAACTGACGTCATTGCATGCACCACACAACTTTCGCATGAAGACATCAGGCCAGGCAAAATAGGCTGGTGAATGGCATTCCTCTTCACAAATCTATTTAAAAAAAAAAAAAAACATAAAACTCTTTCTTTAATCTCTTTCACGTATTTTCTACAGAATTTCTTAACAACAAGGTGTAAAAATATTTCTTCACGCATCAAAAAGGGCCTAGTGACGTCAAAGTAAAAATGTTAACTAATCTCTTGAGTGTTTAATGTATGGAACACATCTGAAATAGAAATGTCACATATGCGAGATTTAAACCAGGAAAATCTCATAGCAGAGCCCTAGCAATAAACATGTCCACGCAGAAAGAAAATCTTAGAACATTTAAAATAGAATTAATATATAGCGACGTTGTCCTTACAGCCAAACTACTTCCGACTTCTAAAATATTTTTGTTTTCAAATTCTCAGACTTGTAATTGATGGGTTGACGCGATTTTTTTTTCAACGAAACCTACCTCTAATCGATAGCTCAGTTCGTAGAGTGCTTGCATTCCATGCAGAGGGCTATGTTTCAATGCCAGGCAAAATAGGTTGGTGAATTGTATTTTACTTCACAAATCTATTAAAAAAAAACAGCAAAAAAACAAATAGAACATGGTCTTACCCGAGAAAAACTATATCATTTAACACCGACCATGAAAGTGAAAGTTTCTTTTAGGTTTGATTATTTTCAATTGTAAGAATTGAATATTCTACTCACTTGAAATAAAGTAAAAATCTGGAAAACTGTTTCGATGTTCTGATATCGCGGGGAAAAGGGACGGATGCATTGAAAGTTAGTAAATACAGAGAGAGACGGACAACAAACCGAGAATCATTCACAATAGTTTTACTGTTTCCGTGCGTACACAGCTTCTCGAAAGAAAGGCAATGGAGCGACACAGACTTTTCACAGTGTGGATCGAAATTTATAAATATTGTAACCTTTTCCTGGGTTCTCTTGTAATTAAACTGCAATTATTTATTGTAACAGAATTTATTTTACACAATTCAGTTCACAACTTACAACAATTGATTTCTAGCTCTGGCTTTCGAACTTGACGGCTCAATGTTTTATTGACACTCTGCCTGCACACGATTGCCGCCCACATTTAGGGCCATCGCAAACTGGACGACTTGTCGCCGCGACTCGGCGACTCTTGACGCCAAGTGTGCGGAGCTTTGAACAAAATATATGAAACCTGTCGGCCGCAGCCTGTCGCCGCGACTCAGTGACTCTGACGCCCAGTATGCGGAGCTTTGAACAAAATATATGAAAACTGTCGGCCGCAGCCTGACGCCGCGGCTAATCGTCGAGCTGTCGCTGTCGCCTGTCGTCCAGTGTGCGCCTAGACTTGTACTCGTTCATACGGATATACGGACGGTTCTCGATTGTTCTCGAACATAGTGGATGACTCCAACACCAGAGCTTTCCACTGGCGTGATACGAATCACGTAAGCTAGTGCAAACTACCATGGACCAGACTGTTCTATGCAGGCATGGACAGTCGCACGTAAGGTACTCCCAAGTTCGTAGCAATATGTGTAAAATATCATCATCTCGTTGGTGACCCGATTACGCCACAATATCCGAAATATTTTCCTTTTTTTTGGCTATAGTATTTGTTCAGAGTTCATCTCATGATGGTCTTCCTACAGACAGTTCCATATATTTTCGTGATGCAGTTGTCGCGACATTCCTTGACCATGTACCTGTGTAGGCATGTCCACATGTACCCGGAAATAGTGGTCTATTTTGGCCACGTGACGACTGCGGACCGCGGACACGTGGACGCGCCAGACGGTTCACGAGCCAGACACAATAAGATCAAGCTAGACAAGTTAATACAGACTAAATAAATAAGACAGATTGATAGCATGTGGGATGGATATAAATGTATTGTAACGAATTTGTGATTGTGTGTGTTTTTACTTGTGTGAGTGTGCCCCCCCCCCCCCCCTAGTGAAACGGCGACAGAGTTACCGTTACTGTATAAGTATTTGCTCGAATATTCTAAATAATAACATTCAAGCATGGTCTCGCGTGTGCCAGAATAACTCTTATACACCTATAAATAGAGACCAAGACGCTTTGCAGGTAGACCTGTATCGGAGCTGTCGAGCAATATAGCACAAAACAGACGGACATAAAAAGGAACGCAGGACAGTGGGATGCCCGAAATTGGTTGGACGAAGTGGTGGTAGAGTGTCATGCGGTAGGAGTATGGGAACCGAAGAACAATGCATTGAAAAAAGGAAAAAGGACAAGACCTGAAAGAACAATTTTGAGTATTTACATATTTAGTTAGTAGAATGTTTTTGTATATTTTTGACATTGAATAACAATTTATGGGAAATTAATCCAAGAAAATTGCCTAATTTGTTCAACAATAATTGAATATTTCCATCGCATGTCCATATGCGATGGAAATAATGAAGTTAATAAACTACTTATATGAAATGTCCTTTTTTGTATTGGAGTGGGAGGTTATTTAAATTGATTCTTAGTTGAGTTGTCACATATGAGACATTTCATAGTACTTGAGGCTAGTTTATGTAGACATGCCTAATAGGCGTGTGGGCAATAGTTGTCAAAAAAAATACTAATCGGTCCATGTGCGACATGTTTTGGTAAAGAATTTTAAAAAAGGTGTATTGAACTACCGCCTTACTTTTATGACTAATCTATGTGGCAAAGATATCCATAATAATAATAATAATACAATATTTTTATAGCTCATATGAGCGCGCGAACAGGTGGGTCTTCAACCCCTTTCTAAAAGTACTCTCCAGATCCATACCGTAAAGGTACAACTGAATGAGTGAAATACAGCTAGCATGGGTTTCTCAGATAAATGTACATTTTTTCTTATTTTCTACGAGAGAAAACACTACAAAAGTGTGAAAATCCCGTAGTTTGGACGTTTTTCATCAGCACTGCCTTACAAGTAGTTCACTTACTATGAGAAGTTACACCCAATAAAATGTTTTGTCCACGATTTTTCAAATCCGTTAATCAGTTTCAATTTTACCTTTAAGCTGGCGATATATTTCGACGGTAAAAAGGAAATAAGCGACGTTTTGGTCGAAAATGAGTTATGAATGCTATCCTACTTAAAATTTTACGCTCTTTCTAATGCGCTAACTCCCATAGCTCCACGATGAGTTTTTTGTTTTGTTGTTTATGCCCAAGCAAACAACTGCGTTTTCGAACTATGGTTTTGGTGTAACTGACAAGATTTTGGCCTTTTTGGTCCTAAAGGCGCTTGTGACATAAAACTTCGTAAAACCACATTAATAGATAGAGATGCCAATAAATGTCTTTATTTTTTTTAGTTCTAGAGCAGTTGTGATTTTAACGATATGATAAAAGTAAAAAAAAAATGTCCATTTTTCTTCAATCTCAAACTTTAAACTACTCTCTTAAAAAAATATTTTTACCGCTAATGCCCTATATCATTTTAACCGTCGATATGCAATTTTATTGTAATCGTTTTCTTGTCAACACAATGTATAGGAAAAAAAAAGATGTATGCATTGGAAGAGGCGTGAGAAAGGTTCTCTGGTACATGATACAGGCAATACGATATCCTCGAGAAGAGAGGGACAAGGCTATGTGTAGGCTGCACGAGGAAAGAGATCAGATGTACGAGTTCCTTGGAAATCTACCTCCTCTCACCACCTACTCTCCTGATCCAATATCTTAATAAGTAAAATATGACACCGCTCGCAGTGCAGTTTTTTTTACTGATAAAAAATACAGTCAACATTGATAAATAAAGTAATATGGACAGAATAAAAGTCTTCACATTTAGGTTCGGTATTTTCAACATTAGCTTATAATAATAAATAGTAATAATAATCTAAGTTGCAAGGATATATTCATTCAAAGCTCTCAGATGTATGCCCACAAACAAACACGTGTAGTTCGTGCTTACAAATGCTGATTGTGTACTTACAAATAAAATCCAAACCTCAAATAAACATAAGCCCTGCAACTCTTGCCGACATTCCCTAAAACAGGGGTGACATTGGCCAAGTGAACCATTTTTTACAGTATGGGTGTTCAGCCTCTTACCAACCTATAAGTCAAGGAATATGTGACTTTAAACTGATAAAAAGATCTACCCACAAGATTGGTATAAGTGCATCCTTTTCATTCAGTTTAAAGTCGCTATGTTAACGTTGAAAATACCGGGCATTTGATTTTGATTAGGATTTGGAGAAAAAAGTCCAAGACATCATGGGTCGAAAAGAAGTTCAACGAAGAGGTGTTGCGGGACGTAGAAGAGAGAAGAGATCTTATAAGTCACATTTTGAAGAGGAAAGCCAAGCTAATAGGGCACTCGATTAGACATAGCACCTTTGTTAACAACATCGTCGAAGGTAAAATCTTGGGAAGACGCACAAGAGGTCACCCAAGAACTTCATACTTCAAGGATGTGAAGCGTCTCATGGATGTCTCTTCCTATTCGCATCTCAAGAGGATGGCAACAGACAGAGACAAATGGCTGACACAACAAGGCGCTGCCTTCACAAGATGATGATGATGAGATTTCAATAAGTAGAACGCTTGCATTCAAAGCCAAAAACTGAGGTTCGATCCCTCCTAACGGTGTCAGAAATAAATTCCCGTTTCGGTGTTTTCTTTAAGCCCATATCATTATCTCGGTAAGGTTTACTTAGCCTTAGTAAGAAATGAGAACCTGCCACTTCGGTAGCATGGAAAACTTCAAATTCGGTGCTTGACATAAGGCTGGAC
Source organism: Agapetus fuscipes (assembly GCA_951799405.1). Lineage (NCBI taxonomy): Eukaryota > Metazoa > Arthropoda > Insecta > Trichoptera > Glossosomatidae > Agapetus > Agapetus fuscipes. The sequence goes on along the minus strand of OX637357.1, from coordinate 10,281,650 downwards.
CGCTTACATGTGAAAATAAATATGTTCCTCACGCCACAAGCAACCTCTTCGAAGACAACTCGGTAAGAAGTTGGACTACATATTTTGTATGACGACACCACTGCTGTGTTTGACAGGACTGGGTACAATTGTGTCCCATAAAATGAAACAATGTCGTAAGCTATTTTCTACTCCCTCTATATTACAATTCAATGCTTGAAATCTATTTTTTTCTTCACATAAGTATATATTTTATCGCAGTTGTAAGCATATTCAATGCAGTTGTTATTAAAATGTCTTAGCTCATTTAATCCCCGCCTAAACCCAAACAGGGTTATTCTCAAACAGCAAAGCCATGGCTCATCCGCAGCCTACAGTGAATTTTCTACACAACAAAATTGATAATCCGTAGATCAGCTATGGATCAAACGTTTTGTGAATAGCACTTTAAGTCTTCCCGGATCATTAGGATTCAGTACCTCAAGAATAAATATTTCGTTTTACAAAAAAAATGTATGAAAACTAATACGCTCACTAGGGGCATTAATTTCATTTCCATACATTTTTTGGTGAAAAGTTATACTTGAGATGAAACTTAAAGTTTTATTCATGGTACACTATAAAGGGGTTTATTTAACTTAAAAATAGCGTCAGACGCATATGTCCCATGTGTACATACAGATTACAGATATTTCTCAAAACTACGTCTACTTTGTGCTTGTTTGTCCTATGTCCATGAGAAGTAATTTCACATGAGCAATGTTTGTATGTGTACTGGACCAATGTGTCATATGAAAACTGGAAATTGTTTTTAAAAATATGTAAAACAAATCCTACATTATCGTGTTTTATATTTTTTTCATAGCTCAGATTGTGTGATCTTGGGACAGTTTCTTTGAAAGGTCATCTTTGAATCAAATGGTAGATAAGCCAAACAATCACTGGGACGACGACTACATTTGTATACAAACGATGCGAAGTAAGTTGACTATATAGTTTTAGTGTTGGTTAGGTCTAGAACAAACTATACAGCATACTTTTCGGTCAGCTGATCAAAGTGAATCACACCTTAAAATTCTGCGATTTAAAATTTTTTATCTCGTCAAAATGTATATTTTCAAAAGCTATCTCAGATGCGAAAAAAAACGCAACGCAACTAAGTCATACATAAAGTGCAACTTCTTGCCGCGTTTCCCCCCCAAAAGGGTCGCACGTGGCGAGTGAAAGCTATTTATTTTAACAGGTAACGCCAACCACTTCAGCTGAAACGGAGTTATCCCAGGTGCAAGGGAGCTGGTGCTCATTTCTTGTTAAGACTGAGTAAACCTTGCCGACATTTTATTTTGGGTTTTGAAATAAACACCGAAACGGGAAATCATTTCTGACACCCTCGGTGGGATTCGAACCCGAGCTCTCGGCATGGAATGCAAGCCCTCTACTGACTGAGCTATCGACCTGACTAACTTAAATCTAAATCTAAGTTGCAAAGCTATGTATCATTTGAGATTCATATTAAATGCATTCCCACAAGCAGACACGCATAATTTCGCGCTCACACATGCCGCATGTGGACCTACAATTTAAAAACCGAATCTCAAATGAACATAAGCCCTGCAACTCTTGCCGACCTTCCCTGAAACAGGGGTGACATTGGCACAGTAGTTTAACGATTATACACAGATTTAATTTTTTTTCTTATTATTATTGAGTTTTGTTATTATATTGGTACTAGTTTTTTGGTTTATAAACTGTGACTGTTTTCGAGCAGATGAACTAAGTTGTAGACATGCACTAGTACAGGAGGGTCGGCTGAGTGGTTCGCTCGCCGGAATCCAACTTTGTACTTTTTATTCCCTATTCGAGTTTGTTGGCAGCAAACCAAATTGCGCGCTCTGCAGTTTGGTCCAGAACACTGCACTTACTATATAGGCAGTCAATGCTATTCACAGTCGACACTAAAGACTTATTTTATTTATCTTGGTCATAATATAAAACTGGGTAAAGAAAATCAAGCAACCGAAATCACCAGAAAGATAGCACTGACGCAACGCAACTAAAAAAAAACGCAACTAAGCTACACATATAGTGTAACGTCTTGCCGCATTATCCCCGAAGGGTCGCATGTGGCGAGTTGAACCTATTTAATTTTACAGGTAAGGGGGCCGGCCTTACGCCAACCACTTCAGTTGAAGTAGGGGTTTTGTAGCTCCCGAGGGGGCTGGTGCTCATTTCTTGAGAAGGCTGAGTAAACCCTGTCGACATTTTATTCTGGGTTTTGAAATAAACACCGAAACGGGAAATCATTTCTGACACCCACGGTGGGATTCGAACCCGAGCTCACGGCATGGAATGCAAGCACTCTACCAACTGAGCTATAGACCGGACCTTAATTATTTTTACAAGTAAGGGAGCCGGTCTAATACCACTTTACTTAAATAATAATAATAATACAATACTTATAGTGCCGTTTTGGGATAAAGCACTGCAAGGGCAAAAGTAAGGGTTTCCGAGCTGCCGAGGGGGCTGGTCCACATTTCTTGTGAAGGCTGCATCCGGTCGATAGCTCAATTGGTAGAGTGCTTGCATTCCATGCCGTGAGCTCGGGTTTGAATTCCACCGAGGGTGTCAGAAATGGTTTCCCGTTTCGGTGTATATTTCAAACCCAAAAATAAAACGGGAAATCATTTCTAACATATTTGGTGGGGATCGAACCCTAGCAAGAGACCTAGGTTTCCACTACGCCACATGCCTCAATGGCGTAGTGTAACACGCTCGATACGGGTGCTCTCAAATGAATTTAAGATGTGTTTTAAGTTGCCATAAAAAATGCTCTAAAAATGTACGTTTAAAATTATGTATGCAAGATGATAGAAGGTTAGCGCCTCCCACTCTTATTCATAGACAAATCCTTAGTTTAAGGTTAGGTTTAATATGAAAATAATTGAATACGAAAACCTATGAATCAGAATAGTGTTCACTAATTCGATGCACGTGTTTTAATTTTGAATTCTGAATGAAATTAAAAGTTAATCATGAAATAAATAAGTGATGATTAAAGTAAAAGGGGGACTTTGAATAGCACGCGTGTGTTTATCAACAAGATTCTGAGAATATTTGTACGAAAACGTAAACTGAGCATTGTTTATTTTGGTGCAAACAGAGGAAATAAGTATACAAGTAAAATATGTATGGAAACTTAAACTTTCACTAGAGGCGCTGTTTCAGATTTCATATATATATTTTTTTACAACGCAATGGTTGAGTTTCAGTGTTGTGTTTTATACTTGGGTGATGTAGTAATTGGTAGTTGGCACACTAGATTGAAGGAAATTAGGGCATAAACAGTTTATACAATACTGAAATAGTGCGCCAGGTATTTAGTACTATTCTTATTTCAAATTTGAGGTTAAATTTTGAAATTCGTACTTGTCTTGTCTTGTCTTGTATCCTGCCGCCATTCCTCTAGGGGTGGCCAGTACCTCCACATAAGTGCCTCCACTTGACTCTGTCCCTGCATACTTCTTTCATCTCATCTAATTTCACCACTCTTTTCATGCATGCTCTTCTCTTGTTTCCACTCTGTAAATTCCATTCATTCGCAATCTCACTTATCTGATCAATCCATTCTTTTCTAGGTCTTCCCCTTCCACGCTTACCTATTACATTCCCTTTATACACTCTTTTTGTCAGTCGGTCTTCATTCATCCTTTCAATATGTCCAAACCATCGCATCACACTTCTTTGAACTTTCACTTTCACGCTTTCTTTTACTCCGCATTCATTCAGAACCCATTCGTTTCTCACTCTATCTTTCAGTGTTTTTCCTGTCATACTTCTTAAATGAGCCATTTCTACGGTGCATACCTTATTTACTTCTCTTTCATTCACCGTCCATGACTCGCTTCCATACATCAGGGTCGGCAACAAAATACAATTGTGTACCGCCATTTTCATTTTCTTTGGTATCCTTTTATTCTTCGCTATTCTACCAAACGCTCCTATCACGCATCTTCCTTTGCTGGCACGCTTCTCTAATTCCTTCGTCATCTTACCATTCGCCTCAAACTTGCTTCCTAAATAGTCAAACTCATTCACTACTTCAACTTTTTTCCCATTCAAATTAACTGTAAGTTCCTCACATACTTCATTCCTGTCAAAAACTAATATTTTTGTCTTATTCGCATTCACTTTCAAGCTATTTTTACAAAATGCATCATTCAGTTTGGTTAACATCGCTTGGAGTTCCTCCGCCGAGTCAGCTAAAACTATAGCATCATCAGCATAAAGAAGTACTCCAACTCTTGTTTCACCCACTTTCACTCCGCTCTCTGATATTCCAGCTTCTTTTATGCAACTGTCCATGATTATATTAAACAACCATGGACTCATTACGCAGCCTTGCCTCACTCCCTTATATACATCAAACCAGTCACTATATCTCCCATCCACTCTTACACATGCCGAACTATTTTTATAGATGGCACGTATCACATTCAGAAGGTTGTCATTCACACCGTACTTCCTGAGAACATTCCACAACATACATCTCTCCACCGTGTCAAAGGCCCTCTCGAGATCCACGAAAGCTGCGTAGACCACCCTCCCCACAGCCAGATGTTTTTCAACAATCTGTCTGAGAGTAAAGATTTGGTCCACACAACCTCGTCCTGGCATAAAACCAGATTGAATATCAGAGACCCTGTGATCGGCGGTACAATTGAATTATTTAAAAAAAATGTGTCCAAGGTTATTAATAGAATGTACCACCGGTTTCATCAAAGAGCTTTACATCAATCTGAACCTCAAATAAACTTATAAGGCCTTTAACTCTTGACGGCCTTCCCTGAAACAGAAGTAACAGTATCAAAAGTGAACCATTTTTTTCACTATAGGTAGTCAGCTTTATATCAACATAATATATAAGGCCCGGTACTTTCAAGTTCTGTAAAGTTAACTAAAATGCAATTTTAGTTAATATTTAACACACCGAATTTCGAAAATAAATATTTATTTAGTAAAGTGACGAATTTGAATATAGCGTCGTCTTCACTGAAAGCAGCTACAGTAGAGCCTCGTTAATCCGAACTCCTAGAAACACAGGAGGGTTCAAAATAACGGGGTGTGCGGATTATAGCATGGGACAAATTCTATCGAGGTGAAAAATAAAATAAAATGATTTGTTTGTGTTTTATTTATTTAAGCAATCTTCGATCGTAATTCAAATGAAAAAAAGTAAGAAATATATATTACTGTCCTTCATATTTCCTTCTGCATCCTACTTTGGAATAAGAAAACCTAGCGTTGACTTTTGCTTTGATTTGGCAACTCTTTGAGAAAAAATATCACTTCGCAATCGCCGCAGCAACAATGTGTCCTGACCAGTGCGAGCTCCAGGTAAGGTGCATCGGTGCATTGCACCCCCAGTAATAATGCCACGATCCAATACTTACAAATTATTAGGGTTAGGGGGGTAATCAATGACGGCTAGTATAAAAATGCACTGCTCGATGAAAAATCGACGAGCCGTCACTGGTCCTGACTTCGACTTGAAATGTCGTTATCGTCAGCCCATTGAATGCATCTGTAGAATGCCTCCACAGCCTCAGCATGACTTTTTATCTTAATTCCTTGGTGCGAGATAGTTCGGATAACCGCAATCTACGGATTAGGCAGGGTTCGGACTGGCGCGGCTCTACTGTATTTGTTTTTTTTTATGTTACAATATTTCTGCACACAGACACAAGACTGACGTTTGCTCGCCGAGAAAAAACGCTCCAATTAAAAAAAAAATGTTCGGACCTCATTATTTTAATGAGGTCTCATGTATCATTGTATCATTTTGTCATATACATTTTATTATCGGTGTACGCAATACAAAATTATCGCGTTTTATTTCTTTATTGGGCTCACAAGGTCAAGGTCTCTGAAATTTATTAAATTTATTTTTTGCATTCTTTTTTTTCACTGTCGCTACCGTATTATCAAATAAACGGTGCCTAGATCACACGGGTGAGTCAGAAAGGTGAGTTGAAACGATCAGTTTTACTTGACTTGCCCAAATTTCTGTCGATGATCTAAGATAGATAGACCTACTCGTATAGATAGATATCCACCACCTTAAATGCAAAACTAAATAAGTGCTGATTCACTGATTTGAGAAATCGTCGATAAAACATTTTAGAAGGTGTAACTTCTCATAGTTAGTGAACTTATTGTAAGAAAGTGCTCATGAGAATCTTCTAAACTATAAGATTTTCACACTTTATAAGTGTTTTCCCTCGCAGAAAATATGAAAAAGGTCCATTTATCTGAGAAACCTATGTTAGTTGAATGTTGATGACACTTATTCAGTTTTACCTTTAAGTTATCGATGTATAGACCTAGATCAGACAAAAAAGCTCAGGTGGTAGAGTGGTAGCATTCCATGCCGATAGCTCGGGTTTGACTCCCACCGAAGGTACCCAAGCCCAAAACAAAATAGCGGCAAGTTTTCTCAACCAAGAAATAAGTATCAGTCAACTCGGAAGCTGGGAAATGAAAGAGAGAAATGTTGGTAACATAAATAGTAATAATAGTTGTCATAGGCCTATAGAGAGCTATAAACTCGTAGACAGCTACTAGAAGTTGCAATTATTCTTTCCATCATAGTCATGTTTACCAGTTATTGATCACATAAATAGTTACAATAGTTAGTATATAGAAGTTGCGACTATTTTTGCATCAAAGCCATGTTTACCAGTTATAGGTCACATTAATAGTAATAAGAGTTGGATCGACCTATATACAGATATAAAGATAGCTGCTAGAAATTGCGACTATACTTTCCATCATAGTCATGTTCACCAGTTATTGGTCACATAAATTGTAAAACAGTTGGTGTATACAGTCGCTAGCATTGTCCTATTCCCGATGCACATAATCAAAGGCCAAGGTTACAACGTCTAGACGGAATACTCACTGTTTACTATTATACTGACTATTTACATCGCCAATAGCTCACTCTATAACACCTAACTGTGACAGCCTATTCCCGAGACATGTTTAGATTCACATGACTAATAGGTTGGCATGAGGCTGATCCCACATTCTGCAAAAAAATTGTTCAATTATCTTTATTCCAACCCTGTTTCAGGGAAAGACGGCAGGAGTTGCAAGGCTCATGTTCATGTTAGGTTTGGTTTTTTTTGTGTGCAAACATGTGGCATGTGTAAGCGCGAACTTAGTGTGCCTGTTTTTGGGCATGCATTAAATATGAGCCTTAAATTATAGATTGTAGACTTACTTCGTTCACCTGACCTTAGTTTATGAGGATTTTTTCATTACTTTCTTTATGCAGTATAATATGTATCAAGATATCTGGAAGGACTGTCATTCGGTAGGAGCATGGGACTGAAGAATGAAGGCGTCAGCGCTGGCTGCGGTTGATCGTGAACACCAAAACCCATCGCGGGTTGTCGTGCTTGAGAAGATTATTATTGAAGTTAGCTAAGAAATTTCCTCTAAAAATATCGCTCGCGTTTTACTTTAACTATAATTCAGTCATCATTTCACTAGGGTTGATTCTTTCACAATTTCACAACTCTATTCTTGCCATAACTTTCTCGATCTTCCCTTACCTCTTTTTCCTTTCACACTTCCTCTGTATTATACTTTCTCAGTCTATCATCATTCGTACTTTCCACATACCCGAACCATCCCATCACATTCTTTTGTACATTAACTTTCATATCATCATGTGTTAGCGTGAACTTATACATGTCTGCTTAATATGAATCTTAAATGATATATATCTTTGCAGCTTTGATTTAGATTAGATTTGGTTTTGGTTCTATAAAATTTAGTCGAGATCATGTCATCAAGTGTTAAAATTTAAGCATAATACAGTAAGTAGTTGCAACATTTAGTTGCTGCTATGCACCTAGCGAGTTGGTATGTTTGCATGTGCAGAATGTTAAGGATTGCTTTGCAGGTCGCAGCCGGGTGAAGGACGCCGAGGATAGCGCGCTGAAAGTCAAACGGGTCGCCAAAACCTCTGCGTGATAACGCACATCGTTATCAGTGTCACAAGTATGAAATTATACGTCAAAACTCATCTGTAAAAGTGTGAGAAAACGAGAATATGCTCAAACCCTCTGTTAAGAATTAACATTAAATTAAATGTTAACATACCTACCAAGAATTACCTGCATTTTGTCTATGGTAGTTTTTGCTGTTATGTTTATGTCAGTGCTTTTTGACAGCTGCTTTACTGTTTCCTGCTGCTTGACTTCCTCCCACTCTCTCATCTCAAATCTTGTGCAGGCAACATATCGCCTGACCTTCTTCCTTTTTAATTTACGTAATCCTTTTTTAAATTATAATCAAAGTGTAAAATAAATAGTTTGAACAATTGGACAAAGGACCTAAAGAATGGGATATACAAAGTGAGCGTAAAAGAAGAAAATGAATGAAAAAGGTGATGGATATGAATGAATTGAAAGAGGTATGTGAGGATAGGAAAAAATGGAGGCAACTCTGCAGAGGCTCTGGCCACCCCTTGCGGAATAGCGACAGAGTTACAGTTACAGTTACAGTTACAAAGGATCAATAACCCCAAACCAGCACCTACAAAATAAATGGACAGATTCGGCCATTTTAGCCCATCCATACTGGATGAGCGAACATTTATTCACTTCAGAAGTGCGACCAGCCTCCTCGTAATGCTCTAAATGGAAGGTTGTGGGTTCGAATCCCGGCGGAGCACAAAAAACCTACCATTTATATTATATTTTCAAACATGCTCTTCGCTGGGTGAAAAATTCAAATACCTTTACCAAAGACCGGTCACTAAGGTCCATCCAGCCTTACAGCAATTGGGTCTTGCTTGAGAATTGGCGCTTTCCACAGCGACAACCAGGCTCGTAAAGGGCTCTTGAGGTGTGATACACACAAAAACAGAGCTCACCAAATAAATCATCCTAATATTTTAAGTTTTAATTTATCAACTGTGGACCAAATTCTTTGTGAATAACACCGATAGTGATCAAACTGAGAAAAATATGAAAACAGAAATGAGAATGCTTATAATATTTTTTTACAATAAACAATAAAATAAATTATATTTTGTATTGTTTGTGTATTAACACTGTAAAAATTCATTATTTTTTTAATTTTAATAATAAATAAATTAATTTTTATTTTTTACTTTTTATTACCATATACTTAAAGCTTTTCATTGTTTTATTATATAAATTTTTTTTTTAATGTTTTTTCTTTTTTCTTTTTTACCTACTTGACTGTAATTTATACCAATTGACTAAATTAAATAAAATATCTTTTACTGTACCTAATCATACCTGATGATGACCTACTAGGTCGAAAACGCGTTTGTAATTTGTTTTAAAGATTTTAATCTTTCTAAATAAATTTTAGTGAAAATAAACAGTGTTTTCTTTGAATTCCTTCAAAAATTATAAATTAATAAAATAAATTGTTTACGCGGCTCGTACCAAACCCTAATTTCCGACACACATTTGTGTATAAACTGTAGTTTACCGCGCGTAGTATTTAGTCCTTTTTTTTAATTCAGCTCGCAGAGTGTTATCTAATCTAATCTAAGTTGCGAAGATATGTAACACTAGGGATTCTCATTGCATGCATTTTCACAAGCAGGCACGTATAAGTTCACGCACATGCCGCATGTGGACTTACAATATAAAAACCCGAATCTCAAATGAACATACACCCTGCAACTCTTGCCGACCTTCCCTGAAACAGGGGTGACATCATTTTCTACAGCATAGATGGTCAGCCGCATACCAACCTATAAGTCAAGGAACATACACAACAAATTACAATTTTTCAAATCAACAAATGTATATGTTGGACATCAAAAACTAAACAAAAAAATTCATTCTAATTTATAAAACCCTAGCCGCCAACATTAAAGATAAACCGGCATTTATTTATGTCCTTACATACTTATTTCATTTCCTGCAGAGTCGTAACCTTCTTCATACAGGCTCTCTTTTTATTACGACTGGATATTCAATTCATGCGCAATTTCGGAAATTTGGTTCATCCATACCTTTCTCGGTCTTCCTATTGTTTTCGTATTTAGTATTTTTTTTTAATTAAGCTCGCAGTGTGTTAAGCAAATAATACTTTTTACGGACGGTACTTAGTGCCTCCTCTCAAACAGCCATTCACATATTAAATACACGTTTTAGAGTGTGAAAGAATGCTAGTGTATAATATCTGGTAGCACAGTGTTTATGTGCTGAAAGAGAGAGAGAGAGAGAGTGAGAGAGGAGAGAGAGAGGGCACTGAAGGTGATCCTTCCCCAAACTACAAGATGTCTGGGTCGTATACCCCGTTATGTACTCGTATATACATAAGATGGATAGGTACTGAGAGTGCAAAGAAAACAAACGTTCTTACCTGCATTGCGACACTTTCTCCTAAATTATTTACGTTTACAATTAGAACTACAGTTAAAAAAAATACTCGGACCGTTGTAAGAGTCGATCTCAAAACTATGAGAACTTGGCGTTTTCATGACTCATTCCTTTGCCAAACTGCCCGCTTATGGAATGGTCTACCAGTATCTGTGTTCCCTTCCCAATTTAATCCGGTTTTATTCAAAACCAACAACAATCACCACTTCCTTGCAGCGCCTCACGACAGAACCAAGAACTCAAGCAACACCTCTGCGGCACCCTTCCAGGGTGACATAGACCCCCAAGACTCTCAAGAATTGGGGAGCCTCCCGCACAGGATTCCTTAAAAAAAAAAAAGAGAACTTACATAATTCTCGTTGTATTTTTTCATCCTCAGTCGTCGTGCAGAGAGGGTGTCTCCTGAAGACGTTAGCTACGTCGTTCTCGTCGTGTAAGTTCTCTTATAACGGTTCGTCTCATTACTCATATCCAAGTATTTTTTTTAACTGTGTAGTTAATCTAAATCTAAATCTAGTGTAGTTGTAAATATGTCAAACGACCGTAATTCCAACTTAAACCTAATTTAAAAATAAAAAAAAAACCTAAAAACCATTTTATTTCTATAGTCTATGTTGCAAAGAAATGTTACATTTAAGATACATATTAAATGCATGTAAAACCTGAAACTCTTGCCGTCATTCCCTAAAACAGGAGTGACACTGGAAAAAGGGAACTATTATTTACAGCATGGGTGGTCAGCCTCATACCATCCTAAATTTGGGGGGGCTAATACTCATTTCTTGTGAAGGCTGAGTAAACCTTGCCGGTGTTTAATTTTTGCATTTGAAATAAACACCGAAACGGGAAATCATTTCTGACACCCTCGTTGAGATTCGGACTCGTACTCTCGGCATGGAATGCAAGCACTCTACCAACTGAGCTATTGATTAAAATAAGAATTGCATGTCAAAATTGAGACGAAACTGAGAATGTGGACACAGGGCGTAGTGTAAACGATGCCTAGATATGTGTAGGACGTAGGTACAGTTATTCGTGCGCTTCTTTTGCAAAAATCAAAACAGGATGATTAGTCATTTCAATATCCTTCCCAAAACACAAGCTATGCTTACTTTGGGGAGTATTTATTGTATTTAGATTTTTTAAATTTATTTTTATTGTATTATTGTGTACATATTGATAAAAACAATAAAGACCTTATGAATTATGAATATTCGTAGATTTTAAGCTCAAACACAAAACCTCAAGGAATCCATATACCTATACCTTTAAAATTAAAAAATATATGTTAGATAACAAAGTAAACCGCAGTTTTATCAATTTTATATGTGGATATTCTATGTACGTAAGAAATAGTTGTATCTGGCATGTTTCATTAAGCAATTTGTGCATTTGGAACATATTTATTTTTCAGATGAGAGGGCCAACATTGCGCCAACCTCTTTTTTTCAGAGTGTGAGTCAGATTGAGAGTGAATTTTAATTCACAAAAAAAAACTTTGTCCTTAATCGATATCAAACTTTACAGGTTCCATCTCTAAAGTAATCTACACGTTTTTTTAAAAAAAAAAAGACAAAATAGGTGGGCGTTCTAGTAGGCATAGAGAAAATCGATTCAAGAAGTTTTCATTCAATAAAAATACGGGGAAAATAGGAAAATCCAAAAAAAATGTTGCTTTTAATTTGATCCACATAAAACTTTACACGATTCATAACTGCAATAATCTACACGTTCCATAAAAAAATTAAAATCAGTTGACTGTTTTAGTCGGGCATTGAGAACATCGATTTCAGAGGTTACATTTTTATGAGCATAGATGTAATAAATATATAAACTAAAAGTACATATTTTGTAATTAAAAAAAAAAAATTATACGACCATCATTTTATAGCCACAAAGGATGCCAATTAGATAATAATTGGAGTGAAGGTTTTCGTGAAGAAAGAATGATAAGATAACAAATTTGACAATAACAAGGTGACCATTTCCTTCCGCTGAACGATCAATGGCCGACCGCAAGTGTTCACTGACTTTTAATTAAAATTTATCAAAATATAATTAAGAATTAAGTTGTTTGTTATTTTGTATTTTTTTTTGCAAAACAACAATTTTAAGTATATATATTTTTTTTTTGTGTTCCTTGACTAATAGTTCGGTATGAAGCTAGCCCTTCACGCTGTAAAAAAAACTTGGTTCACTTTTGCCAATGCCATCTTGGTTTCAGGGAAAGGTGGCAGGATTTGCTTTCAAAGTATATGTTCATGTGAGATTTGTTTTATTTTGCATGTGTAAGCGCGAACTTACATGTGCCGGCTTGTACAATTTTGCTTGGTTTAAATAAAAACAAAAGATTTTAATAATCAATCAAATCAACCATTTCAGTATGACGTACACCCGAGTAGTTTTTATATGCAAGAACTTCTGCTTTACAAATAATTTCACAACCATAAATATTTTCTACAATTAAGATTAGTGTTAATGTGTATTTGTGTGTACCAATTTCTAAGTGATATTCCATGAAAATTTTGAAATTGTTAGAGTCATCTTTCATTTACGAGTATGGACTAAATGCTGTAAGCTAGCAAAATTTCCCTGTTTATTGGGAATTTACAATAGGAGACGTCACAAAACCGAGGGATATTTTTAATGTTCGTACCTTATTATTTTAATCTACTTATTGTCGTTGGCAACAGTATTAGATATCATCTCATATATAAAAAAAAAACCTTGAACTTGCGTGGGTTATTGCGCCATAAAAAATAAATTATCATTTTTTTGCTTCAATTGATTGATAAGACCATAATTTATAAAATTGCATAGTAATTAAGGATTAAATATGAATGTATTTAATATCGTCATTGTAAAGGGGAAAGTGTACAAATGCATTAAAATATTATTAATCGACTATTATTTCAGCCAAGTCAGGCGGGGGATGTAATATATGTGACCGGCCAGATACAATAATTATGGCTGGTCATAACTGTATAAGATGATTTATTTTCATTGGTAAACGCTGTATTTTTACAATATAGGTGGTCAGCCTCAAATTAGCCTGTAAGTCAAGGATGTTTCATTTTAGTGTAGTCAGTTTATTAAACTAAAAACACCATAAAATAACAATAAAAATAAAGTGAATTAAAACTTTGTTTTTTCCAATTGAATTTTTAAAATACACTCGGCTTTCACTGTGTGAACAGATTTACACTTAAAAATATAAAAACACCATATTTTAGACTCGTAAATTTAATGTTTTGTTCGTTTTTCTCGTAGGAGAACGATTTTTATAGATAATCTCAACAAAATATTGTTACTACCGTGTTACTAAGTACACATCTTAATCTGGAATATGATAATATATATATAATATATATATATACAAACACAAGGTTTTTGCAAATTGTTTTATTTGCAAATCAATCATAAAAAAAATGAGCGCGAAATACGCCTTGAAATGTCAACGGCTGCTATCTCCACCAAAATGTGAATTATAAAGTGTCGAGTTCGTAGAATTCTGCGATAAGGTGAATTTTCAAATGATATATTTATATCTTTATATATTATATTTTATCTCATTTTACCGGTTTAAACTGGTGGGTGTAGAATTTTTAAAACGTATTAAAAAATAAACTTCCCTACAAAATTGATAGCAATCCAGCAGTTGGATTTCATTCAATGTATGTGTATTGCGCATGACTTTGCGTATGTTTATAAAATATCGATAAAAGTATTACGTAAGTTGTAATTATTTTATTTCATTAAACTTTAGTTTTTTGTGATACAAATTGTGGGGGAACTGTTTCACGCAGCCCAAATGAACATTAATTTTCCTTTTTTATAATCTAAGTTGCAAATACACATTACACTTCATATAATCTAAGTCAGCGGTTTCCAAACTTTATGCTACCATGCCTCCCTAAAAAGATTTTTTTTTTGTCGCGCCTCCCTTTGTACGGTTTTTTTTTCACGCCTTCCTTTCTACCTTTTATTTCTTAATATTTATACTAATACTACTATAGACAAATTTTTGGCTCCTCCCCTAGCCATAGCTCGCGCCTCCCCTGGGAGGCGCGCCCCCCAGTTTGGAAACCGCTGATCTAAGTTGTAAATACACATTACATTTAAGATTCATGTTCCATGCATTCCAATAAGCAGACACGTATAAGTTAGCGCTTACACATTCGGCATGTGCAACTCTTAGCGACCTTCCCTTAAACAGGGGTGACATTGGCAAAGTGAACCATTTTTAACAGTATGGGTTGTCAGCCTCATACCAACCTTTGAGTCAAGGAATACAAATAATTTTATTATATTTAACTATACAAACAGTTACTAGGTATAATAATAAAATTATCCGATGAAACTGAAAGGACTAAATGAAAATCAGATGCTCTAGTTTCTAAATGGCATAGCATGAATGTAAGAAAAGATCGCTACAAAGAAATTAGTGAAAACTGAATTTCTAACTGCCCGGAGAGAATAGAATTCTAACTGTTCGTAGCACGGTGTGCCTGCTAGTAAGGACGAGCACTCCATGAGTCCATGGAGGTAAAATGGAAGAAAATGAACTATTTTTAAAACATAAACATTAAATGCACGACAAGGCAAAAAAAGTAATGATAGTTATTCAGTTGCGTGACAATCAACTAACGGAGACGAACACTGCTAATGATGCTCACCGTGAATATGAGCGAAACGTACGAAAAATACTTACGAAATCATGGAAAAACAGTCCGAACACTTAAACATACAAATTTTCATACATAAATAGTAACATAAAAATTTAATTTGTAAAATATATATTTTGAAAAAATTGTAACCCAAACACAATGGGTGCCTAACCGTATGTACTAGAATTCCAAATCGTGCGCAGCACGGTAGGCCTGCTACGTATAATACGAAATATTATGTAACTTTTTTTATACTTAAGTATTAAAAACCATAATTAAAATAATCTGATTCAATACACCAAATATACGACTACACGTATAAACTCAATCATAGCGTTTTAAAAAAATGTATAGAAAATAAAACGTTCGCTCCAGGCGCTGTTTTTGTTTATATACATATTTTTGTTAAACGTTATGTTTGAGTTAAAACGTAACGAAGCTTGAGGTACAATTTTAATACGGTAAGTCACACTTCACAAGTATAAATAAAACGCTCATTACCAACTTAAAGGTTTTTTGATAAAAAAAAAAAACTAACTAAATTATTTGTTTTTAATGATGAGAAGATTTAATCTAGTGTGAGGCAAATAACGTTTCACTCAACAATTGCGTTGTAATAAAATTGACGTAAATTAAAACGCTCTGCAGAGGTGCTGCTTTAGTTTGTATATATATTTTTTTGGTTGAGTTTTAATGATGTTTTTTACTCGGGGCGCCGGCAGGAAGTCGCTAAGGTTTTTTTCGTTGTATTAAAAATGAAATAAAAATTGTGCGCGCGGACCTTGACCCTTGAAAAGTGTACGATTTTAAAATTCACGTGGGAAATGGACCTACTACGTTCTCATTAATTAATTTGCATTCTGGGTCCTCAACAAGATTATGATATAAATTTAAATAAAAAATGGTGCTTTCATTTCATGTACTATTTCTTAATTTTTCACTGTCACTTCAATCGTGAATTGATGCAACACAAACGCAACGCGACTAAGCTACACATATAGTGTAAATTCCTGCCGCGTTATCCCCGCATGTGGAGAGTGTAACCTATTTATTTTAACAGGTAAGGGGGCCGGCCTGACGCCAACCACTTCAGTTGAAGAAGGGGTTTCCCAGCTCGCAAGGGGCCTGGTATTCATTTCTTGTGATGGCTGAGTTAATCTTGCCGGTATTTTATTTTGGGTTTGGAAGTAAATACCGAAGCGTGAAATCATTTCGCACACCCTCGTTAGGATTCGAACCCAGATCGACGATCGTCGAAAATATATATTACATCTGAGACTTACATGAAATGTATGCCCGCAAGCAGACAGTTTGCGCTTACACATGCTGCATGTATACTTACAAAATAAAAACCCGAATCTCAAATAAACCTTAGCCCTACAACCCCTGAAGACCGGGGTGATATTGGCAAAGCGATCCATTTCTTACAGTATATGCTATATTCACTTTTACCAATGCTACCCCGGTTTCAGGGAGGGGCTGCAGGAGTTGCAAAGTTTATGGTATATTTTGGTTTATTTTGCATGCGGAAGTGCGAACTTTCATACGCCTGCTTGTGGGCATGCATTAAATATGAGCCTTATATGTCAACATCTCTTTGCAACTTTGATTATAGATTATAGGTACTTTTGCCAATACTACCCTGATTTCAGGAAAACGCAGCAGGAAATGCTAAGTATAATATGTTCATTAGAGGTTTTGATTTTAACTTGTACGCACACGTGCAGCATTTGTACACGAGAACTTACACGTGTCAGTTTGTGGGCATGCATTTAATATGAATTCTCAATAAAATGTTAAAATTAAAAATTAAAGGTTACAAAGTGAATGCCTCATCAATTAAAGATAGTGAATTTTCCATGTTTATATATATTTCCAACTTAAATAATAGATAGATAGATTCAAATGTACTTTTCCAGGAGAGCATTAAATTATTTTTTTAATTACTTTTTTATGATTAACTAAAAAAATGTTTCCTAATTATTTAATCATTTTTGACAGTCGTAAATGTGTACGATTTAATGGCTCCCTTTATGTGAAATGTACTTTACTCAAATTAACGGAAATATTGGCGCCAAGGGAATTTCACATAAAAAATGATAATATTGTACAGAGCTTCCTAGAAAAAAAATGAGACCTTATAAAGCCATCATCATTAAATTAAATTAAAGAAGTACCTATGCAAGGATAGAAAGAAATGGCGGTTGATCTGTGATGTTGGCGGCTAGGGTTTGTTAAAGTGAATTTGGTTGTATGATTTAGTTTTTTATGTCCATGTATATATTGTTATTTTTATTCTTTGATTTTAAAAAATGTAATTTGTCATGTATGTTCCTTGACTTATAGGTTGTTATGCGGCTGACCACCCATAATATAAAAATTGGTTCACTTTGCCAATGTCACCCCTGTTTCAGGGAAGGACGGCAAGAGTTGCAAGGCTTATGTTCATTTGAGATTGGGTTTTTATATTGTAGGTCCACATGCGGCATGTGTTAGCGCGAAATTATACATATCTGCTTGTGGGAATGCATTTAGTATAAATCTTAAATGATATATATCTTTGCAGCTTAGATTAGATTAGATTAGATCATTCATCAGTACGGCTTTCGGTACATGAAATAAATCATGTCCTCGCCAGGCGCAAACAACCTTTAGCACTCCAACAGGGTGGTACCGTCAATTAAGCCGTAGATGACTTTATTAGAGAGCACCATTGGTTCTGATATTTTGAAAGAATGGATGCTGAACGACTAACGAAGAAAGTGTATAGAGGGAATATAAGGGGAAGACCGAGGAAGGAATATATATATCGAATAGGTGAGATTGCGAAAGAATGGAAAGTGCAAAGTGAGAATTAGAGAAGAGTATGTATCAAGAAAGTGATGAATGTTGAAGAGATGAAAGAGATATGCAAGGACAGAAAAAATAAACGCATTTGCGGAGGTACCGGCCACCCCTAGTGAAACGGTGGATACAGGATTCAGTAACAGTAATCAAAATGGACCCATTGCGCCTAGTTTCCAGGCTTCTGAAGCCAGTCTCCCGAAGTAGCTCCTCATGATGCATGAATTGTGGATAACTTCCACGCAGCCTCATGAGGAGATACCTGAGAAACTCTTTATGGACTTGTTTCAAAATTACTGGGAATATTTCAGGAATAGCGTGACCGAGGTCCGGTCTGCACATAAAACCTATTTCAGTACAAAACCATAAAATCTGCCAGTCAACGCGGCTTTGAAGTGTATTAATGTGCACACACACATACCGATGTTATGGCAGTGCGTAATGCTTGTATCACGGCAAAACCACAAACTTCTGTTTTATTACTCCTTACAGAATGCAAAGATATTCGAGCAACTAAGCTGCATATATAGTGTAACTTCATAACAGATACCTAATGAATCTCATGTGGCGTGTGGAACATATTATTTTTTTCAGATAAGGATACTGTCAGCAAGGGGCTGGGAAACCTGCTGGGGAAGATGAAGAAAAATATTTGTTAAAGATAGGCAAAGAAGATACTACTATGAATTATACAAACTGCACCAAGAAGATGTTTTCTTTCGTTCAATAGATTTGAGAAGAGGAATGAAAGTCACTAACCTATTTGGCCTGGCTAGAAACTGGCCTGGCTAGAGGTATTAATATCATCAATTTATAATTACCCATTGACATCTATGGAACCAGGGACAACGCTATCGTCGACGACATGACGGACAAGACATAAATACATGTTTTCAACGTATGTACATAAATGTTACCTGTAATCTTAGTTGCAAAGATATATGAACATATAAAATTCACATTGAATGTATGCCCACAAACAGACACGTGTAAGTTCGCGCTAACAAACGGTGCATAATCTATAATCTATCTATAATCTAAGTTGCAAGGATATATTCATTCAAAGCTCTCAGATGTATGCCCACAAACAAACACGTGTAGTTCGCGCTTACAAATGCTGATTGTGTACTTACAAATAAAATCCAAACCTCAAATGAACATAAGCCCTGCAACTCTTGCCGACATTCCCTGAAACAGGGGTGACATTGGCAAAGTGAACCATTTTTTACAGTATGGGTGGTCAGCCTCATACCAACCTATAAGTCAAGGAATACGAGTAATAAATAACATTTAAGTATAAGAAAACAACAAAACCTTAAAAATAAATCTATACAAAAAAAGTAAAAAATGTCTTATGCAAAAAATGTAGCAAGCCAATAAACCAACATTAAAAATCAGCATTGCAGATTAGCCGCCACTTCTTCCTGTCCTTGCATACTTCTTTCATTTCATCCAGAGTCATAACTTTTTTCATACAAGCTCTCCTTTTATTATGACTCTGGATATCCCATTCACTCGCTATTTCGAAAATTTGGTCCATCCATACCTTTCTCGCATATGTTCTTCCAAATTAACATCAAATCCTCACATGAACATAAAACTTGCAACTTTTGCCGAAATTCCCTGAAAAAGGGGTTACATTGGCAAAGTGAACCATTTGTTACAGTATAAGTGGTCAGCCTCAAACCAACCTATCGAATCTAATATAAATTTAAGCTGTAAAGATATATATCATTTAAGATTCACATTAAACGCATTCCCACAAGCAGAAATGTATAAGTTCGCGCTAACACATGACGCATTTAGACCTACAATACTCGTATAATAACCCAATTTCAAATCAACATAAGCCCTGCAACTCTTGCCGACCTTCCCTGAAACAGGGGTGACATTGGCAAAGTGAACCATTTTTTACAGTATGGGTCGTCAGCCTCATACCAACCTAGAAGTCAAGCAATTATTTTTGCGGAAAACGCAGCAAAAAGCTTCGCTGTATGAGTGGCTTAGTAGTGTTTTCCGTGATCTGTGGTATTTACAGATGTCATCGTTTTCCCGCCAATTTTCTCAATGAGTTTGCCGCGTAAATTTTCTTCAGCGTATTGCGTGGCCGACAACTAACGATTGATTACCTCTCGGCATGAATACAAGTGGCCCAAGGGCGTCGCAGCTCGCCAAATGACAACTCGTGACATCAAATGACAACTTATGACATCAAATGACAGATTATTGTGCGTCTTATGACATGTCATTGTGGTGTGGGCGTTGCCGGGAGCCGACACTTATCGTCCTCTATGTGCTTGTTTGTCTTATGCCCATCAGAGGCAACTTCACATCATTTTTTTTCCTTTTTTTTTAACAGATTTGTGGAAAGGTATGCAATCCACACACCTATTTTGCCTGGCCAGTTGTCTTCATGCGAAAGCAAAAGATTGTGTGCATGCAATGGCATCTGTTCAACCAGGGTCGAAGTTATGGTCAAGTGGGCTAGACGCAAGATTTGAACCAACGTTATTCGGTTCCAAATACGCTTGTCGAACATGCGCCTCTACGCCCTCGGCCATAACACCGACAATCATCGACAATCGACGACATCAAAAATGTGGGTAGTTCCTTGACTTAAAGGTTGGTATGCGGCTGACCAACCATGCTGTAGAAAATGGTTCCCTTTGCCAATGCCACCCCTGTTTCACGGAAGGTCGGCAAGAGTTGCAGGGTGTACGTTCATTTGAGATATGGGTTTTTATATTGTAAGTTCATATGCAGCATGTTTAAGCGCGAACTAATACGTGTCTGCTTGTGAAAATGCATATAATGTGAATCCTTAATGTTACGTATCTTTACAACTTAGATTAGATTAGATCAGAATGTGTACCGGACCAATGTGTCATAAGAAAACTGGAAAATTATTTTTAAAATACATATGTAAAACAACTCTCACATTATCGTGTTTTACGTTTTTTTCTTAGATCAGATTGGGTAGAATGTGATTCTTAAGACAATATCATTCTTCTTCTTCGTGTCAGACACTACACTACTCTTGCCCAGTGTCGGGCAACATCTACTGCTTCACTATTACTCTCCATTAGGTCGGCCAGTGAGCAGCTTGTTGGGCAGGCCGGGCAGATCCGAAGATGATCCATTGACTGTTGGGCTCCGCATTCACAGAGGGTGTTGTCATCTTGATGAAGGATTCCCCAGGCCCTCATGTTACAGCGAGCTCTGCCAACACCCGTTCTCAGCCTGTTGAGTGCTCTCCACACAGGCCACAATATCATTGAAAGGTCATCGTTGAATCGAATGGTAGATAAGCCAAACAAGCACTGGTGGGGGCGTTGTGTGTGGAAGTGAGCCGTGCGCCGGCCGGGTTATTAAATGCACTCTTATCGGTGCAGTTTCACGATATTTTAATGCGTTTCAAAACACCGAAGCACTACACAATTAAAACAATTTGCTTCCAAACGTAACCCTTAAATGGCCAGGTTCCTTTTTCTTCTTCCTCAGCCTTTCTCAGTCCACTCCTGCGGTGAAAGTCTCGACGGCCGTTGGTAAATTTTACCGTTGCTATTTGAAGATATGACGGCATAAAACCTGGTGGTGCCTGAACAGCTGATCGTTTTTTATATAAAATGGATCAGCTGTTGATACGCCACCATGTTTTATTTCGTCCTATCTTCAAATAGATATGGTAAGATCTACCGACGGCCGTCGAGACTTCTACCCCCGGAACGTAAGCGTCCTCCGATCTTCTCTATGTTTGTCTATCGGCTGCTGTGTTCAGCCATCCTCTATCTGCAGTTCCCTTGATGTTGTCCAGCTACCTCAGTTGGGGTCTTCTCACTCCCCGTTTGGACATCCTGGGCCGCCACTGGACGATCCTTTTCGGCATGCGGACTTATAACAAAAAAAACAATCTCAAATGAACATAAGCCTGCAATTCTTGCCGACCTTCCCTAATAACAAGCTATAGAGGGTTTTGGTCCTTTTTTTATAGGAAGAATACAGATCATTCTCGAAACATGGAGAACCGCACTTGCTAGATTTTGCCAGAACATTCTACATTCTAGAACACTTAAGCAATCTCGAACAAGTAATTATCCTTACAAGTACCTTGACTTATAGGTTGTTATGCGGCTGACCACCCATAATATAAAAATTGGTTCACTTTGCCAATGTCACCCCTGTTTCAGGGAAGGACGGCAAGAGTTGCAAGGCTTATGTTCATTTGAGATTGGGTTTTTATATTGTAGGTCCACATGCGGCATGTGTTAGCGCGAAATTATACATATCTGCTTGTGGGAATGCATTTAGTATAAATCTTAAATGATATATATCTTTGCAGCTTAGATTAGATTAGATTAGATTAGATTAGTACATAGGTACCTAACATATATTTATTTTTAGAGAGACCATCCCCCCCAGTCCTTGTATGGATTATCTCCCATTTGATTCAAAGATGACATTTCAATGAAATTGCCTTAAGAATCACATATTATACAATCTGAAATGAGAAAAAAAAACGTAGAACGCGATAATGAGAGGCTTGTTTTATATATTTTGAAAATAAATTTCTACTTTTCATAAGACGCATTGGTCCAGTACACATACAAACATTGCTCATGTAAAATTACCTTTCATGGACATAAGACAATCAAGTGACCAGACTGAATACTTCGTAACAATAGGAAGGAGAAAGTAAAAGAAGAAAAGAAAAATAAGAAAGGAGTGATGTTTTTTGGGATATGTTGCTGTGGTCTGTGGGAGCTAGAACTTCCGGACGTTTCACCCATTTCTACGATGGGCTTCTTCAGCGTGAAGTATGATGATGATACATCTGCATCATCACATTTTATACAATGATCCATCTTCATCATCATACTTCACGCTGAAGAAGCCCATCGTAGAAATGGGTGAAACGTCCGAAAGCTCCAGCTCCCAGAGACCATGGCAACACATCCCAAAAAACATCTGGAGCTTCCGGACGTTTCACCCATTTCTACGATAGGCTTCATCATCACATTTTATACAATGATCCATCTTCATCATCATCATACCTTCAGGCTAAAGAAGCCCATCGTAGAAATGTGCGAAACGTCCGAAAGCTCCAGCTCCCAGAGACCACTGCAACAGATCCCGAAAAACATAGCCGGCCGTGTAAGCCTAAAACTCTTATTCAAAAATAAGAAATTCCTGTATTTTCACCGGGCTTTTCAGGGTTGTCGTGAGCGCGCGAAATACTACAACAGTGAATAGTAAGATTGAAAAAATAGCATTGTGGACTGTATGGGCGCGATGCTTCACGCTCGGTTTGCGCGCAAATTTTATCAACAGTAGCGACGTCGTGCAAATTGATTTCAGTCGGTACTAAAACAATATTCTACTCAAATAAAAGCTCCGCACCAGGGTTGCTATGGAGCTTGTAACCGTACCAGAAACTATCGGATATGCGAAATCAAAAACCTGTCCTTATAACTGTTACTGTAACTCTGTCACCATTCTACTAAGGGTGGCCAGAGCCTCTGCATCCGTCCAGTAGTCCAGTGGTAACACTTCGGACTTGTAAATTGAAGGTTGTGGGTTCGAATCCCGGCGGATCACAAAAATATACCATTTATATTTTCAAATTTGCTCTTCGCTGGGTCTTGCTTGAGAATTGGCGCTTTCCACAGCGACGACCACGCTCGCAGAGGGCTCTTGAGGTGTGATGCACACACAAACAGCGCTCACAAAATAAATCAGCCTAATTTAATTTCCTATTCTTGCGTACCTCCTTCAGTTCATTCATATCCATTTGTACATTTCCTTATTTTACATTCACTTTGAATATTCCATTCTTTCTTCACCAACCTGATCTAGCCATACCTTTTTCGGTCGCCCAATCTTAAACTAGCGGATAATCCAAATCTAAAACCGGTATTTAATTATTCAAATATCCGTATCCATATCAATCAACAACCCTATTCCAAACCATATACAAAACACAACTCGACATTCAACTGAGCCATAGCGTTCACCAAAAATGATATGAAAACTAAAACAGCACTTCTAGTGTGCGTTTTAGTTTATATACATTTGTTAGTGGAGCGCTTTGGTTGAGTTTGCACTTGAGGTCTGGTTTATTGCCGCGGTGCGATGTGGAATTGCCTATTGTTGTTTGTGCGGATCACAGAGCAGAAAACGACCTCAAAGCAACCATAAATGCAAGCGACGCGTTGCATTATGACTTTATGTTATGCACACTTTTTTATGTGATCGGTCCGATTTGGTTTAATGTTGTAGCCTATGTGTTACCCAGTTGCAAGAGCGTGCGTTGTTACTGTTACTGTATCCTGCCGCTGTTCCACTAGGGGTGGCCGGTACCTCCGCAGATGCGTCTCTCCTTTTTTCTGTCCTTGCATATTTCTTTCATCTCTTCCTACATTCATCACTTTCCTCATAAACACTCTTTTAATTTTACATTTTTTATTTTTTATAAAATAAAAATAGATTTGTGAAGAGGAATGCAATTCACCAACCTATTCTGCCTGGCCAGAAACAGGTATTATTAGTTCATTGAGTTCATCCTCAGTCGTCGTGCAGAGAGGATGTTCTCCTGAAGACGTTGGCTACGTCGCCGACGAAACTTCGAGAATGATGTAAGTTCTCTCTAAACGGTTCGTGAAATATCCGAGTTAAATTAAATTTTGAAATTTGTTTAGTTTTAAAATTAATATAATTGTCAAAATGTCAAACGACCGTCATTCTAACTTAAACCTAACTAGGTATTATTATCATCAATTAGTAATTAATTCTTGTTTATTTTAATGAATTATTAATTAATAATTACCCAATAACATCTGTTGAACCAGGATCAAAGTTATGTTAAAATGACCCAGGCGGGGATCGAACCAACGTTGCTTTATTCCAAACACGCTAGAAAGATCAGCCCGCTTGGTCCCCTCGGCCATAACACCGACACCGTGCTCTTCTCTTATTCTCACTCTGCAGGTTCCATTCTTTCGTAATCTAACCTATTTGGTCTATCCATTCCTTCCTCGGTCTTCCCCTTCCACGCTTTTCTCTAAAATTTCCTCTGTACACTTTCTTCGTTAGTCGTTCATCATCCATTCTTTCAAAATGTCCGAACCATCTCATTGCGCTTTGTAAGCACTCGAAATATTGTTATGACACTATGGCATATTGTTACCGACTTTGATGTATGGAAGTGAAGCATCTGAGTGACAGTGAAAGTGAAGTGAGTGAAGTGTGCACAGTGGAAGTGAATCATTTGAGAAGAATGACAGGAAAAACTCAAAAAGGATAGAGTTAGGAAAGAATGGCTAAAGAATGAATGCAAGTTGAAAAAGGATGAGAATGTGTGAGATGGCTTGGGCATGCGGAAAGAATGAATGATGTATACATACAGAGGAATTTTGAAAGGATAAAGAGGTGAGAAACGACCGAAAAAAGTATGGAGTAATCAGATTGAGGAGATTGTGAAAGAATGGGATACACAAAATTAATGTAAAAGAAGAAAATGTATGCAAAAGGTGATGAATGTGAATGAATTGAAAGAGGTATGCAAGGATAGGAAGAAATGAAGGCAGCTCTGCAGAGGCTTTGGCCACCTCTAGCGATTTGAACAACAATAAGGTAAAAAACGTGAATGTTGACCTGCTAGTTTTCCTTTGCATTTTAATAATGAGAGAAACGCATAATAACTTTGTCGTCAACAATATTGCAATTAAAAATGCATTACAAGGCTTTTCAGCTTATCGTTACAAATGACTTTATGGCAAAGCCTTTTCATTATTTTTTACGATGCAAAACAAGCCATAGAAATTAACTGTCTATGACTTACTTAAAAAACACTACTAAACTGCACATATAGCGCAACTTTTTGCCGCGTTTCCGTTTTTTTCAGGGTTCGCATGTGGCGAGTGGAATGCTCCCGGGGGGGAAGGTACTCATTTCTTGAAAAGGCTTTTATTTTGTGTTTGAAATTTGTTCGAAATCATCGGCTGACCACCCGTGCTGTAGAAAATGGTTCACTTTGCCAATGTCACCTCTGTTTCAGGGAAGGTCGGCAAGAGTTGCAGGGTGTATGTTCTTTTGAGATTTGGGTTTTTATTTTGTAGATTCACATGAGGCATGTGCAAGCGCGAACTTGTACGTGTCTGGTTGTGAGAATGCATGTAATGTGAATCTCCAATGTAACATGTTTTTGCAACTTAGATTAGATTAGATAAGATTAGATGATGACACCTCAAAAGTGCTCCATGGTCAACATAATTGATTTACATGTTTGCATCAAGTTTCAAAGTTTAATTCTTGCAACTTAGATTATAGTAACACGCGATCTAACACGTGTCAGCTTGTGGAGTGCATCCTAAATATCAAGACATCTCTGCAACTCCGATTAGATTAGATAAAAGTGTTATTTTTATATATTAGGTCATCGGGTGCTTACATAACAAATCTCAAGTATTTTATTTACAAAAAAAATATGCATTGCGTTGCATTTTAGTGTTATCAAATTGGTACTTACACTTATAGGGTAGGGTACATAGGTATGCAGATAATAACGAAGTAATTTTCCAAGAAATATTTTTTGGGTTTTTATCAATCAATCCTCTTTTATTGCGCCTTTTGCTATCGAAGATCGGCAATCACAGGAAACAGGGACTTGGTTTTTTTGTTGAACCATTGTCAAAGGTTTTTCAACCACGATGTCCTTCGGCGTCCATGAGTTGTTTTCCCTTTAAATCTTACCCTGTATGATAATATGGAGAAGGCGGTATTTTTTATTTCTAAGTATCGAAGTACATCAGCCTTTGCGGTTCCTTTGAGGTATGCATAAGTCTGTTTGATAGCTCAGTTGGTAGAGTGCTTGCCTTCCATGCCGAGAGCTCGGGTTCGTATCCCACCGAGAGTATCAAAAATGATCCCACTTTCGGTATTTATTTCGAGCCCAAAATAAAATACCGGCAAGGTTTACAAGGTTCACACGAAATAAGTACCAGCCTCCTCGGAACCTTGGAAAACCCCACTTCAACTGAAGTGGTTGGCGTAAGGCCAGCCCCCTTACCTGTAAAAAATTATAGGTTCCACTACCCGCATGCGACTCGAGATCGAGTTTTTATTTTTCTACTCACACTGGTAATTACATTATTTGACAATGTCACCAATACTTTTTCGGTCTACGTTTGATGAATGAATCTACTATAGTTTATCATTCATGAACTAATTAATAATATAATTTATCTATAAACATACAACTGCCTACATTATTTCATGTTTTAAATAATTTATTGAGATGGAATCTGTTTAAATACATATTTGCATCAATGACGCCATTTTAGATTGTTGCCCTACTGATCTATCATAACATCCACTTTGCTACTCGTATAAAATTAAACAATGTCGACCATGCGCAGTCTAGTGGTTATCGCTTCGGACTTTAAAACAAAAGGTTTTGTATTTGAGCCCCTATTTTTTTTTAAATTCTCTAAAGATCAGCTGGTAGAACGCATGCTTTGAAAGCCAAAGGACTAGGGTTTAATCCCTACTAAGGGTGGGAAATTAAATTCAAGCCGCATGAGTACTTAAAAATAAAAATAAAAAACCCAAGTCTCAAATAAACGTAAGCCTTTGCCACTCTTGCCGCTCTTTCTTGAAACTGGGGTGGAATTAGCAAAAGTGAATATTTTTTTACATAAGGACAAAAAACACAGTTTGAAAAACTGTTGATATTCAACGAATAACCAATAGTATTTCACAATTTTGTTTTTTTATTGCTCCTACGTACATTTATTATATAAAAAAGGAGTCATATATAATATTAAAATAATAAATACTTATTTAATGTCGACCGATTACCAAGCACATTGCACGTACATAATACACACATTCATAAAAATAAATATTTTGCCACGGTCTTTACGTATTACAGATATGTCTCATTCAAGGATACATTTTATTACATTGCATTTTGTCAAAACATGTCATGTTTGATTACAATTTACAAACATACTTTAATGTAGCAAATGACATAAAATTCAATATTTAGATTAAGGCTAGCTCAATACCAAAACTACGACAAAAATGTAAGCGTTTTCAATGTTTCGTCACACAGTTTTTTGTTTTTGACAGTTCTCATAAATTTCATAAAATTAATATTGGGATGATTTATTTGGTGAGCGCTTTTGTGTGAATCATACCTCAAGAGCAGGGGCGTGCATCCCATACAGGCAAATGCGCTTAATATGTAGGCAATATACGGTAACAAAACATTTACGCTTAAAATTCAGATTTAAAATTCAAAATTTAGGTTCGATTTGGACCATCATTAGTACTTCAGTTAATTTCAAATATTTTATTTGAAAAGAATGGGAGAAAATGTTTATTTCGAAATTTATTTGCCTATTCCCCAATGCACGCGCCTGCTCAAGAGCTTTTATTGCCACTACGAGCAGGATCGTCGCTATAGAAAGCACCATTTCTTTAGCAAGACCCAGTTGTTATAAAGTCTCGGATCTTCGGTCAACGGTCTTTTCTTAAGATATATGATTTTTTTTACCCAGAAAAGAGCATGTTTGAAAATGTAAATGGTATATTATTTGTGCTTCACCGAGGTTCGACCCCACAACCCACCATTTACCGCCCAGAAGCGCTAACCACTAGACTACGGACCGGTCAAATACAGTTGAATATAAGAGTAGGAAAAAATAATAGAGACGAAGCCGGACTTTAAACTAGAATGCCGTAATCGTGCGCAGCACAGAAACGCATATTTTATTTTTGTAACTTTAAAAATTTAACTGCAAAAGTAGGTAAATCACGATATAGGTATCCAAGGCTTTTACACATTGCAGAAAAACCTATTGTTTTTTACAAATAAAACATGTATGTATTGTTGACACACTTTTAATGGCTTACATTTTTAATTACTTTTAGATTTGTTATAATTTAAACTATAATATAAAAATATTATATTAAACTATACTTATATGTAGTATTTGACTTCAATAACGTGAAAAATCGTAATTTTCAATTGACGATAAGAAATATATACTTTGTAACCAATACGCAAGAAATATTTTAAACAATAATTAGGTATGTACTATATGTGCCTTGACTAATAGGTTGGCATGAGGTTGACCACCCATACTATAAAAATTGTTTCATTTGAGAATGCAGCCTTTTTCCAGGGAAAGTCGGCAAGAGTTGCCGGGATTGTGTGTGCTCGTTTAAAGTTTTTTTTTTATAATTTTGAACAAATGCATTATGTGTAAGCGCTAACTTTTCACGTGTATGCTTGTGTAGATGCATTTTAAATGAATGTTAAATATTAATCCAGCTTTGCAACCTATGTACATTGTAGATTATAGAGGAGCTTTTACCATCTATTCAAATACAGATGTATAGGTACCTATAATATACACACTAACTTCAAATAAATACCACAATCTATCATTAAGCAAAGATAAGGATTTTAATTTGTAAGTACACATGCAGCATTTGTAAGCGCGAACTTACACGTGTATGTTTGTAGACATGCATTTAATATTAATATATCTTTGCAACTCAGATCATAGATATTATAGATCAAATACAAAAAAGTAACACACAAGTAACGAATACAAACAAGTATCATTATTCCTTGACTTATATGTTGGTATGAGGCTGACCAACCATACTGTAAAAAATGGTTCACTTTGCCAATGTCACCCCTGTTTCAGGGAAGGTCGGCAAGAGTTGCAGGGCTTGTGTTCATTTGAGATTGGGTTTTTATATTGTAGGTCCACATGCGGCATGTGTGAGCGCGAAATTATGCGTGTCTGCTTGTGGGAATGCATTTAATATTAATCTCAAATGATACACATCTTTGCAACTTAGATTTAGATTAGATTTCAGATCAAATACACACAAGTATCAAATACACACAAGTATCAAATACACACAGGTATCAAATACACACAGGTATCAAATACACACAAGTATCAAATACACACAAGTACCAAATACACACAAGTATCAAATACACACAAGTATCAAATACCTACACAGAAATATATCAAATACATTCGTAATACAGAATTTTGATAAACGAGTAAATTCCAAGGCTGACCAAATATGAGTGGACGTAAATACTACTACATGATATTAAGCATTTTATCGCATTTTAACACCTAACTCGGCTGCCGGTTATCAACACGGCTAATATGTGTGTGTATTTTTATTGCCACTAGACTTTTTCTTGTTGCTAGGCGCGTTTTTATTTCTAAATACGCGTGAAAAATCACTATGACCGTGTTATTTCGTCTGATAATAATTGTTGCCACATTACAATTGTCGCTGGTATGGTCGAGGGGTAAGGCGTCGGCACTCCGGTCGATAGTTCAGTTGGTAGAGTGCTTGCATTCCATGCCGAGAGCTCGGGTTCGAATCCCACCGAGGCGAGGGTGGAAGAAACGATTTCCTGTTTCGGTGTTTATTTAAAAAAAAAAAAAAAAAAACACCTGGGTCGTGTCCTATAGACAGTAACTTTGAACTTGGTTCAACAGGTGTCATTAGAATATCGTTAATTAATCTATCTGGTCTAAATTTAATATGACAAATATAATCAAAATAATATACCTACCAAGAATATTAATCTTTTTGTCTTTGGTACTTTTGTTGGGTTGGTATTGTTTTGACAGGAAGCTGCAGGCACAACTTCCTACACTCTCTCCTCTCTCGATCGTTGCGTTGGCAAGATGTCTTAGCATATTCATCCAACTTTATTCACGTAATCCTTTGTCAAAATACCTTGTAATCTTTATTGAATAAACTCCAAAAATCATTCAACATGTTTTAACTAATATTTAACATCAAAGCAACTAAATTTTTAAACCCAGTGCCTACATCAAGAAATCGACCACTATCTGTAATCTAAGTTGCAAAGATATATTAACATTTAAAATGCATGCCTGCAATGCTGAATGTGTACTTACAAATAAAATCCAAACCTCAAATGAACATACACCCTGCAACATTTGCCGACCTTCCCTGACACAGGGGTGACATTGGGGTGACAAGTAATGAAATATTAATTGATAATGTTAATACTATCTGTTTATGGTGAGGCAAAATAGGTTGGTGAATTACATTCCTCTTCGCAAATCTATTTTTTTTCAATGTAAGGTTTACGCAATGTTGAGATAGAAGCGTGGATGAACTGTGTTTCTTGCTAACACTAAGTATTAGGGTTCGAGATGGGTAAACAATAAATGAGTGGGGTAAAAACGAGAAAAAGATGGTGAAAGTGCGAAGGAGTAGGTACTAGGTACGATGAGATGGTTCGGACATCTAGAAAAAACGGAGGATAGACGACTGGTAATAGGAGAGTAAGCGCGGAAGAGAAAACGATTAAAGAATGATTTCATAAAATTAACGAGGTTTGCAAATGACTGAAATCTGCAGAGTGAGAAAAAGAGGAGAGCATGCATGAGTGATGAATATCGAGATGGAAGAAAGGTGCAATGACAGAATAAAATGCAGACACATCTACGGTGGTACCGGCCGCGTGTTCCCATTCCACCACTCAACTCGAATGTTCACTCACACATGCACACGGAAGTATTGGAACATTTTCGTGCTGTTTTTGGTGAACTTTCGATTTTTTCAAATTGCTGATCCAATTTTATAAAGTTTTTAATACAATCTGCAGCGAATTCATTACATTGGGCTATAATTCAATTCTACCTCGATATCGAAACGAAATACCTTTAACTTATAAAGGTTTGTGCATTTACTTAGTGAAAATTCATCTTCATCTATTGAGTTTAAGTAAGTAAGTATTTTTCTTTTTTTAATATTTGTTATTTTATCCTCGAGTACATTCGACTGTCGTCATTTTCAAGAGTCATTTATATAGAAATTAAATAAAAAAAACTTCAACTTTTCATTAAATGTAATCCAGCTGTCTTATTTATCAATTTTCAACACTTATAACTGTGTATGTGCATTAAATTGCTTGTGTGCCAGTATATAGCTATTTGATAACAGTTGGTTTTCAGCTAGGTTCACTCATCTGCAATACTTCCGTGTGCATGTGTGAGTGAACATTCGAGTTGAGTGGTGGAATGGGAACAAGCATAGTACCGGCCACCTTTATGCATTTGGATACAAGTATAAAAACAACACATAAGGGAGTCTTTTGAGGACGTTGGTTATGACACCATCAAAACGTCTAGAGCATTTTCCAAAAACGTAATATATAAAATAATTTTAATGAAAATGTGTTAAAATGTAAAATAAATGTAATTCCTGTTTGAATTTAAATAATGTCGAAACACACTAAATGATTTGGACACTTGGACAGATGTCCGGTGTTATGACCGAGGGTCAAGTCGCTGTTCTTGACTAGCGTATTTGGAATAGAATAACGCTGGCTCGAATCATGCCTGGGCCATTCCACCATAATTTCGACCCTGGTTCAGTAGATGCCATCGCACGTACACAAGCTTCTGATTTCGCATGAAGACAACGCATGGCCTCGCAAAACAGGTTGGTGAATTGCATTCCTCTTCTAATCTAATCTAATCTAAGTTGCAAAATATATGTAACATTAAAGATTTACATTATATGCACTTTCACAAACAAAAATGCACAACACCTTTTTAAACTTTAAATCACTGTTTTATTTTCACAAATCTATATCTATAAAGAAGGATGTATGTATGTATGTATGTATGTATGTATGTATGTATGTATGTATGTATGTATGTATGTATGTATGTATGTCCCCTATAGACTCATAAACCGCTCATCCGATTTTGACGAAATTTTCAGGAAACATGTAACATATTCTTAGAACGAATCCTGTGAAGTTTGATGGTGATCAAATAAACAGTGGTTCTCAATTCTCGATATTTCAGCAACGAGGTCGGTAAATTTCGAAACCACCCAATAGAAGACGACCATTATATTCAACTACAATACATAATCTTTGTTGCAAATATACATTTACATTAAAGATTCATATAAAATGCATGCTCACAAGTAGACACATGTAAGTTCACGCTTACAAATGCTGCATGTGTACCCACTCATAATTTAAAATCCAAATCTAAAATGAACAACCCAGTAACTTTTACTTTACGCCAACTTGAAATGGATGTTATTCAGCTCCTGAGTGGATTGACACTCATTTCTTATGAAGGCTGAGTAAGACTTGCCGGTATTTTATTTTGGGTTTAAAATAAACACTGAAACGGGAAATAATTTCTGACAACTTCGGTGGGATTCTAACTCGAGATCTCGGCATGGAATGCATATCTTAAATATAAATGGAGCACCGCAATCGATTTTCCCTATGCTTGGCTCTGCTGCTTAACAGTTATACCTAGACCTTTTTTTTTAGAAAACGTGAAGATTAACCTAGAGATAAATTGTGTGAAGCTTGATTCCGATTAGCACACTTTTTTTTTTTGATCCTGTTGTTTCCTCTTTTATCTGTAGAAAAAAAATGATACCACATACCCAAATGGCGTAGTGAAACACGCCGGGTACTGCTAGTATATAATATATTAAAAAAATACTAATTTTTAAATATTTCAAATATTACAAACGTTTTCGACCAATATAGTCATCTTCAGGTAGTCAACTACCTGATAGTTACTATATTGGTCGAAAACGTTTGTAATATTTGAAATATTTAAAAATTAGTATTTTTTTAATATATTATATATTTGTGAAAATAAAACAGTGATTTAAAGTTTAAAAAGGTGTTGTTTAATTAAATAACAATAAAAAAAACATGAATTTTCACAGTGTTAATACACAAACCATAAAAAAATATAAAAATGCACAAGTTCGCGCTTAAACATGCCGCATGTGGTCCTACAATATAAAAACCCGAATCTCACATGGACTTACATCTTGACAAATCTATTTTAAAAAATGGCGTCCCCAGCTCCACAGCGACGGGAATTGTCTGCTCCTGTGCGTCTATGCTCTTCCATCAAACCATCCTAAATTATAAAACTGACCCACTTCTTTTTTATTTTTAATTCAAGAATAACGCATTTCATATTTTACAAAAGCGTATTTATACAAGATTTTACGAACCTAAATAATAAAAATAATTTGAAAGTACGAGTATGGTTTTCAGGCCACGACAAACCTTGTAAGTGTAATTAAAAATTCATAGTTAATTGAAAATAAAGCCATAAACATATTTACAACTGCGAGTGAGTTTTTAATGCTCGCACGTAGTATTTGTGTCTCACTTAAGGCGGCTGAAATGTCAAGCGCTGAAAGGGCGGGAAAACTGTGTTATCAGCGCGTTTGGCGCCAACTCGCTTTACAGCCATCGAGCGTGCAAGCCGACGATAAGTACCTTGCCATATCGACTGCTCCAAGGAAGAAGGAAGTAACTCCGAAATTTAGGGTTTTGACTTATTTCCATTTCTGAAGGTAACAAATCATTATCTTCATTCCAAGATGACAGCCGTGTCTCTATCTCTTTTAAATTCGTTAATAAATTAATGTAAAAAATAGTTTATGCATTGAATTCCATG
The DNA here is from genome assembly GCA_951799405.1 of Agapetus fuscipes. Taxonomy (NCBI): domain Eukaryota; kingdom Metazoa; phylum Arthropoda; class Insecta; order Trichoptera; family Glossosomatidae; genus Agapetus; species Agapetus fuscipes. Next base: position 10,247,183 of record OX637357.1, on the reverse strand, counting down.
GAATAAATAACATTCAATTGGCTCTCCTGCAAAACTATCTTTTTTGACTTAGTGCTGTCTTCCTTGGAGCAGTCGATATGTAATAATAATAATAATAAAATATGTATGTTATATTGAAAATTCAAGGAAGCGATAGGAAGTATTTCAATTTAGCTGTGACAGTGACTCTATTGTCTGAGCACTAGGGGTGGTTGAAACCCATGAAAAATCACTCTCATTTATTATAAGCTAGGGTTAGTAGCTTTTCAGAAAACTTTTTATAATTAGCTCACTTACTATGAGAAGTTTTATCCGATAAAATGTTTTATCCACGGTTTCTCAACTCAGTGAATCAGCACTAATTCAGTTTAACCTTTAAGGTGGTGATATATTGGCAACTTAGATACTCTGTATTAATCTATAATCTTAGTTGCAAAGGTATGTCATATATTACATTTAAGATTCGTATTAAATGCAATCCCATTAGCAGAAACGTATAAGTTTGCGCTTGCACATACCGCATGTGCAAGCGCCTACAACATACAAACCCAATCTTAAATGAGCATAATCCCGGCGACTCTTGCCGACCTTCCCTGAAACAGGGGTGACATTGGCAAAGTGAAGATTATTTTTACAGTACGGGTGGTCAGCCTCCAACTTTACTTAATTATAAACTTAACTTATTGATAGTCTATATTATTAGGGAAATACATTACGCATACATTGTGATACGTGAACCAATGGTGCATTTACATGCTTCCTAAAACAAGACGCAAAACAACTGTTGCTCGTGTAAGGGCTATCTAGTGTTTACCAACAGAGAGCCACGGCCAACCAGGGGCACTCGAAACTAAAATAATCACTATAATCTAATAGTAACCTATAATCTAAGTTGCAGATATATATTAACATTTAAATCTCATATCAAATGCATGCCCACAAACAAGCACGTGTAGTTACAAATGCTGAATGTGTACTTACAAATAAAATCCAAACCTCAAATGAACATAGACCCTACAACTTTTGCCGACCTTTCCTGACACAGGGGTGACATTGGCAAAGTGAACCATATTTTTACAGTATGGGTGGTCAGCCTCATACCAACCTGTAAGTCTAGGCATTAAAATAATTAATCAGATTGTATGCAATTTCTTAATCATCAATATGTGCATTTGTAATCCACAATCGATAATCTTTAACTAACCAGTTACCGGTATCTGTGCTCCCACCCCAATTTAACCTTGTCCTATTCAAAACCAATATCAATCGCCTCTTTTTTTCAGTGTCTCAAAACAGAGGCAATGCAACTCACAACATAATACTACGCAGCGAACATCCTGATACAAAGGATCAGGGCATCAACCGCTACATCACCAACACCTCTGCAGCACTACAACAAGTGTCATAGACCCCTAGAGTCTCTGAAATCTACGGAGTCTCCCTCGCAGGGTCCTCCTTAGAGAGCTCTTGAGGTGTGTTTCGCACAAAAACAGATAAATCATCCTAATATTATTATTAATATGTGTATCCTATATTGTATGTTACGTTATGTCAAATACCTTGTATAAATCAATCAGAAACAAATACTGGGCCAAAAGCATACAATAGAACACCATTCTTTAGTTCGTTTCCATCTACCTGTATATCTTGTCACATTCAGATGCATTACACAATGACTCATGATTATATAGAATAGAGACCGGCTAATTTTGTTACCCTGTCGTACACCTTTTTATACATTGAAGTATTCACTCAATCCACCGTTTTCTCACACTATCTCTACTACGTAATGAATTTCGTTTAATGTTACAAATGGCAAATGATCAATTGACGTAAAAAATAGATTGAAGAAGCACAAAAGTTGGCAGTGGATGAAGTATAGAATGTAACCACATAGTTACAAAACCACTTTCTGTGTGCTTCGTGCCCCAACCCCAGCTGTACACGTGTTGAACTGTGAGACACGTGGAGCGACAAAGTATGGGACAAGTGCAATTATGGGGGGTGAATTGCAATGTGGGAATGAATGCAAATACTGAGCAAAAGCTATTACAAAAGCTACAATGAAATGGTTTAGCAAATTGACCATCAATGTAATTTGCTTTGCATTTCCGTACTTGAAAAATAAACGACAGGTTTAATTCCTCCTGTTTTAGTGCACTTTTAGCAGAGATCGGTGATCACCATCACTATTTTATTTTTTAATCCTTTTGTTTAACCATTTTCGTAGGTTTTTCAACAACGATATCTTCCGACATCCTTGAGTCCATTACCCTTTCTTAAATTAAACTTTCCTTGTATGATGAGATGAAGTATGGAATATGTTTCGTTCTTTATAGTATGTACTAAACACATCATATACTCTCGAGTTTACAGTTGAACTGAAGAAGGCGTGAGTTTAACTTTTAATCTTGTTTTTACGTGAGAATTAAAATCATCATGATAACATCGACAAATACGATTTTCCAGTAATAACATTGAAAAACATGTGTTTCATAAACCTGGCGCCTTCTCAGGCTTATCACAACAAATATATAAATACGTTATCAATACAGGGAAATACACTATCATCGATAAACGTCTTGGAATTGTTGATTTCCAAAAAAACGCTCCGTTTGATAAAAATATATACATATCAAAATTACCGATCGCAATGATTACTTTCCGGCGCCATTTTGTAATCATTTTGCCAAGAGTGACATCCGATTATATTGTCGTTAAAAGTCCAGGTTTGTGGTGTCTAAAACCTGCGACAACGGTTTCAGTTCCATACCCTGATACGATAAGAGATGAGATTTATCATAAAACCTTTGAAAACCAGCAAGAATAATCAAACAGAATTTTCATTGTATTTGTGAGGTTCAGACTGAAAACGAAGGCGTCAGTTTCTACAAGTTGCAAACTGCAAAACCTTGATAAATATTAGAATCTCCTGACACATGTTAACCATATATGCCCAAAATATGAATTAAAGATTGCGAATGGTGTGTCTAGCTCTTGACACCGACATTTGTTCAAAAGTCAAAGTATTTCCGTAAGTAGTAAATAAGAATTTTTGGTAGTTTGGTTGCGTTCTGTCAGTAGGGTCTAAAAGCAAAAGAGTACTATCGCTACTTTTTATGCATACATAAAAAATTATATTAACATATGTAAAGATTACCTAATAAGCTTATAAAATAATCTCTTAACACATAATTGATGTATTGGGAAATTACCATACGAGTATTATCAATAATTTATCAATTATCAATTATTTATCATATCAATGGCCTTGTAATAATTTACTAATCTTCATTGATCGCGGTTGCTTAATTTTAATCTATTTTTTTGATATCATAAACTTCAATAAAACGTGACAAGTTATCTCAGTGGAAAAAAATGTGCGAAGAGGCAAAGAGGGGTTTCCGATCAAATTTAAAATCAAACGCAACGACCAGATCGAAGATTGGGATCGAGATGACCCGAAATGACGATGCACAATTATGGCGAGATCTATGTTATAAGACAATGGGGAAACAGTTGGTAAAAAACTTCCATTGAGATAAAAAAAATAAGATCCACTTACCTTAGAAGTTTTCTTCTGTTGTTCGGATGAATCCGCTCTGCCATGTCTGGATCAACCTCTCTCAGCTTGCTGTACAAGACTTCATTGGTGAGGCTGGAATCATCTCCGAAGTCATCTTTGGTGTCCATTTCTTTTTTCTTAGAAGCATCTTCAGCATTTTCTGCATTAATTTCACTCTCTTTATTCTTCGATTCAACTTTTTCGTTTGCTTTATCGATGGAATCTTTTGGTGTTTTGTCTTCTGCAAAAGCACTGGGGTCTGCTTTGAACTTTTTGTTGATGTGCTTGAATTTATCGCGTTCAGACACCAACATTTCTGTGTCCATAACGTCTTCCACGAGAACCTTCCACAGCATTGATTCTATGTAATAGTTGGTGCCACCAACAACAATTGGCATTTTACCCCGAGATATCAAATCGTCAACCTGAATACAAAAAGGTCAAGGAAAACAAATTTATGATGGTCAATATTAATAGCTATTACTCTCTTTTTTATAATAATTTTACTGTTATTGTATCCTGCCGCCGTTCCACTAGGGGTGGCCGGTACCTCCGCAGATGCATCTCTATTTTTTTTGCCCTTGCATACCTCTTTCATCTATTCAATATTCATCACTTTCCTCATGCATACTCTACACTGCAGGTTCCATTCTTATGCAATCTCCCCTATTTAGTCTATCCATTCTTTTTTTAGGTCTTTCCCTTCCACGCTTTCCTCCGTGCACTTTCTTCGGTAGTTGTTCATCATCCATTCTTTCTAGATGTCCATGCTTTTTTGAACTTTCATTTCTTACTGGTTTAAAACTAAAAATGTGAATATCTGAATTGCAGCAAATCAGAAATTTGCATATTTCCAATCTGGCACTCACCAAAACAGCTACATGCCAAATCTAAGGAATCCCTTTCTTTGTCATATAACTCAATCATGAGATTTCTAACTTTCTAATTGTGTTAGTATATGGATCAATGGATATCCATTAAGTAGTTGTCAATAATTCCTGCATGATGAAAGAGACTAGTTGAATGAAAACAATAAATCAGATGGTTGAATTGAAAAAGGATACAATTTTCACAGCCATGTTACGAAAGTCAATGACGCTGAAGGTCTGATGGGGGCTGAGGATATCCAGGCAGTGGTGGACAGCTTGCAGACGCTCCTCGGTGGTCGCCTTTGCTGTGACGATGTCAAGGCCTTTATAGATCTGGAGACCAACAAATAATGAGCATGTTAAGTCAGCAAACAAACCTGTAGAACCTAGAGGTTATTCGGACTCTTATAATGCATCGATTGTGGTGGGCAAATCAAGATTGAGAACCAGTGTAATCATGGACAAAAAAAGAGTCCAAAATAAATGTAACTTGGCTTGAAGTTAAGAAAAGAGTATCAAACTTTAGACACATTCAAATGATCAAAGCAAACACATCAAAAGGACATAGCGAAGCATTTGTAAAATCATAACGAGTTTCCCACGTATTTCAAAAGATATTTTTTGAATTATTTCTCCCAATTCCATTACAAACAATCTGGAGACTGGACCCCTAAGGTTACTTGGCGATCGGGACATATTCTATCTATAATCCTGAATCTAAGTTACAAAGGTATGTTAACATTTTAAAATTCATATTAAATGTATGCCCACAAGCAAACACCACGAGTAAGTTCACACTTACAAATTCTGAATGTGTACCTACTTACAAATTACAAGCAAACCTCAAATGACTTTTTCCAACCTTCCCTATAAAAGGGGTGGCATTGCCAAAGTAAACCATTTTTTACAGCATGGTGATCAGCCTCACCAACCTATATGTCAAGGAAACAACGTATCAAAAAAAAACATAGTTTTTGCATGTTGACCTTTTTTCATTATTCCTGAATGGCATTTTATGAGTCTTGCTCATCCAAATTCCAAAAATTTCAACACACAGTGTGAACTTCTTTTTTGTGAATGTCACATTTTGGTTCCATGATAGAACGACACAGTGACAGAACGACACCTGATGGCAGGACAGCACATGACAAAACATCACAGGAAAGTACATCACAAAGACAAAACATCAGAAGACAAGATGTTTGTGATGTTTTGTCATGTGATGTACCTACTGTCATTTTTTTTTAAGAATTCCTGTGCGGGAAACTCTCTAGATTTCAGAGACTCTAGGGGTCTATGACACTTGTTGAAGTGCCGCAGAGGAGTTTACGAGCTTGGCCGTCGCAACAAAGCGCCAATACTCAAGGAAGACCCAGTTGCTGTAAGGCTGGATGAGCCTTTAGTGACCGGTCTTTGGTAAAGGTTTTATCATATTTTTCCACCCAGCGAAGAGCATATTTGAAAATATAAATGGTATTTTTTTGTTCTCCACCGGGATTCGAACCCACAACTTTCCATTTACGAGTACGAAGTGTTGCCACTGGACTACGGATCGGTCTTTGTGATGTTCAGTCATGGGTCATATATATACACAAGGATAATTTATAACGTAATAATGGATTTCCGATAAAAATAAAGAGGGATATGAAAAATAAACAACAAAATGATGCAATAAAGGCTTTTTTCTTAGATTCTTTTTACAGTGATGCTGTACCAGTGAGATGATTTTGTTTTATTTTGGGTATGAGACGCTAATTCTCTTCTGTCTTTGTTTGTTTCATAATTGTTATTTTATTAATATTTGTTGAATTATATTGTATGGCTAGTTTTAAGTATTGTGTAAGAGTATAAGTCCAAAGTCCCAAATGAGTTTATGTAACTCCTGGGAAATATAATATTTATATTATTTCAATAAAGAACTAAAAAAAAAAAACGTACACATAATTAAAGAGCGTCGTTTTTTAGTGTGTCACACCTCAAGGGCCCTCTCAAATCACGGATAAGATTTTTTGTAAAGAAGAAGCGTCTTTACTACTCCTTTAAAGACACCAACAGTTTCTGCCTTCCTCATTCGTTATGTCGTGTGTTATATCGTTATGTTATGTGTCGTTATGTCATGTGTCGTTTTGTCACTGTGCCGTTCTAATTTGTCACCCACATTTCACACCAACGCAGACCTTTGGAGCAGAGGCTTCTTATCTCGCTCTGGCCGAGTGAGCCACCACAACTCGTAAGAGGAAATGGTCAGCCACTAACATGGATACCACTGAGTCTCATTCAACTCTGACTTTATCTGCAAAGCTTTCCCGCTTCCCACTGTAACTGTAACTCGGTTGCCGTTCCGCTAGGGGTGATCAAGACTGGAAGTCTCCTTACCACGGTAATTCTTACCTACCGAATATCGCTAATATGTATTTGTATGAAGACTAATCAGCTGTTCACTTCCGGCCATCTTAGATTGACAGGTCTTCAAACAAATATTACCTAAGATATTACATAAGAATTACCGTGATGATGACACTTCCAGCCCAGAGCCTCTTCAAAGCTGCCTCCATTTCTTCCCATCCTTACATACCTTTTTGATTCATTCATATTCATCATCTTTTTCATGCATTTTCTTCTTTTACACTCACTTTGTATATCCCATTCTTTCACAATCTCCTCAATCTGATCACCCCATACTTTTCTCGGCCGTCTCTTTTTTTATTTTTCCTTTCACACTTATTTATTATATGTATATATATATACAAGGATAATTTATTTATAAGGTACACATAATAAAAGAGCGCCGTTGTTGTGTGTGTCACACCTCAAGGCCCTCTCAAAACACGGATAAGACTTTTTGTAAAGATGCGTCTTTAGTGCTCCTTTAAAGACACCAACCGTTTCTGCCTTCCTCACATTAGGTGGTAGTCTGTTCCACTCCATTGGGCCCGCAAACCGGAAAGCACGGTCCCCAAAATTAGTGCGTGTCTGACGTGACGGCTGGACTAAGTCAACCACCCCACACTCCGCAGATCTGAGAGTTTGGCGTCTCAAATCTATCTCAACACGTGAGAACATGTCAGACAAGTATGAAGGAGCCATACCATTGACAGCTTTGTAAACCATCAGACAAACACGGTAGACCACCCTCTCCGGAAAACGAAGCCAATGCAGTTTTTTCAACAATGGAGTAATATGGTTAAATTTAGACATCCCGAATATGGGTCTTGCTGCAGAGTTCAGCACAGATTGAAGCCGGCTGAACTGTTTTTTCGGCTGACCTATATACAGCGTTGAGCAATAGTCAACCCGAGACATCACAAAAGCGTTAACCAGGGTTTTGACCGCCCCTGATGGTAAACATCTCCTGATTGCCTTTTTCTGGCGAAGTTCAAAAAACGAGGAGGATACCGTGTTATTCAACTGCTCTCCCATTGTGAGGTTCCGATCCAGTGTGACTCCTAGAAGTCTCACTGAATCCGACGGCTGAATCAGCTGTCCCCAAATGGAGAGTGGTGCGCGTGTTGTCAGGAGATGATCACGCCTGGACGTAGCCGCCCACATAATTTCCGTCTTACCCATGTTAAGGATTAGGCCATTGTTTGTCATCCATTCACCGATCTCCGCGATGCAAGCTGCCACCCTGTTACTGAGAGCTCCTGCCATGTGTGGTCGACACTTCCTATGTATATAAACTTTGTCATTCATTCTTTCCATATTCGACGCATGTCCGGTTGATAGCTCAGTTGGTGGAGTGCTTGCATTTCATGCCGTGAGCTCGGGTTCGAATCCCACCGAGGGTGCCAGAAATGATTTCCCGTTTCGGTGTTTATTTCAAATCCCAAACTAAAATATCTTCTTCTTCTTCTTCTTCTTCTTCAGCCTGTATTGATCGTCCACTCCTGGACGTAGGCCTCCTCTCGCATTTTCCATTCGTTTCTATCCTGAGCGATCCGCATCCAGGCAAGTCCTGCACTTCTCTGAACATCGTCACGCCAACGCAACTGTGGGCGCCCAACTCCACGCTTTGCCGTCCTTGGGCACCAGCACAGCAGTCGCTTTGTCCATTTTTCATCTGGATCGCGAGCGACATGTCCCGCCCATCGCCACTTGAGGGTTGCGGCCATCTTGATGACATCGGAAACCTTTGTCCTGACTCTTATGTCCTCATTTCTGAGTCTGTCCCGCAAACTGACACCCAACATGGCTCTCTCCATTGCTCTCTGTGTGACTCTTAGCTTGTGGGCACTTTTTTGTGACATTGTGACTGTCTCAATACCATAAGTGAACACTGGCAGGACACAGGCATTGAATACTTTCCTTTTTAAGTTGATGGGTATTTTGGGATTTTTCAAAATGTGACCAAGATTTTTGAATGCTGCCCAGCTTAGTCCGACTCTTCTATTTAGGTCTGCTGTCTGGTTATCTCGCCCGAGCTGTATTTTGTGACCCAAATAAATGTACTCATCGACAGATTCAATGCTGGCATTGTCCAGTACAATTTGTGCTGGTTGTGACGTCATCAACTTGGTTTTAGTGAGGTTCATTTTTAGGCCAACTTTTTTAGATGCTTCATTCAACTCCTTTAGCATTTCCGTCAGTTGTGTAGGGTCGTTACTGATGACAATAATATCGTCTGCGAAACGTAGGTGATTAAGGTGAGTGCCATCTATGATTATACCTTTGGAGTCCCATGGTAGATGTTTTAAGGCATATTCCAATGCTAAAGTAAATAGTTTCGGAGAAATTGGATCTCCTTGTCTCACGCCACGCTTTACTGGTATCAGGTTAGTCTTCCAATCGTCATTTAGAGTCACATGCAATGTAGCGTTCTCATAAATATTCTGTATAAGATTTATGAAACTAGAGTCTATTCCAGCCCTTTTCATCCCCTCCAGGACGGCCCACACTTCAAGAGAATCAAAAGCTTTTTCATAATCTACATAAGCTAGGTACAGAGGAATTTTGTATTCTGTGCATCTCTCTATGAGTGTACGCAACGTGTGGATGTGGTCAATGGTGCTATAGCCACTTCGGAAACCTGCTTGCTCTTTTGGTTGATAGAAGTCAAACTTAGGTGTTAATCTTTTTGTGACAATTTTTGTGAATAATTTATATAAGACACTCAGAAGGCTTATAGGTCTATAGTTTCCAATGTTAGCTGCGTCTCCTTTTTTGAAAAGAAGTATAACTTCAGCATTGCGCCATTTTTCTGGTATTCTTTCCTCTTGTAGACAACGATTGAATAGAGCGCATAGTGCATCCTCTAACACTATTCCACCGTTTTTCAACATTTCGGCTGTAATCCTGTCTTCTCCGGGGCTTTTTCGGTTTTTAAGTTGTTTTATAGCTGCTCTAAGTTCGTCTCTGTTTATTTCAGGTATTTTTTCTGAACCCATGTTCCTGATTGGTGTACCTCTTGAGTTTATTTGACTCGGTGCAGGTATTGACTCACTATACAATGTGGAGTAAAATTCTTGTACAATATTCAGGATATCCTGTTTGTCATGGTGGATAATACTGTTTCTGTCCTTCATGCAATGGATTCTACCCCGTGACTTTGCCAGCTTTGATCTTAAAACTTTAAGATTCATATTATCTTGGATAGCTTGTTCAATTGTTTTCGTTTTGTGAGACCTCGAGTCTTTTCGGATAGCCTTCTTTATCTGTTTGTTTAGGGTCTCGTAGTCATTTGAATCCCTGGGTGTCTGTTTTCTCTTTTCTATCAGTGCCAAGGTACTTAATTTTAACTTAGGGTCGCTTTTCTGTTTCAAATTGCCAACTTTTTTGGCTGCTGTTAATACTCCTTCAGTGATGGACGCACATAAGTCATTCAGGTCATTCCCACAAAGATCTGATCTCAATTTGTTTGTGAGGTGTGTTTGGTACTCTTCGTGTCTTTCCTCAAGTACCGAGGCGGATGGTCTTATGACTTCAGAGATCAGTTTTCTCCTTTCTAACTTCGTTTTGATCTGGATTTTGGCCCGTACTATTCTGTGATCACTCCCAGTGTCGAAGCGGTTCAGCACAGACACATCATTACAGATTTCTTTTTTAGAGCATAAAATGTAGTCTATTTCATTTTTCGTAACACCATCTGGACTTTTCCACGTCCATTTCCTCTGTGGGGGTTTTTTGAAAAATGTTGACATGCAGTATAGATCTTCTCTTCGAAGAAATTCAAGTAGAAGTTGTCCTCTATCATTTCTCTGACCTAATCCGAATTGGCCAATATTATCAGGATCCGAGGTAGTTTTTTGGCCAATCTTGGCATTGAAATCTCCCAACACGATTGTAAACTGTGCGTTTATCTGACTTCGTGCTGTAGCTATGTCCTCATACAATTGTTCGACCTCTTCATCATCCGCTGCACTAGTAGGAGCATAGGTTTGTATGATCTGTAGTTTGTATCTTTTGTTGAGTTGAAGAACCATGTAAATTACTCTGTCTGACACTGCCATTGTTTTGGTAACTAGATGTTTTATATTTTTGTTCGCCATCAGTGCGACTCCACCATTCCTGGTTGTATTTGCATTTCTGTGGAAGAGGAGGTGGCCTGATCTCAATGTGACGACAGCTTCTCCTGCTCTTCTAGTCTCACAGATTCCAAGCACGTGCCATTTTATATATGAAAGCTCCTCTTCCAGTGCTGTTAGGTGATCGTCGTTCCTCATAGTGCGAATATTGTATGTTGCTATATAAATATTATGCTTGTCTTTGGGTGTAGTCGAATTTTTGCCCCCCCCAGAATCCAAGGGGCTGACTGTTCCTGTAGGAACAGCACGAGATTCTGAACCATTAGTTCTACTCGCCTGGGGTAATTCCGCTCTTGTTTTTTGTTTCGACATGGTATATACGAAGGGGTTTGGCAATAAATCGCCACGCTTGCCTAGCGGGTTGGCGAGTTTCGCAGTCACACGACCTTTCTGTTGATTCAACTCCGCCCGTGTATGTCTACTTCTTGACCCTTTCGGCACTGTGTCCTCATCAGCTCAAGAGTAGTAGTGATGAAGCTGCTGCCCTTCCTCACAATGGGTTTGGTGGCATTTCCTCCATCCACGGGCCCATCGCCCACCCCAGAGACCTGGGTCCCCGGGGGCGTTGGGTTAATTAACCGCCGCCCAACATTCGGCGTTGAGCCGCAGGCAGCATGGTCTACTCTTTACCATGGCAGGTTACCCTGGCCTGACTTTCACTAAATCTAAAATATCGGCAACGTTTATTCAGCCTTCACGAGAAATGATTACCAGCCTCCTCGGGAGCTGGGCAACCCCCACTTCACATGAAGTGGTTGACGTAAGGCCGGCCCCCTTACCTGAAAAATAAATAGGTTCAACTCGCGAAGTTACACTTTATGTGTAGCTTGGTTGCGTTGCACATGCCCAAACCATTTTATCACATTATTGTACCTTAACTTTCACATCCTCGTTCAACTTACCTACATTCCTTCTTTACCCATTTATTCCTAACTCTATCCTTCAGAGTTTTTCCGGTCATGCTTCTCAAATGCTTCATTTCTAGCGCACATACTTTACTCATTTCACTCACTGTCCATGCTTCACTTCCATACATCAAAGCCACAACAAGTTTACTCACGAAAAAAATACAGTAGCTTTATACAATGTGGTGCTATCGATCGCTTTTCTAACTGGAAATAGATTATTTATGATAATTGCAACTGACCTATTTCCATCAGTCATAATTGATAAAGAAATCATTCATACATTATATTGTGTTTTTATTTACGACTCAGAGATATATTGTTATGCAAATGGCTACGGTAGTTGTAGTGTTTGATAATGATAATTATATAGATTTTCAGCAGTAACTTCGTGAAAGTTCATTTTAATACATTAAAATAAAAATTGCTTTGTTTTAATTCACATGAGTTTATTTTTGTACACGACCAGTTTCGGGAGAAGCACGAGAGGTACTGATTCTCCCAAAACTGGTCGTGTACAAAAATAAACTCATGTGAATTAAAACAAAGCAATTTTTATTTTAATGTATGATAATTATAGATTACTTTACAGTGAAAAACTAAATCTCTTGAAAAACAAAGACTTGGTACAATTAATTGAATAACTATTGAATGATTGAATGAAAATTCTTCCGATCAAACTATCGAGTGGACAATGGTTTACAAAAACTAAGACTTGGTTAAAAATTAAAGCAGGTAAGAAATACATGCATACGCTATATTGGTTATACACATATATGGTGTATGAATAAAAATATCTAATATTTCCGCATGACGTCATATGATAGGGCTTGCTTCGTGTTTCTCCTTCACCCTCCATTGCCTTCATGTGTATACTTGTAAGTGCAGGCATTAGAGTTGTTTATTTTTAATGTCCCGAAGCACATTGGATGTGGATGGGCAGGAATGCTTTGGATCTGGATGGACAGAAGTGCATTGTATCTGGATGAGCTATCACACAACCACTAAAAAATGAAATTGAAGCGTTTCAGATGGTTTGCAAACCGAGAAATGCGATCGTCAACATCATTGGATCTGAATGTTCAAAACTCAGAAGTGCATTGGATCTGGATAAGGTATCACACAACCACTAAAGAATGAAATTGAAGCGTATGAGATGGTTTGCATACCGGGAAATTGAATCATCAACAATGTACGTTTGTCCATCCAGAGACGGAGAGAAGAGCGTTGGATCTGGATGGTCAGAAGTGCATTGGATCTAGATGGCTAGATTTTTTTTGGATCTGGATTTTCAGACGTACATAAGATCTATATGGGGACTCACACACTAAATAAGAAAATTGAAGCGTTTGCGATTATGAGCATAGCAGAAAAAGCTTTTAATCTCGATCATCAGCAACAATCTCTCATGACGCATGTAAACCATTTGAATACTCCCGTCAATTATAAAGAATATAAAACTGATTGAACCTAATAATAATAATAATAATAATAATCTAAGTTGCAAGGATATATTCATTTAAAGCTCTCAGATGTAAGCCCACAAATCAACAAGTGTAGTTCGCGCTTACAAATGCTGAATGTGTACTTACAAATAAAATCCAAACCTCAAATGAACATAAGCCCCACAACTTTTGCCGACCTTCCCTGAAACAGGGGTAACATTGGCAAAGTGAACCATTTTTACAGTATGGGTGGTCAGCCTCATACCAACCTATAAGTCAAGGAATATGAATAAAAAATTACATTTAAATATATAAAAGAACAAAACCTTACAAAGAAATCTATACAAAAAAATTCAGAAATTTCCTATGCAAAAAATGTAGCAAATTAATACACCAACATTAGAAATCACCATTGCAGATTAGCCGCCACTTCTTCCTGTCCTTGCACACTTCTTTCATTTCATCCAGAGTCATAACCTTTTTCATGCAAGTCCTCCTTTTATTATGACTCTGCTTATGAAAACCTGCTTATGAAAATACCCGATTTTTTTCCTATAGCCACTGTGAGGGTTTTTCTTCTCTGTCCTGCTGATTGACACAATTAATAATATAACATACACACTTTAATATGTTTACTTTTATTTCTTTCACAATGTATACACAATTAACCACAGCACAATAATATTCTTTATTCTTTATTACACAGGCTTGTGGCTCTCACGCCAGGCAAGCTTCTTCCACCTTTCTGCATTCCTTTGTTTTCCTTTTCATTCAATTTCAAATCTCATGTTCCATTTTACCTAACAAACAAATCCATCTCGTTACAATACACCTCCTTCCTCTCATAAAAAAAAAAACATTCCCAATTTTTTTTTTTTCTTTTACAATGAGTAAATAATGTATCATAATGCTCAGCCGGCGCCACATATTTTGTTTTATTTTAAGGATAAATTTCAAAAATATGAAAATAAAAAAAAAAACCTGTTTCTGATACATTATTCAGTCATTAATACCTTTTTTAACAATACCAATTATTTTCATACTAAAATTAATATATATTTTTTTTAACACAAATTTCATATTCAATATTATAAACAAATATTTGTTTTTTTTTTTAAATACTTAGTTCAACAATTCAAAATAATCAAATAACAATACATAATAAACATTCACCATTTAATTAATCAATTCATTAAGATAACTTTTTTTTTTTTAAACATGTATCACATCTTTCCCAATATTTAAATTTATTTCAAATTTATTTTTCATTAATAAATTTATCAGTCCATCAATTTTTTTTTTAAAAAAACTTTACCTTCATATGTAATACTTTGTTTAATTTATGTTTCATACCTTCATTCATGCAATGTTTCATAATTCATTCTTTCACTGATCACTTTTATATCAACTTTCACCGTATCATTCATCACCTCAAATTTTTCATACACATGAAAATATGTTTTTTTTTTTTTTGTTAATCTAATTTGATTATGTCCTTGATGTGATATTTATTTATAACATTTGTGTCTATATCTTTTAATACATAGACTATCTTGCTAACTTTCTTTTCTATTCTGGCTTTGACAAATTTTGGAGCCAACTTTGTACAGAAGTATTTCCCTGCATTTGATTGTATGAAATTTTTACGCCATACAATATCCCCTTGATCATAGACACGATTTGATCTACCTTTATTATAATAATTTGCATTTTTATTATATGCATCCCATAAATTTTCTGTTACAATTTTGTATAATGTGTTTAATTCCTTCATTTTATTTTTATGCATATCTCTATATTTATCTAAATCTTCCTTTGATTCTATTTCATCATTTACTATTTCACCATGAATTTCACCATTTAGTACAATCTCCCTACCTCTTGCTAATACATTAGGTGTGTATCCTGTTGCTAAATTGACTGTATTATTTATTATGCTTTGTACTGAATCTAAGAAAGTATCCCATTTTCTTTGTTCATTTTCAACAAAAATAGCTAATGTGTATCCTATTGTTCTATTATATGTCTCTACATTATTGCACATGGGAGTATATAAAGTTGTATAAAATATTTTCTGTACTCCATATGAGTACATAAAATCTTTAAATGCATTTGACTTTAAATTCTTTCCATTATCTGTTATTATCGTTTGCGGTACTCCTTCTGTTAAAAATATTTTATTTTCTATTAATTTTACTATTTCTTCTGTAGTAGCTCTTCTTAAAGGAAATAACCAACGATATTTGGTAAAAACATCTATTATTGATAATATATGTATATAGCCCGTACTTGATTTTGGTAATGGTCCTATCAAATCAATACTCAGCATTTTTAACGGTCTATCCACTCTTTTTCTATTTTCCATTTTTCCTGCTGGAGGTAAATTATTCGGCTTATACATTTTACATTTTTGACATTTATTTATAAAACTTTTTATATCTGCATACATATTTTTCCAATAGTAACATCTTGATATGTATTTATAAGTTTTAAAAATACCTACATGTCCATTATCATGATGATTCTTTATTATAGTTAATCTATTGTCTATAATAGGTATCTCTTTCCAATTATATTCCTCTGTGAAAGGATTATCATCATTCATTAGTTTAAATAATTTATTATCTACCATTTTGAATTTTTTGTATTTGTGTGGTGTTTTTGTACATCCTTCTGCGATATTATTATACCAAGGATCTGCAATATTTGAATTTATTACTTCCATTTCTTTAGTACCATATTTAAAATTTCTAACTTAAGATTCCTTTGAAAGTCATATTTTTCAAATTGTTGTAAGAATTTGGTTTTAAAAATTTTCCAATCAAATTCACAGTTAATTGCTCTGTACCAAGTTAACGGAAAATCTGTTAAAAATATAGGCATACACTCTACCAAATAATCTAATTTTAATTTGTAGACTTTGGCTAATTCTTCTAACCTTATTATAAATTCATTTGGTTCACTTTCACCATTAAAAGATATTTTTAATTTGAGAGGATCAAAATTTATGGACTCCATTGTGTTACTTTCTAAATCCTTTTTATTATTTATTTTTTTAGATTTCATCATTTGCTGTATATTTTCAATTTATGCAATTAGAGAATAAATCATTTCATCTCAAAAAAAATTTCATACAAATTAAATATAACACCATCTATATATATTTATCTAAACTGATTTGAAACAAACTGGTTCATATCCATTCTTCATTCTCCCGCGACGTTCGATTTTTGAATTTCCATTCTTCTGAACGTAGGTAGGTAATTTGAATTCTCTTGCCTTCAATATTTTCAAAACAGCCGTTCAATATTTTCAAAACCGCCTTTTAAAACTTGCAATTTCTTGTTTTAAATTGTATAAGTTGATGCCTTCAATAGCTTTTAAACGTGTTGATGCTTTCACAACCATAAATCTGTCCAATTTTAATCATTTCATATATTGTATTGTTTTCAATGTCATTTGTTGAAATTGACTGTCATTTGTTTTACGTTGGGCGCCAAAATGTGAGGGTTTTTCTTCTCTGTCCTGCTGATTGACACAATTAATAATATAACATACACACTTTAATATGTTTACTTTTATTTCTTTCACAATGTATACACAATTAACCACAGCACAATAATATTCTTTATTCTTTATTACACAGGCTTGTGGCTCTCACGCCAGGCAAGCTTCTTCCACCTTTCTGCATTCCTTTGTTTTCCTTTTCATTAAATTTCAAATCTCATGTTCCATTTTACCTAACAAACAAATCCATCTCGTTACACCACATTCCTCAATGCCAGAAACGTAAAATGTATGGACCAGTGTGTGCTGACCATTACGACTCACTTAATTGACAGTTTAAAGAACGAAAAGCTGACTAAATTGGCAAAGCAGAATTGGTCGTGTGCAAGGCATTTTGCCAGATTCAATGACTAATAGTTGGACCAAAAGTGTAGTGGAGTGGAGACCTTATGAGGAATAAAGAAATAGATAGAGGAAGACCTCTAAAATGGTAGTCAGACGTCAAAAAAAAGATTCCTGGTGACTGGATGCAGAAGGTTCAGGATACAGATGCCTGGGGTGGAAGTCTCAACGACCGACTATAAATCTTACCGTGCCAATTTGAAGATAGGACGAAATAAAATACAGCGGCGTATCAACACCTGATCCATTTTATATGGAGCAACGATCAGCTGTTCAGGCACAGCCATGTTTTATTCCGACACATCTTTAAATAGGTTTGGTTAGATCTGCCGACGGCTGACGAGACTTCCATCCCTGGAGAGCTAAAGATGAGGACCACGATCACCCAGCAATGGACGAGAATGGCTGACTATGAAGAAGAAGAGATGTATATTAACATCATCATCATCATCACCATAATCATCATCATCATCAAGAGGTGGCGCTCTGTTCACCGCATCACCGCCCAAGCGTGCCGATCACAATATTGATTACAGCGATTTATCAAATTTTCAGAAAATTATGAAGTATTAACCACATTTATCATTTTATTTTTTTTGATAAGCAAGGCATATTTTAAATCAATTTTTCTCATATCGTTCCCTTAGTACTAACTTGTATGTCGTATAAAGATTTTAAATTATGATTACGGTCGTTAGACATTTTAAAGAATGAAAAAAACGTATTTTACTGACCGTGCAAAAGAGAAGAACGATTTTCTCTACGTTTCGTCGGAGTCATATCCGACGTCCTCAGTAGACGTGTGTCCTCTACAAAGAGGAACCACGAATAGAGAGGACACACGTCTCCTGAGGACGTCGGATATGACTCCGACGAAACGTAGAGAAAATCGTTCTTCTCTTTTGCACGGTCAGTAAAATACGTTTTTTTCATTCTTTAAAATTGTACGTCGTATGTCCATCAGAGGTAATTTCACATGAGCAATGTTTGTACGTGTAGGTACTGCACTAATGTGTATTGTGAAAACAGGAATTTGATTTAAAAAATATTTAAAACAACTCACAGATTATCGCGTTTTACGTTTTTTTCTTAGCTCAGATGTGTAGAATGTGATTCTTAAGACAATTTCTTTGAAAAGTCATCTTTGAATCAAATGGTAAATAAGCCAAACAAGCACTGGGGGGACGATGTGTGTAAGGGATAATCTTGAGTATTGCAAATCCTGAAATACAGAAGCTCCGTGAAGATTTTTTGAAGAAAAACAACTTCCGTTACTTTTTCGTCGTAGCCAACGTCTTTAGGAGACATCTTTGTTGGGCAGCAATAATTGATGAACTTTTCACACTTCATAAATTTTTCACAAAACATATGTGTAACCTATCTATCTCTCATGTAAGTTTCAAAGATACATAGACATTTTAAGGCTCATATTTAATGCATGCCCACAAGCAGGCACATGTAGATTAGCGCTTACACATGCCGCATGTGTGCATGCGAGGGTCAGCCCCATATCGACATAATAGTCAAGGAACCGTGGTTCTAAATCTAAGCCGCAAAGATATATATTATTTAAGATTCATATTAAACGCATTCCCACAAGCAGACATGTATAAGTTCGCGCTAACACATGCCGCATGTGGACCTACAATATAAAAACCCAATCTCAAATTAACATAAGTCCTGCAACTCTTGCCGACCTTCCCTGAAACAGGGGTGACATTGGCAAAAATTCAAAGATGATTGAATGAATGAGATGATGATGAAACATTTTCAAGCCTTTTTTAGGTGCTTCTTATATCGATACCTTAAAGATAAAACTGAATAAGTGACATATTATGCTTACATACGTTACTCAGATAAATGCACCTTTTTCCTATTTTACGCGAGACAAAACTCTACAAATGTGTTAAAATCCTGTAGTTAAAAAGTCATGAGCACTTCCGTAAAATTAGTTCACTTACTATGAGAAGTTACTCCCAATAAATGTTTTATCGGCGATTTCTCAAATCAGTGATATGTATGGAAGTGAAGCCTGGACGGTGAGTGAAAGGGAAATTAGTAAAGTCCATACAGTAGAAATGGACTATCTAAGAAGTATGATTGGGAAAAAACGAAGTGACAGAGTGAGGAATAATTTTGTAAGAGAAGAATGTGGTGTAAGGGAAAGTGTGAAAGTGAAGATTAAAAGAAGTATGTTAAGATGGTTCGGGCATATGGAGAGAATGAGTGATGAAAGATTGACGAAGAAAGTATATGTTGCTAAAATAGATGGATGTCGTGGTAGAGGAAGACCGAGAAAAGTATGGATGATCAAATTTCTGAAATAGCGAATGAATGGGATATCCAGAGTCATAATAAAAGGAGGACTTGCATGAAAAAGGTTATGACTCTGGATGAAATGAAAGAAGTGTGCAAGGACAGGAAGAAGTGGCGGCTAATCTGCAATGGTGATTTCTAATGTTGGTGTATTAATTTGCTACATTTTTTGCATAGGAAATTTCTGACTTTTTTTGTATAGATTTCTTTGTAAGGTTTTGTTCTTTTATATATTTAAATGTAATTTTTTATTCATATTCCTTGACTTATAGGTTGGTATGAGGCTGACCACCCATACTGTAAAAAATGGTTCACTTTGCCAATGTTACCCCTGTTTCAGGGAAGGTCGGCAAAAGTTGTGGGGCTTATGTTCATTTGAGGTTTGGATTTTATTTGTAAGTACACATTCAGCATTTGTAAGCGCGAACTACACTTGTTGGTTTGTGGGCTTACATCTGAGAGCTTTAAATGAATATATCCTTGCAACTTAGATTATAGATTATAGATTATAGATTATAGATTATAGTGAATCAGCACGTATTTAGTTTAATCTTTAAGGTGGCGATACATCCACTCTGTATGAGAGACATGTGCATCTGGGTTGTACCTACCTGAGAATTTGTATGCATATACAGGTATATTTATTTACAAATCTGCACCGGAAAGCGTATTGTGTGCAATAAATGCATCATGAGGATCACAACATCACTAAGTTTACGTTTCAACTCCACCGTAGCGTTAATCAAAATATATGTACAAACTAAAACGCTCTCTAGGGACGCTGCTTTGATATTATTATGATTATTAATTCATTAACAGAGGAAATGTGAAAGGAAAGAGAGGAAAGATGCTATGCAGGCCAACCAAAATGTCAATTAAATAGGCTACAATTGGTTGTACATGCGTGCGCTCGCATGATTGCTGGTCAGTCGAAATTTACACACATTGTCAGGTAGCTACCTGTTAACAAAAGAAGAAGAGGAAGAAGACAGGACATGTCAAAAGATTATACCTATCAAAGGAAAAATAATGCCTACCAAATTGGGAAAACAGAAAAGATCTGGATCCCAACTTAAAAGAAATTGAAGCGCATCTCTAGCCACCGAAATGAAACCGGCTCAAAATTAGAGGAAGAAGACAGGCTGAGATTGACAGTTGTGAGGGAAAGACTGAAAAACCCCGTTAAGCTCCGCATCATGCTGGTGGGAAGTTTATAAAAGCCATCGACCTCCCACATTCTGGGACACAAGCTCTTCAACGCCTGAACCAATAGCACTGACCAGGCGTGGCCAAGAATATCCAACTGGGGAGGCTTGAGTCGCCGTTATTGCCTGCACCACACAGCCCCTGGCCGCGCCTGGGTTCCCCGTGGCGGATTCCTCGGAAGGAAGGAGCCCTTGCTCTCTACCCATCGCCAGCGCCCGCTTGGCTACTCGCTGGGTGCGGCTCAATATCCAGAGTCCCGTGCCCAAAGTTCCTCAGGAGGACGGAGCACCTGCCCCGTCCAGCCGAGCACAACCGTCTTATCGCTGGCTGAGCCCCGTGCCGCAATTCCTCCGGAGTGTGGAGCCCCGACCTCCCGCCAAAAGCGCCGCCGTGCCTGAGGCCGGCGCCCCGAACATCGACTACCCGCATCCTAGCATCAAGACTTCTCTCCGTCACCGTGAGCTAATCGACTCATTTAAATACATTATCTAATTTAACTTAGAACCAGCCAGTCGTGCAGTTGTAGCGTGGTGATGCTCTCATTTCTCATAATTTAAAATAAATCCCGTCTTTCCTTTACCCGGTTTTTCTCTCCATCACTTATTTTGAACCTCTTTAGCATCAGTGGAAAGCGAGCAAGGTGTTGGGCCTGAACACCACCCTGAGGAGTCTTTTGCTAGCCGGGCAACTGCAAAAGCGCGCAACCTAACCTCAAAGGAGCCCCCTGTCCGTTGTCGGAATCCTAACCTCAAAGAGGTGACGGTTCGCGGCAGCGCGGGGGCCCAGCAGGGCCGCGCTTCCCATCTCTGCATTACAAAATTACTCCTCTTCTCCACAAGCTTCACTGGCTCCGTATACCGGAGCGCATCGAGTTCAAAGTGTGCACGATGGTCCACAAAGCTTTATTTAGAAAAACACCCCAATATCTCGCTGATTTAATCAAACCAGTCACCCTCGGCAAAAAAAGCCTAACACTGCGCTCAGCTGAGACTGGAGCCAAATCAAGGATTGAAGAACCTGTAAGAAGAGTTAACACAGTGTTTGGAGAGCGTGCATTTGCAGTTGCTGGCCCTCTGGCCTGGACCCAACTGCCACATCATGTGAGAGAGCTAGAGGACCATGGAAAGTTCCGGAATGCACTGAAGACAAGCAAATTTCTGGCATCGTTTGCACCAGCGCCCTTGGAGTGACTACATCACGAAACGGCGCTATAAAGAAATCATCAACTCATCATCATCATCAAAGAGTATACTGAAAAATGTATGGTTGGATTGGATTGGTGATATTGTGAAGGAATGGAATATACAAAGCGAATGTAATAGGAGGTACTGCAAGAAAAAGGTGATGGATATGAATGAACTGAGAGAGCTATGCAAGGATAGAAAAAAATGTATGCGAATCTGCAGATGCTTGATCAACTTCAACGGGAAGGCCTTCCGCCGCCAAAAAAAACATTGCAAGTGAAGTATCACCAAGTGAAGCGACTCCACATGAGTTGTATGAACTTGGTGGGTGGAGGTGGGTAAAGTGCTTGAATCTGCAGAGGCTTTGGGCAGCCCTAGCGGAATGGTGACAAAGTTACAGTTACGGTTATCTCACCATCTATATATAGAGATATATGAAAAATTTAAATTCATATGAAATGCATGCCCAAAAACGTACACGTGTAAGACCGCGCTCACAAATACCGCGCTCACAAATACCGCGCTCACAAATACCGCATGTGTACTGACAAAATAAAATCAAAAACTCCGAATGAACATACGCCCTGCAACTTTTGCCGAACTGCTTTATCTAATTATCACACTTAATAATCCCACAGTGTGAGAAATGATTTCCCGTTTCAGTGTTTATTTCAAACCCAAAATAAAATACCGGCAAGGTTCACTTAGCCTACACAATAAATGAGTACCAGCCCCCTCGGCAGCTGGGAGACCCCCACTTCAACTGAATCGGTCGGATATCAAAGTTGTATCTCTATTTACGATTTGAAAGACGTGGGATCAAAAATTTTGGTGAACACTTGAAAATTACAGTGAAAGGTTTATGCTGTATAACAAAATGGATATTTATTTAAAAGAGCAACGCCCTTAGGAAGCCTTAGAAGATGGGGAAAAGATTAATACAATAAGGTCTCAGGTTAACATATTTTTTTCCTGTACATTTTTTGTGTGCACACCTGACGAGATGAAAGGGTTTAAAAAAAAACGCAATTTTTTGTTGATGAAAAATCCACAGCACATACACATAGTGTAAATTCTATAATCTTAGTTGCAGAGATTTATCAACTATAATCTATAGTCTAAGTTTCAAATATATATTAACATTTACGATTCATATTAAATGTATGTACGTATGATTCATCCCCCCCCCCCCCCCCCACTTCAACTGAAGTGGTTGGCGTAAGTCCGGCCCACCTACCTGTAAAAATACATAGGTTCAACTCGCCACATGCGACCCCTTCGGGGATAACGCGGTAAACAGTTACGCTATATGTGCAGCTTAGTTGCGTTTTTTTTTTAGCTTACTAAGTCACTTATTCAGTTTTACCTATAAGGTATCGATTTGTTTAAACACAATCAGGGGTATGATAAAATATATAAATTAATGCTCTGCTATCAGATTATCTGATAAACATGGATAAACAATACTACAAAACATCCTGTAAATCAGACAAAACAAATTAAGAAATGTTGGCGGAAATCGCAAAGATCAAATAATAACTAATGATCATATTTTAAACTAACAAATAAAATCAACATCATAACGAACAATCTTATCGAAATCAGCGCACGTGTCATTTGTTAAGATTTTTATTTATACAAGGCTCTTGATTTATATTTGATGTATAAACTACTTTTGTTTATGTGTGTATCAGTTATTAACGCGCAGGATTGCTTTCAAGTCTGCCGTATTTATTGCAAGAGTAAAAGACCAAAAGGACGTTGTCCTGTTTAAATTGCAGTCAAATTGATAATAATCATTAATCTTAAAACATACAAAATAAAAAGGGTTTTACGTTTACGGTGAGTATATATAAAATTGCAATTGATTCCGTATCTGAACCATTTAGTAATTATCTAGCTACCTGAAGTCGTTTTTACAAATGGTAAAAATGAGAAAGCACAGTAGTTAGGTTTGAGTTAGAGTTTAAGAAGAAAGCACGTTCAGTTTTTCCAGATTAAAAAAAAACACGATATTGACCAATTCATTTTTTCAATAATCTCAGATTGGAAACAAAATAAGGTATGTAAATACAAATTAATAGAAACGATTCAGTCGTTCTAGAGTTATGATCTTACAAACGAACAGAATTTATTTTTTATTATGTACCAACAAAAGAAGTTTCATAAGCAATTCCTTTAAAGGAAAATCTCGGTAGATAATTTAGAGGTCGCCAAAATCTTCATACTCCAGGATTTTAAGCGACTGCTGAATATCTCCTCCTATTCAAAATTCAAGGGACAATCAGAGACAAATGGCTAGCACAACAAGGCGTTGCCTTTACAAGATGATGGGGACCACCAGACGCAACTTAAGGCTTTGCCTTACGGATCCCAAGAGGATGGCGACCAGGACCAGCAAATAAACACAAATGGCCAACATAAAAAGACACTGCCTTGACAAAAGGATGGCGACCAGTGGACATAAATGACAAGGCACTGTATTTACAAGAGGATGGATACCAGCAGACTCAAATAAGGAGCACAATAAGGCAATGTCTTTACACAAGGATGGCAACCATCCGAGGCAAATCAACACAATAAGACACTGCCTTTACAAGAGGATGGCGACCAGCAGAGACAAATGGCTAGCACAACAAGGCGTTGCATTTACAAGAGGATGGCGACCAGCAGAAACAAATGGCTAGCACAACAAGGCGTTGCCTTTACAAGAGGATGGCAACCAGCAGAAACAAATGACTAGCACAACAAGGCGTTGCCTTTACAAGAGGATGGCGACTAGTAGACATAAATGACAAGAAGACTATGCATTTGTAAGAGGATGGAAACCAGCAGACACAAATAACTAAAACATCAAGGTGCTGCCTTTACAAGAGGGTGGCGACCACCAAACACAAATGACAAGGAATATTTTTACAAGATGATAATCATGCAGAAATGAATGTCATCCGTCACCCTCTTATTCGCATTGCTCGCAGATTTGATAACACTGTTTGCGCGAGTGTGAGACGATGCAGTTAAGAGGCGCACACTGTCTGGCACACATCCGTAACCCGACACCAGCACAATGGCAGATTCCTACAGGCAGAGCAACTGCTGCACTAACTACCCAGGAACTGTGCAGTACTTGAAGTACGACAATTCACTCTCAAGAAAAGTAATAATAATATTAGGATTATTTATTTGGTGAGTGCTGTTTATGTGTATATCACACCTAAAGAGACCTCTGCGAACTTCGTCGTCGCTGTAGAAAGTGCCAGTTCTCAAGCAAGACTCATTAGCTGTAAGGCTGGATTGACCTTTAGTGACTGGTTTTTGGTAAAGATATGTGAATTTTTCACCCAGCAAAGAGAATATTTGAAAATGTAAATGGTATCTTTTTTTGTGCTCCACTGGGATTCGAGCCCACAACCTTCCATTAACGAGCCCGAAGTGTTACCACTGGACTACGGACCGGTCTACTGGTAACTACCCAGGAACTGTGCAGTACGTGAAAGTATGTACGACAATTTACTATGAAGGAAAGTAAGTGAGCATTCACTTTTATTTGAATACGCAATACCTACAATACTGTAACTGTAACTGTAACTCTGTCGCCATTCCGCTAGGGGTGGCCAGAGCCTCTGCAGAACTGCCTCCATTTTTTCTTATCCTTACATACCTCTTTCAATTCATTCATATCCATCACCTTTTTCAAAACTCAAACGGTGCTATTCTTAGACATTTTAGTCGTTCGTTGAGCCAACGCTTTGACAAACTAATGATGCATTTGTATGAAGACCTCTCAATCCAATATGGCCGCAAGTGAACAGCTGATTAGCCTTTATACAAATATTACCAAAATTCGGTAGGAAAGAATGATCTTGGTAATGAGACTTTTAGGCCAGGCATCAATTCGTGCAATAGGTGAGTCATTTTGCACCATCATTGATGCCGAGAGGTTTGTGTATGTATGCACATATGTTTATGCACATATGTTCTAGCACATATGTGCATCACGAGCGCAGTGGCAGCGGCACATACTAATGCAGAAGTTGCCGCTGTGGGTCGGTCACAGGCTGCCCTCTAAACACCCCGTAGAGAACGCGACCGGGCTTTGACCTCAATTTCAAGGGTATATTTCGTCCCCTCAGTGCTTGCTTGGCTTATCCACCATTTGATGCAAGGATGGCCTCTCAATTATATTGTCTTAAGTATCACATTCTACACAATCTGAGCTAAGAAGAAAACGTAAATCACGATAATGTGAGAGTTGTTTAAAATATTTGTCCATACATTGGTCCAGTGCACGAACAAATATTGATCTTATGAAATTACTTCTGATGGACATAAGACAAACAAGCACTAAGGGGACGATTTGTAGCTTTGTATGAGCGTCCGGTCGACAGCTCAGTGGGTAGAACGCTTGCATTCAAAGCCAGACGGCAAGGGTTCGTCCATCGTTGAGACGATGCTCGACGAGACGATGTATGGGGATGCATGAAAGCTTTTACAAACAAACCTGGCAGAATAAAAACGCAACTAAGCTACACATTTAGTGTAACTTTTTGTCGCGTTATCCCCGAAGAATTTCGCATGTGGCGAATAAAAAGTGTTAGACTGCTGGTTTGCATTGAATACAAGCCATAATTGCCAATTTACATTTGCAATTTAGATTATTTACTATTAGTGATATATCGATTTGTCGGCAAGGGTTAGGTAGTAAGAGGAGGAGATATTTGTCGGCAAGGGTTAGGTAGTAAGAGGAGGAGATATTTGTCGGCAAGGGTTAGGTAGTAAGAGGAGGAGATATTTGTCGGCAAGGGTTAGGTAGTAAGAGGAGGAGATATTTGTCGGTAAGGGTTAGGTAGTAAGAGGAGGAGATATTTGTCGGCAAGGGTTAGGTAGTAAGAGGAGGAGATATTTGTCGGCAAGGGTTAGGTAGTAAGAGGAGGAGATATTTGTCGGCAAGGGTTAGGTAGTAAGAGGAGGAGATATTTGTCGGCAAGGGTTAGGTAGTAAGAGGAGGATATATTTGTCGGCAAGGGTTAGGTAGTAAGAGGAGGAGATATTTGTCGGCAAGGGTTAGGTAGTAAGAGGAGGAGATATTTGTCGGCAAGGGTTAGGTAGTAAGAGGAGGAGATATTTGTCGGCAAGGGTTAGGTAGTAAGAGGAGGAGATATTTGTCGGCAAGGGTTAGGTAGTAAGAGGAGGAGATATTTGTCGGCAAGGGTTAGGTAGTAAGAGGAGGAGATATTTGTCGGCAAGGGTTAGGTAGTAAGAGGAGGAGATATTTGTCGGCAAGGGTTAGGTAGTAAGAGGAGGAGATATTTGTCGGCAAGGGTTAGGTAGTAAGAGGAGGAGATATTTGTCGGCAAGGGTTAGGTAGTAAGAGGAGGAGATATTTGTCGGCAAGGGTTAGGTAGTAAGAGGAGGAGATATTTGTCGGCAAGGGTTAGGTAGTAAGAGGAGGAGATATTTGACTGCAGGGGTAGCAGACCTTAGGCTTTGGAATTTAATTTTCCGCGAAAATTAAAAACGTAAAAAAACGGGGTGATTTCGCGGCGAATTTCGACCGTTGGTCATATCGGGGAGAAGTATGAGGCGGGAGACCAAAACCGGTTTCTTCATGAGCGATGCACCGCGTCACGACAAATCGGTCAAGATAACTCGATCGTGGACGAATCGGTCACACGACAGTTCTTTTTCACGACTTTTCGGTCAACAACATTGCAGTCCCCACTTACTTTTCGATTCATGGGCAATATTGGCGCCTAAGACTAGGGTTTTTTGAATTAGAATTTTGTATTCTGTATTTGTTTTGATGTTTGTACATATTATTTTTTGTGATTTAAAAAATGTAACTTGTTGTATGATAATAATATGTTCCTTGACTTTTAGGTTGGTATCTGTCTGACCACCCATGCTGTAGAAAATGGTTCACTGTGCCAATGTCACCCCTGTTTCAGGGAAGGTCGGCAAGAATTGCAGGGTGTATGTTCATTTGAGATTTGGGTTTTCATGTTGTAGGTTCACATGCGGCATGTACAAGCGCGAACTTATACGTGTTTGCTAGTAAAAATGCTTACAATGTGAATCCCCAATGTGACATATCTTTTCAACCTAGATTAGATTAAACTTTTTAGGGTTTGTGTATTCACACAGTGAAAATTCATTTTTAATTATATATATATTTTTTTTTTTTTTTGTGATTTGTCCACGGCCGATGTCTGTGACCGATTTGCCGTGGAGCCCGATGCACCGGCTCGTGTAAATAAGAAGTCAGTTTTTATGAGGCGCGGTGGTCGAGAGACTGATTGCCCTGGGGGCCCTGCCGCTCTGGGACCTCTTGAACGCAAGCGCTAACTCGCGGTGATTAAACTTGGTAGCTCGCATGATAGATGCGCGTGAATTGCATTCGCTTTTTGATGGGCGCAAGCGGGCAGGCTTTATTAAGCGTTGCATTAAATTTTGGACGCGTAATGAACGAAGCGGAACGCTTTTTTACCTTCCGTGATACATACTGTAAAAAATGGTTCACTTTGCCAATGTCACCCCTGTTTCAGGGAAGGACGGCAAGAGTTGCAAGGCTTATGTTCATTTGAGATTGGGTTTTTTATATTGTAGGTCCACATGCGGCATGTGTTAGCGCGAAATTATACATATCTGCTTGTGGGAATGCATTTAATATAAATCTTAAATGATATATGTATATCTTTGCAGCTTAGATTAGATTAGATTAGATTAGTGATACAGGAGTGACATTGGAAAAGTGTACAATTTTTAAATTTAATGAATTGAACATAACGGTCATCTCTTTTAAAATTCAAAACTTTTGTTTTATTACATTCAAATTCAAAATATTACCTATCAAAGCTTCTTCGTTCAATGTTCCTAAGTATAAAAATTCATTAACCACGTCAACATTCATTTAATTTATTTTCAATATCTTGCCGGTCGATAGCTCAGTTGGTAGAGTGCTTGCATTCTATGCCGTGAGCTCGGGTTCGAACACCACTGAGGGTGTCAGAAATGATTTCCTCGTTCGGTGTTTAGTTCAAGCCCCAAAATAAAATACCGGCAAGGTTTACTCAGCCTTGAGACAAGAAACGAGTACCAGCTTCCTCGGAACTTCAACTAAAGTGGTTGGCGTAAGGCCGGCCCCCTTACCTGTAAAAATAAATAGGTTCAACTCGCCACATGCGACCCCTTCGGGGATAACGCGGCAAGAAGTTGCATTATATGTGTAGCTTAGTTAGTCAAGTTGATTTATTTCGGATTCATTTTCAAGAAAATTGCAGTTTTTTTTTTTACAGTATTCATATTTAACAAATCAATTACATGACATGGTTCACTCTGTTACTTCTGTATTGTCGGTTTCACGGCTTGGGCGTTAAAGGATCACTGAAGCTGCACAGAACCGCAGCCTATGTTTATATGTGACCAAGGCCTATTCGAGCGTATTCCTGACCATACGAGACGCCTCTAGAATGGATGTTTCCAGAGAGTGCGAGAATGAAAAGGTACAAAATATAAAACACTTACGTTTTCACACACATATACATAGCAAGTAAATACATCTGGACACACAATCATAAAAACACGTAGGCATGAACTTATAGATTCGTAACGATATAATACATGATGATGATTTTTCAATTTATTTTACACATGATAAAAGAGCGCCGTTTTTGTGTGTTTCACACCTCAAGGGCCCATCCAATCACGAATGAGATATTTTATAAAGGTGCATTTAATAATAATGATTTTTGTGTCAGTTGTCATCCTATCATTGACCGTCAACGGAAAGTGAAAAAAAAACCTATCCAGAAAAATACAACGCGAGTAAGCTGCGCGTATAGTGCAACTTCTTACATTTACTGTGTGGAATGTATTTATTTTTAGAGACCGGGTTTACGTTGACCCCCGCACTTGAAGTAGGGGTTTCTCAGCTCCCAAGGGGGCTAGTTCTCATTTCTTGAGAAGGCTGAGTAAGCCTTGCAGGTAATTTATTTTGGATTTGAAATTAACACCGAAACGTAAAATTATTTTCCCACTATAGTAAACGCACGATATCCGAACATAGTAATACAAAAAATGTAAGCACCTACATATGCACTACTATGTACATACAATGTACATGTATTCTCTTTCCTTTCGATTCTATCTGTTTAATAAGATATATTGTTTTTTTTTTCTTCATATATTTCTGCTTTGTGTATTTCTGGATTTTTGTATTTTCTGCATTTTTTATTTTTCTTCCATGGACTTTTTTATTGCTGTATTTTTTATATTGCTGGTCATGTATTGCACCCTCCACATGACTAAGCTGGAATAAACATGTATTATTATTATTATTATAGCTTGTATGAAAAAGGTTATGGCTCTGGATGAAATGAAAGAAGTATGCAAGGATCGAAAGAAATGGCGGTTGATCTGTAATGCTGGCGGTTAAAGCTAAGGCTTTTAAATTTAAAAAATATGTGTCGTAGCTTTTTAATTTTTTACTGTTTAATTGCTTAGAATTTATTTGTTTTATATATTTGATTGTATCAATTGCATGTACTCCTTGATTGATAGGTTGGTATGCGGCTGACCACCCATACTGTAAAAAATGGTTCACTTTGCCAATGTCACCCCTGCTTCAGGGAAGGTCGGCAAGAGTTGCAGGGCTTATGTTCATTTGAGATTGGGGTTTTTATATTGTAGGTCCACATGCAGCATGTGTAAGCGCGAAATAATGCATGTCTGCTTGTGGGAATGCATTTAATATGAATCTCAAATGATACATATCTTTGCAGCTTAGATTTAGATTTAGATTTAGATTATAAGTATTGTCAAAGGCAAAGGAAAAGATATTTATTCTTAGATGTATTTGCCTCTACAAATTGTACGCGTCTGTTTCACACTTGCGTCGGTAGAAGACTAAGATGAGATGAAATTCTTTGTCTCAGTTACGGATTTAATATAAAAGTTAGTGACCATACGTTTGCGCAGGCGAGTAATGACTTTGTTTCCGCTATAGGGATATTTCCGCAACCGACGGAAAATGATTCCGCCCACATCTGCCGACGACGGAAACTTTCAAAGTATATATAAGACATGACACTTAAACTCAATCGCAGAGTTTCACAAAAAAATGTATTGAAGCTAAAACAGCGACTCTAGTGAGTGTTTCGCCACGCAACGCAAAACACAGACAGACAGTAAATCCGCGCTTACACGTACTGCATGTGTACTTACAATATAACCCAAGCCTCACATTAACATACACCTTGCAACTCCTGCAGCCTGAAAACCTGGGTGGCATTTGCAAAAGCGTTTTTTTTAAGGAATCCTGTGCGGGAGGCTCCCCATTTTTTGAGTCTTGGGGGTCTATGTCACCCTGGAAGGGTGCCGCAGAGGTGTTGCTTCTATCGTGAGGCGTTGCAAGGAAGTGGCGATTGATATTGGTTTTGAATAAAACCGGATTAAATTGGGAAGGGAACACAGATACTGGTAAATCATTCCATAAACGGGCAGTTTGGCAAAGGAATGAGTCATGAAAACACCAAGTTGTCAAAAGTGTACCAAGGTTTTACAGCATAGAGAGTCAGCCTCATACCGAACTTTAAGTCAAGGTTGCACGGCAAAATTAAACAGTCCAACCGATAGTTCAGTTGGTAGAGTGCTTGCATTCCATTCCGAGAGCTAGGATTCGAATCCTACCGAAGGTGTCAGAAATGATTTCCCGTTTCGGTGTTTATCTCAAATCCAAAAATAAAATACCGGCAAGGTTTACTCGGCCTTCACAAAAAATGAGTACCACCCCCCTCGGGAGCTAGGAAATCCCCACTTCAACTGAAGTAAAAATAAATAGGATCCACTCTCCACATGCGAAACCCTACGGGGATAACTCGGCAAGAATTTACATTGTATGTGCAGCTTAGTAGCGTTGCGTTGCGTATGACAATCACCATGAACATTTAAGGTTAATCTCTACTAAATTTGTCAACGACGTTAGCCATGTTGAAAGCACCGGTTCCCATAGATCACCGAAGTTAAGCAACATAGGGCGTGGTCAGTGCTTGGATGGGTAACCGCTCAGGTACACCGCGTGTCGTTGGCACTTGGACCGGTCCGTAGTCCGTAGTGGCAACACTTCGGACTCGTAAATGGAAGGTTGTGGATTCGGATACCGGCGGAGCACAAAAATATACCATTTATATTTCGAATGTGCTCTTCGCTGGGTTGAAAAATTCATAAACCTTTACCAATGACCGGTCACCAAAAGTCCATCCAGCCTTACAGCAACTGGGTCTTGCTTGAGTATTGGCGCTTTGTAGCGACGACCAAGCTCGTACACCTCTGCGGCACTACAACAAGTGTCATAGACCCCTAGAGTCTTTAGAATCTAGGGAGTCTCCCGCACAGGATTTCTTAAAAAAAAAAAAAATGTATAAAACCAAAACAATTCTAATAAAACACAATTTTCACTAAACGCAACTACGCAACTGAGCTACACATTTAGTGAAACTTCTTGCCGCGTTCACCCCGAAGGGTTTCGCATGCGTCGATCGGAACCTATTTATTTTTACACCCACTTCAGTTAATTTATTAATTTAATTTAAATTAATCTACACGAACGTTCTTGATCTCTAGATTTAAGGTTAAGCCGCCAACATTGCAGATTAACCGCCATTTTTTTTCGAACGTTTCCTCAACGCAATTGCTGAGTTTACACGTGTAGTTTGACACGTGGGGTGGTGATCGGGTTTCTTACAAGGCTGTTGCAGAGAGTAGGCGGGGGTTGTATTCGCAATGTGGGCGGTAGCCATATCCCACAAGGAGATATATTTAAATAAATGGCGTCATATTGCCACACAGCATCAAGGCAATGTGGATCATTAAGGGTGGAATATTGTTACCGACGCTGATGCACGGATGTGAGACATGAACGGTGAATGAAAGCGAACTAAAAGGAATGAATGAGTGCGGTGCAAACGACAATTTCAAATTTTATTTAATAACCGAAACGGGAAATCATTTCTGACACACTCGATGGGATTCGAACCCGAACTCTCAGCATGGAATGCAAGCACTCTACCAACTAAAATATCGACCGCACTATTTTATTCTGCCGTATAACCTTGGCTGAAAGGTTGGTATGAGACTGACCATCTGTGCAGTAAACGGAAAATTATTTCTGACACCCTCGGTGGGATTCGAACCCGAGCTCACGGCATGGAATGCAAGCACTCTACCAACTGAGCTATATTTAGGTTTGCGGTATGCACGTATTACTTATATGATTGAATGAAAATCCCGCGTAAAATTGCGCGTTTTTTTGCATGTGGCGCCATCGGCAGGTAGAGAGGGACGGAAGATGACGACGCTGGTGGAAGAGCGAGGGAGACAGACGGCATGGATGAGTGAACCAGGTAATCACCGAGTACCGAGACCTGCTATTAGAGAATGAGTGATCGTGGTGAGTTGAGCGAACACAGTGTGCGGACTTTTGGGTAGCTAGAACAGCAGGAAAAAAAAACAATGAAAAAACTGTAAGCCTGTTTTGACATGTCTACATGTCAAAGAATGGATAATGAAAGATCTAGAAAGTGTGTATACAGGGGAAATGTGAAAGGAAAAAGAGTAAAGGGAAGACCGAGAAAAGTATAGTTGGATCAAATTGGTGAAAGAATAAAATATACAAAGCGAATGAATGGTTCAGAGGTACATGAACATGGTGACATTTGAGAAAAGGCGACGCTTACTGAAAAATAATATACGGGTACCTTGACTTATAGGTTGGTATGAGGCTGACCAATCATGCTGTAAAAAATAATTTACTTTGCCAATGTCACCCCTGTTTCGGGGAAGGTCGGAAAAATTTGCAGGATGTACATATATTCATTTGAGGTTTGTATTTTAATTTTTAAGTAGTACACATGCAGCATTGGTAAGCGCAAACTTACAGGTGTCTGTTTGTGGGCATGCATTTAATATTAATTTTAAATGTTCATATACATCGGTGTTATAGCCGCGGGGATCAAGACAGATTATTTGGAACCGGATAACGCTGGTTCGAATCCCGCGACGATAACTTCGACCCTGGTTCAACAGATGCCGTTGCATGCACACAAGCTTCTGCTTTCGCATGAAGACAACTGGCCAGGTAAAATAGGTTGGTGGATTGCATTCCTTTCCACAAATCTATTTTTTATAAAAAATAAAAAATAAAAAACATATTGGCAACTTAGATTTAGATATTGTAGCTGAGCAATCTTTGAAACACCCGGATTTACGTGAGGCCTTTGCAAACTTTAGTCTTTTACTAACTAATCCATCAACCAGACTTGAAACTCGATTTTACAGCATTCGCCAAGAACGCACCTGCACATAACGCGTGGATCACAACACACCATAACATAACAAAATATAACATAACACACCATAACATAACATAACATAAGATAACACAACACGAGAACAATACACACAAGACACCTCATATCGGCATCTCTCACAACAATTACGCACGCCGCCATCTTAATTGGGTGCTGGGCCAAAACACGCGCATTAAAATTATGCTAACATTACTGCAAAGTGAACGTATTTTAGACAGGAGTCAGCAACAGTGTGAAGGTGCGCCCAGAGCTCGCTAAACATGCTTAATTAACAGATCTATAATCTATAATCTAAGTTGCAAAAATATATTAACATTTAAAGCTCATATCAAATGCACGCCCACAAACAAGCATGTGTAGTTCGCGCTTACAAATGCTGAATGTGTACTCACAAATAAAATCCAATCCTAAAATGAACATAAGCCCTACAACTTTTGCCGACCTTCCCTGACACAGGGGTGACATTGGCAAAGTGAACCATTTTTTACAGTATGGGTGGTCAGCCTCCTACCAACCTGTAAGTCAAGGTATATAATCAGACTAAGGGCTCCGCCCCTGGCTGCTATGCAGCCCAAACCCTTAACATTTAGGCAACGTGTACTTGGCACTTGGCAGCATGACTTCTCCGCGTTAAAATTCGTATAATTATTAGAAATAGATAAAAAAATAATTCACTTGTTTGCGAAATTTGCGAAAACTACCATGTAAAAAAACTTTAGCACATCCCTATCCTATCATCTACTTTATTCTCATTTGACCAAATAGGTGAGATTTTCATCAATGAGAATGAAAGTACAAGAACGCATAATGAGATGATGCGGAATGTTCGGATATCTTGAAAGAATGGATGATGAACGACTAACGAAGAAAATGTACAGAGGAAATATCAGAGAAGAGTGCAAACGGGAAGACCGAGGAAGGAATGGATAGACCAAATAGGTGAGATTGTAAAATAATGGAATCTGCTGGTGAGAATAAGAGAAGAGTATGTGACAGAAAAAATGAAGACGCATCTGCGGAGGAACCAGCCACCCCTAAAGGAACGGCAGCAAAAAAAGTGAAGATTAACTAATTCGTATCAGTTTCCTTTGTTGTCTGCAACAAAGATGGCAGTGCTCATACTTTGTACGTAATGAGGACATAATCTGTGGAGTGCAATGATCCGCGTCGGCTCATACTGCGTCTGATCATGGTACGGACTTGTGATGTAACAAGACTTACTACAAAGTACATATTATTATACATACAAGCACTCTGACGAGAGATCTCTGTGTCGCCGTATACCGAGTTTTTGTCATTTTTACAATAAACTACATGGATTCTTAACTTATGATCATATGTGGATGATTTATTTGGTGAGCGCTGTTTTTGCGTGTATCACACCTCAAGAGCCCTCTGCGACCTTGGTCGTCGATATAGAAAGCGCCAATACTCAAGCAAGATCCAGTTGCTGTAAAGGCTAGTTCGAACAAGGCGACTATTTTAGTCGAGTAGCGAGTAATTTAGTGGCTAAATGTGTGCGAACCACAGAAAATTAGTCGAATAGTTTAGTCAATAATTTAGTCGAGTCGATCCATTTTACTCTATTTTAACGGGCGAGTAGCGCCCCGCCCACCACTAAATTACTCGCCACTCGACTAAAATAGCCGCCTTGTCCGAACTAGCCTTAAGAGCGGATAAACCAATGGTGACTGGTCTTCTGTACAGGTATATGTATTTTTCAACCCAGCGAAGAGCATATTTGAAAATATGAATGGTATATTTTTGGTGCCCCGCCGGGATTCGAAACCACAACCTTCCATTGACGTGACCGAAGCTTCACCATTAGACTGCGGACCGGTCATTTGTTTTTGTTAGCTGCAAAGTTTATTTTCCAACAAACTGTCTACATTTCAGTATTTTTTTGTTCTTTGACTAATAGGTTGGTATGAGACTGACCTCCCATGCTGTAAAATCGGTTCACATTGACAAAGTCACCTCTGTTTCAGGGGAGGGCTGCGAGAGTTATAGGATTTTATGTTTTAATTGATTTGGTTTGTTATTTTTTAGGTACTAGTGCAGCATTTGGATTTTTTTCGTCCATTAAGATAGTCTGGAACGACTGGTTGTGATCGGTGGCTTGGAGGACAAGAGAGGAAGAGGAAGATCCTCCACACGATGGACCGATCAAGAGAAAGACAGCAGCAGGCACCTCAGTGGTTGAAGCGATGCGGGCGTCGCAGTCAAGAGAGAACTGGAGAAGAGTGGTTGCTTCCACACGAGTGACAACCTTCAGCAATGATGGACAAGATTAACAATAAGAACTTCTCATAGTAAAAGATCTAATAATAAGAAAGTTCTTATGAAAAACTGCTAAACTACAGGATTTTCACACTTCTTTAGAGTTTTCTCTCGTAGAAAATAGGAAAAGGTGTACATTTATCTGAGAAACCCATGTTAGCTGAATGTGTCACTTACTAAGTTTTAGTATCTTTTAAGGTATCGATATAAAAGTGCATTTTTAGCGTTACTGCAGTTTACAGACGGCACAGCATCTCACTACGAATGTGTGAACATAACATGAAGAGTACATACTACATATGATCACAGCTCGGTGCAGCGAGTCAATGGATGCGAGGGTTTCATTCATAACAAAACAACGCTGTAAACGGTCTCTGGAAGAGGTAGATGATAATATAATCTGTATTATTATTATTTCAGGCTAATTTATTTTAAATTACAAATGATAAGAGAGCGCCGTTTTTGTGTGTGTCACACCTCAAGGGCCCTCTCCGATCATGGATAAGACTTTCTAAAAAGGTGTGTCTTGAGTGCGAAATACACCCACAGATTTGGAGTTCTTCACTCCGGGTGGCAGTCTGTTCCACTCCACCGGACCCGCAACGCGGAAAGCGCGGTCTCCGAAATTTGTACGAATCTGACGGCGCGACTGAACCAAATTGACTGCTCCATCGCCCGCGGATCTGAGTGTCTGCCTCCTTACACCCATCTCAACAGGCAACATCATGGCAGTCAGATAAGGTGGAGCCAAGCCATTGATGGCTTTATATACCATCACACAAACACGGTAGACCACCCTCTCCGGGACACGAAGCCAATGTAGTGTTTTTAACAGCGGAGTGATGCGAGCGAATTTGGGTATCCCGAATATGAGTCTTGCTGCCGAATTCAACACGGATTGAAAGCAATAAAACTGCTTCTTTGGCTAACCACTATAAAGTGTTGAGCAATAGTCAATCCGAGACATCACAAATGCGCCCACTATGTGAATGTGATTCTGACTACTAGTGAAAAGATTTCCGATATACAGTCCGGTTTTATGGCCGGTAGAGGCTGTATTCATCAGATTTTTACTCTACGACAACTTGTTGAAAAACAACTGTCGGTGAGGGAAAAGCTGTTTACGGCCTTTGTCGATCTGGAAAAAGCTTTTGACTCAGTAGACAGAGGTATGTTGTGGGATGTTTTGAAAGCATATGGAGTGAATGGGGCTCTCTTGAATGCGGTACTTGCTAACTATGAAAATAGTATGGCATGTGTTCGTATTGATGATGAGTATAGTGAATGGTTTGAAGTTTTTAAGGGTGTAAGGCAAGGATGTGTGATGAGCCCATGGCTATTTAACATAGTCATGGACAAGTGTGTTCGAGATGCTAGACTTGATGATTGTGGATTAATGATAGGAGAGAGCAAAGTGAGTGTTCTACTGTACGCGGATGATGCTGTTCTTGTATCGGACTCAGCAGTAGAATTGCGAACGATGCTCTCTAGACTGAACGAAGCTCTGCTAGGTAATTATTGAAATTGAATGCAAGTAAGACGAAAGTTTTGATTTTTGAAAGAAATGAAGAAAATACGAACTTTGAATTTAGAATAAACGGAATGAATGTTGATGTGGTAAATGAGTTTGTATACTTGGGAAGTAAGTTTGAAAAAGATGGAAGAATGACAGGTGAACTTGAAAGAAGAGTAATGAAGGGCAGGTGTGTACTGGGTGCCACAGCTTGTATCGCCAAAAATCAGAACATATCTAAAAATGCTCGATTGGCGGTACACAGTGGCATACTTTTACCCACCTTGATGTATGGTAGCGAAGCCTGGACGGTGAATGAAAGTGAAATTAGTAAAGTCCATACTGTTGAAATGGACTTTCTAAGAAGTATGATTGGGAAAAAACGGAGTGACAGAGTGAGGAATGATTTTGTAAGAGAAGAATGTGGTGCAAGAGAAAGTGTGAAAGTGAAGATTAAAAGAAGTTTGTTAAGATGGTTTGGGCATATGGAGAGAATGAATGAGGAAAGACTGACGAAGAAAGTATATGTTGGTAGAATAGATGGATGTCGTGGTAGAGGAAGACCGAGAAAGGTATGGATGGACCAAATATCCGAAATTGCGAATGAATGGAATATCCAGAGTCATAATAAAAGAAGAGCCTGTATGAAGAAAATTATGACTCTGGAGGAAATGAAAGAAGTATGTAAGGACAGAAAGAAATGGCGGTTGATCTGTAATGTTGGCGGCTAGGGTTTATTAAATTGGAATTTGTTTTTATTCGTAAATGGATATTTTGTATTTGGATATTATTATTTAGTGATGTATAAAATGTAATTTGTCGTGTGTGTGTGTTCCTTGACTTATAGGTTGGTATGCGGCTGACCACCCATGCTGTAAAAATGGTTCACTTTGCCAATGTCACCCCTGTCTCAGGGAAGGACGGCAAGAGTTGCAGGGTGTATGTCCATTTGAGATTTGGTTTTTATGTTGTAGGTTCACATGAGGCATGTGCAAGCGCGAACTTGTACGTGTCTGGTTGTGAGAATGCATGTAATGTGAATCTCCAATGTAACATATCTTTGCAACTTAGATTAGATTAGATTAGATTAGGGTATTGACTGCATCTGACGGTAAAAAATCATATAATCTACAATCTGTAATCTAAGCTGCAAAGATATCTTAACAATCAAAATTCATTCATTTACCTGGAGATGATCAAGAGATCGATAACGTTCGTGTGTATTAATTAAAATAAAATCAATAAATCGAGTGAAAATAAAACAGTGTTTAATTAGAATCGTTTTGGTTCTATAAAATGTAGGAGAAATCAATTTAAATTCATATTAAATGCCAAAAAACGCGTAAATTCACAATTACAATAGCTACGTGTATACATGCAAATTAAAATCCAAAACTTAAATGAACATAAATCCTGCCGACCTCCTCTAAATCAGAGGTGACATCGGCAAAGTGAACCATTTTTTACAGTATGAGTGGTCAGCCTCACACCAACCTATTAGTCAAGGAACTAATAGAAAGGAAAAATTATAATATGTGAATCATTTGATTGCAAGAATCAAACCTTGTTTGATTACCTTCCGATTACGATTAAGAAGCGTTACTCACTAGACTACGGACAAGTCAATTTAAATGTCAGGATCCATTCATTAAAATACACTGTAAGCAAGGCTATACGTAATGCTCTTTTTGTTCCATGCCGAGAGCAAGGGTTCGATCCCCATTGAGGGTGTCTGAAATGATTTCCCGTTGTTTCGGTGTCTTTCTAAATCTGTATTTCAAATCCAGAATAAATACCGGCAAGATTTACTCAGCCTTCACAAGAAATGAGAATCAGCTTATTTCGTGTATGTTCCTTGACTTATACATAGGTTGGTATGCGGCTGACCACCCATGCTGTAAAAATGGTTTACTTTGCCAATGTCATCCCTGTTTCAGGGAAGGACGGCAAGAGTTGCAGGGTGTACATATCGCACGTTTAATAATAAAGAGAAATAACTCGAAAATTGGGAAAATCGAGATTTTGTAGTAAAACGCAAGAACAATGCGAGAAGAATGCGTAGAATGCGACAATCGTTCAATTTGGACGAATATGACCGAGATAAAGCATCGGCCGCCTTTTTCATCCCATACAAGTTGTACTGGGTGTCTGAACTTCAAACGCGTTTTCCCAACATTCATGTTTTTTGAGTTATTGCTCTTTATTATTAAACGTGCGAATGTCCATTTGAGACTTGGTTTACATGAGGCATGTGCAAGCGCGAACTTGTACGTATCTGATTGTGAAAATGCATGTAATGTGAATCTCCAATGTAACATATCTTTGCAACTTCGATTAGATTAGCCCCTTCGGGAGATGGGATACCCCCACTTTAACTGAAAGTGGTTGGTGTGAGGCCGGCCTCCTTACCCGTAAAAAATAAATAGGTTACGAATCGCCACATACGACTCCTTTGGGGATAACGCAGGCAAGAAGTTATACTATATGTGTTGCTTAGTTGCGTGTGAAATTATGTATGCACTTAAGAGAAATACTTAAGTTGTGTCAATACTGAATAAGTGTAGAGATTACATGCAGTAGGTGTGGGTAAATATTTTGCAGATTGCGATTTGCACTTGACACAATTTCATCAATTCATTTGGTTTTCAAGGTTTCAGGTACCCCTGGTGTCCGGTCGATAGCTCAGTGGGTAGAGTTTTTCATTTCGTACCGACAGCTCGGCTTTCAAAACCACCGAGGGTGTCTGAAATGATTTCCCGTGTCGGTGCTTATTTGAAACCCAAAATAAAATACCGGCAAGGTTGGGAAACCCCCACTTCATATGAGGTGGTTGGCGTAAGGCCGGC
Organism: Agapetus fuscipes; assembly: GCA_951799405.1. NCBI lineage: Eukaryota > Metazoa > Arthropoda > Insecta > Trichoptera > Glossosomatidae > Agapetus > Agapetus fuscipes. Next base: position 10,206,280 of record OX637357.1, on the reverse strand, counting down.
CACTTAATCAATAACCTGAAGTATTAATAAATGGGTTCCACTCGCCACGTGTGACACCTTCAGGTGGCACTATATGTGCAGCTTATTTGCATCACATTTCCTCAGAGAGCAAAATTATATTTCATACAATTTCAAAAAAATATTTTGACATATTATGTGAAGAATAAAAGCTATATACAACAACAAATTTAGAGCATAGATATGATCGGAGTAGGCCTAAGTCCAGGAGTGGACTGTGAAAACTGAGGAAGACGAAGAAGAGATCATGCTTCGTGACATACTTTTATTAGAAGTTAAAACCATCAATTTAAGTCCAAAAATTCAGTATTGTCAAATAGATCAATGGACTCGCAATAAATGCCAATGAAAAGTCGTGACGTTTCCAAGGAAAAGGCAACAAGATACTGTGCTAATGTTTGCTAAGGATCGTAGTCCCATAAAATTGTGACGAGTGCCTGCCGAGAAAAAAATCCAAATCCAATTTTGTTCTAAGGTCCATTTCGCCTCAAAATTTACCATGAGAATGTGTTTCTCGTGGTGTTATAAGAAAAACCCTTCCTTTCAATGTTCCAATTAGTTGGCATCAAACAGGAAGCGTTACCTGTTAAAATAAATAGGTTCCACCCGCTAGTCATGGTGCCAATGCTCGTCGGTAAAAGCGGAAGTCGAGTTTAAGCACCGGCCGGTCAAAAGTGTTATAAAAAAATCACAATTAAAAGCGCCGCATAAAAAAGCCAAAAAACATCTTAAAATTAATAAGAATAAATTAATTAAAAATTCACCAGCACAATATTGTACGTGGTGAACGGAAATATTGTGTTTTGTAATAATTGTTCATATAAAAACCATGTACGAAGATACCTCAGGCTTTGTACTACTTCATATACGAGCGATTCTATAAGCGAGAACTAATAGACTACTGCAATAGCTTATACCTATGCAGGCCAACCAAAATGTCAATTGAATAGGCTACAATTGGTCGTCAATGCATGCGCTCGCATGATTGCTGGTCAGTCAAAATTTACTCACATTACTCCTCTTCTCCAGAAGCTTCACTGGCTCCGTATACCGGAGCGCATAGAGTTTTTAAAGTGTGTACGATGGTCCACAAAGCTGTATTTGGAAAAACACCCAAATATCTCGCTGATTTAATCAAACCAGTCACCCTCGGCCAAAAAAGCCTAACACTGCGCTCGGCTGAAACTGAAGCCAAATCAAAGATTGAAGAGCCGATAAGAAGAGTTAACACAATATATAATTAATTAAATAAATACACTGTTTTAATTCACTTATTATTTTATTTTAAATATGTCAAACGTTTTCGCCTAAAAAGGCATCCTCAGGACAATGACAATGACAATTAAAAATTAAATTCTCTTCTTCTTCATCTCCCTTCACATTAAATAGACAATATAATTTTTTAGGTATAAATGTAAAGTCCAAATTAATAAAAAACAAATATAAATGTTTAACCAAATTGCAAAATGTATAATAAAATTGTAAAATGTTTAGGTATAAATTTAAAGTCAAATTAATAAAACAAATATACATGTTTAACCAATATTGTAAACTGTACAGTAAAATTGTAAAATGTATAGTAAAATTGTAAAATGTTTAGTTAACACAATATTAGTTAACACAATGTTTGGAGAGTGTGATTTTGTAGTTGCTGGTCCTGTGGCTAGAGGACCAGGTAAAGTTCCGGAATGTACTGAAGACAAGCAAATTTCTTGGAGTGACTACATCACGAAACGGCGCTATAAAGAAATCACCAACTAATCATCATCATCATCATAATAGAGTACAAAATGTATCTAAGAAAAGATACCAAAATAATATTAAAAATAATCGGTCAATTTTATACAGGGCCGTTTAGTGACACAAGCCACCTTCTAGTATGTGTTGAAATAGTTATTTATGCCACTGCCAAGTAATGATAGTCTTTTTAACACGAGTGCTAGTTTGTGCCATGAGGCGCAGCCGAATGGCACAATAGAAAGCACGAGTGTTACAAAGACTAATTACGTGCAGTGGCATACAATACTTTTTCTACGACCATGAGAGAATTAACAAAATAGTGAATAATAGTCATTATAATGTACTCGTCCATTTGAAGTAATTTAAACCTTACCTTTGTCAAAACGTGTGATTTATCATTCCCTTCGATTATCTAATCTAACCTTCGTAATTATCTAATCTTCGATTATCTAATCTAACTTTCTTTGTTTACTCTTCTTGTTTCTCCTTGTTATTTTTGTTTCTTTTACTAATTTTATTACTTTTGAATTTTGACTTCCTCTACTTCTTTTATATTTTTATGTCAGCTACATTAAATTTATAATATATATGTGGGAAATTTTTAAGGATGTAGGCATTTTAAATTATATGTATCCACTTTTTTGTTTATTGCAACTGTGTCTGTATCTGTTTTTTCTCCTAATAAAGTAAAATAAAAATAAACCTAAGTTGTAAAAATAAACTATATTTAGGTTTCATATTGAATTCATGCCCACAAGCCGACACATATGTATAAGGTCGCGCTTTTACATCCTGCATATAAGCTTAAACATTCAAACCCAAAACTCAAATAAACATATGCCCTGCAGTTGTATTGGCAGGTGAACCAAATTTGTACAGCATAGGTGATCAACCTCATACTCACCTATTAACCAAGTAACTTTTTGAGTTTGTTTATTTTTTGCGGTGAAATTTTTTGTATTGTTTTCCTTTCAAGCCTTTTATTTTCCATCGAAAAAAGGAAAGCTTTATTTGGAGCAATCCGATAAATAAATTCGATAAATTTTAGCACTATTAACAATTTTTATTTGACTCTACACATAAAATATACTTTTTTATTTTCATCTGAACAGGGCTGAAAGTCTCATCACCACGGTAATTCCTACCTACCGAATATCACTAATATTGTATGAAGCCTAATCAGCTGATCGCTTGCGGCCATCTTGGATTGACAGGTCTTCATACCCCCATACAAGGTTGAAATTAAAAAATGGTTCCAATTCTGACAATGCGCATGCGCACATGTTCATTTTAACACGGTTACCGGTTGCATAATGTAACATTATGCAACGGGTGTAGAAATGTATGGCATTGTGATTGCGTTAGCCGTTTTGTAATTAGTAAATTACCAAATGGGAGTAGAAAAATTATATTAAACAACTGCGTCTAAACAGCGCTTTACACCTTAATTCTGTCGTTTTCTTTCTCAAACTTTATGGCCTTAGTAAAAGAGTGACAGTAATGAAAATAATAAGGCGTGTATTTCAATTTGTTATCTAAATTATAAAGTTTAAAAAAGTATATAACTGAAAAAGTGTCACCACAAAAAAAATATACTTAAAAACACGTTTTTTTTTCAAATTATTTATCGTTTTTAAATGTGCTATATTTTGGAAATATTTTTTTGTTTTTAATTACAGAAGTTTATATTTCTAAATATATGATAATGTGAAAAGTTTTTGAGAAAATATGAAAAAACTGAAACTACTGAATGAATTGAATTTCTTGAAATCAGTTTTTTCTGTTTCGTTCCCATGATGTCCATCCCTAAAGTTATTCACTACCTCTCTTTTTATTTAACCAATCCTTTCTTCCTCAACATATTTTTGTTTTTTCTTCAGTAAACTAGTTTTTTCCATTTTTTAATCAGAATTTTTTTCAAAATGGCTCACAACATATGATTCAAAACGTCTTACAATAAATGATTCGAATGACGAATGTCGTATATTGAGTTTTTTTTCGGCTTTGATCTTCGTACGCGTATCACAAACTGACTAGTGTTGTGAACATCTAGTTAAGATTTACGAGGGATTAATAGTTTATGTTTTATTTTTAATTGGTTTATTATACAATTTAGGTTTGTCCCGTAGGTACTCAAAAAGTTTACAACAAAAAATTAGATACGAGTACTCAGTACATTTTCGATGTACCTACTTACAGTAAAGCAATGATTATGATGATTTATTTAAGGTGCTGTTCGATACAAATTTATCAAATACTCCAGGGGTGATATATAATAATTAAAATGATTTATTCCTTGAGCGCTGTTTTCGTGTGAATCACACCTCAAAAGCCCTCTGCGAGCTTGGTTGTCGCCATAGAAAGCGCCAATTCTCAAGCAAGACTCAATTTCTGTAAGGTTGGGCAGACCTTTGGTGACTGGTCTTTTAGGTACCTATATGAATTTTTCAACCCAGAGAAGAGCAAATTTGAAAATACATATAAATAGTATACTTTTTGTGCTCCGTCGGGATTCGAACCCACTACCTTAAATTTACGAGTCCGAAGCGTAACTACTAGACTACGGACCACGGAACGACCACATTTTTTGTGGTATTTTTTTTCGCATATATTTTTTTTGGTATCGTTAAAAAGAGTACATTGTTGAGTATGTATTGTAGCGTTTAATTGCAACATTTTATGTAATTAAGGGTTAACGATACCTGTTAAGGGTTGCTAAGGGAATTTAACCCTGTAATGAGAGCAATGGCAATTAGAATAAACATGCTTAATGGCTGTAATTAACAAATATTGCAAAGTATATTTTAAATGTAATAGAATATTTTGTACAAATAAATTAAGATAATAGCGACGAGTTAGACAATATTAGAAAAAAAAAACATTAGTAGCTCATTCATCGCTTTGTGTGCGCTCTTTAAGTAGGATTTACAAAATGTTCAAATCGGATTTTTGATCGATTGATAAACGGACATTTTAATATTATTTAATTTTATAATTTTTGGATGAATTCAAACAAAACACTGTTTATTTTCACTATTAAAATATTTTAATATTAATTCATGGAATCGAGTCACTAGGAAGTCGTCTAAAAGTCTCGACTGTTGACTTTTCAAGTTCTACGGTTCTCGATCCTAGAGTTTTCAAGTTCCACAGATCTAGATTCTCGAGTTCTCGAGTGTTGAGTTTTATGTATTGTCAAATTCGTGATACTCGAGTTGTCCATACTCAACAATCGAGCTCTCGATTCGTTAGCTCTGGACCCCTAACAATCGGATTCTCGATTATCAAGTTCTCGATTGACGATTTTCAAGTTCTCGATTCTTAAAACAATCGAATTCTCTTTAAAGAAGTTCTCGATTCTGAACAATTGATATCTCGAATCTCAAGTGCTCGATCATAAACAATCGATTCTCGATTTGAAAATTCTCGATACTCAACAATCGAGTTCTCGATTCTCAAGTTCTCGACCCTCAACAATAGAGTTCTCGATTCTCAAGTTCTCGACCCTCAACAATCGAGTTCTCGATTCTCAAGTTCTCGATCCTCAACAATCGAGTTCTCGATTCTCAAGTTCTCGATACTCAACAATCGAGTTCTCGATTTTCAAGTTCTCGACCCTCAACAATCGAGTTCTCGATTCTCAAGTTCTCGACCCTCAACAATCGAGTTCTCGATTCTCAAGTTCTCGACCCTCAACAATCGAGTTCTCGATTCTCAAGTTCTCGACCCTCAACAATCGAGTTCTCGATTCTCAAGTTCTCGATCCTCAACAATCGAGTTTTCGATTCTCGAGTTCTCGACCCTCAACAATCGACTTCTCGATTTACAATGACTCGATACCCTCAACAATCGAGTTTTCCGTGCTCAAGACCTCGTACTCAAAAATCGCAAATTACTCGAGCGCTATAACATGCCACATCTGAGTAAGGTGGCAAACGTGAATAGTTGACATTGATGAATGTATTAAAAGATGGATGCACATGCGCAACAACCAAATTACGGTCATTATGCGGCACTGCGCATCCTGCGGCGCGGCCCAAACTAGAGGGCAAGTAGTGCACCGAACAGAAACAAACTGCGTTCAATCTTTTACCGCATATGTATGGAAATTTAAACGCTCACCAGAGGCGCTGTTTTAATTTCAATACATTTTTTGGTAAACACTATCGTAGGGTTTAAATCTAATGTTTTTATACACAAGGTAATGCCTACCTTTAGTATAGGTAGTCCCTGGACATAGACATTTCGGAACCTTAAATGTAAAACTGAATAAGTAACATTTATGCATTGCATTTATTTTGTATGCGGCTGACCACCCATGCTGTAGAAAATGGTTCACTTTGCCAATGTCACCTCTGTTTCAGAAAAGGTTGGCAAGAGTTGCAGGGTGTATGTTCATTTGAGATTCGGGTTTTTATATTGTAAGTCCACATGCGGCAAGTGCGAACTTATCCGTGTCTGCATGTGAAAATGCATATAACGTGAATCTTTAATGTTACATATATTTGCAACTTAGATTAGATTAGATATGCAGCTTACACGGGTTTCTCAGATAAATGCACCTTTTTCCTGCTTTCTACGAGAGAAAACACTAAACATGTGTGAAAGTTATGCAGCTTAGAGGTTCGTCATGAGCACTTCCCTTCTCACATATTATGAGAAGTTACTCCCAATAAAATGTTTTATCCACGATTTCTCAAATCAGTGAATCAGGACATATTCAATTTTACCTTTAAGGTGGCGATTTTATATCTCTTAGCTTAGCTCTTGATATTGTTCTGACATTAATTCAGAGTAACTGTTACTTTGCCACCTTCCCACTAAGGAGCACATGCGTGCATAGCCTGCCAGGAGCATAATTTGAATGGCTGATTTGAGAGTTCGGTATAAACGAGAATATGAGAGTGAAGTACAAAGGTCTACACGGTTCGAACGCAAAATAAACGCAACTAAGCTACAGATATAGTGTAACTTCTTGCCTACGTTATCCCTGAAGGCGTCGCATGTGGTGCTTCGGGACCTATTTGCTTTTACGGGTAGGGGGCCGGTCTCACACCATCCACTACAGCTGAAGTGCGATTTCCCACATCCCGGGGGGCTGGTTCACATTTCTAATTGACACTTAACGACTTACAAGAAGAGTGGAAGTGGAAGTCTAAGTAAAGAATGGTTGATAAAATAAGCGTGATAGTGTATGATTGGAATCTGAAGATTAAAATTAAAAAAAGTAAGGGCAATCATGAAGACAGCAATGTATGTCGAGGAAATTAAAGAATTATTGTGCAATGACAGAACAGAGTGGAGACACATCTGCATAGGTACTAGCCATCCCTAGCGAAATGGCGGCTAGATACAACTACACGAAAAAGCTGATATACTTTTTTAATGAAATGCTTTTTTCGCACATTGCCGGTATTTTAAACGTTACAATATTATGTGACTTATAACTGATAAAATAAAATACCCAAAAGGATTGACATAAGTGCGTACTTTTCATTCGGTATAAAATCGCTATGCTATCGTTAAAAATACTTGGCCTTAGTTCCCCTTAGCTCGCCCCTGGATTTGAGTGCTCCAATTTTTACAATATTTGATGCATTTTACATAGGTTGTCGAACTCTCGCGTGTAGACAGACATTGCCATCAAGATCTCGAGGGCACTAATTTTGGGGCCGTTTCGGAAGAGGGACGCCCAAAACGGAGTAGGTAAGAAAGGCCCCGGAGGCTCGAGACAAGGATCGCAACTAAAAAAAATCGCGGTTTGATAAAAGCAACCCGTGCAAAAAAAACAAGAGTGAAACATTGTACCTACATACCTTGTAGATCTATCTATGAAAAACGAATAAGGATAAAATAAAGATTGCCCTTTGAGTGTAAAATTGGCGTGTGAAACCTATTTATTTTCACATTTAGGGGATAATCTGTTCCCAATGAAGTTAAGGTGAAATTTTAACTGAGGTTAGGGAGGTACAGTGGAGCCGCTGAGGCTGGTTTTAGTGTCGCGCTGACAACACGCTGACCGTCAGCGCTGACAGCCAAATATATGAACTTGTCGCGCTGACAGCTACGCACCATTCTAAAACGCTTCCTACAAGTTCATATATTTTGAACGGTCAGCGCTGACGGTCAGCGCGTTGTCAGCGCGACACTAAAACCAGCCTGAGAGAATGAATTTCTGACAGGTCGTAATAATATGAACGATGTAACTTTAAATAATTTACAATAATTTCAAACCGAATAAAAAATGTCGTCCTAACGCATAGTTATCCTTAAAAATAAATCATCATGTCAAATGGAAATATTTGTTATAATTTTGGGTCAAATGGAAAGTTGAATAAATTAGAAAACAACATATTTTTTTAACTGTCAGAAATTCATTCTCTCAGCGGCTCCACTGTAGTTAGGGTCGTTTGACAAATTAAAATATTATCCTAAGTAAGTACTATAATATAATAACACAATAAGTTCATCTTTAATCGTCGTGCAGAAGGTTGACTCCTGGAGACGTTGATGATGATAGTGATGAGTTGATGATTTCTTTATAGCGCCGTTTCGTGATGTAGTCACTCCAAGGGCGCTTGTGCAAATGATGCTAGAAATTTGCGAAAGAGAAAGAAAATAAATTCTCTCCAAACATTGGCTACGTCCCCAGCGAAACTTTGAGAATAATGTAAGTTATCCCATTATCTTCGTCTACCTATAATCTATAATCTAAGGTTCAAAGATATATTAGCATTTAAAGTTCATATTAAATGCATGGCACAAACAGACATGTGTGATTCGCGCTTACACTTACTGCATGTGTACATACATACGTACATACATGTGTACCTCACTTTGCAACTCCTGCCGTCTTTCCCTGAAACCGGGGTAGCGTTTGCAAAAGCAAACCAAGTTTGTACAGCATGGGGGGTCAGCTTCATACTCAAACCAACTAAATAATTGTCAAAATCATTCATGTAAATAATTTAAAATAAAAACTTGCATATTGACTTGCATAATAACAATACAAAATATTTAAGATTTCCGTTTTTTTTTTCATTACTTTGACCGCAACTGTTTTGTGTTGTTTCATTCACAGTTACTGCACTTTGGCAATAATGGAAGTGAACAACAAAAAACTGCCAAAAAGTCGCAAAAAACCGGCAGACGAAATCGATTCCAGTTCCGCGAAAAGCGATCCGCCGATGTAATTTGTTTTGTCTTGAATAGGTCACGATCAAAAGCGACAATTATCATAGTTTATGGTTCGAGAAAGAATCAATAGAAAAAAAAAGTACACAAAAATAATGCAACGGGGAAAAAACTCAAAAAATTTCCCAATAACTTTCAATGGTCTTTTTCCCCATACTGCAACTAATCTACGCATAAAGTGAAAATTCTTGCCGCGTTATCCCCGATGACTTTCGCATGTCTTGTCTTGTATCCTGCCGCCATTCCTCTAGGGGTGGCCAGTACCTCCACATAAGTGCCTCCACTTGACTCTGTCCCTGCATACTTCTTTCATCTCATCTAATTTCATCACTCTTTTCATGCATGTGACAAGTGGAACCTATTTATTTTTACAGGTAAGGCCGTCAAGAGGAATGCAATTTACCAACCTATTCTATCTGGCTAGAAACAGGTATTAATATCATCAATAAATAATTAATTATTGTTTTTTGTAATGAATTATTTATTAATAACAATTACCCAAAAACATGGTCAAAGTTATCGCCAAATGACCCAGGCGGGGATCGAACCAACGTTGTTCTATTCAGAACACGCTAGAAAGATCAGCTCACTTGGACCCCTCGGCCATAACACCGACATTTAAAAACCCAAATCTCAAATGAACACACACCCTGCAACTTTTGCCGACCTTCCCTTAAACAGGGGTGACATTGGCACAGTGAACAATTTTCTACAGGATGGGTGGTCAGACACAAAAAATTACAGCAACGCAACTACGCTACACATACAGCGTAACTTCTAGTCACGTTATTCCCGAAGGCTATCGAATGAGGCAAGTGGAACCTATTTATTTTTACAGGTAAGGGGGCCGGCTTTACGTCAGTCACTTCAGTTGAAGTGGGGGTTTTTCAAGCTTTGTTTCTATTAACGGGGCCCTGTTTCGAGCCGCGCTATCCAAAGTCAAAATAGCTATGATCTTCGATAGAAGTGGCACCAAAATAAGAAGATGAAAATCGAACTGAAGACCTTGCGTTTACGGGCCCGCAACGTAAGCCACTAGACTACAGTCCTTTTTACGACGAAATTCTTTAGAAAAAACGAAGATATATTTAGATTTAACGATATGCAAGCGCGCCCATTTTTAAAATAACATTTTTTCCAGGAAAAAAATCAGATAGAGATGTCGCCGTACAGATAAGATTTATTGATAATAAATATGTGTTATCTATGTATTCATATCAATTGATATTTTTTATCTAGCCATGTAAACAGTTATGTACTTCTAAGTTACATAATTTGCATTTGCCTGGAACAATTCGCCCGTCGGTGTTCGCGCGAACCAGCCTACCACCACCTTCAGAAAGGGACCGAAGACACTGCTTTTCTCCAGAAGCCATGGCGCCCTTGAGATGGTCCTGGACCATTAAATGGCGCCACAGGAAAGAAATCATCCATCATAATAAATATCAAAACCCAAATCACAAATGACTATAAACTCTGCAACTCTTGCTACGCTTCCCCGAAACAGGGATGATATTGGCAAAGTGAACCATATTTTTACACCATGGGTGGTCAGCCTCATGACAATCTCAAAATCAAAGAACTACATGATACAGGGAAGAATTGAGGAACGATGGGCTCCAGGTCGAAGGAGGACATTTTGGTTGAAGAACGTGAGACAGTGGTATAGCAGAAGCACAATACCCCTCTTTCGTGCACCAGTATCTGTAATAATTTAGAATCTTAGCTTCCTCGGGAGCTGATAAGCTTGCACTTCAACTGAAGTGGTGGGCGCAAAGTAGGCCCCATTTCCTGTAAAAATAGATAGATTCTCTCGTCACACTGCGACACATCTGCGACCCCTTCGGGGAGAACGCGTCAAGAGGTTACACAGTACGTGTAGCTTAATTGCGGATCGTTTTTTTTACGTGGAAAATCAACATGACATTGAAAATTCTGTTACACGAAGTTGTGCAATAATTTCGTAACGTTATGTATTGAAATCCACACAAACACACACGAGTACATTTATGCATGTACTCGTATTGGATGTTTCCATGTATGTGTGTACTTATATAAAGCATGATTTTTAAGGTCATCGGAAACAATAGTTTTCATCATAACAATCAATAATTTCGAGTGTTTATGCAACAGGGTCGTGCATCGAATGTAGGCAAATACATTGTCTTGTATCCTGCCTAGGGGTGGCTAGTACCTCCACACAAGTGCCTCCACTTGACTCTGTCCTTACATACTTCTTTCATCTCATCTAGTTTCATCACTCTTTTCATACACGCTCTTCTCTCGTTTCCACTATGTAAATTCCATTCATTCGCAATTTCACTTATCTGATCAATCCATTCTTTCCTAGGTCTTCCCCTTCCACGCTTATCTAATACATTCCCTTTCTACATTTTTTTTGTCAGTCGGTCTTCATTCATCCTTTCAATATGTCCGAACCATCGCATCACACTTCTTTGAACTTTCACTTTCACGCTTTCTTTTACTCCGCATTCATTCAGAACCCATTTGTTTCTCACTCTATCTTTCAGTGTTTTTCCTGTCATACTTCTCAAATGAGCCATTTCTACGGTGCACACCTTATTTACTTCTCTTTCATTCACCGTCCACGACTCGCTTCCATACATCAGGCTCGGCAACAATATACAATTGTGTGCCTACCGCCATTGTGACAACATAAATCAAAACAAAACGGTATGTTAGTAATACATAGTTGAAAGAATGTGTTATGGCCGAGAGGTCAAGACGCTCTTCTTGACTAGCTTATTTGAAACAAAATAACGCTGGTTCGAATCACATCTGATCCATTTCACCATAACTTCGACTCTCGTTCAACAGATGCCATTGCATGCACACAAGCTTCTGCTTTCGCATTAGGACATTGGTCAGGCAAAATAGGTTATTCCTCTTTACAAACCTATATCAATAACAGGACTACAATGTTAATATTATTGTGATCAAATGTCACCCCTGTTTCAGGGAAGGTCGGCAAGATTTGCAGGCCTCATATTCATTTGAGATGTCAACTTGAACTTGTTTGTTTTTTGAAATGCATTTATTCTCAATCATACATGTTTATTATATATTTTCATTACAATTAAGATTGTAATATTCAGGCTGACCCCCCACACTGCAAAAAAAATGGTTAACTTTGCCAATGTCACCCCTGTTTCAGGGTACGTCGGCAAGAGTTGCAGTGCTTATGTTCATTCGAGATTTGAGTTTTTTATTGTAAGGCCACATGTGGCATGTGTAAACGCAAACTTATACGTGTCTGCTTATGAGAATGCATTTAATATGAATCTTAAACGTAATATATATTTGCAATTTAAATTATAGATTACAGCGAGCAATGAATCACAACGAGACCATTCTCAAGCCAAACTCTTATGCTGTGAGACTGGACGAGCCTTTCGAGCTTAAGACCTTCCGTTTGCGAGCCCGTAGCGTTAACCACTAGACCAGTCACCAAAGTGCGTTAATTTGAATGATTAATTCACCTAAACAACCTGATGCAGTTTACATACATCTGAAAGATTTTACGTCTGCTTAGTGCTTGCTTGTCTTATGTCCATCAGAGGTAATTGCACATGAGCAATGTTTGTATTTGTACTGGACCAATGTGTCTTATGGAAACTGGATATTGATTTTGAAAATATTGAAAACAACTCTCACATTATCGTATTTTTCTAAGCTTAAGTTGTGTAGAATTTTATTGTCAAGACAATTTCATTGAAAGGTCAACTTTGAATCAATTGGTAGATAAGCCAAACAAGCACTGAGGTGACGTTTAGTTAACATTCTGTAATTGGTAATTACCCATTCGCTGTGGTCTACCTCAGATCGCAGCACTCGCAGGTAGACTACGTGGTCAGGTGCTTTTTTAGTGGTGACCTTGATAATCTACGGTTAATCAACTTTTTGTTACGTGTTTTCAGGGGCCTGTGATGCAACCATCGATATAAATAATATACAGAGCCCGATTGCGTGGCTTGTTTATGTGTGTGTGTCCGCCTCTAGTATAATCTACTGTGAGTTTGAATGTATGCATGTGCCTAGGCATGTAGTTGTTGGCATGCGTAATTTTTTTTTTAAGAAATCCTGTGCGGGAGACTCCCTAGATTCTAGAGATTCTAGGGATCTATGACACTTGTTTTAGTGCCGCAGAGGTGTACGAGCTTGGTCGTCGCTACAAAGCGCCAATACTCAAGCAATACCCTGTTGCTGTAAGGCTGGATGGACCTTTAGTGACCGGTCTTTGGTACAGGTTTTAATATTTTTTTCAACCCAGCGAAGAGCATATTTGGAAAAATTAATAGGTATATTTTTTGTGCTCCGCCGGGATCCGAATCCACAACCTTCCATTTACGAGCCCGAAGTGTTGCCACTGGACTACGGACCGGTAACTAGAATAATATAGAACAATACAGAAGTGTGTGGTTGACTATAGAAGGGTCCGAAATATGCGAGAGGCGTCCGTTTCAACGCTATATATTTGGACCGCAATTGTGAGAGAGACCAGAATCAACTTAAACATTGAGGCGTGAAGTCGATAAGCAAGAGCTAGAAATCAGTACATTGTGTAAAAAAAAATCTAGAAAAATAAATTGAAATTTGATTAAAAGAACCCGACTTAAATCATAACAATATCATATTGACCTAATCTAATCAGATAATGACCAGCCCCCCCGGGAGCTGGGAAACTCCCATTTCAACTGAAAGTGGTTGGTGTGAGGCCGGCCCCCTTACCCGTAAAAATAAATAGGTCCCGAATCACCACATGCGACCTCTTCGGGAATAACGCAGGCAAAAAGTTACATTATATGTGTAGCTTAGTTGCGTTTGCGTTAAGGTCATATAATAAGTTAGTTCGCGCTTACACATGCTGCATGCGCACTTGCAAAAGAACGACCCAATTCTCAAATGAACAATTTCCCTGTAATTCTTACCCACCCTTCTTTTCTGAATAGGCAAAGCTTTTAATCTTTCCGTTGTCAATGGACTCTGTACATATTCGGTAGACCAAAAAAGTGACCACACAGCCGGGTTGCTAACGAAAAGGCAAAAAAGTATTTTTATTCATGACTGCTAAGGAAATAATGAAAAAAATAACGATTTATTTTACACGATTTTCACGACAACTTTTGTTTAAATTAGAAGAAAAAGAAGAAGTGTACCTATCTCGAGATTGCACTTATACAGAAGCTACTTATACCAGTGTTTTTTCAACTATAACATAACAAACAATGTATAAATATATAATCTAAATTCTAAGTCAATGGTTCTCAAACTATTCTACATAACCAAACAATAAACAAAAACATACATTCTACAGTCTATAATCTTAGTTGCAAAGAAATATTGACATTTAAGGCTTGATCAGATAAGTGAGATTGCGAATGAATGGAATTTACAGAGAGGAAACAAGAGAAGAGCGTGCATGAAAAGAGTGATGAAACTAGATGAGATGAAAGAAGTATCCAAGGACAGAGTCAAGTGGAGGCACTTGAGTGGAGGTACAGGCCACCCCTAGAGGAATGGCGGCAGGAGGATACAAGGCTGCCCACAAACAAGCACATGCTGCATGTGTTCATACAAAATAAACCAAATCTCACGTGTGCATAAACCTTGCAACTCCTGCCGCCCTTCCCTGAAACAGGGGGGAGTATTGGCAAATGTGAACTAAGTTTTTACAGCAATGGGGTTCAGCCTCATATCAACCTGCGTTTGTGGGTGACATTAAAAAAAAACATTTTCTACAGCATGGGATGTCAGTCTTGTAGAAACCTATCAAAGTCCAAGGATAATCGATGCATTTATTTTTTTCGATAGTTTGTGGATTTTTTTTAATTCAAGTGGGTACAAATTCACTAAAAATTTGATCCATAGATGATTTACGCGTCGTCTTTAATCTAAGTTGCAAAGACTTATAACATTTAAGATCCATATTAAATGCATTCCGATAAGCAGACACTTCTGATGTGGCGCTTACACATGCCGCATTTGGATTTACAACATAAAAAGTAGAAACCCAATCTCAAATGAACATACGCCCTGCAACTCTTGCCGACCTTCCCTGAAACAAAGGTGACATTAAAAAATGAACCATTTATTACAGTATGAAAGGTAAGCCTCATCATCAGTACCCCCAGTACGAGTTGCATGTTTAGCAAAACTTGAGTAAAGTAAAAGTTTACGGAAATATTTAAGCTTCGGTTTCAGTACCCCGAGTAGGTACGCATTGCATGTTTAGCATACGTTTAAATATTTTTTCTACTCCCATTTGGTAATTTACTAATTACAAAACGGCTAACGCAATCACAATGCCATACATTTCTACACCCGTTGCGTAATGTTACATTATGCAACCGGTAACCGTGTTGAAATGAAAATGTGCGCATGCGCATTGTCAGAATTGGAACCATTTTTTAATTTCAAATGTCAACCTTGTATGGGGGTATGAAGACCTGTCAATCCAAGATGGCCGCAAGCGATCAGCTGATTTAGCTTCATACAATAATACTGATATTCGGTAGGTAGGAATTACCGTGGTGATGAGACTTCCAGCTCTGTTCAGATGAAAATTATATATTTTATGTGTAGTCAAATAAAAATTTAAAAAATAGTGCTAAAATTTATCGAATTTATTTATCGGAATGCTCCAAATAAAGCTTTCCTTTTTTCAACGGAACATAAAAGGCTTGAAAGGAAAACAATACAAAAAATTTCACCGCAAAAAATAAACAAACTTAAAAAGTTACTTGGATAATAGGTGAGTATGAGGTTGATCACCTATGCTGTACAAATTTGGTTCACCTGCCAATACAACTGCAGGGCATATGTTTATTTGAGTTTTGGGTTTGAATGTTTAAGCTTATATATGCAGGATGTACAAGCGCGACCTTATATGTATGTGTCGGCTTGTGGGCATGAATTCAATATGAAACCTAAATATAATTTATCTTTACAACTTAGGTTAGATTAGATAATCGAAGGGAATGATAAATCACACGTTTTGACAAATGTAAGGTTTTAATTACTTCAAATGGACGAGTACATTATAATGACTATTATTCACTATTTTGTTAATTCTCTCATGGTCGTAGAAAAAGTATTGTATGCCACTGCACGTAATTAGCCTTTGTAACACTCGTGCTTTCTATTGTGCCATTCGGCTGCGCCTTATGGCACAAATTAGCACTCGTGTTACAAAGACTATCATTACTAGGCAGTGGCATAAATAACTATTCCAAAACGCTACTTCAAACAACTTTCCAACTATAAACATGCAACTCGTACTCGGGGTACTGACACCGAAGTTTAAATATTTCCGTAAACTTTTACTTTACTCCAGTTTTTGTACTAAACATGCAACTCGTACTCGGGGTACTTGTCATCTTTTAATTAAAAAAAAAACAGTCTAGGCTGCGGTTGAACCACGGCTTTGCAGTGTGTGAATAACACTGAAAAAGTTCAAGATTCGCTTGTACCCAAGTAGACCGAGCACTTCGCTATCCGGGCACCAAAAATAAAATAAAAACATAAAACATGGCGCGGTGTGAAGGAATGGCCCGCCAAAAAAGTGATCCTTGGTTTGGTCGTTGCACCCGCTGTTGCTGCTGTTGCTGTTAGTGATGATGTTGACTATGATACTGATGATGCGGATGATGATGGCGCGGCCGGTGCATGGGGCATGTCGAATCAATACAGCAGGTAATTGCGAATGATTCGCGAGCCCCAAACTGAGTCTCTCTGACGTAACAACGAGAATTATGATATCAAAATATAATATCAACTGTCTTTCATATTCTTTATGGGAAAAAAAATGTACATTTACAATTCTATAATCTATAATCTAAATCTCAGATATATATCTGTACCTTAGAGCAGCGGTCCGCAACCCTGGGGTCGCGACCCCGGGTGGGGTCGCGAAAGATATTTATGGGGTCGCCAAAAAAGTCAACAAGGTCCTGTACTTAACGAATTTTATTAATGTTTATGCATAAAATATAGCCTCTCTTTACATACACAATTACACTAATCTAAATCTAAATCTAAGCTGCAAAGACATGTATCATTTGAGATTCATATTAAATGCATTCCCACATACAGACATGCATAATTTCGCGCTTACACATGCCGCATGTGGACCTACAATATAAAAAACCCAATCTCAAATGAACATAAGCCCTGCAACTCTTGCCGACCTTCCCTGAAGCAGGGGTGACATTGGCAAAGTGAACCATTTTTTACAGTGTGGGTGGTCAGCCGCATACCAACCTATCAGTCAAGGAGTCCTTAAAACACAATGTCCTTAAAACGGAAAGAATCGAAAATAATTACGACTGTACGACCTGTCCAGTCCCGCCCGTCACAACCTCACTGATCCCGCGCCCGCGCACCTTTTTTTCAAAATAAAATATTAAAATAATTGCTTAAATTAAAATAATGTCCGTAGCTCAGTGGTAACACTGCGGACTCTGAATGGGAAGGTTGTGGGTTCGATTCCCGGCGGAGCACAAAAAATATACCATTTATATTTTCAAATTTGCTCTTCGCCGGGTTGAAAAATTCATACAACCTTTACCAATGACCGGTCTCCAAAGGTCCATCCAGCCTTACAGCAACTGGATCTTGCTTGAGAATTGGCGCTTTGTAGCGACGACGATCAAGCTCGTAAAAAGGTCGATAGCTCAATTGGTAGAATGCTTGCATTCCATGCCGAGAGCAAGGGTTCGATCTCAAAGGTTTACTCAGCCTTCACAAGAAATGAGAACCAGCCGGGAACTCCCGGGGGGCCGGGAGCTGGGAAACTCCCACTTCTATTGAAAGTGGTTGGTGTGAGGCCGGCCCCCTTACCTGTAAAAATAAATAGGTCCCGAAGCGCCACATGCGACCCCTTCGGGGATAACGCAGGCAAGAAGTTACACTATATGTGTGGCTTAGTTGCGTTTTTTTTGCGTTTTTTGCTTGTCTCATTTAATGCCATCATAAATATTACTCGTACGTTAAATGCATATTTTCTAGTTTGCTCTAATATTACTTTCCAAAATAAATAAACTCTTCAATATAGCCGACGTCTTCAGGAGAACATCCTCTTTAACGTACGAGTAATATTTATGATGGCATTAAATGAGACAAGCAAAAAACGCAAAAAAAAACGCAACTAAGCCACACATATAGTGTAACTGAATTCAGTTCATCCTCAGTCGCCGTACAGAGAGGATGTTCTCCTGAAGACGTCGGCTACGTCGCTGACGAAACGTAGAGAATAATGTAAGTTCTCACCAAACGGTTCGTTAAATATCCGATTTAAATTAAGTTTTAAAATTGTTCAGTTTTAAAAAAATAATAATATAATTGTCAAAATGTCAAACGACCGTAATTCTAACTTAAGCCTAACTCTCTTCAATATAAATAATTTACGAAATAAAAACAGCTAACTTCGTTACCTGAACCAACCTTTGCACTTGTTAACTTAGTTTTTTTTTTTTCTGGGGTCGTTCATAACTCTTTTCTGAATTTTGGGGTCGCAATATCAAAAAGGTTGCGGACCGCTGCCTTAGAGCATAAACAACGGTAGTCACCTTTAGAAAAATGTGCAGGAAACGAGTTTTAGTGAAAATGAGCACTTTTTTAAACCATCATAACTTCTAAACTAGACGAGATATTTTTGATATGTAAAAACTGTTTATCTTCTTTTATCGATATTTATTTAATGTGAAGTAATGTAAACAACGTATGTGGAACTTCCGTGGTTTAGGCTCGCATTTTTATGTGCATCCCATATTTATTACACTTGATATCTCAGTAACTATGAGTCCGAGGACTCCAATATTTTTACCACTTATAGAACAGCTAATTATAATAATTTCTGTATCATTACCTCAAAAACACAAAAAAGTGGACTTCCGTTTTTATGCTCTCAGGTACAGATATTACATTGACGATTCATTTAAAATGCATTCTTACAAGCAGACTCGTAATAATAAGTTCGCGCTAACACATGCCGCATGTGAACAACTTGCAACATGAAACCCAATCTCTAATGAACATAAACCCAGAAACTTTTAGATTTTGTAGGGTTTGTGTATTCACACAGTAAAAATTCATTTTAAATAAAATAAAATTATTATTAATATTTTTTCCAAAAACGTAGTTTTATTTTCACAATAATATTTTCTACCTCTTTCGACTCTTGATAATGACCTGAATATTGAAGGTCGAAAGTACTTGAGGTAGAAAATATTATTGTGAAAAAAAAACTACCAGAAACTTTTGCTGGTCTTCCCTGAAACAGGGATGACATTGGCACAGTGAACCATTTTTTACATTATGGGTGGTCAGCCTCATACCAACCTACAGATCAAGGAATACAAACAATTAATTACGGTTAAGTATAAAAAACAATCACTAAACAATAAAAATTAAAACCTACAAAACATATTCTATAAAAACTGAGAATTACAATTCAAAAGCCTTAGCCTTAACCGCCAGCATTATAGATCAACCGCCATCTTTTCGGTCCTTGCATACTTCTTTCATTTCATCCAGAGTCATAACCTTTTTCATACAAGCTCTCCTGTTATTATGACTCTGGATATCCCATTCATTCGCTTTTTCAGGAATTTGGTCCATCCATATCTTTCTCGGTCTTCATCTACCACGCAATTCATCTATTCTTACTCTTT
Organism: Agapetus fuscipes; assembly: GCA_951799405.1. Lineage (NCBI taxonomy): Eukaryota > Metazoa > Arthropoda > Insecta > Trichoptera > Glossosomatidae > Agapetus > Agapetus fuscipes. The sequence goes on along the minus strand of OX637357.1, from coordinate 10,186,637 downwards.
ATGGAAAAAGGACGTACGTTAACAATTAAATGATCTATAGGAGTCCGGTCGATAGCTCAGTTGGTAGTTTGCTTGCATTCCATCCCGTGAGTTCGTGTTCAAATCCCACTGAGAGTACCAGAAATTATTTCCCGTTTCGATAAACAAACGCAACTAAGCTACACATATAGTAAAACTTTCACCGCGTTCTGCCCGAAGGAGTCGTACGTGTGGCGAGTGAACCTATTTATTTTTACAGGTAAGGGGGCCAGCCTCACACCAACCACTTTCAGTAAAAGCGGGGGTTTCCCAGCTCCCGAGGGGGCTGATACTCATTGCTTGTGAAGGCGGAGTAAAACTTGCCGGTATTTTCTTTTATTTTAAGGTTTGAAATAACACATTTCTGACACCCTTGATGGGATTTGAACTCGAGCTCTCAGCAAGCACTCTGCCAACTGAGCTACCAACCGGACTATGACCTTTTTAAGCAGTTTTAGAGTCAAGGTCCTTCATTTGCCCTTCACTTTCTTTTTGATTGAAAATCAATATTTTTACGTGCATCACATTTCGATTTAAAATTTGAAATGTCGGGCGAGCTGTACGAAAAAAAATCAATCACACGAGGTGTGCTAAAAATATGGTGAATGAATAAATAATTGATTTACGAGCGGGTAAAATTGCGAAACGTATACATAAGCGATGGTCTTCAGGGCACGTACTCAAAAAACCAGACAAAAACGTGCTTGTATATAAGTATAATATAACATCTTAAATTTACCTAACCCAGTCTGAATTAGACTTGCATATTCACATCTATCTTTGTAAAAATATAAATAAATAAATGCTTGGGTGATTTATTTGGTGAGCGCTATTTTAGGTGAATCACACCTCAAGAGCCCTCTGCGAGCTTGGACGTGGCTGTGTAAAATGACAATCACACAAGGAAGGCCTAGTTGTTGTAAAGCTGCCTTCCCGATACCTAGTCTAAAGCGCCAACCACTGTAGGTACTTGTATAAGTCCGAGAATAGATATGTTTAAAAAAATACATAGTATATAAACAACCAGTTTTTTTGTAAGGCTGGATAAACCTTTGATACATGTATATTTTGATGAAAGGATATACCTATATGAACATTTTTCTAAAATAAAATAAAAATATGTGCTGGGAATCGAACCCACTACCTTTCTATACCGAGTCTGAAGTGCTCCCTACACGGCAACAACCGATCTAAGTTAATATAGGTGAAATCCTACAAAACATTTAAATTATAGCGAAAGCAATGGTGGTTCAAAATGTTGGGTAGATAATATTTTATTTAGTTAGAGATACCTACCTATCATAATAATATTTTTACTGCATACATAATTTTTGAAGGTTGGTATCATTATTCCATTGTAAAATGCAACAATAACATAACCTATAAACTAATCATCAAAATTGTAATGACAACATAAAACAAGTGACATTATGTCAGTTAATTTGTAATGTTTAGTTAATATAATATAATTTGTTCGCGTATATTGCACGGTAAACAAGATTGAACGCTTGAAGCATTGCAATGTTGTGTTTTTAGGTTATGTTTACATTCGTTGGCGTTGAGTTTTGAGGTATTAAATCGCACTTGCCTGCATGGAGTCTGCGCTTATTATCTCTGTCTTGTATTTCTTGGCCAGCTCGAGGGATAGTTTTGTTTTGCCCGTGCCTGTTGCACCCAAAATAACAATCAAAGGAACTCGCGGAGACAGACATGCCCGAGCGAGAGACATGGCAAACGTCAAACTTGCGGTACTCGTGCGAACTTCACGCGGATCGATATGACCACTATGACCAACTGCTAGAAAAAAAACTATAACAACCGGCGGTAGGTAAGTAAGTACATCTTCCTTGTAATATTATTATCAAAATGAATAATTTCCTAATGTAACTTTGTCTACTACGTAGTTACTTTTAAAAATAGTGTTGAATTTTTTGTTTGTTGATTTTAATGGACTCCTAACAAATTTCTAAGTTTTAAAATTTCGATTTATATGACTAGGATCCTCATTAACCATAAATCAAATACCTACTTGTTATTAGCCTTTTTCTATCGAACAGGGTTAATGCATTTTCTATAGAAACTGATTTCCTCTTTATGGAATCAAAGCAAAAAACTTCAAAAAAATAATAAACATCTACTGACTACTCTGTCGGGTTGCTAACCAAATGACATAGGGGCCGTCCATATATTACGTCATTCGAATTAAGGGGGGGGGAGTCTGGTCTGCGGATGATGGCAAATGACGTACGAGTACCAAAAGTGACGGCGTTCTTGTAAATACCAATTTCTACAAAATATACATAATATTATGTAAGTAATAAAACATTATTAATTATTAAGCTCATCCATTATTACAGCAAGAGGGGGGAGGGGTCATTAGATAATGACTATAGGATGATTGTAAGGGGGGGGGGGGTCGAAAATCGGCAAAAATCGATGACGTAATTTATGGACGGCCCCATAGTACATTTTTTTGTCAACGCTGTTATAGTCTATAGAGACGACAGCCCGCCAATATTATTTGGAATGTTCCACATTTTTTTCAACGTTTACCTTTACATCTTATCTTCATCAGTCAATATTACTTTTCTTACATTGTTTTTTTTCATCGTCCATTTCATTCTGCCCAAACACCTTATCATATTTCCGTTTCTAGCATCTATCTCCGCTGTGAACTCTCTGTACTTGATGTCTTCCACCTGCTGTTGTTTTGACAAGTGACATGACCTGCCCAACGCCATTTCAAGGTGACCTTATGCGAAATGTTGCGTCACTAGTCATCGCGCATCGCTAGTCGGTATTTAATATTTTGCCACCATAAAGGTAAAACTTAATAAGTGCTGATTCACTGATTGGATAAGTCGTGAATAAAACATTTTATTGCATATAACTTGTCATAGTAAGAGAACTAATTATAAGGAAGTGCTCATGAAAAACTTAAAAACTACAGGATTTTCACTCTTTTAGTGTTTTCTGTCATAGAAAATATGGAAAAAGGAACCTACGTTTATTACCTTACCTATATACTCACGCTTCTAAGCTACACACATAGTGTAACTTCATACCGCTTTTTCCCCAAGGATTCGCATGTGGTGGCGGAACCTATTTATTTTTACAGGTAACGGGGCCGGCCTTTCGTTAACCACTTCAGTTGAAGTGGGGGTTCCCCAGCTGCTCGTACTCATTTCTTGTGAAAGCTGAGTAAAACTTGCTGGAATTTTATTTTGGGTTTGAAACAAGCACCGAAACGGGTAATCATTATAAGACAACCTCGGTGGGATTCAAACCCAAGCTTTTGTAATCTCTTCTTGTTCTTCTTCTCGTGTCACTTCTAGGTACCTCTCTTTTTTAGCAATTGATGATGATGATAACGCAACTAAAACGCAACTAAGCTACACATGTAGTGTAACTTCTTGCCGCGTTATCCCCGAAGGGGTCGCATGTGGCGAGTTGAACCTATTTATTTTTACAGGTAAGGGGGCCGGCCTTACGCCAACCACTTCAGTTGAAGTGGGAATTTCCCAGCTCCCGAGGGGGCTGGTACTCATTTCTTGTAAAGGCTGAGTAAACCTCGCCGGTATTTATATTATGGGGTTTGAAATACACACCGAAATTGGAAATCATTTCTGACACCCTCCTCGGTGGGATTCGAACCCGAGCTCACGGGGTAGAATGCAAGCACTCTACCAACTGAGCTATTGACCGGACATGATGATGAATGATTTCTTTCCTGTGGCGCCATTTAATGGCCCAGGACCATCTCAAGGGCGCCATGGCTTCTGGAGAAAAGCAGTGTCTTCAGTCCCTTTCTGAAGATGGTGGTAGGCTGGTTCGCGCGAAGACCGACGGGCAAATTGTTCCAGGCAACCGGCCCGGCCACCGCAAAGCACCTGTCGGCAAAATTTGATGTGTTCGCTCTTTTGGGCACTATGACCTTGTTGACAGCAGTGAGGGCAGTTGTGTCGGTATATAGCAAGCGAACAAAACATGGCCGAGCGTGAACGGCATTTGACCAGCTGTTCACGTGCGGACACGTTTACTCGCTTGCTATCAATCAATATAATCGCTACATCAGTCACTGCTCATCACTGCATTACGATTTTTATTTATTTTACATATATAATAAAGATAAGGTTATAAACCTACTTAAACGGTGCTATTCACACACAGCAAATCCATGGTTCAACTGCCTTCCAACGTGAATTTTCCCATACAAAGAAAAACGATGATCCATGCACCAACTGCAGATCAAATGCTTTGTGAATAACACTGGAAGACTTTGTTTATTTACTTTTAGGAATATTACCTCATTCGTTATATCCTCTTGTTCTTCTTGTACCACAAACCAAAGATCGGCCATCAAATCGTCGCTCATAAATACAGTGTAGTTGACATATAGGTCGGTATGAGGCTGACCACCCATACTGTAAAAAAATGGTTCACTTTGCCAATGTCACTCCTGTTTCAGGGAAGGTCGGCAAGAGTTGCAGGGATGTATATGGGTAGCTTAGTAATGTTTTATTCACAGTTATCCAACTGATTTCTTATTCCGAGACAGATGCCTTTACCCAGATCTGTTTATTTATAGATTATATCGTAGCTAATTCATTACTCTGAATTTATGAAAAAACAGCATGTCTTTTAAATTTTTCTTCAAATTTTAAATGTAGGTGCAATAGATATGAAATCTTTTTTGTGTGCTTTTTTTATTTTAAAATTTTCTTTTCAGGATTTGGAGGTCAAGGGTGGGGTAAAATTAAAAAAAGTATTTCCATTTATTTAATGTTGGGTGTTTTAATCAATAAACTTATATCATCATACATGTAATTAAGGAACAAAAACCAAAAAAAATAATAATAACCATCCTCAATATCAATTCTAACATAAAATATTGTAAGCTTATCAAAGTAAGTACAAAAAAATATGAAGACAAAAGAAAGTAGATGCATAATATGCAGCATATGTATACATATTCTAAACCGGATGTGTTTATTTTTTATATATAAATATTTACAGAATGTATGGAATGGATCTGTGACATTTCTAAAACCCCTGGGCGAGATGACGTCATGAGCTGACAAGAAAAACAATCCCTAAAATTAGGGGAAAAAACGTTATTTTATAGCACTATGTTTTTTTTTCGATTAATACATGGCAATCAAGGGAGTAGAGTACTAAAAAAAACAATGTAAATTATTCACAAAAAAAAAGTTTTTTCGTCTGTTTTTTTACTTAATGAATTATTAAAAATATGAAAGTCTCAGTATTTATTTATTTATTCAGTATTTATTTATTTAGTTACTGACATCTTTAAAAAAAACAATTGTCATGTCCATTTCGTAATTGTTAAATAAACAATTAAATAAAAGCAAAATCAGTTATTATATATTAAAAAAGTATTTTGCATACTTTAAGAACTTCTGTGGTTTTAAAAGAATGTCACAAATCCATTGTTTAACTAAAACATAACATGTTAAAGATAGCAGCTGACAGTAAATTATAATATTGTTTTTTTTTGTATTTAAACCGGTTTTACAAAGCCTGAAAATTAAATACTTTCCTTAACACTAATACAGCATAACATACAGATAGATGTCCATACATTGAATAAAACCTTTTTAATTTGTAATTCCTACAATACAGACATCTCTCATACAAATATTCGATAATCGGCAGTGCTGGAAATGTGCCTTGTACTTATTAATTTTATTCTCACACTTTTGCAAAGTAAAAAAAAACATAAAAAAAAATGCCAAAACAATCGTTTGCAGGGGGCCCTCTAAATGGGACACACTACTGTTATTTCAAAACCCAAATCTTGGGAACTGAAGCGAAGGTCCCCCCACTCTAAAACATAAAACTAAACTCTAACATGGTAAATTTAACAACTAAAGTCAAAAAAAAATTAAATGCAGGTACAACATACGAGGACTATCAGGACCTCAACAGTAAAAACTAAACATAACTAGGAAAAAAACATTAATTAATTAATTACAAAAAAAAAAAAAAAAACTAAAACTCAAAAACCTCCAACAAGCCTACTATTTAATCCTTACTTTATCTTCATGCCAATACTTTCTCTAAACTGTTATTATTTAATGGAAGTCAAGCGTTTTATTTATTCATAATAAGTATTTTAGATATTATAGTTTTTAGCATTCAATTTTACTTCTGTTTTTTTTCCCATTACTTTTTTCTTTAAACTATTGTTATTACAAAATATAAATCTTTTTTATTTTCATCATCATGGGTTCGATTATACAATATAAAACTATTTTTCTCGTCCTGTCTTCACAAGGCACACTCCGCACTCATTTCTTTTTAATAACAGCGAAAGTGACAAAAAAAACCTTCCGGCCTCCAAACTACACACATTTGAAAGGTTCCACTATTGAGTAGATTTTTTTTGGAGTCCTTGAGCGATCATACAATATACAATTTATAATTTTATAACCATATAGATTTTCTCTAAAGTCTATTCTAAGTCGGGGTCGCCAAGTAGGTAAATGTAGCTTGACCCCAGACGGGATAAAAGTCGACATTTAGATGTAGGTACTTACGTTAAAGAAAACATAATGCTCCGATAATTCACAAATTACAAATATTACAGCATCACCGGAGTAACCAATCATAAAACAAATTAAAAACCAATTCAAGTAGTAAAAGTACAAAGAAAAAAACACTCGTTATACTTAAAACAGAGCGTATCAATTACATTGATTAGACATTTGAAAAGTGAATCTATCCTAGTCGTTTAGGATTACATAGTATAGTATTACATTAGGGGCTACACAAACTCTTACTTGTATCTCAAAGATAACGTCAGGCGGGGTCGTTAGCAGTTTCAACTGTAAAAATGCTCGCTTAAAAAAATGCACAGGGTATAAAAATGTGTAAAAATATCATATCGATGATCACTAACATTACTAAATTATGATTACTTTAATATTCTTTGAAAATGAGAGTCTGAAATGTTTAGGAACATGGATTCGCTGAAACTTCACCAACCAAAGCCGGCCTGACTTACACACATTAATATAATCATCAGAAACTATAACACACCTCGCGCGTACACATCTTCCAAACTTTAAAACAAGAGAAGCCGATTCCCTGACATCCCTCTCCGATCCAACAAGCTACCTAAATGCTAAACCTTAAATGCGAATATCAATTACAATCAATATCATTTTACTATGTACAAGTTATAACAGCCAGAATGCGAAACTGAAAACAAACAAAAAAAACATTACCCATGGCCGAAAAAAATATAATGGCCTCTCTATCTCCGTGTTACGTTAACAAAACATCTCTCGATACAGACAAGGGGACGGCGCGGTCCTCTGTCGTATCCTCGTTGCCCAGCTTACGGTACAACTGTCTGGTAGCCTGCTGGCGCTCCTGCCTCTTGTGCCTGGTGGAGGCGCGGCAGTGCCAGCGGGCGCACCTGGGATGGTCATCATTTAGAGCCAAGCCCAGTGGGCGAAGCACAACTAGCCTAAGCCACTGGCCGCCGCGCAGCCAAGTCCATCCTCAAGTGACGCACCCGCGCAAGCAATCTCGCCTGGCGCGCGCGCAGCTGTTCCCGCTCCCGATCCTCTCTCTGCAGCCGCGAACACAGCAAAGCCGCCTCTCTCAGAACAACAACTTTAGGAGCACGTTCCTTTTCGCGTATACTCGGAACTTCTCTTTTCAGTTCGTCAAAGAGGTTCTTGAGCCCTATCCGTCGCTGGCGTTCCATGTCGTTGTGCAGGGATCGCTTTTCAATGTTTTCTGCTTCAGAATCTGAGTTTGGAGAGGATGGGGTGCGTCGCTTTTGGGGGGAGTGTTGCTTTGGGAGTTTCTGGCGCTTTCGGTGGCGGGGCGGCGGGGGCGAGGAGTCTCGGGAGCGCTTGTGCGGCCTTGGGGGCCTAGGGGGGCGGGCGCCCCTTGATCGGGGGCGGCCCATGGCGGAGGCCACGCTTCTCTGCAGCTGGTGACGGTCCTGGGCGGAAGGGTTGGTCGGAAGCGCCACGGGGACGCGGCCTCCGAGAGACAGCTTGTCACCCAAGGTTTCTACGTCGATCTCTTCCTCTTCTGTGAACAAAGAAAACAGTAGAAATTAGTTATTGATAATGAGAGGCAAGAGTGAGAGAGGATGACAAGTTGGACATCGGACTCTGAAGGACAGGAGGATCTGAATTCGAATGTTACAGGAAGCCAAGAAGAGATATGGACTGTAGTGGCATTGGAAGAAGAAGTATGAGACAATGTTTTTCTAGGAGTGTCTCCCAAGTGAGAGATGATAGGAAAATAAATCGAGTACAATTTAAGTATCAAATAACTAATGGTGGTACATGTGGAATCGTTTACCAAAAGAAGACTAAAAATATATAAAAGTGAACTTCAATCTGTTGAAATGCAAACACGATATTTAGCTGTGCGCTAATGGAGTTCACAGCCTAGTCATAGTCCACAATTAGCCAAGGCTCACGGAACAGACAGGGTGTGATCGCACTCCCAACTACGGCGAGTAGGTACACTATCTCGAGTTCACACAATTAGCGTGAGTCACGTGAATGACCGCCCACGTCGAGCCCAGCCCAGGAGTCACTCACTGGTCACCGCGTTACTTCATTTCAGTCACAAAGTGTTTAAGTCACCAAGTGACCAATTGCAGAGCTTTACAGTGAACACAGTACTGAATGACCAGTGTCTGAGTTACAGAGCGACTAAGTTGCCAAGTGACCAATGACCAAGCTACCAAGTGACCGATGACCAAGATTTTAAACGGGCATTCACCAAGTCGCCGAGTGACCGATGACCAAATTTCCAAGTGACCACTTACGAAGTCGCCAAATGACCGATAACCAAATTTCCGGGTGGCTACTCACCAAGTCGCCAAGTGACCGATGACCATATTTCCAAGTGGCCACTCACCAAGTCTCCAAGTAAGCAAGTGACCAATCAACATGCGCACATCTCGGCTAAATTAAGCTGCTCGCAATGCCGGTCACGCGCAGTCCGGCGGAGGAGCGAGCACTTACGCAAATGGACAAAAATTCCAAGCATTTCCAGCGGCAGTTTTCGGTTGAACGACACCATTATCTCTGGGAATCTATTCACCCATTGTAAACACGGCCAAACAAAATGGACACTTAAAGAGTGACCAACAAATAAAAAAATGGCACCCATTGAATATTATAAGAATCCGATTCGGTATTACATTCCATTGGTATACTTATTTACTGTTGTGTTTATGTTGTACATTTTGTATGCAATTTCATGAAGCTTAGTAGGAAGAATGCGAGAAAGAAATCAAGGGTTCGATCCCCATCAAAGCGTTTCCCAAATGATATCCCGGTTTTTCCTCAAAATCACATCAGCAATTACTGCGTACGAAGAGCTTGCGAAATAGACGATATCGCGAAATATAGTATCATCAGAAATCGAATTAGAATAATGAAGTTGAACACAGCAGCAGATTGAGAGGCATGGAGAAGATAGAAGGAGGTTTACTCTGAAGTGTGGTATGAGAAAAGTTAAAATATCTCGTTGAGGTTTAAGGTTATACTTGACTAAAATGTTTAATTCACAGTTGATTCTGAATAGCCACATTTGAGCATACGCGCCGTGTTTGGTTAGTTTCTGGAACCGCATTCCACTCCCAGACGCTGGACTTTTGTTTCGGCGGACGAAAAACTTGATCACGAACCTCTTCTTCCTCTACTTCTGTCCTTACATGCGACTTCCATCGATCCATGGACCTCTCATCGATTCCAAAGCCAGACTGTCGATATTTTCTTGAACAATACATCGTCGTCGTCCCAGTGCCTGTTTCGTTTGATTCAAATGTGAACTTTCAATGAAATTGTCTTAAGGAATAAGGATCACATTTTACACAATCTGAGCTAAGAAAAGAAACGTAAAATTACGATAATGTGAGAGTTTAATTTTTTTTTTTCAAAGTAAATTTCCAGTTTTCGTAAGACACATTGTTTCAGTACACATACAAATATTGCTTATGTGAAATTACCTGTGATGAACAGAAGACAAAAAAACACTAAGGCCCGGTATTTTGAAGTATCGTAAAGTTAACTAAAATGCGATTTTAGTTAAATCATCATAATATTTCACTCACCGAATTTCGGCAGTAAATATTTAGTAACTTTAACTTTCGATTTTCAAGATGGCGGCGCTTCACTGACAGCAGCTGTCCTTTTTTAATGTAAAGATACATCAAAACTGTTACAAACTGAACATTTTCTGTCTCGTTTTCTAGCTTAATGAAGGTTAGGCATAAGATTTTTATGAATAGTTGTTTGTTTTAAAGCTTTTGAATGGCATTTTAATTATTTCCAAGATTAAGAGGCGTGGCCTCATACTTCGGTAATGTTCGGTTTTAGTTAACTTGAGATTGAGTATTTTGAATAAAAGTTCAAGTAATAGTTAACTAAAATATTACTACAGTTCAATATACCGGGCCTAAGGAATGAAATGCTAAAAGGGTTCGACAAAAAGAAATCTTCGTCATATTTTAAAGCCATAATGGACATTTGTCTCTTCCATATGCCAGAAGTTATTTTATTAATACAAGTTAACTAGAAAAATACGTTAAACATTTTTTTCTAGCATAGAAAAGTATTTTATTAATTGGATAAAGCAAGTTTAATGCACTCATTGAATAAATGAATAAATCAAAGTAATGTAATTGCAACAAAGTACGTACATTGTTATTCAGTGGGGGATTATGAAGTGGGGGTTTCCCAGCTCCCGGGGGGGCTGATTCTCATTTCTTGTGAAGGCTGAGTAAACCTTTGAGATCGAACCCTTGCTCTCAGCATGGAATGCAAGCATTTTACCAATTGAGCTATCGACCTTTTTACGAGCTTGATCGTCGTCGCTACAAAGCGCCAATTCTCAAGCAAGACCCAGTTGCTGTTAGGCTGGATGGACCTTTGGTGACCGGTCATTGGTATGATTGTGAGATAAAGTGAAAAATTATGAACAGAACAAAAAAATCATGAAAAATTCAAAAGATTGTCTTAAAAAAAACTGAGAAAATAAATAGACAGGAAATCATTTGTATAGTCGTGATCAGAATATGAAATCCACAAATTTTGTGCATTTGCATAGGTGCTTGAACGGGACTGTGTAAAGCGTATGTAGGATGATAAGTCAGTTGACTTTTTCATGTGCTCTGTTTCGTGACACTGTCACTCCAAGGACACCCCAAAAGATCCGGTAAACAGATAGGTCTAGGGACGTCTCTTTGAATTGACTGCTGACTGCGCAACTTGTATGCGTTGCAGGTATATTTGGACTGGAATGCGCAACGTGTATGTACGTGCGTACGTATACTTGGATGGGAGTGCGCAACGTATGTGCGTGCATGCGTGTGCTTGACGGGACTGCGCGATGTATGCACATAAATACATGTATTTGGACGGAACTGCGCAACGTGTATGTAGTACGTCCATAAGTATACTCGGACGGGACTGCGCAAAGTTTAGGCATACGTATACTTGAACAGTTGGACGGGACTGCGCAACGTGTATGTACGTACATACGTATACTCGGAAGGGATTGCGCGACCTGTATGTACGTCCATTCGTATACTTGGACGGGACTGCGCAATATTTATGCATACGTATACCTGGAACGGTTGGACGGGACTGCGCAACGTGTATGTACGTACATACGCATACTTAGAAGAGACTGCGCAACGTGTATGTATGTGCATACGTATACTGGGAGAGGGTGGCAAGGATAATGACCCGGGCCGGGGCAGACGCAAGCATCGATCCAGACGCCGTGACGTCACCGCCCGCCAAGCGTCTGCACATGCGCCGCTCCGCAGCCTTCCAACCTTACGCAACATGGCGGGTCGATTTGGGCGGGAAAAGCGCCCGGCGCATGCGCGAGGCGCCCTACTACGCGCCGCCAAGGTTGCCACTACCGACGTACTATCTATTCCATCCAGACCGACTGAATCAGGTGAGTGTTCACCTTGCGCGCTGAGGAATTTGGCGGCAAAAATTGTTTCAGTAAAAAAAATACTGATATGAGCCGTATGGAATCAAAGATGGCAGCATAGATTTTTTTTTTTTGAAAATGTATTTTGTTACACTTTCATATCGCCACCTTAAAGGTTAAACTGAACAGGTGCTCATTCACTGATTTGAAAAATGCTGAATGAAAAATTTGATTGTGTGCAACTTCTCATAGTAAGTGAACTTACATATATAAGGAAGTGCTAATGTAAAACTTCTATACTTTTAATACTACTATAATTTCCTACGAGATTTCTCTCGTAGGAAATTGTAAAAAATGTGCATTTATCTGAGAAACCCATGTTAGCTTAATGTCACGTAATCAGTTAAACCTTTAAGGTGTCAATATATAGCAACATACAAAAATCTTCTGAAAATCAAAATATTTTGAAAAACCTATGAAAAATAATTCGCTGGGTCACATTCAATTAGACCGCTCGTTTACGTCAACAGAATGATTGAAGTCAAACCATTCGATTGATTATTATTGAATAAAATTATAGAGTTTATGGAATGTTGCATTGCAATTTTGTGTGCAATCGATCACGGACCTATTGCATGGAAACCTCAATGAGATACTCAGTGTATCACTAGTCTACAATTCGCTCTGCGGTCGGATGTGGAAATGCGAGCGAGAGGAGATCACGGACCCCAAATATTTCCCGTTACAACAAAGTAAGCTCAGCATTATATTGAATAAGTGACATATTAAGCTAACATGGGTTTCTCAGATAAATGTACCCTTTTTTTCATATTTTCTACGAGAGAAAACACAGTGTGGAAATCCTGTAGTTAAGAAGTTTTTCATGAGAGCTTCCTCATAATTAGTTCACTTACTATGACAAGTTACACCCAGTAGAATATTTTATCCACGATTTCTCGTTATTCAGTCCTAAAACTAAAATTGGGTTAATATTTTTTATGTATGGAAAATCTGATTATAAACTGGATTACAAATTAAAACTTTTTTTTATTAATAAGGGGGAACGAGTAAGCTTTGAAGTAAACGTTAGTTTTTCCCCAAGTGAACCAAGTTTTTACAGCATGGGAGGTCAGCGTCATACCAACCTATTACTTAAGAAATACATAAGAATAGTATATTATTACATAACATAACTATGTATTTGATATAATAGAAATTTGATAGCAAATGGAGATCGCAGTGATAGCAAAAAATACTACTTCATTAATGGGTGAGATAGAATATAATTTCTTAGCCTTAGGGCACGTAGAGTTTCTACACACATGTTAAATGGCAGACATATTGTGTGACGTCATTGATCCGTTTCTAAATAATAATCATATATTTGCAGAACTTTTATGTAATCGCGAAAGCAGAGGTGGAAAAAAATACATATTGATTGTAAGCGAACGATATATGAGAGCAGAATGAGTATATGAGATATAATGAGAATATTTGTTTTAATGCAGTTGTGTCAAACATTTCAAACGATAGTTAAGAAAACATATCATTTTTTTATAATCTAGTTCATTGGCTAATTTAATAGGTTGGTAAGTATGAGGCTGACCTCCCATGCAGTAATGCCACCCCTGTTTCAGGGAAAGGTTTGGTTTATTTTGTGTGTACACATGCACAGTACCCTTAGTAAGAGTTGCAAAACTTGAGTAAAGTAAAGTTTACGGAAAATATTAAAGAGTGATTTCTCCCAAAATCTGTCGTTTTTGTTTGTTTGAACTTGATTTTCTTCATCACTGTAAGTCTTTTGCTAAGACCATAAAGTGTAAGAAACAAAAACGGCAGATTTTGGGAGAAATCACTCTTTAATATTTTCCGTAAACTTTACTTTTCTCAAGTTTTGCAACTCGGACTAAGGGTACAGTATGCTGGTGTGTAGGTATCTATTTAATATGAACTTAAAAGTGCATGTATCCTTGCAACTTAGATAGTTTTGAAAATGCTAATCTCCTTTAAGCTATGTCAACTCGACATCCAATCATTCACGTTAAGAATACATTAAAAATCAAAGCACAATAGTTTTTTTTGCAAATAAAAAATGCTTTATGAATACTGGTTGCTGATAACTGTTCTTTATTGTGTGACTGTTACAATGTGCGGAACCAGTTGTGAGATTGAAACGGGATGAATTTAAGATCGCCGTTTGTCTTATCTGGTGTCACAAAAACCATTGTAGAAAGTGGCAACAGCCTCCGGCTTTCACGTCTGGCCCCCCACATCATCAGCATCATCGATCTGATAACGCTAGTGGCTAATACAGATGGGGATATTTAGTTAGTAGTCGGTTTTTAAAAAATAAAACGGTTTCTTTTGCAAAAGGACGTATTTCAGATGGTGAATTACATGCAAAAATTCTGAGCAGACAGAAAAGACATAATTTCTGGACTGCTATTTAAGATTGTTTGCTGATCGTTTGTTTTATACTAATGACAACGCAATACTTGCCTCGAAAAAAATATATATTAGATTTGTAGTGTCTGTGAACTAAAAAAAACATACAACAACAATGCTTACTCTCTATTTAGATTGTGATAAATCATGTTTTTTTAATAATGGCAAAATATTACTTGCCTCAAAAATAGTTTAAAACCTATAAGATCCAATATTTCGCGAGCTTTTTCACGAAAAGCTTTATTTAGGCCCAGTATTTTCAACGTTAGCATAGCGACTTTATACGGAATGAAAAGGACGCACTTATGTCAATCGTGTGGGTAGTTTAATTTTACTTTTGCTATCGTTTAAAATACCGGGCCATTCATCAGTTAATAACTAAGATCGCTTGTTTATAAACTGATACTTTATGTTTGATACTAATGGCAACCGATTACTTGCCTTAAAAAATAGGATGAATTTGAGCGACTCATCGAAGGGAAAAACCACAGCTTAATGAAATAAAAAAAACACATACTTTGAACTACAATTGTTTGTTAGGTTTCTCTCGAGATGTTTACTGTCCTAACTACTGTCCACTGTCTTGTCTGAATTGTCCGAGGAAAGTGCGGCCACGCCCAAGCCGCAGACAAGTAGTTGTTCCGACTTGCGATGATGAAACGGACCGCATTCTTCAATAACTAGAGCAGCGCTTGGGGCGGCAGGGGGTACCAAGGGATTTACTGCAACTATAATTAAAGTTGCAATAATTGGCCATCAAAGGAGGCGCGCCCCGATAGTAATGAAAGGATTGTTGTAGTGTAAATTATGACTCGCTCTCTGCACCGCGAGTACAAATTGCTTTACTAAATCGAAAAAACGTATGAAAACTGTATCACTCACTACGAGTGCCGTCGTTTCTTTCATACACTTTCGATTTACGCAATCGAAGGGAGTTTTTTACACTTAGGGTATTAATCGCGATAACGAATTGCATTATGGTACAAGCACACCCCCTCAGAAGTGTTTAATCTTTTTAATCTAAGTTGCAAGCACACTGTCCAACGTTGCGGTACTTTCTTCGTGTGAGTGGACCTTGAAATTTTGAAAAAGTAGAGAGTCTATCGCACTTGAAAAAATAATTGCTTGTAGCTGTCTTTAATCTAAGTCGCAGACACTTCCTTTACATAGTCTCACGAGACGATTTTTCAAGTACTCTCACATATCGATTAGAGATGCCACGAATAGTGAATTGGCCGAATACCGAATACCGAATATTCGGCAACGCTGTCGGCCGAAGCGCCGAATATTCGGCCGCCGAATATTCGGCGCTTCGGAGAAGAATGCTGTGGCAAACGAGTTGGATTTTTATTTGAAAACAGTTCGCCTAGATCGGAAGGCCGATCCTTACAAGTGGTAGTCAGCAAACGAAAAACAATACCCGAACCTTTCGAAATTTGCAAAAGTTTATCTTTCTTCGCCTGGAAGTAGCGTTTATAGTGAGAGGTTATTTTCTGAGGCTGGTAACGTTTACGATGAAAAGCGCAATCGTTTGCTACCAGAAAATGCTGAAAAGCTCGTTTTTATCCATCACAACTTACCACTGATTAATTTTAAGTACTAAAATGTTGTAATTTGGAAATAAATACATAATTTTTGAGTAAAATAACGTGTCTTTTTTACATGATTTGCTATTCGGTATTCGGCCGAATAGTACGCACTATTCGGCCGAATACCGAATAACAAAAAAGTGGCCGAATAGGCCGAATACCGAATAGTTGCCGAATATTCGTGGCATCATTAATATCGATACCATAAAGGTTACACTGAATAAGCGACATGGGTTTCAAGGATAAATGCACTTTATTTTTTCATATTTTCTATGAGAGAAAACACTACAAAAAGTGTGAAAATCCTGTAGTTTAGAAGTTTGTCATGAGAAGTTCCTTTTAATTAGTTCACGAACTATGAGAAGTTGGCCCCAATATTAAGTTTTATCCACAATTTCTCTTATCAATGAATCAGCACTTAATTCAGTTTTCACCTTTACGGTGGCGATATTTTGGTTCGACAAACTAACTAAATGTCATTCGATACCCATGCTATGACATAATGACCAATTTCTGACCGCAAACACTCGTGTATATAATTAGGCCATTTCGCAACAAAACCCCACATACATTTATAATAATATACTATTAATATTTACGTTATTCTATTTCATTTATATTTTAATCTGATATCATGGTATTGAGACGGTGGAATGGCAGACCGGTTGCGTTATAGAAAATCGCTTCCAGCATTGTTTGTACATGTATAAAACAGGGTGGATTTGAACCAACAAAACAGAAAATCCATATTAACTACAACACTCACAAGAGGCGTTGTTTTAGTTTACATACATTTTCTATAAAACGCTATAATTGAGTTTGAATGTAATTTTTTATACTTGGTGCATTCAATATGGAACATTGTTAAAGACGAACTATGTATAGCTAAGTATATAAATCATATAGAATCAAAAATGGAAATCTAGGATATTTTTGAAATCTGATAAATATATGGAAATATGGGAAATAATTTTCTCATAATTACTATGTACCTATTTATCTTTTTTTTTTTTTGATAATTCTAGATCGCCGGCTTTGGTTTTATACGACATGCATGGTATTAATAATTGAAAGGTACTAGATAGAGCAAAATGCCTACAGCAAATTTCATCAAGATTTCATATTTTAAAGTACAAACAATAAAGGTCCATACAGGTAACACACATGTTTTGCATAGAAGTAAATTTACACGATTAGCATGCAAAATTATGGCACATTTATTTTTAAAGCTGCGTGAATCACACCTCAAGAGCCCTCTGGGAGCTTGGTCGTCGCTAAAGAAAACTCCACTTCTTACTAAAAGGCTGGATGGACATTTGGCGACAATTCGAAAAGTTACATAATCATTTTTTTGCTTCCAAATCGAACCCACGACCTTCCGATTACGAATCCGTAGCGTTAACCACTGGACAACGCATAGACAAAAAGTTTTCAAATTAAACAGCATACATTTAAATGTGAATATTAAGGCTCAGTATTTTCAATGCTAGCATAGCGACTTAACTTACTGAATGAAAAGGACGCACTTAGATCAATCGCGTGGGTAGTTTATTTTATCATTTTAAAGTCACATTGAAAATACCGGGCTTATATATATTAAATTTTATTGCAACTGAGATTTTACAGAGTGAAAACAATGCCGATTGTGATCGAGAAAGCTCGCTGCGGGGACACACACTACTAAATCAAATCGAATCTAGTAATTAAACGAGTCATGACGGCTCGGAATTTACAATCGCCGGCTGTGGAGCAATGTACCGCTAAATGATCCAGCTTTCGCATGCGCCGCTCTCCTTGCGGGCCTACTACAAAGCAATAACGGCATCACGGCGCGGCGATCCTTCCATTCCGCATTCATCTCTTGCATGCGATTATACTATAATATTGCAATGAAGAACACACACACACTGCCCTAGATCGAATCCAATCTAGGAACAAGAGATAATAAGCTTCTTAGAGGCATATTCATTATATTTCTAGATACTGAGGCTCTGTATTTTCAACGTAAGCATAGCGACTTTTTATTATAAGTTTAAAGTCACATAAGCTAACGTTGAAAAAACCGGGCCTAAGATCTAAAAACGAAATTTTATCCATTTTTTCAGGAATGTCCTGTTATTGAGAATATAAATATATATTGTGTCCATACGCAAAACCTCACTAGAGGCGAAATTGTATCATCTATAGGTACATTTTTCCTTATTTTCAGAGATTTCACGGTGATACTGAATCTTATCGATACCTACCCTACAGGATATAATACAGGATAGGTACCCTAGATTGCAAGCAATTCAGGGCAGTCAGTGGTCAAATCAAGGTAGTACCAGACTAGAATGTCTAGCAAAATGTGTCTGGATTTTTCTGATACAAAATTCAGTCAGACACACAGACAGACTGAAACCGGATACCGGGCTAACGTACAAGTACTCTACATATTATACGCTGTGGGTTTTAACAATGAGAAAAGTTGTGGCATTGTCTGGTATGTGAGACAGAAACTGTCTGGGCACAACGTTTTACCAAGAGAATATATACGCACACTAGAGGTGCTGTTTTATTTCCTATACTTTTTTTCTGGCAAACGCTATGGTTGCGTTTTAAACGTATTTTTTTATACTTGGTATACTGAGATTCAGGTTCGGTCTTCAGTCCCATGGACGAGTAACCGTTAAATTCATTCACAAAAATAATGAGATTATTTTTTATGAGAATACGTTAATTTTTACGTTAAGTCCCTCTAATTAAACATTAATTCAACTTTGTAATTTTTAGATTTATTTGTTGTTTTCTCGATAATGGTGTGACAGCTCACCGAAAGCGCGCGAGACCAACTCGTGAAAAACTATTTCATACATTTAAAATGAATTTTCACAATGTAAATACAAAAACCCTTAAACTTGTTGTCATAATGTTGATTACTGTACTCTGTGTTGTTTGATCCAAATAAAAACTGTGGAATTTTACTTGTGATTTCGTAATTTTAAAACACAAGAAGGCCACCAGTCTGTTATCAGTTGGAGAGACGTGATAAGGAGTGACACAGCTTCAATGGACGTCCGTTACGTAAACGAATTTCTAATCATGTATTAATAAAGAATGTTGGCTCGTATGCTGGCCGGCATACCACACGTCGCACGAAGCCATGCAAGCAACTATTACAACTGGTTCTGTTTGTAGTTTCCGTCAAATGCCGATCGTATCCGAAGTCTATCGGCATCTAAAAATCTGTCAGTCTGATGCGAGAGTAAAATATACACAATTACTCGAGAAATTAAGGTACACGACGTAGTAATTTCTAGCCGCGATTTACCCGAAGGGTTCGCATGTGGCGAGTGGAACTTATTTCTTTTTAAAGGTAAGCCTTAACACAAGTCACTTTATTGAAATGGAAAAGTGATGAATGTTAAATGAAAGAGATAATATGCAAGGACAGAAAAAAAAGTGGAGACGCATCTGCGGAGGTACCTGCCATCCTTAGTGAACAGGCAGCAGGATAGGAAAGGGGTCTTCCGAGGGTGCAGTTACTCATTGCAGTCACCCGAACTCTCGGCATGTACCTAATGCAATGACTCTACCAACTGAGCTATCAACCGGACTAATTATCTCTGAATAACACAATGTATGGACTGACAGATCTGAGTTGTATGTTATTGTGGAATACGTACGGGGTTGATTCAATACTATAGTTAGTGATTGTCAACACGGTTACGCACACCTCTTTGTTTAATATCCCTGTGTGCATCAAGAAATCTGGCCATTGACTCGCTAGTCTCTCAAATATCACAGGTTCCCTACCTGAAGCTTCACATTGATTTCTAACAGTAAAAGTTAATCCTGGTTTAAAACAATAATACCCAATGTCATCATCATCATGAGCTCTACAATCCTGGATGAGTCTTGATTGAATCCAGGATTCTCCTCCACTTTAGCCTGTCCATCGCCTTTGCTCTTCAGCCACGTATGTTAACCTTGGCTGCATCTGCCTTGACACAGTCTATGCTAAATACCCAAGTTACTCCAATTTTAAATGTATTTACTGTTTTAAGTTAATTTCGTTTCATGCATTATTCGTATTCACAAATCTTGATACCTGACTTGTGCTTGGATTGTCTTTTTTCATGCGTTGAAATAGTAAATGAATGGGATATAGAGCGAATGAAAATTGGGAAGTTAATGAATGAATGAATTGAATGAGATGTGTATCGATAGAAAAAAGTGAACAGTGAAGTGACTAGCGTCAATAGCGAAAAAGCGTTACAGCATCCTTTAATAATTAATACATTAAACTTAAAGATACAATGAATAAAACACGGATTAAGTACATGCGTAATTTAGTGTCTACAATTTATTCACTAAGCCGGTCAGTTGAGTTGGTAACACAAACTACGAGTATAATTCAAATATCTAATTAAAAACGTACAATGAACCGCTTTGTAACCTTGACAGCAAAAAAAAAAAAAAAACTCACATTTTCACACTTAAATTTTCGGGCAATCGATTTAATCCATGCGGATGCAAAAACTAGAATTACACATATTTTTTAGTTAAAAAAACAAAGCCTTTATACCTGTTGGCGGATAATGTGGCAAAAGAGAAGAAGCCTTTGAGTGCGCCAATATTTTGGCAATTTGCGAAGGATTGAGGGCGCACGAATGCGAAGGCTGGGTACACCTAAACGGCCGGCTCACAGCTGACCTAGTTTTGTGGGAACAGAGTCAAGCCCATTATAATGGCGAACGTTACTTGTTTGGCTTGCTCGGTGTTATTTTTTTTTTGTTCCACACAAATTACATGAGATAATAATTTAGAATGTCGAAATTCATATTATTATGTGATGTAAGGTGAATTGAAGATTTTAGAACGAGATTGGTATAAGTGCAATAAAGATTGCACAAGTTTTGAATAAAAATCTTAAAAGTTGTCCGTACAAATTACGTCGCAACTAAGCTACACATATGGTGGAACTTCTTGGCTCACTAGCCGACCTAATGGAAGGTAATGAAGGAGCGGTGGAGGTTGCCCGACACTGGACAAAAACAGTGTAGCGTCTGACTAGACGAAGAAGAAGACTTCTTGCCGCGTTCCCCCAAAGGCTTCGCGCGTGGCGAGTAAAACCTATTTATTTTTACAGGTAAGGTTTACAATGTTTCTCGTGTAAACATAAAAAATATCAAGATTGATTTTGTGGGAGCTGTTTATGTGTGAATCACACTTTAAGAGACCACTGCCTTTTAGTCGTATAAGCAGTAGCGGCTCTAACTAAAATCTGGAAGAGGGGATGACCTTGAAGTATAGTTTGATGACCACTCTATAACACACCAGGTAATATACATCAACGACTTGTTATATATACATCTAAGTCCAGCGCGTGTTCATAATATCCAATCAAATGTTATATCTTATCGTTTTCGTGTGCGCATTTATAGCTGCTTAGGTATATGTCCAGTTTTGATACAAAAAAATGTTCAGCTTTATTCATAGGGAACATCCCCATCAACCCCAAATGAAGGGCCGCCACTGCGTATAAGTATTAAGGATTTTCATGTATTTTCTTTAATTTTACAAACACAGAAATCAACCAGGTATGAGGAAAATCCCGCGGAGATAACTATGAGCTTTTTACAATATTTGATTAAGGACTGAGATGATTACTCCCGTTTGAAAGTCAACGTCGAGGGGACCTGACGGGATAAATGAAGAAGAAAATTATATTCCTCTTAGTTTACCATTGAAGTTATATTTATTATCAAGGCATTGATTAAACTTCAACTTGCAGCTTGTGATACATGAAAAAATAATTTGACAATCTTCATTAAAGAAGCACACGAAGAAAAAATAACATTTATAATGTGATGCTTTGTTCATGTCCGCACAGAGACTATCGACAAAGAGGCCCACATTTTTTTTTCTTTTAATTGTACACAAAATTTCGCATAACGGAGCGGTTCGTGATGTCCTTGGGGATCGAGCTCGCAAAACTAGCATCATGTTGAAGGCTAGAAGAGTTGGCCAATGGCATAAAAGGCAGTACGTATGTATATACAGCCTTGGACTGTTTAGAGAACCATATCTAACACGGCTACCTGAATGGGATCACGTTGAAAAAAAAAACAACAAACTTGTAAGGCTAGTATTCTAACCTAGATAAGGTAATAATTATGGCAAAAATCACGTTCTAAGTAACATGGTTCTAGTGAATTTATTTGTCAATTAAATATGAGTCATTCAATGATTTTAAACGTGCCTTGTAAGGGATACACAGGATTTTTAATTTGGAAAAAAATAAATGTAAAGTGCACCTCCCTATAGAAAGCACCAATTCTCAAGCAAGATCCATTTGCTGTAAGGTTGGATGGACCTTTGATGACCAGTCTTCGGTAAAGGTGTATAAATTGGTCAACCTAGCGAATAGCATATACATATTTGAACATATAAATGGCATTTTTTTGTTTGCTCGGCCGGGATTCGAACCCACAACCTTCCATTTACGTTTTCGAAGCTTTACCAACAGACTATAGAACGGTTAACTGTACTATCTTACATTCAAATAGACATAAATAGAAAACAACTTTATAAGACTAAATGATTTTTTTCAGGAATGTGAGAGTTTTGCTGTGAATAAAAACCGATTGTATCTTTTGTTGTTGTCTGTGTGTGTGTGTGTAGCGACGAAAAGCTCGGTCCGTGTCAGGCAGCGTCCGATTATATTCTCTCCTATCTGATTTCAGTACATTGGGAAAAACCGCGCCTAGCAACAGACAGCTGTGCTCTTTAGGTGTAGAAAGTGGAGGGGGCATTTTAATGCCGAGCGGCCAGTCAGTGAAAGTTACTAGCTACAAAACTACACCAAATCGTTGTGACGTCATTCGGTAAATGTTATAAGAATCGAGAGGCTTTTATTGAGGCAATCACTCAAGTACGGTATGAATTTATGAACAATTGAAGGTGTGCTTTTCAAATAAAATTTAGAATATTTTATTTCGTAGAGAAGCTTTTAAAGGGATTTTACGACACAATGGATCCGTCTATAATAAATCTATAATATAAGTAGCAAAGATATATAAACATTTCGAATTCATATTAAATGCATGCCCACAAACGCAGACACGTGTTGGATTAGAAGTTCACGTTAACAAATGTTGCATGCGTACTTACCTAATTACAAAATAAAATCAAAACCTCAAATGAACATACGCCCTGCAACTTAAGCCGACCTTTCCCAATACGGGGTTGACATTGGCAATACAGTTAAACAAAGGCAGGAAGTTGCCCTAAATATATAGCTCAGTGACTTGAAATCAAAAGCTACCTAAACACAGTGCGTACTACTTTTTAAAGGAATTTTCCAAATACGGACACATTAAATTTTTTATATTTATTTACATTTTTTTCTCGTAAGATTCTTGATAATAAATATATTTTTTATACTATGTAAAGAACACTATATATTATGCTAAACACGTTAAAGTGACTTGTCGGAAAAAATAATTGAATTTAAGCGGTTTTTTTCGCGTGTGACGCAACTAGACCCCGAACACGGTCAGTCACCTTGATTTTCGGCAAATATTTCACATGTACCTTAGTATACATAAGGCGCTCGCTGGCATTTTACTCCGAAAACCGACTTTTCAATGCGAAGGTGAACGTAACAATCCACGTAATATTATTAAAACAAATTTACGACGTACTTTGCGAGTTCCACTAAAAACTTGTTCAAGTATCATACGTAAACACCGCGTAAATACCGTAAAATGAAAAATTGTATGGACAATAAAATAGAGCCTCTTTCGAGCATTATAGTTTTGATACATTTTTTGTGTGTAAACGCGGTGGTCGAATACTTTTATTTAAATATATTTCCAAACTTGTTCACGTTACACATAAAAATATATGGAATATACAATAGCGCCTCTACTGAGTGTTATAATTTGCATACATTGTTTTTCTGTTTACACTTTTACATTTGAGTATTTATGTAAGTTAATTCGAATAATTGTACTCCGGAGAAGTAAGAACTTTTTTCGAAGTAAGAACTTTTTTCCAAGTAAGGAATCTCGTTTCTTTTCGAAAAACGAGATGAATATTTGGTAACAATTATTTTCTCATAATTTCCATACGTTTTCCACATTTGAAAACTAGATTGACGTCTTCGATTCTGCACGAAACATGTTTAAGTAATTTCGTAACACATAGAATCAAACTTGCATACCGCATTCTTTCAACTTTCAATGCAATTTTTACTAATTATTATATACAGTGGAAATTAACATTAGGAAATTTTACAAATTAATTGCTAAAGTGAACGAGAACTTGGTCGCACCAACTTGTCATTAAAACCTTATTAAATTTCGAGGCTTAATTAAATTTAACTTTAAAATTATATAAAACAAAAACTGGGTCTCAAAGAGGTGTAATCTTATAATGATTATACTTGGTAAGAAGCCTTCAAAAAAATATGTGCAAGATTTTGCGTAGATATTTTTTATAGATACAATTTTTGGCATTTTAATTTTTTCGCAAGTTTCGATATTAAAATGCGGAGATAAACCTTGATACCCCGAGGCCTTCTTTGTATTTGATCGCAAGGATGTTGCTGATTTTTCACATACAAATTAAAGTAATTAAAGTTCAATATTGAGCAAGATTGTAAAATACATTTTTTCTTTTGTCTATGTTAATTTAATTGTCCAATGGTTCACTGATTTGGGAAATCATGGATAAAACATTTTATTGTGTGTAATTCCTTTAAGTAAGTGAACTAATTGTAATAAAACTACAGGAACTTCTGAACTACAAAATTTTCTCACTTTTTTTCGTGTTTTCTTTCGTAGAAAAAAGGAGCATTTTTCTGAGAAACCCATGTTAGCTTAATATGTCACATATTTAGTTTTACCTTTAAGGTGCCGACATTTATTAAGTTTCGTCCATATCCCCATAAAACTGAAGGATTGAAGATGATATATTTTTTTAATTGAAAGTAAAACTAAGGTAATCAAAACGATTAATGTATGTAAACTAAAACGCTCGCCAGAACAAAATAGACAGTTTTACTTTATTACACATACATACGGTAAAACGTTCGTGTTTAAAACTTGGGATGCTGTTCACATGTTTACCGCGACTTCGTTCTAGTTACCGCACGGAAACGAAGATCTCGACTATCGAAGATCTTCAGTATTGAGTTACCGGTTTATTCAGGGCAATATACTACTTCGTGTATATACATAGATAATAAAGAGATCCGACCTCACGATCGTCCCATATATTTGCGAATTCCTCCACAATGGGCACTTGGCAACAGCGAGCTTGTATATGTGCATACATACATTTGTATAAGTATGCGAATTCCTTCTCCTCTCTTTACGTGAATTTCCGCAAACCTGTACCCTTCCCTTTTTAAGTGAATGTGATGGTTAGAGATTTGGCATCGTGTCCTTGAAATGAAATCCTTATACCTTCCTGGGTATGTATCGTTGACAAATCGATAGATCTTTTCATATGATTACCAAGCGGTCGAAATGGCCGTCTGTGAACTGCTGATCAGATTGCTATAGAAAGGAATATTAGGGAATGTGTAGAGTATATATTTTTCAAGTTGGTGGATAAAATAAAAAATCCTAAGCCTTGAAGTAATTTTAGGATGGATTTTTTGTGCATGAAAATGTGATGAATACGAATGAAATGAAAGAGACAAGAGTAGTACAAAAAGGTGGAGTTAACTAACCGATCAATATAATATAAAAATAGCATGGAAGTTCAAGGAATTTTGGGTCAAAGGACCATAAAATGGAAAAATAAGGAATCCGGTTCGAAGGACCATAAAATGATTACAAATAAACAGGAATATTATATTTTTTTATCTTGTATCATGAGGGTAGGTTTAACGCTTAGGTATGTTTCAATGTCAGCCCTGTTGTAGGGGTGGCGGGAGGCTGGAGACCTTGGCGGGCCTTGAGGCAGGGGGTGGATACAAGGCTGGCCTTGCGCGCGACAACCTTCTCCCTTGAACCTCCTTTTTTGCGCACTGAACTTGCAAGGATCGTGAACCGGGTAATGTACCACAATCTTTGCGATTAACCTCAACCATAACGTTAACGAAAAAAAGTGTATGGAAACTAAAACATCGTCTCTACTGAGCGTTTCAATTTTTATACATTTTTGTAAAATACTTGACGGATTAAAAAAATCGACGTAGGTGTTGGTATGCGTGTGTAGGTATAATTTAGGTGACAATAAAAAAATGACGTTCGAACTAAACCTTAGCGTTTAAACAGAAATGTATCGAAACGTGAACGATCTGTAGATGCGCTGTTTCTATGCAATTTTTGGGAAACGCTAAGGTTGATATTTAAATTCGAACGTCACGTTGGATGATGTCATTCGGACACGACCCGCGCAATTTTTTAACTTCTTTAAATAAATGGAAAATTTTAATATTGTTCCTCTAATAGTATCATAGTATACTTTAACCACAATTAAAATTAGGATAGTTGGTAATATTGCCAAAAGTTAAGTGTTTTTACCATCCTTATTGGTATACACAAAATATTAGATCAAAAAACTACTAGAGTTTCTTGACAAATAGGTTGGTATGCTGTAATAACTTGGTTCACATTTGCCAATGCCGCACCGGTTTCAGAGAAAAGCAGCAGGAGTTGCAAAGCGTACGCTAACGTGAGGTTTGGTTTATTTTGTGTGTACTCATGCGGCATGCGTAAGCGCGAACTTCTGCATTAAATGTGAGCCTTGAATGTCAAATATCTCTGCAATTCAAAATAGTCAACAATAAAATCAAATATTTAAAAAATATTATATTCTCTGTAATGTAGATATATCAGATACCGTTGAAAAAAATTCCGCGAAGTCATCTCGAGATTTTTTTATTAACCTAACTTAATCTACGTTTCAACTAAAATGTACGAAATGCCCTATTTGGACAAAGGAACCTAAAAATATTATTTGATACAACAATGGCGACGTGAACAGCTCGGTTCTCAAGGTAGGGCCATCCACTGAGCAAGTTAAATTTTTAAATAAAAATATATTACAGTCACAAAATATACAAACACCGGACAAATAAGAAGACGCACTCCTGTTGGTAAAAAAAATTATTCGAGATACAGCTGACATGAATACAATTTCTTTGAAGCTAACATGCGCAGACTAAACGGACTGCCACATCTTTTTGAAACTGATTGCTGTACCATACATTTGGTATGGAAACACACACAGCCTCCATGTTTTATTGTTTTCTATTTCAAATAGATACGGTTAGATCCATCGGCACCCGTTGAGAGCCTCGTTTATTTAAAATATATAAAATCAAAGCATGTAATCCATCTAAAGCAATTAAAATTAATTGCTTAAAAAAAACTAGTAAACCAATATTTATTAATTGTCAATGGAAAATGACCATTTTTTGTTGTCTTCACAAACATATCCTACATGACACAATGACAATATATAGAGTTCCTCCCAGTGTGTTGATAGCTGCTGTGAGAGTGCACTGTAATTAGGGTAACCTGTTGTGAACAATAAAAATAATAATGTCCACGTGACGTCATAATTTTTCCGTCCATGGAATTTGTTGCGAGTCCAATGAGATTTCGCATAGAAACACTAATGCGTACGATAGCACAGCCACGGAGTGTTTATCTACACTTTTGGTAGGCGTTTTGTCCAAGGTCATATCGCTTGGTACTCTTCCGCCCACACAGCCGCCGCCCTTTGGGGCCCTGGCCTGTCAAGGCGGGTTATGTAAATGCCAAAAAAATGCTGTGAAAATGTTCGCATGCAAATGAGACGCAGATCGGATGTTGGAGGCGTACCGCCCAAGACTCAATAATTGAAGTTATGAGACATGTTATCTGAGCATTTGAGTCACAAGCCGAAATGCTAAGACAATGAGGTCATTTTCTGAGAAGTGTTTTTTTTTTGTTAATCTGAGTTGCAAACATATATGTTTTAAAATTTGTAAGTAAGATATGATGCAGTTAATTAAATGAGAAATAAATAGAAAAGATTGATGAAATAATTGAATAGGTAAAAATTTAGGAATATAAGTGATCTATAATGATGAAAAATTGAAAACGCTTGAAAAAAGGAATGAAGATCTATCTAATCTTAGTTGTAAAGTTATATTGCATTTAAGATTCATATTAAATTCACTTAAATAAACATGCACGTATAACTTGACCATAAAAAACCCAATCCCAAATGGACATAAGCCCTGCAACTCTTGCCGACCTTCCTGGGGTGACATTGGCAACAAATAAGATAAAAATAAAATAACAATTAATACAGAATCGATGAAAAAATCCTGAAAAATACATGTAAAATATAAGATCCACTTTCAGAGAAAAGGCAGTATAAGAACTGTTATTATTACTTCAAATATAAACTCATGCTAATTTTTACATAAACCTTTATGCGATAAGTTATAAGTAGGGACTGGAAAATTTCGCGATCGCGATAAAACTAATTTATTCGGGAATTTTGATGTTTTTACGCGAATATCGCGAATTTTCGTACTTTTGGTAGAAATTGTGCGAAAAAGTTGTCATGTGTCGCTTTTGCAACGCAACGATTTTGTGGGAAAGAAAAGATTCCTGTGAAAACCCTTTGCAAGGTGCAAAGCACAGGAAAATTGGTCGGTTTTATAGCCGAGGGGGCCAAGTGGGCTGATCTTTCAACGTTGAAACACGCTAGAACGCTAGACATGGGGGCTCGATCCCCGCCTGGGACATTTGACCATAAATTTGACCCTGGTTCAACAGATGTTATTGGGTAATTATAAAGTCGTAATTCATTAAAATAAACAATAATTAGGGACTGGAAAATTTCGCGATCGCGATAAAACGAATTTATTCGCGAATTTTGATGTTTTAACGCGAATAACGCGAAATTTGAGGTTTTACGCAAATATCGCGAATTTTCGTACTTTTGGTAGAAATTGTGCGAAAAAGTTGTCATGTATCGCTTTTGCAACGCAACAATTTTGTGCGAAAGAAAAGATTCCTGCAAAAACCCTTTGCAAGGTGCAAAGCAGAGGCAAATTGGTCGGTGTCATAGCCGAGGGGGCCAAGTGGGCTGATCTTTCAACGTTGAAACACGCTAGAACGCTAGACGCGGGGTTCGATCCCCGCCTGGGTCATTTGACCATAAATTTGACCCTGGTTCAACAGATGTAATTGGGTAGTTATAAATGAATAATTCATTAAAATAAACAATACTGAATTATTATTTATTATAGTAAGTAATACATGTTTCTGGCCAGGCAGAGTAGGTTGGTGAATTGCATTCCTATTCAAAAATATATTTTGTTAAAAAAAATAATGATAAGCAAACTGTCCTGGATCATCCAAGCAGACTTGAATCGTGACATCAATGAAGGAAAATACTTCAAGGAGTAAAGTTTTTTCTGGATTGGCCGAGGACACAACTTAAGGCTTTCATAAAAGCCAGCTTCCCTTGAAAATTTAGATAACCCTCATCTGTTGGTGAATTGCATTCCTATTCAAAAATATATTTTGTTAAAAAAAATAATGATAAGCAAACTGTCCTGGATCATCCAAGCAGACTTGAATCGTGACATCAATGAAGAAAATACTTCAAGGAGTAAAGTTTTTTCTGGATTGGCCGAGGACACAACTTAAGGCTTTCATAAAAGCCAACTTCCCTTGAAAATTTAGATAACCCTCATCTAGAGACTAAATGCACAAAAATTAAATATTTTAAAAGGATATTGCAGGGTATTCGGAGTGTCATTGAATTTTTTTTTTCAATCAATGGTTTTTTGTAAGTTAGGTACCTACTCGTATTGATTCAGATGTTGTTTATTCATTGTTTTTGCACGCACATATTGTTGTTTATATAATAAATTGTAAATATTAGTAATATCTTTTGTTTTGCAATCATATAAACCTTTATTTTCATCAAATCAACCCTAAAAATAACGCGAATTTCCCTGTTTTCGATCAAAAATAACGCGAATTTCCTAAAAAAATAACGCGAATTTCCCAAAAAATAACACCACTATTTTCCAGTCCCTAACAATAATGAATTATTAATTAATGATAATAATACCTGTTTCTGGCCAGGCAGAGAAGGTTGGTGAATTGCATTCCTATTCACAAATCTATTTTATGACACAAATTAATGATAAGCAGAACTTTGACCGGTCCGTAGTCCAAGTGGTAACACTTCGGACTCGTAACTGGAGGGTTGTGGATTCGAATCCCGGCGGAGCACAAAAAATATACCATTTACATTTTCAAATTTGCTCTTCGTTGGGTTGAAAAATTCATAAACCTTAACCAAAGACCGGTCATCAAAAGGTCCATCCAAACTTACAGCAACTGGATCTTGCTTGAGAATTGGCGCTTTTTACAGCGACGACCAAGCTCGCAGAGGGCTCTTGAGGTGTGATACATACAAAAACAGCGCTCACCAAATAAATCAGCCTATTTTTTTTGTTTTACTGTCGGATCATCCAAGCAGACTTGAATCGTGACATCAATGAAGGAAAATCCTTCAAGCAGTGAAGCTGTTGCTGGATTAGCCAACAGCCCTTGAAAAATTATGCACAAAAAATAAATATTTTAAAAGTATATTGCAGGGTATTCGGAGTGTCATTGAAATATTAATACTTTTTTCAATCAATGGTTTTTTGTAAGTTAGGTATTCGTATGGATTCAGATGTTGTTTATTCATTGTTTTTGAAGGTACATATTGTTGTTTATAAAATAAATTGTAAATATTAGTAATATCTTTTGTTTTCCAATTATATAAACCTAAATTTTGATCAAATCAACCCTAAAAATTACACCGTATCTCCCTGTTTATCATAAAAAAATAACGCGAATTTCCCTGTTTTCGACCAAAAATAACGCGAATTTCCCAAAAAATAACACCACTATTTTCCAGTCCCTAGTTTTAAGTGAACTGATTTTCTTGCATCAAGTCAGCCTTACACCAACCTATTATCCATAAGTACATTGAGGTTTTAATTTCAAGAAAAATTAAAAACATAAAATTCCGAAGCGGCGAGTCTCGTCTTTGCTTTTTAATGGTTATGTCGTCCAATCGTACATGCATGCGGTATGGGTTCGAAAGAATGCCGCACAGGGCCAATTAAGTCCTTGCCATTCTGGGCAGTCGTTTGGCGGGACCGAGTCGGCGGCGGCAAACGACCCAGACCAGCTGGTCGTCCCATAACGTCGAAATGGCAGGGCCTCATCTCAGGAGATGAGAATTAGAAAAATAACAATAGCTTTGATTGAAAATCAAAATAGTGAAAAGAACAGTAAGCAGGGAATTGAATTTTCTTAACGAATATTAACATGAAACTATGTATACTTACTATCGATATTAAAAAAATATATACCTACTGAAAAGGTAACATATTCAAATCAATTCCAATGCTCCATCTATGTATTTCAGGAAAAGACAACAGGGGTTGCATAGTTAATGTTCATTTAAAGTTTGCTTTATTCTGAAAGTACACATGCAGCATGTGTAAGCGCGAATTTACACACACACAGTAAATATGTATCTTTGCAACTTAGATAATAAAAAAAGTTTCATTGTAAAAATGGGATAATTTAATTTTTCAACAACCGTAACTTGTCATATTTAGACTTACTAATACGGTATGGATTTGAAAGGCAACCAAAAAAAAAAAAAACAAAAAGATTTCACAACTTTGTTTAAAATTACGCAAGCCAGCGGTCGCGTTGCGTGGGACCGACGGTGCCTACCGTAAAAATAGTCAAAATACGGCCAAAAACGTCACAAAACGTCGTATCATTTTGGCTATGGGTCGGGTACTCGACCTTGTGGAGTTCGCCGCTAAGTTCACGGCTCCCCCCCACCACCTCCTCACCTCACAAATCCCCACTCCGCACGAAAATCGTGTGACGTCAGAGAGATGTAAAACTGAGAGCGCTTCCTGGTTCTCGCCGTCCATATTATCTATCTCCATGTCCATACACAGTCGTATCAGTCGAGTTGAAAATGTATGGAAAATTGACGAATTAAAAGAGTATATATACACGATTTGAATAAAATCAAATACGGAGATAAATGTATATAAACACGTAAGATGCCATTATCTGCGTTTTCACATGCTAATCATTTTCGAGAAATAAAATCCTATACAACCGCCCTTTGTTCTATACGACTCAAAAAAAAAAAGATGAAAGGTACCTATTCGAATTTTAGTTTCTGTAACACTATTTTTTCAATAAATTAAAAATACAAAATGCGCGTGTAGATATTGAAAGTAATAAATGATATAAAAGAAATGAAGTGTGCCTGAGATTTTTTATGGTAGATGTCACAAATTTAATGAATACTTGAAATTATGACGTTAAAAAGAACCATGTTGGATACTAAAGTCAACAGTCATTTTTGACAGATAACAAAATATCGTATGAATAACCATGCCCTTTTTCATTTTCAAAGCTACCTCTTTTACCATTAAGAATATCCAAAATCTGACTCTTCATATTTGATAGATAACATTTTATTTACGTTTCAAAATACTTTACATCTATTTGGTATTCTTCTGATCCACTCTTAACCGACTCAATTTTATATCCAGCTGATTTTAGTATTTTCTATAGCATGCTTATGCGTGCCTTTTATTGCGTATAATAATATATAATCTGCGGTTATATAATACGTAATTAAAAAACATGAGTATCATAGAACCAAAAACAGCAATATAGGATTCTTTAGAAAATAGGATAAATATACAGAAATGATTAGAAAACGATTTCCTTTGTTTCCATGATTCAATCTCGTTAAAAATATATTCTAGATTCCCGCTTTTGAATCCATACAACGAAGAATTGTGAAGCGAAAAAACATATGACTGTGCTTTCGGTTTCCGTCGTATGGTGGAGTAAATATTTGTATGAATTTTCATTCCTATTTCTTATTTGAAAGTGGAAATAAATTTACGGAAATGATAATTCCATTACATTACATACATTCCTTGACTGTTGACCACCCATACTGTAAAAAATGGTTCACTTTGCAAATGTTATCCCTGTTTCAGGGAAGGTCGGCAAGAGTTGCAGGGCTTATGTTCATTTGAGATTGGGTTTTTTATATTGTAGGTCCACATGCGGCATGTGTGAGCGCGAAATTATGCGTGTCTGCTTGCGGGAATGCATTTAATATTAATCTCAAATGATACATATCTTTGCAGCTTAGATTTAGATCACAAAATGATTCAGTGTTTCCATTATCTAGAAAATAACAGGTGTAGAATTTGAATTTTAATATTCATCTGTTACAGCGTATGACAACATTAGGGTGTCCCATACAAACCGGTCGGATTATGCGAACACACGGGAAAAAAAACATTATGGAAAGTTTCTTTTCAGTTTGGTGCAAATTTTTGGCAGCCCAATGGATGGCGAAAATTTGTTTATTCATTAGATATTCGACCGAAAATTGGCAATTTATTCAGTTTCCAGACAAAGACGAATACGTTTAGCATTAAATGCTGAATCGACATTTTTTTGTGTCCGCTAAAATAATGGGTCTAGCTGGTCAAACCAAGGACGAATGCAGGTTCAAACGTTGGTCATCATCAATGCCAATACTAAGTTAAGCGCTTTTCCGCTAGGGGTGGCCAGAGCTTCTATTACTTAATTTATGTAGGTTTCACTAAGCAAAACGAGAAAGCTGATATTGCTTGGGCACATTGCAAGGAGCTAAAAAGATTGAGGGGGGGAAGGACTTTTCAATAATATAAGTTGCAAATATATAATACATGCCAAAAAGCAAAATCGTGCTTATATATGCTGCAAAAGACGAGCATTGTGGCTATCTAAGAAAATTGTTTCACAAAATTTCTAAAATCCCTCATTTAGGTTCCGCATTTTTTATAAGGTTTTTAAAATATTGAGTATGGAATACATGTTTTTTTTTAGTAGTGACATAAAAGGAAGAAGATGTTTAAGTACAACAAATGAAAACAAAACAAAACACTGCAATCACTTTGCACTACAGGGAATTAGGCATTAACCGTTCCACTGACACAAAGATGAAAGAAACAGTGGTGAAGAGTTGTTGTCTCTACCCGGAAATGGCGGCAAAAAGGCAAAACAAAGGAGTCGACGCAGGCGGGGATCGGTTAAATTAGAACGGCACAGTAACAAAACGACACATGACAGAACATCACACGATAAAACATCATTATGACAAAGCAACAAAGAAAATTAATCACTATGACAAAACAACACAAGGACAAAACAAAACATACCATAAACGACACATGAAAAAACATCACATTCGACAGAACGACTTTCTAGAGATGTTTTGTCATTGCGATGTTCTGTCGTGTGTCGTTATGTCTTGTGCCGTTCTGTCATGTGTCGTTTTCTCATTGTGTCGTTTAGTCATTTGTCGTTTTATCACTGTGATCCATGAACCGTTTATGGTATATTATGTTTTAGGAATGCGATGTTCTCTCATGTGTCGTTATGTCATTGTGCTGTCCTGTCATGTGTCGTTCTGCCATGGATCTTTTTTTCACGGTTTCGTAATGTAATATGTCGTTTTGTCACTGTGATGTTTTTTCGTGTGATGTGTCGTTAAGTCAATGTGTGGTTTTATCATGGAGCCGCGCGGATCGCGGTGCGGCAGGGTTGGCGGCGGACTGAGGCGCGGGGAACCTTCACCTTGGAATGGGCCCCACTACAGGTGTAACGAAGCAAAAAAAACCCAAACAAAAAATCCTGGTTCTCGAGTGAGCAGTTTAGAAGCGGTCGTCGTACCCGAGACATGCCAATATTTACATCCGACATGCGGAGATTGTGGGGGCAGGTATGTCTGGACTATATTATAACAGCGAGATGGTATATAAAAAAGCGATCATTAATGGTTGTATAATAATAATACTGAGGAATACCTGAATACCATCTGCTCGGATATACATTTTAAGGATCGTGGAAAAAAATACAATCTACTGTTTTTTTTCCAGATCGATTATTGTTAGGTTGGGTTAGGTCAAAAAATACATTTAAAAATGGTCAAGTACTGTATACGTATTATATTGAGTCGTATAAAATCAAAGCCGGCTATCTAGATTTTTCGAGAATGAGATAAATATATGGAAATGAGCAAAGGCTTAAATATTTTTTTCCATATATCTCCTGTTCAAAAATAATCCTTGATTCTTTGCTACTCAATTATACTGAGAATTATTCAATAAGTTCACATCAGTTCTATATAAATTTCCTTCAGTTGAACAAATATTTTGATTGATGATTTACAAAAAGGTTTAAATCCAATTCGATTTAGTTTACCTCCAGTCACACAAGAGTCGATAACAAAAAAGGCGGAGAGATCATAGATGGATGTGAATCTGTTTAAATGGGAATTTGTTAACACGATCTGTGGTGGTAGCGTTTACATTAGAGTGGGTCGACACGATGACCGTCTGTATTTCCTGGCGCTTCTATTACCGAGCAATTAGCCACTCGATGGGAGAAGCGACCGCGTGTGAAAATAAAAACATTCCGATCGCGCCTCGATTGATTTTTCTGGAAATTTATTCATTGCTTTTCACTTCTGACATAATAATGGCCGCGCTCCTATGAGGTAATTGTAAATGGGACACGAGACGATCGTGGGAGAGCGTTTTATTTTATAAATTGATGCAAGCATTTGGGTCTAAATTATGACTCGTATAAAAGAGAAGCACAATAAATTTAAACCAATTTTCCATAGAGAAGATCGCTTACTTAATGCTTTAGAATAATTTATTGAAGGTATTCCGTAAGATCATACTGAAGTCAATTGCATTTTAAGACTGGGAAAAAAATTATATTCCTGCTTTAATTGTCTCACTAATAAATTGACAAACAAAAATGTAATTGGTAAATTACCGACTTTAAAAAAATAAGGACCACCCTATTGGAAATTACAAAATATATGAAGGAAGCTTAAAAATAGAAAAATAAGAATAAAAAATGATCGTATTCACAAAATGATATTGAATAAGGGATGAAATACTTATTTTACAGTGATATAAAAAGTGAAAGTAAGAGAAGAATGACGCGATCTGGCATACCAAATCACAGTCAAAAAGAAACTAGGCATTCATATAAGCTTAGACTTGATGATTTTATAAGATGACTCAAGACGGCACAACACGTCAAAGAGGTGTGACATCACAGAAATTCTTTTAGCAGACACGTAATGGGTCACAACAATTACAAGTTTCTTGCATCCAATGTCTCTAGCCGACATTGAGCCGAGCACTAACATTGAAAACGAGCGAGCTGAGTTGGTGCGCAGCGTGTACACACACAGCTCAGGGAGTAGCGACCGGCAGACCCTGAACTTGACTGCATCGCCGACGTAATGCTTTGTTTACGTTTTAAAAATTAACGTACACTGCAAACGAACGGAGTCGGCACAAACACCTAGACCAGGAAATATTGTGAACAGGTTGGGTTGCTAGAGGAACACTAAATCTATGAATATGATGTTTAAGAACTGGAATGACATAAAGGTTACGCAGCCACCCCGCAAATCAAAACGAAGATACATGACAGAGATAAGAAGCCAACATGATGATCAGATCTAATCCAAGTTGCAAAGATATGTAACATTGGGGATTAACATTACATGCATTCTCACAAGCAGATACGTACAAGTTCGCGCTTGCGCTTGCCGCATGTGAACCTACAACATAAATAAAAACAGATCTCAAATGGACATACACATGATCAGTGAGGGCTCGTCGATTTTTCATCGATTGATTAGAGAGGACTTGACACAAACGGTGTTTTATGCGGAACAAATTTGTAAGTATTGGATCGTGCCATTATTACTGGGGGTGCAATGCACCGATGCACCTTACCTGGAGCCGTCACTGCACATGATGATGATTTGAAGAGTGTCATTTTGGAACTTCTGACACGGCAACGAATGTGCATAAATTCCATGTTTGATGGATTCAACAACTTTTCTGTCACGCACATCTGGGGGTAGACGATTCCGGGTGGACGGTCTTGGAGCGCTGAACTAATATTGTGATATAGAACCTTTGACGTATGTCGGCTGAATTTTGAATTTGGTTACTTTGTCCACACTCCATTCGTGTTGGAGGTAAAATTAAAGAATCATCTGGAGTCATATGAAATAAGCAAGATGAGGTAAATCTGAAGAAATAACGCTTAAAAACTGCGTATTAATTACACAGGAAAATCCTAGATAAATAAGGTAAATTACCAGAAAATGATGTAAATACAATTGAACAAAAACCGTGCAACTTTAGCTGTTCTTTTCCTGAATCAGGGGTGACATTGGCAACATGTGGAATTTTACACTTGTTTTAAAAATTCCTAACGGTGAATTTTTTCATAAAAATAGAATTGCATTGACATAATCGTTGGTTTGCATTATGCATTGTATACTGCGCAGTAAATAAATACTTGCTTATATATTGATTATTATCAATAGACAATAGTGCATGTTTATAATATTGTACATAAGTGCTACTTCAATGTACGGATAGTAAAATTATGATTTCATATTAAATGAGTCATCAATAGATTTTCTATGAAATCAATGACACTATACATAAATTATAAAAGTTTAAGGGTTTTGTGTATTGACATTGTGAAGATTTATTTTAAATTAATAACGTAAAAATATATTACCTAAGTTTTTCTTAACGAGATGATTTATGTATTTCCTCGAGCGCTTTCGGTGTCATCACAGCATAATCAGAATTGTTTTTCTTTTCAAAATAATTGACTAGTGTTGTGGTCGAGAATTTAATTGAAATAACGAAGTGTCGTTCATTCTTACATAAGGACACATTCAGCTGTCCAAGAGTCTTGTTTTAAAAAAAAAAACAAAAAAAAAGTCAAATCATTGAAAACTTCGGGTGTTATCAATTGTTGACGAGAGGTCCTGGAGAGAGAAAGGCAACTGCACAAGAAGGGCAAGCCCCATAACCAGGTTGTTCTAATGATGATGGATCATTGAAATACGTACAAAAAAATCCCTGTCTTTTTTTATATTTAAGATGAAATCGCTTTTTTGCGTACGCAAAGGTCACAATTTAAAATTTAAAGCAATTGCAAATATTCTAATCATGAACTACTTGAAATTAAAACTAGGAAAAAACTTTACTCTGCCAGTGACCAAAAATAAATCATACTTTTTGTAACAAAAAGTAGATAAAAAAAAAGTGCATCCGGATTCAAAACTTTCTGCTAGCAAAGAAATCGATGAAATAAAAACGAAACAGTAAAAAAAATATTTTTCTTCTTGCAATTAATCATTAATGGAATTAGCATAAATACTCGTAAGATATACTTTTTGCCTGGAAACCCGGACGTGTGACGACACAATTTTTTGTCTATTGAGCTAGTTAGGGGTCTCCTGAAAATGGTGAGACAACACTGAAAGCGCTCGAGGAAATAAATCAACTTGTCATCAAATGTCAATACAAACCCTTAATTTCTAGTTAGGGGTCCATTGCTTAGTGCCAAGTGTCGGTATGGTTCAAAAAAATATTTTAAAAAAACATCGTAAGACTGGAACAGAATGAGAACATTGAATATTGTTAGAGGGCTCTTGAGGTGTGTTTCACACAAAAACAGCACTCGCCAAATAAATCATCCTAATATTATTATTTTTATAACCGAGTTTTACAAGGCAAAATAGGAAGTAACAAAAACCAAATACTTTAAGAGGTTGTAACGATTTAAGAGACTCACTTACGGGCTCAGTGAGTAAAATCTCGTACTCTGGGTACTCGGTAAGAACCGGTCATGTCAAGACTTTGGTTGCTATGCGACATAGAGGAAAGAAACACGTGAGGAACTGGTTTTTTTCTCCATCATAAGAATGTTACAGATAATCTTTCCAATAAGTAAGTATGTGGATCTGTCTGGCCAACCAGTTACCCTAAAAAACACACTCATTAGACGAAACGGTGGTCTGGCGGCCGGACTGGCCGGTATTATACACTTTTTTTTAAATATGTATGATTTTTTAATCAATAAAATATGATGTTAATTTTGTTTTATTTTTTATTTGATTCATATTGGCTACAAAATGCGTCAACAGAATTGTATGTTTTATTCTCATAGACCTTTTCTATAAAAAAAAAAAAAAAACCATCTCATCAGATTCGTTACAGCTGTTTTTTTTTTTTTTTTTTTCAAATCGGTTCTATTTAAAATCATCTCATATTATGGAAAGTGACTGTAGAAAGTTGAAGACAACAACAAAAAAACCGAAGTACAACTTGTAAGACAGAGTAACCAAAGCGTAGATCTTAGGTAACATGACCCGAAGTATAAAACTTTACGTCTAAACTCAACCAAAGATATCTAAAAACTAAAACGCTCACTAGGGTTATGTTTTAATTTCTATATATTTTTTATTAAACGCTATGGTCAAGTTTAAACATAACTTTTTATACTCTACGCACTTTTAACCCGAAAATATCGTGCAGATTCTCTGATAGGCGGATCACATCAATGAGCAGCGTGAATCAGTGGATTTTTCTAAACATGGATTTGCAAAATATGATTCATACATCTAAGACTCAACACATGTGTTCTGAGAATTTTAATTTTAAGGTTAGCAGGTAAAATTCTTCATGAATAACGCTGACATCTGTTAAGGAAATTTGAAAGTTATTTTTCAAACAAAATTAAACATGATACTGATGTTGTTTTTACAATTAGAAAACGAATCAAAACATTTCTCTCCAAATATCTCAAAAATAAAGTAAATAAAATATCAACAAAAAAATATATGGTAACAAAGCTTTCTATATTTTCCAACAGATGGCAGTATAGAGATAACAATCATCACATTTGACCTTAAATTTATAGATTGTAAGGAATTCAAATAATCCTCAGAGATAATGTTTTTACTCTCACAGCATAGCATAGCGTACTTAGTGCAACGTGCATGTGTACGCGCATACATAATGTGTGTACGGGGAATGACAGGTGACCGCCCGCGGCGTCGCGTCATGTTTACAAACACAATCACTACAATTACAGCCAAGTTGCGGTATGGATAAGAATGAAACTCACCGACTTAGTTCGTGTGCAAGTACTTAGATCTATAATTCACCAAATGACACTAAACTGGTGAGCAAACGATTTATAAACGTTTTTACAAAATATATATATTTTTTTTCTCACAATATTTTGAACATAAACGTTTTCTGACATTCGAACATCATCCGGTATGTTTTCAAACCTGAAAGAATAATTATCTGTTTTTTTTTCAAATAATTACAGTTCAACAGCATCTTATCAAAAATATTAGTCGGGGTGAAAGTGAACGTTAAAAATGGCGACCCAACCAACACACCGTGAGAATTCTGAGGGTAAATTATCCCATCATTTAATTTGACTATCTTTGCATTAAATGCTATCGATAATTGTAGAGCAAAAAAACTTTCACACAAGAAATGACGTTTCCCGCATGCCTCGTACAAAACACGCGAAATTCCTAGTCTAATCGTTACCTGTAAGTAAAAAAACAAGTTCAAACTCAATCACGGCGTATTTCTAAAAATGTATGCACACTCATACGCTCGCTTGGTATAGCGCTATGGTTGTGTTAAAACGCGTAATCTGTCGACGGTATTCCAACGATTGTGTAGGTTTTTACCCTTTTATGACGTCACATGTAAATATGCGTTTGCTACGTCAATTGTGTCACACATTTGCGTACAAACCGAAACAGATAACACTGTAAACAAAACATGTTTTTCTAGAGGTAATGTCGGCAAGCATTTAAAAAAGGTAAACAAAATGATCTATCAACTTGTATCCTTTCTGACAAAACTCACTAAAATAGGTTACGAACAAAAACATGATGTATACGGTAAGCAGTCAAATTGATAGACAATAACGACTAATATGATTATATCTATCGATGTTGAGAGTCTGTTTTAACAGAACTTCATACTGTCATCGGCAGAAAAAAATACTAGCGAGATTCTTATAAGATTGTGCTATTCACTCTATATTCCCCACGTATTCACCGATCTTGTTACATATCTTTGCAACTTAGATTGGATTAGATTAGATTCCAAACACTTCCCTTACTGGGCCTAAGGGAAGTGCAGGTAGGATTGGTGAAATCGCTATGGCAAGTTTGGAAAAATGCCTAGGAGTCAGCGTAGAACATAAGGAAGTTATAGAAACTTCTTCTGCGATGGCCCACAGCTCATATCGTACATTGGCAACTCCTGCTGTCTACCGCTGCGGCTTTCCAGTCTGTCACCTGCAGTAGTAGGTCTGCATCCTTCCTCACCTCAGCCTAGGTCTGCCAGCTCTTTTTTTCCCACCCGGATGCCCCTCAAGGATTCTTTTTGGTACACGCGAAGATGGCATTCTCTAGTCGTAGAATACGTGCAGTTAAATTAATGAAAGACAATAAAGCTAAAGGTATCATGTGCGAGAGCTGGCCATTTCTCAGTAGTGGAGGTGTTCGGCTCACCAATATTATGGCCCGGCGGACGGCATTCCTTCGCAGAGCAACTTTGCAGGAATTTGGCGAAGCGACCGACCGGTCCAAGTTCGCATACATACGATCACGGTCTGCGCATACACATGCTCGAACATTGTGTATGCGCGCGCACACACACACACGCGGAAACGACCGACGAGAGCTTTCCAATTTCACGAAGATCGATGATTAAATAAAGGCATTCAATTTGCGAGGTCGCGAGCGACGTTTCAAGTGCGCCGCAGCCATTTTTAATTAGGAGTGCTATGGGTTTTTTCACCGACTGCTACTCACAGTCGTTACTTAGGCCCGGTATTTTCATCGTTAGCATAGCGACTTTATATTGAATGATAAGAACGCAATTATGTCAATAGTGTGTGTGTAACTTTTTTCAACAGTTTAAAGTCACATAAACTAACGTTGAAAATACCTGAAAATATACTATACTAAGAATTTTCTTACATCCAAGCTTTATAAAAATGTACCTAGTAAAATCTATGTCGGCTAAGCCGCTCAACAGATTTTCAACAAATTATTAGAAATCGTGTAGCTTACTTTCGAGATAGATCTTGTGAAGTTTGATGTCGATCGAATAAACAACAAATTTCGACACTTCTCAAATTAAAATCGTCAGTGACTAGAGATTTTAAATAAATAAATCCTCGTAGGGGGATAGAACCCCATTTCAAGAAAATATGAAAGTTTCAACCCTTCCTTCAAATAATGCGAGGTAATCCTTCAAAATGAAACCAATATGCACTTGAAAATACAAAAAAAAAATGAGAAGCATCAATACTGGAAGTACATTTAGGGGTGTACGAAGGATATTTTGGGGCAAATGAAAGCTCAGGAGGTAGGGTAAATTTGACCCCGGGGACAGGGTAAAACTTACCCCAGACAAGGCGGGGCAGGCGAAAAGAGCCAGACGACAATGGGAGGGTTGCTTGAACCCTGGATCGGAGAGAGCAAGGGGTTGAGGACAAAATTGAAAATCAACCAGAGTATTGTGGGTAAAATTTTGAATTCAATCTGTGAAATTTAATTTAACCCAAGTGGAATATTTATGCACTAAAAATTCGCTTCAGTTTGTATTAATATGGATGTATTTTGTATACATTCCAAAGATTTGTTCTCGCCAGTAAGTTCCACATATAGTGCAACTGCTTGCCTGCGTCATCTCCGAAGAGATTCGGGACCTATGTAATTAATAGCTAAATTAATAAGGCTAGCCATCACATATAAAAAAAATGTTTTTGTCACCCCGTTCTCAGGGAACGTCGGCAAGAGTTGCGATACTGAGATTTGGAATTTTATTGTTGGTACACAACACATGCAGCGCAAATCGACACACCTCTGCTTGTGGGTGTATACACCT
This sequence comes from Agapetus fuscipes, assembly GCA_951799405.1. Classification (NCBI taxonomy): domain Eukaryota; kingdom Metazoa; phylum Arthropoda; class Insecta; order Trichoptera; family Glossosomatidae; genus Agapetus; species Agapetus fuscipes. The sequence continues at coordinate 10,143,740 of OX637357.1, read as the reverse complement.
AAAACTTAGATTATACATAGAACAATACTCCAATTAGATTCCAAATAGGATCTAGCCTTCACCCCTGTTTCAGGAAAGGTTGGCAAGAGTTGCAGGACTTTGATTTATTTGAGACAGGGTGTTTATGTTGTCCACATTTTATATGAATCTTAAATGTAATATATCTTTGAAACTTGGGTTTAGCGTTCGTCTTTAGAATTTGAGAAATCAAAAGATAGTCCATCAAAGTGAATTGAAAATGGCGGATATTATTTTATCGCGCATCAGCCGGTATTGTCGCAAAAATAACATGTGATAGCAATTTTAGAGGAAGAATCTGGTTTTGAAGTCCCCGACCAAGATACCGACCGGGGTGGTTCCATAGAAATCGTAATGGAAGATCGGGGAGATATAAGGGGTCTATATCTCCAGTATAAAACTTCAATTTCAAACTTATCCATTGCGTTTTACTAAAAAAATATCGAAGACTAAAACGCTAACCTGGTGCAGTCTTCGTGGTTTCTATATATTTTTTGTTTAACATACTTTTATATACTTGGTATTCCAGACTGAAAATCTTAATAAAACTAGTTTTTCGAAAAGAAAATATCGCCACATTAAAGGTAAAACTGAATAAGTGCTGATTCACTGAGTTGATAAAATCTTTAAATTGAGTAAATATTTATTTGCAACTTTAATTATATAAAAGGCACAGACGATTCATTTTAGTGGACACTTAAGAAAAAACTTTCGATTCAAAAAACTATGATACAGAGATCAGCTATGAATCAAATGGGTTGTGAATAACCCTGTAAGAATCCTACATGACTCATTTTATGTTCATTGAAAAACGTCAATGAGTAAACATCTGGCTAGATTCTGACATGAAGCCAACGAACAAGGGAGTGGCATAGAATCAAAAGCCATCTTGTTTTTTTCTTTCGGAAATGAGTTATTTAAATTAATAAAATCTATCCCAGATAAACTATCACTACGGTTTAGTAACTCTATTCAAGTAGCAAAGAAAAATATGTTTAAAAAATTACGAAACCAATTTTCCTTCTCGTTGAGAATTGAGAACGACACTTAGTGTGTGTTTAGTCAAGCACTGACTGTGAATAGTATTACAGGGTGTTAAGCTTGGGGGTTGAGTTGATCCCACCCTAATCCGGGGATCATCAGCGGTGTGATGCAGAGTCTAATAGAGTGGATTACTTATCGATATTGCATTAGGGCACCTACAATATAAGGTACTAGCGTACTGGGGTGGAAGTCTCGACGACTGTCGATAGACTCAACCGTATCGTTTTGAAGATGGAACGAAATATAACATGTTATTTGGAACAACGATAAGCTTTTCAGGCACCGCCGTGTTTATTCCGTCCTATCTTCAAATAGGTACGGTGAGACCGAACGACGGCCATCGAGACTTCCACCCCAGGTTTCATATAACTGATGTATTGAGGGTAGTTTCTCGATTTATAATGCATGGAGCCGTAAAAACAAATTACATTAAGAAAATGTTACGAAATGACTGACATGGAATCGGTATACTAAGCAATGGTTTTTACTACGAAAGGTAGAAAGTTAATACTAAAAGACTGTCCGAAAATTGGACATGACATCTATATTTTCAATGCCATATATTTTGGAATTTCCCAGGTATGAACTTCCTGTGATACTCAAAGGACTTCAAAATTGTGAAAAATCATAAACATGACCTTATTTTTTTATTAAATGATTTTTAAGTGTGGCGTCCTTTTGGGATGGTATTGTTGTCGTTATTAAAATCGTATTCGGGAAAGCTAACTCATATAGAATGTGTCACTAGTGCGGGAGCAGTATACCAACTGAACTCTCTACCGGCAACGTTGCTAAACACATAAACATCGTCAGACTATGAAGACACAAAAAGGTACATTGGTGGTTTAGGGATTTAAGAAATGGTGAAAAAAGTATGTGACTTACCAGAGTCTGAAGGCGTCTGCACTCCCAGTCCGTCCATGGCCTGCTTGGAAGTCTTGCACAAGGTGTAGCTGTGGTCTGAAGCGATGGTGCTCTCTCTGTAGTGTATCCTGCTGTCTCTGGAGTTGTGTCTGTCGTACGAGCTGTGCCCCTGGTACACGTGATGCTTGTAGTCGCTCTCATCGTCATCAAAGTCGTCTTCATCATCATCATTGTCGTCATTGTCATCCTCTCCGTCGGGATCATCGTCGTCAAATTGGTAATCTTGCAAGATCAAGCTCGCTGAAGTCTGTGCCGGTGCGCACGCAGCCAGGTCAAGATGATGCTTGAACTGCGGAGGCTCTTCCTCGTCCAAGCTTTGCGGGGTATCAGGACGTCTGGGACTGGGAGGAGGTGGGGAGATCGCTGCAGGAGGAACTGCTTTTCTGGAGATGCGGGTTTTCGTGGGAGGAGCACGGGAAGCCGACAGCAACAAGCTGCGGCCGGGAAGTGTGGATTGCAACGTGACTGCTGGAGATGGAGCTGGGACGTGCACAGGACTCAAGGGAAGATTGCAAGGTTGAGGTGTGAAGGAGCATAAACTGTGACCGTTGCCCGGGTGGTATTTGTCGCTGCAGGTGCCAGCCCACATGCAGTCGTGGTTGACTATCTTGCTGGTTTCCATCGTGTCCAGGGTCCAGTCGAGGATGTCGCCCAGCTCGTCGTCTAGCGCGCGTTCTCCCAGCGGCAGATCCAGGAGTTCGAACTTGTCGGGCCCCTTGTCGAGGAAGTTCCACAGATCGTCCATGTCTGAAAGCACGGCGCCATATTCTGTCAGACCGACCCCCCAAGCCTCGCCCGTGGCGTCTTCCAATTCGGAAGCAATCATCCTCATTTCTGTTTTGTTTTTTTCTACTTGTTTGTTTCTTACTGGTTAGCTTAAACTACTCGAATAAATATATTATATATCACAAGTGTCTTCACTGTTCTGAGCTGGGCCAGAACTCTATCACAATAATGCGGCTATCGCTGATAGCCAACAGGTATCTTGCAGCGTGTCCTAGAACCAAACAAAAACCGCCGGTGAGGCCCAGTGACACCAAGGAGAGCCGGAGTACCGGCACCAACACAACACAAAACAAACATATCGTCATGCGAGATCAGAACTGACCTATTCACAAAATTGTCTTTCCACGAGAGCAGATAACATGTTAAAAATTTCAACTAAAGGTTCTTATGGTTGTAAAAGAGTTTGTTCTTATATTTTTAGACTTCCAATAGCTCTTTGGGCACCAAAGAAATATTTTTCGGATTTAACATAGTTCTGATCCTGCATGACAAAATGGTGAAAATTGCATTCAACTATGAAATCAAAATATTGAATCTCTTCAAAATTTTACTTCCATCTTCTCAAGAGATGAATAGCCAGAATTCTGAAAGGGAATTTTATCTTTACTTTAGTCCTAGTTCAGATACATTTCCATTGATCATATGTTCATGAACAGTTTGAAAAAGGCGGGAAATCAAGTATGATCAGTTTTCACTTTTAATTTTTAGAAAACTTTGATGTATCCCCGTTCCCGAAAAACAATGTTAGGAAAAGGTGATGTGTGTGTGTTGGTCTCGATATTTGCTACTTATAAAGTAAATTAACATCTTTGCTACGTCGTATTTAACAATCATTAGATTTCTATTTACAACTGAAAATAAAACTTTCACAAAATGAAAGCCGTTGAATTAATATCTAGTCATTAGGATAATATTAAACTAGAAAGTGAAGAAAATCAATGATTTTAATGAATACTCTAAATTGATTGATATAAATGCAAAGAGGTATATTTACTTGGTTATTAATTCAATAAAATTGTTAGTCATACACTTGTAGCTCCACTTTTAAATTAGGAACTATTTATTTTTGAAATTCAAAAATGTTCCACATTTAAAATTTAAAAATGGAACTACAAGTTTATATAGAAAACCACAAAACCAATAAATGATTGTTATAATATAAACATGCAAGCAAAATACATAATCCATATAAATATTTATTTCTCATTTCTGAAGTAAATTGAGGCATAGGAATTGTTAGGAATCTGATTCAACTTTATAGAAACCATAAAATAATAACCACAAAAATAAAACGTAGAATTATTGATTGCAAAATAAATAAAAACAAAAATAGAAAGAAACCAACCTAATTTCAGAGATAAAAAAAAATTAATTGACAAAAAAGCGAAAGTAAAGAATTCAGAACCGTTTTTTTCGTCACATTTTTCTTTTAATTTTTAAATAAAAATCATCGAAATGTTATTTTAGAAACAAAACAACATTATTGATCCCTATGTTTTTAAATAAAAAAAGCTAAAACATAAAGTAAACAAGTCCAAACCTTTAATATAATTTTAGGATTTTTTGTTTTTAATTGTTTACTTAGTTAATTGATGAATGAAAAATGGAAAAGAGTATAAATTATTTGTCCGATCCACACCATGCGTCCAAACATTCAGAGCGTGAAGAAATGATTGACACAAACATTGGATGTGACCCGGCGATTATGCGGTTATGCTATGTACACACACCGGACGAGTGTGGGTGCACCGTCCACAGATGGCGTTGCTAGACCCATTGCAAACGATTGCAAAATCGCCGGCCGGCGAATTGTAAACAATCAAATGAAACATGCATTTCCATCTAGAATTAAAATTTTGTATTTTTATTGAATTAAAATAAATATTTGATGAGTTCTGATGAATTTGAAATTATTTTATTATTCCTGTTGCAATTTCAATGCATCAACTTTGTTTGAGATCGATGTTTTGCAAAAACATCTCATTTTTCGTTATTCTATAATTCATGTTGCAATTTCTACGTAGTATCACTTTTGTTTGAGATCCATGTATTCTTTTAAGTTTTGCAAAAGCATTATTTTTGGTTACTTATGTTTAAGTAAAGCTAAGAATATTTTTTACAACTTTTGTTATAAAACCTTTATTTTTCAAATTTTTACTTTGGTTGCTTTCGTTGGGTTCAATGAAATTTTAATGTCTCTGTATAAACTTTCTTTAAATTGATTCCTTATAAATTTTAAAGAACCAAAAATTCTAATTAAACACTGTTTTATTTTCAGGCAATTATTAATTATGTACCTATATTTTAATTAATAAGTAAAAACGTTTTCGATCTCTCGATCATCTTCAGGTTCAACAATATCTTTAAATTTATTGGTTTTAAAATAAATTTAGCTTAGGGCATTTTATTATTTTATTTCAATTCTATAAGTATGTAAGTAAACTTTTAATGTTTAAACAAGTACTAGAACTGAGTTTTTTTTAAAAGTTATATTTACTTGCAAAGTCACCAGAAACCAAATTGAATTCTATTTATTTAAACAATTTTTTCCAGAAATACCATGAATTTAACGAAATAAGTCAAATAAATTGTGAATTTATTTTTAGTCGAAAACGCAAATTATATTAAACACAAATTTCCAAGAAATTCATACAAAAATGCATATAAATTGTATGATAAATAAAACAAAACACTTATTTAAAACATAACACGTAATTTTGATTTGTTATTATTGTTGTTACAAGTATTTCAAACAAACATTTCAAATCGAAAACAAAAATATTATTTTTAGTTGAAAAAAAAATCTACAGAATCTTAAGATTTCTAGATTAAATTCACTTTTAAAAACACTTGAATATATTTTACACTTATATTTGAATTTTTTAAATATTTTTGTTCAAGTTTGTCATTACATAACAAACAAAAAATATTACAAAATGTTATGAAATATTTGTTTGTATACAATCAGAAACTGTGGTAGTTATGATTTTACTATGTTAGTAAATAAGATATTTGAACAAGTAATGAGAAACAAAAACAAACACCGATTCTACCAAGCATTTCCCAAAAAAAAAAACATAAAATTTGATTTAATTTTGTCAGGACTCCAAAAAAATTTTAAACTAAGGAATTAAAAAAAAAAAAAAATAGCTGGTTTAATATTTGAACACATATTGCATATTCTGGTTAAAATAAAAATATTCAAAATTTCAATTTTATACTTTAGTATTTTTGTGGGTAGTTTTTTTTCGCACGCCCAAGAGCGCAGTTAAAATATTTCGACCTTATATCTATCACGTGATTTGCAGTCGCCGGCGAATGGACAGGCATATAGCGGTTTGTATACATTATATATAGTAAATTTACTACAGAAATAGTTTTATTCTGTGTCATGTTGATTGTTGACAATAATATTGTGTGTGTGATAGGTAAAAGTAAGCAAAAAGTACAAGTTTGAAATTCCACTTCGCGAATATTAAAAAATTTCGAACGAAGAGAACCGCCCACACAAAATAAGAATCTGCAATGTATGTTCGCAATATTGAAAGCGAAAATCAAGAAGATTCATCAGTTTGCAAGTCTGATTACATTAGACATGATAGTTAAAGTTCAGAATCACTTTCTAAAATGGGTAGAATTTAAAATGAACTTGTAAGTGTAGAAAAAAAACTCACCTTAGTAGCTGTTGAAATGTAATCCAATCGGCACAAATAACACCAAATCTTATAGAAATGTCGTGAAAAGTTTTCTCCTCACGCACTGAACGTCACCCACTGATATGAGATTGTTTTTAAAACTTCGATAGTATCTTCGTCTACTGATTCCACCGTAGTATTGTGTCGAACACTTCTTAATCATTCTTCAGACCCGCTCGGTCTTGTGTCAAACGACTACACGTCTGCTGCGCCTGTCGGTTCGAACGCGACTGAGCCGGTCGGCGAACGCCCGCGCCTAATCTGCTGACATGGCAGCCGCCCTCCTACACAACGCTTCCCTGCTCCCTCGCGAAATACACATTTTCCAGTGATGACAATTATACCAAAAGAAAGCGCAAAAAAAATCATACAGAATTGGTGTAAATTTCATCGTTGTCGTGCAGTTTTTAATGTTGTAAAATGCAGTTTTGTCGGCAACATGGGTACTATTTGGTTGACGCGGAGGAATACAGCCGACTGCCGTAGAGTGGGGACGCTAGCGTCTCTTCAAATGCGCGCCAAAATCGAATATACCTACCTATAAAATACCTAATGGCTGAGCTCTATACCGCAAGTATGAAACTTTACGCAACAAAAAACTACGGAAGCTACAACGCTAACCATGAGCGCTGCTTTTATTTTCCATACACTTTATTAAAAAAGGATGTTTGAGCTGATTCGTGAAGTTGTATACTTTTAGTACTGTATACAAATACAAACGCCTTAGGAATGTGTGTGGCGTCTGGCTTTGAGAGTATTTAAGAATAATTATTATCATCACATAATATGAACCTTATAATACGTCTTTACTACCATATTTCTTACGTTTTGTAGTTTACGTGTTTTACAGCAAAACATTTGAGGTTGTTTGTAAAATGAATACGATTTTGCGTAACTATTAAAACCCCGTATCTATAATAGCAAACTGAACAGTAGATATTTAAAAACTTGTAATTACGGAAAATATTTAAAACAATAAATACAGCCGTTCATAAATTTATGATTATTTATAATTTAAGTACTTAGTTACAAAAAAGCATTTTTTATCATACAACCAAATTCTCCAGCGAAATACATAATAGGTATGCGTATTGTAAACTAGGTCAATATATTCTGCAACTCTTGCCATTTATCCTTGAATAGGGAAGATTTCTGTAAAAATAAAGGAATTGCTGGCATGTGTTTTTCTTCTTCTTTTTCATTTTTTTAAATTATTCAAATCTGCCTCATATTTTACATAGATAAACGGATTTTACAAACCGTGATGTAAAGAAAAGCATGTGGCATGCAAGTTCTCTCAAAACTCAGAGTTCTTCAATGCACTCTCATACAAACATTGTTTTTTTCCGTGCATTTGTAGAAATATCTTTCAAGAAATGATACTATTAAATTAGTCATTAAAAATATTTGTAATTTGTAAAAGCAATATTTAAAGTTGTGTTTATTTATACAAGTATTTTTGAGAAAAAAAAACTTAGAAATTACCAGAATACGGCGTGTTTTACTACGCCATTTTAGCATAATTAGTTGATTGTCACAGGTAAGGGGTGCCTCACGCCACAACACGGGAATAATAGGAAGATACAAAAACCAAAAAACTTCCGATCGACTTCAAATTTCACACGATCCATCTTTCTACGTTTTCTTGAAAATTCTGTCAAAATCTGTTGACAAGCTGGCCAGCCATTAGGAACATTGATTTCAGAAATTCCAATTTTATAAGTCAAGACAAGTTTGAAAAAAATGGGAATTAATTATAATGAATTGTAAACAAAATGCCGGTAAGTACTTATATCAGTTAATACTTCACTAATATTAAAAAATCATTTAATATGATAATAGTACTTACGAACTTAATTGTTTGTCTTTCACGAAATTTATTTTTCTGAGAAAAAATTCTAGCAACTTTCTCTAAAAGGACTGACTACGGGGTAATACTCCTGGGTATTTTAAATAGGTTTTTTTTTCTATAAATAAAAAATAAATATATCTACCTACTTATGTATGTATTTGATAAAATTTCAAAACCCATTTTTTTTTAAATATATTTTTTTCTGTAGGAGTGTCTGTAACTGTAACTCTGTCGCCATTCAGCTAGAAGTGGCCACAACCTCTGCAGAGTTGCCTCCATTTCTTCCTATCCTTACATACCTCTTTCGATTCATTTATATCCATCACCTTTTTCATGCATTTTCTTCTTTTACGCTCGCTTTGTACATCCCATTCTTTCACAATCTCCTCAATCTGATCACTCCATTCTTCTAATTGTGTTCATGTATTTTTGATTTAGTCCGGTCGATAGGTCAGTTGGTAGAGTTCTTGTATTCCATGCTGAGAGCTCGGATTCGAATCCCACCGAGGATGTCAGAAATGATTTCCCGTTTCGGTGTTTATGTCCAGCCCTACATAAAATATCAACAAGGTTTACTCATCCTTCACAAGAAATGAGTACCAGCCCACTCGGGAGCTAGGAAACCCCCACTTCAACTGCAGTGGCTGGCGTAAGGCCGTTGCCCTTGCCTCTAAAAATAAATAGGTCCATTCGCCACATGCGAGTCCTTTGGGGGGCACGCAGCACAAAGTTACACTACGTGTGTAGCTTAGTTGCGATTTACATTGGAAAGAGCTTTTCACTGAAATTGAAAGAGAATAACGAGATCTTCTTAGAAGTTCCTTGACTTGGTTGGTATGAGGCTGATGATGAGTTGATGATTTCTTTAGAGGCCGTTTCGTGCTATAGTTACTCCAAAGGCAAGAAACCGTCAGTGCATTTTAAAACGGAAGCTAACCACCCATGCTATAAAAAAATGGTTCACTTTGCCCATGTCAGCCATGTTTCAGAGGTGGTAAGCAAGAGTTGCAGGGCTTGTGTTCATTTGAGATTGGGTTTTATGTTGTAAGTTCACGTGTGGTATGTGCAAGCACAAACTTGTACGCATTTTTTCAAATAATATTTAGAATTTATTCCAGAAAAGATTTTTTTTATTTCCCTTACTAGACTTTTTAACGACGACGCTAACACGGCAGATTTTTTTTATTATTTTAAAATTTCCGTTGACGTTGTGGAAATGAGTTTTGTTTTTCGTTCCCACGCCAACCAAAAATGTGCAAAATTTTCAAAATACCTACGTGTGACTAATATTCAATTAAAATATTGGAATCATACAAACCAGAGTTTAAAAAACATTATTTTTTCCTTGTTTTTTTTTGCAGTTCTTAATTTGCCAACTTAGTTTATGGAAGGTTGTTTTTTGTAACACTTAATTTTGGAAAGTCTGTCTTCGTGTCACGACAAAATGTCCACCGACATAATGTCCATCGACAAAATATCCACCGACATAATGTCCATCGTCAAAATGTCCACCGAAAAATGTACTGTAATGTAAATAACAAATACATATAGATATTAGGTAGATAGGTCAGTACTGTCAGTAGGTGAACTAGTTATAGCCGTTGAGAGTTGGAGTAATTATTATAGGTACCTAGGGTAAAGAGGTATTCAAATTTATGCACTGGAAGCTTTATGTTCGAGAAGGTTCCATCAAAATTGGCTTCTAGTGACTACCTGTTGAGATGGGTGTGAGGAGGCAGACACTCAGATCCGCGGGCGATGGTGCAATCAATTTGGTTCAGCCGCACCGTCAGATCCGTACAAATTTTGGAGACCGTGCTTTCCGTGTTGCGGGTCCGGTGGAGTGGAACAGACTGCCACCCGGAGTGAAGAACTCCGAATCTATGGGTATATTTTGCGGAGCTCTCAAGACGCACCTTTTCAAAAAGTCTTATCCGTGATCGGAGAGGGCCCTTGAGGTGTGACACACACAAAAACGGCGCTCTCTTATCATGTGAAATTTAAAATAAATAAGCCTGACATATATATATATATACCATCTTAGGAGTATAAAGGGCTGCAAGCGGCTTGCAAGAATCAGTTTTGATACGACGCTTTTCTTTTGAACAAGAAAGACAGAATCAGTGAAAGTGAACCAACGGTGAAATAAATGTAAAGTGCTAAACCATAAATGTGAATTGTTAAAAATAAATATAAATTGTTAAATAAATGTAAGTGTAAAATAAATATCCTGTAAAGAAGACCAGTTTTTTTTTTTTAATTTAAAGACTATTCGAACCCTAAAAACACAACAGTACAAAATAAATCAATAATTAAATCGTTTATTATATTAAAAAGAAATAGTCGGTGGGCATTTTATCACGTGGACATTTTGTGGCGTGGACATTTTGTTGTTAAACATTCTGTCGGTGGATATTCCGTCAATGGACATTTTGTCGTGGTACCATCTTCCTTGCATGCCATTGGATCATAAATAATACAGGCAAGTCTACATAATCGTCAGTTGCAGGTGGTCTCGTGTATAATACGTCTCCAACACATGTATGTACGTGTTTCTAACACATGCATCTACAACTTATATCATTAAAGGTACCGGGTTTCCCATGAAATTCTACCCCGAGGCTTTTTTCTTCAATTTCACGTTTATTAGGAATTCAATTATTCCACAAACTTATACTTATTTTTTAACTTTTTAATCGTTTTTATTAAGCCCGCTTGTTGAAGTGTTAACTGACATGTATAAGAATAATCTTTATTACTTGTTTACTTTGCCAATGTTTCAGGGAAGGTTTGAAAAAGTTAAAAGGTTTATGATCATTTGAGTTTTGGGTTTTCATTTTGAAAGCTGCCAATGTCACCCCTGTTTCAGGGAAGGTCGGCAAGAGTTGTAGGGCTTATGCTCATTTGAGATTGGGTTTTTATAATGTAGGTCCACATGTGGCATGTGTTAGCAGGAACTTATACATGTCTGCTTGGGGGAATGCGTTTAATATGAATATTAAATGATATAAATCTTTGCAGCTTAGATTTAGATTAGATTTAGATTAGATTTAGATTTTGTAAGTGCAGATCGATACCTTGAAGGTAAAACTGAATAAGAGACATTTTACGCTAACATGGGTTTCTCAGATAAATTCACCTTTTTTACGCGGTACTCAATTCTTGTGAAAGCTGAGTAAACCTCACCGGTATTTTTTGTAGTGTTTTGAAATGAACTCCAAAACGGGAAATCTGACAGCCTCGGTGAGATTCGAACCCGAGCTCTCGGCATGGAATACAAGCACTCTACCAACTTAACTATCGACGTAAAAATAATAGGACAGGAGTGAATAAACTTTTAGGTATATAAAAATAAAATCGTAGTTTTGTATTGTCGTTTTGTACTAAAAACAAGATAAATGCATGATTTGTAGTTTTTTTCAAAATTTGCGCCTTTGGGCATCTATTAGCTGTGTTCCATTTTTGATTGTAAATCGCAGTCTCGTGAACACGGACCTTCTTGTTTGTTTTTGGCAATTTAGACCTTTGGCCCATTTCATGAGGTTTGCTTAACCCAAAACCAGCCATAGACCGTAGTAACGCAACTCTCACCGTAGTCTCATTTGAAAAAAAATATTTTTAGTCTGTGCTAAAAGTTAAGCATTTCTATGAATAACGGGTGGATTGCAGTTTAGTGCAGTTTTTTTGCATGCCACAGCACGCTTTTGCTATTTTTATCCTGCGAGCTGAATAGCAAATTGCATACTTGAGGTTCAAATTAACGATCATGATGGAGGTCCCTGTGAAATTCCCATAAAACTTATGTTTCAAACTATTTTTTTCCTTCATTTTAGAGACCGAAGACCTTGCATTTTTAATACATTTTTAATATGCCTGTTTGAAGGCTCTTGAGGTGTGATTCACGCAAAAACAGCGCTCGACGCATGTAGTGTAACATATTACAGCGTTTTCTCCGGAGGACTCGTATGGTGAAACCTCTTTACTTTTACAAGTTAGAGGGCCGGCATTACGCCAACCACTTCCCAGCTGCCGAGGGGGCTGATCCTCATTTCTTGCAGGAGATGAGTAAGCCTCGCCGGTATTTTATTTTGGGTTTGAAAAAAAAACTAGGAAGTTCCTTGACTTATAGGTTGGTATGCGGCTGACCACCCATGCTGTAGAAAATGGTTCACTTTGTCAATGTCACCCCTGTTTCAGGAAAGGTCGGCAGAAGTTGCAGGGTGTACCTATGTCCATTTGAGATTCGGGTTTTTATATTGTAGGATTACATGCGGCATGTTTAAGCGCGAACTTAAACATGTCTGTTTTGTGAAAATGCATGTAATGTGAATCTCTAATGTTACTTATATTTTGCAACTTAGATTAGATTAGATTAGTAGGGGGAAATTATTTCTGACACACTCGGTGGGATTCGAACCCGAGCTCACGGCATTGAATTGAAAATCTCTACCAAAATGAGCCATCGACCGGACTTTTTACGAGATTGATCGTCGATACAAAGCGCTAATTCTCAAACAAGACCCGATTGTTGCAAGGCTGGATAGAACTTTGTGCTCCGCTGGGATTCGAACTCACAACCTTCTCTTTACCAGTTCGAAGCGTTACCATTACACTAAGCCGGGACCACCAAAGCATTACCACCAGTTACCAGTTACCAGTTACCAATAACAAATATTTATATTCCTTTCCCGTAGCAACCCGGCCGTCTATCGACACAATTTTGTCGATTTCAAATTTTCAATTAATGTGACCTTCTTAATTCTATTTTTTTTAGAATAGGGTTCTGGGCAAATTTCTTATCTAAAAATGAAAAGACTGGTTAGATTAGATAATTAAGGGGTAGGCATTACCTATCTGTTTTCAGAAAAAAAAATAGTAGCTGGGTAAATTAAAGTGTGTTTTTTTTTGTTCATAGGAGGAAAGAAAGAGCTCCTAATTGCTTCATCAACTTTCTGGAAGAGCTTAACAATTAGAAACTTTTATTTACCTACTCATATTTTATGGCTTGAGATGATTTCATAGAATCCATTTCATTGTAAAAAATAAAACAAACAAAAAAATTAAAGACTTTCTAAAGAAGTCTATCTACTATCTATAATCTAACTGGGCTATTCTTAAACATTTTAGTCGTCAGTTGAGCCCATGCTTTGACAAATTAATGATGCATTTGTATGAAGACCTGTAAATCCAAGATGGCCGCAAGTGAACAGCTGATTTGTTTTCATACAAATATTACAAAATTCGGTAGGTAAGAATGACGGTGGTGATGAAACTTCCAGACCGGCCACCATTTGTTTGTGAAAGTGTGGGCTCAACCGACGACGAAAATGTCTCAGAATAGCCCTGTAAGTTGTTTAGGGGTTGTCTAAGTCATTTAAGTTTATAATTAGAATTTTATATTTTGTACTTGTTTTTAATGTTATTCATGGTCTTATTTGCTTATTTCAAAAATGTAATTTATTGTGTATGTTCATTGACTTACAGGTTGGTATGCGGCTGACCACCCATGCTGTAGAAAATGGTTTACTTTGCCAATGTCACCCCTGTTTCAGGGATGGTCGGAAAGAGCTGCAGGGTATACCTATGTTCATTTGAGATTTGGTATTTTATGTTGTAGGTTCAAATGCGGAATGTGTAAGCGCGAACTTATAAGTGTCTGCTTGTGAGAATGCATATACATATTATGTTAATCCCCAATTTTATTTATTTTTTATTTTTATTTATTTCTTTCAGAAAACTACAGCTTTATGAATGTGAATACATAGTGTTCATTAAAATTAGTGTTAGCCAAAGTTGATTTTACATATCTATGCAACTTAGATTAGATTAGATGCAAGAGGCAATTTAATCAATAGAATGAACTACAAGTTTCATATTTTCATGGTAGGTATTCTACTACATCGTCAATAATTCAAATCATCGACTTCTATCGATTTAACAATTTATTCTAACATCGAAGTTTATAAGACATGACGTCACAAAACTAATAGTCCTTGACTGCATGCATTATAGATTTTACCAAAAATATATGAAAACTAAGACGCTCACTAGGGTTCTGTTTCAGTTGTTATACATTTGTTGGGAAACGTTGAAATTAAGTTTTAATTTAATATTTTATATTTGGGCTGCAGACCTCTCGTTTATGCAGAGATGTGAGCCATTCCGCGAAGGTCACAAAATGGTGTCCGAAATAAGGTTCAAAAAAGCCGCGCTCGCAAGACGCCATTTCGTTTTTTGTTGTTTGCTTTTGACGTTTCGCTCGGCCGGAAAAAAATAATATAAGATCTTCACACGAAACCGTTCCCGCCTTTTTCAGAGTTAACTGGCCATCAATGAAATAATAATAATCAATGTTGATTTATTCACAAGGCGCCGGTTTTCTTTGAATCCCCCCTAAGAGCCCCATACAGGCTGGGCCATTGTTTGTCAGCGCCAGGGCAAGGTTAGTATGCCGTTTGAGGTTGATCTCCCATGTTCACTTTTGCCAATTTTATCCCTGTTTCTAAGCAATTGAGCAAGAGCTGCATGACCAAAACTTATACTTTTCTTTTTCAGAACTTATACATGTTTGTATGTTTGTGGACACAGGACAAGCATTAAATATTAATAAAAAATGTAAATGTATTTTTGCACATTAGATAAGAGAGGATGATTTATTTTGTGAGCGCTGTTTTAATGTAAATCACACCTCCGCTCCGGTCGATATCTTAGTAAGTAGAGTGCTTGAATCCCAGGCTTTAGAGCTCGGGTTCGAATCCCACCGAGAGTGTCAGAAATGATTTCCCTTTTCGATGCTTATTTCAAACCCAAAATAAAATACGGTGAAAGTTTATTCAGCCTACACAAGAATTGAAGACCAGCCCCCCGGGAGCTGGGAAACTTCCACTTCAACTGAAGTGGTTAGCGTATATCTGCCCCCCTTACCTGTAAAAAAAAGGTTCCACCTGCCACATACTACTCCTTCAGGAATAACGCGGCAAAAAGTTGCACTATTTCGGTACCTCAAAAGTAAAACTGGATAAGTGACGTATTAAGCTAGCATGGGTTTCTTAGATATATGCACAGTTTTTCTATTTTCTACCATAGAAAACACTATGAAAGTATGGAAATCCTGTAGCTTAGAAGTTTTTCATGATCACTTCCTTATAATTAGTTCACTAACTATGAGAAGTTTCACACAATAAAATGTTTTATCTACTATTTCTCAAATCAGTGAATCATTCCTCATTCAGTTTTACCTTTATGGTGGCGATATGTATAACTTAGTAGCGTAACACCTCAAAAGCTCTGTGCAAGCTTGGTTGAAGCTATCAGAAGCATCAAAGCTCAAGCAAGACACAGTTATTGTAACACCTAACGACAACATGACTCATACTTTCTTCTCTTCTTTCTCTTTGCCTTATCCCAGCATTTGGGGTCGGCCCTCCTTGTTCGAAGACGCCAAACTTTTCTATCCTGGCTCATCTCCTCTGTCAGGTTTCCCTTTTGCATTTCTTTTTCAATATTGGCTCAATATTGGCGTTGGACAACATGACTCATGCTTTACCAAAGTAAAATCTCACATATTATTTCGTTTTTTGTTCGCACAATAACTCAAATTATTTAATGTCGCTTAAGAGTTAAGTGCTCTCTTGGAATACAGTGCCATAAAGAAAACAAAATGTGTAAGCTGAAACTTTAGTATGTAAAATAATATTTTCATTATGGCCCATTGACCTCTAAAATAAAAAATACCATTCATTAGTCCTTTATGAATGAATTCTCAATCGATTGTAAGAGAACGGAATCTAGAGACTCTTTTCTACAAAGTATAATGTATGTTCGCACTTACACATGCTGTATGTGTACATACGAAATAAATCAAACCTCACATGAACATAAACAGCCGGATTGCAACAACCTGTTAGTCAAGGAACATTTAAAAATGAAAAAGTTGTAACCTTCCCAAATACGTCTAACTTTTTGTATGTGCATTTTTTTAAACTGTACATTCATAGTATTTCATTTTCATCCGATTCTAATCTAAATCTAAATCTAAGCTGCAAAGATATGTATCATTTGAGATTCATATTAAATGCATTCCCATAAGCAGACATGCATAATTTCGCGCTCACACATGCCGCATGTGGACCCACAATATAAAAACCCAATTCTCAAATGGACATAAGCCCTGCGACTCTTGCCGACCTTCCCTGAAACAGGGGTGACATTGGCAAAGTGAACCATTTTTTACAGTATGGGTTTTCACACTTTTGTAGTGTTCTTTCTGGTAGAAAATAGGAAAAAGGTGGATTTAGCTTCATATGTTACATAATATGTCTAAATCTAAATCTAAGCTGCAAAGATATGTATCATTTGAAATTCATATTAAATGCATTCCCATAAGCAGACATGCATAATTTCGCGCTCACACATGCCGCATGTGGACCCACAATATAAAAACCCAATTCTCAAATGGACATAAGCCCTGCGACTCTTGCCGACCTTCCCTGAAACAGGGGTGACATTGGCAAAGTGAACCATTTTTTACAGTATGGATTTTCACACTTTTGTAGTGTTAAATAGTGTTAAATAGGAAAAAGGTGTATTTATCTACGAAACTGTTGTTAGCTTTATATGTTACATAATATGTAACTGAATATTATTCAGACTTACCTTTAAATTATCGATATTTTTCTTTATTCAGTGCACGAACATGCAATATTTAAACAACCCTATGTAGTAACTAGTATGTATATCTTTTGATATTACATCATATACATATATTTTTTTATGTAAATTTAGGATTTTTCTGTGAACTTCGCCATCTCCAAGCGATATTTAATCAAGTGTTTTTTTTTTTTGTGTTATCATAATCTATTTATTTAGGTGTTTAATATTATTGGAAATAGATCGCATTTCGCAACACAGCCTGTACCTATATGGAAGTATAAAACATTTATTTTCAGCTCAAATAAAAAACGTATGGAAACTAAAACAGCACCTCTCTTTGTCGTTATACTCTCTTTATATTTTTCTGGTAAACGCTTTATTTTAGTTTAAACGCAAAGTTGTACTGGGTGTGCAGTGTGTACCTACTCTTTTTTTCGACCAGTTTTTCATCGGTTGCTAGGCTACATTAATAGTGTCAACTTTACCTACATATTAAAAAAAAACATATGTTCAGTTAAATTCAATGACGTAACCAGATTTTTTTGTGTATAATTTGACAACAAAGTAGAAGAAATAAAAAAGAAGTCTAAAGATATGATTTCCTTGACGTATAGGTTGGTATGAGG